>CM030906.1:6459141-7840391 GCA_018136845.1 Heterotis niloticus
CCTCTCACCTGCCAGCATCCCCCTATGATTTAATCTCGCAAGGCCAGTATTGAAAATGTCAAATACGTCAGTGTTACTCCTCAATACTGTAGGACCACAACAATCAAACCTCTTGAGTGACTCTGGATCAAAAGACTATAAAAGCTACCAACTGACCAAAACATGAATCAAGACACCAAAAATTTTAGACAGTGGGACGTGTGACAGCCAACACAGTGGATGTTCTGCTGCCTGATTTATTCTCTTTTCACTAGTCTTTAGACTTCCTTCTTAACACACTCTTTGAGGTCATCTGCAGGCGAACATCTCCATATCATTCCTGCCATATTGATTTCCACTGTTGACCGCCAGATGCGTTGCTGAAAATGATCCCTGTGCAACCACAACTCATTCATGAGACCGTTAGCGGTGCTTAGCCTTTCCTGGCACACGACCGAGAGACCTGCCAACTCAGCATTCTTGCTGGCATTTTCATCTCCAGCAGCAAAATGTGCATGGAAACAGACATTAAATATAAGACCGAATGCTAGACCGAAGGGATGACTTTTATCGAGGTGGTGTGCAGCTTGTGGAAAAATCAAAAGAGGTTCCTAAAAATTACACATCTTCCCACATAGAAGCAATGGCCTCGACTCCGGGAAAACAATTTGCACCGGTTCGTGTCCTTAAACAGAGCGAGGTCTTCGCCCGTGTCTTGGGCCACCACCGGACGCAGCCAGTTAGGTTTCAATATGTCCTCATTAGCAGCTCTATTAGGGGGATGGGTGAGTCCCCCCTCCTGCAGGTCAGCGTGGCGCAGCCCCCTAAAGTCTGCAAGGTCACCTGTGACTGCGGCGATGCATGAGAAAACATCCCTGATGAGCAAACAGACCTGCAAATGAAACGTTTGCGGACCACGGGTGGTTTAAGTGACTTTGAACAGACAGGGCTGTATGTGCTATAATTAATAATGCTATGTAAATATCTGCCCAACAAGCAGGACTCAGGGTCCTAGGGAGCACCCTGGTTAAGGAGAACCACGTGAATCCATCCCAAAAGTGCACAAATGAAGGGTTGTCATTCACCTGGCATTATGATTCTAAACTGCCGGCTAAACAGCCCATCTGTCTTCAGCTTGTGGAGTCAGCAAGGGTACTTAGCAGGGTTTGTGATGTTCAGTGAAAGGCAAGTAGCTGGAAGCCTTAGCAGAATTCAACACACATAGATAATAGAGTGTCCAGAACAGCAGTTTGAATTCCCTGGTAGAAGATGCAGCACATATTTCTGAGATAAAAGGACTTCTTCCTCATAGGGAGAAAAACGGAGACCTCTTGACCGCTGGAGATAATGTACCGTTAGGGGCTTTGGCACATTTAGCCAGAAAAACATCTGCCGAGTGAGAAAACATCTCCTTGCTAATGGGCAGCAAGACTTGTAGGTGCTGTTTGCTCCTGGGAAAGTCGCCAGCAAGAGAGCAGGAGGACCTACCCCTATTGCTGGTCACACCTGCTGGTTCAGTCACGATACAGGAAGGGAGTTTCGTTACCACTGTAATAAGTCTTCGTGGGAAAAGCACTGATGTTTAGTATATTGGATAAATTATTTCAGCAAATAAATTCAAAGTAAATACATTTGTGCCTTAGAAAATTCACAACTCGACTGCTCGTAAAAGGAGGTGCAAGTATACTTGACTGTTAGTAAACTTGCATTCGGGTTGCCTCCTCTTGCGAGAATCGGTGCCGAGTGTGAAACGTCAGGTGTTGCAGCAGCGAACGATGCTGAAACATTAATTCGCAGTACATTACTAAATGGACCCGCACACTGAGTGAGGCAAAATGCAATGTAGAAAGTGAATGCAAATCTTTCCTTGGCTATTAAAAATGCTTTCCACTGCAGGAGGTGATGACAAGAGCATTTAAATGGCAGAAATCTTGAGTTCTTCATGCAGTGGATGTGTTTCTTTAAAGCAGTTTACACTAATACACCCATTTGTACAGCTGAGTAATTTGTACTACACCAATTCAAGATAAGTATAAGGGTACTATAGACTGAAGATGGACTTGAACCTGGGTCCTTTAAGGCTAAAGTTGGCAGCTTTTAGCAGCCACTACACCGCCTACTCTCCATTGTACATTTAACTTGCTGTATTCAGTGTGTTGTTTTATCTGCTGCAGGAATAGCAGTGAGGACCATTTTATAGCTTCTCTCCCATTATTGGTACAGATTTTATATTTATTCACAGTTTATATCAGTGTATCACCTTTCAGTTATTCCCAAATTTTATTAGAGATTCTTCTTTTTTTAAATTTTTCATTTTCTTGCATGAAACCCTTCATAAGATGCTGCCTCAGAATGCTTTACCTAAGATTGTTCTTAGTTCAAGTCCAGAACAACATACAGTATTGTGGCTATCCAGTATTAGATCCGTTCCACACCTGTTCTCCTCACCTACCCACTATCATGTTTGCTACTTCACCCTTCAACCTGTGTGGAGAACACTTCCACAGATTTACAACCTCACCACTTCATCCAGTGGAATATTACCCGAAGCCATCTCAGCAAACAATAGGCATTCTCACCATGGGATCTGAACTTGCAAATTCCTGGTGCCAAACTTTAAGCACACCTTTAGAAATGCTGCCACTGAGAATTCATGTGATTAATCTGTCCCATCAGCCTTTTAACAGAATATAGATCCAAATTTCCCAGCAGCCCTGGCTGCGATGGGCCTCAGACACAACCTTCAAGTCTAATGTAGTGGGACGGACAGTGGGACCCAGCCCAGAGCGACCCATGGTGGCCTAAATGACCCACGGCTCACTGCCTGGAATGATGAGACTGGTGTCTCCAATTTTGCTCCAGAGCAGGAAAACCATTGGCTCAGAACGGAGGAGGCTGATGACTCTCCATCAAAATAAAAGCCAACATGACCCGAGCTGGGGGTTGATTACCAAACAGGAAGAGATGGGGACAATGGTAAGGGAAAAGGGTGGGATCATGAGGAAAAGAGCCTTCTGGACAGTGGCTAGAGTAAGGATGAGTGAGGCACATGGACATTCACAGTGGCAGACAGTGAAACTCAGAGCAGAGGACATGGATGATGAGAAGTGGGCACATGGAGCCACAGAAAAGGAGAGAAGGAACGTACCCGTCTCTCCCCAGAGTGAATCGTGTCCATCAATCTGAATTCCGTGCTCATTACTCAGAGTCAGTAGGCTTTGCACGACCTGTCAGAGAAAAACCAATGTTGATTAATGAGACTGAATCAAATCCTGAAATATGAGCTAAACTAATATTTACACTGTGTGCTGAATACATATAGCAGAAAGCGCGGGCATGAGATGACTCCAGGTGGTCGATAAAGAGCTGCCTCAACCACGCCTCAGTCAAACTTAATAATAATGAACATGCTCTAAAAAGACTCAAAAACATGGTCACTTTTGGTTCTCTGACCCAGGACAGCCACGTCTCCTCTAGTGCTGTCTTTCTCTGTATGTTCAGCATATGAGTATATGAGCGTATGGATCACCTGCGTGTGTCCCATGCTGGAAGCGGCTGTCAGTGCCTGCTGGAGGGCCCTGCCCTTAAGGCCGGTGTTGTCCCGCTGGCCACCTGGGCCCCACTCCATGGCCAGTAGACACTGGACTACTTCTGGGTGGCCTCTGAGTGCTGCATGCACCAGGGCACACTGGCCGCTCTTGTCCACATGGTCCAGCTGTGGGAAAATTTGTGAGAGTTGTACACTGGGAAAACAAATTGATGGCAGCTTCAACAAAAGTAGGACACCACAATCTCTTACTGCGAAGGACCCCGTAGAGAACAGGCCTGTAGATGCAACAGTGACACATAATAAAATGTATACGTTATACCTTTAACAGGTAGGTGCCCTCATGGTAAATTTAGCACGACCTACCTTTGACCCCTTCTGGCAGAGCATGCCCACCAGGCCAAGGTGTCCGGCCGCAGCCGCAAAACACAGTGGGGTCATGCCGCTCTCAGAAGTGCCATCCACAGCTGCTCCAAACTCTAGCAGGAGGCTCACCAGCTCCTGGTGTCCCAAGTGACACTGGACACACAGCACGGGTGCATTGCCCATCACCTCTGTGCGGTAGTTCACATTGGCCCCACCCAACATCAGGAGGCGGCTCACCTGGGGAGGGAAACGACATGGTTGCCACCATTAGGAATATTACAACTTTACACCATTTCACTCAAATTGATTTGAATTGCTTGGTTTCTGGTTATAGTTCTGACACCTTTACCACAACATCAACAATCACAGAAGATCATGAAGCATTGTGTTTTCAGCAGTGTGTTAAAAATGACCTGTGTCTGCTGCTCTGGATGAGGGCTTCTGCTGAAAAGGTAAATGGCAATGGCACAGCTGTGTGCAAGAGGCAGAACCAGCAGGGTTGCTCTAGGTTGAGGAGACCACAAATCTTCACACGGAGAAGATTAAAAGTGAAGCTCTGGCAAAGTTAAACCGTAGAAGGTGATCACTTTTTGAAGGTGTGAGAGGTCTTAGATCGTCTGAGAGTCTGCCATAAATAATGACTGTTCGAAGAGGATGAACCAGCTCGGGTCCTTCAACATCAATCTTTGTGCTCTGAAGCACACCTACTGTGATACATCTTCTGGTGTCCTTGGCTAACCCAGCAGTGGCTTCAGGAATCTCCTAACCCAGCAGAGGCTCCACTAACCCAACAGGGAATTTACTAATCTACCAATGACTCTGGTAACCCAAAACAGGATCTAATCCAGCTGTGAGTTCACTAACCCAGCAGGGATCCAGTAATGCAGCATCATCTTCGTTCCAGAAGTGTAGCAGTTTTATTGCTACAGTGATAGTGATTCTTCTCTCCCAGCAATGACTCTGATAACCTTGTAGTGAGTTTGCTAAGCCAGCAGTGATTCAACTGAAGGAGCAGGTAAACCACTAATGTGACAACAATTCTATTGACTAGCACATTGCACATAGAATCAAAGTTAACAGTAACAACCAACTACAACTAAAGCAAACAGTGATCCTCATAACCCAGCTAGGAGGCCACAAATCCAGCTTGCTCCACCGGCCTAAAAAAGCAGCACCATACTCGCAAACGCATGCCTTTATCGACCTTTTATTGTCCTCTTTCCGTCTTATAAATGACACCTCATTTCAGCCCTTGAGAAAAATTCAAAAGTAAATCTGATCCTTCAAGCATCCAGACTGCAATTTCCACCCTGATAAAATGCAGGAGCGTGCTCTCATGGCGGCTACGCAGTGATCAAACCTCATTCGTCCTTTTGATAAAGGAAAGAATAATAAATGCTTGATCAAACAGCAGGGGAATGTGGCCAGAATAAAGGCAGGGGAAATGGATTTGGCTTTATTTATCTTAGCATCACTGGAATTAATGAATTGTAAAATTTGACAGATGTGTGCAATGGATAAATGACCTTGTCTGATTCATACCAGCCTTGAAGTTACACGTACCATATCTTGATACAGTAGCTGCCGATTACTATATGTAAGGAAACATATTAAGGTTTAGTGAAAACACCTTTATGCCCAAATTACTGATATATTTGAAAATCACAGTTAAAAAGCAAAGTCATAAATGGTGTTTTGTAACAACTGTACTCTATGGTGTCAGATCTACAGATATCAGGTTTGCCCTTGACTATTAAAGCAGGAGAAACAAGCGTTATTCCTTTTTAGTGTCAACACTGGCTTCTCACCACTGCTTTCACATACATCTCTCTTTCACTTTACCCTCTTGTGAGGGCTTTGGAGTTGCCCCTCCTGTGACAACACACAGACACTGTGACAGACACAAACCTCTGCAGAAAACCTGCAGCTTTCTTTGTCATTGAAGAGGATTTAAAGCACCTATTGTGTTATTCCAGGATGCCACCATGGGGTTCCTTGGGCCAGTGGGGGGGAGGGGGGAGTCACCTTAATGCTGGAATTCTCTTGATATAGGGTGTCCTCCCTAAAAACTGTGGGGGTCTAACTTTGACTTTGGGTGTCTCTCCTTCATGCTGAGGGTTCTCATCTTAATGTTGGATGTCTCTCATTCAGGGGTCTCACTTTGATGCTGGCTGTCTCACCTTGACGTTAGGTGTGTAAAGGTTGCGTAGGGAGGACAGGGCTGCTGATAGTCCATCGGTACTGTAGCTGATCCACAGGGCCTGCAGTACACTGGAGGACACACCTGTCTTCTTACTCTGGCCCTGCAGAAAGAGGTGACAAGGGACATTTCTCTCACATATTAAGCACGAAGCCTTTGAATATTTTGAATAAGAATGCCATCTCTAATTTCTATTTATTTTTCAGGAATTTTTTCATTCAATTTGATTTGCAAAACTAAGAGTGGTTTATAAAGTGGGATATTTATGGTCATACTCTTGTATTGTGAATTATCTCTTAACTTCACAGAAATTAGTTCTTTAACCGCTATAAACCTGTTCTTGTTGTTCATGACCAGGTGGTTGGAGCGATGGGTGTCTGACATGAGCCAACTCTGTTGCTTACTGGTTATCACACCTCCTTGGGTGGAGATATCCTCACCCCTTGCTGTGCTCAATACCTATTTTCAGGTACCTTGAAAATATGTGCCTTCAAGATGTGATGGCCGAGCTCCATGGTCTGCTGTCGGTTCAGTTTCCCCTCCTGGCGCGAAAGCATGAAGGCCATAAGAGCGTGGCCACTTCTGTAGAGGGACACAGTTCAGGTGAGCAGGGCGGAAGACAGACCATACAAACAAAACTGGCAGTGGCACTAGAAATGACAAATACATTTACTCATCAATGCATTCCTTCCTTCATTCTCAACTACAGATTATCTGCTATCCATTGCTTATTCCTTTGTACAGGTGAGACGTTCCTCAGTGCACCCCTAAGTGTAGGCAATAGTTCAGCTGTGATGTAAGGTTTTTTGCCTTCATTTTCAATGATATAATGAGCATCACAGTGTGACCAGTAGGACACAACATATTTCCTTCAAACACAACATAATTTGAACTCATTTATTTCGACACAGATCACCGACACACTCATCTCCTCTTAGCCATATTCATAAAGTTGGAGTTTGTTACTGTGTGCAGGTCTTCCTGTGTCACTAAACAGTGCTGAAGATTATCAAGGCTGTTGGACTTTGCACCTATGGATGTCTGAGGGTCATCAACGTGTCCCTTGTTCCTCATCTGCTGAACTAGCCTTGTTGTTTGTCAGCAAGCAGCTTCATTAGGAGGCCGCGCACACCCACAGTAGCGTTTAATCTCTCGCAAAGAAACTTCTGTTAAACTGTTGCCATTAGATAAACAGAAATTATCAAGCTGTGGAAATCTTCTCTCATATCCGTGGCACTCAATTTCCAATTCTAAGTGCCGCAACACAGGCCTAGGAAAATGCATATGGGGGCAGGTGCTGAAATAAGCACAGAGAGAAGCTTGTCCCCCCTTACAAAGACCAGCACCATCAGAGAATCAGAATGAGTAAAGGGTGAGGAAGGCAACTCCTGATGCAGTCACACAGTCCACAAAGTCACTGCACACCCTTGGACAATAGAGGAATTGGCATCCTGTTTTCCAATAGAGGAGAACAGAAGGAGATAAGTTGTTAATGTATGAGGTTGCTGCATGCATATTTAACATCCATAAGCTATCTTCTCCTTTAAATTTCTTGCAGCTGTTTTTTCTTCCCTTGTTGATTTCTCAATTGATTCTCAACCACAATCTTGAAACCCAGTTTGCTTTTCATGCTTCTAAGCTAAAAAAAAAAAAAACCCCGACTTGAACGCAGGAATGAAACACAAAAGTCCTCCGCTCGGTACAAGCCAGCAACTCACAACACACTTAGATGATAAACATACAAGCAAGCTTTACTCCATAGGTGGTGCACACTTGTGTGTTTATTGATACTGCGCTTGATGTAACAAATGTGGCAGGAACGCAAGGATCTCAGAAAGACCTGAGACTTCGTTCCTTTCATCCTCATTAGGAGAACACAGGAGAAAGAGTTAAAGAAAAAGTAGAGACTCGGAAAAAAGCTAAACTATAGCAGAAAGCTACAGAATTAGGTTCTGTTTGAAGAGTTGTATTTATCATAGCAAAAATAACTACCTTTCAAAGAAAGCTAGCAAATTCAGGTCTAATTTAAGAGTTGTAAAAGGGATGTGGTGGCACACTGGTTTAAACTGGTGCCTCATGGCTGCTTGCATTGTACAGGGTTTGAGTCAAGCTCAGGGTGTGTGGAGTTTGCTTGTTTCTTCATGTGTTTGCACCCTTCAAAATATGCATGGAAGACAGCAATGGCAAACCACTTCAATTCCTCCCTTGCTTTGGAAATCATGCCACTGGTTGCTATGAGTTGGATCCGATTCAAGGGCAGTTCCACCACCAGTTTCAGAGTTGTGTCCATATTAGCAGAAACAGCTAACCTATTGCTGAAAGCTACTGAATCAGCATCTAACTAAATAAGTAGAAACAGCTCACCCCTCACAGAAAGATAGCAAATTACCATCTTACTTAACAGTTGCATCTACAATATTTGAGTAAAAACAACTGACTCTTGGCAGAAGACTAAGTCAGCCTCTGATCAAAATGTCATATCTATATAGGAGCAGTGAGTGGCCTTGAGAAGCCAATGTCTGCACATTTCTGAATCACGCCATGTGTGGTTCCAGTGGAGGGGAGAAGGATGCAACAGGCATGGGATAACCTTGGACTTGATTCAGCATTCAGCTGGAGGAACTCTGAGACATTAACTTAGTGGCTTTGTGGTGTAAAATATAGTCTCCGGAGACTCTGCTGTCACCTTGCCTTATGAATCAACTCCAGGACCCGATTACTAACAGGCACAGCTGCAGGATCACGAAGACATCACCGCCACACTATGTATATCTGACACTTGCAATGAGCATTAGCATGAGTGAACTTTTGGCACCTCATTTTATTTTGCCATATTCTATTAAATTATTAAATTATTGTGACATACCTGTTGCAAAAATGCTTTCTACACAAAATAACTCAAAACTAATGGAGAGAAACCTGATGGAAGGTATGATTTTTTTAAGATGCCAAATCCAGAATAGAACCTTATTACTCACCAGCATGCTCTCTGTTTTTATTACTATTTATTCACTTAGCTGCCATTCCAAAGCAGCATACAACATTATGTTTGTTTGATTAGCCACTTGCAGATATTTACCCATTTATGTAACTGGGTCATTTTTACTGTATCAGTGTAGGAAAAGTACTTTGATCAACTACAAAAGGAGGAGTAGTTGAATTTTGGTCCTTCAGTTGTAAAGTGATGGTTCCAGCCACTATATCATCTGCTATTCCCAGCTCAGGCATCCCACTGTGATACTGGTCTTAAGACATTATTCCATTATTCCATTCTGTTTAAATGGTGTGACCAAATCTATGATATTGAAACATTCAGAAGCTACATTTCAATGCCCAGGATCAACCCGAATGACTGTGCCACTATGATGCTCACCTAGGGTCGCATAAGAAGTCAGTGCTCTCGCCGTCAGCTCGCCACACCAGCCACTCGCGGAAGGAGGGATGGCAAAACATGCGTGTCTTGTCCCGGCGGCGGAGCAGAAAGCAGGACAGGCTGTCCAGGCGCTGGCGGAAGTCATCCCATTCCAACTGGCCCACCATGCAACCTGCATTGACTGCCCTGTAGAGCTGTTCATCTGTAAGCGGGTGCAGCGATGCCAGTGCCACGTTGAGGAGAGGTCGCGCTCGCTCAAAGGTTGAGCCGCTGGCGAAACGCATGTTGCACTGTAGCAAGTAGATCTCAGCCAGCGAGACAGGCACCACCTTGAGGCTAGCGCTCTTGATGACCAGGTGGCCATGCTCAAACAAGTCCAAGGTGAGCTTCAGGTAAAGGTAGGAGCCCTGGCTGCGTTGAGCCAGGTGGCTGCTCACCTTGGCCACAATCGCGGGGTCTGCCTTGCCGTTGAGTGAGATGTTATCCAGGATCTCCCTGTCGCTGTTCACACGGTACTGAATGTAAGCATTGAGATCATCACAGATGTCCTTGTTGCCTGGGAAGTCATCCAGGGAGATTTTTGAGAAGGGCAGAAGACTGGAGATCTCCTGCTGGAGACAAACAACACTTGCTGCTAAGGAATGCTCACTAAAAAAATTTAAACAAGAACATGCATATTTTAAATAAGCTACTGTTGTAGCATCACTGTGGAACAGCAAACTTTGAAGACTACAGTTCACATAAAAATGGAAATCAATAGTCAGTTAAAATGAATGCCCCCCTTTGACTCATGTCTGTGTTTTACCAATGTCTGATTTTTTTGGGCTTTCAACTGCCCCACCAACAGTGAAGCATAAATAGCTAATAAAAGGGCAACTTTCCTCCAAACCTCCCATTCTGTTGTAGAGCGGTTTCACGCCAAGTCGAACACGGTCAGGCCACCACTGACTCGAGGCGGCATGGCAAACTGTGAGCAGGAGATGGGGAGGCCCTGCTGGGGTCCGAGCTGCAGGGACACCCCCCCCCACAACCCCCACCATATGCTATTTCATATTTTGCTCTGGGTACTGCCTTGTACCATGAGTACCGCAAAGGTGGCAGGAATCGTGACTGCGGTGGGGTGAGCCCTGAGCGTTGTGGAAATGGCCAACAGCAGGAGCATGGCAATGCTGAATAATGCAGGGGAGGAGGTGTCGCCAAGATGCTGGTGTGAAATGCCAGGCAGACGGCCATCTCTCTGCAAGAGGCCTGTTGTCTCCCCTTGCTCTCTGGATGTAACAGCAACCCAGTTTTACTTGGGCCTGAGGAACATGCTGGGGCCAAAGGACACCTGTGTTTGAGCAACTTCCTCTGGCTGCCGGCTTAATGCATCCATCCAAACCGCCAGACTCCTTCCACACATGAATCAAGCACTTTTAATACGGTGACACAGACGGAAAGTGGCAGACCGCCATCTCCTCAGACTTGCTCTGTTCCACACCCGGATCAAAGACAAATCTTTGGCGCTCCCTCAGTGGGGGTCTCAGGTTTCCAAATGTGCTCTCGATGTTACGGATTCAGCTGAGCGACGACAAATTTTCACTGAGGAATGAAAGATGTCACATTGCTTCAACAGTGTTAGGATGTACATGGCACCTCGCCTGGAAGAGGACCAGCAATCCTGTAACATGAGCACATTTTACATAAAGATAGCCAAATAAAGCATGCCCTGAGACAGCTCCACTTAGCAGACTTCCAAGAAACACGCAGGAGACACAGGTGTTAAGGGACTGGAGCTGTAGCCAATAGGTTGCAAGTTCAAATCCCAAGCAGTGGCCTGCTCATCTGGTCTCCATTGTGTCCAAGTGAACTTACTTGACTACTGCTCTCAGTGGACATGTGGGAGTGAATAACTGGCCATTCTGTTCAGAGTGAACCTGCCTTTAGCCCAGTGTTTCCTGGGATGGAATCCAGTTTGCTACGGCCTTAAGTGGATAACTGCTCTTTCTGATAATAAATGCATGGAACTTGTGAGAGCAGCTTTGGGCAAGGAATAAAATGAAAATGAATAATCACATATCTTTGCATGAGAACGGCTACCAGCTGTCACAGCTCTACGAGGTCTGAGCAGCAACAGAACGCTGTACCACAATCCAGAATCAGAGTAAAACTCCAGGACGGAGTAAAATTCCACAGTTAAAGGTAACGGTCAGCACCAGAGTCATATTATGTGACACTGTATCCACCCTATTGAATACTATTCACACCCAAAATTCATCCAGCACACCAAAACAATTAGCAAATGTGGCTTGTAACAGAAACCAAATCTGCAGCAACAACTATACTTTACAACATTAAGTTCATGAACCATACAGAGATTTTCATGTCAGAATTATATGCCAATGTGTTGTAAAAAAGATGGTTATGACTGGAAATGGTTATGACAATGGGCATACCCCTTTCAGCACAAAGGACTCAAGGGGAGGGAGAACATTCTGGAGAGACACCATATATGTGGCTACCAAGTGTCAACATCAACTAAATGGCACTTAACATTTTAAATCTCACAGAAGTAACAGGGCATTTCCAACAGACACTAAATCATGGAAAAGCACATTCCAAAACAGTTCAGAATATCCCTAGCAGACACTCCTCTAACACCTGAACAAACTACTGCTGCAGTAGAACCAAGACTGAATCTCACCAGAAGGTTGACACGAACGGTGACAATCATCTTCAGCCAAGTTGGGAATTTCGGGATGATTTTGGTGATGAATGAGGCAATGGTGTCACCATAGTCTGGCTTGTGGAATTCTGCTTCATTCAGTCCATCCACAAGGATGACATGGTCTTCCTCAGGTATCTTCCTCTCTGGATGTTCATGCGAACGGAGGTGGAAATTTGGTCAGGAGAAAAGCAGGTCAATATGCTCCACTATGGGCAAACCTTATTAGGAGAAACTTAATTCATGTGGGTTATAACAGATCACAGCATGCAATTTTAATGACAAACTTCCTGTCATAGCTTTTATAAATTGCTTGTTCTGAAGTTAATCATGATTCTGTTCCGTTCCCCAAAAGCCACTTTGGTGAAATACCAATAATGACACTATTTGGAAGTTACACCGAATTTACAATGAAAACCAATTTAGAGACCATTATATAGTAATAAAATCTAAAATAGAGGGCCCTAGTACTCCCTTTTCTGCATTACTTAAGGAAAGGCACAGTTCTGCAGGGTGTAGTTTGAGTAAAACCTCAAAGTTTAAAATCTTTACTGTTTTTAGGTTTACTGGTCAAATGAATGTAGGAACGTTGATTTGCACAGATTCAAAAACGGTCGTTCACCTAACTGGCCAATCACGTGCCTCAGATGGCCACCTGCATCCAATCAGCTTCTTGCATTACAGCACACTGATTACTATTGCGATCGTAAGCACAGAAGGCTGCCGTGTCAACAGCTATTGTGGATGCTCCCTTAGTACCGGGTAAACAAACAGCGTAATTAACCACAGCACCGGCTGTGCCGTGCAGAGAAAGCTTGGATTGTTTGGTTCTCATTACGAAAACCATCCATAAAGGTATGCTTCTGGGAAAAATTCTTTAGCGAAACACAACCACACAAAACCGATTCAAACTAAAACCACATGTGCAAAAGCTACAGAGGCCCAAGTCAACGTTTAACAATCCTCCAGTGAAATAAGGTCAGTACTTCAGGGTATTACATGGGCTACTACAGTTCCTTTAAGATAAAAAGCTTCAAATAATCTAAGTGGTCTAAAAAATCCTTCCAGAAGCAACAGCAAATGGTCTCACCTGTTGAACGGCTGCCTAAGGCTATGTATTCCTGAATGCACAAATGCATTCATTTTTTTCCTCAGCCTTGGAACAACTAGACTGTGAATAACCTGAAAAGGAACCACACAAGAGCACATCCAAAGTGAGGCCTTACCTTGGCGCAGGTTAATGAGGGGCTCCAGCACACCCCTTCGGAAAGCGGCCGCTGGGTCCTGCACACACGAGCGAAGACTGAGCATGCTCTGCAGGTGCGGTTCCTTCAGCAGTAGCTCTCTGTAGGCGCTAAGCTGGGGTGCCCGACACAGCAGGGCAGCAATACTGTGCACAAACTCGGGCACCAGGCAGGTGTAAGTGTTGTCTGCCTGGCAATAGTGGTATGCCACCACCTGTTGAGAAGAGGCACCGACAAGCAACATAAATGGTCAGTGGCAGGACTTTTGCACCCAAGGATCTTCTCAAAACCAGACCACAAATCAATGATGAGATGATATACAGAGCAATATTGAGTTTGCTTCAGAACAGCTTTAGTGGCAACAAAGAATTTGTACATGAGGTATAAATGGCAAGACAAGTAAATATTCTTTTGTAGGACAAATCGAGCAACGTGTCTGCCATGACATTGGCTGACTTGTTTCTTGGATAGCACCGTGATGAAGGTGTTCCTTCCACAGAGACCATGGCTGGAACCCTGGCATCCCTGAACATGGTGACAAACTCTGCTGGAACATTTTTGTACCGAAGGAAAAGAAAGGGGTGTAAAGAAAGTGAGAAGATGGCAGGAAGCCAGTCCTTTAAATTTAGGTCACAGAAGTTATGCAGAACTTCCAGACAGAGAAAAGAAAGGCTGGTAGCCTTCACCCAGGTCCTAATTTACAACAAACCTGGACATAAGTAGAGGTGAGGGATGAGCAGCAACTTTCCCCAAGATCCACTGCACAACTGGTGCGTGACTCACAGCATCACCATCATCGGGTGATCATTTTTCCTGGCATTTATTGGCAGGTGAGGGCAGTGTTCTTGGACAGAAAAGCTCTGAAAACAACACCCCCAGGCAAGGCTGGAAAAAACACAGCTTCTTGGTGGCAGAAATATGACCCCCGCCGACACCATTCATTAAAAGGAAGAGCTGTGGCCACAGTGAGGCCACACCGCCAGGGAAATGTTACCCTTCACTAACTCATTTACACAGACAGACTGATGACTGGCAAGGGATTGTGGGATAGCAAAGGAATCCGAAGAGCATGCCTCCAGCTCTGGACACATTCTTGTTTCAGATGAAGTATTGTTACAGCGCTTTCTTGATGGATATCCTTTTAGACAGATGAGGGTAGAAGCATACTCCTGTTCCAACTTCTTCAAACAGATAAATAACAAGTCATAGAAAGACTCTTAGTTTAGCAAGAAAGGGCAGGGGTTCAACAATGCTATGATGAATTTTTAACCTGGAAACCTGTGGTTTTGTTTACGATGCATACATAAGTGTGCATTTCAGAATGCTAACCAACACAACCTTCGATCCTTAAGACCTGTTGCACTGTACTCAGCACTGCCACCAGTGGACCGGAAGACAAACTACAAATGCAAAACATTTGCTTTATTTTAAGCGAGGGGTGGGACCCAGCAAGGCTAAACAATGAAGGACAGGTGACTCCTGCAAGATTCTTGGATGTAGCATGAGGGGGACCCTGGAGAGAGGAGCACCGAAAAAGGACCACACCGTAGCTCTAGGCACCTGCTTGATGAAACCTCAGCTGTGTCTAATTTTTTCATCAACGCTCCCTTCCTGTAGGCCTGAGAGGAAAGTGAAAGCGCTGCAGATTTTTAGCATCCTAGATTTAGGGGCTTGTGAAGGTGTTAAGAGGCCTGGATTTTCATTTGGTTTCCAAGGAAAAGCTTAGTACTGAACAAATGCAGATTTAGTCAGTTTTAATAGGCAGTGTGTTTTTGATTCAGCCGACAGAGATACATGCAAAAGGTTCAAAAAGGTTATTCAAAACATCCCAGCGGCAAACCTTTCCTATTTAGGCAGATGGAATTCATCTTTTTAAATTGATATCCTTCATAAGAGACAATTATATAAGCGCTAATTAGAAAAACCTGCAAATAGAAATTTTTTAAAAATATGTATAATGAGAAGTGTAGAAAACAATGTTAATGTGCTAGTTTTTGGAACTAAAACTTTGCTCAAGTATATAACTTATTTCTGTATGTGGTCTGTCTTCCGAGTAGATACATTTAAAGGGTCACTACAAACTTTCTGTCGTGGATTTTGATGTGAATATACAAGTAGTAGAGAATTTACATCCCCAATATTTATGTAATATATTATTTTACTTAGTAGTGAAAAACAAACAAAAAAAAATGAAATAATCAGCCATCTGTCTTGCAGCAACTTAAGTAGGTGTGAGATGAAAACTTGCTGGAATGGAACAATTAGGACTGCGAAGATATAAGCTGTAAATTTGCATTAAAAAAAAAGATGCCAGTACCTCATTATAAAACAAATGAAAGAAACTCTAGAGTGAGTTAAAAATGAACATTAATATATGACAAATACTCCTTCTCATGTAATTTGCCGTCTCGCTGCTTAGGCACACAGTGTAGAAAAACGTGAAAAAGGACCTTAAAGCAACACTTCCTGAGCTGAGTTTCAATAAGGCACAAAGCTACAGTCCTGCACACTCAGCATCGTGAGCTGAAATATTTACGTGAAGCATTCTAACAAGTCAAGTGCTTGGTTCCCTTGGCAACAAAGTGGCATATCACTAAGGTAAAATGTACTATAACTCAGTGAGGAGAAAGGAGTATGAAAAGGTACAAATGACACAACAGTACAAATTGTTTTTACATGTAAAGAACACTGGGAATTTTGGTTTTATCCTTAGTTAACCCCTCAGTTTTGGCAGCCATGCTCAAAGACCGATTAAATGTACTGTCACATTGGACAGTGAAGTATTTTCGCAGCCAGACCCCTGTTGACTCATGGAAGTTTGCTGAATTTCTCTTTTACTAATTTTAGAAATGTTTGTTAGAACCACAACTCCACATGAAGATCTTACACTTCCGAGAGATCCAAGCAAATTTGCAATTCATGAGCTTAAAGGCAAAAAGTCAGTAAGGAACCTGCAGACACACGTTGAATAAGTACCAGACAGAGCACTGCTTTGGCTTCTTTAAGCATCATGCAGCAAAAAAGTGACTTGTTCCCAACAAAAAAAGAGGGGTGAGACTATTCCATTAAGGGATTTAAAGGGCGACAAATCGAAATAAAAGAAAAGGCTGACAGATATAAAGCAGTAGTAGTAAGGCTTCGCTGAGTACTGAGTTTTAGTGAGGTTCTAAACTGAGGTTTCTAGGGACCACCAATTCCATTATAGCTCCAATCAAAGGCTCAGGACGCTGTCTTTTCCTGGCCATCGTCTGCTCTTCAGGAGAAGAATTTCACATCCGTGACTGTCTTTACCCACAATGCAAGTCAACTTTTGTGAAACGGCCCCATGCAGTGAAGACACAGGACAATGGAGCTGTTTCCTGTAACAATGGGAAGGGATGGTCCTGCTGCCAATTCATTAACAGCTGCTTACTGGAACTGGAACAGAAGTCAGGATAATTTTCTTCCCATAATGTTCAGCAAATAATGTGTGATCCACTTTGAATTTATTTGGTGGAGACATCATTCTCACAATATGGTGTTCCAGATAATTAAATGTACAAAACTACAGAATTGGCCATTTTATTGACACAAAGCATGGCCCCAAAAATAGTAAACTGATGTCTACTTTAGCTGTAAGACAATAAACTAGCACATATAGAGTCACCACCACCACAACTAAAACAATTTTGGAAGGAGTTCCAGGTGTGGTGCTTCTACTAGTGGCAGGGGTAGCTGCTTGCTCTGTGTGTGGGTTTGAGTTATTACCAGAGTTGTTATTGTTACTGGAGTTCTACTGGGGAATTGGACTACCAGGGCAGAGCTTACCTTGGAAGCCAGACGCTTGGCAGCCTCTTCCCTGCACTTCTGGAGCTCTGGTGTCCCAGGACAGCTGCTCCCTTGCTGGCTAATGGGTGTCAGAGTGGCCTGGGGAGGCTGGATGAGGGTTTTATCCATGCTGCCATCGCTAACTATTTGGCAAAACAAAGCACATGCTTATATGTGACATTCTGTTCCATAGCAGGACACCTTCACATGAAGCTTTTTATATGCATTCACTGGTTCTTTTGTGGTACAGGCCAAATGGGTCAGGGTCATGTTACCATAAAGGGTGTCTATTAGATCTAATTCTCAATTTTTTGACAATGCAAAACCCAAGCATACAGTTTTACCTGCGGATGGTGCTCCAGGACTGCCGGAAGCCATCTGCCACATGCGTCCACCATGACAACTGAGAGCCACCAAGCGTGAGACCACTGCCGTCTTGCCAGAGCCCACTCCGCCTGCCACCACAGCACCCCGGCCCTCACTTGAAGCGCCGCTCAGCTGCCCAGCTGGCTGTCCACACATCCCCAGGGCCTCCTCCAACCTCTGGAAGAGCCAACCACGGCCCACGAATGTTGAGTCTGCAGAAGCGCCGGGCACCTCAAAGAGCAGCGGCTTCAGCATGATGTCTACTGGCTTGTAGGGGGCGAGGCGGCCTAGTGTAAATCACATAGACATCACATGTACACAGGTGGCACGGCAGAGCCCTTGAGTAGATCACAAACTGCACTTCATAACCATAAACTAGTATCTCCTAGAAGAGTCTTCAGCGTTTGCAAACCTAAAATGTTAGATGCCCACCAAATTTCAGACTATTTACTGTAGGACCAGTGGTGTTCAGCTCTTATGCAAACGGTACCATTTTAAGGCAAGCTGTAAGTTTTCCACCCTTTTGACATTGCCGTCATCCGCCAAAGGACACAGCCCAATAAGCCTCAAAATAAGTAGGAGTGGCATGAAGGACCTACCCTTAGAGTCTTGTGGCAACCGACCCCCAGCGCCGTGCCAGGGCAGGCGAATGGATGTCCGCAGAGGCTTGTTGCGCTGATCATCCAGGAAGTTCAGATCCTCCAGCTTTGTGGAACTGGTGGCTGCACCCGGGAAGACACATTTTGTTTCATAAGTAGGAGGCTCTACTAAACTGAAGAAGCAACCCTCCAAGGAGTTTTTCTGGATGTATTCACTCCCAGCTGTGAACACTCTGAGGGGAATGAATAGTTGTGGAAGGAGACAGCAAGAGAGATTAAGTCAAGGGTGGTAGGAATAAACCAACTGGAGCCTAGTGGTAACCTGCCACTGGATGAAAATGATGCTGAAAGATGTTAATGGGATGGAACTAAAAGAAAGTGAACCAGTTTCTATGGACTCAGCACAGCCACGAACAGGGTCCCACCCTATCAGGCTCCACCCACTACACACATAAAACACCATCCCTAAATGCCACAGGTTAGAGCACATGTGCGCACGCACGCACGCACACACATACACAAAGAGACAAAGTTAGGGGCGGCTAAGATGCATCAATGAGAAAAGTATAACTCACACACAAGCGTGCGCGCACACATGCACGCATATACACACACTTATTTCCAACAGTCACTCACACAAACAGGGAAGCAAGGAAAAGCACAGAAATACATAAACATATAGAGGTATGCCCTGAAAATCCTCACTTGCACGCATACATACACACACACGCACACACACACACGCACAGCAGCTGTGAAGTGACTCGCATTCATGAGCTTAAGACGGAAAGAAGCCATCGAACACAGACAGAAAGTACTTCTCTTCTTAATGAAACGGCTCTTCTCCCGAGACAAAGAATCAAGAGCTGCCAGCCTGAATTTGCATAACTTTGAGTCGTTTTAAAAAGATGCCAACCTCCTCTGTGCAGCCTGCCCTGTATGTCCACAAGAAATGGCCATCCCTTGTTCACCTTTCAAGTCCATCCACCGTCGCTAAGCACTCGGGGCTCCTGGCAACCTGTCAACACATGCGGGTCACCTCCCACCTGCTGGGGAGGCAGCATGCAGCTACTCACAACCACCGGATGAGCCGGGGCAATGTCTGCTCTTAGGATAAGTGAAGACGATGGCCCTTAGACCCCAGGGGGGTCCCCAAAGCCCAGGTGCTCTGGGTTCCTCTGGGATGGCTTGGCATCGCTGCCTTCATCCACGGCATCACCCCGTCACCAGTCTCACTGCAAACCAGTGAGGGGCGGAGGATCAAGGGAGAGAGAGAGGAGAGGGAGAGAAGAGCAAGAGGGAGGGGATGAAGAGAGACAGAGAAAGGGAAAGCAGCAGAGAAATAGAGTAAGAGAGAGAGAAGAAGAGAGTGGTGGAGAGAGTGAGAGGAGTAGGGAATAAAGGCAGGGATGGTAGGGGCTTTGGTGGTGATAGCGGCATGTGCCTGGCAGACGGGGATTTAATAATTGACTGTCCCAGCATTGTTGGGGGGTAGAGGAGAGAAGAGACAGAAAGAGGCAGAGAGAAGAAATGGAACGATAATGAGCAAGAGGGGCATGTGGGACGAGAATGAGCAGTAAAGAGAGAAAAAGAGTGGGTAAGAATGAAAAGAGGGAAGAAAGGAAGAGGATGACAGACAGAAATGGGGACAGGCGAATAGCTGCGAAGAAAGGGCAATGGAGGGAAAACTTGGAGAAAATGGATGGATGGAAGGTAGCTAGAGGAAGCATGAAACTGAGTGAGCAGCTCAAGGAGGAGTGGAGAATCTGTAAGTGGGGGATGGTGTTCAATCACCTGCCAGTCCTGGACCATACTGCACCTTGCACCTTGCCACTGACTTAGGTCACACCACTACCGACCCTACTTGCAGCCACCGGCTTCATCTAAACCAATGCCATCCAGAGTGCCACCAACTCCACCCACCTTGTATTTGACCTCTCCCACATAGCCACTGACTCCACCTACTCAGCATCCGATGCAACTAATGCGGCCACCGACTCCACCCAAACTCTTAGTGACTCTACCTCACAGCATGTGAATCCTCGTGTTTCACCAAAGAAGCAGGAAACTCACTGAAGTACAGTGCTGGGAAAAACCCTCTGCTCTGTCTTTAAAGATCAAAATTCTCCCTAGATGCATACTGGCATCCGCAGCCTATGGCTTCTTTCATCTCCTTCGCATGTATCCGATTCAATCCCGTGCCAGGGTGACTCCCTGCTATAAAGGACCTGAGTTTGAGTGTATGGAACAACTGAAGCAGAATCTGACTAGAAACCAGCACACTCAGGACCTGCAATCATACTGTATGTGTGTGTGTTTTTATCAAAGTTCTAAAGAACACAGCAGGTGTGAATGATGTATTGCTCAGACCGGGGACCACATACACACAGTCTTCTAGAAGCATTAGTGTGAGAGTGTTTGCCTCCTACAGGCCTGTGACATGGCTGCATGCAACAGTCAGACATCCTACAGTCTGCACCTGTTCACCTCTGTAAAGGAGCCACTGTTATCTCTGAAGAGCTCAAATTGAGTTCTATTAAATCACACACTAATGTTTGCTGTAGACTGGAAATTTTCCAACATTACATGACAGAGAGGCTGGGAATGGTCCATTTGGACAGCAGAAGATCAGAGGTACACGGCCCAGGAAGGCACCCAATTTTTTAAATTTTTAACATTTTCTACAAGCATCTGAGTATGGGCTTTTTTCTTGACAGTTAAAGTTATAACTAAACGGATCCATATGAGGGTCACTGCCTTTTCACAACAGTTTCCAGTTCAAAAGCTTTTATTTTAGAAATCCTAAAAATAATCAAATAGTTACACCCTTGTTCTCTCTAAAGCAAAATCCAGACACTAGAAGAAACAGCCAGATATTTGTTGAATAATTACAGGACCCCTGATCATTCCTTCTTCAAACCCCACCCCATCACGGAAGGACCTGCAAATGAACCTCCATATGAACTTGCAAATGACCCCAACCATGAAGGGAAACAATATCCACACAAACTGACTGTCTACTATTTATAAATACAGTAAATTTAACAGTAAATACTATGGTTTTTGAGGTAACATGGTGATGCAAGTAGTCAGTAGCATGTTAACATTATGAATGATTTGATTTTATTATATCTGGCTTTACAAAATACATTTTAAAAAGTCACCCAAGTGGACACAGTCGGCATGACCTTCCTTTGGCTTTCTGACTTAATTTTTAACTCAACTGTCCTGTGTGTGTGTGTGTGTGTGTGTGTGTGTGTGTGTGTGTGTGTGTGTATGCGTGCGCCAACACAGCTGCTGTACTTTCCCGTTACAGAATCCCCACTTTCAACAGAGGACTTTCACATAAATCAGACATGCAACATGCATGAGGGGGGCACAACTCACCTGCCACAGAGTTTGGACGCTGCATTCCGATCGAGGGTGCAACATGCTGGGGGCGTGTTGGTGGGAGGTGCCTTCCTGCAGGGGCAGGGCAAGGGGTTGATCCAGGCAGCGGCTCCTCTTCAGCCACGGGGGAACAGGCTTCAGCCCGCAGGACCCGCTGTGAGGGGCCATGTCTCAGGCCACCCTCTTTCCTCCACTCCAGGCTGGAGCCACTGCGGTCCTCGTTCTCCGAAGAACTGGTCACAGTCGCTGCAAGAGAGATCGACATGGTATTAAATCACTCTTCTGGAATCCAAGGGTCTTGTTTTCTCGTCTAAAGGATGTCTCAATACAAGACTTGTAGGTTTTGCAGGGGGAACTCAGGTAGCCCATGCAATACAGGGCAACGCTGCGCAATCAGCCTCATATACCCTTATTAATAAGTCATGTATTTCTGACTGGAGTTTGAAGCCCTCGGTCTGTTTCCCTGCCACAGAGAAGGAGTCCTGGACACTCTGTGTGATCACAGTGGTCGGCTGCGTGTGAATAATTTTATAAAGGATTGAGACCAGACATACTAAAACATGTGGGACAGATACCAGTTTACCAAGAGCGAAGAGCGCAGTCAAGAACAGTCTATCTGTCCTCAGAAGTCTCCTCAGTACTACTTTCAATACAAACACTTTAAGCAGTTGAAAAAATGAGACAGTTGCACTTTTAGTGTAACTAGAAGAAAAAGCACTGACTTTATTAGCAGGAACACAGGGGGAAGCTGTTTCCAGAATATGGACAGGTGTTTACTGAGATGGATGAAAATCCCTTAATCCTGATCACTTCTCCCTTGTCCTCAAGGAGACTGAGGTCGGATCACAGATGTTTGGCCCCAGGAGCATCTGTCCAACAGCACGAGGAGAGAGCCATACCCCAGCTATTCATCTGAGACTTAATTGTACGGCTTTTACCATTTATGTTTTAGCAAACAGGTTTTAAGTGATAATCTGGATTTTGTACCACTGCCATGTGCTCGATTATCTGTAACATTATTAGAACTGTGAGTAAGGAACAGCTCCTTGAAATGCATGAGGAACCAGCACCAGGCTAAAATGAAATCGCACTCTCTGGTGCTGTTCCAGTGACTTCAGACTGGGTTTTAAACCCTCAGTGTTTAGTAGTATTTTCCAAACAATGCTCTAAATAAAAAAGTAAAGAAAAAAATTGGACCACTTTTTATTACTACTCCCATCCTTTTTGTGCTTTGGACCCCACATATAAATTCTTTATTAGTTTATTCTAATCTGCAAACTCATGAAGCCCATTAAAACTGTCACAGCACCCATATGTTCAATTTTTTTAATTGGAACAGATGAGGATGTTTTGACGTAATACTTGCAATATTTATATACTGTACCTTATTATAGCAATAATTACTTGATTGGTTAGCCTGCACCTTTTCCAAAAGTAATTCATATTTTTACTCATTCAAAGACTTGAATAGGCAGAATGTGGTGGTACAGCTGGTGAGCCGCTCAGTGGTTTAGAAGTTCAAGTCCAGCTCAGGGTGTGTAGAGGTGCATGTTTCTCCAAATATTTTCAGTTCGCAAAACATGCAGTGAAATAAGGCAATGGTAAACCACTTCCGTTCTTAATTCTTATTGGAAGCACAAATGATGAGACTTTGGACACATCATGAGAAGAGAGGATTCTCTCGAAAGGCACTAATGACTGGAAAAGTTTAAGGAAGAAGGATGACAAGTGACCATATGGATGGACTCAATTACAATGACTAAGGACAAATCCCTTTCAACACAGTCACAGAAGACAACATGTGGAGGACAGAATATTCTGGAATCTGTCTATTTAAAGCATGTGGTTCCCAGGAGTCAACCCTGAATTAACAGAACTTTGCAACAACAACATACTGTATACTATAGGACTATGCACAAGGAACCTGTCTTCTAATTCCTTCTGTAACATTCAAGTTACAGTCTATATCCTTTGCTTTGCACTATCAACTTCCCTTTGCCTCCACAATCAAAATGGTTGACATGATTGATCTGATTACCAGCTACAATACGAATTAAAATATTGAATACACTTGCTTGAAGCACAAATGAAAAGACTTACATCTTATGTGCTAGTGACTCAAAATTTGATTATTTGTACTTAAAAAAATGCAGAGAACGTAAGCACAGGAGATGCGACAGTGTGGATCCCACTATCTGTATGGTGGTGGCAGCATCATGTATGGGGCTGCTAGGTTGATGACATAGTTACTGATCACAACCAAGTCTACAGCAATATCAACCAGCATTACTATTAGCACATTTGTCAGAAACAGCTGTCTACCAGGATTATAGCCAGGTGGTCAGTGAATCATTCCTCAGCAAGGACACAAAATGCAACTCAAAGTTATGTAAGCATCTGTTAAAAAAGTAAAGCATAGGAGAAAGTTACTTAAAATGCAGAAATCACTCACAAACCTAACTGCCAAGGGATCACTTTGGAGACCATGTTCTTTAGCACAGCAAGGCTGCAGGGGCAAACTCCCTTCTGTGAAGTAGGTCAACCTGGTTTCAAGTAGGACACAACGCAGCCATAACCCGGATGCAGCGGCAACTAAAAATACATACATCGTGTAATCACTGACGCAACTTTGCATCTGACACATGTTACTTGGCTATCACTCTAACCTGGACCTCAGAAATGTGAGACATCGTCTCAAGTGGAGTCAACAGTGGAAGGGTTGACTGCAGGAGCAGAGGCCAGTTTCTAAGTCTAGCAGGAAGCAAATCACTCACCAAGTTCTTACCAAGACCAACACAAGGTCAAATCACAGATGGAGTGCAGCTGCTCACAGAGAAATGACTATTTTTACACTCACTCTTTTCTACTGTATTTACCTGGATGAAACATATAATGGGGGATTAGGGTCTTGATGCCCTACATAGATACCTCAAAAGGAAATAATTCAAAGACAGCTGTGGCCTAGTTTTGTCAAGAATGAGTCTCCTATTTGAGAAATTAAGCACAAGAGGAATAATAATAATAATAATAATAATAATAATAATAATAATAATAATAATAATAATAATAATAATAATAATAATAATAAAGTTTGCCCTTTATTAACACAATGGAAACAGGAAGAAGCATCTGTAGATTTTCATTCTTCACCTAAACCTGTTTAGAGCCACGAAGATCATACACAGTATTAAATAAACCGTATAATGTACTCTGAAGTGAGATCTAAGATCTCCTACAATTGGAGGGTTGGACATAAAACCCTGAGTCACGGAGACATGTTCTCACCCTGTCAAACAAAATCATACCATAGTTCAGCCTTTGAGATAAAATTCAACTAATCTCATAATGCTGGAAACAAATCTTGAACTGTAAGATCTTGCAGAATCCTGGGCATACTGTATGATGAGATACAATTTAAGTATGGACAAATGGGCAGGATGAAAGACGAGCTGAAGAAATGCTGAGGAAAGGGTAGCTGGTAGAGGGATGAGGTACTGCAGAGGAGTGAAGATGGGATATGAAAGGACAGCAAAGTAACAATGGCAAAAAAAAATCTGTATTGAAAAATCATGATTTGAAAGCTAAATAAATGATTTGAAAGCTAAAGAAAAATAGTAGTGGAATGACCAAAACACACCAGTGGGTGATGGAAAACACCTTACCTATGATCCCACTGTCCTTGCTCTCCAGGGTGGAGCTGGGACTGGGGACAACCCCACAGATCACCGGGCGGCCAGTACGACTGCTGAGAGTGGAGCAAGGGCTGTCGGTGCTGGGGGACGCAGTGCTGCTGGTCAAAGTGGAACATGGGCTGACTCCCTGGCTAGGTGCGGTACACTGGGGGGAAAACAAGAGGTCATTTTAGACCTTTATCAGAGAAAGTCAATAACACACATTTGCTTAACATACATTTATCTAAATTCACAACCTTTCCCTAGGCCACTTTAACCTAACCCAGGTGGATCACTAACTAACTAACTAACCAAAGGTACAAGAGTGTCAGCTAGGACTTGAAAGCTGCTACTTGGGTACAAGTCCGTGCTCCTCTGCTACTGCTCCACCTGCTGCTCCACTGGTGTGGGAATCAACCACTATGAAATCCACTTACTGCTAACAGACCAGAGAGTCAGACATTATACATGGACTGGGCTCAGCCCCAGAGGACACGCTCTCCTTTACTTCCCCTTTGCACAATATTTATGCAAGGTCTCCCACTTCCACCCAGAAGGAATAAGAAATCTCCAGATTGTGAAGCATATCCCCATTTGATATTCTTTCCAATCTTGAAAGACATCTCCTCTGATCCAACGCAAGACAGAATTTAAATCATAACTTCAGTCCAGCTGGGAAAGAGGAAAAAACCTGAAACCAAAGGAGACCCTAAACATATCCTGAGCAGGGCAAACTTTCTGACAGCCAGAAGTGTAGCCTTTGGGTATTTGAGGGAGAAAGAAGATCCGGGCCGAAGAAGAGCAAACAGGAGGGCATTCTGGAATTTAATCATTGGCTCAAAACAAACAACAGCAGCAGAGCCAGCAGCAGTACGAAGGGAGCAACACAGATCATTTTGTTAACTTATAATGGAATTTTTTTTTTTTTTTTTTTTTTTTTTTTTACAAGCACCATCGTTCTGCATCATACATGATGTAGCTGCTTGATAGTCTCTTTTTTGAAAGAGGCCTTTGATTTATATACTAAGCTACCTACCTTAGCTACTTACCTATTTGTACAGCTGAGTCATTTTTATTCCATCAGTTCCCGGGTAAGTGCTATGCCTTGACCAAGGGTACGACAACACGAGTGAGGATTTAAACTCAGGTCCGTTGCAAGGCAATGGATTTAACTGATACAGGACATGCTGCCCCATTAGACAGCAGAGCTATTTTAACCATTGCTATATGAGTGTTATTAAACCAAAAGGAGGTCTCTTTCCGGATCCTTCTCACTTGTATGTCAGGACTCATTGTAATGCAAACAAGAAACTTCTGAGCTCACAACTATTGCTTCTCAGCCAAAAAGTTACCTGCTTCGAGTTCCAGACCTCATCTTGCATACAATTTCTCCTGTTGTCCTGAGAAGTACAGATCTCTATGTGGGTCAGATAGCACTGCAGGCACCACAAGGACTTTGGCTGGTATATAAAGCTTCCTCCATCTCAGGAGAGCCATATAGGGTAGAACCAGAAGCACAACATGGTTCTGCTGCTGATCTCCCATGGGACAATAGCAAAGTAATGGTCAGAGCTATGACCCAGACCTAGGCTTGAATACCACATCTGGCTTTAACATAGGCTGCGACACTGAATTGATACTGTAAAAATAACCCAACAGTATGAATGGGCAAATCACCTGCACGTACCTTAACTTAAGCTGCCTTACAGAAAAGTGTTAGATAAATTAACATATTGGACCATGAGATATTAGGTTTCAAGCACTGTGGGACACAGTTTCACCAGGACAATCAGCAAGTGGCAATGTACCTGGGACTCAAAACCCATAAGGTTCAGAAAGACATACTGTGAGCGATGCCACAGCAGGCTGTTGCTCTTCTATCAGCAAAGCCCTGATGATGTCCTGAATTACTCAGCAAGCGCTCTGCATGCAGAGATGAGAGATGAATGTAGTCCTGCATGCTGGACCTGTGTTTTATTTTCACAGCGAAATAAAACAAGGTGGAGGGCTCTGTGGGACTGCCAGCACCATGGCAACATGTCTCTAACATCTTGGGATCCACTAAGGTATCTCCTCCATCACAGACCTCCACTGGACCAAATGTACCGAGGTCTGATCCTGGAGGATTCTGCTACATAAATTCCATCTAACATCTCCTTTTTCTATATAACACTGGATGGACTGTGGAGCACCCCGGTTTTGTAGCGCTCTGGTACAAAATGAGCAGTGCAAAAAGACACTAAGAGGGCTGGAGGGAACTTCAGTGCTCAGATAGACAAGTATTGTCCTGGTGATCTTGAGCAAGGACCCGGAGTCATAAAATCTGTCCTGCAAAAACACGGTGGCCGTTTAACTGATACAGCTCATTGTTCCTGGCTAAGCACACTGTAAAAAAACCACCTCCAGGAGGATTAACTTAAAAAGTTACCTGTCAAAAGAGTAATTTGCTTCTCTCGTATGGCAACTCACCTTTAATCTTGGTCCACAAGAGTAGAGAACTGACAGTGAAACACAGCATCTTTCCACCCCCCCCACTTGCTCACTCCCTCACTTGCTCAGCGATGCAGTGTCTGCCTGAGAGGAAATCACAAACCTTCTTCTCATTCCTGTCCTCCATAGGTACGCCTGCAGCAGCTGGGATCCCGTCTCCCAGTAAAAATCCCAGCCGGGTCATCAGCTCCTGAGTGGCAGGCGAGGGGACGGAGCTTGGCTCCCTCAGGGGGCGGGACTCTGCAAACAGAAACAGCTACTGTTAGGGATACAGCTGGACGCAGCACCTGAGCACACCCACCCTACTGCAGTCCTCGACCACAACCGGCTGGATCGGCGTGACCACAACCGGCTGGATCTGCGCTGTGGTGACACGTCTCATTCACTCACTGCATGGCTTGAAAATGGTCCCCACTCCAGCTGCACATGTAGGCGAAGATGTTGCCGCAACACACCACTGAGCTGCATCCGTCCTTATTTCTTTTTCCTCCTCTTTCTCTTTTGACCACTTTACCAGCGCACCAAAAACGCAGAAAATCCCATGAAGGCAACCGAGAGGTTTTACGCGTGCATCATAAAGCGATGAAAAACAAACCACACATTTTGTCTTGTCGGCAATTTTCTCCCCCACTGTGCAGCTCACACTCAGAATAAAACAAGCCGCTTTTCATTCTCTACCTGTACTCCTGAAGTACAGAGACAGAGCACCACAGGTGGGGTGGGATCAAGAGACATACTGCCTCTGCCACATGCCGAGTCCAGCTGGGGGTCATTATTAGCCAGTACTACTTGTACACATTCCTTGTTGAGTGATGGATTGAACGCAAACCCTTTAACAGAGCCCACAGTGCGGCAGGCTTTGATTTTCCAGACCCTCTGAACACAACACAATCAATGCACATCACTGCCAATATATGCTGTTTAACCTTAACAAGCTGCATTTGGCTGTAACAGCCTAAAGGATTCGTGTAGGTGAAACTACACACAGAATAAGGTTTGCACACAACTGCTGGAAGCTTGTTTTGCTCGCGTTCAGTATACAGCGAACAAGTTTGCTGATAGAATAAGGTGCTGTGTATTCCCAGCTCCTTTGCAGCACTTCCCAGAGATGTAGGACACCTGTATGTTGCTTTTCTTTAACTCTTCCATCCACTTTCTCCTATACTGTACAAGTGTTGCCTAGGTTGCCCAGGCATACTTTTCACTAACACTATACAATAATATACAGTGGGCATTGTGTACTAGTTGTGTCAAAAGCATATTGTATACAGTGCTTTGTTTATATTTTTATTAGCTCCAAGGGGGGATGTTATCTGGTACTTTGATCCTCACCACCCATCAGGGTTCCATAAGGAGTCTGGCTGGCCTTATTACCAGCCCATCAACACCTGGTCTGTAGAGTCTCAACCTCCCAGTTTCAAACACAAGTGATGTTCTCACATGGTCCTTTACTTTACAGGCCCTGTTCATTCTGAAACCTTCCTTCACTGTAACCCCAGTCTCCTTCCCCTACTGTCACCTTCAGCTACCAAATAGTGGCTCCTTTCTAGCAGACACATGCACCGTCTCATAAATCAACCCTTCTGCGGGGCTCCAAAGCGCATGCAAGATTCCTGGGGGGGTTTCATGTCAAAGGAAAGGAATCTGTGTCAAAGAATTGATGTTAACTACCCAGGTCAGAGGTACAACAGCAGGTCCCCTCTGTTGGCACAGATTGTGCAACACACCCAGGTCGTGAAACTCTATGCTGCCTGGAGTCGTTGCAGGTTTCTCAAGCTGAAATGCCCCGCTATCATTCCAAAATTTGTACACGCTATGTCCAATGTGTAGCATTAGCAAAATCTTAACTGCATTTTAAAACACAGTTCAAGGTCTTCTTCAGATGGGAGAAAAGAAAATGCTAGTCATGAAAGCATTTATAAAACATTTTTTCCAAGAAGACTACATACAAACTCCTAAAATCACTGAAAGTTAGTATAGCATTCTGAGACAACAAATTTTTGTCCAGCCTAGAGGACATATGTTTTTAAGTGTAACTCCCAAACTGCGCCTTCTGTATTACCATGTCCTAGTTCACCTTATAGAGGGCATAGTATACTTTTAAATAATGTCACATGTTTCAAGATGGGTCTTGGTCAAACTTCTACAAACTCTAGAAATACATCCAAGGTCCATATTTTTTTTTCTGGCTCTGAAATGTTTTCAGGAAACAGTCAACATGGTTGACTTCCCAGACAGGAAATCTATTCTGCACCTTAAGTCCAGTTCTGATGGGCTTGGGCTTGTCTGAGAAAAAAGCTGGAGCCAGGCATGATGCACGCAGCTGCTTGCTTTCCAGAAGTACCATCACAGTAAGGCTGTCACATAATGCAGTGATCTCAATCTTTTTTTACCTGGAGCATTACTTACCATGGTCACCTTCCTATTGGCACTGAATTTCTCTGCTCCTATGATTAGATTGTGTGGCCTCTGCCATTGATCTGGTCATGATACAAACAGTCCCTTGTGGTGTTAGACCAGTCAAACCATTCTGCTTAGGTGAGCTGTGTTGCTGGCTGAGACATATTGGTCAACTGATGAGGAAATACTCAGCCTACCCCACACCAAAGTGTGCAGGAGAAACTGGACAAACTGAAGTGGCTGGAATCTCACTGTCCACTAAAGAACCGTTGCCTGTTTGACTAAGCAAACTACAAAGACCTACTGAACAGCCATGGAACATTTTACATCAGGAGGCCTCCTTCAACAGAGAGCTGTAAGAACAAATATTGACCTCATCAATATGAGTGTTAATGTAACTGTCGCAGTTCAACAGTGTCAGTCCTATCCACTTGGTGGACGTACAAAAAGCTCCTTTCCTACCAGGAGTACCCCCACTCACAGCCTCAATGATGCCTCAGTGCCACCTCAGAACCCGGTCAATCCCCACTTTAGATTTACAATACACAGTGCCAACACTCTCAGTTCAATTATATTATGATCCTTATTTTCTGTAGTTCATTTAAAAGCAGGTTTTCATAGAACACCAGCGTTCCCTCAACACGGTCTCAACATTAGCTCAACACCTCACCAATATCCCCTTGAGATTCCAAAAATACTGCCTCAACATTGCTAAAACTCTCCCTCAACATCTCTTAAATGCTGCTTCAACTCCCCCTCAAGATTCTCACAATTTTGCTTTGACACCTACATGTGTCCTCAGAAGTGCCTAAACACCCAACAACCAAACATTTCCAAGCTTCCCAAAGCATTGCCTTAACACTCTTTCTGCATGACCTTAACACTGCCTGAACACCCTTGCATCAGCCCCTTAACATTGTCTCAACACACACAATTTTCTGTCAAGATTCCTACAATGGTTTCTAAACACTTGTTCAGTGTTCCCGCAGCAGCCTCCCAGACACCGAAGCCAGCAGGAGAAAGCACATCCACAACAAATGAAAAAGACTTTGGAGAGCGTTGGCGAGGTCAGCACCAGCGACTGACGCCTTGCTCTTCCATTAAGACTGCCAGCGTTAAGGCTGCTAAAAGCCATCGACAGCTTCTTGCTGTGTAAATGTTAAACATGGGTTTGATGGGGCTTTCAGTGCGATCAGTTCTCCATGTTTTACCTCACGTCTTAAGTGATCTGCAGCGAGGTGGCACGGCAAAGTATGCCATGAAGAGAATCAGCCCTAAAGCGCCATTCGGCAACACCGACTGAACTTCAGCACTGCTTTGATGAGTTCAGAGGTTAAACCACTGTGCTTCTCAGTAAAAACCAGCTACATTCCTGAACCAAACCTTTAGCCCCACTTTCGGGCATCTTGAGGTCACCACTCAAGGTTTCTTGCTTTCCGGTGACAGTTTGATTACTTCCCTGTCCTTGAGGGATTTCTTTTTCTGCCCCCTGCCCTTCCAACCCCATGGGGAAAGGCCAGCATCGCAGGGGTGATAAAATACAACCGCATCAAAAACTGTTAGCAGCTGCATGACAGTCCACAAGAAATGTGGGCTTTATTGCTGATTCTTTATTACTTAGATTTGCCTTTATTCTTTTTCCACTGCAGTTCACCAGGAAAATAAACAAAAGGAGACAGAGTGAGCTGCTGTCAGGTGGGACACGGCTCTGCTCGCACCTGAGGGGGGCGTAACTTCTGCTGCTTACAGAAAAGGAAAGACATGCAAAGGCTACATCCTGTTAACACTTTTAGAGCAATCTAGCCCAAAGCGATATTTAGACAAGAAGGACAGGATGTGTGTCCACAAACAGACAGATCTGAAGACTGGTCCTCCAGTCTGGTGGAGTAAATGTCATTGCTGGCTCTGCAGCTGTCTTTTAACACAGCACATTCCCATGATCCCCTGGGGCTGACGTGACAAGCAACTCTTATTGTTTCAGAGCTAAAAAACTGCCACACCTTGGAGCTTCAGCCTAATTCTTGATGGTGTTTTCAGGGATTTGGGGATGGAAAGGAGAGGAGTTTGGGTGGAAGATGTCGCTGAGGCTATAGCGACATACTACTCTACTGAGCCCCCCCCCACCCCTTTACCAGAAACTGCCCCTCGGGAGAACAAAACACAAGTCTGGAGGATGGAGGACATGTAATAGACCTGTGGCTGGATTGTTGCAAAGCATGACAACGCAGGTAAGTTGCCAATTTGAAAACAAATATCACAGGGGGTTTACAGTGACCTTCATGTCTGGTTTTGAGATCAGTCCCTAAACATTTTCCACCCTATGAAGGTGTGTCGTGAGCCAGGTGAACAGACCACTAAACAGTAGATGGCAAAGCATTAGTTCCATTGCTTTTCAGTTAAAGGACGCAGATTTGAATAGCCAATCCTTCTGCAGTACCCTCGAGCAAGGTACTTACCCTGAATTGACACAGTAAAAATTACCCTACTGCATGAATGAGTAAATCATTCTAAACAGACTGGAGTACAAGTATCTAACCTTCTAATTTGCTTTTGGAAAAAGCCATCAGCTGAGTGCATAAATAAAAATAAACACCTGGGTTCAGTCCCCCCTGCACACTTGGGGGCAGTTGGAGTGGCAGCAAAAGCTCAATTCATTCCAAGAGCCTGTGGTTAGAGCGCATCCAGCCCTCAAAATGTGCAAGCCACGATGGTTCTGCAAAGCAGCTGTGTTTGTCCTTCAGATGCGCGCATGAGAAAAGTCTCTATGGTCACCAGTGAGAATTGTCACACGAGCCACAACACGTCAGAAAGCAATCCTTCAAATCGCTGGATTAAGCAAAACTCATTTAATATTTAGACAGACTAATCTCACTTCGGTTCAACTTTCCAAATGGTAAATACATTGTTTACCTCTCGTCGGCACGATAAACCTTTCGGAAAGATGAAGCGCGTGCGCCGGTGATGAGCAATTACCTGCAATCGCCATGAAAAATCATGGTTTCGGGAGACGCTTTATCAGTCCCGCTTGAGAGCCGTGACACCGCCACACCATCCCCAATGACATATCGCGAGACAGGAGACAAGGTGCTCCATCTGGGGCCTCAGGTTCATTTCATCCATCACGAGATCCCCCAGCTTAGAGCATGACCCAAGCAAAGGCGCTAAACAGACCCACGACGGACCATACGTTTTTTTTAGTCTCCCAAAATTCCCAAATATATCATACAATTATGAAATAGAGATGAAAAGCATTTGTTTTTAAAATGATTCATTTTAATGTAATAGTAAATCTCAGACTTACTGTAGTTGCTATGCTGTTTGTATCTTCACTTACATTTAAATGCTTTCCTCCGTTTGGCACATTTTGGAACATTTTTACAAAGTATCACAGTTGATCATTTTATAATTGATGATATTAGACTGAATTTATTAAAAGGCACATTAGGGTCACACTGAACAAAGGATAAACCTATTACTTTTATTTAAATAATTGATCATATAGTCACAAGCATATTGCAATGTTAATTTTGTACACTAAGCCACTTAAAGATGTGTACATCTACATTTCTTCATTTCACTGACACTATTTTACCACAGCAGATAAGAGGATGAAGCTATTTATAGTGATTTAGTCAATTACACAGCTGGGTAATTGGCTAAATCACTGTAAATTGCTGTGGTAAAGTAAAAAACTGCTGTGGTAAACATTTCAAGGTAGTAACTTGACCAAGAGTAGGGATTTAAACCTTCGTCATGTTAAGGGTGCAGATCTTGACCAAGAGAAGTGGAACAGGAGCTGGGCTCTTCAATTGTAAGAAAACAGCTTTAACAACTACATAACCTTTTTAGTTGCCATCATTGTGTTATGGGAACAGAACAAACACGTGCAACCTATCAGCAGGGTGAAGTGTATAGGTGCTCATGCATGCAGGGTGAGATGAGTGTTGCAATACATCTCTTTAATGCCACCATAATAAAAATGCAACACTGGTGTTGCAGATATGATGAAGATCTGAGTCACAAGTGACTCTTCCAGGCAGCCAGCAGCACAACGGACAGACGGTGTGAAGTGGCTGAACAGAGTGTCCTCGAACCAGCGACCACTGCCTGGGGAAGGCAGGACAGGGTTGTATATGGCAGCTACACTCAAGGGCGTATTGAACCCTAGGGCAATTGAGTGCCTTTACATACAAGACTGCTGTCAGGGTGTGTAGTGCTGCTGTTTGGACCAATGAGTCTCCTGTTTTTACTACTGTACATCCTTTTTCTAGATCGCTTCCTCAGATCTCTTGGAAGCTCCACCATAAACTGCTCCATCAGGCTGACCTGACTGCAGCCAAGAGTTCAGAGGCTGTGACCAAATATACATCAATTTTTCAGTATATTCACAGATGTGGGGCTGGATTTACATTTTCAGCAGTAGTGTTGCTTTTCTCAACAATATTATTACAACTGGATGGGAAATTATAATTTTTCATTATTTATTTGGCAAGACAGATTTCACTCTGACTTACCAATTTATACTTCTGGGTAATAGTTACAGTAATGAGAATTCAAACTTATGCTCTTCAGTTGTAAGTCAACAGCCACTACACCACCTGCTGGTCAACACATTCTACTTGATATTGTTAATGCACAAAGAGCTAAAACTCTGATGAGTCACATCCAGGGCATTGAGCTGAATTGGGCAGTACTGATATGATTAAGTTCAAATCCCAGTTTATGTATTGCTCTTATTTTTCTTATAACTGGAAGAACATCCCAGACAGGGAGGTATTAAAGTATTAATGTTACAGTCTGCGATCATTAGTTTTCCCCTCACCTTCTGCAAACAAAGTGAGATGCTGAGGTCTTTGTCCCATCAGAGGTTCAAAGCCCTCGTTGCAGAACTGAACACACATGGGTGAATTCTCACTTGAGCTTCTGGAGGGTCTCACTATATGGCTTTCCACCCACAGAGGGTCCCATAATTAATTTCCTAGAGGACCCCCATGGACCAGAGAAGGTCCCTCTGGGCAGTGGCGAGTGTTACTATGATAAATCCTCGAGTGCTGCTATGCAACACCAAACACAGGTGTGATCATCTGCTTGGGGTGCTGGAGTCAGGAATGACTGACTCAGTGATTCAGTTAGTTTATGGGACAGCAGGGGGCATAGTGGTTAGAACTAACCCCTGATCTGACTCAATAGAAAGTATCCAGCTGTAAATATGAGTAAATCACAAGTGGCTTAATGTACAAACGTCATATTCTAGCTCACGTCAGAGAAAAGTGTCACGTTAATAAAGGTTAACAATAGTATTACTATACAATGTTACACATTTGGCTCGTCCCACTGGGGACACGGAGGCCTGAGTCTCTGCCCTGATGGTGCAAAGTCAACAGCCACGGAGACCTAGCGTTTACGAACCTTTACTCTACTTCGAAGGCAGAATGTCGGCAGCACATTTGTCCCAAAGGGACACAGCCGCTCTGGGCCCTGATCGAACTCTCTCCTGAAACTGGAATTTAACAGTCTGATGGTGATCTCAGCAAAGGTGAGGAGATCCTCCAAAGGGCGAAAAGGTCTTCCATAGAGGGAGTCACTAATTTACTCCTTTAAACAACTGGGGAATTTTTACTGTATCAGTTCAAGGTAAGCACCTTAATCTGGGGTACAAGAACACCTTCAAGAGCAGAGCAACTGCTTTATCCGCTACACCACTTGCTGCGGCGAATGAACCCCTAACTCACGAGTTCAAAGCAGTACCACACGTCGGCACCACCAAGAGCATGGAGGCGTGAAAGAGGGGCAAAAGGTCACTATCAGGGTGCAAGCGGCTCTCCTGCTGCCCCAGCGAAGCCCTTCAGTCTCAGCACATTCCGGGGGGCCAGGGACTCTGCAGCAGGGGGACCCTCCACTCACGCCAGAGCCCCAAAAATTGAAAAAAAAAAAAAAACACCCAGCTGATACAAACGGATAAATCAGCGTAAATCTCTGGATAAACACATGAGCTGAACATGTAAATTTTCGATAAAAATGTGAAAACATTTGAAAAGAAAGATCTTGGAAAGGATACAGGGTAATTCCAAAAGATTTGAACACTTTTCATATGAACATGTAGTCAAAACTATTTTTGTAAGTGTGCCTTAATTTTTTTTTTCAAGATTTTGGCACTAGAAAGTTATATGGATTTCCAACTCAGTAACTCAATTACTGAGTAATGAATTTAGGAAAGTGTTCGTTCTTTTGGAATCACCCTCTGTAAAGTGATTAGTTAATATTCTCTTAAACTGAAATATGTTTGGTTTCAGTCCCTTTTTCTACCCTGGGTAATTTATGAATACAGTAGGGTGTTGTTGTGTGCAAAGTCAGACATGGTAAAGGAGACGCTGTAGTGTCTGAAATGAAAAACACTCCAAGTTCTGCTCAGCGCCATTTAGCCCAGCCTTCTGGAACCTTCTCTAACACATTTTAATGTTAACAGCACCATTCCCTGAACTGAGTAGGTACAACAGAGGCAGAGCTGACACCAGGGCATCATGAAAGGAGTTCGGGTTCAATCCTGTCCTTCTGGGGCCACGCCCATAAGGTGGTGGGTCTTGAATCCTTGACCGCACACTCTACCTTATGACTCCTGTACACGATCAAATGTTGTTCTGACTGTTTGATTCAGGACCATGTGCACCATGGCTCAGTACAGCTCTAACGGAGTTTGGTCTGTGTAATTTGTGCTAGAACATCTTCCACGCGCAACCTATGGGCCATTTTCAGCCCACTGTCGTCACGTTTCGTCGTCCTCTGTCCACCATTACGTTTAGGATTTATTATAGAAGTATTAATATTAAATATTGAGAATGCGGTGCACGGACATGGTGTAATTGGTGAGTCACTTCCTGCGACATCTGATATGCCGGTTACGGATATGGGGGGGGTCCTATGGAGAGGCGGTACTGAAAACAATGAAGAACATGCAAACCTCACATCCAAATGTTCTGCGAAGGTGCAGTGAGGTGCAGCACTACCTGCTGCTGCACCAGGCTGGGAACAGATTCAAGATCCGTTATGATTGTTTAGTATTGCTTAACCCAGCAGTCAAAAGCTGCAGTCAAAGGCTGCATCATGGGAGCAGAACTGGAGCTTCTCCTCATGTGAACTCAAACACACATGGGGAGATGCGGCACAGTCAGGGGCAGGTGGATACAGTGAGTGCAAGAGGCGGAGGTGGTGATCAGAGAGGTGCTGGATGCTGCTGAGACGGACAATGTCCACAGAAGCCAAAATGCTTCATCCTCGCAGTTCCCAGAATGCACTGGGCTCCTGAATGACAGGCAGCCAGCAGACAGTGTTCCCCTGCCTCATAGACACAGTTTTTGGCCACAGGCCTTGACCATAAGCTGGCACCCCAGCTGGGTGAGCAACAACACCTCAGCCCTGCCCCCGCTATCCAGACCTGGGTTTTAGGGGCCCAGAACTGCAGGAAGACCTGTTACAGTGACCCCCCCAGTGGGGTAAAAACCAACCTCCTTAGTAACCTCACAGATTGCACACACGGCTGTGTCCAGGCAAGGTGATCATGACTGTATCTCTCAGAGCACCCCCCCCCACACACACACACACACATGCACGCACCTGGATCAAAACCTTCACCCAGGTCAACTTATCAAAGAAAGAAAAACATAAGACTGCCTGAAGACCACCTTTGAGACCACCAGTATGCCTGTTCCACTCTCGCTCCCTCTTTCATAAACACACACATATACACATTAACACACACAATGGCACACACAAGCTCGTACTCACCATGATGAGAAGGCTCTGAGGGTTGGGCCGCGTTCCTCAGTGTGGAGACAAGTGTTTCTCCAGGTACCCGTGGGTTCTCCGCATATTTGGGCTTCCTGACTGGACCTGTGGGCAGGGCGAATGAGCAGAAGAGCGAGAGCGAGAGGGTGAGTGAGAGGGTGTGAGAATGAGAGCGGCCGAGGGAGAGGGGGGTATCAGAATGTGAAAGAGAGGGAGGGATACAGAAAAACAGTGTGTGAATGTGTATGAGTAATTGAGACAGAGGGATAGAGAGAGAAAAGAGAAAGTGTGTGAGTGAGAAAGGGATACAGAGAGCAACAGTGTGCATGAAAGAACATGAGAGAGTGGGGGGAGAGAGAGAGAGAGAGAGAGAGAGAGAGTGAGAGAGAGAGAGAGAGAGAGTGAGATGAGGGGTAGAGAAGGAAACAGAGCAGCACTTCTTGCTGTCCCAGATACACACACTGCAGTAAGACCCACATGCCTGAATTAGCAAGCTCTCAAATACCCCGTTCTGCGCACCGCCACACACATCTCCCTGACGCCACCTGGAGGCTGTATGTGACCCAGGTGACTGGGTTTGACACCCACGGTGAGGCAGGAAGGGAGACCTGGGACTACAGACATGAGTGTCCTTTTCATTACGGCTGCTGTTTATCTGTTTACCTATTGATCCAATTGTGTATTCATGTAAATATGTAAATGTTTTATATTTCATGGCAGGGTTACAGTGACAGACGGCCAGGCCCCTGTGGGATCATGAGCCCACCTGCAGAAGGATTACAGCACCTCAGTGCATTGTAACACACGTGTGTTTCAAGAGCCATTAACTCTATCATCCACCTAAAACACATATGTTTGGACTATGGAAGGAAACCCACGTGAACACAGGGAGAACATGCAACCTCCATATACACGGAGCCATACTGGAACGCAAATATTTCTGAAATGTGGAGTCCTAATGAAATATGGCTAACAACACACACACACACACACACACACACACACACACACACACACACACACACACACACACACACACACACACACTCCTTGCTTTGACCTTTCTCAGCGCTCGTGTATCACTCTCTATTCATATGACCAATCCCAGCCTAACAAAGAGGTATGACAACATAACAAACCGGTGTCCTTGTCAGACATGTTTAATTCGGCAGAAACACGAACCCACACTCAGCGGGCGAGCGAGGCATCTGTCTCCTCGGCCCTATGTTCCAAAGGAGACTTTTGCTAGAGACCCCAGTGAGTCGTACAAGCCAAAGCTTTATGCCACATTGGATTGCTGAATTAGCAGCTTGACTTCTGCTGCCACCTATGGACACTCGAGCTGAACTGCGAAGCCCGCTGACCTCAGCAGAGTCCCGGGTTCGTGAACAGACTCAGATCAGGAAGATAAATCTGTGTTAATTGTGGCCTGCGACTGCCCTCTGCACGCTCTGGATACTGGAGGTGAAACTGTATTCTGCATTATATATTAAATATTGTTATACTGCAAACGGGGCAGCTGGCAGTGCAATGGTTAAATCCGCAGCCTTGTGCTGAAAGGAACCAGGTTTGAATCCTACTCATGCTGTAGTACCCTTGAGATTTCTGAAAATCTCAAAGTGAAGCAGAGTAGCACAGCAAGTAGTGCTGGTGTCTCCTGGGCTGTGTGAAGTCTGCATGTTGTCTGGATTCCTCTCACAGTCCAAAGACAATATGTCATATAAGTAAATTCATGAAAATTAATAATAATACCAGTCAATAGTTCCATGGTTTTTTCTTCCCCAATAGTGTGGGGATTAATTTCAGAGTGTACAGCCAAGGAAGAAAAGTACCACTTTAGTACCACTTTAGAAGCTGTTAAACATGATCTGAGATAAATTCTTCACATTTCGATGAATGCATTGATGTAACACGGTTTTCGCCACTGTCTTACTGAACAGCTGCGTAGAATAAACCTGAAACAGACAAACGCAGCCTCCCTCCTTCCTCCAGTCTGATCTTATTTCAGATGAAGAGTGTGATTGACTCTTGCAGATGGTAACTGAAGCACTGACTGTAAGCAGTTCTCCAACTGCTGTGCATCACCGTCCTTCAGCATGAGTGACAGTCGCGGCCCTCGGGGAGGCCCCCCGAGGAAGGAAAATGACAGGCAGATCTGCAGGGCTCCTCCGGATGCCGTCCCTGACCTTTTTTTGCACTGCTGGCATTTTTGGAAGAATAGCTAGAGCAACAACAGTACAACAACGGTCTGCTGTAGCATTTAGCTGAAGGGCTAAAAGACAACACAGCCAGCAGTAGGGGAAAACGGGAAACATAAAAACTCATCGCTTCTCAGCAATATTAAATAACCCAGAAGAATGAACCCTTTGGTGTTTAAGACATCGCCCTCTATCACTCAGAGCTGCTGAGTCCCTTCTAAAACTGAAGAAGGGTATCAAAAAGCGGGCTCTTTGTGACCCATTTCTTTTCAGACGCCCTAACTACCACATAAACTTGCATCACATCATCATAATTATAATCATAACCACAGTATTTCCCACCAAATCTGTATGCAGCTACTTTTGTAATCCTGGTTGGCAAAAACAGCAATTCGGGACAAAATGACTATATTTCACAATCATGTGTATGTAAAGATTTTTACCTGTTGTGAAATGCACTTTTGCTTGTGTAATAGGTCACTTTGGAAATGAGAATCTGCCAAATCAGTAAATATGTTTGCAAATTTAAAATAGTAGGAAATACTAGTAAAGATGTATTAATATATATTAATGGAGAACTATAATAAAACAGGAAGCTGTGGCTCGCAGTAACTTGCTGTTCAGACGTCCCACATGGAATTGCCATTAATGGCAATTAATAGTCTATAATTCAGACTCTGTATTTAACATATGGATTTTATGAAAGATATTTAAGAATTTATAAAGTAAACTGTGCAGAAAAGTTAAGGTGAAAATTGCAAGAGGTACTTTGGTGAAAGGATGTCCCATTTGGCCACCGTTGTTTTGGTGATTTGACAGTAATAAATTCCCGTCATCTGTTATGTCTGAGGAAATGTCCCACACAGTGCTGTGGCTTTACTGGGGGGTATGCACCTTCCTACTTTTTTTCTACACCTATTTAGCAGCAGGTGGTACAGTGTCTGGATCCTTCATCTTGTAATCATTGGTCCCAGGTTTGGATCCAACATCCAGTTTTATTACCATTGCTGTTCAAAGTGCTCACCCTGAACTGATACTGTAAAAATTACAGTACTGTATGAATAGGTCAATCAGCATAGGTACCTTAGTAAACAGAACTTACATTGTAAGTCACCTTGGAGAACTGCATCAAAACTCAGTTTGCACCTATGCTGGAATACAGTAGTTTGTATCGTACTGAATCTCTGAGACAAACTGGCGGTTGGCAAAATATAAAAATGGAAATTATTACAACTGACATCAAACCCCTCTGACTACAAACTTATCTATTCCACAGTAAACAGGCTGTATCCTGGTGACAAGATCTTCATCTTGATATCTACCAGGCAGTCAAGCCAGCATCCTGACCTCCCCTGCAGATGAACTGAGAGCCTGATCTCAGTCCTTCCTGTGCTTAATGTCCCAGCCCTCCTATGGGTTAATCCCGCCACCTGTGGGTATCAGACAACTAGCAGCACGTTTGTCCTTCATCCTGCCTCACATCCCTGTGATGTCTGGCTGTGCTCCACTCCCAGGTGGTAACTCTACCCTCAGCGTGAATCAGACCCCTATCGTCTTCATCTCATCATATGACATCATATCTCCTTCCTGGCAGAACCCACGACCTAAATCCACAGGTATGTTTACACACACTTACACAGAGGAATTTACCCCTGAGCCACTGCACATTTGAGACCGCTCCGAGTAGCACGACACCAGTTACAATAGCAGGGTCAAATGTCTGAAACATACAGGGGAAGAGGGGGTCAAACAACTGTAGTTCATGATGAAGTGATCTGTAGACCACACGGTCACCTTTGGGGTCATTATTCAAATTTCCTAACCAAAGGATGGTAAAAAATGACACTGTAACTGGAAGGGATGAATTAGTGCTTAATACCTTTGGGGAGCATACAGGCACCTTCATTCTGCATCTCCGCTCATGAAGCATGTGGCAACCTACGGACATGCAACAGTTTTGTGTGTCGTGGAAGCTGAATAAATCGGAAATAAATCACAGCTCAACAAATAAATCACAATTTATATTAAACGGTGACAATCGAGGCTAAGTACTGGTCAGCGCATCGTCTACAGGGTGTGCGCTCTCAGAACCGAGCATGTGTGCATACGGTTAGGGATGGATCACCTTAAGAGGGGAAATGTCACATTAGGCAGGGTGCAACGGCCATGCAAAACCATCGGGGGTCGCTATGGAGTTATACAGAGGGTGACATCAGCTAAGCCTCCCTGACCTCCTCCAGATCTGTGAACTTGTGACCATAAACAGTAAGTCCTGCGAAACACATGTTTACACCACTTTACTACAAAGCAACTCCCTGCACTGCACCCCTCCTAAACCCCTGGGCCATCAAAGAGGCAGCCGGCACCATTAAGCTTGTATGTTTAATGGCGAAAGGACGCGTTTCTAATTAGCTCGACATTTCTCCTGCCACCCATGAAAAGGGCACCACTGAAACCAGGGCTATCACCATGCAGGAGCGTTCCGGATCCTTCTGGAAGTGAATTAGCGTGGTGCCGAATGGGAACAAAGTTAAAAAAAAAAAAAAAAAAACAGATTCTCTTTAAAGGTCTAAAAGATCTCTGAATGGATAGCAGAGCTGGGTCACAGATCTTGGAAAGCTCCTCTGTGACGTCAATGACTCTTTCTGAGAAGACATCCTACTTATTTGTGTACGTGGCCGTTTCACTGGTACTCCCCCATTTTGGGACCGAACGGCAGCAGGTTCAAATTGTTGAGTTGACACTTTGTTAAGGCCTTTCCTGATGTGATCAACAGGAAAAATGCTGTGACACGACTGTGATTCTTGAAAAGATTGAAGGAAAAATAAGAGAACATCCAACAATCAGATGGACAGACTTAACTGTACCTTTTTCAATACTATGGATGGAAGTGAAGCACAAGAACTTTCTGGAAGCACTCTATACATGGTCTACAAAAGGTAGCACTATTCCAATGACTGTTAGCTAAAGTCATTTCAACAAACAACCATTAGGCTCTCTAAACTGTCTTTAAGCTGTCAGAGTGGTACTGGGCTTTCTTTGTGTAGCTGTCTTTATGTAATTTAGCTTTATTTGTTTATTTCTTCCTAGTGTCTCTTGAGTCTTCCAGTCTTTGTCTTTCTTTTCCATTTGTTGTATGTATGCTCCTGCAGCCTCATGCATGGGATTAATAAGGTTCACAAATTTTTCCATCCATCCATTCTTTCACCTGACAAAAGTTGAAACTGAAACAAGAGCTCAAAAAATTCAGCATGAATGAATGCAATACTGTGATTTTGAAATCTCTAAGCTATGTCTCTTTGGATAAAATGTAGATGTTCAGCCTCCAAAGAAATACCAAGTGCTACAGAACACGCTGACATAAGATGTTCAGCACCCAGCGTCCTGTGTCTTATTTGGATGTGTAAGTTTCTAGAGTGAAGATGCACTAAGACAGAGGAGATGGAATGATGACGGTGGAAAAAAGCCATGACCCAACAGCATAGCCTTTGCGATGACTCCATTCTAGACACTTCCAGTGGACTTTCTCGTGCAGAAACAGGACGGATTGCCTGTGGACTACATCACAGGAGGAGAACTGGTAAACGGTCGGACTGTGTTCCTGCTTGCCCTCAAAGCAGTTAGCCCTGGGAGCCATCTTGTTTCACTTGCGATTTACAATATATACAGTTCATTTCACACGGCCTCTGCTGTTCAGAGTGGTTCCCACAATGTTCGAAGCAGCATTCCTGGGTGATGACAAACAATTCAAATTGGACAGCAAACATTTGTCAGAGGCTCAGATGAAAAAAGTTGGCTGAAAGCGATCAGGTCAGTGTGGTGTTCCCGTTCCGCATGGGAGACACTGTGGTGCTCCACATGAAAGCCACTCAGAGTCTATTCAAACCTGACATCAAAAGATGAAATGCATAAACAGATTAGGGCAGTCATATTCGGGTAAGCTTTTGTGTTTCTTAATACACCCCACCCCCACTAAATGTGAATGGGGGATGGTTCCACCCATCTTAATAATTTCATTCCTCACACCTAAAACACTGGAAAACCGCAGTGCAAGACACAACCAGTCTGACTATCTCTGCTAAGGCACGGCCTTGGAGGTAGGCCTTCCCGTCTTACTGGGGAAGTCCACTTTGGACCCTTGAGCATGATGCTTTACCATAATCGATGCGATAACTATTCAGCGGCATGAACAAACAAGTTGTAAAAGTCACTTTTACACAAAAGTGCTGTTGAAGCTTCAGTGTAATCCAACAGTGGCTTCCAAGCGCTGTAGATAAAATGGAAGCAGGAGTGAAAAACCACACAGGTGTGCTTTAAAGATGGGGCCCAGCAGGTGACAACAGGGGCACAGGCAGTATAAGTGAGTGGGACACAGTAGACAGTGATGCAGTATATGTGACGGAAAGAGGGATGATGAAGCAGGATGGGGGAGAGAGATAGTGGAGTGATGAAAGTCAAGAAAGTAGAAAAAAGGGCAGAGAGATGAAGTACAACAATGGAGTTACGATAGGGGACAGACGTGGAATGAATATGGAAGGATGGGGAGAAGGTTCAGGGAGAAGGATGGAGTAGAAGAATTAATGGGGATTAATGAGTGATCAGAGAAAAGGAGAGGGCAGGGCAGTGGTAGAGCAAGGGATGAGCCACGACAGGGGAGACCTGAGATACCTGGAGACTTCTTGACGGAACGCTGTGGTGCCGCATAGGACTGGCGGGGTGGCAGGAGTGGTGAAGATGGCAGGGACATGGAGGCCCCTTTGGTCAAGCCTGGCCGGAAGTGGTCTTCAGGTGGAAAGGGGTCCTGCGGGTGAACCGGCCCTCCTGGTGGGGCCCTGCGTGGGGCACTGTGGCCGTAGAACTCAAAGCCTGCGGAAGGGGAAATAAGAGTGCAGTTACACCACCCGACCAACTGAGCAGCAGCTCCATGCTAGAAAACATGGATTTAATCCCTTTCTGGGTCACTTTCACTGCCTCGCTGTCCTCCGGAATATCTGATCACCCGCAACGCAACCAGCCAGTCGGCTCCGCACTCCAACAGGCTGCTCCGCCAAGCGCCCTGCCGTTGGGGATTACAAGTCCATTAAATGAAAAAGTGGAGCTGAATAAAAGAGATCATATTTGTCATTTTTAGAGACTTGCGCCTCGAGGCAGACTGCACTGTGGAAATTTCACCCATTAAAATACAAGTTTTTGCAAGTATCTGGGCTTAAAGAAGCAGCCATGCCACTCCGCGCCATTTAGCCAGTCATCACCGTGCACCCTTATCAGTCTCAGCGTTCGTCCACTCAAAATAATAATAATGCACATCTGATTCAAAATCTGAAGAAAATAACAATGTGCTCAGAGCCGCCGGTAAATACAGGTGCTTTAAACTCACATTTTTATAGAGCTTTACTCTATTTGTGACCACACCAAGTGCTTATGGTATCATTTTGTACAAGTATAATTATCCTTCTTAGATTTCCAGGATCTCCTCGAAAAAAGATACTAAGGGTTTTATCCAGTGAATAAATATATTGCAAGTTCACAAAAATGCTCAAAATGTAAAGTATGGCCATGGCAGCCTGTGCTGATCCACAAGTTTGAAGGACCCAAGTTTGAACCCCCGTTCCTGCCAGAGTACCTGCCAAAGTAAGGTACAAGTCCTAAAATGCTTCAGTCAAAAATACCCAGCTGTGAAAATGGGCAGATAAGTGCAAGTAGATCCATGCTGTGAGCTGCACTGGAGAAAAGTTAAAGTAATAAATGTAAATGTGTGGAGAAGTGCTTCAGAGGCTATAAAGATGCATCAACTGATGGCAACGCTTTTAAAAAACAACAGCCAAATTCCAGCAAACCCTGATTCTCTCAGGCAACAAATTGTAGGCAGTGTGACACACACATCCTCTTAAACTTCCACAGCACATGTTTCAATGAGTTCTGAGACTTAAAGAATTATGATTCAACCTAAAGAGACCGGTCTAGACCTGTAGATACGAGCCAAGTCGAGGATGTCCAATTTGCATATCTGCCGCCCCTGCCAAGAGTGCTGTTTTTCGAGACGTATTCTCACTGTATGTCAAATGATGGTCGCGCGATGTTCTGCTCACAGTTCCAGCACTGTTTCCACCCCTAAGGTAACTATAGAATTAAATCATTTAGATAAATAGCCTTAAAAAGTGCATTGTGTGTTTTATTTAGATGCTATAAAATTTTACTCCATGCCTGAACCTCCAGAGCCCTGGTTTCTAAGCATGGGCAGCATGAAGAAGTATGTGGATGCAGGAGATACCTCACTTTATACTGCCATGCACCATTTCAAGCACTACAGCTTCAGAGGTGGAATAAAAAGGACTGACACACTGAAAAAAAACAAAGGATAAATCCATTAAAAAAACCAAAGGTTCATTTAACTTTCATGTATGGGACATTCTAAAATTCTATTGCATGCATGGCTTTTGTAAACTGACACCTGTCCAAATGTCACTTTGAGGTCTGAAACACCCATAAAAGAATTTGTATCAACACGATTTGGCCAATGACAACTGCTTACCTATTAGGGTTACATGAAAATGTACTGTATACTGTAATATAAACTCACTGTTTACCCCCGCTTTCGCTGCACTGTTGCTGGCATGTCATTCAATGCCAAAATATCCACAACTGAAGTTCTCAAACCATTTGAGTGCCTTTGAATCAAGCAGTTTGGCTTTGTACAATAACTTAAAAATTCTGGCAGCCCTGAATCCAAATCCACATAGAACACAAGACAAAACACAAGGGCACATTTGTTTTGAAATCTAAGTGAAGCAGCCAATGAAGCCACTGGTTGAAAGAGTGAACCTCAACAAGCATCAGCCATTTAGGTGGGATTTGTCATAATGAACAGGATTGATGAGAGGGGAAACAAAGAGCTCTTTTGAAAATGAATATGTTTGCCTCCCCTGGCCAATGCCTCCTCAGTAGTCTGGGCTTACTTTGGTTTTAGTAGTATGGTTAAGTTAAGGACATGTAACCTGAAGGTTGTCGGTTCAAGCCGCATTCCCCACTATTGCTGTAGCTCCCTTGAGCAAGATACTTACCCCGAACTGCACCCAGATATTTAAAGGTTTGAAGCACAGCTTAAAATGATCAACTACACAAGATAACAAAATATAACTGATGATGTGTCCCAGCACATCCTGACGATCTTTAAACTAAAAGCGCTTTCACATTGCTGCAAAATCGTGAAACTCTTTTTAAATGGATAGTTGACTTCAAATGATTCCAGCAAGCCTTTGCACCTCTCTATTTGCACATAATAAATATGGTTAATAAAGTCACATTTGGAAAAAGCTCGCTATGATGCCTTAACATTGGAGTGACATATTTTTTAATTTAGCATTTATTCTCAACTTACTTCAAAGAAGCCTCTTAATAAATGACTTCTTAATGATGTAATTGAGTGATCGATTTATGATGAGATGTTCAGATCAAAGAAAACCATTCAAATAATCTGAAACATAACTGTATTGGAGGGGTTCAAGAGCAACGCTCTTTGCTGGAGTGCCCTATGATTTGAGGTGGTGGCCGTCCAAAGAGCCACATGAAAGGAAATGGCAGAGCTGCTGAGGGCCATCCCTCGTGTTCAACAGTGACAACGCACGCCTGGGTCGCCTATAACAAGGAGCGCCGCCATCTGACAGCCGACCGCGATTTCTGCCTCCTGGTCCCGGCCGAGGCGAGGCCTGCACAGCCAAGCAGGACAGGAAGACTTGTAATTACCCTCACCAGGCCAGCGGGGACACAAAGTTGAAACAGCAGTCCCATGCCCAGCCTAAGGCCCCTGTACTAAAGCCATGCCCTCCTCAAAAGATACACTGAAATTAGCAAACGAGTAAATGTTCAGGTGAAAACTGGGGCTATATTCAAATTGGGAGTTTTCTTGAACACTTAACCTCAGCAAAAGTTTCTGCTGACCCATTTGTATGAGGTTTTCCCAGCGTCAGGAAAGTAGGATTCGAAGAAACGCAGCGCTACGTCGTATTGAGTATGACACCCTGCACATGGCACACAGCTGAGAGCTAAGCTAACCGTCATAAAGCATCTCCAGGCTGACAGACAGCTAAGGGACTTTATAAACATGCACGACATGTGGTTTCAAAAGAATACAACATCACATTAAATAGGAACACGTTTTCTTCCATGATGAATAGTGGTGTGATAAATTAATAGGCCTGTGACCTGAAACAGAATGGCGGTTAAGCTTCAAACGAAAGGCAAAACCAGTTAATTATGGACTATTAAGCTGTTCGGTGAATATGAACACAACCACGGTTCTGATCCGAGCACCAAAGATGACACTAAAAACATGCATGAGTAAAAACAAAAATGTCTGTTAAGGCCACTGGGCGAGAATCTAGCTGGTTAAGCCGATGAAGACTACAAAGCAGGATTTCAGGTCTCTCAAACGTTGTGAACAACGTTCTGCTCCGCTTCATTTGAGAGTTTTAATAGTATGTTTATATATCACTGAGTGTCTCCACAGTCTTAGTCAAAGATGCTGTCCTACACTAGATAAAGATAATCTAAGTTAAAAAATATTAACATGGAGAAAGTAGGAAGGGGCACAGGAGGAAGAAGTAAGTTAGTAAAGAAGAACAAAGAGAAAGAGGATAAAGGAAAAGGTAGGGAGCGGAAGAAGTAGGAAGTGGGTAAAGGAGGAAGAAAAAAGAGGATACAAAGGAAAAGGTAGGGAAGTGGAAGAAGTAGGAAGGGTAAAGGAGGAAGAAAAAAGAGGATAAAGGAAGAAGTAGGAAGTGGGTAAAGGAGGAAGAAGAGAGTGAATAAAGGAGGGAGTAGGTAGGAGGAAGCAGAAAGTAGGTGAGGAAGAAGAGTAAATAAAGGAGGAAGTTAGGTAGTGGAGGAAGCAGAAAGTAGGTATGATAAGAAGAGAGTAACAAGGATAAGTAGGTAGTGGAGGAAGCAGAAAGTGGGTAAAGGAGGAAGTAAGAATGATAAATAGAGTAAAAAAGAATTAAGTGATGAAGCAGCAGACTAGAACATGTAAACAGTCTCATCAGAGTAATTTTTGTGGAAAGGAGTATTTGGGGTAAATCCAAAAGTTCATGGAAACCTGGCCATCTTGGTTCGAAAGTAGACCAGCACTCCAAAGGTAACACATGTGCATATTTCCAAGTTCCTCAGGGCTCACTTCTAAGGTGTATACCATTCTAATTTCAGATACAGACCTGTATTCAAATAACATTTATTTCCAAAAACCTTCACGTCAAAATGCTGTTACAGTAAACCGTTGCTCCTTATATACTAAATGCAGAAATGTGAGCTTAAATTGTCTTCTTGAAGCATCCCGCAAATGAATGGCAATATGGCAATAATGAAGTGAAAGAAATGTATTGAACTGCAAGAAATGCATTTGTCACCGAATGTACCTTACAGTATTTTTATGTGTCAAAATGTTCCTGTGTATTTATGTGAGAGGAGGAGAGATACACAGAGAAAGAGACCGAGAGAGAAACGTTTTCCAGCCTCCAGGCAGTAAACATGTCAGAAAGCAAAAGTCAATAATGCAGCACTGTGAATTTATATTCAGAGTGGCAGTCACACCAGAGTGAACGGTGCTGACATGGAGCAGTACCTCCGAAGACTAGATTGGCAGCGTCACAAGCTCCCTGGGTGGTTAACTGACAAGCTGACTGAGGGCAGAGAAACTAGAAGCAGCAGTGCCTTCAGGATGATGGGAGAGCTACACCCACCAGGCCCAATCGCCGGCAACCAGTGGAACAGTAAAACCCAGTGAAAGTTTCAGTCATCTTCCTCAGGATGCTTTTTGCTCTGTAATAATAATAATAATAATAATAATGACATGAAACGCCACTCTTCTCTCTTCCTTTTGCTGGTGGGTTGTTGTTATGGAAACATCCATAACCCTAAGCCCCGTAGTTCATTCGCCCGCCATGTCATGCACCAAAAACAAACACTTCTTTTTCTACGAAAGGAGTCACTTTTGTAACGCCGGGCTGCCATCAATACGAGAACAGCACAAGTCATGCGGTGTTTATGCGGGTTTTGCAGATGACTACAGGACAAACCCAGCCTTGGCGCGGCATTCCGGAGCCCCGCTTCAGCCACGGTGGTGATCGCGACGCGAACTGCTTCCATGAGTAATGAAAAGTCGTTTTTGCGAACAACTGTCTTGTTCACAGCTAAGATTTACATGACACTTCCATGGTATTTTTTCGGATCTCAAAGTTCTGGCTGACCCTGCTCCCAAAACCCTTGATGGAGGTACTAACCTAAACTGGTTCTTGTGCAATATCCAAAAGCAAATATGAACCAGACAAAACTGATGGGGGAGGAAGATACACCCCCCCCCCCCCCAGCTTGGTACACTTCTTGCAGAATATAAAATATGAACAACCAAGCAGGTCCTCTGGGTGAGCTAGTCTGCTGGTGGGTAAGATGAAGAGACCCCTTAGCCGCATGCTTGAGGAGGACAGAGTTTCCCCTCACAATTTTAAGGGTTTTTTTTTTTAACACAAATACCAGCGTCGTGCAACACATGGAAGGGTGTGAGTGAAAGAGGCGCCGAGCAGCTGAAGAGGAATATTAATTAGTGTCTCATCTCCGTATGGAAATATACGAATGTATGAATCTTAATAAAAGCTGCCTGCAGTCCAAGGTGGAGATGCCTGGTGCAGAGATACAGGTGTTTGGCTAACATCTTTTGCGAAATTGATGAGTGTTCGAGACCACAGTCTGTTTCAATGGCTCCTGGGAAGTGTGGGGGGTGTTGCCGGTTTCTCGGTCAAGGTCAGGGTATAAATACCGGTGCCTTGGAGAAACACCAGAGAACCTATTCCCGAAACGCCAACACTCTTGCAAGGTGTTGCAGATTTCATGGTGTCAGCAAACCAAGGGTTTCAGAACATATGTTTTGACAGCAGTTAGTGTCAGAGCCTTAATTAAACACCACAACACTGTTATGTCAAACCAGGAACCCCTGACTTTGAGGAACAAACTCCTTCGCACTACAGAGAAGCCTGCAGAGGGATCCTGCTAAGTTATTAAGAATGGCCAAAGCAAAGAAGGTCAAGAGGAAAGAATGGTCACAATGGGCAAGGATATACTGGCTGGAGATTTCATTGCTTTGATTCATTTTGACACAGACTCCACAGGTCTCCTCGCACTTGGCATGGTCTCCTAGACCAGAATTTTTCCTGTTGCTCTGACCTTGCTGTAGTGCGCGAGACCAACCTTGAGCGCGCTCACCTGTATTTGTCAAGCAGCGCCCCTAAGCAATTGGAATGATTAACGGAAGCAAACCAATTTTGGAGAAACAGCCTGTCTTGCCTCCATTTGACCTGAAGTGGATACTGCCAGACCAGTCAGCCCCCTTCCCTTCACTCACTCTCTCTAACCTCCAGTCAAGTTTTCTGCTTTAGTGTTTAAGCAGACAGGCTTTGCAAGTTTGTAACCTTGTGATCAACAACTGCCTGCCCCTGGCACCAGGATGGAATAGGAGCAGAATTTATTAGGCCCACAATTCCACGAGCAAAGCCCCTACAGGACAGCCTGGGGATCAGGAGTTAACACTGATTTTGCCACACACTGACACACACACCATTAGACAAGTCTATAATAAAGGCCAGAGGAGGTCCTGGGCTTGAAAACAGTAGGTTGGCTGTGTACAGTTATTATTTGGTGTCGATCGCTGTCCCTTAACAAGCCAGCTTCCCCTCTGAGACCTTTAGCTGAAGGCCCAGGGCATGTGTTCCTCTAGCCATCTCCTTTCCAGTGTCAATGACGGCATCACTTCCTGTTCCTGTTCCAGCTGTTGTCATACTGCAAAGGTCTTGCAGTGATCAGCAAGGTTTGCATGGTACAAGAACAGGAAATGGGAAAAGTATTCTGTCTGGTTCATGGAAGGAGGAGAGCAGCAAAACCAGTCTCCTTGGACCTCCCAGTGCTGGGAATTGTAGTGCTGTCTGTCTACAGACACCGTGGTCACATCAAAGCTGTGAAACTGCCACCTGCACTGCCAGGTCCTTGTATCCCTTATGCAAACAATGAAAGCCTGCAAACATGCACATAAAATTGAAAAGAAGGAATAGACACCTAAGTTGTGTGGCTGCAAAACAGTGACAGCATCTGTTTCTTGTATTACAGAACTAATAGACAATAACCATGATATGTGGTGTGACAAACTCTCATTGCCCAGGGCAAAATACAAAGTCATTTATTACTGGGAGATCTTTCTGCTCTGTCTCAGGAACATCACTTATTCTACAATTTATTTAATTTTTTTTTTTTTATATCTCACATCTTTATTTAGAACAGAAGAAGTTTAAAGTACAAAATCTTGATCCAGTTTTTGACCTTAGCAAAGCAACAAAAGAGCAGAGTTTTTTAATTTCTAAATGTTTTTCAGACGCTTTTTCCCCTAACACAAACAAAACCTGAAATGCAAGCCATAGGTCCCTGCCTAAAGCAAATGCAAAGGGTTTTACTGAGCAAGTAGAAGGATGATAATGAAGAAGTGGAAGGGTCAGATCTCTCAGCCCTGACTGAAGTTCCAAAGAGGTTTGACATCCATAAATCCTCATGGCGCTTCACACTGAGGGCTCTGGTACTTTGCTCATGGGTACTCTAAAGCTCACCCTCATTTTTTGGTTAAAAGTACCTTGATCTTCCAAGGGGCTGACATCAAAAACTCAATCACTGTCGCCTTGGGACAGCCGTGCACAGATGTAATATCCATCTATCATCTGCTCATCTTACAGAATATCTTTTTGTCACTTTTTTTTCTAGCCATTGAAATTCGACGTATTTAATAGTGGAGAGCTTCGTAAGTATCTGAAACTGTACATTTGACTAAGCCCTTCTAAATGAAGACACACAAAACAAGTAAATGCATGTCGCCGACTGAATTTTAAATAATCTTAATATTCAAAAACCCAGTGATAAATCTGCATGTTTTGTGAAAATGGGGGGAGAAAGAATCTTCTTCAAAGTCCCCGAGTTGTGATGTGAGGAGCACAGTATGTCAAAACCATAACACCACCAGTGACTCATAAAGGCAAACCCAGAATGAAAACATTTACAAAGCTTTCAGGATCACACATCATGTGGCAGTAAACAAACTCCATGTGTCTTTTTTAAGGAGACAATAACCCTCCTTGTGTGGCAAAAAAAAACATTTCACAGCTTTGTGGACCAGCAGCAAATATGCAGTGGAGATGAAGGACATGCTAATCCAAGAGGAACATCACTTAAAGGTTCAGTAATAGGTAAGTAATAGAGGCCAAATTTCCACCACAGGGGGAAAAATTTTATTCTTCCTCATTTATATATGAGCCATGTGTGATGGACACATTCATAGTTTACCCTCTAGATTTGGCAAGCACGAAAGCTTGTACGCAGCGACATGTTTCTTCAGATATCACTGCCTTTGTGAAAGCCGTTCACTGTACATAAGTTGTCACTGAAGGAGCGATGGCCAATAATCCCAAATACGTGACCCAGAATGACATGAGCTCAGCAACGCCCAAATGAAACGTGACCCATTAACCCTTCGGTGATCAAAGCCTCTCGGGGCCTCTCTACCCAGCAGGCCACTTCTGAAACATTGCCCCATTAAAAGTGCTTAAAAAAACAACTGTTCTTTTTTATGTTCCCCACAATCAGACTGAAGGAGGAGGAAGAAAGCTGCAGAAATGAGAGGACCAACTTAGGGATGTGTGTGCCCACTCTCCACCAGCCATTGGTGTTGGTTGGGAAAGGCAGCGTGAGCCCGTAGTTGGGGTTCGCTCCCTGTCTGGGACAGCCTTACAGTGCTGGAGTTGTACACCTGCCAGAGTTTCCTACTGCTGGCGCTGTTCACCACACACTCCGCCACGTGTATCCGTGTCTCTAAGCGCAGTAGGTCTCTTCCAAGTCCGTGATGTGGATCACAGTATGCTACCTAGACAGCTGTCTCTCTTTCAACGAATCAGATCAATCGATGAAGCAGGTGTCTCAGACGAGGGGCAAGTATGGATAAAGACAGGTGAATCCGAGTTCACAAAGCAAGCGGGGAAGAACACTGCACCCAGATCAGCAATTGAATAGATCTGCACTACCAGAACTTTCCTGTGAGCCCTGATTTAGCTCAAAGCAAAGGATTACAGTCAGGGACAGTAACAGAGTATCCAAGAAACTACAGTTAAAATCATTTCAAAAGACCATGCTGTTATACCTTTGAAATACGCAGCTAACCTCCATTTGCATCAGTGCAGTGAGTAAATAATGTTTTTGGAAAAATGCAAAGCAACATGGTAAACATCAACGGCAACAGCAGTCCCTATTTGATCAGTTAAAGCTTTGCCTGTCATAATGGATGAGACACAGTTTGTGTATCAGCGGCAGTCAGCTGTACCTGACCTAAACTTGCCCTTGAAGGCACAGTTTCCACAAGCCACATGTCCCATCAACCCCCCACCCAGCAGAAGGCATGGTGAATATTTCATGTGCAATATGTCCCAGCTGAGCCACGTGGCCCATTTCTTCCCCATCCGATTAACGCGCACCCGTCCTGCGGGACGCGTGTGTTACTAACCTCATTTACGGCACGAGAAGAAACGGCCCCTTTCAGCGACAAGAACTGAGACCGATCGTGTCACCTCGGCTCCCCTTCCCGCCTGGAACACTCCTCTCCCCACAACGCAGCTGCGTTTGCCGTGCTGAAAAGAAATAGTACTGAATGGGCCAGCAGGATGCGGCCCTGGAGATGCAGCAAAGGCTCTTTGTGTGACCCAGTGCTGGTAGATCATTCAGACTGACTCTCAGTTGAGCACCTGGCACGTTTTCTCCAAACTGTGCAAATGCAGAACCAGAACAACAGCTATAGATCAGTCTAATTGCACCAGATCCTTGCGTGCCAAATGCGGATGGGAGTATTCAGCTATTAAAACCCTTGCAAGAAGTTTACGCATTGCAACTGCAAACAGGGACTTTCTACGCATTCTGAGCGCTTGAAAATACGACTTTAGTATTTTAGTACAGCAAAAGCCAGGTTTGAATGGGAACAGGAGTACATGTCCTCGTTCCAGCCAAACTGAACCTGTCTCTCACAACAATGGTGAGACCATGCCGGCATTAAGTCAACAAGATGGCTCATCTGTCATCACTGGGAGCTTGACAGTTGAACAAGGCAAGGGTGTGGCTTTCTGCGTTTCCCACAGGTACCACGAAGAAAGGGCGTGGTGCTGCACGTGACAGACAGGTCTGGACTTGTGAGGACGCTGGGAGCTCCACCAATTCTACTGGCACTGGAATGCCCCTCTTGTGGACCACTTTCATTTCCACTATCTGGGCATATTCACCAGAAAGGTTTTCAAAAGGGTTTCAAAGGTTTATTCTGCGCTGCATGTTTCTACAACTCTACAGTTATATCCGTTTTGCATTTTGCTCAGCGAGAAACCTGGATATGGAAAGTCATTGCGATTCAGACGTCTGCTAAAGAGTACAGCAGCTAAATTCTTTTGGGATTTGACTGGTAGGTAGGTGGAGTAGCGTAGTGACAAAAACATAACATGTAGTGACAGAATGTACAAGTAGTGACAGAAGCAACAACACTGGCAGAAACAAATAATCCAACAAAGCAAATCTGCCCACTATTAGTGTAAAGACCAGTTCTTCATCCACTGCACCACAGTATCTGGTGAAAATTGAGACAAAACCTAAATAAACTAAATAAAATCTGTTGAGCAGATAATCTCAAGAAAATACAGTGGATGTTCTCACTGTACTAAAATGCCAACCCAATGGAGAGATATCCCCCCCAAAGGCAGATATAGAAGTTCTGAGACGGGGGTTCAAGGTGTAACCCAGCAGCAGAGTCAGTCTGTGTTTGACAGCTCCTTTGTTAGTGATGAACACAGCACTGCCTGTCAAAAGGGACAAGTTCCAACCTGACCTGGACAGGAAGCCAGTCAAACAAGGAGTGACATCACGTTCAAAGGCACCCCTAGACAAGGTGTGTGCTGGCCGAACCCAACCCAGACACAGCAATGACTTGGGGTTTCCCGAGGGTGCATGTCTCACACCTGAGCAACCAACAATCTGCAGCTGTGGTCCTTCAGGGTATGCAAAACTTTAGTTCCAGTTCTCATGCGGGAGCCAGCTGCACTTAACTGAGCCCATTTGTTTGTTTGAAAAGTAAAAATATGTAAAGTACAAAGATTTCAGGCTTTGAGTAAAGAGCAGGAGAGGATGTCCCCTGAGACCGATGTAAAGAAAGCTCACAAGACAGTGACTCATATCGACCTGGTGGGACACGGTGGTCCTTGTGGACAAGGGCATGTTTAGTAAAGAGGGTGTGATCTTCTTCCCCAACCACCCTGTGAATCATCACTCCAGAGTATAAATAGAAAGACCCAGCCATTCTGTAATGGTGACCAGGCCCTTGCGGGGAAATGGGGTTTCCTAGCAGCTCCAGCCAGGTTGATGGATGAAGTCAGACAGAAACTCGTCAGTTTTTTTTTGCCGTGCCCACCTCAAAAGAATGACAGGGAAAGGCCTGGGAAGCTAGGAAGGAAAATTTTGTCTGCCCTGGCTCATTCAGCATTTTGCTGCGCAAGGACAGGACTAAATATCAGGGGGATTACAGCTTTTGTGTAACTCGATGACCATGTTGCAGTAACAATGAGAATTAGAGGAAGTCAGAAGATGACTGACCCTGACCTCAGACACCTCTTTACACAGACGCAAACAAACTCACAGAGGAAAAAAATGCCCATGGGCCTCTGTGTTGCAGCCTCTTGCTTCAGCTTAAAGCAAGTTTATTATGTGACTAATTCCTACGAGTAAAGACTGACAGAATGAAGTGAACAGGGCATTTCAGACTTTATGACTAATTTGTTACTTAACTGATGCTTCCATCCATAGCAACTCGCAGAGTTTGACCCACTTATACAGCTGTGCAGGCTGTAGTAACTTGAAAAAAGGTGCTATTTTCAGGCTTCAAATCCATTTTCGTAATCGGTAAATTATTTGGTGCCCCACCCAGTCAGACGGTTTGGCTAGAACTTCACCAGAATTAGATGATTTAGCCACAATGGTGGTGAGCTTATGACCCCTGATTCAACGTACCCGAATCCTTCCTGCTCCCTTTGCCTCCGTCACGGGTCTTCTTCAGCATGGCCTTAAACATGATGGGACGAATATCCGTCTCCAGCTGTGACTACCTGCGGACAGACGGACACGAGTGAGCCAAAGCAGCAACTCCCACCCAATCCCACAAGCCCACAAAGAACATTCTGGTACTGTGGTTGGGACAGATATCCCAACTTTAAGCTCAAACAAGATTAATCACAAAGTCAACTTAAGAAAACATAAATGGTATCCAAGTGGCCTTGTTTGCCATTTGGGTACATCTTTATTGAAGAGATATTCTGAAAAAGTTAAAGAAAGTTAAAAAAATACTGGAGGAATGTAACCATGTTTCATTCAAAGATGTGAAGCTGAAGGTGTGATCCCTCACTACTTCCTCAGGAGCTAAGGGTATGCATTAGCACCAATGCTATATTAACCAAGGTGCTAAGACTGCATGAACAGGGTGGTTGAAAAAACACAAAAAGCACAGTGAAACACAGTTCACATTCTGCAAAGAAAGCATGGCAGAACCAGCATTACGGAGCTTCCAGAAGATTCAAGGTGGCATTAGGATCAAAACAATGTCGAAATCCTCCAAGTACACGTTTCGTTTCTCCGCCATTAAACCCTTATTATCGGCGCTTTCCTTCAGGGAACACGCACTTGTATAAGTGGGTGACGCACTAAGATAAGTAAGCCATCCACAAATATTTCTGCAGAGTTAGCAGCGAGCCGATGAGAGCCAATATTTAATTATCTAGGGCTCGGGATTAAATTAGACTAGGAAGCAATTCTCTAACAATATGTAGGTTTGCATGTTGGGTTTTTACAACTTACGATTAAGCTGCAAAGCCACAAAACCGTCCACTTGTTGTCCCATGCAAACATTTAATCTCTTGATGGAATCAGATCTAAAGCTCACTTTACGCAGGTGGTCATGTGCTCCAGTTATCTAGTGTTGAGATAAAGCATTTAGTCAAGTCGAGTCAAGGTTTATTTGTCATGGGTGAACAACACAGCATAGCAGTGTTGTCACCATGAAAACATTGTTTCCGGGCATCCTCAGTAATGTAAATATGAACATAAATATGTAAAAGTTTAAATAAATAAGGTACAGGATAGTAAAATAAATACTACAATCGGGAAAAGGAAAACAAATAAATAATAATAAATAAAGAGAGTAAATAAATAAGAATAGGTATGAGGATATACATGGGGGAGTGGAGGAGGGGGGGGAGAAGACATAGCAACCAAACCTACAGCAACACCAACAACACACCACCGGTTATCTTACACAGGCATACAGACAGACAGACCCCGATCGACTGTTCCCACTGCCTAGGGAGGGGTCAGTGGTTTAGCAGTCTTACGGTGTGGGGGGAAAAAAACTGTCCCGGAACCTTTTCGTCCTTGTACAAACATTTCTAAAGCGTCTTCCGGATGGGAGCAAGGAGAATAGTTTGTGGCTGGGGTGACTGCTGTCCCTCCGGATGGTAAGTGCCTTCTTCTTGCAGCGCTGGGTGTGGAGGTCCTGCAGGGCTGGCAGATCAGTCCTGGTGATGGTCTGTGCTGTCTTGACCACTTTTTGCAGAGCTTTACGGTCTGACGCACTGCAGCTGCCATACCAGGCCGTGAAACAGCCAGTCAGGATACTTTCAATGGTAGATCTGTAGAAGTTGACAAGTATCCTGTTGTCCATGCCGAACCTCCTCAGCCGACGGAGGAAGAAGAGGCGTTGTGTTGCCGCCTTGATGACGACGCTGGCGTGCCGTGACCAGGACAGGTCCTCAGTGATGTTAACTCCAAGGAACCTGAAGCTGTTCGCTCTCTCCACTGGGGCGCCGGCTATAGAGATGGGCAGATGGCCATTCCCCTGCTGTCTCCTGAAGTCCACAATCAGCTCCTTTGTTTTGCTGACGTTGAGATGGAGGTCATTGTCCTGACACCATGAGGTCCGGGTTCTCACCTCCTCTCTATAGGCCTGCTCATCATTGTCGGTGATCAGGCCGATGACCGTGGTGTCATCAGCAAACTTGACTATGATGTTGGAGCTGAGCGAGGCGACGCAGTCGTGCGTGAACAGGGAGTACAGCAGGGGGCTGAGGACGCAGCGCTGGGGGGGTCCCCATGCTGAGATGGTGTTCCCCAATCTCACCACCTGAGGCCTGCCCGTCAGGAAGTCCATGACTCAACTGCACAGAGTCGGGTTGAGTCCTAGGTTCCTGAGCTTGGCGACCAGCTATTTAGAATAGTAAATAGGGATCCATGGATCTCCAAAATTCCTATTTTCTGAGGTTTAGGCCCAGTATTAAAGGTCTGAGGATTTATTTCATTCCACTGTATTAAAATATGAGTTACTGGGGTGGGTTTTATCCAGCAAGTCATAGGAATGGCGATCAACCGAGCTGCAAATTAAAACTACTGGGTTTGAAAGTGAATGGCTTCCAGCAAAAATGTCAAAAATTATTTTACATTTCTATACAACTTGACCAAAGTGCATTTCACCAAAAGAACACATAGATGTACGACTTTCAAAATACAGTTTGCCCAATAGCACAATTTTCCTAGTGCACATTGCATGAGTACCTGCATATAGAATTGAGAGGAAGTGCTAAAATAATCGTGACAGTTAATGTAATGCAATTTTATGGAGCAAATAGGAGGTCAGGAAAGAAGTAGGTCTGAAAGTGATGTCTGAAGAACCTTCTTGAATGCTGAGATTTGGTGGCTCTGAGGGACAGAAGGAGCTCATTCTACCACACTGAAGCTAAAAGAGAGAACATTCAGCTATTTAGTTTTGCACCTCTTGTATGTGGGGTCAGCAAGCAGCCAAAAGTTTTTTTTTCAAATAAATAAATATGTCTGGAGAAAAACTGCCACCAAGCCAGTTTTCCAGAAGAGTTATCGGGTCAAATCACATCATATCCCACCTTTGCTTACCTTCCTCCATTCCAAGTCAGAGAAATGAGGCTGGAAGAAAATGCTAAATCTTCCTTCCTGGGCAGCTGGGAATATTTCCAGCAACATTTATTTATTCCGTGCAGATCTCAGATCGCCCTCACATTAATTCAATCAGATTTGTAGAATTCTTTGAATGAATGCCATCTTACTTTCCAAAAGCATTACTGCCATTCTGCTAAAAATAACAAAAGAGGTTCTTAAACAAACAGAGGAAGAAGTAGCTTGTTTGACTGTTATGTATCCTCACAACAGGATGCCATGGGCTTACCCCCACTGCTATGATCACTGCCAGTTACTCCAGCTTCTTTGTCTGTGCACACGGACAGACCAGCACTTTAGAGAGAGAGCAGCATTACGTCAGTTTTAAACCCAGGCGTGCAAACACTTGTGGGAAGGGTCAGGAAGGCCAAAGCTTGCTGACAATGACTGCCATCCAACAGGAAGCATTTCTGAGGCCTGTAGGTTGCCAGGGCAGCAGGTACTGTAGAGGTTAAGATTGATGACTAACAGACCGAAGGGTCTGGTTTGAATTCTGAATCTGCTGCAGTACCCTTGAGCAAGATACTTACTCTGAATTGCTCTGCTTAGTACATCCTTGATGACTGCACTTTGTTCATTGTACAAACCTACTACTGTCAGTATCCTTGGAGAGGAGTGTCAACTAAATAAAGAATAATAAAAATCATAAGGATGTCAAGTGGCGATGGGATGAGGACACTGGGGATGCTGTAATTCCTTTCCCATTAAATATAGCCTCACTTTCATGGGTGGTGAAAGAAAAATCACTCATTTACAGTGAAAAAGGAGAAAGTCTAAAATATACCCAAAACGGTAGAGGGCTTTCTTTATAAAGAATGTTGTCAGTTAAAGCCTTCCTTCACAATCAAGTAGGGATATGGACCTTACAACTCTATCTATTATAGCATCAGTTATGAACTGATGAGCCATGTCAAGTGGAAGGTGCTGGAAAAGCCTGGCACAGGGGTCCTCCAAGCTCTAAGTTGGAAGCAGGTGAGTTCACGTCTGCTCTAATTTACAGTTTGCTCCTTCCAACCCAACAGAAGACAAGATTTGTAGGAGGAACAAGGCCACGCTGCATGTATCTGCAGACTTTCCATCCTCCATCCACCCTGGCTTACACTGATCTGCGGGAATCTGTTCCTGCTCCCTTGGCTGGAAATCCTGCCTTTCAACTGCCCAGTTCTCACATCAAACTAAAACATTTCAAGGGAAGAACCTATCAGTGCAGTGGGCCATGTTCCACTCGCTTCTCCTGGGGGAAAAAAAAAAAATCAGGGCATCCAAAACAAACAAAAATGACGAAAATCATCCTGACATCCCTGGTAGTAATAACTGAATCTTCAATCTCATGAAAGCCAAGAACACTGCTAAATAAAGAATTTGCCCCCCCCCCCCACTTGGACAACATTCATCTTTTCCTACACTTAAATACTAGAGGAATTCAGCTTCACTTTCTCATAGCAATACAAAAGTATGACAATAAGCAGAAGGCGATGCACACAATACAGTATACTGTTGAAAATGCAGTCTTCAGAGCCTTAGCTACTACGCCACCTACTGCTAGCCACCATTTAAAGGTCTCAGTGGCAGAAACAGGGAAAGCAGCTCCTACTGCTGGGTCTATTCCCACTGGCTTTTTACTGTGCCAGTCACTATTCAGCAAGGCGTGCTCAGTGAGAGGTGCCGGAAAGCGGTGGGCACAGCTGTTGGAAATACCGGCTAACCCAGCTAAATCCACCTCAGCATCGGAAACAAAGGCAGGGAGTCACTGTGTTATAGTGCAGAGAAGAAAAGAAAGCCAGCTTGTAAATGGCTCCATGTCAGAGACTAAAAGGTTGATGCATGTTTTTCTCTTGAAATGTTTAAAGGAATATATAGCAGCAACTTAAAACCTACAAAGAGAAGCTCTGTAAGTTATCTGGAAAGAAATTATGTACAAATTTACATTGAGCACTCAAGGTAGATGGATAAACAGCTGAATCGATAGATAGGCAGACAGGTAGGAAGCTGCACAGGGCTACAATGCTATAGCATATATGTGCAATAACATAGGTGACAGAAAGTAGTGGAAAAACACTGGAAGAAATGAACACTACATTTAGACCAGTACATACTAGTGCAAATAAAAAGTGTTCAAATAAAAATTAAAAGTGATACAGAGAGCTCAGTATCACTCGGAGAATAAGAGGTTTTGGTGGAGAAGAGGTATTCCGCACAGACAGGCCTGAATTTGGTAACTCGGTTATTGTACATCATGTCTACACATACAATCAGTTTTTTGAGTTATTTCAGATTGAAAGAGACAGTAACAAAAAGGCCATGAAACTCATGAGAAGGTAATAGTGGGTATTTTGTCTTTCTCCTCAGAACAGCCTGCCTGTGAGATGTTCTCATGAGAGCTGCAGCCCTCTTTCAGTGTAAGGATGACAGAACTGTAAAAATTCAGTGGGCAGTGCAGACCTTTAAGCAATGAAATACATAACAAATACAGCAATAGAAATGGTCCAAGTCCCAGCAAAATGTCAGGCAAATAAAAGGAGCCAAAAATATTTATCATGCTGAATGGCAACCAGATTGATGGTTACCCACAGTACCACAGGGCCAAGTGCTGTCCAGCATGTTCCATGAACATGGGTTCCATCAGGAAGGGTTTGTACCCACATTTCTCTAGCCTGTGTGTTCAATTTCAAACTTTTAGTTTACTATTGGTGTTAACAATTCTGAATAAACAGAGAAAAGAAAAGAAAAGAAGAAAAGAAAAGAAAAGAAAAGAAAAGGCGATGTAACGTGAAACTGCTGCATCACCACAAAGAGTTGGCTGGAGGAATTGCGCCCCCAGTCCTGTTCACCAACTTTTCTCACACACACAACCCCTGACTGACAGTGCTGCTACATCAGGGAAAAGAAACTGGTGCTGCAAACCTGGGGGGAACCCTGGAGAGATGCGGAAACAGGAGCAGGTTTCTTTTTCCGTGTCCCCACCCCACATGTTTGCCCCACTTGGGTCCTTTTCCAGCAGTAATGGTTCTCCAGAACAAGTCAATCTGCTTCGGTTCAACAGCTGTGTGGCATTCCAGGTGGCCAGGGTCCCACGGAGAAGCACTTTTCCTCCGACGCCCACTGTTCTTCTTTGAAGAGCCCACATCCTCAGCTTTTAAAATAATGGCTCACATTTTCACAAAAATGCACAAAAAAAGCCTTCTGCTTCTTGTAATTTCCCCGTCAGAAGCCATTTCCTGGACGCACCCAGCAACACACGAACAGGCCACACTGCCATGAAACACATGTCTGCCCCATAAAATGCATGCAGTGGGACATTGGGAACATCAGAATGCACAACGTTCAGGCATCTTCATCACACAAAGGGAACCTCAGCTGTGTTTCTCCTTTTCCTGCCACTGCGGCATCTACAGATGGACCTCAAGCTGACTTTGAAAAAGAACAAGGGGAAGGACGGGAAGATACGGCACACAAAAGACATAAAGGTTGCCCTCCAGTAAACTGCCTACAAAGTGCTTTAATAAAAATTCTGAAAACATGTACATATTCTGAAGTGAGGCTTCAGAACATCTTGCTGGGAATCGGAATCAGATTTATTTGTGCAAGTATGCTTGCACATACAGGGAATTTGGCTTTAGCTTCCAATTGTAGACCAAAGGAGATCCTACACTGAACCAAAATGAATACAGAAAAGCCAGCATGGTTCATTTGTGCAACCAGATGAAGAGATTAATCTCTGTCCATTATTGTGATGTGGTATGATGATAGAAGACTTTCTGACTGCATTTTTAAAAGTTCAGTGGAGCCTGAAGCGAAGACAGCCGACCCAGTGACTCTGGATCCCTGGCCTTGACAGAGGTACCTCCAGTGGCTACAACAGCTGCACAAATCTGGAAGCACCTCCCTTGCCTCCCTTGTGAAGCCCCCCCCCCAGCAAGGGCCGATACCAAGAGCACAAAACAGCTCGGCAACTTCAAAGGAAGAACCCAGACACCGACCGCCTCGTGTCCAAACCACAGGAAAGCGGAAAGGTCAGCAAGTTTCATGCCTGTTTAGCGTTTATGTTCAGCTGAAAAAGGGCTCCGGCTCCAGATTCAGCACTTTGTTAAGAAGGAGAAACAGCAGTGCCTGTGAGGAGGCCAAATTGGCCAAACAACTCCATAACAATGAAGAACAGTAACTTTCTGGTCTCATGACTTTACTTTTTGCTCAGAACCTTTTATTATTCAATTCATTTTTATACAGAACATTGAACAATGGTTTCCATGGATAAGCAACCAAAAAGTTAACAAGACAATACAGATTTTCCATTGTAAAGGCAATATAGAAGGCTAGTTGTTTACATAAGGCATCTGGATACTGAGGAAAGGAAAACAAAAAAATCCAAACAACAAAGAAGGGGAGAAAAATACCTCTGGGGTCCCAAGTACCAGCGGCTGTCCTGTCCTCTTGGATGTTCTGCTATAGTGACATGGGACCTGTGTGGTCATGTGTGATGATCAAGAGAAAGCTGAAGAAGTCAGCATTGAAGTGGATATCCAGGCCCATGGTTGCTGAGGGTGCATTAGTGTGCATTGGACACCCTTTTCAGAGCCTCAAATTTCTCCTCTTTGTGTTCCTACAGCTACACTACATACCCATTATCCACATCTCTTTTGTTAGCTACAAAAGTGCACCTATATCCTGTACACTTTTACCAATGGAGCTTGGCGGACATCCAGAGCAGTTGAGATCATACCTGCAGTGCAACTTCAGTTTCACTTGTATGACTGCACCGGTGACCAAACCAATATTTCTCTTTGGCTGTAAAAAGTGCACAAATGAAAACATTTGGCGGAGAGAGGAATAGAAAGAGTGTCAATGGCAATAAACCTCAGACTGCTGAGAAAGACTTGAAGACCACATAATAATGGTCGCTCATACCAACATAATTTGAAAAAGCAAAAAATACAATCAAGTTCAAGGGAAGCACGCTCGGAATTACGGAACTGTAACAGTCGCGGTCGCATAAGCTGTCAGTGCTTTGAGAGCCGCTATAAACTGCTTTTTAATTTGGAAAACGCATGGGTTTTAATCGAGCGCAGACCAGCTGCAGGACAAGGAAGTGTTGAGCGTCTTCAGAAGCCCCCCCCCCGGAAACATGATCTCAGAGAGCTAATTGAAGCATTGTGTGGCTTCCAGCAGAACAAAGGCACACAAAGGAACGAGCGCCTTCAAGCACGAGAAACCCAAGCTGATATACATGGATTCAAGAAAGCGACTCTCCAGGAGGTCATGGGTGAACACTAGCTCATAAACATCTGGATGGAAGAGTTCAAACTGGGACCTGATCAGATCTCCTTGCCCCAAAATCCAGGTCCTCAACCACAATGTCACCAAGAGTAACATCTCAGAAGATTATTTTTCCTTTAGCCTCTGCTTGTCTGTCCTCAATGAAGAAGCTGTATCAGGAGTGGTTATCTCTGTGTTGACCAGTGGCACAGGGCAGAGCAGTAAGAACTGAGTTCCACCCCTCAGACTTCCCATCAGCTGAGTCTCCATCTCAGAACTGCAAGATGTATGGGCTCCAAAAGCAGGGTGTGTGTAGTCATGCACACGCATGTATGCATGTGAAGACACTAACACATCGAGCTCACACCAGGTCATCTTGAGTAGCTTCACTCTGTACATGTCTGACAACATTTAGGTCTACATTATCCACTATCATGTACAGTATCTAGTCAACATTTCCGACCTACTGCATCTATGAACCTTTTGGTCAATAACACAACAAATATATTTTAAAAATGAGTAGAGGCGACAACATGTTAAAAGTGACAACATTTTTGGTTTACAGGATGAGAAAAGAGAAGATCCCACAAAGAGAGGAAAGTCTCCGGAAAGCCTTGTGTGAGAGGTGAAAACAGATGACTTGGACATTCACCATAGCAACAAAATGCTTATATCCAGATGAGTGTGAACTCATCACATATGGAGGAGGAATCTGGTGAGCAGGCCAGAAGGTAAGAGTAATGTAGAAATAGTAATATGATGATAAAAAAAAAAAAAACTCCCTGGTTGCAGCATACACTGGGACTCTAACACGGACCCAATGTGTACAGTGCTACAACACACACTCATAAGCATTTTACAAGGCAGCAGAAAAAGGGCTGTGGGGAGGGGCAGCAAGGACATCTGAATGTTGAACCAAACACTTCCTTGTTCCAAACAATGACGAGACGCAAGGACATCAGTATTTTCCATAATACAGGTAGCCTACCAGGAAATGAAATAAACCCTTTCTCACATACGGACTCAACTCCCTGTTCCACTTATCTTATCGCAGCCATCTGTCAGGCCACTCTCTGTGGTCTATGTTCCTCAGGAATACCGCTAACCGCGAGCTGTGAATTAAAGCTCTTTCTCATAACGTAACGACTACGGGTGGATCGCCGCTCCAAGGGAGATGCCATGTTGAATTATAGTCCCCAGACATATTCAATTTAACCCAGCCACCAAACTTCAGGTTTTAAACCCAGTAACCAACAAGATATACTGTATTTATGCAGGTCTGGTCTCAAATACCCACCAATAATTAATGAGTGATGGAAAAGAGGGCAGCAGGTGGCTTGGTGGTTAGGGCTACCGCTTCCCCCTTGAAAGACCCCACTTTGAATCCCACCTCCTGTTGGTATAACCAATGCAGTTATTAATAATATGTATTTAGCATTTTAAGTAGGAATCATTGTTATGTTGAATGCTGTGCATGTGCAAAATGTCACATAAAGCATCGGAATAGTTCTGTTACTGACAGGTAACTTGTGCATAATGCAAAAACATTCTACATATTTGAGAAATGCATGAATGCAAGTAGCACAGATATTTAACAAGTAACTGGACCAGTCGGGTTAGAAGTTTACACAAAGATAACAAGCGTCTCTGTCTGGAAACCCTCGTGCAATAATGAACGGTACAGACAGATGCTCACTGTGAAGATTTAACAATTCACCTCTGAGCAAAAAGAAGCTCATATAGTGATAGAAGAATATAGTACACAGTTTACACTGGCAACCGGGGGAATTTGTGCATTATGAAGAGGAAAGGTGTGGCACTGGTCCCTCCTGCCCTTACCATATCTCACCTGTAATGCCTGGAGGCCTAAACCCCTCCAGGTACCTCATTTCCTTTCCAGGAAGTGATTTCACAGAACCATAGAACTCAACATTATTAATAACATTCCACTCTTTTAGAAAAAGGAAAGGGAATTTTTATCTTTCATTTCCTCCTCTGACAGTTTTTCCTCCTTTGACAGCTCATGAACCCCCCTGCCCTGCCTTTGTCCCCTGTTTCCTCCTGTCATCTTCTCCCTCCGGACTCCCGGAGGTGGAAAACAAGTCTGAATGGTTTTTATGAACAAACTTCTGTTTGCCCTGTTTCTGAGGGCAGGATAGGCGTTCAGACATGTCTTCTGGAAGCCGTTGATCCTCGCAGGATGTATGTTTCACCCAAAGGGTGTGGAGAGCAAGTCACCTGATGTGGTGAGGTCTTGTCTCACTGCTGCCAGACCAAAAGGTGCTCACAATCCACCTGGTAAAAGGTTCTTCTTCACACTTCTCATTACTGCTACAGTAACCCCAAACAGCCAAGCTGAAGGTCCCCGTGTCCACCGGTGTCTTGGAGAATCGATTACAATTTGACTCTAGACTGCCTTGGGTCTGTGCTGTATAACCAGCTTTTTGGAAGAAAGGCAGCAGTCCTCCTAGAGGGTAATGTCCTAATGCCCAACCCCCATGGCGTCAGCACACATACCTTAAATTTAGGAATGCCGACTGACCGCTTCCTCATCATGAAGATAAAGGCTCTACTACTCATTACACTTATTTAAGGACTTAATCACATTTTCAACTGGCATCCTATACAGGATGGACCCCCCCCATACCTTGTGTCCACTGATTCTGTGATAGGATCCAGACCCTAATAACCCTGACCAGGACAAGCATGTTAATGAACATGGATGGAGAGTGACTTTTTGTTTATTTGCTTGCTTTTGTCCTTCTTATTTTAGATGTATTTATTACATGAAAATATAACGTCTTATGCAAATACAAGCTGGTTTGTCACTGGCACCATCCTTACGTTTATCCAGTCATTTCTTCCAAAGTTCCACACGTTGATGATTATCAGCGTCTCACGCTGCCCAACCAAAAGTTACCACCTGGATTTAAGTTAGTGTTGTGATGTGGGGTTGCTTCAGTTGGTCAGGTCTCGGCTCAGCAACATGATGTGCCCCAAAAATGAGATAAGCTGACTACTCTACCTGAATATACTGAATGACCAAATTTTTCTATCAATGGATTTTTTCTTCCAAGATGACAATGCCAGGATTCATCGGGTTGGCTCAAATTGTGAAAGAGTGCTTCAGGGAGCATGAGAGAGACATCATTTTCACACAACGATTGGCCACCACAGAGTCCAGACCTTAACCCCACTGAGAATCTTTGGGTTGTGCTGGAGAAGACTTTACACAGTAGTCCAACTTTCCCATATGGCAAAAAATGAATGCAACTCTGGATGGAAATAAATGTTGTAACATTGCATAAGCTTATCGAAACGATGCCATGGCGAATGCGTCCTGTAATCGAAGCTAAAGGCGGTCCAACCAAATATTAGACTGTGTCACTTTTTTTTGGCCAAGCGGTGTATTTAGCTCATGTTCAAGGCAACCTGCAGTCAGTTAGGAGCTGTACAGCAGGGACATGTAGCACAAACACATTCACTCACATACTAGAGCAACTTTGGTGTTACCTGTTGATCTGAAACACATCTTTGGACTGTGGGAGGAAACCCACATGAACAGGGAGAAAACATACAAATGCCACATAGCGGTGTTGTGCATGGGATTTAAACCCACATCCAAGCCCACAATCCAGGCACTGTGAGGCACCAGCGTTACCCACTGAGCCACTGTGCCACCTGCTAAAAAACAGATTGTACTGAGCCGTATTGTAGAAGATAGACAGAGGGCACATGTGTGTCTTTCTCTTGCTTTGCCCCTGGAAAGCCAGGTAAGACCAGACTGTATTAAAGATGTGACCCCAAAACAAACTGCTCACCTGTAACCGAGGAGCTGTTACAAGAGTTTAGAACCACTAACTGCCACAAACTGCACTGACCTCTTTTGTATTCCAACACAAACAAATCCAGCGGGTTGTTATCGCAGCCCTTGGTCACGGGGTCATTCCAGAGTCCACCGAGTTACTCTTTATTTCCTCTAAGAAGGTTAAACCTATTTCACTTCTCAGGATCAGAGCTTTCTCACCACTTTGACACCTGCATTTGTGGGATCTCTTGTCACAAGCTGTGGTGAGGTCAGAACCTGAGGCAAGAGGACACCAAGAAGACAGGAGGGTCTGTCATCTAGTGTCCACCATTCACCCTTCCTGTGTTATTTGGTGTGATGAGCTTCCTCCGCCAAAGGGTGTGACTCAAGGACAGAAGAACCATCATACAGGCAGAGGACATCATCTGGGGAGGCACGACAGCAGACCTGAGATCCTTCATGAAACTGCCAGGTTTACTTGGCCAAAGCTGTGGGGGCTCCCTGTAGTTTGATTTTGGTAAAACATTAACTGGCCAGTGTAGGAGTGCAGACTTCTGAGTTCTCCCACCACGATCCAGGACAACGTGCACATCTCACCTCCAGCAGATACAACACGGCCAATTGACATTTTTGCTCGAGCTTGACAAAAAAAAAAAAAAAAATGCTGTGGAACAAAATGGACTTTTATGAATAGCTAAAAATTAGAAGTCTGTAACTGGAGCTCTGAGTTCAACATGGTTTTCCACAGTTAATCATTGTCTGGACTGCCTTCATTTACCATGAAAATAAACAGCGAAAGAATCTCCTCCATCCAACGTCACACTGGATTCAAACCTAATGGCTTCAGGAATCCAAGAAGCCCGGTAGAACAAGTGCGGCGCCCCGAGGCACCAGCTGCGTCTCGGACCCCCACGCTAATGGACACGCAAGACTGTTGACGTCCACTGAACAGCCAGAGGTCACCGAGTGCAGCCGGCAGCTGTGGAAACTCCAGCTTGTTCCACCACCCAGCGAAATGTCCACCCCAGAGAACTTCTACTGCCAGATCAAGCCACCGTATCTCATTACTCAGACACCACGAACTTTTCATTTGACCAAATTAACACTCGAAAACCCCACTGCATCAAAAGCTCAGCTGAGAAGGAAAAGGTACCAGAAAGGAAGAAGAATGAGCAAGAAGGAAACACTGGGAGCTACAGGATGGGGCTGACTCGGTGACCTCTGGGACAACTCAGCAAGGGCAGCAGCAGCTCAAACCAAACATTTGCTAATAGAGAAGGATGCCAGTGAGGGGAAAGTAGGCCTTGAGGTCAACGCATCCAACCCGGGCGGTCAGAGTACACAATTGAAGAGAACACAGTTTGTGGTCTAGAAATATTTACAGTTATTCATTCATTGGACACTTTTTCCTCCAAAACAACTACAGGGATTTATCAATTTATTAACGTGGTAATTTTTACCAGAGTAATGAGAATGAGCACTTTTCTAAATGGTGCTACAGCAGGAGTTCCTATTCAAGCCTGCAGCCCCCAAACCTGGAGGAGCGGCACCAACCGTTACACCGCCTGCTGCCTAATTTTGGTTATAACTTTAAAAATGGCCTTTTCTGTGAATGGGTTGCGGTGGTGTGCAGTGTGGTGCTGTTTTGTTTTGAATTATTTGTGACAGCATTTGTTTTTTTGAGTATAATTTCATTATGCCGAATTAGTCTGAACTCAATGAAGTGGATAATTCGAAAGGGAAAAGCAATAAAAAAAACATTACGAACAACCGCGTGTGAATCTGCTGCATGAGCGACTGTGAGCGGATTAATTTGTGATCTATGCACAGAAACAAACTGTGCACTAAGGGCTGCCCTCAGATTTTGCGCTGCGTGAAATTTTACTCTGCAACTTGAGGGGAATTCTGCTTTCATCCAACAAGTCAAACGTGCCAATAAAGGCATGACTTCATCACACCTTTGACCAACCAAAATAACCGGTTCCTTAAAATAGGTTCAACCGTAAACCAAAGCGTGCTGGCAAAGTGAGGTCCAGCGTTTTGTCACTGTGGCTGAGCTTCGTCTTCTCTCAGTTCTCCTCACAGATGAGTCAACATCTCAGGCCTACACGTGGATGCCTCAGAAGGTCCAGAAGAGAAATGCTTTCAGAGAAGTTTTTAGGTCTGCACAAAGGGAAGTTCAAAGAAGGTCTTCACAGGTTTTTAGAATCATATCTCTATTTTGCTTGACAAACTTTGTATAAAAAGTCAGATGAGTCAAAAATTCCCTGAAGTTCTTCAGCCAGGCAAACAAAAATCCAGGCCACTGATGTTGGTGAGGGTGACAATGCAAGCATTGACTGTGCTAGAACTTTACTCAGACCCAGTTCTACTCCCAGCAGATATGTGGGATCCTAACGGGACCAGGAGGCTAGCAAGGTTCTTTTGATGGATCCCATTGTGGATCAGATCTCAGAGTAACCCACCAGCATGTGACCAATGTTCACGATTCCAGTGAAGGACTCTCAAAATGTGGACTTGTTTGGACTTCCAAGTGTGCATTTGAGAAAGTCATCAATTAACACACACACTCCAAACTGTAAAAAAACCACACACCCTTCCCTCCATGTAAAGAACACCAGAAGATTACTTCTAAGCCGTTTTACACGTCAAGACACTTCCACTTGACTATTTGCAGAATACTACAGCATAACGGTGCCGTCTGGTGCTGACTCAGTCCTCACCGTGGGTCTCTGGTTGACCCTTCCAGCACCTGCTTGGCTGCCGGCTGGTGAAGAACCACAGAAGTGGGACTCATATTGGGACCTCGGAGACAGGAAAGCCACACAGATGCTCTAACTTCCCTCCGAGAAGACACCGAGATTTTTCTCTTATTGCAAAAAACAACAACACAACCACAGGCCATGCGTACCAGAGTGAAGCATCGCTTGTCTGAGATTAGTCATCATCTGCCGAGACTGGAGGCCGGCTACACACACACACACACACACACACACACACACACACACACACACACACACACACACACACACGTCAGTCACTCGTGAGTCAGACAGACGTGCAAACGCAGCGGCTGCTTCACAGCCATCAAAATTATACGCAAAACCTAAAATAAAGGACCCACAATTTAGAGGCTTCAGCTGAGTGTGTGCTAAAAACAGACAGAAAATAGAACCAGGACAGATGTTTGCAGCTGTTATCTCAGTAGGCATCTCAAGTCCAGGCACTGAATCCATCCTGGAAACACCACCTGCAATATACCCCATGGCTGGAGTGTGTGGAGGTTGTTTTGTATGGGGTGGGGTTGTGTTGTGTTGGGGCTATTTAGAGGTTGGGGGTATTTAGGGGTCAGGGGTGTGTTGTGTTGGGGTATTTTGGGGTTAGGGATGTGTGGGGTAATAATTCATGCAATCCATTCACTCCACTCCATCAGAAGCTCAGATCCTACAGATGGAAGCTGCTCATGGGTTCAGTTCCAATCAAATCTCCAGGAGGACTGCAGATCGGCGCGCTTCAGAAACACACAGGGAGCCAAGTGGCTGGAGCGCCAGCCCGAAAGCGAACATGCAAGCTTGGTCACTGTACTCTGGGTAAACCCGGCAGTCCTGGCAGCTGGACCGCGGACAGAAGCACAGCCCTCAGTCCAGCCGGAGCGAAGCAGAGCGCACAACGGGGAACGGTGCGCAAAAGGCACAACCGGCATTGTATGTGATCGAGTCCCTGCTGTGTGGCATCTCCTCGAATCCTGCATGCCGACATTTTTCCGGTATTGGTTGTTGAAAATTCACCATTTTTACCGGGAGTCACAGTCACTGACTTTGAGCAGAAAGGGCTCAACATTTCAAGGTTTTATGCTTATTTTAGATGGACAGAAAATCAGAACCTTCAGAAAACAACAGATGGTTGGTGAATGATAACTAAGTTGTAGAATGAGCTGCCTTTAAAATAAAGTTTACAAAATGCTTAGAGGAACTGAACAGAAAGGTTCAAACGGACTAAATCCGCATTTTATTGCTCAAATGGTCAGATCAACTCGCAAAAACTTCATGCTCGGTCCAACTGCTTAGAAGACGCGTCTCAGCAGTCGGGAACCAAAGATTCAACAAGTGAACCCCCAAATTCAGAATCGGAACCGAACCTTCAACATCCGAACCGGCAACTTCCAGTTATCAACCCCGACCACCCGCACATTAGGTCCCATCCTACTTGCCTGCCCAGAGATGCTGCACGTCCACAACTTAAGAAAGAAAGCACAATAAAACTTTTGGGTAAATCGCATAAACGTCAAAAGTCAAGTTACCTGCTTCCCGAAGCCGCGAGCCGTCCGCCCAGGTGCGCTTCTCCGGTTTATTTTTTCCGCCAAGAAACTTCCCCACCGGAGCGCGAGCTCAGGAGCCGCGCGCCTTCTCACGTTGTGTATGGGGTCCAGACCCACACCCACCCGCATGGACCCCGCCCACTGGGGCGATAACCCCCCTCCCCACCAGCAGACTGGCAGCTGAAAAGCGGACCGGCCGAGCAGCACCGGCGGATCGCGTTGCAGTCCGCACGCCGGCGACGCGAGACGTGGAAACTTTGCGACAGTTTTCTGGGATGGACCGTGCGCTGTTTAGAGCGCCCCCTTGCGGCCAGAATCGGCCACTTCGCGTTCCTACGCCCGGGCGTTTGCGAGGCCCAATAATGCGCACCAAAAAGCGCCCAAAATAGTGCCGGGTTTCAGAGGGAAAAAACTGAGTTATAGTTGCTCTTCCAAACCGCCACATAATACATCTTAAAGTTTATTTATGGAAATAATTGAGAACATGTGAATGTGAGCTGGCAGAGTCAGACGGACAGCTGTGTGTGTAGCGCAGCCTTTTGCTAACTGTCAGACTGCATGCCAGATTCATGGGAGGATTGGGGAAGTTCAGCATCACTTTTGCAAATGATGGAATGTGGAAGGCTGAGCTGCATTTTAACCCAAGATCAAAAGTCACAAAGAGCAAAAATGTATTGGCCGTGTGCCTTGCGCTTGTGTCCTGCAAGTTAATCCTCTCAGTGAGAAATGTCAGTTTGCACGCCGCCACAGGATCAATTGTTTCCACTTCTTCTTGTCCTCTGCATCTTTCTCTGTCGCACCCACCACTTGCATGTCCTCCTTCACCACATCCATAAATCTCCTCTTAGGCCTTCCTCTCTTCCTCTTGCCTGGCAGCTCCATCCCTAGCATCCTTCTCCCGATATATCCAGGATCTCTCCTCTGCACATGTCCAAACCAACGCAATCTCACTTCTCTGACTTTGTCTCCAAACCGTCCAACCTGTGCTGACCCTCTAATAGACTCATTTCTAATCCTGTCCATCCTCGTCACACCCAATGCAAATCTTAACATCTTTAACTCTGCCACCTCTAGCTCTGCCTCCTGTCTTTTGGATATTTAGCAATACAAGTATGGATGAGAATGAAAAGTTATTAAATAATCGCAATGATTACATAAGATGGAGGAATACAAAGTGTAGGTAATGAGAAAGCACTTCACCTCAGCCTGTCCATCCACTCTCCACTGCGATGGCAGTTTGCACTTATATAGTATTACTCTCATTTTAACATTTCCAATGTTTATTCACCCTCCACTATCTTTAAAAGTTGACCAAGCAAAATCACAAAAATGTGATTCCCCTCAGCAAAAAGCTGAGTAGATCTGGGTGTTTTTAGCTATTTATGCCTCTTAGGTCTGCATTAATGACCTTCTCTGTTATTTCTTATGAGAAAAACTGTGCCGCTTACGCTGCATGGCTGTAAGGTTCACTTTAGTTGTATAGCTGAGACCTCGTGCGTCTCTGTAGCGACACCCTGAGGCACAATAGTGTCACCGACTGTGTACGGCCTGTTAAATACTTTTATTATTGATGCTGACTGTAAAACACATGTTGCTGTTATGAATTAAAACTCCACAATCCATGCACACTGTCTTGCCCACGCAGTCCAGCATTTGAGATGGGCTGATTCTTCTCCTTCTGTGATCTGAACTATGAGGCTATGAGACTGACCTGGCTGTGACCTGGAGTTCCTGAGCTGTGACCAAATGTACACCTGGTGCATTTTTTTTCAGCACTTTCACAGCTGTGGGGTTGGATTTACACTTTGAAAAGCAGTGCCAGCCTCAACATTCCTGCTCAGTGAAAATGGCAACACTTAAAAAAAGAATGGGAAAATATATATTTTTTTATTATTTAACCCTTTTTCTCCAACACCTTAACAGTATAAAATGTCTGCTTCATTTTACACAACAGGGTATGTTATTGTATCAGATCATGATAAGTATCTTGATCAAGGGTACTGGAGTAGTAGGGGGTTTGAACCTATGCCCTATCTAAGCACCTGCTGAAATACAGTAGCTGGTCTTGTTAGGATCATAATGTGTGTCTTGTGTGAAGTTTGAACCATGGAGTTGTGATTGCCTGCAGTTTGGATTTCCATGTTTATATAACTTTATTACCATCCATGTCATGCAGTCTGGTTTTGCCATTCATTTTCCAGGGGAAGTCTGGGTAATTTCAGGATTGTGTGAGCTCAGAGCTGAGGAAACAGGATGTTTTCTCCAGTTCCAGTTCCACCATTCTGAACCCCCCTACACACACACACACACACACACACACACACACACACACACACACACCCAACTAGTTGCTGTCAGTCATACACAGAGTCACCATGTTGTTCCTGGGTCCCTGGGGATCTTTGAGACAACAGCTACTACAAGACCCCCCCTCCACAAGCATTGCTTTTGCCCTTACAGGACAGAACCCAGCATACATCTGTTTTTAGGGTTAGCAGCACTTCCTGACCCCAGATATGCAGGGTTGACTGATCTTCAGCCATGTGTTTGGCCTTGTACAGCAGAATGAGGCCGCGACCCCAAGTCATGGCTCATAGCACTACTTCTGTTCTGCCACCAGCTGCTGCCTTTTTTTAAAGACTTCATTAACTTTAATAAAATATCACATTCCACCAAATATGCATCTCCACACTGAAAGAAGAACAAAAGGAAGGAGGTAGTGGTCTGAGTAAGTAACTGGTGCTGCTGGGACCCTGAAGATGCCCTGCTGTACTTGTGCTGCTGGTAAATGACTCAACTCTTTAAATGTTTCACATACAAAAGAAAGCATTTCAGTTCTTCTGAATGGAAATAAAAAAAATGAAAAGCACCTTGAACTACACAAGGTCTTCCTTCCTCTGCTGTGGATCCAACAAACACCGTCTTTGTCCCACCGTCTGCCGACTCAACATCTTTGATCAAAGCAGCATGCACCAGGCAGGAGGTGTCATGCAGCCCATCGATCGATGTTAACGGACCCCAGAGCCTGCAGGGGGCATCTCAGGACCAGTGGATCCAGCGCAGAGCTCCTCTGCAAGCATCTCGCTTGGTCATCTCAACCAGCATCAAAAGATGTGGCTATAAAATTAAACAGATGTTAGGGCCACAAGATGACCTGAACCACATCTCATCGACTCCTCACCTACTCCTCACGTACAAGAGTGATTGGTGGCCGTGTGCTGATGCTCATGAGCTGAAGACACCACACATTATTTCATCTGTACCATTACAGCCTGTTTTGTGAAGAAAATTTTCTGCTTTCCTCCAAAGTGACATCCTGATTTATCCATTTTTACAGCAGGGTCATTTTTACTAGATCAATTCAGAGTTCTACACCAGGAGGTGGGATCAGATTCCAGGTCCCCAAATGAAAAGCAATGGCTCTGGGGTGACTGTGAAGATACATTTATTTAAAATGTAACAATTATTAATATTGCAGTAATCTTAATAATGCCGCCGCAGTTGTCCTGTGAGTGACCACAACCGCGGCGGCATTATTAAGGACCCGTGCCACCAGAGTCACTGTTCAGACTGCTGACACAGCTTGTGGGGTGGCCATAAGGGTGGCGCTACTGCTCTGTGAAACATCTGGCTGTGAAATGAGGGCTCTGTGAAGGAGGAGCATAAACATCTGGATGTTTATTTAAATGTCTGTTTTCATCAGGTCCTATTCTGACATTTGACTCCAGAAACGAAAGTGTGCAGAGTTTCACTTCAACCACAAACCAAAAGGGTGGGACCACATGTGTTGGATGCTGTGCTATAACTGCAGGTGATGTGCCAATACCATCCCCCTGTGGGCGACGTGTGAAGCTAATTCACTTGTTCAGCAGTTTGCATAACTTGCGTTTGTATTTCTTTTGACATTTAAGTATAAAGTTTTTGCAGCCATAGTGGAACATTCAAATGCTTTGTTACATTTCTGTATGGAAGATGTTTAACTTCAGTTGTTACGTTGTAACCAAGAGGTTTTAACTTCTAATCTTTGCCATTCGGGCAGAGTAGTAGTCTGTATAAAAAATAAAATTTAGGTGGAAAAATCTGATCTGAAAGTTACATTGAAATTTTAAACACACACACACACACACAAAAAAAAAACCATAGTGCAAATGTGACAATTTTCTCCAAAAGTTTCCATATGTTGGGGTGGTGGATACAATATTGCACGGTAGCCTCAAAAACAGAATAGCTGACATATGAGAAACAAGTTTATTTGAGCATCATGGACACACTGATACAAAACTATAAAGTGGTTTATAAACATTAGCAGGTTCATAAAGCCAGCAAGTTGACCAAACGTACAGCTTTATTGGACTTCAAGGGAGCAGCTGAATACAGTTTTTATTTATTTATTTTTTTATTTGGCAACAGTGTCGGACTCAGATGCACTGCAGGCTATAGCACAGTAAATGCTTCTAAAAAATGCACCACTATGCAAATTTAAACAAACCCAATAAGTTTTATTCTCAATTCCCCCTGTGAATTTGGCTACAGACATCAACTCAGCCTTTTTGTTTTAGACCTACTTTGGTCTCCTGACGCACAAATCGACCACAAGCTAACACACGCACACACACCCCCATACAGACATCCTGTTTGGCGTACAGTCAATTGTGCACCCCCTTCCCCCCCAACCCCATGTAGAAGCAACAATTTTGGTTCAGCACTTGCGTGGTTGCTGGACGACAAAAGGCTTCGGCATGTGTGGCTTCTCCACAGCAGGTCTCAACCTACTGTGTTTGTCGCTTGCCACTGCAACCGGGAATTCATGGCCCAGCTACACACACAGACAGACAATATATGATTGAGACTTGACCTACTGTATGATGCTACTCTATGGTTCACAGGTCAATGACCAGGGCATCAAAAAAGGGTGACTAAAGTGTTGATGTCAGTGCGGTTACTTCATTGTACATGACAGTTAGACGTATGAGACTATCGATCTACTAACTACTTGTTCATCTCACCCTTTGGCTACAAGCAGATTATATTGAGGGTTGTACACTAAACTTCTTAAAGCAATTTATCCAGTTGTACAGTAGGGTAATTTTTACTGTATCAGTTCAGGGTAAGTACCTTGGTCAAAAGAACAGAACATGGGATTCTATCCTAAGGTCTTCAATTATAAAGTGACAGCTTTGACCACTACACCACCTGCTTCTTCCAAAATGCTGTTCTGTTCAGTTAGTGCTTAATATACAACATATACAGCATCCTTAGTTAAGAGCTTCAAGGTGTTAAAAGTAACTGAATTAAGTTTTCTGCCAGACATCATCATTATTATTATAATTAATACTGTTGGGGGGATGAGCTATATTTTTAATAGATTCCTGACCTTCTCCAGAGTCCCAGCCAGCAACAAACTCACAGATGGAGCTCTGGTGGAAGGGAGGAATGATCTGGAAAGAGAAGGGAAAAAGTAACAAACTGAAAAAAGTTTAGATACATGCTCCACAAATTAATATTTCTTTCTTTCTCTCTCACACACACACACACCACTAGCCAGAATGATTGGGGGAAGGGTCACCTCGGTTTCTCAGCTGCCCTCCTAGCCTCCTTCTCCGAGAAGGTGGTCTCCTCAGGGTTCTTCTTGGCCAGTCTCTTCCCTGCAGTCATCACTGCCAACAGACCATGGGGTCAATCATCCTACAGAGGGCGCAAACTACTGAAGTAGCTACTTAAAAGTTCTGCTGGAGTCTATGCAACACTTGCAAGGATGGTTCAGAATTGTCCCCAATTCACCTCATCCCAGAGGTAAAATGCAGATTGACTCCAGAGAGCCCCATCTAGAGCTTGAGGTCAATCAAGGGTTACAACCGTGGTTAAAACCACCCCATCCCACCCTGGTGGTCCCTATGTCCCATTCTACTGCCATCAGTGTATGAACCCAACACAACTGCGGTCAAACCATGGTCAGCCAGGATCACAAAAAAAAAATAGCAAACAGAAAGACAAGGTTGCCCTAGGGGAGTCAGAAAGTCCCAAATCCTGCAGGGGGAACGTGAATGCAAAGATTGCATGGCTCACCAGCGCCCCTAGTGACACGCACACTGGGAAAGAGCAGTTATTCAAGTTCAACGCTGCGCACCACACACACACACACACACACACACACACACACACACACACACACCAGGCAAAAGACCCACTACTTCGCAGTACCGGAAAACAAAATTTGCTGTTGTACCTGCGGGGGCGTGTCTGGCCTTACGCGCGGCACGATCTCTCGCTCCGCTCCGAGACGTCTGAACCATCTTCATCCTTTGAAACATCAGCACCTTTCGTGTTTTTACAACTTTTGTAGTTTGCTGGCTTCGCTCTTCTTCTGCACAAACAATAGGAAGCACTCGATGCCCACGCACACGACTTTATAGCCACTACGACTGGAGTGACGTCACAGCCACGAAGGCGGAGTTGAACGGTTTGAAAACATCACGTGACCACAGTTGGCGAGCTGCTGTGTATGACGGCGTGCAAACAATTTTCATTGCCTGTATGTTTTTCTAGCAGTCTTCGTTTTTAGTAAATCTATCTGTGGGCTCATCGGAATATTTAAATCATGCATTTGTAACCCACTCTTCCTGATCTGAGTTGAAAGTTGTCAAGTATAACGATTAACAATACACTGTGGTTACGTATTATTGGGTGGAGCAGCACGACGCCTCAGCCTGGTACCAGGGCTGTGGGTTTGGTTGTGACTTCGAACCCAGCGCATTCTGTATACAGTTTGTTGTCTGCGTGGGTTTCCCCACACAGTCCAAAGGTATATATTTATTTTTATTTCAGCTGGTGGCTCTCAGTGGCGCAGTGTCAGTAAGTCTCTGTCATGTGATGGACCGGCGCCCCCTACAGTCACAAGGTCCATGAGGAGGGAGCTTCAAGGTGCTCTTGAAGGGGTGAGACCTAAAACCCACCTTGATGGTATTGCTTCTGATCTTTTCTACCTTTCCTACCCTGTGGATCATAGGAACAGAAAAGGTGCTGCACCACATTTCTGTTTTCATCAGCCTGTGGTACAGATGTAGTTCTTTATTAGACTGCAACAGTTCCTCATGTTGAGAATTTAGTTTTTTGTGCATCTTATCTGTAGAGGAGCAAATGTAACCTGCACTTATCTTCAGTAAATAGGTAGCAGTAAAAAGCACCCAAACGGAAGTGTTGAACCACCTTGATTCAGTTCACTTCTGCCGTGTTTACAGCTCGTGTCTCATGAACCCGAGTGCTGGTGATGAACAATAAGATGAGAATCACTGCTCATATTTATGGAATTAATTTCTCAGTCAGCATTGAATCGAACTTTGTGAAGACAACTTGTCATTACATTTTTATGTAACAAATGAAATTAACATTTTACAAAGCATCTATAACAATATAACTCCAGCCAAGATTTTTACAGAATGTAACTCGTGAATAAATCAAGGTGCATCTGTACTATGTAGCTTTTATTGATTGTGACTTAGTGCTAAAAGGGATTTTTGATTTGCGAACAAATCAAGCTACAGACTTCTGATCCCAGTTGTGTTCACATCCTGCGGAATTGGGGCACAGCCTTCAAGACACGGTTTATTGATCAAGACGCCATGTTTTTGTCAGACTCTTACACAGTAACACAGTACAGCCACACAGGATGGACAGACAGACAGACAGACGGATGAAGGAGAAAACATTAACACCACACCTTGTCTTGGGTGGAAAGTAAACAGGCAGATGGAGGGAGCAGCAGAACAGGAAGATCCTTGTGGATCAAATGCTCACATTTATTTCTACTAATGTGCACAGAACATGGCAGCAAAGGACGCGAGTTGGGGGGTGGGGGGGTAAACATCTGTGCGACGTCACAAAAACACTTGCGATTACACTTTTCTTTAAAAAACAAGAATGCCACTTTATTACCTTTGGACACGATTTTTTTCTCATCTTCAAATGGCTCCATATATCTATATATTTTTTTTTAACATGGCACAAGTGCACACTGGCACTGACGCTGCAAACTGGGGGATGGACTTATTCTCTGTATGTACAGTGACATGTGCAAATATACAGGACTCTATGACACACCGCCTCAATAATACATACAGCAATAAAACACAAGAGGAATCCCATCTGGATCCCCTGTACAAATATCATCATCATCATCTCTTCATACACACAATGCCACAATCCCATGTTCAACATACCTGCCTTTTGTCCACGTGACTCACGCTGTCAGCACATTACTGCTGTTACAGGTTTATAACGGGGAACCTGCTGTGGTCAACAGATTCCTCCACACTGTGTGATTTTCCCTTTTGAGTGGGGGGAAAAAACACACTCCCTAAACTCCTCCTTTGGCTCATGCGTGTTGCTTATCAGCTTGTGGTCAAGATGCACGCACACATTCAGTTCATTTTTCTCTACTGCAGTCTCTACACCCAGGAGTCAGGTGACCCAGGGTACGGCTCTGCCCTGTATGAACGCCTCCGAGCAGCAGAGTAGAAGTCCACGTAGTTGGTGTTAGACTTAAGACTGTGTGGCTGGGTGGTGTAGTCTGCTGTGTAGGGCACTGCCTCTTCTAAATAGGGCTCCTCGTAACCCATGGGTGACTGCAGGTGCAGTCTGTAGCTGTCATAGTTCCTCCTGTTCGGCTCATCTGTGTAGTAGAGCTGCAAGTGAGGTGAGAAAGAATTCCTTAATGACCGGCGGAAAAGAATGACACCAGACACAAACTGGAAACCATGTGGAAGTGAGCAGAATTAAGGTTGCCCCACTCTCCTATTCTTTTTGGGGAAAAAAAAAACCCATTAATTTTACAACAAGCATATTCTATAAAGTGGATGAGAAATACAATTAAAAGAACTTGAAAATGTTTCTACCTCTAAACCTTTGAAAATGATTCATTTTACTGTACATAATACCAAAAGCCAATGTTACAGTTCTGAGATAATTAGGTGCCACAACTGTTCTCTACAGTGGATTAACTCTTCATTTGCACCAAATGAAAGCAGCCCGCCACCAGCCCCGCCCCAACTCCCAGCTTTAAGAACATGTGAACCTCCCAAACTCACTTGGGCTCGGTGAGACTCTTCTCTTGAAGGAGAAGAGTATGCCTCTATCAGAAATGGCTTTCCAGACCCTGCAACACAAAGGTTAGAAAAGTGCTACTAACTGCTTTACTACCTCCAGGTAGTGATAAGCTGCCACTCTACTAATGACCCCCAATGTGGATCAGGCAGTGGCAGCACCGATGCCAATCTCACCCTTGATCCCTATCCTCAACCGCCCAATAGAGAACAACACATCTGGAAAATATCAATGCTTGATGGCTTATAGAGGGAGTTAAGGTGTCTACAACCACTGTGTTTAGTGTCTAGCTCCAACGTAGACATGCATGTCACATGGCTATGTGGAGAGTCCACCATGCCCATCTTCTTACCTGTGTACGGACTCTTATGTACATGGTTCTCTTCCTGGTAATTATAAAATTGCATAGATGACTGCGCTCTCTGGTAGGTGGATCGATGCTCTTTGATGCCCAGCATAGCAGGGGAGGAGGTGGTGCTGCCTGCTGGTCAGTGGAAAACACAGTAGAAATTTGTAAATGAAAACCATCATTACAGCAGTTTTTCACTGAAACCTTTCAAGCATGTTGTTCTGTCAAACAGTCAATAATATGGCTCAGAGCTTCAGTCTTTGCATAGTCCCATTTCTCCAGTGCCCACTGCATCTTTTTACTATGCCTGGTTACTAATTTCCAAACATGTTAGTGAAATAAATACATTTGAATGTTGAGACTCACCAGACTGATTTATGGGAGACATCTGTAAGGTGTTGCTGGGTAAAGTGGGCTGGGACTTGTACCGGTCCCGTTCAAGCGTGGACACTGGGGTGAGAAAGTGGTTTTGGTTCCATCCATCCTGAAACAGGGTAGTAAGAAGCATCTGTTGAATCTCACACAGTCATGTATTTACACCACTAAGGACCCACTGAAGCCATTTCAAGTGCTCTATTCTACAAAGCCCCACCTTTTTATAGATGGCACGCAGGTCTCTGTATTGCCACAGAGTGTTCAACACCTGAGCTGCAGCCTTCACCACCTTCATGGAGTACCTGAAACATAAAAAAGGTGTAGAAGGCTTGCTTCTACAGTGTCACGGTGATCATGTCTAATGTGGCTGAGTGTCTGATCAGTGAGACAAAGAACACTGCATATATTTCTGGGATGAACCGGTAAACAATGTTTTCAAGCTATTTAAAATTAATGCTTTAAATTCATTAAAACTAAAGCATAGTTTAGTTTTTAGTATAATTGTATAGTAGTATAACAGTAGTATAGTCATAGTTTAAATCAATCTTATAGCTAAATTCAAGACATTATTACAAGGCCCTAACCTGGGAATAATTTGATGTATGTCTATTTATAATATTTATTTATTGTGACATATGTTGCAAAAGTGAATCTGGAATCATGAACAAAAATGTTCATATGATAATTGGCAGTGTATGCAGAGAAGGCTATAATTAATGTTTTTCTACAGTTGCAGAGTTACCACCAAGGGGTTAAGCTGAAGATTCGGTATTTAATGTGCTATGTTCCTTTTATCCCTGCAGCTGAAAATGCCCACCTGCCACCCCTGCCCTTGGTGATGTTCACAAGCTTCTCGATGCCACCTGTGTCAGCCAGTGCCTTGGCGTTTTCCATGTTCCTGCTGGTGACTTCGTGCAGAGTGCAGCAGACAGCTGCCACAGTCTCGTCCGACAGCAGTGAGGTCCCGCTTCCTGGCAGCCTGTTCACCAGGTCCCGCATAGCATACTTCCCTATGGGGGAGACAATGGATTGTGTTTACAGTTGCTGCTCTTGGTCTCATTCATCTGGATGGCATAGCCACGAAAAGCCATGTTTCTACAGGGAAGATATCTTCTCTCACAAAAGCACCACTCCATACCATCAACTCATTACCAAACACAGGTTCAGCAGTAATAGTTTTTTCATTTGCTAAATACAGCAGGGACAGTTCTGGTTATGAGCCCTGACAGTTTAGCTCCCAACCCTGCAATTCCTATTCATAAACACTCCACTGCAGCAAGTAATAAAAAACAATTTTCTTGATATCTGTCCCTCAGAGCTGCTGAACCCCTCACTGCATTCAAAGAAAGGTTTTAAACCCATCTCTTTCAGAGCTACTTCTCTCCTGATCTAATGGCAGCTACCTAAATGAGCCCAAAACCATCTCTTATAATCTGCTTTTCATATTCAACTTATATAGGCAGTAACTTGAGGGATGTAAACCAACAACATAGCAGTATCAGAAAGACAAATTGTGCTTTGATAATACTGTGTCTGAATCTAAAGCCCTTTGTTATTTGGACTTTCTTTAAGAGTAATGGCACGCTGGAGAAGAGCATCTGTTAAATGAGCAAATACAGATTGTCCTTGACTTACAATATACCCAGATTTATGACAGCCTTTCCACTGTCCTGATATCAGTTTGGAGTTTTGAGGTTTGGCCTGTAATGATGACTGCTACATCAGCTATATAACAACAACAGTGCAAACTGTATTTTTATTGTTTGGGTCACAGTCAGTGTTGGGTATGTGGCAGCAACTGTGCTTTATTTACATTTTTTTTGTTTGCGATTTCATTCAAGTTAATTTTTATTTTCTATAGTTAGACAATATGAAACAAAATGAAACAAAATGAAAAGTGAAAATAATGAAGAATGAGAATATAATTATGCTGCAGTTCTGTATTCATATTTTTACTCTTTATTAGTATAATTTTAACATGAATGTGTGACATTAGTAAAAAAAAAAAAAAAAAAAAATTACTAAGCCCTATTGTACAATGTAGCATTTGTGCACATTGTTTATATATTCTTATAATTTGTATAATACAGTAAAAAGGGAATTGTGACTTTCAACAAAGTCACTGGAATGGAACCCTGTCATAAGTCAAGGACTCCCTGTATGCAGAATACATATGTAAGGACAGGACAAATACATTGCTTCGTTTCCCTTTTTGTTGACATGGAATGGCAAAGAAGAAAATATCTGTTTATACATTTATGTATTATTTAGCTAAACACTGTAAATGCCCTTTTGTATTAGAAATTTACTCCTTTTAACCCTGTGTGATAAAGACTTGTGCAGTGTCTTGCTAATGCTTCCTGGAAGTGGTGCAGAAATGTTACCGATGAGCTCCTTGTTGCGGACGTCAAGCGCCATATTCCTGAGCGCCGTGGCAACAGAACACACCACCCTGTCATTGTCCATCCGCAGCAGTTCCACTAGGATGGGCAGCCCCTTCTCCTTGCGTACAGCTGCGCGGATGTAGGCTGCAAACTGCCAAGAAGAGAGCATGTACATGGAGGTGAGGCAAAGTGGCAGATATCGGAACATCAGGTGATACATTGGAAAGAACACAGATGGCCACGACTGAGGAGTGTTGATACCTTCCAGTTCCCTGCAGAGAGGTTCTGCAGGGACCCTGCAGCACCTTCCAGTGTAGCTGGGTTGGAGCTTTCCGCCAACAGTGTCAGGTAAGGCTTCACCACAGCTGGGTGCCAGAGCATCTCCACGCCCTTTGGCGACTTGGAGAAACCTGGGATTGGGCCTACACCATCCCACTAGAGGAGAGGACACACAAAGGGGTTAAAGCATTCAAAGCCTAAGATGCTCTGGTCTCATACTTCCTTCCACCAACTGTACTTTACATCCCCCCCAAGTGCATACAGCTAGATATTACTTAAGTTTGAGTGTATGACCTCAGATGACCCACCAGCGATCTGAACCTGCAACCTTTCAATCACTAGGCACACTAATCTCAGTGTAATGCCTACCCACCCAAAGAGCTCCCTACCATGCTCACCTGCTCATCTGGGGGTGTCTTTTTCTTCTTCTTCCTACGTCGACCCCAGCAGCTGGACTCTACCTCTTTGCTCGGTGACTCTCTCCCCAACAACCCATCCAGCTCCTGGGTACCCAGCAACCCTGCCTGGGGCATCTCCAGCTCTAGGCGGTACGAGAGGTTCCGCAGGGTGCAGACACAATTCTCCACAATCTAGGAGGAGGAGCGAAGTGGTGGGAATTTGTTAAATGCAGGAAAAGTCTTTTATGTAAGTCTGTGAGGAAATAACACGGAATTATGATGAATGACAACAAAATGTGGTAACCACTAACTGCAACTAGTCTAATAAACATTTTCTAAGAACTTTAAATTTTAAGGTGACAAATTTAACCAATATGCCACCTGCTGCCACTGCTTGTTTACTGTGCAACCTACAAGATTCATCTGACTGTTTTAAAACTTAGTTTGTAAACTATATGCTAAAAGCAAAATTCCTGACAAAAAGTCTAACTGGAACAACTGATATTACCACTCATTCAGTTTACCAACAGACATACAGCTCATTAAGGAATGCTCCTGTGACTAGAATGTAATGTGGTCATCTTGCTTCTGTGTGCTTTTACTATGAATTTTTATATTTCCTGTAATAGGAACCAGGGAAACTCGCCTTGCTGTCAAAGTCAGAGGTGCTTACGCAGGCCTTGATCACATACAGCAGGGAGTCTACCAGCCCCTCGCAACAGCGCATCTGCTTCCGGGCCTCCTCCCCTGCTGAGCTCAAGTTCCTGCATTGGTAGCAGAATGCAGTGATTCAAGGAGGAATATTGATTCACACACGTGTGCATGTAAGCATGTACATATAGATGTAGAGGGTCTCAGCAGATGCTTATCAGTATGGTACATTATTCATTAGGTTTGTATGTTTTTCAATTATGCTAATAATTAAATAACTGTGCTACCATTCCTGTGTTAGTCTATTTAGCTGAAACTCAAATATTACATCCATACTGTAAATCTTTATATTTTACTATACCTGTCCAACTTAAAATGAAAGATGCTAGAACATGTACTCTCCTGAGACATGAACCTTCAAGTTACAGGGCACTGTCCTCCATTACTGCACCCCCTACAGCTTCATAATCATAGACCTCCACTTTTAGCAGACACATTGTCACATGTCAATGAAACCTTGAGGAATCCTTGTGCGTGCATGTGTCCAGATGTACACAAGATGGTGCTGTTGTCATACCTGAGGCAGCCACTGGTGTTACGCAGCACCAGGGACGAGTGAAACTTGAGCTTGTGGTCATCATCAAAGCAGGAGCTGCTGCTCCAGCCAGAGTGCGGGATGACGACTGTGTTGGTGAGTGGAATGAGGGCATCACGCACGATCGTCATCTTCACCGCGTCACACGAAGACAGATTCCATAGCACCCCTGCCAGCAGAAGAGGAGCAGCATGATGTGAATGAGCCCCCAGAGAGAGAAATCTCACACACACACACACACACACACACACACACACACACACACACACACACACACACAGAGTGACATTACTCAGAGATGATTAACTCGCAAGACACAAGCATATGGCACATGGCCAATACAATTAGATTGTGTTTACAAATAATGAAATTAATGTAATTTTAGTGCTTCATAAATTGAGTGACTTTTGCTGTCTGGTGGAGTCTCTTTATGCCACTCATTGTCTGACAGCCGTTTTAACTGCATCACCAGGAGCATCGCTTGAGTCAGAGGGACAAAGTAAGTGGATTTTTTGGAGGCTGCTCTGACCTTTGCACCTGCAGTGCCTGAACTCAAACAGAAGATGAACTGGGCGTGTGTGCAGCTAGAGTTTGTGTTTGAAAGACCACTAATGAGAGGGCTGGAACATTAACAACAGTATTTGATGGATATGTGGTGGTGCTTTATCAAGCTCCACCTGTGCTGGGCAGCAATTTGTGTGTTGCACATCCTCATATGGTGTCACGGTTCCCAGTGGTTGGCATAAACATATGAACACACCCTATATGGTAGGGATATGTGAGATACACCAGCATTTGGAACCAAGGCTCAAATACATTTACTAAATAGAAATGAGGTTTGTATTAGCAAATCCGAATGATCCATCACAGTGTCCCTGCTCTCCCGTAGCACCACAAAAGAGAGGGTTGAGATGCTAACTTTACATGCTGAGAAAGGGCTGCACTGCATCCTATGATCATAGCCTGGTGCTCCTGATGCTCCCATTTGAGTATTGAGTATGTGTAGTATGTTAGAGTGCACAAACAATCGCATCATATGAAACAATCAACTGACTTGTTTGAACAGGAGAGGTATGTCACATAGGTGACACAGATTTGAGTGGTATTTGACTGAAGATAGGATGTTTTACTGACAGCAGCACCAATTGCAGGACATCAACAAGTGCATCTGAGGCAATCTCCCACTGCTCCAGTCTAACCAAAGGTACAAAAATGTCTCTCTCCAAACAGCAGGGGGCATATTAATTAAGGACCAGTCTTATAGCGTAAAGATTTCATGTTCAACTCTGAATGAAGTACTGCCGTCATACTCTTGGAAAAGATACTTAAGGCGAATTAACATATCAAAGGCAGAAACAGGTGAAGAGGTACAAAGGAGTATACAACTGTAGGCATTAAACACTACAACCGTTACTATGGATACAGCCATATGCTAAAAAAATTTATGTTTTTCACTCAGTAAAATGGGCTGTTAAATTCTGAGTATTCCAAATATACTATCATATTTATCACTGTATAGTTACATGTCCAACATCAACACTAAAATTGCTGTACTGAAGAAACATTTTAATTATAGAGATTAATTGAGATCAACTGTGAGACCACAGCATGTGGGCTGGTGTAATAAAAAATTAGCATCTAATGAGGATTATCAAGGCCAATGCTGGCTGTGTGGGGCATGCTTCCTGCACTAGTTATAGATGATGGAAAGCCAAACATGAGGTGCCACCCACAGACGCAATGAATTCAGTCTGGATGGAAAATGGGTACGTTATAATCACATACACATGGTACAGTGGATAGTGCCATTTCTTTGCTGCTCAAAGATCTAGGTTCAAATCCTCAGTCCTGCTACTGCAAACTTAACCAAGCTATTTACCCTGAATTAATAAAGTAAAAATTGCTCTGCTCAACAAATAGCCAAACAGTCATCAGAACCTTATTGTACAAGCTTCACATTGTATGTAACCCTGAAAAAAAAAGTATTAAATAACAATAATATACACTACTAATAATAACAGTTAAATAATAGATAAGTGAAGGTCACAGGATCCAGCAAACTTGACTCACGGTTGAACACACAGAGTAATGAATGTTCTTGTCAATAATTAAACTAAAGAAATACAAAGCAAACACCATGCAGAGTAGTGATTGTGGCCACAGGAAATAAAGCAATCTGGAATCCCATATTCACACAGAAGGACCTGGCAACTTTCTCTGCATTTGCAGAAGCTGGAGATGACAGACAGGAACATGAATGGGTCATGACCTCCCAGTCACATGACTCCTGTCCTCACCCAATGTAGTGCACCCAAGTCTGCCAGAGCAATGCAGCAGACCCAGCAAGACTGTCAGGCAGTTCTGTGCAAACACACAATCCCCCAAAGAATTTCTTAAAAAACTGCAATGAAGGCTGTTGTGAGACTCTACAGCATTAATTAAACTAGCTCTTAGCTATGAAATGGCAAGAGATTAACAAAGTATGTTTATTGTTAACTCCAATGACACATCACCCCTCTTATGACATGTGACTAATAACCTCCACTAATTGTTGTACAGGCTGATAATAACTCTTTGGACTGTATGACCACTGATGATACTAGCCGCCCTACTCACTGGGGGTTCACTCAGCATCTCACAGAATTACATTAAGGCAGTTTAGTGCACAAAGCCAACAGTGTAACTTCTTTTGAAAGACAACAGTAACTAGGAAATGTGTTGCTGAAACTTCTCATAGTGAGAGGCCTACAGAAGAATGGTCATTGTCACGAGCAAGGTCTACGGTGTTCAAATACCATAAAAGATTCAAAATAGGAATCCTTACCACAAGGATGGTGTGGCAAACAGAATATTAAAAATCTTTTTCCTTTGTGTTTCTTTAAATAACTATGAACACGTGCATGTGTGTTCACTTTCCACTTCTCAAAAACCAAGAAAAAATCAGATAAAGGTTGTTCTACTATGGACATTTGCTGTCACTGTGAAGGCTTAATGAAAGCATTAGTTGATGTAATAAACAGCAACATCTTGGAGAGGGAGCCTTGTGGAATAAATCTATCAATGATAAAGGAGCGAGACTTGTAAGGATTCCATATTGCAGACCAGTCCTGGAAAAACACCACCAAAGTAGATCCAGGGATGTTCAGAAAGGAGCAACACAGTTCCATAAGTTGCTCAACACCTTTTTCAATCTCAATTTCTGATTTGTTTGGCATTCCCAACCTTCAATGGTCTCTGTAAATTATATGAAGCTGCCACAAAAGTATACTGTAGATGACTAGCAAGCCTTTCACTCAAGTGACCCTTTGACTTGCACCCAAAGAAGAGGGAAAGAATGAGCCAAATAGGTTTGAATCAAGTACATATCCCCCAAATGAAGTTCAATAACCCCCCCACTCTTTAGGTCTTCCTGAAACTATGGATAGAATGGAAAGCGCTGCAGTGAGTATTGGAGCCATGATTTTCATTTATATTGGAGGGCAGGACATAGAATTATGCATGATATGGAGGATCATGTCATGTCGACAACCATCTGTAGAAGTAGAACACACTGGCCCTCTCGCTGGGTGCACAGCTGTGGTGAAAGTAAATAATCACATGGATGGATGTACGTACCAGTAACCAGCTCTCGCACCTCTGTATCCACAGTTCTCCGGAGCAGGCGCAGGAGTGCCGGAATGCCTCCAGCGTTGCGCACAGCGACCTTGTTGTCGTCTGTGGCCTTGCCATAGACCAGGTTCCGCAGTGCTCCACATGTGTTCTTTTGGACCTCCAATACTTTGTGGTCCAACAAGTCAACCAGGTGTTGGATGCCCCCAAGACGGCACACCTAGTGATCGAGGAGAGTGTCACAGACAGGTTATAAAACTGAACTGAAAGAAGAAGAAAAAAAAAATCACAAAGAAAGAAATGCCCTTTCATTCTTTCTTTCATTCATAAAAACTGCTTGCCCTTGAACTGCCCCTGTGAGCAAACTCCACTCCTCTTGCCCAAGAAGGTGCACTCCCTGCAGATCCAAGCTGGGCAGGGTATATAAGTGACATGCTGTGAACACAGATGCTATGAACTGTACCTCAGCCTTGATCCGGTTGTCTCCATAGCACAGGTGCTGCAGGTATGCGGCAGCGTTAGCCTGAACTGAAGGGAACTGGTGCTGCAACATGTGGATAACCTCTGGCAGCTCAGGGTCTCGCCAACCAAACTCCCTGTAAAAGAGGTGTTAAAGCAGAGATGAAAGAAGGAATGAAAGCAAGGATAAAGGCATGCACCTAATGCATGAAGGCATAACAGCTTTGTTTCATAAAAAGCCATTTCCTGGATAAAGAATCTTCATCTCTCTGACTGCAGCAATAAAGAACCAAAACATAGACTGTTTAAAACAGACTTATTTTCTGTTTAAAACACAGGCATATTTTATGTAAGAGTGCAAGTAAAAATTGCACTTTATTGCTGTCATTAAATAGTAAAATGAATGTAATTGTGGATAATTACAGAAATAACATCTGTTTTAAACTGACAACTGTATGACTTGTGTAACCTTCAGAAATGTTAGTGTAGTAGGATCAGGACTGCAGACCTTCACGATGATTACAGAGGCTGAAATAAGGTTTATTTGTGTTTAAATCACTACACAGTCTGAACTCTGAGCTGATACCGGATGCAAGAATCCCCTTTTCTCAGTATAACATTATCTTCCACAGTCAGGTGAAACTGTGGCAGATTATGATGATGATTAGTGTATTATAGCCCTTCAACTCCAAAGACGGTGCAGAGAGGGATATAAAGAGAGAATATCATTTCCACTCATCCGAGCCATCTTCTACATCTGTAACATTTCTTAAGCATATGCAGTGTGAACACAAACACACTGAAGCAATGGTAAGAGTTTGTTATGGAGACACTACTCATTGTACCCCTAATTAACATGAAAATAAAAAGTCTTATATTTATTAGAGCTATTCCTGAGATTTGTATAGAACCTAATCTGTAAGTAAACCTTATGGTATATGCACTGTTTTACTTTACATTTTTAGAGCAACATTATTGGGTATTACATGTATAGAATAGTAAGGATAAGTATAGGACAGTAAGGAGGTAGATACCTGGGGTCCTTCTGAATGCTGTCTATGGAGGGGGACCGTGTAGCTGTGGCATAGCTGGCCTCGGCTGGCCGGTACTGTGCTGTGCGGTATGGTTCTGCATACCCACTGGTCGTACTCATGGCGTAGCTACTGCGCTGGTACCGGGAACTACCCCGCAGACTGGAGCCTCTCTGCAGGTTGCCCAGGCCTGGAATATAAAAGCAGATTAGGAAGCAGGAAGTGCCGTGGTGATTGTAGGAATGAAATCTCCCCTGTTTTTGTGATTTAATGGTTAATCTGCATGGTTGGAGCAGCTGTGACACTTTCATGGACGCAGCAGTTTCCTTCAAGCTGGAATCCATTAGCAATGTGGGTAGAACCAAACTCCCATGATTCCAGAGTAAACAAGCCACATTCTTCCTGGAAACATTTTGAGTTTGGTTTTATGCGGGGCATCTGGAAGGCCTGGCTCACAGTTGGCTCACGCTGCACTTTTATTGAAGCAGAAAAACGTTTGTTCTTCCTCCCATATGTGGTGGTGTTCACTGACAGCACAGTGATGAGGGCCAGCAGGGCTGCTGTTGAGGCCCAACCACAGGCACCCGACAGCATGTCAACTCATCAGTCCGTCTGTCTGCACAGCTTTTTAAAACGAATGAGTCCACCTTCTTTGCCACCACAAGAGAAAGATGGCAAGATGGGAACGAACATCTGAAGCCACGATTTTGTATCTTACTGAATCAGCCAGTGCCACAGAGGCAGTGAGGTTCAGTTCAGGCCCTGACCTGTATTCAGTACTGGAACAGCCCATTGAACGGGTCATAATCATCTCCAACTGAACTGATGAGCAAAATCCACCCTCTTCTTAGTGTCTCAAATCTGCTATATATCTGAGTTTAACGGTTTTTTATTCTAAAGTATGTTTCTTTAAGCATTGGCCGCTATTAGTACAATTAAAATTTTATATATTACAATACCCAAACCTTTTAAGGTTTATAAGGTTAATATGAGTATCCTTGATTTTTTTTTTTTGCGCACAGTGTCAATTCCCCACTATTGCTGTGACTCCACTGTACTGCATTACATTCCCATGCCAGGGTTGTACCGCTCAGTCTGAAGAGTCCAGCAGGTTTTTAGCTCACTTTGCTAGCTCACTCAGAATGGGAAACAGGTGGCATAGTGGTTAGAACTATCACCTTGCAAATTGAAGGATCTGGGATCAAATCCATACATCTGTTGTGTTAACCTTTGTCAGGGTACTTTTTACTGCAGTAAAAATTACAGAGTTTTAGAAACAGATAAATTATTGTAACCAGGTTAGTGTAAAAACAAAAGTACCCTTTCAGGAAAGCATTAGCTAAACAAATAATAAAACGGTTTCAGCAAAACAGTATATTCACCCTAGTGTCTGGCTGAAAACCCCCCTCCCCTCCAGACTCAGCCCACCTATACAGTCCTGTACTTTCACCCAGCTAATGGTCCAGACCCATGATAAGTTGTCAGCTATGACGCAGCATACCATAGGGCCTGACGTGCTGAAACCACAGAAACAATTTACAATAAAAACATTTTTAGAATGAAGGCAGCAGCCAGCAAATGAAATGAACATTAACAGTGAACGTAACAGTTGTTCTCATCTCAAGGTTGTTTCGATCACTGTCGTACTAAAATGCGAAATGTCAGTAAAGGTGTTTTATGAGAGATGAGCCTTTGCTGTCTCTCCCAGTTTGTCCTCATCTCCCCTCAGAGAGCAGCCAAAAACTCATGTTATGAACCCCTTGTTGTTCTCTGGGTCCTGAGACACCTTTCCTCCATGTTTGTTCATCTCCCAATATTTTCATTCCTATATTCTTGCACTTTTTATGTAAGAAATGCTAGAAACTCACAGAAAATGACAATTAAATTTTAATTTTACAGCATAAAAAAGGGACATGGGAATCAATTTGTATTTTTTACTCCAATAATGAAGCACAGTTTTGAAAAGGCCCATCAGCCCTGTTCCTCTCAGGCTGAAGCTAAACGTCAAGCTCGTCAGCAAGGACCCCACTAAACATCAATACGATTTATTACTGGGTTTATCAGACAGTGGGAATCTCTTACCCACGCTCTCGTTTTGAGGAGGGAACGACATCCGGCCGCTCGCTGCAGGCAGGGAACAACGTGGATGGAATTTTAAAACCCTCAAGTCTCCTCAAGCTACTACTACTATGGGTACCTTGCGATCAGTCCCCTCCCCCCAGCCCTTCATCTGTCTTCGCCTTATTACTGTGACACTCTAGTAATTGACTTTTTTTTTGCTGTCGCACCTTTCATTGTCCAGTCTCTTCTCTTCCCAGAATGGCACCTCCTATTAAAGGAGAATACCATCTGGAGAGCTTTACACTGCAGAATGCAATGGAGGAAGGAGATGGAAGGACAGAAATACTGACAATCTGCGTACCTGGACCTGCAGGACACCTGAATGAGACTGAACCTGGCTCTGCTCCAGTTGTGAACCATGGTACAGGAAGATTTGAATGACCTCAAACAAGTTTCTTGGTTTTCACTCTGTCAAGTGGTTCCATACCTGAGGTCCATGGGTTTTGCATACCTGACTGTGGCAGTAAAAATTTTTTCAATAAAAAACATGGTGGGGTAGTATAATGACAATGTCAAAACCTGTACAGCACCAGTGACAAGTCTGAGTACACCTGGGCGACACCTGTAGGAGAAAAACTAGAAAGAAATTTGAAAGCAATGCAACACGCAAAGATCCTAAATCTCTGGGGAATTTCTTTAGAGCTGGGAAGACATGGTACCTCATCTCCTCTTCAAACTTGGTTGCAGAATGGTAAATGTGGAAAATAGTTTTCAGCAAGTGGACTCGCTTTTTACTGCTAAAGTACATAAGAAAACTCATGAATAGAGAAGTTGGCTACATAAAATATTTGGGAGGGCCCCACTTTCACCACAGTGCAAACAAGAGTACCATTCTAGCGCTCCTAGAATGGGCAAAAACCTGCTGCAGCAACAGTTTTCAAATGTGACAGAAAACAAAGTGTGTTAATGAATGTGAACACAGAGCTTACCTGACACCGTCCTGTATAGAGCGCTCTGCGAGCTATGATTGAGGTCCACAGTTGCATGCCCCGGACTGTGGTACAAGGGACTCTGGAAGGTCTGGTCCTCGTAGATGGGCACAATGTGGCGGTCAGGAGACATTGCTGAGTGCAGGTCTGGTCCCAACCGACTGTGTTGGCTGGCATATGAGCTCCGAAGTCCTACAGAGAGCAATGAGTTTGTAGTCAAATTGGTGCAGATCAGGGTGTCTTTGCTCACTCTATGCATCAATGCTAAGATAAAACACAGAGCTACAGCTGCTTGGAGTACTGCAGCATTTTACTTGTTCTCGGTGAAAGAGAAGGGAGGAAAAAGAAAAAAAAAAAAAAATCAAAGGCCTGTCTGTAAAGATATCAGGTTTTGCTGAAATCAGATTTTATATGCCACTGATGTTAATTTCCATGAAAACTAGGAATAAAAATGTTTCCCAAATGCTGGGTCACAGGGGTCCAGAGCTCCTTGGCTATAGCAATGTGGTCTGGTGGGTCAGTTTAACTAGGCCACTCAAACAATCTAATTTCCGTAAAGCCAACAAACAGCAGGACAGCCCAGGTTCAGGCCAGGGGCAAAAGTCAATTCCAAAACCTGCTGTAACCTTGTGACAATGAAACTCAAACAGAAGATGGTTGGCTCCAACTGTAAACCAATAAAAAGGGGTTGCAAGTAACATCTTTAAGATGTTGGCATGCCCTGACTGGAGACGCTAAGTGGAAGCCAAGGAGATGACAAAGTACCACACAGGCAAGGGTGCATTCTTTTTTCAGGGATTAGGAGTGATGCTGGTGGGAGGTCCTGCCCAGACATTATTTTCCAAAGCATTTCTAGAGCCACAGTATTATTTATAACCATTTTTTCTATCTCTGAGTGTAAAGTGATCTGCCTGCCAGAGCACATTTGCCTCCCCGCTGAAATTCAGAAAGTTGGAAAGCAACATAAAATTATCTTTGGTCAGAAAAATAGCCAAGAAGAAGGAACAGCCCCTTGGATGAGGTCAGCACAATGTACTAGAAAGCATAGTGTGCCTGTAGACCAAGTCCTGACCTTGTCCTACTCTCATCTGGTGCCTGGGATGCAAAACTGGAACAACATAAATCCTGAGGGGTAGCACTTTCTGGTTTCCGTAGGAAAAACACACCTCTCACAATGCTCTCTGCTACTGGAACAGCATCAGCAGCATCAAATTGTGTGACTCATGTAGCGTCCCTGACTACGTTCCTTTCCTCAAGGGTTTTATTGACTCTCTCTGACACTTGATGTGGCTCATTGAATGAAGAAGAACCAGAAGGGTTTTTTTGTGTACAAAAGCACTGACCAAAGTGGCCCTCATCCCTGCTGGTACCTCCTTTGGGCACAATGACACTGCTGAGAGAAACATGACCTTTAAAATAGTCTCATCTTCCAGTTTTCAAGGGTCAATAGAGCAATTCTGGCCAATTATGGAACAAAGTCAGCCAGGATAGAGGGCACAGCAATGTCTCATACTGGTGATTTCTGGCGAGACAATACCAACATCAGCTAGCAACTCTCAGGACCGTCAATGAGGAAAAACTTGGGTGAGCAGAACTGGTGCACTGCACCTGTAAAGCTAATTAAACACTACAGGAAAATCTAGATCTGAATTATGCAGGATGTTATTTTCTCCACAGACTGTGCTGCATCTCACAACAAGCCTTTGATTTTTTTTTTTTTTTTTTGCTGTTTCATGATGGTTTAAGGAATTAGGTCAGAGGATGAGGCAATGTATCTGTTAATTTACAAACATAAAGCATTCCTGGAAATTGGTTCATAAAGTGAAATTTTGTAAGCGGGTGACATAATTACCGTTATGGCACAAAATTTGAAAATTTCTTAATGTTTGGGTCTTGTTACTTGCAAATGCAAAAAATCTGCCTCATATCTGGCCATAACTCAATAAAGGGTATTAAATAATTTCACTTGTGCAAACAAAAACTCATAAGCAAAAGAGGGATACCTGTACTGTTTATAGCTTAAAAACTCTGGACTTGAGAAGTTTACTGTATGTGAATGTGTTCTTAAGAGATGGACATGCACATTTAAAACTGCACAGAAAACATACGCACATTCAAATACAAATACACCCTGACATATAGATACACAGGGGTACAAACAAAAAGAGCACACAGAAACTCAAACAGACATTCCTGCACATTAACAAACACAAAGGGTGCAAACATGACAGAGACGTCACCTTGTACTTCATCTATCAGAGCATCTGAAAGGTCCCCACAGGCAGCAGTGGGAAAGTCAACAAAATCAACAACAACACTTTAAGCAAAGGGGTAATCAAGGGGCTCACTGGCAATACAACTTTATAACACAGTGGAAGCCAACGGTTGTCCAAACATTGCCAGGGAGGTGATGTGAACTAGGAGAGATCACAGAAAGTTCAAATCCTGAAGGCTAATTATTAATCACGCAAAAAAGTAAATGTTGCTGGAGCATAAATACCAATTGGGCTAATAATCTAATTCCCTCGACCCACAGGGTGACTTCCACATCCTGCTCCATTGGACAGTTTCCTCAGTTACTGTGCCAGGCACTTCAAAGACCAAATTATCAGCCCTCAAACTTAAGACATAAAATAATGACTGTAATGTGCAAGCTAAACTGTTAGCTGCAATACAGCAAAAAAAATCCCAGCAGGAAAGATCAGTTGCTACTTAAGCATGTTAAACGTGTGTTGGGAAGCTGGTTAAGAATACTGGATTAAAGTCTGGCTCCTGCAAATTATTAAGAAATCTAAAGCTCCCGCTGCCTGAATTTAGCAAGGAAATAGACGAGTATAACATCTTGCAGTGAAGAACGGCTTTTCATGTAGGTTGGTAGAAAATCCGAGGCCTAAGTTACCCAAACCGTTTTGTACTACAAAACCCACCTCAAGGAAACATGACTAAACTGCACATTTTCTCTCACTTGTGGTTTTTGGGGGTTTTTCCATCAAAGGCTGTAGATTTCCATTCTCTAAGTGGGGAAAGAAAAAAAAAACAGGCCCACAGAGAAACCATGGGATGCTCTTCAGACGAGGCGTACAGCATGCCGAGATGCAGCTGGAAGCAATATTAAGAAGACAGAGCAGCAGCATCCCGCGGGCCATCCGTCAGCCTTCGGAACAGCAACAGACTGGCAGCGGAACACCAGGACACCGTAGAGCCATGAGCCACAAGACAGGGTTATAGAACGACATGAAGCAAGCCAATCAGACAGCAGCATTAGAGTGACACAACACAACCATGAAAATGGATGGCAGCCTTACAAAGGAAGGCAAAAGAGATTACCAGTCAGACAGCGTATTTAAAAGAGGGTAATGACAAAAGCATCAATCAGAACACAGGTGCTGCACATTTTTGAAAGTATTATTACAACTTTGTCCAAACCAATATACAACAACAGACTTGTTGTCTAAGCTGCTTAAAATGATTTACCTTTCTAGAGCTAGTTTGTTTTACTCATATAATTTCAGGGTTAATACGCTAGATAAAGGGTATTTTAGGAGTGGAGCTAATCTCCCAAGTCCTACTAGAAGGTGATCGCTCCACAGTAACAAAAAAACAAACAAAAAAAAAAACGAATCTTGAACACTCAACACGTAAGATGCTGTAACTTTTTACTATAGTTATCTATGTAAACAAATTATAAATGTTGTATTTATAATCAGAATTCGTCATTACCTCTTGACCCATTAACATCACAGAGGAAAAACTGGCTTTTGGCTCTACAGCAGCTTTGCTATTTAGCAGTGACTGTGTCTGAAAATAATAGTGGGCAGATGAGCAGTTTTGTCCTGCCATGCTCCTTCTTCAAAGAGAAGCTCCTGTTCTGTGTCCTGCTGCCTGTGGACAGTGGTTTTAGTGGGTTATCCTTTACCACAGGACCTGACCGTGCCCAGACTCCCACCCAACCAGATTCACATTTGCCAGCAGAACAGACAAAATGTTGGTTACAAGGATGTAACACATGGGCTGCTGGGGGTGTCTCTGAAGGAAACTGCTCATCTGCATAGAGAAAAATCAGCAAGGGTGACTCGAAGACCTCCTTTAAACCATCATCATCACTGTTTAGTCTTGAAGTCTTTAAAGAGTACTTCCTTTGAATGTGCATCAATAGCTTAAATATCATCTTACAATAAAACCCACTTGTATGAATATCGAAACTGCAAGTTTCTCAAAGGCGCAGTAAACAGAGTCATTTTGCTACCCTCTCAAGTACCAGGTAGTACAGCATCCCTCCACCTCCTACACAGTATCGGCGTTGTTAGAAACTGACCTGCGAGGCTGTCCGGCCGTGGCAGAATCATCCTGTCATAGATGTCGTATGTAGGCTGACCATACAGGTCGGTGTCAAAGCGGGGCGCTGGGCCATAGTGCTGTGGCATGGCTGTCATGCCAGTCCTTGAGGCTTGGTGGGGTGAGACATTGCTCCTGGATGCTCCAGGTGAGTCGGCTGTTTGCGCCGCATAGGGAGACCCTGTGCGGGGACCAGCTGGTAGTGTGCTGCTCGAATAGACGGCAGAAAGGGCTTTGGGCTCAGCCAATGACATGATGCCACGTAGTGAGCCCCGTGATGGGGAAAAGCCACTGCCGTAGCCAGGGGACTGTGCACGGGACGGCACCGAGCACACCCTCCTCATGGCCCGGCCTGGAGCTGCTGGGAGAGTCATGGGTGTCTTCATACAAAAACAAAAAGGGAGGGGGAAAAATTATAGCAAGGGAGATACAGAACAGGGGTGACAAAAAAAGTACTTTTTTAAAACCAAGTTACACAACACAAATTACATAAATCTGTCTCATTTCTTTAACCTTCACTACCTGGGCACTACTTCCCAATCATGCCTGTACCTGGACAGAAGCCTGGCCTTCAGCTCTGGCATTTCTTGCAAGTGTCGCACTACTGACACCGCCTGTCCCTGGGTACGAGAGCTGGGGTCGCAGGTCCGACTTTCCCAAGTTCTGGCAGCTATAGTAGCTCCCGGCCTCCTGATACCCACTGTCTGAGTATGAGTTCATTTGGGTGGAGCTGCGTGAGTTCCCAGCTGACCCTGGTGGGAGAAGAGAATGAGGAAGGGTCATCAACAAAATCATATAGTCCCCAAATGCACATGCTAGCAGGTTGCTGGATTGAGTCCTCCAGGCCAGGGGAGTTCTGGGAATTTCACACAGATTGTTTGAGACCTGAGGTGTTAAAACCTAAGCCAGTGCCAAGCCTGGAGGAGCCACCCAGCCCCTGCAGCAGGCAGAGACGGGGTGGGAACGGACCCTCACTTTCAGGGAGGGAGGCCTGCTCTGGAGAGTACAGGGACACCTGCTCCTGGTCACTCCGAAGGTGGAAAGGTGGTGACTGTGAGCTGTCCGTCACGCGAGACTTGGTCTCACCTGTGATGGAAGCATCTGGAGGAAAGAGGAGGAATAAGCAGGTGAGAAACTGGAAACCAAGCACTTAATGTCTGCTGAGGCAGGATGTTCAATACAAAATGGTTTTTGTTAACATTAATTTCTTATGAACAGTTGTACATGAAACATACATTTCCTAGTTCATTGTCTTTTAACATTCAACTGATGAACTATTAACCTAACATTTTTGCTTTGACCACCTTAATGCAGAAAAATGCATGCCTTTTATCAGGGCAAATTACCAGCGTAATACTGCGGCTCTATGATTTATTCCAGGGTGTTAGTTGTCGCTCTGAACTTCCTCAGCAAAGTATATTTCAGGTGTTCAGTGCAAAACTGCCTGGCGGACAGCATGTATCTGCAAGTACTCCTAAGGGTGTAAGGTGTTACAGTAGGACCGTTATAGGCTTCTAGAATTAGATGGCCACACCACAGGAATGACCCCAGTGGGGAGCTGGCCCAGCTTGTCAGGCTACAGCACCCTCCAGTGGCCAAACAATGGAATACTACGTTGATACTCTCTTTGCAACATGTGCAGGTGGTTGCTAGTGAGATAATTTAGAATTATCAATTTTCCCTGAAACGTGGATGTGTGAGGAAAACAACACAAATATGCATACTGCAAACTGACCACAAGGCCACCTCTCCTGAATGTCTTTAGATCAAATGGGCTTCTGACTAGGATAGAGCACAACTCTACCTCCCTGCTACATTTACAGTCTTGCTGCCATCATCAGAGACGCAGAGCACATAGACTATGCTGGAACCAGGTCATCAAGAGTAGCTGCATGAACGACAGCATGATCGATGGGCCTGTAAGGGCACTTTGGCTCCGAGGAGAGAGGCTGATAACAGCAGGAAACCACACTGTTACTCTCATACACACATGCACACCTCTGCTTTGCGCAGCAGATCGCCACTCTCAAAAGCATAGATACAACACCTTGTGTAAGGGATGAATGGTTTTGCTAATTTAATGACCTAGGAGACAATGGCAGGGTTAGCTAATCATCTCCTCGCGAAAGATAAACAGTAAAGATTTACCATTAGTCCATTAAAAACTGTGTGCAGCCTAGGTCCTTAGAACTGTGGACACATGAGACCAAGGCAGCTCACTGGTTCATCATTTCTATGGATTCTGTCTGAGCGGGGTCCCTGAATGACCCATTTAACACAGACAAAAAACCACAGTGCCATTAATCAAATACATTATGTTTTGCCACAAAACCATAAGTAAAGCTCCATCAGGTTGTCTGCACCACTTGACCCTTTTTACTCCATCAGACGGGATACCTTATGACATATCTCCATGGTATCGAAATGAATATCATGACATTTATGTCAATTTAGTATGCGTGCTTGGAAACACCATAATCAAATTATTCATTGATGCTTGTTCCACCCCTGTAGTACAACTTGTGGCAGAAAACCTTTAGAATGGTTCCTCGTCTATAAAGAGCAGTCTAACAAACTATTGATAAATTTTCTGGTTTACTTATGGTTAACTGTATTTTTTTCAAACTTCTATTGCTATTTTTTTTTGGTGGCGATGAGTATTTATGAAATGTTTAAATGCCAAAGTGATAGATGACAACAGAGAGCACCTATAAATAATAAGAGCTTGAGACCGTCATAATTCAGCTCGCCTCAACAGTGTTTAAAGCTGGAGTTTGGAGTTCCTGCGCATCAGTGATCCATTAGATGAGGAAGATTACATGTCTTCATGAGGCTGATTGGTGAACAATTTGCATTGAACTCAGGAGGTTGTGGGGAGAAAATTTCTGGGTCATTTTAAATTAGTTTTAACTTTAACATGGCATGAACTTAAAAAATGTATTACATTTTATGTACTTTAGACACAAATGTGAATTCTATAGAACCTGTCTCATAAATAAATGTAGAGGTGTCTGAATTATTACTTTTTTTTTTAAAATAAGTTGTGGAGGGGGGTTTGATCCCAGGTGTCTGTCACTAGGAGCAGGTGGCCTAGAAGGATGTGGTGAGGGGTGGACCGAAGGCATACCTGTGGATCTCCAAGGGGAAGACTTCTCTGAAGAGCTGTAGAGAGAGAGAAGAAAAGAAAAGCATCAGCTTTGTGAGAAGTTAATAAAAGATAATATGCGCTCTTCCTCCATTGCCTCACATTAGTCATTTGACATTCAACTACAATGACGCACGGCAGGAAAATTACCATGTTTTCTTATTCACCTACAGAGCTAGAAATTTAAGCACTACGTATGAGAGTATAACTGCATTTGGATTCCTGCAAATCAAGCTGACAACCTGCTGGTTGCCCTGAGCATAAGAGATTCAGTGAGCCTGGACTACAACGCCCTGGAATGGCCACATGTGGCGCTGCAGAACTCATCAGCGACAGATAACTGCAGATACGGTTAATGAAGGTAACTGCTGTCTCAAACTTTTTGTTAATAACCTTTTTTAATCTGACTCCTCACCCTTATATATCTGTTTAATTATTGTTAAAATGTTAGTTAACCAACTTCATCATAATATTTACTGTGATTTAGCCATACATTTTTTTAGCGTATCAATTCAGGATATCTACCTCAAAAGCAGGAGTGGGACTAGACCTTCAGACTACTAGGTGACAGCTCTTAACAATACACCATCTGCTGCCCCAGGTGTGGAAAGTAGAGATTCCTCAGGGTCATATCCTGATACCTGCTTTCAAACTTGATGACAAGTAGGGCATTTTTATTGCCCTATTTCCATTTCCTTGTGATGTTCTTCCCAGCAAAGTCTTGCTCACGTCCATATATGCTGCACATACAGAGAAGGCACAATATGGTGGAAAACGATATACAGTCTGTCAGGAGACTAATATGCAGAGTGAAATGATGTGACTAAGAAACCGGCTGCTCCCAAGGGCTCTAGAGGTGTTATAGATGGGGTGAAGGGATGGTGATCGAAATTTTACCAGAGGAGTTACAGTTTAATTGTTAGCGGTAACTGCTACTAATAATATTTTCTCCCACTACAGAAACTGAGGTCAACAAGCATGGAAGAATATGAAGCTAGATGGATGCAGAAGCTTCACTGGCAACCCCAGATTCAGTTTATTTACATCACACACACACATATGTGCATAACTTTTCTCACAATCACCTAGCATAGCTCACAGCTCCATCCAGTTAGAAATGTACTGAATAAGCACAACTGCCTTTTTCAAGCTTACAAATCACCTACTGGACACCAAACCACTTGGTAGCTAAAGTGAAGTAGAGGGGTGGAGCACAAACCTGCAGTACATGATTATAAAAGCAACTGATTCTGCAGAACATTAATTAAAAGAGACAGATGTGGCACAGCGCGATTGAAAAGGAGAGCCATACACCCCAGAGACACACAAGTCAACCCAAAGTTGATCACTAGTCAATGCCGGGCAATAGAGTAGTTACAATGACTAGGGTATGCAAGCAGGGGCCCTGAGTTCTACCCTGAGAAAAGGTACATGGTAGAAAAGAAAGGCAGGTCAGCTCTGCCCTCTACTGTTCTTCAGAGCACTGGCATTTGGCCTGTCCATTTTGAGCACCTGCTGCCTTTGTGTTGGCTGCTTCTGTATGTCCAGGGAGAGGGGAAATGAGCTTGGTGAGTTAGAGAACGCTGATCTATATGCCAAACGTGGAGGAGGGGTAATTAAACCAGAGCTGTTCCAAACCAGTGGAGTCCTCCTGTCAATTTCGTTTGTGCTCACATACAGGTCCACCGACGTGCCGGACTCATTTGCTGTGTGCATCAGGAAGGGTGTCACGAAGGAAATGTGCTCATATTGAGCCTATCACACAATGAGCATGTTTAACCCCTTCCGGAAAGTAGGCTGCAGCTCCACCCCAGTGCATATCATGCATGCAGAAAAACAGAGTGGCTCACAGCTGGTTGGAGTCTGTCTCTCATTCTATTAATCATACTCCCCCCCACATCCTGGGTCAGGGTCTGACAAACTCCTCCAAGGCTCCCACACAATCACAAAATTTCTTTAAGCAGGAAAATGTAACAAGCTGTAATAAAATTTAACAACAATTAAATGCTCCCATCTTTTTTGAGGGCTCCCAGGTATGTCATCTCCTCTATTGTCTTAGGAGGAGCCATCAAAACAAAGAGGGTTAAAATTGGGTCTTCACCTCCATTCAAAGGCTAATTCTCCCACCCTCTTGGTCCTGTGTATTGGTCTCAGAGGTACAGACTGACTACTTGTGAAATCTGCTACACACCTGTGAAGGAGACACAGGGCTTACACAGAAGCCCAACTAAGACACCACTTTGTCCTGCCCCTCCATGCCCACCTGACAGATTTTCTGGATTAGAGGTTACTCCCACCACCCTGATGTAACACCCAGGTGGGAGTACAGACTTTGTCTCTAAATGTATAAACCATCCCTAATATTGGTACCCCTCTATTCTAGTTTGGGGGTCACTGTGAATTTCTGTATCCGTCCATACATATCAGTCCATGTGGCTTCTAAAGCTGTAAACCATTATAAAAAATATCACAGAATAGGTTAGCAGAGTGTACAGTTGACGTCCTGCTCTGCACATTTAACGATGGATTTCCACCTCACCACAAACACTAGGATTTTTTCTACTCCAGCACAGGGTGGCCTTTCAATATGAATGTCTGAGATGACCATGTAGGTCTCACTGTCCTCTTCAAATACACAACCATAAGCTATGTGGTATCACCAAGGCACATACCAGTTCAGTGATGCTGCAGGAAACACAAAATGCTTGAACAGCAGTTTAATCATGATAATCATAGGCAAAGTGTCAGCGCTATGGGCTCGGCAGTCCAGCCACTAATCCTAATTAAAGCTTTGTGATGCACAGCAAACAGATGAGTGCAGTATAAATAAACGGTACCAACGTTTGCCCAGTTAAGCACTTTACAGGGCCGTCACAGTTGATTAAAGTATCCCTTTATACATTTGGGGAGCCAACAGTAATGTTTCATTGCTCTGCTTTGCTGTGTGTTTCTGCTGGCACACATATGCACATACACACCAAGCAGACCATGAGAACACAACTATGTAAACCTTGGATTCTTTTAAACAGCCACAGAATATCCACCTTGGATAGAGGTGGAGATGGGTGGCAAGTAAAAGTTTAAGACAGGGCTATATATTTTTTTTTGTTACATCTGATGTTTTTGCAACATAATAGATGTAGAAACAAGTTTTAATTAGCTTCAAATGAAATTTGTGTTGAAGGGGAGTCCTCTACCTTAGCATCTACCTATGCAACCAGACGTCTGACTCCAGTGACTGGAATCCACTACGATGGTGCTCCAGAGATGGCACTAGTTATTTGTTCATTCATCTCACATCTTCCCACTGGGTGACTTACAATTTTAGGTTCATAGACAAGGCTACATATAGTGAATTGTCCATTAATATAGCAGGTTAACTTTTACTGTATCATTATCCAAGAATGGGTAGGTGGGTGATGGCTCTGGCCACTATGAACTGTGAGCAGTTGGCAAAGCTTTACCATGGCGGTATGGAAAACAAACTACTTGCACTTATCAATGCTTCACAAGGCAATGAAGTTATGAACGAATGGCGGGAAACTGGGTAACATACCTGCCGCTGGCAGCGCTGGGTGACTCGGCCCCCAGCCTGCATCTCTCCAGCTGGCTGGCCACAACTTGCCGCTCTTCCTCCAGCTCCCGGGTCAGACGCTCAAACTGGAGCTCCTACAGCCAGAGGGGAGGGACAACAGGGTCAACCACACAGAATATCACAACCACTGGAATCTGACTACAGTTAAAAATGCTGTTTACCTTAATACCTTCTTTTGTTTATATTTTTAAGGAATACTATAAAAGTTGAATTCCCTGATTCCAACCCATATAGTTTGGGAGAGGACAGATAACATTTTCTAAAACATTCCTACCCCCACATCTCTTCACCCTTCTTCAGTCTGAACCCAAAGAAAGAACACTAACAGTGCACCAGGTTGCTGAAAACAGTATTCTGTTGATCCTTCTGTAAAAAAAAAATCTGAATGAGAGAGAATGTATTTAAGACAGAGAACAGAGACAGAGAAGGAAGAGAGAGTGAGAGAGACTGACTAGAGCACTGAGCACTCATGGGGGGGGGGGGGGTGCTTCTACCTATAGCTGAAGCATTGCCAGTAAATGACTGACTACTCCAGTGGTGCAGAACTGCAAGTAGGCACCTGGATTCCAGTAAACAAACAAGAGCCGTTTGCTTACACCCCTAGGGCCACTGCCGCACTTTCTGCTTCACTCCATTCCTTCCGTTGTCAGTGTTTCAGTCACCTATGTGAAAACAACCAATCTGTAAAAGGAGAGGTTCTGTAGATAATTTACAGCCTCTTGAGGCTGAAATGTTTAGATCAGGAAGGTGTACAGAAGGTCTGATTTTCAGTCAACATTCCACCCTATGATTTCTTAGGGCAGTAATCTGAAACTGTCCATCCAGAAAGCACAACTACCTGCACGCTACGGGGCAGCCCAAAGCCAATAAAGGCAGCTCCTGATGTTTCACACTATTTCACCACAACAGAGCTCTCATGAAAAACTCATTATTGTCAACTATTTCAATACCAAATCCTTATCTATGGAGCACATTTCTCCATCTATGGAGCACATTTCTCCATGGGGATGTGTGCATGCCTCCTCAGAGCATGTCCCAAAGGTACTGCACATTTTCTCTCCATTCTTCTGCGTGGATTCACAGGCTATACAAAAATATGAACTTAACCTCCTAAGCTTCTAGCAAGCAGCTGCCAGCAGCTTTAATGTCATCAGGACAAAATAAAAGGTGGAAAAAACTGGATGCAATATTGGGTCCTGAGAAATGACCACAAAATTGGCAAACAAATGGCTTTGATAACAGCCATTGAGCCAAGGAAGGATGAGGTAAGGTGGCCTGTACAGTCATTTGGTGGCCAGAGTGAAAAGTAGGCCATAAGGACAGAAATGGGTAATATTTTGCTTCAGCAGAGGTACTCTTGAAAATAAATGAATGGAAACAGCATGGCATGGATGGGAAACACTACACATAGAACGGGGGCTCTCAGAACTTCACTTGCCTTTTATACTGACAGAAGGGTCAGGGCCCCTCAAAGACTTCGGTCCCACAGAGTAGATAAATGAGAAGAATCAACTTATCAGATTACAGCCTCCTCTCTTTAATCTCCTATTTCATCTTCTGAATTTCAATAAGTGCACGTTAAGCAATTAAGCAAAGTTAAACAATTTCTCCATCTGCCCCAAGGTCCAGGAAGAGGAGAGTGATCCTTTGCGACACCATGAGTATTTGTACCTGTAACAATCCAAGGAAAAAACTGCAGAGGTCTGACTATTCAGTGTTCCATTTCTTCTCCTGAGTTGAGTAAAGTCCATCCCATCCCTTGAAAAAGTCCAGCGTACCATTGTCAAGCATACAGAGCATGAAAGATGAACCATTTTCAGGAATACAAATACAAGATGAAAGTCAAGACACTGGCTACACCATGAAAACAACCAGTGATATAAAAAACACATAAGAAACTATAAATATCAATAACCTAATAAGGAGTATGGCCACCCTTGGCCTTCATGAAAACTTAAATAATTCTTGAAATGCTCTCGTGGAAGTCCTGAATTGTTCGTAGAGAGATATTACACATCCTCTACCAAGATTTACAGTTGGCAACATATAACATGGGTTAAACTTTGGCTCTCTTCAAATATGAACCTAACTGGGTGTAAGAATAGAGTGAAAGATGACTCAAAAGACAATTGCTACTTTTCTCCCAAATGTCCAGGGGTGAAGGTTTTGTATTGCTTACATGAGGTTGTGAGGCTTTGTACATAGATAAAACTGGTTTCTGAATAGCAGCCCTGCCATAAATTCCAGCTTTCTGACTCTCAAGAAGTACAGTTTTGTTAAGGCTGGGTCAGAGAGATCCTGATAGAATTCTGTAGTTGTTTTTGAGGCTGTACTTTTGTTGCATTCATCAGTTATCCTGTGAAGTGTCTATTCCTATTGAAGATTTGACTTGCAACCACTTCTTTTTTGTCAATATGCTGTTGTTTTTGAGGCAATTCCTCTTGATACATTAAATAATTTTGCAGTTTCTATGACCAATGCACCTGCAGTTCAGGCACCAAATATTTAGATTCTTTAAACTTTTTTAGCTGCCTCATGTGGTTTTGAAAGTTATGTGGACCATCCCTTAAAAATACTGTAAAATACAGTGGCAATGGGGGCAAAAACCACCCTATTAGCTCAGTCATGTTCTCTATTTTTCTGTTTCAAATGATGTGCTTGAGTGGGAAGGGCAAGTTCACTACACTTAATACCCTCAAGAAACCTCTATCCAGAAGAAGCATCACAACCATTTCTCACCTGGAAAGACCAGATTCAAAAAAGTAGAACAAAGAATTCAATGAAAAGCACAGAAAATACTTTATATATGATGCATTTGTTAAGTTGTTCATGGGAATGACAAGTTCTATTGTCTCTAAATAACCCATAGAATCAAGGGAAAGGCTAGGATGGCTTAGTCCAGGACACAAGTGTAAATTAAGCTAGAAGCTACTACAATTCCTTCAAACTATGCTCTTCCACAGGAATCTAACTAACCTAAATGCCAATGCAACAGTTCATGGTTAAATGTGAAAGTTCCTTTAACAAACTAGTTTGGGATATATAGGAAAGGTGATTTTCTGTTCAACTTTGTAATGCCTACAGTAGGGGATTAAAGTTTTTTCAAGAATAAGATATTCTGGTTTTCAGAGCTTTGGGGCAAAACTAATCTCAGCACAGCACACCTGCTTCCAGCAGGATCTGTAGCGCAACCAGAGGCACAAGCATGTGTGGTGGTGACAAAACAGTTAGGCACAGTGTAGACAGAGATCATCTTTGAGCTAGACCAAAGGAAAAACACCCCATCCTACAAAACAGTAAGACACATTTAGAATGTGCTCCAGACTGACCCTTTAAAAACAGGAAAACTGTTTCCTTTAACCAGTAAAACAACAAGAAAGAAACAAGGCCCTGAGGGATGTAAAAAAACATACATTTCTAGGGAGGCATTCATTTTTATTAAATGGCAGATAGTTCAGGTTATGGATTAAATTAGAAAAACAGGAGAAACAACAAGTGTCCTGCAAGAAAGCAGACTTCTTGATATGTATGCCTCCCATAATGCACCATTAGCAGATAGAGACAAGCAAACCAACAAGTCACAGAAGTCACTGCAGAAAGGAGAACAGTCATCAATAGCTACTTAAGTTCTCACATGAGCCAGTAGTGCACTGACACAGTCAATATTCCCTGAAAATGAATCCAAAAAGCCAGTAACGCAGGTGGGTGTATTACACAGGAAGGACATCACTGTAAAGATGTGCACCACGTTTTTTTTTTTTTTTTTTTTTTAAATTGAGGTTAGCCCTTGGAGACCATGATATGACATGAAAAAGACATATAATGAGAAATTCTTTCTATTATAAAATTCTTTCATGTGGAAAGTATCATACCCTTTCAACTTGAGTGTGTTGCAGTTTCTAAAACAGCATCATAACATAACATTCTTGGAGAAGCAGTCCTACCTTTTGCAGAGGAATAAGAGAATATGTAAAAAAACAAATACACTTCTCTTTCCATCATGTAATTCACAGCATTAAAGGCAATGAAATATGTCTACATACACAACATCCTTAGCACATCCTCTTACACTTCAATTTATTCATGAAGCAGAGGCTTTTCTCCACAGTGCCATACAATGACAATAACCTCCAGGAACACATACTCCCTGGCAGGATAACAGTGGACTCAAGGAGCATATACTAAAGACCAAATAAACATCCTGGACCAAACAAGCTCTAGAATAGGATTTGTGAAGGATATACACCTCAGGTGGTAAATTCAAGTAGCACAGTGACAACACAAGTAGCAGTGGTGAACAAAAGTTCCTGAACCAATAATTTGGACATAGATTTAGATCTGTCTCTGAATGGTGCTTTACATATTCTCTCCTTGTGTTCACATAGGTTACTTCTGGCTGTTCCGGTTTTCTTCCACACTCCAAAAACATACTTCAAGGTGAACTTCTGACCCTAAACTGCCTGTAAAGTGCACATGTGAAAGGAAGGAATTTAGTATAGTATACCTAACACTGCAAGTCATCCAAGCCAAAAACATCAGCTAAACACAAGTTAATTATATCACTTGCCACAGATATCCATTCTGCTTGATTCAAGTTGTTAAAGCAAAGTCTGACTTATGGACAGATCATTAAAATGCCTCAAAAGAGGCTTCTATCTTGTGATTCACAGAGGTGACGGAGAGTGTCTGGCACAGTGACTGAGGAGGAGATGGAGAAAATCTGGTTAACTTTAAAGAAGGAGCTTCTAACAGTGGAAAGAGCGTCTTATCGATGACAGCTTTATCAAAGGAAGCAGACAAACGTGCTAAACAGAAGACTTCTCCTGAATCGCTGCATACTGAAGAGAAATGGACTGTTTATGTTTGAAAACACCTCCATCCTGCCAACCACAGCTCAAGTTTACTCATCATAGCTGAGAAGGTTGGGTAATTTTTCCTAGGCTTTGACAAGATGCTAGCTGACAGGTGGTAAAGTTATACCTAAAATGCATCTGACTCATTTTATAAAACCAGGAGTGGACTTAATACACAAACAGTCTGTACTCCACAAGGACCTTAACAGACGCTCAGTTATCAGAGTCTCAATCAGGATGGCAGCTCATGCTAGTGTGCATTGGAACGTATAGATTTGCATTTTTCCACGAACGTGTGACTAGGCGTCAACATTATCCCCAGCCTTACAAACAGACTGTGTCCCCGATGAGCTGTGAAAGAGATAGCAATCAGGTCAGGGCTGTGACAGCCGATCCATTCTCACACACAAAAGAACAACCCTGTTGTTTTCTGTGCGCCCTCGTCTCAGGGATAGGACTGGATGGTGCACATCAATTTCATCAGAACTCTTTACCATGCAGGAACTGCAGCGCTTAAAAAAAAAAAAAAAAAAAAAAAAACACCCAGTGCCCCACAGATGAGGTTCTGCTTGTAGCACAGACCTCACACGCTGTTGCACCAAACTGATGAACAGCATCCATGGGGACTTTTCTGAGGCTGAGATTAATAAAATTTGATTATACACTTACAAATCCAAGTTACAGAATTCATACAAGGGGGACGCAAGAGGAAATCCTTGCACAGAAATCATTGAATACAATCCAACAATCCAATAGACAAAACATTTTACCTGGCAAAAAAAGTTGGCCTAAATAAAAACTGCATGAGCAACTAAAGTGATATCTACATCTACTGTATATGACATATCCAGTTTGCACCACCCAAAAAATAAAATAAAAAAATATGGAAAGAGGCAGCAGAAGGCTGGAGGTCCTTAGAAAGGTCAACTAGCCAAACTTTCTCAGCTCTGCATCCTGCAGATACCCTTCCTGAATCTAACTTTCATTTATAACAATATATCTGAGATAGGGACTCACTGTGGGTCCAGGTCCATCTGCAGGTTGCATGGCAATATGGGGGGGTGGAAGATAAGATGCCGCAGTAGAGCAGACAGAGTAGAACTCAAGGGCACTTGTCAGATGTGAGAATAGGCAAGAGCTTGGCTTTTTTTGCTGAGGAACACAGAAAAAGAAACTCAAATCAACTAAGCCTGGACAGGAAAGGTGGAAGAAAGGAAGCTGTAAGTCTGGGGGATGCAGGAGGCAGGTAGCAGATGTCTGGAGCAGCATTCCATAGTGTACTTTGGTCAAAAATGAGTAATGCTAGGCAGCTGTGTAGGACACTTGGTCCCAGCTCTGCTTGACAAGGGGCTCCACACCAGCTGGTGCACACAAGTTGTCTCATGATCATGCCTGGCCAAGATAGGCTCCTGAAGCAAGGTGCCCAATCAGACCTAGGCTTGCTCAGAAACTGCCAAAGCAGAGAGAAGCAAGGACACGCACCAAGGGCTTTCAGAAAACAAATAAACAGACAGCCTGCAGTGCCTCCCCTCTGAGACCATTAGCAGTGGAGCTGAAACTAAGAGCTTCTGAGTGTCCAGGAGAAAAGCTCTGCACAGCACTTCAAAAATGGTACTAGATCTACAACCTCTCTGTGATGACTACCCATTCAGGTTGTTTATACCCTTTCCACATGAGGAGCTAGCTGACCCAACTGATTGAGCTTTGTTGCAAACCTATAATTCACCAAGGCTTTACATTCAGTACTCTTCTGCCAGCATCTAACAGGTCTGATGGTTTCGGCAAGCCCTTCCGCCACCTTTACATCAACTTTCCAAAAAGTCATGCAAGACTGGAACCTAGGTGACCTCTATTGTGATCTTTAGAAGCATCAGGCTGCAGTTTTCTTTTCAAAGGTGGCCATGCAAACAAAGAGTCCTTCCCCCAACTTCCAGTACGCAAGTGAAAGATGTTATCATACAGGAGTCCTTAACCAACAAGCAATGTGGAATCTCCTCCTTCTACTTCTCAGATTAAAACAGAAAGATATTCAAACAAAGTACTTTAACACCAGACTAAAGCAACAAAGAGTGTTACTATCCTTCCTTGCATTTAGCACCTCTTTCCATCACCCTTGGTACACAATGATCCTTGAAAACTATAATTGTTCATTTTAGTAAACAAAGTGATATGTTTATTAGAGACTTTCTCCATCTGAAATCCCCTTTTATTCAGTTCTTCACTGCACTAAAAGAGAACCAAAACAAAAGTATCTTTGAGCTGCCAGTCTGAAACTCTGTGAAAGGACTAAGGGGATCCTGAGGCAGGAGACAGGTGACCTTTCATGGTGACAGAAATGGGATGAACCTGTTAGCCCAATCAAACTACCTATTGGGCATTTGGATGTCTCTTCATATACTGAACAATTTACCCAAGAAGTTGACCTGTGGTGAAGGAGCAACCTAAATGGCTCCCACCAAGGCTGTGATGCAACATGAAAAAAGCTATTGGCAGAGAGTTATGTACTGCCTATATTCCAGCCTCATGTGCAGAAAACACCCAGATAAGCTTAATCGGTGCAGACCATCAGGAAACCTGTATCATTTGTCCTACTGCATGTGAAGGAAGCATTTTATGCTTGCTCGGCTCATGCAGTGAGATATTCACAAGTTCTCTCCACATTCAATTTCATAAATAAGATTGTTATTGTGAATCCTTAGGGGCCACAGGAGAAGCAACAAGTGAACATCTTAGTGTTTCAACAGGGTAAGGAATTCATCTTCATGTGCAATCAAAGCCAAGGAGCTCTTCAGGAAGTGTTTGCACACACTGCTGAATGTTCTGAACAAAACTGAAAAACTGGCCCACTGACCTGCATGTTACAGGTCTCACTTGAAGCTCCTCAGTGTTCTAATTATCATGCTCTGAAATACTCTTCAGAGGTATCACCATAAACAATCACCCATAACTACTGATGTTCCCCAGCTGTGGGACCAGAGTTTATTAATCCGCAGCCCTCTTTCTGGAAGACCAGAGGTTTGGCATTTAAGAAGATTAAGGTGTTTCAGTGTGACATTGCAATGGTGTTTTTGTCTCCTGAAAGATCCAAGCACCGTCTCTGTGAGCCAAATCCACACAAACAGCTGAGTTCAGCAGGGCATAGCCATTAGGTTTATTTCTGTTTTGTTTGCTCTGCCACGCCCTGCAGCTCAACATTTTTCTATCCTACGCCCGGAAAGAAAGTGTCTGACCCGTTCCGCTGGCTCACTGCCGGCCTTACGGCATGCTGTTCCTCAATCAGAATTGCAGGAACAGAACAAGAGCATTCAAATTCTGGACAGAGTCAGGATATTTACCCAAAAAAGGCTTGAAATGCTAAAATTACAGGGCAAAAACACACATTTACACATGCAGTCCACTATGAATGTGTGGCATTTCAAATGAAGGTTGTCACGTATCACCCAAATTCATACATTTTGGTCTTTCCGAGCTCACACTTCTGCCAGAAAAACCTCATCCAGGAATTTGTCAGCCTTGCCCCTCCCATCGACTGCGTCACAGAATACCAACAATAAGAAAAATGACTAAAACACACAAAGTTTTGTTTTTTCATATGTGTATGTGGATGACTGCAGAATAAATGTTAGATATTAAATATATAAATAAAATAAATAACCCTTATGTAATTTTTCCCCCTTGATGGCTCCTTCAACAAAATTAAATGTTACCAGATTATTAAATTGCTCTCTTCTCAATGCATAACCCTGGAGAAGAGAAATATTTCAGATGAGCAGTACTAAAACCATCAGGTAATGCCACACAACAATTTGTGCAAAAAGCCCTCATAGATACCAGATTTATAACATAAAAGGAGCCCTGGAACGAGAAGGTCCTGGCACTTGTACAAAATGGACTCAGGCTTGGGAACAGGATGCCACATGGATGCAGAAATTCCCATGGGGTTCCTAATTCCTGTCCTTTTTCCACAAAGCTGGATTAAGCTACTCAGCATGGGGTGAGTCGACCAACTGGTGCTGATGAGCTTGTCTGCCGGGCTGGAGAAGAGTTAAGGTTACTCACCAGGTCAGTGTCCATTACAGTTCCCTACAGAACAGGTCAGCATGTTCCACCACCATCACAACACACTGTTCTGTGGTAAAATAACAGTCCTCCATTAACACTGCTAAACTCTAGCTTACCTGGTTCTTTGTGGTAATTTAAACCCAGACCCACATGCATTTAAAGCCCCAGAAGTGCCATGTCCATAGCATGCTTTGAATTTTTCAAACTAACTCCCCAAGTCACCAACAAGTACAATGGTCAGGTTTCTTCCATGGCAGGAACTGTCAAAGTGACAATGCTCTTTGATGCAGCACTTCTTTCTGTTAATCAGCGTAAACTAAGACGGGCAACAACAGAGTCACAATGGACAACAGGGACTATCACGGACACAAAATGGCCTAACAGATACTCAAACTGGCCTTTACATGGTCTCTGTCCCTCTTTCTTACATAGTACTATACAGACCTTTCAGTACTGGGATGCTGAGCCACAGGATTGGCCACTGCTCAATACTGCCAATCTCGTCCCCAACAGATAAAAAGACAGATGAAAGCCCCTGCTCCAAATCATAACAACAGACACATGTTGCCCAGACGAGAGCCATGGAAACACAAACCCAGGCTGCACAGAGAAACAATATCTGCATTTCAATATTAGTGACACAGACTGAGGATGAAAAGGGAAAGAGGAAGACGAGAGCCAGGGGTAAGAATGTTAAGTATTGGTGTAAGGGTACCTGTTCTTTGACGGACTCAAGGAGGCTGGTAGTGGCACCATCGGTCTCCATACTGTGGCCAGGGGGTCCGTCCGGGGCAGGGAGCAGCAGCCCCGCCTCCATTTCGGGGATTTGCTCTGGGCCTGGCATTCCTCCTGTGAAAGGGACCACATATGTGTTGTCATATGAAGAGCATAGGTCTATGTTCTTCATTCATAACTACCAGCAACAATAATCAACCCCTGTACGTGGAATATAAAAACCACTGATGTGCAGATGTGTGCATAAACCAGCAAAGTTCATACCATGGCTCTGCTCTGACACACTACATGCAGAGTCCACATTGCACATCTCAAGAAGGCACATCCGTACCAAGTTGACAGGAAAAGCAGGAGGAAACGCAAAAATAGTCTCAGTCTCATCACAAGAGTTGACAGAACAAACAGCACAGCGACATTCCCACGGGGAGGGAGAGAGACCTGGGGTTAGTAAAGACGAGTTAGAAACTCTGATAAAAGAAGGACTCGTGATTGACTTTTTCAGCAGTCAGTGATTCTGGCAGGAGCCATAGTTCCCGCTTGTAGCAGCTCAATTTACAACCCCACTTTCAGTTACCACACATATTCATGACCAGCCTTAAATTTTCTCTTTTTATCCAACATTGTACATGAAAGTGCAACAGATACATCAACAAAAAGCGCATTCAGTTCTACAACAAATGCCATAGCACCCAGTTTGAGATTCAGAAGGAAGTGGACCCAGAGCACAGCGTTGCAGCTGAAGGACACGTTCCACTGCATGTACAAAATGCATGTGTGGCATTTGTGACTCAGCAAAAAAAAAAAGATGCAGAGTCTCCTGTTATACATACACTGTACATACGTCATTAATTGCCGTAAATTTAAAAAAAAACAAAGAGAATACTATAAGACCAAGGAAGTGCATTAGCCTGTACTTTAGAGAAATAATTTAACATTAACCAGCCAGGTGATTCAACTGCAAGAGGTAAATGCACACTGGTTAACTGGTTTCAGAAACAGACAAATTGAACCATAGGGGTTCTTAAGGGGCTGCATACATGGCCATATCATTTAAAATGGAATGGAATTAAAATGGAATTAACATGCTTTGGTTGTTAATGTTTATTCATTTATCGTATTCTTTTCTCAAAAGTAATGCTATGATTTACACTTACACCTTTTTTGTAATATTTCATCTATTACATATATAACAAATAATCTAATAAACATAAACATTTTCCTTAGTTTTGGTTTTCATTGACTTCATAATAAGCTGACCTTACATTTTCCATTACCAATTTGTATGGGGTAATTTTTAGTGCACAAGTTCAGGAGCACCAGGTACTTCTCTTGCATGGTGATAGCCGTAACTACTCCGCCACCTGCTGTCCCAAATACTGTATATACATTTCCTGTGAAAAGGTAACTAACATTCTAAATTCCAGAACTCCCAAAGCCCAGCAGGATGCAAGAACCCATTGTTTAAATACATAATATCAATGTTAATTAGTGGGGGAGTCAGAAGATGCTGATTCACCAAGATGCAGAGCTCTACAATTCACCGAGGATCCACCCAACCAACAACCATAGGCCTTTAACTGCATTCTACTTCCACACAGCAACGTAAAAGAGATCCACGGGTCAAAAATTAAAGAGGTAAATGGACTGAATTCAGCTGAGCTTTGCAAACAATTTGTACCGTGTTAGAAAAACTATTGACCAATAATGGCTGACCAAAGATCATAGTGCCATATCCATCTATTCCCAGGCATGGACAACCTCTAAAGATCTTCATAGAAATACAGTTCACTTTATGAGACTATAATCAGGTTTCTTTAACATCACAGACTCTAGATCAACAATCAATGCACAATGGTTCAGACTCTAGATCAATTCAAGATCTGGGGGTCCAATGTGGAACCCAACCATTAACCACCCCATGTTCAAAAGCCTCCTCCCTCTCATTTACAACAGGAATTAATATCAACAAAAATCATTTGTGTTAATTATTTTGAGGCTGAACATTAAGGATAATGACAAACTAAATAACATGCTCATATGGACATGTAGCTCAGGAATTCCAAATGGGGTGCTGTTGGTCCAATGTTATACCATTGCCTGAACTCTCAAAAAAAAAAAACAAAAAAAAAAAAAACACTGCTGTCTGGAAGAGCACCTGCCCCAGTGGTCTTAGGTACAGTTGTCTATCAAGCAAATAATGAACATTATCTTTAAATGTTACAATTTTTATTTAAAAAATGTCTACCTGTAAAGACACTTATTTCTCAATTTGTGAACTGTCCTTTTAAACAAGAGGGGAAACAAACCCATACAGACACATACAGCCTCACATGAATATTGGAGAAACTGTGAAGTCACCCTTTAAAACCCAGTAAAAATCAATTAAGACTGATGAAGAGGGTTCTGATATGGGGTGTGCCTATGATTCAGTGGAGGCCACTGTGGTGGATGTAACATTGGTCTGGATGAGAACATTCTCTAAATGAAGTGATCACCATGAGCTATTTTACTCAGCAGCTTGTATAAACTGAACAACGACTACCTTTTTCCATAATACCATGCAAGGACATATTAACTGTTAGCTCTTCTCCATTGCTGTCTCCTACTTGTTGTCTGCCTTTTTGTAGTTGCTAACCTTCTTCTGTTATTTGTAATTTGTTTATTTTTCACCTTTTGTTATCAGTCTTTATGTCTCCTGTGTTTAAGTTGCTGTATGTATGAACTACATTATATCCTACCCAAAAAAATAATTTAAAAATTGTAAGCCTAGCAAATGTAGCCTAGCCTGTTCCTTCAAAGGGCCAATAAAGCACTGAAAGGCTTATTTATTGTTGGAAAACATGGGCAGGAAACTAATGCAAAGGTCTAACAGAGTCTGTGGGGAGGCACCCTAAGCATGAAGACATAGAAAACAAAAAAATACTCCATTTTACTTTAAAGCTATAAAATAACAGAAACATTTCTAAATCTTCAAATACCAGCACATCAAAGTATCCTTTAGTAAATGTATGTTTGAGTGTTGAGATTTAATAATGTATGAAAATAAAGTGAGGGTAACTAAAGAGTCTTTACATTTTAAAAAATTTAAGGGAAACTTGCACCAAACTGGAAAAAAATACAGAGGAAGCAACAACTAAAAGCTACAAAATGTTCTCGTTAAGCAAATATGAAATATCAAAATAAAACATTTTGGAGCCACTTTACACAATGTGGAGGCTAACAATCTTAAGAATAAGTTATTTGGAGGCTTCTATGGTCATCAACAATGGCCTCGCCAGCTAAAAACCCAAATTAAACTGCCTAAACAAACAACAAGTACTGGGTGTTGACATGACTTGGTGTGTAACACTGAGCCCCCATCACCTGTCAGCCTCGATGAGCACTGAAAAACAGGCTTCTGGGTAGCATCTCCACCATTAAGCATAATGAACCACAAAATGTCAATAAAACCACAGAACTAAACATCCTTTTACAAACAGCACATCAACCACACCTAACAAAACTGATAACTGCCCTGCACTGTCTTGTTCAGACAAGAACGTGATTGATTCCATAACTTCTGATCAACATCTTCAGAGTACAGTATCTGATCAAAAGTTAAAAGAAAAAAAAGAGCAAAATATAGTAGAATGTCCTGAAAAATGGATGACAAATCACTTTGTGAAGTGCTGCACAGATATACTCACAAATCCAAATACAGACAGAATAAAATCCAGCCTGGCACCCCACTTCATCACAATCACACAGCAGCAGACCACTAGCAGGGCTAAGCCAAAGTGAAAACTAATTGACAGGCATAGGCCACATACACTCACACACAGACACAAAGAAACACACCACCTCCCCCAGTTGGACATCTTACAAACTCATTTAGATTAAAGGATCCCTTGGTACCATCTCATACAACTTACTAATCAAACAAACAAACAAATTGTAAGAACTCTTTCTGTAAACACTTCACCTCTCAGGAGATGTACAGCTTACTGTAGGAGTAGCACATTTTTGGCAAAGAGAGCCCCATTACCCCCTGCAGCTTGTGAGAGCTGAACATCCTTAATCCACGCCACCCACATCCAACACACTGTAGGAACAATGCCACTTCTTTACCTAGAATTTCGTTAAGCATCCTGTATCTCTGAATATCAGAGGGCATCAACCAGTGACACCCAGAGTCAGAGCATGCAGCAAGCACATAGCACAATAGCTAAGGACAGTTACAGAATCCTTGGTGGAGCTCTTCCATAGTACCTTTGAGAAAGGCATGTACCCTGAACAGTTCCAATTAACAACATCCTGTGTAAGTATAAGACTGCAGTGACCCCTATATGGAGCAGAGCAATGGAGCGAGCAAATTCTGTACCTTTCAGCCGTTCAGAGAACACGATGGCACTCGAGCAAAGCACTCAGCGGCAGTCCCTGTACCTTGGACTATGGTTTGTAATGTTTGAACATCTGCCCGCAGCTCGCTTTCTATGTGTGTACATAGGGCTGGGCATGGCAAGCGGAAACCGAGTCATGCATGAGGAAGCTCTTTCATCTCAGTTGGGGTTCACAGGTGCCACAACTCCTTCGCCAGCTACAAACTCATCCTGTTCCTCTCAGAGCTCCACAAAGACTCATGCCATGACACAGAGGGTAGTGCACAGGAGGTCCAGAGTGTATGCACAGCAGTGGGCAGGGGACTTACCAGCATGCCACAGATGTAGAAGCTACAGCCATTCCTTCATTTTTCATTTATGCCTGCACTGACATGCTACTCTTACCCAATGAGCTGCTCCTTTCTAATCACTCAGAATCCACCTCCTGTCCTGCTCCTTATCCTGCTCTTTCCGGTGTTTCCCAACTACCAGACCGGGAAAATGCAAAGTGCAAGTTGACTCAGCACCACTGACACAGTTCCACCTGAAGGAGCATGTCGGGACAGAGGCATAAAGCAACACAGCCGGGAGTTAAGGATGTGCCTTGCGAAAGGTAGATGTGGGGTCAAGGATGAGCATACCAAACCTCTGACTAAACCAAAAAAATGCAGTACTCATGACCAAACCTCCCGGTGTGATACACTGCCTCCAGTGTATGGTTGTAAGAACGAGTGCAGAAGTTCAGTAAATGCAGTGATTATTTTTTACTGTCCTGCAAGTGTTATTTTGTAGCAGAGGAGGAACTGAATAACAACTATTATAATAAAAAGATTCAAATAACAATGGCAGATAGGTGTTATTTCATTCAAACTACAGGGGACAAAAAATAAATTCATTTTAATCACAGTTCCATAGTAGTTCACTTCACATTAAACGACTCACTCTGTCAAGCGATGCAAAGTTATCATATTTCAGGACTAATACCGAAAGTGAAAGCTGTTCTATGGCAATACAGTGGAGACACAAAATTTAAAATAGTTAATGATTTGCAGCAACCCTGAATGGCAATTGGGCTAATACTGGAAATCCCCTGGGTCTCATAACACACCTGTCAGAGCTGAATTACTGAGTGCTCCAGTCTTGTCTGATCTGCTCATTTCAATTGATTATAACTGAAGATTGATTGTTTGATGAGGGACTGCTGTTAATCATGCTTATGAGAATGGCATTAGCTTGTCTCAGCAGGATGAGCACTAATCAATAAGTTCTGTCAGCCCATCGTGCTGGTTTGAAGGCGAGTTGGGACAGAACACTTCGTCCCACTCAATGTCCATAACCTCCCCCCCCTTAAAATGAGGGACTACTTGTCTGTAACATGCGTTGGAGTCACACAATACCAGTGAAAAGTTCGTGTACATAGTTACTGGTAACAAGTTTGAAGAGAATGGACTAGGTTCTATGTCCACTCCAGTATTTCGAGTTGTTCTCAATTTTTGTTTTCCTTGCACAGCTCTATGATGTGTTTTGGGTTTTTGCTTAAGAATAAACTGGCTGTAATTGTGATGAAAAGGCATACAGGAAAACCTTGCCATAGCACGGTCCAAAAAAAAAAAAAAAATTTGATCATGTAAAATGTGAGGTCACCTCATTATGACATTAATTTTCAAAAATTTAGAGAGAAGTAATTAGACCTATAGGAAAAAGATTAACTATTACAAGCAAAACATACAGATGTCCATTATATTATTTACAAAAGGAGGGTTTGGGAGAAAATGATTTGCTTTTTCCCACATATAAGTCTATTAAAAGCTTAGGAAAACTGGAGCTTTAAACACAGTATACCCAGACGACATGCCCACCCTAAAGCTTTGAACACAGTAAACACTAGAGTAGGTCAACAATCCCACTATAACTCACAAAAACAGACACAGCTATTTACAAAAATGCATCAGTGCATTACCGAAGAGCCTTGGGTTCCCCCGTTACCCTATAATACAGATAATGCTAATATAAACTTTAACCCAAATGTAAATCATCTTCAGTAAAACCTGTAGGTTGCTGCCATCAGAAAATGTGGGTGATTGAAAAGGGGAAAGATGTATAGAAGCCAAACACCAATTGCATTAAATTCAAATTCATTTTTGTGCAGGTTACTTTTGAGAAAGGCACTCATTTTCTTTTTCAGACAATACATACTCAACCTACTCCTGGCTAAAGTAAAATCCAGCTGTTAGAGTGAAACTGCAAAAAAACAAACAAACAAATATTTCAATTCCAGACACATCACTGAGGTTAAGCGCCTCCATTTAAGTGGCACAGTGAGTAGCACTGGTGCCTCAGATCCTAGTCTGTGAGTTCAGACATAGACTCACATACAGGTAAGTGTATGCAGAGATTCTATGTTCTATCAGTGTTTGTGTGGGTTTCCTCTCACAATTCAAAGATGAGTTTCAGGACTAACAAATCTCAACTTTCTGAAGTATTTCTGTCCTATGGTGAATTCACATCCTGTCTAAACTGTACATCAGTATGGACAAGGCTGTTTACCAATTTAGCACAACATGATTCTGGGGGAAAAAAAGTGGCAATTTAATAAAATGCAATTTGCTACACGAGGAAGCACCCCAGCTCTTTAAACACAAATGTCAAAGATTTGTTACCCCATTTAACTGTTTATCACAACTAATCATCTCATCCCATAGCCAGTATAGTAAAGCCTAGTCAATGAATCTTCCATATTTTTAGTTTGTGCTTTGCAGGTAACTTTTCCAACATCAATTATGTATCACACAACATGCTTCCAAAAAAATCCTGCCGCAAGTTCGTATAAAACAAATAAAGTAATGGCCTGACATATAACTCAAATAATTCGTATCAAAAGAACTGCCTGCAACAACTGAACTACTGAGAAACAGATCCAGCTGGCCTCCAATAACATCATTTCTGAGGAGTGTCATGACTCCAATGCAACACAGACTCACCAGAAAGGACCCTCAATTAAGTTTTGCTATTTATAAACTGTAAATACAGCCTTGACATTCTTCCAGGACACATTCAGCCCAAACTTCCTAACTGTAAACAACTGCAAATAAGATTTTCTGGCAACCAACCAAAGTTCCAAAAGATGGGAAACATGTTTGTTAGCTGTTACTGCTAGTGCAGGATCATCCCCAGAGAGGTTAAAACATGACACAAGCATGAAAATTGTAACATGTGTACAACTGATAATATTGAGATGACTACATTAGCATCATTAACATAATTTATCATTTAACTGACAGTTTTCTTCTAAGCAACTTTCAACATGAGGTTTGCAGACATTGATGCTTCAAATGATTAATACAGTTTGTACAGCAACATAAAACTTACAATATCAATTCAGGTACAGTGCTATGATGAAGGGTACTAAAGTAGGAATGAGGATTTAAATCTGAACCCTTTGACTGCAGACTAATGGGTTTAATCACTAAGCTACCTGTCACCCCTGATGTAACATGTACTTACCAAAAAGGAAATGTCTTTACTATATTACCATCATCTGACACCAAAACAACTTTTTCCACAAAGGTTCACCATCAGTGTATGGCCAGACTTTGTATTTCTCATAGGCAAAGCAGAAAAGGTGACAAAGGAAATGGGACTGCAAACCAGTACTACTGGTAGCCATGGTAACTATGGTAGCAGTGGGACCCAGTGGAAGCAAAGTCAGAATCCTGTTTCGTCGTACCGAGTAACTAATGACACAACAGCAGTGATTAGGCAGGAATGTGCAGGCCTTCTCTGTTAGATTACAGTTTAACTACAAAACAAAACAGTAGACAGGTCTCTGGCACAGTCTTGTATGCTGATAATTCTTTTAACAATGAAAACAAACCATGTAATTATTACACTTCAGGGTACATTTATTGCTTCAAACAAGAACTACAGGTAGAATGAGTTCTCTGGTGACCTAAAACAAAATTTAGTACGTGAAAACTTAGGCAGATGCTTCAAGTCCTTCTCCCTGATGAAAACTGTAGCTGTAAAGGCTGTTGGATGGTGAACAGCCTGCACAGAAACCACTGCTTAGCTTCCCTTCAACACACCTTCAGATGACTCTGACTCCTAACACTCATATTTTTGCATTTAAATCAAGACAAAACCATGGGGTGTGTTTGGCACAGGGCTGATAATCTGTACACAACATCTATCAACCAGACTGTTCATTATTTTTCATACAAAACTTTGTACTTAAGCCCAAGTCCTTGGGTTCAGACCTTGCACTATACTCTCATGAGTAGACATCTCCATTTTTCATGGCCAAAAGCTTTTTTGGTTGAATAGCGCAAATCTGATTCCCTGGTATTGATGACACTTGCAACATTCCTTCTTACACATCCAAACGTGCCAGTGCATCAGGTTCCTAAATCACACACCGGTAGTAGTGCTACTGCAGTACAGACTTGCCACTGCTGAGTCAAAAACCTGGATATTAGTCAGAGAAACATTCTGTGCAGAGTGCCGGCTGACCGCTCCTTTCATAGATAATCGGTTTTTTTACGCAGCATTCTCATACTGTCTGTCGGCCTACTAATCTCCCTCGCGCCAGGCGGCATGCAGAACCTACATTTTCTATTAAACTTATACAAGTGCATTTCTGCAAGGGCAGCACATCAGGTTTCCCTTGGGATTTGATTCTTCAACCTACAAGTCCAAGAAGAAGTATGTCCACAGGCAGGCTCATATCAAACATCCATTAAACATCAACTGTATTGTTGATTACCTAAACAGTGATAAGGTTGCTTTTGTAGCACCAGTGCGCCATTCGGTGATTCTCCTCCTGTCAACATAGCAGTTTAGGTCTCATTAAGAAGGCTGCAAGTTCAAGGCCTCATAGTTGCCCTTGCATTTATGAGCTGGCCATTGAAGTGTTCCAATGAATGCATCTCAAGAAAACTACAGAATGGTTTCACTGAGAAATCTGGTTAGACATGGCGATAGAAAACCACTACAGTATTAGCGTTGGGTGAAATTTAGGCAAAACTGATAACAAGGCAAATTAATTAGTATAATAATAGAAATCTTGCTGAATTTCAGCCTCCAAGACACCTCCCCCATCAAAAGGCTCTGCCCTGCTCCTCCTGACAGACCCAGCTGTGTGAGGGAGACCGAGATTCTGTGGTCTACATCGGGGTATCAGAGGATCAGCAGTAATTGAATTTTCAATTGGACCAAAATGCTAGTCCAGGTCAGTGAGTGGTATTGCCCCACTCTTCCTATGGATGATTTATTCAGACTGGACACACAGAGGTCGGCCACCTCTACAGACAGAACAAACGGTCTCCTCCAATGCCATCGGCAGGGTGTTACACCTTCAGGGCACCAACGGCATGCTCAGCTGTGAGTGTGTCAAAGAGTGACACTTGTGTGCCTTGCCACCCAGCAGGCTGATCGATGCCAGTGGATCTTACAGCTGACACCCTGAAGCAAAAAGCATACCCTTACACTGCCCTCAATTTCTGAAGGGTAAAGGAAGGTTAAGGACACAAAACTCCCATTACAGTCAGCAGCATTTGGTTACACATAGATACAAGCTGTTCAGTTTAGGCCAAATTTAACAATTTACAGCATGCCATCATTTCTCTCCATCATCAGTTTCCAGACAACAAATAGCTGCTCTGTATGAACAACAACTCGGGAGGAATGCGTGGTTGTAGATTTATCTGCATCTGGGCTAAATGGCGCGAGTCTGCATGACAGGGCTGAAACATAGCAGCCTCATAGGGACAAGAACACATCCACTAAGCGGGAGGGGGGGGATTAAACCCCTTACAGGTCTTCAACTGTTGATGATGTGCTCAGGCCACACACTGCTGCTGGCATTCCACAGACAGACTAAATGTCAGGTTTCAGCGGAAGTTTCAGTTACATACTCTCCAGCTGGAGAAGTGGTGAAGATGAGGAAAGTGTGCTGTGTGTGGAGGTAGTGGAGATGAGTTGAAGCTCAGCTTATTTAATAACTTCATTAGCTTTGCATTTAACCTCACATATGCAAGCTGAAAGCAGTGAAAGTGCAACGGTAATAAACAGAAAGCCAGTTATAAACTATGTTCTGGATGGTATATTTGATGTTACTGGATGCCACAGCATGCTGCAACAGAGCATGACAGGCATAGCTTATGCATTTAGTTCACGTGAGTGTATGACACAGCATGCCACTTTGCAGCAGACCAATATACATGATGTTCCTAAGAGCTCAGCACCAGTATGATCATAGAGGACTTCCCCATAAGTGCCTTTTCAAAGAACAGACACAAACATTTGATGGGCGTGAACAGGAAACATGCATCACTGGGAGACAACCAGGTGTCTTAGGCATTAAAGAGCCCATTGCTGTGTGGAGCATGTTGGCTGAATGGTTACAGTTACAGCTAAAGCAAATTAGAAAATGTGGCCCCCTGATAAAGCAAGCGCTCAGCGGACGGAGCCACAAGCGACAGATGGCAGGAGCGTGGCTGTCCGTTTCACGCTGTTCCCTTGCCGGATCAGCGTGACTGAACTGAGGGCCATCTTGCTGGATTAAAAAACCTTAATGTCTGGTCAAACTTCAAATGCAAGTGACTGTCTGCTAGTGTCCAGTTGTCAATCTTGATCTATAATCACCTAAGTATTAGCATCATTTGGGTATTAGCAGCTAACATTTAGACCCTATACCCTGCTTAGGTGTTTAATAAGCAGGCAAGCAGTTAAATAATTACATTAATATATTTCCGTTAATAGTATATATATATATATAGTAATATTAAGTATATATTTGCAAAAACTAAAATGGCAAGGAACTTCCTAGTGAACTTTGTGTGAAACGAAAACAATGTTAAAGAATGATAAATATTTTGAGTGCAAGCAAAGGCTGTTTTCAGACCCAGTCAAACCACTGCTGTGTTAAAATGAAATATATGACATTGTCCAAGAACATAGCTATGTACAACAGCACTATGTTTGGCTGCCCTAAAAAATTTCTTTGAAAACCACAGTGTTCACATGGTATAACTATAAAAATAAAATTCTGGAGAAAAGATGAGTCGCAGAGGGGGAAAAAAAAAAAAACAATCTATTCAGCAAACATACAAAATTCCATCACTGTTTTGGCATACATCATTTTATTAACGGTGATGAAAAGGTAACATAACTTGCGGTGATCAAACCTTAGCTTTTGGCTGAAAAAATATTCTCTCTTCTCTGCATTGTCTGTATCTTTGGGGTGTTCTACTCAGATAAAGCTCTGCAGGGTGTGAAATAATGTATCCCTGACATCCGATAGTGAAACAGGAGACATCTACTGAAGCCCTGGCAAGCACGGGCATCAGTATGAGAGGGTCAACACATCAAAACAGGGCAAAAAAAGAATTACAACCCAGTAATCTGGCAAAATGAAAAACAGATGACTTCAAACTCATACTTGCGGGCATTCAATGAAACATCCTTGGCTCATTGAAAACATATCCATGGAAGAATTACACATTTCTTTCTTATAAACAGACAAAATAAACATGGATTAAAACTACTGTTCCAAGCAGTTGAAGAATGTCAGATATCTTCTTGTGAGACATTCACGGTATTATTAATGACTCGGCTTACAAACATATCCTTGGGACTTAACTTCTCTGCACATCATCCATTATATTACTGAGCTCCCAATCGATTGCAATTAATCAGGTTACAGATATGCTGCTGAGAGGATTACTTTGATCTCTGACCCTTCTCGCCATCGTTCTCTGTTGTGATGAGTGCAGTGACTCTTTTCAAGCACACCACCCTCCGCAGAACCACAGACACCAAAAAGACACAAATAGCTTCTTCCCCAATGGACATGAAGTTGATAGAACTACTATTGCGGCCTTCACTACATCTGTCCAAATCATGGGACCGTCACAGATGATCCCATAGGAATCCCAGTACTGCTATTCACTTTTTTGGAACATGAATGTAGACAAACAGTAAAGTTAATGAGCATAACTATTAAAAGAACCACAGTGTCTCCACAAATTTCAGAACTCTGTCATCTTGAGCATTGGCACTGACTCTTAGAGGTTAAAAACATTTAATAAGGGAGGGAATCTGAGAACAAAGGGAATATTCTCCTGTCACCGGAGCCTGTCAGAATAAATCTGACCAAGTTCAGAGGCAAACAAACACACTGACCAAGGCTCACACTTGACCCTATGAATGTGTAGCCCAGTTGTTTGCTGCTGAAACAAAACTGTGTCTGTTTGTGGGGGTGGGGGCATTCCTATTATCCCTGAGTCAAACAATGCCCTCTTCATCCAATTGTGAAAAGGCTATCCTCACAAACACCCGCACCCTGTCAAAGAGGTACAAGGTTCCAGTTGAAAGCTTGTAAAGTCAATGTGAAAAGGACATGAAAGGCGAGCTTCAAGGTGACATAGGGGTACCTGCAGAGAGATTAGGGGGCAGGATCTCCTGTATATTCCCACAGAATGATTTTAACCATCCCTAACACAGCTGGAAATCACTCCACAAAGGAAGATTTGTCAGGAGGAATTGCTTAGGAGCCCTATAAATGACTGCACTCGCTTTGATTTCAGTGCAGACATAAGTTCTAAAGAGGGCAGGCCCACTAAAGGTGACCATTATCATGGTCCTGGTATGTTTCCCCTACATGAGGGAAGCACTGAAGGGTTTGAGGGAAGGCAGGTGGGTACCATTGGTATGAGAGCACCACAATTTTCTATATTTTCTTGATGTATAAACCGACTGAATTAACAGAGGGAACAGAGAGGATAAGGGAGGTCACTGACCAGTAGGAGAGAAGGGCACTTTGCATGGAGAACAAGGTAAAACCACATGAACCTGGATCAGTCAGTGGAAAGGCTGATAACCATTCAGGAAGGAGTGAGGGGAACATCAAAACCTCTACTTTCTTTACACAGCTTATACACAGAGATTTGAACAGCATGCCAACTGCAAGATGACTTCTGCACCTTTAAAACTTTAAACTTAACTATTTTTAATATCTGGGACTGAGGAGTAAGCACTATGGAGAAGAGAGGTAAACTACCCTCAACCATCTTGCTTGAACTATGACCCTCTTAGATCTAAGGCCACATGAGACACAAAGCCTGACATTTGTCTGAGAATTAGGCTCTCCCACACCCAACCTGACGCATCAACTCCTCTAAATTTCCACAACAATGCTCTGAACTTGGAACCAGTGCAATTTTATCAAGTAACGGCCTGGGAGCCATAAATACAAGCCCCAACCAAGCAGGCTATCCTGGGGAAACAAAAACAAAAACATTCCACATAAGTGAGGTTAGGGCAGCTGCAGGACAAGCCCCAAGTGCTGCTTTAAAAGACAAGGATTGTGGTTGATTTCTGCACACTCTCAGCCAACACACAAATGCCTTGTACAGGAATCCTTATTAATGGTCCCACTACCATCCTTCTCAGGAACATCATATTAATGAGAGCAGTTCAAGATTAGTTAGCTTTAATGACTGCAGATCAGCTCAATTAGCGGATCAATGACAACAGATCAACTCTAAATTATGGACAGTGAGAAACAAACATTACTGAAATCAAAGAGGAATAGTGAACTTTTCCCTCTGTTTCTGCTTCAAGAAGTAGACGACAGCCCCTAGAAACACACAGTAGGATGGAAGGCCACAGAAAACAAAACAATGGAGACAACCAAAGCCTTGTAGGTAATTTTTACGCAAAACTGATCCCAAGACACCACAGACAAGGCAAGGTAATTACTAGAGGCGAAAAACCCTTTTTTTTAGTTTTATCTTTTACAGAAATGTGTGGGGGTACTTTTGCTTTGGTGCTGAGGCATCATTCCTCAGACTAATCTGTGAAATGTGGGAAAATGATTTCCTGTATTTCTGCATGCCCTCACATGGGGTATCCTTACACAATATGAAGGCAACAAAGTGGTACTTTCATCCAAAAAAGGTTTGTGACAAACAGATGATCATTGATGCCCTGTAATAACAGTTATAATAGTTTTATTACTAATGTACAGCATATTACATGTAATTAGGTACTTAGAATCCCCATCTAAAACAGTTAAAATGAACCCGTTCACATTTCTCACATTTCTCTTAGCTGTCACCAGAGTAAATACTTACACTGCAGAAGGAAAAAAATACAAGTGGATAGATAACTAAATGGCATAGCATTATACAATGGAAAAGTGTCATCATTCATCAAGGAAAACACACAGATTGACACTATTCGGTGGTATGCATAAAATGATATATGCAGCATGCTAGAAGGTGCAGATGAGCCAATAATATACAGTAATTTCCAGCTAACAGAGGGTCTACATGTGAGCCAGAAGACTCTTTTAAACACTTGTCCACACCAGTGTTCCCTGAATTTTTAAGAGGATATGTGTGAAGTAAACTATTTCTTTGTAAGATTTCAAGCCACAAATAACTGTGTGCAACGGCTGTTATGCCACACGTGCAAAACTGACAAATTTGAGGGGAAAAAAAATTACATTTTGAGCAACCTTGTGACTTCCAGATCAGAGGTCACAAGCTGCAAAGCTGAAGGCTTCAAAAGCTGCTATGTACTTGCCATTCCACCTAAGCTTGAATGTGTGGCCTTGTTCCTAGCATACCATAACAAAAGTGTAATATTGGAAAAAAACAATAAAATGCATTTCCACTGCACAGCAAACCGCTCAGTTTGGAAATAAATGATCAAAAAAGGCATTCAACAGATTTAGTGTTGAAACTCAGAGCTGCCGCCCAATACTGTAGTACATAAGTCAACTGTGCAAATGCTACAGCTCCCTGTAAACAATTAACCAGCTCTTAGTGAAAACATTAATATCCTTACATTACTGATGTTAAAGACACAGAGAAAAAAGTCCCAGAGAAAAGCCCCCCCAGTGTCAGGGACTATAGCTGACAGATGTTGATCAACCAAGGAAAAAAATAAAGAAGTTGAACATACATTCATGGTAAGGTGGCAAGAGTAGAAATAACAGTTAAAGCTTTTGTCTTTTAACCTAAAAGGCCAGGATCAAATTCCTGCTCCCACAGTAGTATTTATTTATTTTTTTTTTTTAAATCAAGGTGCTAAGCCTGAGTTGGAACAGTAAAAAATTACCCAGCTGTTTAAATATTTATATCAGTATAAGTAACTTTAAATACAAACTGAACAAGTTGCTTTGGGGAAGTGTAAGATAAAGGCATACAATAATTAGTGTAAACTTAAGGATCATGCAGAATAAGAAACAGCCCAAACTTGCATTTTCATGTGGGTGTGATGTTCTGTGGGGACAAATCAAGACCCCAGAGGGCCCCATTCACTGTCAGGCAAGGTGTCGGAGAAGACATGCTGGGGCGGGTTACTGTTGTTCAAGGCGTGAGCTCAGCAGTGCAAGGACCACCCCTGTTCTGTCTGTCTCTCTCTCTCACACACACACACACACACACACACTTCTCATCATTGGCATTTAAACTCAACATCCAAAAAAGTAAAAAAAAAAAAAAAAAGGCAGAAGCTTGAACTCAAACATCTGAGCCTTAAAATACCTTTCTTGTGTGGTAAAACGCTGCCCCAGATGGCATATTGGGCAGACTGCTGTATACTGTCATATTCTGAAATAGAAACATCCTTACATTGGATGCTATTAATTTTTCACTGTTTTTATGGAAGATTCAGTTTATGACTCAATGCATGGTTGCCTTTGGGATCCGACTCACTGTGGTAAAAGATATTTTACTGTACATGTTACAGTAAATGGGGTTCATGGTCACTCAGTATCTGGTTTATTGCAGTAAAGGAAACGGTCTTACTGAGGGTTTGAGTTACCACAGTAAAAAGAACACTTGCTGGGGCGTGTGAAATACTAACGTAATACAACACTTACGGCTCTGTCTTACTATTTACAATAAAACAAGACTAGCAGCCATGTGAATTTCTGACTTTACCACAGCAACACTGCAAGAGAGTTAGAAGTGTTTCTGCGTCCGAATAGGCTTCCTCAACCAACACAGCCGCTTCTTTGGGTCACATTCGGTGGGGGTTTGTCAGCCACGTAATTTTTGACAAAAAACGGCGGACAACAAACAAATAAAACACAAGTAAGCCTCGGAAGTGAAGAAGTAAAAATAAGAAAACCTCCCACGACATACGTACCGCGGAGAGGGAGCGCGGGCGCGCGCCGGTCCCTCACGTCCGCTGACACGGCAGCGCACGCGCGCGCGCGCGCGCACGCCCGCCTGCCCGCCAGCTCTTTAGCCCAGGTAAGCGCGAGCTCAGGGGCTAATTAAATGCCACGAGACAGAAGTGTGAAGGTCTCCGATGCGTGAGGTGCACAAGTGGAGAAAAAGAGATTCCTCCACATGCGAAGCTTCAAGTGCGCCTTAAATACGGAGGGTGTCGCGTATTACAAGAGAAGTGCGAGCGATGCCAATAGAAACGGCACCAAATTAAATATACAGTCATTCCGACACTAGCCGGAGCGCGAGCCACTTCACACTCAGCAACGTTCCAGGATTTATGCACACGATTTTCCCAATGTTTCTCGGTACGTCTGAATCCAAAGGAGCGCTTACCGTGCGGAGGAACACTATTATCGTAGTCCAAGTATTTTGCAAAGAAACTCCATGGGAACGCGCGGTGCTAACAGTATGCGGGCACACAACCCCGTACAGAATGCATGCTAACTGGTCTCCATGGCTCGGGACGACACCCCTCTCCGTGAGCTTCCCCTCCGCCGGATCGCGAGGCTGCGTGACGTCATCGCACGAAACCCGGACTCCGCGCTCCATTGGGCACGTTTGGGAAAATCAGGAATTCCATTGGATCGCATTTTCGTTAAATCGACCAATAAGGAGACAGGTATGGGTTCCTTAGTTACAAGTTTTGTGGACCAACTGTATTTTGTTAAACGAGCTCGAACGAGACAATTAAAGAAAACTTACAGAATGGGTTTTTGTCAGCATTGTGGATGGTTTTTTTTATTCCTTGCTTTATTTGTAAGTAATCTAACCACTGATGTATGCCTGAAAATGATGGTAATCCAATAGTGAAGTTTTTCTGAAATCTCTGGAACTATTGTCCTAGACATCTTTCTCCAGATTACAGCAAATATCTTTAATAATCTACAGCCTACAATCCACTGTTTACAAGAATAGTTTAAGCTGATTAGGTTCTTCATTTTTACAGCAATAGTTAACCTGCTGTCCCTTTATCATGAATGTGCAAGTGTCAGTTTAGATCATGCTTAATTATTTAGTTTCTTTTCCTGTTCCACGGCGAGTGATCATTCATTTGAAAGAAAACAATAAGAAAAGGTCAGGTCAAGTACAAACAGGTTTGCGTCTGACAGGTTAACACAAGAACAACCTGTTGATCGTGCACTTCGTGCAGGATTCCAGCTATGTTGCAAAACAAAATAATCAGGAACCTCTTGTTTTAAAAGAGCTTCATTACTACATATCATTCAAACCGGTGGTATGTTTGCAGTACACACCACAGATAGACCAAAGGCATACTCAGCATCTCCAGAAGAACAAACGTTAGAAATGTTCAAGCACTGTTTTTTACCATATGAATGTGAAAGCGTTAAAAAAGCAATTTTGGAAAAACCGATTGTTGTCCTGGAGTCGATGCTGTATATAAAAACACCATGGAGGGCCCGGAAAACAAACAGAGGGATCGAGGCAGAACTCTCACTGGAAGAAGAAATTATGAGACTCAAGTTATCATACATTGAACACATCATTTTATGACTGGATTCTGTGGAAAAGGTAGTGGTGTTTGATGAAGTTAGAGGAAACGGAATAGGATAACTAGATAACCTCAAAATGACAGTCGATCACTCTGACCAAGAATATAATCCTTTGCAGTCCAAGTAAGCAAGCATAGGACAGAACATTCTGGGAACATGCTATCTGTACTGTTGCTAAGGAATGAGTCTTGCTGGGTCATTGGCAGCGGTCAAGGTTCGGCTTAAGCACAACAACATACCACTGTGCTGTGCTCCTTCCAAATTTACCTGTGATACCAAGGATTTAGCTACACACCTGTGTATGTGTGTTTGTTGCACGCTTTGTCGGCAGCTGTCTCAAGGTCATTCCTAGATATTAAAGTAGAATTAGGCCTTATAGGCCTAAAGCTGAAGCGGTGGTTTTCAAAGTAGCACAGGAGCACTAAAAAATGGAGTGCCTTTGTTTCAGTAGGGAAGCACTTTCGTACCCTGGAGCAAAGGCAGCTACCCTTGACGCTGCAGTGACATTTCACTGCACTCAGACACCGTGTGCTGCTTCCATTTAGCTGCAGGTTTCATGTTCTGACTTGGCTGATGCACCTGCATTCAGGCGCTTATTTCATACAGCACAGACAAACAGAGGATGGAACCATTAAGACAATAGAGGAGGGTGCAAATCTATGGCAAGCAGCAATGAAGTGCAAAGATAATTAATTGGTGTGCTCAGTGGTGTGTTCACTGCCATTCTGCCTGCGGTGGAAATAATTGATATGTAGAGATTCATTTTAGCTATACAATTTTTCCTTGTTCATTCTCATTGAATGCATGTCTGCAGATTGACTGAAACTAGATGTTCCCTTTTCATTCCGCAAATGCCTTTAAAGTTATAGTCCAGTTTAGCTGTTAGTTGAACGGGCAATGCAAGAACGATCATTTTTCAAAGGTCAAGTACATTTACATTTGTTCATTTGGCGGACACTTGTTTCCAAAGCACTGTAGTAAACATAGAGTAGCAACACTGCATTTGGAAACAGGTGAAATTCAGATATATTAAGTATATATTTATAATAGATATTTTGACAAAATTTTGATGCCATCATATCAGGTAACAAAGGTTCCCTTAATTCTGACAAATGGAGCTCTAAAATGAAAAAAGATTTTTGTAACAGTTAAACTAATTCGCCTTGTGCTTTTCATTCGCTCTTTTTGTTTCTACAGTGACGTTGCCATACTTGCAAAAAGTGGTATAGTCAAAAAGATCATTGACTTGCAATCATAAAATTGTGGGTTAAGTCCTCAGAGGGGCCCTGATCCCATAAGGAAGGGAACTTCTAGTAAAATAACCAGCTGTATGTGTGTTTATTAAAAGCCTTGACCCAGCGAAACAATACAACATTGAGCAAGCTAAAGTATAATAACACTAATAAATAATGGACCACTTTGGTTAGTTTAAGTCAATTATTAATAAGAATGAACATTTCTGACTGGCAGTGACACAGTGCAGTTTTGCTCACTCCATGCAGAAACTGCTGTGCTGCTTCCAAGACAGCAAGGAACAGAAAAATAGATGTCCCATAATCTTCACACTAAAGATGGAAGCAAAAGCTGAAATGCATTCATGCATGACAGTCTTTAACTGACATGATAAATCTCAGTGCTGTCAGAGTGCTGATAGATCTTCCCACAGAGCTCTCAGTAGCTGTTTCTTCAACAAAGTATCCATGTGTCTTAATGCATAGGAGGTTTGGCTTTTGTTGTCAAAAGCAGGAGGACTCATCAAGTCCGAGGGTTTGACAGTCCACCGCTAACAACATGTTTAACATTTTAAAGCTCATGTTTCATTTCTACTTTTTTCGTTTTCTAGTGTTTTACTTTGGTTGCTATGCTGCAGAGGGCCCGCAAACTCGTTCGTAATGACAGTCTGGACACATCAAAGGGAGATCATCTAATGACACTCTTCACAAAAATAAGAACTCTGCCCTAGAAAAAAAGCACTTCTGGTACTGCCCTGACTATGAGATGCCGCAAGCTTTTGATAAATAAGATGGCGGAAGAATACAATCCCGGAACCTAATCATTAATTTTTGTCCATTCTAGAAGACAGATCTTTTTAAGGGTGTCTCCCAAATAGTATATACTACAATTCGGTGTTATAATGCCCTCCACAGAGGATGTCTTTTGCTTTTAAATGACACCACATGTTTCGAAGTATGGTGTAGACAACTGAAAATGACTAAAAAATATCCAAAAATCTTTCTTGCTTGGTCTCAGGAAAGATGGGTTGATGGCTGAAGAAAAAGTCTAGTACCTTCTCCCTTTAATAGTGGGTTGCACTATACTGCTCTTTGAGCTGGTCATGGAATAAACCAGAATATTCAGCTCTATTAGAGGATGCAATATGAAAATGAACAGACACACAAAGATGTCAGTTGACAGAGGCCAGTGTCTGTAGTATATTGTTCTGACAAAATGTGTTCTCTTTGCAGGCTTTCATAGACATCCACCCACTCTGCAGCATGCTGGCGGACATGACTAATGATACCATTCGTGTGACGGGTGAAGCGATCGGGTCTGGCATTGACACGCTGACTGACAGCTCATATTTTAGATACATAGATAAAATGTCGAATTAACGGGAAGTTCTGCTGACATTTTTTTGTGCACAAAAGAAACTAATGCTGTCTGCTAGAATGATAAGGAAATAGAGCTAATTCAACTGATAGCTACTGCAGTTTGAGGGAGACAAGGTCACCTTCATGGTAAAGCTGGTAAAGGTAGGCACAGCGTTCTGAATGCAAAGTCATGTTCTCCAAGCGTCTTGGCATAGAAGCCATTGCTAGAGGGACCAGAAATATAAGACATAGCTCCTGACTCCTGTCTGATGGTAAAACTGCTTGTGCACATGTTATGTGTTTGTGGTTCAGATCCATTCTGTTACACCAGAATGCCAAATATAGATAAACACACTGGTAAATGGCTTTTAGTTTTTTGTCATTTGCTTACAGTGGCACAGTGGGTACCACTGGTAACCCCCCCCCCCTCCAGCTGCCAGATTGTGTTTTCAGATGTGGATTTATATCTTTCTTAATCTGTGTGGCATTTCATACTTCCTGTCTTTGCCTCAGTGTCTTACAGTGGTGCAAAGTTTTTAAGGTGAGCTGGTGCCTCTAAATTGTCTTTGCTGTGTGAGTGAATAATGGTTGCTCTATGATGGACTGGGGTGGATCACATCCTGTGCATCCAGGATAGGCTCTGGACCACCATGATCCTGCCTTGCACAAGCTGTTATTGATCAGAAATATGGTTTGTGTAAATTAGAAATAAAAATGAATTCCTTCATATTGCCTCCAATCATACCTTTAAAATGCAGCCTTTCTTTTTCTTAAATCTACAGTACTTTGTCACTATGTTTCTGGAAATTATATACAAAACCTAAAATGGGGTAGAACTGTGTTACTAAACCTGCAAATACAGGCTTAAAGTTGGCAATTTGTATAGCAAATGCAGTAAACACAAGACATTACCATATGCATTTACTGGCCCTAGTAAAAATATACTAGAAGTTATGTTAGTGTTCCTAAATATGTTTACATTTTAAGTTTATATTTAAGATATTTTGTAACTTCTGTTGTTATTTTCACTGGGGCATCCAGAAATATCTGTTTAAGTCTTAATTTGCACAAAATAGCATGTTTTTTTGCCATCTGCCACATTTTTTGTTAACTGGTTTTGTTATAGCAGGAGGAAATCTCAGGGTTTTTCAGCACTGCAGGAAGTATAAGTGCAATGTGCATGTAAATGTAAGGTAATATATTTAAATGCAAACTAATAAAAGTAAAAGAAATTTTGAACATAAGGAATGGGATTGTTCACAGCATACAAGGTCTTATGTAATTCAAATGAAATGATAGTCATTCTGGTATTGTCAGTGTTATTTCAGGAATCTCAAGCTTTTCACACAGTGCCTGCAAAAGAGCGTGGATTGTAAATCACATTATGTAAGAGCGGTGCTTTATATGCAATGTGGTGTGTACAGATACAGTATATATTTAAAAATATACATAGACAATGAATTTCCAATGACCTACTTAGACACTTTGTGTTTGGTATCTTAAGATGCCCCCCCATTTTTCATCCTTCAATGGAATTGTGACTCTATAAGGGGCACTGTGTTTAGCATCTTATTGTGGTTGGCCCAGGTCAACAGGACAGGTTTTTACAGTACAGTGAAGTCATACTGTATTTGCATGGTTGTCAGATCTTCAAACCCTACTGTTTATAAGAGTTTTAATCTTAAAAATGTTCTGGGGAATAGAAGATGGTCTCCCCTTTTTCTACAAGATCATTTTGATGCTCGTATTTACATAGAATCTGACAGCATTTACGTAGGACATAATTTCAGCTGGCTTTGCATTCATTACTTTGAATAAAAAACGAACCTGCCTCAAACTCAGCGTAATGAAAAATTAAGTCTCACTAGACAAATCCATATGTCACCCAGCATATATACACCCATCCATGCATCCATTATCATTAACCATTTTATCTTGGTCAGGGTACAAAGCTTATTCTGTAATCATTTGGGGCCAGGCTGTTAAACCACACCCTAGACGCAATGCCAGTCCACCACAGGTGGCCACACTCAGAGTCACACATACATGTACATGCTATGGGCAATTTACAGTGACCAGTCAACCTGAAACACATCTCTTTGGACTGTGAGAGGAAACCAGATTCAAACCCACACCAAAAAATGGAAACTTGCTGTACCACCATAAAATATGTTATATAGCCATTCATATTCATATATGATCCCACATAATAAAGCTAAAAGTGTCCTACTTTTATTCTCACATTTTATTCCCTTTTGTGTGATTTTTTTTTTTATTGGACTACTAAAAAGGTTGAAACATTGCTTTTGTGCAATAATAATTCTACAGTAGGCTACTGCCAAAGGTTTGTCATTCAAAAACTGCTCACTAAGCACACCACTTCATTACTGTAAGAGAATAAAAAAAGAAATGATGTTGCGGGATGATTTTTTAAAAAAAATATGTCCTCCATTCAAAGATAGAATCTTTGCAGAAATGTAAATCTGAATTATTCCTCTTCTAAGTAACATTACATTTCTCACATAAAGTACCCTACAAAGCTGAAAAGGTTAAAGAATTATAGATATAGATATAGGCAATAATATCTTTTTGTTATGGTTATTTATAGAGTCACAATTAATTACATTGGATTGCTGCAAGGATAATAGCATGATAATAATATATCTAGATAATAACAGAGCTGTATCTCATAAAGGTTATTGTAAGGTTACTGTAGCTACCTACTTGTTAATGGGATTTGAAACCTTAGCTCTGAATTTTAAATTTAAATGTAATAATTGTCATCATACGTGATTTTGTTCACAGTGCCATTTGTGTTTTCCATGTAAGTCTGTAGTATTCATGTCATTAGAAAGAAATAGAATAGTTAGTGTCACACAGATGTAAAGGAGATGTGACCCTGATGCTGTAGCCATGCTAATAACGTGTTTCTAGGCCACACAAAGTTAACTTGTACAGCAGATAGCACCAACCTTGACATTTAACCACAAAAACAGTATGAATCATTTTCCTGGTCACAACCTTCATAAAAATTATACATAGAGCATCACCTACACTGTGAAAAAAATTATATATAGTTATTACGATGTATTCTGGCTCCTGAACATAAAACACAGTTGGAACCTGACTTCTGTTTGTAATTTGTTTTCTTTATAAAACCAAAGTAGCTTTTACCACAATCAAGGAAGACATGGTAATACAAACTTCCTTTGATTTATTCCTAGGTTAGGTTCTATGAAACGTTGGAAGCAGCTATGATAATAATTTTAATATATACTGAAATTTAATTTGAACTTGTAGTTACTGAAAATTAAAATGCATTAATTTGACAAACTGTCTCTCATAAACATGTTCAAAATCCCTCATTGTGTTATCAATCAACAACCTGTGAACACCGTGGAAAAGAGCTGAAATAAGGTGGCCACACTACTTTTTTTAGGTGCACTCTACTGCCATCTACTGTCTTGGAGGGTAAACACTGCTTGTGTTAGCAGTAAAAGAAACAGAAATTGTAGAAAGTACATATGTGAAGAAAATGCTATTAAATAAATTAGAAAACATTTATATCTTATTTATAACCAGTATACTTGTTTTCTCTGAAGACATGTTTAAGTGGTCAAAGATGAGGAACAAGCAAATAGTCTTTGAGTTTTATCTCTTTAGCTTCTGGTGTTTGAAGCATCTCTAAAACACATTTTTACCTTCTGTCTCAGCTGCTGTATACAGTCTAGCATGTAGAGACTGGATATTCAAAATATCAAAAGGGTATTATTAGCGTTGACCATTAAGAGCAGCCCAAGGTATGAGTTCTCCTGTATTCAATCATTGTCCATAACCTTTCACAATAGCACAATTAACACTGGAAAAAATGCCTGGTTCTCAATTCTGACAAATATATGTATCTGTATTTCCTTTTCAGAAAGGGTGCATTTACTTTTATCTATTTAACTTGCAGCATTCATCCTGTAGTGTTAAACTACTCAAAATTACTTACCCGTTCATACAGCTGGGAAATGTTTCCTGTGTGTAAGCACAGTGAGTACCTGCTTAAGGGTACAATGGCAGAAGGTGGGATTTGACCCAAGGTTATTACAGTGCAAGGGTAACCACTACTCCACCCAATGACCCTTGACAGTAATAGTTCTATAGCTTTTCCACTTCTGTAACAACTTATTATTTCATAACCTACCACAACTAAAGAGCTGTATGAAAAGCAGTACATCAAGGAACCATTCCTACAGCTTGTGCTAGTTTGCATTTCATTACATACATTTTCACATCAGCTTTGAATTTCATAAATCCCCAGATTACCTTTAGAATTTGAGATCAAATCTGTGCATGTAAACATTATACACATGGGGCCTCAGGTGTCTCTGGGATGGATTCCTTGCTGAAAGAATATTTTTGCTTGCTGCAGCAACACAGAAATCCTCAATGTATGTACATTTCTGTTGCTGTACAATATGCCTTCTTATTACACAAAACCAGCATTGCTAACAATAATGCAAGAACTCTGATCCAAAGGTTGATCCATTATGAATCTTTCTAACTCTAAAGCTGCAGTCTGACAAGATGCCCCCTAGTTATGTAATATTTATTTATTCATTTCATGGACACTTTTCTCCATAAGCTAAATTTTTTTTACTGTGATTTTTACTGCTTCTATTCAGGGTAAGTACCTTGCTCAGGGATCTACATTGAGAGCAATGTTTGAAGCTGGTTCTACTGCAAGGTCACAGTTAAAACTGGTACAATACCTGCTGCCCCAGGTATCAACCTTGTGGAGCAGTTTTATTACCACAGGGAGAGGTCCAGTCTGGTCTGATAGTTATTCAGCTAGAGTCTCACACCCTCTCACTCACCACCTCTGAGAAGAAACTGAACCTCTCCTGACCAATGTGTGATGACACTCAGTGTGACTTATCTCACCATCCCTGTGACGTCTCTTCCATCTTGGTAAATATCACTGACATTTCTATCTGATCCATGTGGGTCCTTTCCATGATCCCTATCTCTGCTTCTGCCACTAGATCTGTCTGTGTGACAGGTCTCTCCCTAATCACCTTGAAAGGTCTGTATCCCTCATCTCTTCATGATAAGTGTGAATTATCTTCCTGATCAGCTTGATGAGTCTCTTTCACCTGTTTCTGTGAGGCTGCTGCAGCTTCACTATGTTTCACTCCACTGGCCGCGCAACCGGCACCGTTGCCACCTCTGGCTGCTTGAACCTCCCCTTACTGCCACCTCTGTTGCGTTGCAGCACATTGCGGTCACCATGACAACTGTGAGAGCAGCACTCCACGTCTCCAAGGCGCATCCTCGTGGTGTCAGCCACTAAAGCAGCTTTTGCACCTTACCTTACCTTAACATTTGCACCAGTTCAAAGCCATGTAACATCACTGGTCTGGTGAACATCAAATGATGTTAAAACTGAGCAACACATGATGGTCTATATGCACAGGGCCAAATGCTTGGGGACACTTACACTCGATAAGTGGCTGTTTTGATAAGGTCTGACCCCCAATGGACCAACAACGTAGCCCATGTTTTGACATCTATGTCTCTGATTGACTGCCTCTGTGTGTGTGTGTGTGTGTGTGTGTGTGTGTGTGTGTGTGTGTGTGTGTGTGTGCAGGTCACATGCATGCTTAATGGAAATCCCTGTGAAAAGAATTACCAGAGTTATATGTCAAAGCCCCCAAGTAACAACAACACCAGTTTCCTGCATAATAAAAATTTATATTTTGCACTTCTAGACTTTTTATATGTGCTATTACTTAAAGTATTTTTTCTGTTGAGGAGCAAAAGTTAGTTTGGAGAAGGAACAAAGTTTTTATTTAATATTGCAAGAGAATCAGATTGTAGTGGTGCTATGAGAGCAGAACTGCAGACCCTCTTTGCTCAGGACAGAAGCCTTCTCTCCTCTCCTTCTCTGACCTCCATTAGCTCAGATATAGGTGGAGCTCTGGTGTCTTTCAGCAGGTGGCTGTTTCAAATCAACAAAACATTTTAATGAAAGTGGATATAAAAAGTGGCATAAGTGTGCTGGTAATGTGCCCACGCTGCTCTAGGGCATATGGTGGGTGGATGGATTGTCCATCTGAGAGGGCAAGCAACAGGACTGGAGGGGCTTTACTTGTTGACCCCTTCCCCTCCCCACTCTTTAATCCACATTAGCCACATGCGCTGACCTCAGATCAGCTGCGTTCAGCCCAGGCTTGCTCACTCTCCACACTCGCAAGCCCTCTGGATTTAATCAAAATGCTAATGGGAGTCTTTGAGTTGGGTTGACATTTTTGCATGCTGTACATATGAATTAATAAATAGAAAAATATTACAAATGCTTTCCAAGAGACAACAGGACATTGTAGCTCATCCCCCAGTTCAGGGATTAATGCTGCTCCCTGGTGGATGCTCTTTCTATCAAATGTAATCTTAAATAAAGACCTTTTTTACATGACTGTTATATAGATGCTTATTTCTGGAATTCTGTGTGGCACTGAAAAGCTTAGAGTGATTGCTGCTGTTTTTCACACAAATGCAGTGCACCTTTTTATGTGGTGCCACACTTTTCTGATGGTGGTGAAGCAGGAAGATAACCTGGCTACTACTGTGCTGCAGTGGAATACACACACACACACACACACACACACACACACACACACACACACACACACACACACACACACAAACAAACAGCAGTTAAGCTAAAGGCTGTACACTCCTACTACAGGAGTACTAACATAGACACATACAATGCACATACTCATGAGCATATTCCTGCAAATACATAAATGAAATAGTGCACGCACCTGTACACAGATGCATCCCCCCAACACACACACAAACACACACACACAGGCAAGTGCCTGTGACACACACACTATCAAAAAATGATCAGTTTGGCAGTCGCGCAGTAATGCAGAGGACCTGCTCGGCTGCCTCTGGCCGCATGTTGCACTGCTGTATCTGTCAGGCATCCTCATTTTCAATAAAACCAGCCAACCATTTAATGCTTTCACACCTTCGCTTAGCCGCCATTAGTCCATAGATTAATATCATTCCTCTTGGTTCCAATGAAGCGGCCAAGTGAGGCGGCTGCCGCGCCACCACTGACACAATGATGAATAGCCATTGACGCAGTACAGGAAGCCAGGTAAAGCACAAGAGGGAAACTTTCCCAGGAGCAAAGGCACAAACTTCTAGGAGTGCCCTGGTGACCTCCTCCTTATCATGGTCTCCCCTCACTGCTCTCAGACATTGACTATGTTTACACGTATGCAATTTATGCCATTATTGTCAAAATACTCATTTACTTTCATTAACTGCTTGCCCACAACTGGATTTCAGTGGTCTGCAGCCTATTTTGGAAATACAGGGTCAGGGTTTGGGAGGTTATATGTGAGCTCATGATGGCAAAATAGTTTCTCATGAAATATTGAGGCTAACCAGTTAACATCGTGGCTAGCATTCTTTTGGTCCTGTAGATAAAACATCTGCTTTCTGTTAAAAACATAAATATATCATGGAAAATACAGAATGTAAAAGAATTCAGTCTAATGCCCTACAAAATGTAATAAAATAAAAATATATATAAAAAAAATTAAAGAATACACAAAAAAAATCTGTAGCTACTTCTTGAGAAAATAGTCAACAGGTGGTTAACCTGCATGTGCTGCTGGATGAGAGGTACTTTTAAGCTAGAAGTGAATTAACAGGTAAGATCTAATCTGTGTCAGGAAATGTTTAACTATAACTATAGAATAATTCTAGGATAGTACATTAACCCAAATGTTGTCATCATCACCTATCCAGTATGTAATTTGTATAGTGTACCATTTGGCTACTAATTTTTAACAGGTAAAAGGAAATATTTAGAGGTCTGGGCCATCTCCTCACCTGTAGGAAAAATGTAAGATATCAAAGCAAAATCAACTCAAATGATATTGAATATAATGTCAGAGCTGCTATAACGTGAACTGTTCCAACCTCTTCAAGGACTAACTAAAGCTAACTTATGTAAACTTTGCAAGTTTATTTTTTGTTGCTATAGAAGGATAGATGGTGATCATAAAGATGCGAAAGCAGATCAGATTAGTTTGAACCATTGTTGTCTGCTATTCCTTCACGTTTTGCAAAGTATCTTCTACTTGAATACCACCATGATGGTGAACGAAATGCTCCCCCGCTGCTGATTTAGGGTGCTTTTTGGGCAGAATCCTATTGCTTTGTCATTTTCTCAACATGTCTGCTCTCTGTAGGATAACAAAAGAGATGCGTGGACTGGCCAGCAGCGTAAAAAAAAAAATTGGACAAGTTTAACCGTGGTCAATCGTAAAACCATTTAATTACAGCTTCCCTAGTCAGGTACACCCTGGACAAGATGCCAGTCCATCACAAAACTGTTAGAATTCTTTCTCATTAAGTTGTTTATATGTCTCCAGTTTACAGAAATGAAATTTGTATTCGGAGTAAGAAGTAGAAATTAGAAAAGGGAGGTGTTTCCCAAAGTGACCTAACAAGCTGGATGCTGTTTAATGACCTGACCTTCCTGACCCCATTTTCCCAATTGAAGTAGCTTGCTGTACCAAACTGGAACAACCAAAAACATGCATTATACTGATGAAGCAATGAGCTGCATGGACATTTGCCTTCTGCAAAATGTATACTAACAGGCTTGCAAACATTTTAGAAAACAGAAGATAGTGTAGTTAATTCATGCATGTTCCCTGAACAGAACACCAGTGTTGTACAGAAATGTGAAATGGTGGTCCTGGCTGGGTTCATGGATACTTGATCCCTCATACAATGTAAAATATATCAAGAAACGTAATGAAGGTGTTTAAACATTTCAGTAGTACTAGAATAATGTAAGACCAAAGTAATCCACATACATCAATGCAGTTACGCTCACTTCTATGAGTTAATGCAGTCTAAGAATGATGCACACAACTGCTTCCAAACAGAGTATTGTCAGCAGCATTATGGATTGCATCTAAACATATTCATTCAAATGTCATTGTTGCTTGTCAGTTTTCATTTTGGCAAGATAGCCAGCTGTGGTCCACTGACAACAAACTAGGGTTCAGTTCTTGTGTTCACCCTCGCACTCTGGCTGCTCCGTCAGCCCTTTTGTTTTTTTGCCATTTTATGTGTTTATGTAGCTGAAGAATCCAATAAAACTCCCATGTACTCTCTCTGCAGTAAAAGCATAAAATGGACCATATGATGCATCAATGCACTGAGAATGAGCCCTCATCTGGAATGACCCATATATCGCACAACCGGTCACTTCATACGTTAATGCTGTGCAGTATTTACTGAATGAAGCAGGGGAAAGTCCCGAAAGTCAGGGGTAAATGTAGTTGAATCAGCATGGACGCTTGCTGACCACTTGTGTGGTTTTCATGGTTTGGGGAAGGTAAGGAAGTGGTTTATCGTTGCCTTCTTTTGACACAGGTCTTTAAACTGTGACAGAAACTGCGAATATTGCAAGAACATGCTGATTCCATACAGACTGAATTGGATTTGAACCTACATCCAGGCCAGGAGCTATCCAGTATGTTTAGAAGTATACTTCCTGCAACTCCAATATTTAAGCTCTGTGCCACCTATAGTATAGATTACAACAGCTTGGTTAAAGTGCAGTTTTAAACCATTGTTTCCCTAGTTCATCAGGCACCAGCAGAAGATCTGATCAAAACCCAGAGATGCTCTTGATCTTTCAATTCCACTCATGTTTTCAAAAACAAGGACCTTCCAGCCCTTTCAGCACTAACACTAACTGAAATCAAGGGGGTGGCTATCTGTGCAAAACAGAACTCTGTTGTGTTTGTGTACAAAAATCAAAACTTGCTCCGGCGATATCGGTTTGGTTCTGCCCACCCACTGGACAACAGTAAGTATCAGCGAGACAGACATTTACAAATGATCTCAAAGCAGTTTTACTGGAACATGGCGGCTGCAAAGGATGGTTTCTTTTCTCTTCCTTTTCAGTTTTGGAGGGTTTGGTTTTTAACTTCTTCAGAAGTGCTTAACTTACAGGATTTCATAGGCAGCTGCTTATTAAGATAATGAGCCACTGGGGCTGTGCTTTCAATTATCCCACAGCCATAGTGCCATGACTGCCTGTGGGTGTCCCCAGTTTTCCAGTGTGAGCCACCCCAGGTCATTAATCTTTTTCAAGCCTGTGATGGTACAGTTCTCCATGTCCCAAAGCGTCACCGTTGGAGGCCCTGTTGCAACGTTACTAAGGTCCCAGCTGATATTTTGCTCAACACAGGAACGATTACAGTTCATCTGCGAATTTCCATCTGGGAAGCTGGATACTGGGTTAAGTGGACAGTCCAGTGACAATATTCTTTAAAACACAGGATATTTTCCAGTATTCTCAAGAAACTGCAAAAAAATTGGCACAGTGAAACCCAAACTGTTAAGAAAATGACTTTATTTCAGCATTTAATGTGGTGTGCTTCCATAAATTTTTAATTATATTCTAAAAGAAGCACATTATCATAAATACATATTTGGCAATGAGGTGTCTGTAATTCCTCTCCCATTTTTTTCCAACATCATCATTTTCCATCATGATCATTAGTAAATGTTCTCTTAAGCAATGAAATGAGACCCAAATTGTTACAAAATCACTGCACTATCATGAGAAAACGTGTTTTAAAAAATCATGCAAACAATACACTGGAATGTCAACAGCGTGACTCCAGCTCCCTCCCACAATTAGCTCGATCATATGGGAATGAATTTTACTTGGAAGAAGGTCAGCGCCAGTAGTTAGAGATACCCTATGGTATGAGGCATGGCTTAAGGAACCAATACCCCAACAGGAATTGAATCAGTTTTCATCTTAGCGACAAGCAGACAGTAAATTGGCACATTTTACCCTGTGTGCTTGTAAGATGACAAATTTCTACAGACTAACTCATCCGAATTTGCAATTTTCCACTGTGGATGGAGGTACACAAAGTGTCACACCCTGCACCAGCTTGTTTACCATAGTACTTGTCATATGGTGGGTGCGCCGAAGACAGAAATTACTGCTACCAATGGGAGCTCATCAGCAAGTCACATGGCGTCGTGCGAGAGGAGCAGGTGCAAGGTGAGCGCTCATCGACGATGCAAATCATAGTGTCTGAGCTTCCAGATGCAAACTGGAGCTCCACGTCAGGCTGTTTCTCCTGTGCACGTCGTGAGTCAGACTGCAAACTACATGCTGAGAATTGAGAGTTCACACAAAAGCAGTTTGTGAAAATGTTCCCTGGCGAATTTCTTCGCTTGTAAACATGTTCGGCGTGCGACCATGCAAGGCACTGGAATATTCCTCTGGTGCTCGTCCCAGCAGTGGGAGGTCCAGTAGATCCATAATTCTGTATTAAAGTCTAGATGTATCTGGGTGTATCTAGTCATGTTCACGTAAGCATCCATACATTTTAGCATGAGAAATTTGCAGTTATTTCCATATCAGCACAACTCATATTTTCTGGGCAGTGATGTCATCCCCTCCAGAAGTGAATCATGTCGAGTGCTTTCTGTTTCTGGGACAACCTTTGCACTGCTGTCACTCTGCTTTGGGACAGAAGTGGTTACTGATCATGGATGTATGGATTTTTGAGTGTTTCTCTGTACTACCTCCCACACTGGTAGTTTCAAAGAAACAGAACAGTTTTGTACAGCACTGTACTGTTGACAAAGGAGGTTCAGTATCTGTAGCTAGTGTCACTGTTACGAGCACCTTGTTCCCTTTTAACTCCTCTGTTCATCATAAAACCAATGTGTTCACTGTGCCCATGTTTGATGAAATGTTTACACATTTCTGCCACCAGCTACTCTCAGGGCTGCATTTTTAAGGCTACAACCGTCACGTTTGACCCAAGAGCTTTCATTTTTGTAGCTCTCAGAATTATTTGGTTTTCTGTGAGCTGGTGGGAGAGCAGGCACATGGGGCCATGTCAAGTAGGGCAACCTGATTAGTAACCATGCGACACACAGCTTGCTGGATTACCCTATGAACCCTTTTGCTTTGAGACTGTGATGGGGCCCCTAATGGGAGGTGTGTTCCAGTGTTAATGTTAGTTCTTCTGTGATAAAGAGGCAGCATCTTCCTAGGCAACCACCTCCCACACACACAGGTCATTTGGACCCTGTTGACCCCCCCCCCCAAGACTTACAAAAGTTACAATTCACTCATACATTTCACTTCCCCTCACCACATTGATGTGTGCTAGCCACATATCACATTCCCATTTAATACTAATGTTGTTTGCCTCTTCTAAATGCAAAAATATTGTAGATTTATGGCACATCAGCTTGGTTTGGAAAGAATTAAAATGGCATAATCATCTTCATTTCATTTATAGTCCATGAAAAAAAGGATCTAATCACAGAATCTATTTCTATTAGTTGATGACATTGTTACCCTCATCGCTGGTGGGTGTTCTCTTTAAAGCAAAATTGCACCGTTTGACCAGAACAGACTGTAGTGCCTTATCTTTTTGGGTTTCAAAAGTGCTGATTTGGGTCTTTTTAAAAGACCACAAAAAATGATGCTAGACCTTGCCCTCTCTCACCACCCACTGATAAAAGCACACTGTCATAGAGCCGGGCTTGATATCAAACACTGCTGATGCTTGTACTGAACCATCTGCTTCGTGGACCAGGACACCTATGGTTACCTTTTTTTCACTTCTCTTAGGGTTCTGAAACTCTTATGTGTCAATAACCACTTCTCCAGTGCAGAGATGTCATGGTCTGGTGTCAATGACTCACCCTACACACATGAGGGCCCATCAGTCTCCTGCTGTAGGACATGATCCAGTTAGTTACCTTGAAGTTATGTAGTAAAAATTACCCAGCTGTATAAATGGATGAATCCGTGTCAGAAGATTAGAGTATAAACCTGTAGGTAACATAGGAGAAAAGTTTCACATAAATGAATACATGTAAACAGTGCATAATTTTGGGGGAGTCAGATGTGTGACTGCCATATTTCGTATGATGACGGTGCCACAGGAGGGCATAACAGGCACGCTGATCTAACATAATGCTTCATGTGCCAGCAGCAGCGTCTTGCTGATTCATGTGGGTGCTATCGCTCCAGCACAGGGGTGTTCCCCTTGGAGCGGCGCGGGCCCAACTGGCTGCCGAGATGAGGACAAGCGGTGCGGTCAATTTACACGCTCATTAAATCAACGCGCTATAGGGCCCTAATCTCGCGTCTGCAAACAGAGCCATTTTCGTTCCGACTGCTACCGACATTGCCTGCATGCGGCTGTGTTTATTACTATACGATCTGTCATCCTTTTGCATAAGCAGTCAGCAAATTGGCTGGCTCAGTGTGTGCTGAAAGAATTTATTAGAGGTGGCTGGTTTCGGCGATCAGACAACCAAAGGCAGTGATGGGAACGCTCTGACTTGGCTTTGGAAAAGGGCCTTCTTGGGAGTTTTTTTCACCGTGCTGGAGTAAACCGCTGCTCTCTTTGTCGTCCCTTGGATTAGCTGGAACAAGGTTCACGAGAGTGGCATGGTGGTGCAGCGGGTAGCCCTGGTGCCTCACACCTCCTGAGCTGTGGGATTGGAGAATTGGACACGGATTCAAATTTGGCTCATTCTGTGAGCAGTTTGAAGGTATTGCCCACGCATAGGTTTATTCCTTTCCACCGCCCAAAGACATATGTTTCAGATAAACTGGCAAGTGTGTGTATATTCCTACCAATGGACAGATGTTCCGATTAAGGTTTATCCTGTCTTGCGCACTTTGCTTAACTTGTAGACCATTGTTACCCTGGACTAAACAAGCAGTTATTGATACACTTAGTAATTCATTGATTTTTCTGATGCTTTTGTCCAAAGGAATTTATAATGTTAAACTACTTTCGTTTATATAGCTTGGTATTTTTTTTCATGGAGCAGTTTTAGGGTACTACCAGCAACAGTTGGGATTCAAATCTGGGTTCTGAGTTCAACTTGACAACTCTAACCATTGCAATGCCTTATGGCACTTTATATTAATAAAGGCTAAATGTACTTGCTGACTGTCATTATGATCCAGTTTTATTAACAAAAAAAAGGATTTTCCTTAAAACTGGTTGCCAAAGGGCCCCCAGCTGTTTGTTAAACTTCTTGTATTCTCATACTCATCCTGTCTTTTGTCAGGTAAACCCACAAAGGACTTGACTGGAAAGCCCACACCACCCAGGATGAGCCACTGACTTTTTCTGCACGTACCAGGCTGTGGCACTTGTTGTCCCTCCGGAATGGGAATGGGTTTACTGATGTACCCAAAAAGCTGCCAGATAGCTCCCAGGTTGTCAGTCAACATGTGCGCGCACACACACACGCACACACACACACACTGGAGCCAGTCAACTTATTACATATCGTCATGGAGATGTTTAGAAGCGATCTTATCCAGGCCAGGGTGCCTGATTGATAGTGCAATTATGTGAACTGGATATCGGTCTGGTTAGGAAGCTGGAATTTTTGTCGCCGAGATCCTTCACCTCTTATGGTGGAATGTATCTGTGAAAAGACTCTGTCACTTTGAGGAATAGCAGGTACAAAATAAGAATCAATCAAACCTGACTTTTCTGTATCTGAAAGCTGAATTTACTGTTTTTAAAGTTTCTGATCTGCTTCTGCTTTACATTATTTTTCCCCGTTTTTTAAATGGAGATTTGATGTGATATTAGCTGGATATATTTCTGCAGCATCTTTTCTGTTTCTCTTGCATAGAAATTTCAATTTGCATCACACTGTGCTTGATAATACTGTGACACGGCTCCACCTGGACCTTGAACTAGCAACCTTCAGGTTATAAGCCCATTAAACCACCTTCTGCTGTTTCTCATCATGGAATTGTAATTGGTGGGATCATTTACGTTCCTCTGCTGCATGAACGCTATAAGTTCATTTGCACAGCACAAAGCAGCTACTTGTGCGAACCCCCACCATGGACATTCCCCGCCTGCGTGACTGATTTCGGTAAAACCGTGTCTTAAGAGACGATTTGTGATGCCTTGCCGCTAAACTCATTACAGAGCCAGTGTGTGCGAAGTCGACGGTAATCTGTGAAAGCACAGTGCTAACTGAGAGAAGCCGATAGTCACAACGGGCGCCTCATTACATAAAACAAGAAAACAGAAGTCCAAAGTGAAGTTCAGCTGAGAAGATGGCCAAGAAGAAACCAACTTGTTTTTCATCTTTTTTTGGCTTCCTGTTGTTGTTTGTATCAAGTTTGTCACTTTGGGTCCCACCTGCTGGAGGACATCTGCGCAGCGATGGTTACGAGATCCATCTCTAAACCCCACCACAAGCACTCTGTTCTTCGCCTCTAGACATTTGGTGGTCCCAGTCACAAGGGGTCCAAAACTGAAAATCCATCATTACTCAGTTTTGGCTCCAATGTGGTGGAATGAGCTCCCTGTTTTCCTCATAGCTGCTGAGTCTCTCCCAGCATTCAACAAGTGTCTCAGTCTCATGTTTTTCAGAGGCCCTTCCCCGCTGATCTCCTGACAGCTACATAAAAGAATACAACACCATCTGCTATGATTATCTATTCACTTGCTGTTTGAATGTTACTTGTACATGCAGCTACTTGAGGGATGTGAACCAACAACATGGATGGAATTAGACAAACAAGCTGTCCTTTGATTACCCCATATTTGTCTCTACAGCCCTTCATCTGCTGCTGATGCACTTTTGTTTACTCTGAGTACTATAACTCTTTGGCCAAAAGTGTCTGCCAAATGCATAAATGTACATTATTAAATAGTTTGGAAGCTGTGATTTTTTCCCTATGCTCTGCTGGTTTCATTATCTGGGTTCAGATAGGGCTGTCTCCCTCCGGTGACCCCCTGCCCCATCCCACACATGCCGGCACCTTTCCTCCGACCCTCTTGTCTCATTACCTTGAGCACATTGACTAAGTGCAAATGAGAAATTTCTGCATTGTGCTCTCATAGCTGCAGCACTTACCCAGAAGCAGCTATGATGCAAACACAGAGCCGTGGTTACAAACAACGCAGCCCCCTGGGTAATCAGTTCTGGCAGTTTTCTGCCACTTGTAGATGTACTAGAACACAGCTAACTGCTGGTGAGGAAAACGTCTCCACAAGGACAGTCATTGCAAAAATGTACCCATGAAACAAAATGCACAAATGTTTAGTTTTGCCAGTGTTCGTGTATTCGAGGTCTGCTAAGGTGGTATCAGCAATCATTGGACCACAATGGTGGGCAGACAGGCATTAAAGTGTGTGTACACATAAGTGTATGGACACTGCAAAGCTTAAAGGACCCATCGGTCTTGAACAGGAAGTGGCACCTAGCTATAACATTTATCCATTTAGCTGACACTTTACTCCAAAGTCACTTACCATGTTAAACTGCTTACAGCGATTTACCCATTTGCACACTTTTTACCATTCCAGTTTATGATATCTTGCTCAAGGGTACTACAGCAGGAGGTGGAATTAAAAACCTGAAGAGCCACATTGCATCCGCTGTCTCCCCCAAGCTGACTTTAACCCCTTTAACCAGCCCTTGGGCGTCTCCTAACCCAGGATCTGGGCCGCGTCCTGTTTCGCCCAGAAACCACTGGATGAATATTGCATTTCATACTCTGCTCCAGCACTATAATATACTTTACAGTAGGTATGGAGGAACAGCAAGTCTGACAGCTAGCGGTTGCTCATAAAACCCGGGCGCCATATGGTCTCGCTGTCCAGACCAACACCGCGGACAGGAGCGCTGCCAGGGGGTTGGCGAAGAAACGAGCAGCAGCTCCGGGGCGGCAGTGCACCGAGTGAGAGGGAGATATATTTCAGTGCCATTGCTTTCATTAGCTTGATGAATCGTTCCTTTCACCAGCCAAAAGGAGAGGGTGTGAACTCACATCCACCTGGTCTGGCCCTCAGCGAAAGCAAATTTCTGAACGGCTTCTTCACAGATGGCGTCAAGGCCCAACTCAGTTCCAGAGTTCTTTAATTAAGTTGCTGGGAAACAGAGACAAAATGAAGAACTGATTGATGATAGCAGTTGGGCTGAAATGGATTACTGTATACATTACTGTATATTTGCCATCTGCAGATTTATCCTGAGGACAATGAAACATTATTTGGCTTCCAAACCGATTTATTTACCATTTCTCTGTTCTGTTGATCAATAGGACGTTATTATAAGTTCCTGCTTGCATTGTCCCGCACCATTTGATGCAGGAACTGTATTTTCGTGCATAACATTTGGAGGCTATTAATGTGTCACATCCTTCTGTCTCCTTGATGGAAGTTGGATCTCCTTCACTCCTTCTGCCATGGGCCCATGATGGCTTGTTAGGTGCACCTACAGCTTGTTCTGCAAGCTCACAACAGATTTTATATGAGTGCAATGTACACGTTTTTCTGGCCGAAGTGCTTCACAGAAGTATCAGAGGTAACTGAAGCCCCTTATTCCACCATGATGGCAGATGAGACAGAAAGAATGAGGGGGAAAAATTTCCCTTTGTCCTTTAAAGCTGCCGAATCCTTTCAATGCTCTAGAATGGACTCAAAACACATCTCTTTTAGATCCTTTTGAATAATGCTATGTCTTGAAGGTTGGAGAAAGGTGCTAAATTAATAAATGCAAATGTAAAGAAGAGAGACATTGATATTTTGAGAAGCGGGAGAGGAAAGCAGTTTATCTTATCTTTCCAGCAAAAAGTGAGCAATGGGTGGATGTGACCTGGAAAGTCGCTGTCCCGTGAAGATACTGAGGACGGCCAACAGAAAGCAGGCTCTGCAGCAGCCATGGCTGTGACAGTGAAGAACAGCTGGGGCCAACCAGGCTGCGGGGACCTGTGACCTTGGAGATGATTTGGGACTGCGAACATGGAAAAAGCAGCTTGAGATTATTTTGGAAACCAGGAATGTTTACACTGATACAGTCAAGGCTGTGCATTGTTTATCACTGCTGTTTATTTGTTTATGCCAACACCATTATGCAGAACAGCACACCTTATGAAGATCCTCACTCAAGGATATAACAGCAGTGGTCTTCAAATCTAAACCTGACCCCCAAGTCGAACCACTACGTCACCTAGTGGCCCTATAAACACGTTGCTTAGCGTGTGCAGTAACCCAGTAAGAGGTGGGAGCAGGTAGAACAGCAACAGGGGGTGGGACTTATCTTGAAGGACAGCCAAAGAAGGAAGACCAGCTCTCAAGGTGTAAAGGCTAAAATACACAAACACACACACACACACACACACCAAATGGTTTGGGAAGCCTGCAGGGACACTGAAGGAATTTAGTTTAAAGGGATTTTACTGTGGTTGTTTTTCTTGAATTTCATGTTGGTACTTAAAGGAGCCCTGTCCTCACCTGTTTCCCTGTTTCGCTAATAAACTGCAGTTTTATCTGGCCTTTCTCTCTGGCTCCCGTGATGCCCTGACTTCCCAAAATGGTCACATCCCCATGAAGAACCAAGTATGTGTCACTAAAAGGAACCAAACACCACTGTCTCCATGCAAATGTGTTTCCCTTCAGTAAGCCCCCCCCCTTCCGAGAGACATTTTCATTCTAATTAAAAAGGGGGAATGCACAGCATGTAAATTAACTATGAAACTGACTATAAACCTCCTCCCGATGAGTCATGGGTATGGAGCAGGTAAACTATCATCAGATTCACATCATGAGACCCTCATATTTTATCTTCAGCCATTTGATGAATATCAGAGTCGATTGGGGCAATAGTCTTGGGAGAGGTATGTGCTTTGGGAGACAGTTGTTAGAACCCCTGTACTTCTTCACAGGTAAGAGGGGATGGAGGGCTGAACCAGGAAAAACAGCAAACCTGCATCCTCAAATCCAGACTGAAGTTTGGCCTGATGTTTGTGACTGTTAGGAGTGAAACTGAGCAGGGGATATGGTTATTTCCATCCATCCATCACGGCTTCTCCAGTACTGTACTGAGGTGATACCGAGTCTCTGAAACTCGGGTCATGAGACAGCATACACCCTGAATGAGCCGCTATACCACTCCAAAGCGATCACACCCACTTTAGGGATTTTAGAGTCACCAATCCATCTGAATCATGTATCTTTGGACTGTAGGACAACAGTTTAGCAGAATGTAGACAGCCGAACATGAAGCAGAGAAAAGCATAAAGGGAGGAGACATGAAGAAGCCAGGAGAGACATGGGTATCTTACCCCTCTAAAAAGCGGTTAAGCATCAACACTGCAGATTTCAGGAGTTCCTAAATGTGTGCTAATCTCCACACAGGATCTGCAAACGTGGCTGCCACTGCTGCTCACTGGCGCTTTGCTTTAGTTACACGCCAGGTGGCGCTGGTGCAAAGTCAAGATCTGTGGCAGAGAGCTTGAGGCAGAGCCAACAAAAACATTGTGAGATGCTCTGAAGCCAGACAGAGCTGACTGGGGACTGGATTACTTCACTTGACCCCCTAGCTCTACAAACAGGTGGGTCTCACCTGGGGAACCACCTTGCTGCAAAATGTCCATCTTTTGTACAGGGCATTTTGAGCATTCAGGGCCAAAGATTTAAGTAAACTTACAATAAACTTAGTAAGGGCTTGGGTTTCCTTTTCCTCTATACAGGTCAGGCTGACAGTCAATTCACTGTCTAGTGAACCAGTGTGCAGCATGTAGTAACATCCATTACAAAGCAGTCAGATTGTAAATAGTTATTTTTGTCTCCACATGCATAACATGAAGCGCATTTGCATATGTCATTGCCATAACAGCATGGTGGATTGTGTGGCCGGTTTCATAACTGCTCTGCTGGACGCCATTTTCTGCTTTGGAGTTACATAATGAGCCCCGAGTCACCCAGTCAATTCCCACCAAACTCATTACCAGAGGGTGATGGAGAAGATATGAACTGCATTAGCATGCACAAAATGTCACAGCTAAATGGAAAAGCATGATTTTGCTCATAAGGATCCTACATGGTGAGGAGGGCTTCATGGAAAACTTTATACAGTCTGATTTCTTGCAAGTTATTTGTAGAGCTGTTTAAAAATCATACTTTTGTATGTCCTTATGATGCACAATTCTCAGAGGAAGGCTGTGAAGCCGTGCTTGAACAACCTAACATGAGAACTGATCAATACAGGTTTATTTTTTCCTTACCGTTAAATACTGAAGCTGTTCTTTGGAGCCATTGTGAAAAGACTGGACTGTCTGAGAAAGATGGGGATGCTTGGAAAAGTTGGAGGCAAAAGAAAAAAATAGAATGACCAGATGGTTGAACTCAATCTCAGAGTCTCCCCTTTCAACAACAGGAATACAAGTGAAGGACAGAACTTTCTCTCACCAAAACTGGACAAAGGCACATAATGATAAAATATTATGAAAGAGGGCTGCACTTTGCTTATTCTTAATCTTTGGACATTTTCCTGTTCACTGGTCATTTTGAACTGAGCCTTCTCTCTGACTGCTCATCTATTCTCTGGAGGATGAAGAAGGCAGAAATTTACTCTGGTCTTCAAAAAGTCTTATAAACCTTTATTGGTATTTAGATCTGATAATTGGGAGTTATGGAAGGTGCTGGACTTCAAAGACAGACTTAGTGGCCAATTCTGCTTTACTTCCATTGCTTAAAGGTCTATACTTTGCTTAAAGGTCTATACCAAAAACAAGTTGAGAAGAACAGGGTCCGAAACCAGAAAAGCAATCAGCAAACATTCCAATTTGGCAGTAAAAACAGATCAGGAGAAACAAGGTCTAAACCAATGAGACAAACACTATCACAGAACGGGCACAAGGAAGCACAGCCAGAATCTGACAGAGTAGAGGTACAAACATAGGAGTTAAACACTCAAAGCAATAAACCACCAAGACAGGCTATTGGGGAAACACAAGAGGCAATAATGAGGGTAATAATAGTGATCAGGTGGGGAAGGCAAGGCAGGGAGTGCACAGAAATAAGTAGGAGCCAGGCCCTTGCAGTACACAAAATGGTTAACAGGGTGGCCAAAAGGTCCCTGTGCAGGCCAGAATCCTGACTACTACTACTACTACTACTACTAATAATAATAATAATCATCATCATCTTAACCAATTGAATTTGGTATTCAAATGATTGATTTATCTCTGTTAGTGCTTTCAAAATTGTCATTAAGCTCCTTCATTTTGTGCCCTTTGACATGAGCTGTCCAATATTTCAATAACACACCCCCACCCTTTATTACATGGGTTTAATAAAATTCATCCACCCTTTGTGTTTGTGTTATTTATGCTTTGAAAGAGTCATGTTGAGAATTGTTTACGGCTGCATCATAAATACATTGTCCATGGTGAAGAAGTTGACATTTATAGGCGTGTAAAAGTGATCTGCCTGTCAGCCATGAAGTCCCCTTTGATACAGAGGGCTATGAATCAATTCAGCAGGAGGCGCATTAATGCCATCTGCATGACGTCAACCAGCACCCAGCAGGTTACGTCCCAAATCTGGAGACACAATTCATCCGTGAGCAGATTACATGTGGAATGAAAAGAGCTAGCAGGCAGCCGTGTCCTACAGGTTTAGCGGGTTAAACAAAACTCGTTTTGACATTTGGTTTCTCTACTTAACTGGCTCTTTCTCCTGAGCTTTCCACTGGCCAACGTGTGCAGCCATCGTACGAGCGCCTCTTCTTTATTCAGTAGGGTTTTTTATTCACATGTGCAATATATTCATATTAAATCCACTGAACCATTCTCACAAACATTATATATAACATACCAGATATTTCCATGAAGTACATTAGCACAGAATGACTTACATCATATATTTCCTTAATAATAAAAATCTTTACTGGTAAACTAAAATCCCTGAGAAGATACATACCTTTTACAATGTATGGTAGAATAGTTTTATTAATCCAATATAACAGAACATTTTAATAGCATATTATTGAAAAAGCATCAAACTCATACCCCAAGCTGGAGAGTAAATGGTCAACAAATTTACTAAAATTGCATATTAAAATTTACAAGGCAGTATTTAAATAGACCTTAAATGCAGATATGAACACTATTTACAGAGGAAGCTACAGCTACAGACACAGATGAGGGAATCGCTGTGGGTAGTTAAGGTGCGGTAGGGTGGGGAGGGTTCGGCGGGCAACAGCTCAGTCATTCCACAATCCCCAGTCGCTTCTTTATGAAATGGGCTACAAGGCACTGAGGCCGCTGCTGATACTCCACCAGGACATCGTGGGGCGTGGAGATCTGGTCGCCCTCAAAGCGATTCAGCAGGGTCACGCAGATGACGGCCGCTGGAACAGAGCAACCGTTATCCACTTGGTCAGGGGTTCATGGTCATCCCATCAGAATAAATCATTCAATTAAAGTCATTCATTTGCTCTTGGAAAGTCTGTCCATCGCCATGTGGAAGGCTGTAGGATGGGATATGGTAAGGTACAGTACAGTAGGGTTGGGTAAGGTAAAAGGGGCAACCCTGCACTTTCATTGTTCACTCCTACCTGACAAGCTTTGCCGCACTTCCCCTTGCCTACCTATCAAACCCTGGATGTGGAAGTTATTGCATCACCGGTGCGGATACCTTTAAGGCCACAGACGTGGCACATGGCAGCGAAGACTGTGGACTCCATCTCCATGTTCCTCACCCTGGCCCTGTGGGCTTTGCGCAGGTACTCCAGCTTGTCCTCGAGGGAGAATGAGCACAGTGCACCATCCAGACGGCCTTGACCTGCAAGTTGTGCCAATATTTTTAACTTCTAAACTGCTTTTCAGAACCGTATCTCACTGTGGAGCTCAGTACCCCTGGTAATAAGGAAACCTTCCTTTTCGATGGGAAATTCTCCTTGCAGGCCGCTGTGCTCACATTTACTTTTAGATTTATTCATTTAGTCAACGCTTTTCTCCAAAATAGCGTAAACTGTTTTTGCAAAGTTTAGGGTAAGGACCATACTGAAAAGTACTACAGCAGGAGATGGGTTCCCTGGGTATCTCACCCCTCCACTGAAAATAACAGAAAGAGATCCTCCTTTCTATGAGAGTCACTGTTGTATGAAGTGAAGTTGTACTGGAAAAATCCTGATGAAAAAATTCAGTGTTAAGACAGTGTGTATTATAAGTATTTAGTTCCAAACAGGCTCAGAAAATTTTTGTATAAACTAATACATTGATTTTACCCAGAGATATCTGAAAATTAAAAAAGAAATTGGGCTAAACTGCATTTTATGATACTTGCTCCAAAACTTGAACTGTATGCAGCTGTTTTAGACAGACGTGCAAATTCTTTAGTTATATGAAGTGTGTAATGATTTTATTTAAAAAAATGTGCTGATGATTTCTGTAATATTGGGAGAAACAAAGATAGAGAATTTAAAAAAATAAAAGATAAAAATACTATTTGATTGATTTGGTTACATGTAAAATAAATAACTCAATTTAGTAGTCAAAAGGCTTTCTTTGTGTTCCTTAGAGACAGCAAAGCTTTAGAAACCATGGAATTATCTACATCTTTCAAGCTCTTTGTGTTGTCTGTGCATTTGTTCTTCTGCCTTTTCATCTGTTTTGTTCTATTTATGTTTTTTCTGTACTGCTTTTGTATTGTTAAGAATTTATTGATAAAACATATCTGATGAGCTAAGACTGTAGTAACAAGCAGGCCATGGGGCTACAAAGTAGAACTGGAACTGGGAAGAAGGGGGGGTGGCTTTACCTTCATAGAAGTCATAGGTGCACATGGTGTTTCCGATGATGGTGGGCAGATCTGGGATCTCAGTGGAGCAGTGCAGCAGCTCCTGCGCCAGGCCCTTGTCCAGCTCCGTGCTGCGGACGATCACATTGCCAAGCACCACCTGCTCGAACTGTGGCCGGAAGAAGGAGTCCACTGCCTTATCTGTGATCACCACTGTCCCCGGGGCCAGGCCTGCAGGACACAGTCACCATACGCTTATTTAGCAAGTCAAAGCTTTTATCCTCAGAGCCCTGTGTGGCACCACCGCGTGACACCGAAACACTAACGTACAATATGATCATCAGCAATTTCCCTGTGTGAATTGTCATATGGATGCTGAACAAATTCTTATAGCGCAGTGCTTTACAGGGCAAATATTACCACTGTCACATATGGAGGAGCTGGATATTTTTTTATGAATTTCATTAAAAGTTGCTGCCTCAGGGACCCCGTCCTCAAACTTGCGCTACTATTTGTTCCTTCACCAAGTTGTGCATTGAGATTAGCCCCCCCGAAGAGTTTAGCTTTTGCTAGACAACGAATATTTTAGAAGTAGAGGGGACAAAGTTTACAAGTGTTCCACTTCACTCTTCGCAGGCTCAACATTAATTCAGCCTGTTAAACAATTATATAATTCGGTGCAAATAATTAATGGTGCACTTGGAAAGGCAATGGTTGAAGAAACCCACCGATGCCTCCGGAGGTGCCAATGCGGAAGAGGATGACGTCACGACAGCGGGCGTGATACAGCAGCTTGATAAGCTCGTGGAGCATGATGGAAATGGAAGGGATGCCCATGCCGTGCTGTGGGAGGAAGGAGAACAAAAACTGTCATGACTGGGGATTGTGATCAGGTCAGGGAACAGCACAGCGGTGGTGGTCCAGGAACAAGGGGAGGTGAAGGACTGAATATTCAGGTGCAGAAGATTTTGTTCAGGTTGCCAGACTTGAATCACATAATTATCTCAATAACAGTGCATCAAGTTTTGTAAACAGTCCTAGGCGGGCAGTTCCTGTAAATCTAACATGCTTGGGAGAGCAATATAACCATGCGATGAAGTCTGGTTTTATGAGGTTGTTGTGGGAACCTGGGGAGAAACACTCACACTGATGGAAAGCACTGGCCCCACTTTGTACATGGAGTAGCGGTCTGTGCCGGCGCAGATGTCCTGGACATTGGTGGCATCACCAGGCAGCGCCAGCTCCTGGTGGATGAACTGGGCAAAGGCCTTCATACGGTTGGCGCTGCCGCCCACACATACAAACTTTGTAGGAAAGGAAAAACATACTTGTGTCATCATGGGAACCACATGTACCATGAAGAGTTGGAACAGAGGTGGCCACAGGCCACAAGGGGGAGTGTTTTTCTCCTTTATCTAGAATTTTCCCAATTTCTCTGCTTCATGGGATTTGGGTTTTGTCATGTATTTTATTTTTGCTCATCTGCTGAAAATTGTTCTAATCACTATTTATAAAGCAATTTGGGACAATTCCTTATGAAAGGCCTTGTGATTTACCCTCCTTTCTGTGTCTTTGCCTTTGTTAAGGCACTATGGAAGCAAACTCTATTGAGGTTAAATAAACCCCAGCCTACCTTAATGTCCCCAAACATCTCGGGAAAGTTGTGGGTCCTCGTACCCAGGTTGAAGTGGTAGAGAATGTCCTCATCAAGGGAGTCAAGGTGGGGGTTCTTCACATGGACTAGCTCATCTCTGTGGGACATTTAAAGCACTTGTTAGAGCAGGTTCCCTAATGTGGAGCCTGGCTGCTTGAGGACAGCAGCAGGTCCACATATCAAAGGAATATAAAAATAAAAATAACTGTACAGATACGAAACAGTGATCCAACAGCACATTTTCACAGCAAGGAAGCTGTGATTTAAGACTTTCTAAACTTGTTGTTTGCAGAATTCAAATGCAAGTTTAAAAAAGAATACATATTGACATTGACATTGATAATGACATTAAAAATCTCACTGTGATGAACACTGTTAAAATAGAACATTTACATTCTTATTATACTGTATATACTTTATTTCATGGTATATTTTCTACAGTTTAAATATTAACCTTCCTTACTTGTAGTCACTGTGGTCCTTCCTCACGGTGTTGAATAAGATGGGTGGCATTTTTTATATCTGCTGTTTTCCTGTAACAAGTAAAAGATTAAGGAGAATCAGAATCAGAAAAACATTATTATCCCGAAGGAAATTACTTAAATGTAATATAAGTATATACTCATGTATATGTCAATGCAGAGTCTTACAGAATGTTCAAGTGTTGTCACTGCTTTCAGTAGGCAGGTGCCCGTGTGGCTCTAAGCGACTCAGGTTCAGTGTTCTGCTCAGCTCTGTACAGGAGGAGAATAAACACATCCACTGCAAGTTGTCAACTTTTATAGTGTCCACTCCTCTGACCACCATCTCTGGTCAGATTGGTCTGAAAAGGAGTACGGTCGCCACACCCCCCACACACCCCTTCCCACTCTCAGGTGTCCTCTATATGGCAACATTGTTTCCTCTGGGTTACAGTACCATGGGCTCACAGTGTCCCATCCTGAAACAACATCCTAGCCATGACGCAGAACTTTTAATCCACCTGATTTGTCCAAGTTTGGAAAATAAAATACAATAGTTTACCCATTTAAACAACTGGACAACTTCTACAGCATCAATTCAGCGTACACACCTTGATCAAAGGTACTACAGCAGGTGCAGGGATTTGTATCTTTCACATTGCAAGATTTTAATCGCTGTTCCCCCTGCTGCCTCCAAAGATACTAAATAGAGATAAGGGATCTGGACAGTATAGGACAACGGGCATTCATACACACTCATGCAACATGCACACAACATTCAGTTCATTACTGATAAGAGTGGTAAACCCCACAGAGATGAGAAAAAAAAATGGATTGGGTAATACTGGGAATTTTTACGAAGTCCTGAGAAAGAGACAAATATTTATTTAACCAGCTGGTTAATAGGGGAGTGGGGGGCTTTGTTTTGAACTCCCCGGTGTACACATCAGTCAAAGATATTGAGTACGATTATGTAAGTTTGTCAGCAAAGATGGGGAGCCACTGAGACTGGCTTTTAGACCCGATGGAACACAGTGTGGCCAAAACATCCAGTGTTTTCCTTTTTTTTTCTAATTTTCTAGATTTAGCTGAATTTTTTGTAACAGGAACGCTCAATAGTCCAAGTTTCTCTTCAAACACAGACATTTTTTTTTGCCAGAAAACAGCATTCCTTTATGGATGTGAAAAAACCAATGCACACAAACCATTTACATGCACATGCAGTTTTATTTCACTGACATGTTTCAAGCAACAGCAAATGTCAACTGTTTTTTTTAACATAAAAACACAGGAAGACCTCAAGTGTGTGACTAACTTTTTACACCGCAGGCTCCATAAAAAAATTATACAAAAATTTTTGCCAACCAAATAACAGATACAGTTCAGGAGGATGAACAATTGGGAGTTAAACACAAAGGGAACAAACAAAGAAATAAGATATGAGTTGTTGCTGGAAAATCACGCTGAGCGTCCTGCCAATAATCCTAAATTCATAATCATGCAATAATACAGGTGTGCAGATGTCTGAGCTGGAGGAGGCAGTCACTGCCATCGCTGCTGGTGGCCAGTTCCCTCAGCTCTTTGACAACATGGGGCAATGGCCCCTCTGGGTTCTGAAAGTGCCACCTCTGCAATCCTTTGCGCACCAATTCTTTCTTCTGTTGCCAGGGAGAAGGGCACAGGTTTGCGATTCTGCTAACAAAAGCTAGGTGTACATATGCCAGGTCAGCGAGAGAGCAACACAGTCCATGTTGCTTGCTCGGACCTGGTATGCAAGGCTCATTCCCTGGAGACCTGGAGGACCTCCATAAACAAACCAGTAAAGGACGATCATTGTACGAATTAAATCACTGTACGAATTAACAAAGAGGGGTAGCTGGGCTTGGCGGTGACGTCCCTGGAGAAGGAGGGGCCGATCAGGTGTGGTGGGCATCGTCGGAGTACGTCTCACTCGGACACCTCCGGGGCCGCATCCCCCTCAGGCACCATCGAAACCTCCGGGTCCGAGGTCACGCCTACAGCACGAATAAACCCCATTACCTTTCTGGCCATTTTAACCTATAGCAGTTATACCTAAGAGTAAACAAAGACGGACCCTGCAGACTAAAAATGGAAGGATTATTATGTGCCAGTTAAGCAGCTGGGCATCCTAAAAGGGTTTCATGCTGGGGAACTCTGGGAAACCAAAGAAACTGCTGAGCAAACTTCAATACAACAGGTTTGATAAATAACCTTCTCTGAACAAAGGCATCTGCAGAAAATTAACATTTAAATTATTTTTCCAACAAACTCAAGTGTACAGGACAATTATTAAACAAGAGAATCCTGGGGTCTGACAAATATGCACTCTGCAGCTACACTATGATAAAAGCCACTGGTGTAGTTGGCAGGACCCTTACTGGATACACTGTCCTCACTGGGTGACTTCTTCTCATCTGCAGCATATCCAAAGCTGAGAAGTTTCGACATGCTCACAGGAGCCGGTTTCTTGTCGAAAGATCTGATGGAAAAAAAACAAGGAAGGAAGCCTTCAGAGAATGACTCCTGATGAGAAAACATTTAAAAGACTGGAGATGGGGAGTGTGAGATGCCCAGCAAGGTCCCTACAATACTGTACACTGGCTCATGTTATGCACGGTCAAGTTACACATTTTTTGGAGACACATTTTCCGATTCACTGTTCCTCAGTGTTGGTGATCAGTTGAAAAGTTGAACGCTGCCCATGCTTACAAGATAAACGCATCAACAACCAGCATCAAACATTAACTTGTGGAGAGAAGGTGCTTTAATTTTCAGCTGTTTCAATTTTAAGGCAGCTGGAGGTATAATTTAATAATTATTAAATTATTTCTTTTTTGTTTCTTAGCGTGTAAACAGAAGTGTTGCTCTGGTGGCGCACCAGCGACAAATGAAACAGGCCACATGTGGAGTTATGCAGACCACCTGCTGCTGGTCCAGGTAACCAGGTTTTAGAGAATTTACACAGAGCAGTTCCAGTGCACCTGACCACAACGGACCAAGAAAAGTAAAGGCTGGAGATGGACTTCCAACCACTGAAAAGAAAACTACAGGTCTGGTTACTCACATGGAGTTATTTATTCATTTATTTTGTAAAGATGAAAACAGAGCTTTAGACAAACATAGCGTACTCTAACTGGTCACAGTGTGTCCAAGAATCCACGTGATCAATTGCTCAATTTTTTTTTTTTTTTTTTTTACGTTAATGATTTAAAATAAATATTTTGCCAAGGTTCAATATAAGGGGTTTAAATTAAATCAGACAGGAAAGTTTAAAGTATTATTAAGCAGAATCCCAGGTTACAGGAAACCAAAATTTCAGTATCAGCAGCTGCAACTGCCTTGTGATCTCTGGCCAGCATTCTTTTGGTGTCCACTGTACCAGGGCCCCTTGAGGAGGGGGGTTATGCTCACTCATCCCTGACCGGGAGAATTTGCAGTGTGGCTTTGCAGATATGGTCAAGGTTGAATAAACTGCCTTCCTGTGGATGCGACCTGTGACAGGTTTTCAAAAACGGTACCACACTTTGTTTACAGTGAACTGAGATAAGGCTCAGGCATAAAATATTTTTTTTCTATCACAGAAATATTCATGAACAGCCTCAAACTGTGCTTGGATGTGCGTGTACATGTGGTTCACATTAAGATTTGATGTACAGCAAAACTGAAAATGTCAAAATAGAAAAATAGCGGCAAGATTACACAGCTGAATTACAGTGGTTCCTTGAGTGTTTCTGTCATTTAGAAGGAAGAATTAAAAATTAAAACTTGATATGATCATCTTTATTCACTGACCATTTTTTAATACACTAATAGTTATTGTGCCGTTTAAAAGTGTGGACTGCTAAAATGCTGTAGCGCCACCTGGTGAAAAAGTGCCTGAAACGCAGGAACGAAAGAGAACACTCACATCCTCTTGTACTTGCTGCCATGTTGAACATCTCCAGAGCTTACAGACATCTTATCCATAGCCTCACTCACCTGGGAAACCTAAAAAGCAAAAACCAGCAGGTTTAAACCGGTTAGTCGATTCTGTCCTGTTTGATAAGGTTTTACTTACAGCTGGGCCTTGGTTTGGTTGTAGTTGTGGTCCAGGTGTGCATGGAGTTTGCATGTTCTCCTCAGGTTTGCTTGAGTTTCCACCCACAGACCAAAGATGTGCATTTCAGGAAAATGATGAGTCTAAATTACACCTGATGTGTGTGTGAGAATGAGTGTGTGTGTGTGACTGACCTCCCATCCAGGGTGCAGTGTACCTCTCACACCCTATGTTTTGATGGACTCAACCTCCATAACCCTGCACTGGATAAGTGGTTATTGATAATGGCTGGGCAATGTGTTTGCATAAAGTGTTTGCCGCCCCCAAAGAGTGCAGACACTAAAGAGGCCCTATCAGCTGTGAGTCAGAGCAACAGGGAGTTAGAGGAGCCATCTGGCAGAAGACAGATCTTGACTAAATTAGACTGAAGCTCTGAGTCCTGATCAACTGCCACATCACACATCGGTCATGAGCGTGAGCTGTGCTGAACGCTTCCGCAGCAGTGTCTCGGACGCCAGGTTCCTGGAGGCTGAAACCTGACCAGCTGAGCGCTCCACTCACATAGCAAGTTCAAAACCCACAAAGTTAAAGACATCTGAAAACAGCCAAACCAAAATAAATACAGTGAAGCAAAAAAGAAATGTTAAAATATATTCTTGCATTCCTTATGTACTGGAGTTTGTTCACTCAGGGAATTCACCCTGGAAATTGCTCGTGTACATATTCAATGTAAAATTTGTTTCTGGCTTATCAGTGTTACATCTTCATTCATCCATTCTCAGTAACCGCTTCAGTTTAGGTTTGGGGAGGTCCAGAACCGTTCCTAGAAGTGAAGGATGTGAGGCAGCATACATTCTGGATGTGGTGCCAGTCCGCTGTAGGGTGGGTTATTAATCTTTCACTCTCAATGTTTAACGTCAGATGATCTTTATTTGTTTGTAAGAGTAAAGCTACAGTTATAACAGATTTAGTCAGAAAATAGCCAGACTGACAGCACAGCAGTACAAAACCCATGGGGTTTCGGAGATTTAAGTGCTCATCTGTTCCAAAGTTTCTGATACAATCCACCGTCTCATTATGGAACTAAAATGGGCAAGAATGCTGTTGTACTGAATAAGCCTTTTGTATGAAATAAAGGTATGGACTGTGTTGTAAACTGTTATAGTAGTTTTTCACTAAATGTATATAGAGCGTAATGCTTGATTTAATGCACATGGTTATAAAGTCATGGAATATGGAAGGACACCAAGCGAGCAACTTTGGGGCAAATGTTTGGATGAACAAACTAACATGGAAGGAAAACAAACAAGTAAAGATTAAATCTCATCACATGCAAGCATGATGGAATCCTTCCACCCACCTTCTGTGCATCAGAGATGGTGCCGTCGATCTCTCGCTCCCAAGCGCTCTTATTATCGCCTGCGAAGGGGGCATTCAGTGGCTGGAAATTACCTTTACCTGGACTTTTCTTGGTCTCTTCGTATATCTCAGCATCAGGAGATGTTTTTTTATTCTCGCTGCAAGGAGACACCATAACAATTTTTCCAGTCAGGTTAGCCAGTACAGTTAAAACAATCCACATCTCACTTACAATTCATGCAACAATTAATTATGTTGCCCATAACACAATTATATAATGTTTAGAGCACTGTTCCAATTTGCAGCTTAATGGGTCTATGAGAAATTACATTAAACAGCTCCATACACTGGTTAGCACAAAAATCCATTCCTAAATTGTCACATCACATTAAACACACAGTTCATCTTTACTCAGAGCTGGAACACTCATTATACACCGACCGAAAGACAAAACAAGCATAGTGTCTTAACAAATTGCCTCATTACAGCTAATAAAATCCGAGGCATTAAAATGTTAAAATAATAGGAAATGACCAATGGCAACCAACTCACAATATATTAAAAAGGTGTTGTCTTAGATGTGTCCACCCTATATAAAATATTGTACATTTTACCCTAGTTGCTCCTGAGCGTTCGAATCTGCAGAGAACCAGTCCGGGGGTTTATACTGTCCACTGGCCTTGGCCTCCATGCTCGTGTCCTCGTGCCACAGCAAACCTGGGGGAATCATGATCAGTCAGTCACAATTACAGGAAGATGTACAGGAAGAGAACATGACCATCACATCTGCTTCATTCGATACAGTCCAGAGGTAAATCACTATGGAAAAAACCATCAGCTAAATGATACTGATGGAGGGATAAAATGAAAATTACAAATAAAGATAATTAAAAAAAAATCTGTCCATGTAAAATTGTAATATAAAATAGTAAATTCCCGTAATAAATCTGTCCATGCAAAATTGTAATATAAAATAGTAAATTCCTGTAATGTTGATGTCCCCTCCTCATGGTGTTAGATCATTACCCTTCTGCCCCCCTTGTTTCGCGAGTTTCACGTAATCGGAGTCGGTCTCGAAAATGCCCACACGTCGTCCACGGCTCTTCTCCTCGGGGGCCCAGATGGCCGAGGGGGACAGACCTGGGATCTGCGAAGTGGGGGCCCATGACCCATTGCCACTTGCCTCATTCTGGTTGTATGTTTTTATACCTAAGAATATTAATGAAGTGACACACATTAACATAATATTTATGACATTTACATTGCATTCATTTTGGATTGAATACATCTAATTCTGTAATAAACCAATACAATAAAACCATGTATGCCACTGTATTCTTTGGAAAGGTGAGTTGGTCTGCCAATCTACCCTTACTGATAAACTAATCATTTTATTTTGGTGACTTATGGTAGAATAAACACCTTACATTTAAAAAAAAAAAAAAACAGAAAACTGTCAAAAACTGGCAGGCAGCAAGTATTTCCTGACTGACACAAAACATTACAACACATATACTAACTGACACTTCCACCACCAGCACCAAATACAGGTACACTTAATCGAACCCATTTTACTGCAAAATACACCTATAATCCCCCGGCTCCTCAACTTACGAACACTGCTGGGACAAGAAGTCCATTTAGAAGTCGTTTTCTTCATTGCTTCAAAATCACTTTTAACACTAAATGACAGTCAACAGAGATTTAGTAATGCAGACCTCAACAGATTTATTTATAGCCTGTTAAATAAAAATCTGCGAAATTAAAAGGATCAAGTAAAAATATTACTGTTCATTTTATTAATGTTGAGCTGCATTCAAATCAAAACTACATAAAATTGACTGCCAACACAAACAAGTAGTTTCTAGCAAGTCCTGGTCAAACCTAACTGTCTACTTATATTATCGCCACTGTGGTCTCCATGGTAACACGACGCCCCTTCCCCACGGCGCCATTAGGTTCACCGACACATGAGCTGTAAACATTGTGAGCTGAATTAAGGCGGTTTCCTCATCGTATTCGATTGCTCTTTACTGATGCCCACCGGCCGGTCCCATAAGCCCAGGTTACCTTTGATACTGCAGACAGAAATTAAAAAAAGTATCAACACGATAATGTTTAAATGTTGGGAAAATGTTCCTGCCTTCTAAAATTTGTAAGGAGATCGTTCGTAACCTCAAAGAGCAAATGTAACCATTTCCAATAGGGGGAAAAAACGAACAGCTACAAATGTGAATATGTAAGAATGCGCTAGTAGTCTTGCAACCATAGTTATTAAATATCAATTATCCATATTTAAGTAATGATGCTCAGTCGAGGTTATTTTAATTTTTTTAAACTTACCACTGAATCAAAAGCAGTGTTCACTACGACTAGTGGTCATGTGTCCAGAGATTTGGGAAAAAAAATCATAATTTAGTTTTTATCAGATAGAAGCAATATGTTCATAGGATATATAATCCATTTGACTATAGATGTCACAACTGTATTCCAATAATTCAGTACAATTCGCTACACAAATTAATAAGATAATGGCTTTTCGACCTGCATAAATAACTGTATTACGCACGCAGCAAAAAAAACGCTACCGTATTACCGTATTACGTGACAAAAAAGCGAACAAAAATTCCCGCGTCAGCTTGACACGACCGTTTCCCGTCCATCTGGAGCAGAACATACAGAGACACCCAGCGTATCCGCTCCGTCCTCTGCTGGAAGGACACCCAGCGGTGACCTAGCGCACGATGCAGGCAAGGCCGGGACACTTGCCGTGTTTCCTGCGGCGATGATCTGTGTCGGAACTCATGTTTCAAAATGTCCTCCAGCGGGCGACCGCGGCGCTGCAGACAGAGGAGCACAAAAAACTGGGTGTAGACGACAAACACCGCGAGCGAACAGCAAAACACGGGCGGCCCGATAAACACCGCACCGTCATCATCACCATCATCTCCATCATCTTCATCCCTTCGAGCCTCTCACCCCCCCCCACCTTCGACTCAACGCACAAATCAAACATCTCACACTCGGGCGCGTTTAGAAACGCGAGCGCGCTGTGCTCTTTGCTGAGAATAACCGTGGTAAAACTACGGTAAACGTGCGGCGCCCACCTCCTCCGTCCAGGGATGCGGAGCTCTGACTGTTTCCGGAAGTTACACGGCATCACCATGGAAACGGCGTGCAACCGCCGCGCCGGCTGCTGGTGGCGGTCACGTGACAACAGTGCAGTCGCAGTTTAATGGAAATTATATGCTGCACGGCTAGATAACGACATGCAAGATCACTAACTTAATATTAATAAATTATTATAAGCAGTACAAGTTGTAATATTAGTCGTCAGTGCTTTACATCTTATTGATTGTCAGTTTGGGCTCCTTTCGTTTCAGACTGTGTAGAGCTTGCATGCTATCCCCTTGTCGAAGTGGGTTTCTTCCTACAGTCCAAAGTCATGTGTTTAGGCTTAACTGGTTACTCTCAGCCAGGGCAGGATAGGCTCTGGACCACCATGACCCTGCACTGGACTAGTGATTGTACACCATGGGTAGTAGTAGCACTACTACTAGTGACCTATTGTCCCTGTATCTGAATGGATTTCCTCCCACAGTCCAACAATGTGTTTCAGGTTAATTGGTCACACTATGCTGCACACAATGTGTGCATGTGTGTGGTTTCCTTGCACAGTGCCCAGTGATTCTAGGATAAGCTGGAGATCACTGTGATCCTGACCAGGACAAAAGGTTAAGAATGACAGATAGATTCATGGATTTTACTATTATTTGTATTAGTATTAGTAAAAATATATTACACCCAATATAGGGGTATGTTTGTATTAGTGTAAAATATTATATATAGTGCTGGTCCTGTTACAAATGGGCTAATAGGGCTACTAATGGGAGTAGCTCAGCTGAGGTGGGAGTAATAATAGCAGTAAGATGTGGCGGATACAGTGGTAGTAGCGGGGGCTCATTTCAAAAGGTATGCGGGGGGGGGTGATGTACCCATGTATGGTAAGGTAAACAGGCCCCTCGGAGCCACCCCGACCACCAACCCCCCTTCCTCCAAGCTCTGGTGTAGTACTAGTAGTAGACGCAGTGATCTTGAGTTCTCCTGGTGTCTTGTACAGCCAGACGGACCGGTTCTGCAGAGATGCGGCACAAACCAGGTGCTGAATGCAGCAGGGGTGTCCAAGAATTCTGTGTGATGTTGACAGCCTTACTGGGATACTGAATAGAAAGTAAAATGTACAAAATATTATTTATATTTTGTGTAGATTCAAACTGTGGATATGCTTGTAACTCTTGACACATCATACGCTAATGATATTTCAGCTAATCTATGTAGTGTGTGTGTGTGTGTATGTCAATGCCATGGCATACAAGGACATTTCAAAACAAGCAAGAACTTCCAAAAGTTGCGTTTATTTCTTTGAGCTTGTAGAGCTGCCGTATGCTCCTTACATTATAATGTTCATAAAATCTCAGCCGTACAAAACGCCATCTGAAATCCTACTTTATACGACTGTAATAAATCGCATCTCGTTTTAATTCTGCAGGGGACTCTGCTGCTTCCAACACCAAAGTCCACCGCTTGCACCACCATCAATGGATCGTGGCCTTCGGGGCAAAACTATGGCTGCTGTGTAATTATTAATTTGCTGGAAAGCTCATGCTTTCATCCAAAGTGACTTACTTGACTCATTTGGACAGTTTGTCTTCTTACTGTACTGATTCAGGGCAAATGCCCTCTTCAAGGGTACAACATATGTAACGGGGAGTGGGGTTGGAACTTGTTGAGACCATAATACCTGCAGTACGGCACTTTGTTGTATAGGTCTGCTCATGAACCATCTGTGGAAAACAGCACAGTTGGGCTTGGATGTAGCCATGGCTGTGAAGAGGGTTCGGTGCCCTGACAGAGTGGTGGGACTCAACCCAGAGGAAATGATGTGCTGATGGCTATTTAATTACTACGAGGTGTTTCCTCACTTCCTCCTTCGCTGCGTTTGATCTGTTCGAAGTTTCCCAGCCGTGTTGGATGCAGATGAAGCCGGGGAGCTCCGTGTCTCGCTTTGTGTGGACCGCGGGGGGACTCTCGCGCTTTCGGATGGACTCTGGTGGTCTTTGATGGTCTCTCATGGACTCTCTTGGTTTCCCATGGATCGTGATGTTCGTTTCAGACCCTAGAAGAGCGGAGGAAGGGACATGTGGAGCGCCAGGCGAAGGTTGTCCCTGAGATCGCGCTCCATACCAACCCCACGGAGCGCTCCACGGAGTTCCCATCTAACCGCCGCGTGTGGAACCTTTTCTACCCCCAACGTCGCGCATTTACGGTAAGTTTTTGCGCTGTTTTTTCGGGCTCCGAGCGCAGATCTTCGCGTTCTTTCTGCGCGCCTCTTTGTGAGCCGAGTTGCTTTTGTTGCGCGACTACGTGTGTGTTTTCGTTTGTTTGCGCAGATCGATACACGCGTTTATATATATATATATATTAAACGCTTTATATCCCAAGGAGGTTGTATTTCCAGCTCGAAAACGCGCACTTTTTGCTCCACAACCGAGCCACGTTTTGAGCCGGAGTCGGTTAATGTAACCAAACCGTCACTCCCCTGCCACAGTGTACCATGCACTAATGTATGCCACACATTTTATATCTTAAACTTGAGATTGCGTCTTTTTACTTTTATTTTTTCTTGATTTATTTTTGACGTTCGAACTCGCAGCGCTAAGTCCCTCTTGGCGCAAAACTGCGGGCAATTATCACTTGACTGGGGGCTTTTGTCATGCAGACTCCCTGGAGTGGCGACCCCACTGGTGCATCACAATGGGACCAGGTACAAACACTGTTAGAATGAGATTTAAAAAAGCTCTAAATGTAATTATATTTAAAACCCCCCCCACCATTCCTGGTTAAAATGTATAATTTAACCCTCATTTTAGATAGCAAAGTATTACAGGTCTGCAAATAGCTTTTTAAAGTTTTTTTTTCCCCTTTCCTTCCTGTTAAGATTGTTACTGTAAATTTGTAAGTTGAATGGTCGAAATGCTGCATTCAGCCAGGTCAAAGATGGATCTCCATCTCGTGCGTTTATAAAATTTATTACAGAAATTTTCCCGAAATGTGTCTCCAGTTGTGACTGGTGCTGGTCTGTGGGGGCATTTTTTTGGCATAAAAAACTTGATTTTGTTGTGCTTTGTGACTCACTTTAAAAGATAAGCTTTTTTATCTTATCTTGAATGCATTCAAAAGGAGGAGAGGAGTCCCCCCTCTTCTGTTTAGTTTGTTATTTTGGTAAACTGTGAAAATGGACTACAGCACCTATGACCGTCCATGTGCTAACATGTTGTATTGTTTGTGTTTATATTTGAAAACAAAAAATAGAAATGAAAAAACCGCTTTTCCCATGTGATTGTTTCACTGGAAAGTTTCCTTCGGGGGGGAATGCCGTCCATGCGATCTGCATCAGGCATGTCAGGACAAATGGCGGCCTGCAAATTACTGTTTATACTGTGTGTGTGTGTGTGTGTGTGTGTGTGTGTGTGTCTGCAAGCTGCATGTTGGGAAGGCGGGTCGTGTGTCGCTCTGCTCTGTCGACTGGTTGCTGCTTGACTCTTTTGAGTTAGCGTGTCAAAAGTACAGTGTAATGTCGCACCTTTTTCCCAGTCACCTTAATGTGACCTGAACAGTGAAAGCAGGTGTTGCCCGGGCGGCTGCTGCAGTCTGCAATGAGCGTGAGTAATGTGGCCAGAGTGGTGTCGCGCTGAGATCACATTCAGCCCGATATGCCTCGAGGAAGACGTATCTGTGCTAGTGAGTGATCACCTAACCTGCTCCGGGAGGCATGTCTGGTGTGTGAATCCCTGTTGCTGCTGGCTGCAAACACACAAAAGGCACCATTCATTGGCCAACCTGTGATTCATCGGCTGTTTGGCCCACGGTTATGACTGAGCTGTGTGGGTTTGTTTTGGGCAGGATGGTGGCAGATTTCACCTGTGTGGCTTCTACAGGGGCCTAGAACTTTGGGACACGACTGCGGTATGGATGGTGGATGGTATCTCTGCTCTGACTCCTGGTGCCTGTTGACCTCACAGATCTATCGTCTCTTTACGATTGTTGAATAGTCAAGAGTCAAGAGAGTTTTTATTTGTCAGCCTGTCCATATACAGGTATACGTTGGGGTTGAAATTTCTTTTCTCTGGGGGATGATAGGGTCTCTTGTTCTGAAATGATGACTGGTAGACAGGGTGCTAGTATCTCTACATCTGTTATCAGTAACCTTTTGTCCAATGTTACATCTCCGAGTCTCAGTTTGTCCCAGAAACACGGGGTAAATCCTGGATGGAATCCTGCTGCATCACAACTCAGTTAGGTAGTATCTTCATCCTTTCCAGTGAGGTCCATCTTCTGAAGAAGAATGACCAGGCAAGGCTCATTTAAAATCATATTAACTTGTGCTGTGTTGATCAGGTGATGAAAATAATTGATGCGAAATCATAAATGAAATCCACTGCGGACAATGTTGGAAATGTGTTGAGAACCTGTGGACAGAGAAAAAGAAACTGCGTTTTATGGATGGTGTTTTGTTTGTCTATGCAGCCAGAACATCCCAGGTGTACGGCAGTGTGACAGCTCTTGGGTGGGTGTTGGATCGTATGAAGTGTTTATTATAGATGATTTAGAGGAGGTAGATGCAGCTCTTGCATACTCCTCCAGTTTGCTTCATGTGACCCCAGGCGCTGTGCTCAGTGCAAACTTAGGAACTGTTGTCCTGCAAGATGCTCCTCAGGGCCAAGAGAAAAGACACACTTTAAGTGTTGATGACTCAAGACTTTGTAGTTCATACCATCTGCTTGACTTTTTTCCTACCCTTCTGCTGCTCCACAGCCTCATTAATCCAACCCAGCAGCAACCTTTATACCCGCCACCAAAAACTATGTGTGAACTCATGTGTTGCAGACATGTGCTTGTGGTGTGTGGATGACTTTGGAATGTGTTTTGAGTGTGTTTGTTGGAGACTTCTTATCTTATCATAGCTGTTGAAACCCTCATGACATGTTGCATTGATTCTTTGCAGCATCACTATAGTTGATCTGACATAGTTCTCAGTGCTGAGAGACTGAACCCATCTTAAAAGATATGTAAGATCTTCACAAATGGCCTGCTTGCAAGCCTCAGCTGTTGTCTTACTTTCTAGATAAGAGCGTCCGCTAAATGATTGATATGTAAATGGGCCTCCAGCTTGTCTTCTCCGACCTGGGGCATTTTCTTAGAAGTGGGTCACACATGGCTTGAGCTCCAAGGATCGCCGACTTTCCTCAGTTTTTGGGGGCGATGCATATAAAGTGGTGCCACTCGATTCTTTGTACACAGTGTTTTGGGTTTCCTGGTGGATATCCTGCTATGTTCATGCCACATGTGAACTATGTGTAGATGTTGGAAAGCATTCATTCACCCGCCACATATCTGTTTTGCTTTTGGCATTAGTATTAATTTTCTCATTGCAGAAGGGGTGTTTTGCCCTTTCCAGCTGTGCTTAGACCCTTACAGAATCTTTCCCATGTGTTTCTTCTCTGAAGAATAATAATAGTGAAGTATTTGCAGATTAAGTGCTAATATTTATCCATGCTTGGTTTTGGGGTGGGGGTGGGAATTAAGTGCCTACACTACCTTTATTGGCAGTATTTGTAAAGAAAATGTTGAATTATTTCAGTGAATGAATGATACTAGGAGGTGCTGTTGATGTTCACAGTGTTTGTTTATTGAGGGGGCAACAAGTTTGAACAAATGGTAGGAAGGCAGCTAATGTTCCCATTTGTAGCATAACTTAGTGCACCCTGGGTAATGAAATGTAGATATGAGAGCTGTTATGCATAATGACCATCATATACTGCCTATGGCTGGAAGAGCAGCTCAGCCAGAGAATGGCCTGGGGACAGAAAAGAGCACTGGGGGTTATGGGAACTGCCGATAGGCATCCGACAATGTTTTTGTTCACTTAACTGTTTACAATGTTTTAAACGTTTAATCAGCTTGGCAATTTTTCCAGAATCAGTTCAGGATAAGGTTTTATAGCAGGAGTGGGGATGGAAAACAGAAAAACAAGTTTATTTTGACTTATGCATGAATTAATACAGAATTTCAGATGGACCCCCAGGAAGTGTGCGCTGCATTTTGGTCAGTGTTGGAAACCATGATGGAGAAGCGTATCATATCCCTGAGAATCCCCAGTCAGATGAAGACATTCAGGATGGTCTCAAAATGAGCTCTTTGCTCAGTTAATCTGTGTTAGCTGGTTGGTGTTAGACAGTGTTTACTCTGAGTAGGTGTTGTGTACTCTGTGATAGTCAGTGTCTACAGATAAGGAGCACTTTACCACAGTGAATGTTGTACCCTTAAGACCTGACATATGTTAGGTGCTGTTCTTTCCCAAATAAACCGGCAAGTCTATAGCTGTAGATGGCTCCTACTGTTGTACTCTTGATGAAGGTACTTTCTCTGTAAGTTACCTTAGAAAGAAGTGTCCAATAAATGATGGATAAGAGTAGTTGTCCTGTTGAAAGTTTTCTTTTTTTGCAACAGAAAGAAACAAACCTAATTGTTCAGACTACGTAATTTAATGTGGTATCGATGCAGATTTTTAGTTGACTGCAGACATCGCATACGCCATGCTTTGTTCTCTTCGGCCCCTAGAAAAGCTAATGAACATAAGCAAAATCATGAGTGTAAAAATGAGCATTTACTATCTTTTCCATCTGTAATGTATTGCAAAGTTAAGCTTTTCTGAAGGCATAATTTCATACTCTGGGGGCATTTTTGAAAATCGTTCTGGGGACTTTCCTGGCCTTTGGCCTCCGTTCGTCCTGTGTCTCCATCACGATGAGCCTGTAGACTGAGTCACAGCTGTGTGCTGGATGTGAACGAACACCTTTTTCCTTACTGCGTACTTGACTATATTGGGGCAGCAGGGGGTGTGGCGGTCAGCGCCATCACCTTGCAGCCACAGGACCTGCGTTTGAATCACACTTCTGTGATCAAACTACTTACCTTGAACGGATACATTAAAATTACCCAGCAGATTAAATGGATAAATCACTGTAAATAGCTGAACCATGTGAAGGATTCGTTTCCATGTGCGAGTCCCTCTCCAAATGCGGGGCTGTGAGCACACTTTGTGGGTGTTGTTTGCTCTGCCAATATACGACACATTTTATCTCGATTAAACATCCCCATATTCTGCCGGCCACGCATGTTCCCGATTTTTCAGTTTTTTTCTGTTTTTGTCCTCTCCCCGTCCCGTCACCAGACACAAGCGCTGTGGGAATGAGCCTCCTGGGCTGCCGTAGCAAACCGTTGCTGTGTCAGCGTGTCTCTGTCCCAGCACTCGTGGGGGAGGGGGGGACTTCGTTTCTCCCTGTAGGGCGTAGGGGGTGGGGGTTCCATTGACTGCACTGGGACGCCTGCGATGCCGCAGATGAGATAGCAGGCCATCCACTTCACTGCAAAGCAGTTTATTTTCAGCTTCATTCTGCCAGGCCCCTGTGTGAAATGGGGTTGGAAATTTCCCACAATCCTTTGTGTGCCTCCTCCAAACACCGACTCCTTCGGTGCTGGACCTTAACCACACAGCTGGGCTGTGCTGAAGAGCTCCAGAAGCCGCAGTGCAGCTAAACTAAAGAGACGGTGCAGAGTGCATGAACTGAAATGTGGTGTCATGCTTAAAAAAGTGAAATGCCGAGAGTTCGGCACCTGTCCCACCCGCCCACCGTCCGTGTCTCCCATAGCTGCACCAGAAGTCAGGCATATTTACTGACGGTCTCATTGATGGTTAGTTAAGAAGTAGTAACAGGCTGAAGGATACAGACAATATTCACCGGAGAGAATTCCCATCCATTCCTTCCTATAAGAACAAAGCAGGATCATTTTTTTACTGTATCAAATCCCACCACCTGCAGGAGGACCTTTGATCATAGTACTAACCCTGAACTGATGCAGTAAAAATTACCCTATTATACAGATCACTATAACATGCTTAGTATACAAACCTCACATGGGAAGTCAGAAAAATCATTGTTATTGATAATGATAATAATAAATGACTATTAATACTGAATACCAGCTAGTCGTGCTTAGGCTTTGCCCCAAGATTAGGTGATCTTGCCCCTGTGGGTGTGTGAAGGATTACTGAGTAAGGGGTTTGTCTGTGGTGGATATCTCTGTCTTACATCCCGTGTGTGTGTTTAGGGTTTCAGGTTACAGCTTTGTCATTAAGGGTGTCTGCAGCAAATCCCAGCAGGGTACTGTGGCTCCAGCAGTTTTGTGTGTGTGTGTGTGTGTGTGTGTGTGTGTGTGCGCGTACGTGTGCTGTCATGCAAGCTGCTGTATGATAACTGGTGTTCTGCGATTGAATGTGCTGATAAGTGCTGCTTTGTGACTACTTGGCCATGGTGTGTTCACATACCAACCACTACTCCTGCCTATGGCTGGCAGCAATCTGCAGTTGGCTCACTGGTGGAGTTTCCTGCCCTGGTGGATAGCAGATTCCTGGTCTTTGGGCTTCTTTTGCAGCTGTTTCTTATGGTTGAGGAATTTTTGATCTCATACAATGCACAAGCCATGTTCACATTGGTGCCACTTCCAATGTGGATCACTTCTGGATCTTTCCTAATGGTTTTTTTTCCCACCAAATCTATTTTTCACTGATGGCTGAAACTTTTCATTAAAAAATGTGTATGATGTGAAGGTGGTGTGATGGTTGTATAAGGATCTGTCATCTTCTGACAGTACCAGTGAAAAATCTAGTAGTAGAATTGAACTCAAAGCACTTAGACATGCATTTAAATTTGCATTTCTTCAGAACAGTACTGTAATGCTTTCCTCCGAAGCAACTTATAATATCCAGCAAATTATAGTTACATATCCTTTCATGCAGCTGGGTAATTTTTACCACATCAGTTCAGTGCAAGTACCTTGATCAGGAGTATTACAGCAGAAAGTGGGATTCAAATGTGACCCTTTTGAGCTCAAAGACCCCCACTACACTCATCCTCATGATGCACCAATACTGTATTTTCATAAGGCTTTAGATATTTTCAGTATATTTTTCAGGTTACCAGTGTTGTATGTCTCCTGAAGTAAGCATGAAAAATAATTTTCATGAACCATAAAGCTGCCTCTGTGCTGCCATATTTTATAGCCTAGCAATTTGCATAATGGTCCATGGGGCTCTGTCATTGAAGTAATTGAAACTGTCATTTTATAATTTTATGTACAACAGTTCTAAAGCAGAGACCCTTTGCTAGACCTCAGACCCCTTTAAGAATTTGATAAACACTAAGCACTTCCCCTCTGAGAAAAAAAATTCCATTTATAAATTCAGAGGAATTACTTCCCTCAACTTATCGCACCAAAACTTTATTACATTCACATAGAATTTTGTTGTGGTTATTCATAGCTTATTGATATTCATTTTACTGCTAGCTTTTATTTAGGCAGACAGGGTTATTGTCAGAGCAGGTCTGCTTCACAGACTGCCTGAAGCCCCCCCATTGACCCCTGGTTAAGAAGCCCTGAAACAAACTGAAGCTCAGTGAGGAGCCGGCTGGGATTCTTATCTCATTCTCAAATATCTGTGGGAACCTGAGAAACTGTAGACATGGAGGGAATGTTGTCCTTTTTGGCACCCAACCTGTCCAAAGAAGGACATTCCCATTTGTACCCTTTGACCCAGCTACTGAGTAAAGCTCTTGCTCTTCTGTTCCAGAGAGAGAAATAGTTCAGGGTGGCCCACCTCATCTGAGACACCCCTCATAGGGAGATCTTTCAGCTTCCCTTTCATTGCTCTCTTTAGATAGGAGGTAAAAAAAAATGTAGTTTGATTTGGCAGTACCCCCACATGGAGTTCCTGCTGTGAAAGCTGGGGAGCTGTGGTGATGGCGGGGGGCTGCTCTGCTCTCTGTACCCCTTCCTTTCATAGGCTGCTTGTGTGTGTGTGTGTGTGTGTGTGTGTGTGTGAACATCTCAGATGGCTCTCTTGGCACTGGCTGAGGAGTCAACATGTCACATTTGTGGTTACTGGTAACTGATTATGAATGTGTCTGTTTTTGGAGTTGGTTTCATAAGAAGAGAAGCTCATTAATAGTGGTCTTAAGAAAAAGCTTTGTCAGCAAAAAAAGCACATGTGGTATTGCATAAATTTATACATGTATTGATTTAGAGGGCATTTTTCTCCAAATAAGCTATTTGCACCATTTTTTTCTCCCATTTAAGTAACTGGGTAATTTTTGCTGTATTAATTCAGTGCTCAGTACCTAGTTCTATGGTTTTACAGCAGAATGTTGGGTTGGACATAGTTTGTTAAAAAATTGAAGGTGGCTTATTTACAATTTTCTTTTATACTGGTATCAGCTTCCTCTGAATGCTGTCTCATCAGTGAGCCTGGGACTGTTCTATGGTAAATTGTATGTGTCTGGGATTTTTTATTGCATGAACTACTGTATATTGACTGAGCGGTAGGTGGCGTAGTGGTTAGAGCTTTTGCATTAGAATCTGCATTCCAACCCCACTTCCTGTTATAGTGCCCTTGGCGAAGGTACTTTAAATCAATGTAGTGAAAATAACCCTGCTGTATAAATGGGTGAATCACTGTAAGAAGCTTAACATAAAAACCTCACATTGTAAGTCACATGCAAGAAAAATGTCAAATGAATTAATCATACTTTTATATAATGTAACCCCAGGTACAACCTAAAATTTTTAAATGTCAGGATGGGGCTTTTTGGAACGGTGACATGAATTTTCCTTTAGAAAACGGAGAAAGATGCAGAGGACAGGAAGAAGTGGAAACAATTGATCCGCTGTGGCGACCCCTAACAGGAGCAGCCGAAAGAAGAAGAAGAAGATTAAGCTACTGATTTAAATTCTGCTTTACTGATGTACCCATATATACAGCTGGTTCATTTTTACTCTATCAATTCATGGTAAATACCTTTGGCAAGGGTACCACAACAGGAGGTGGGATTTGAACCTTCCGGTCAGTGTGGTTGTGCCGCTCTGAATAACCACTGTTCCAAAGTGAAATAATTTTCTGTCCATAACATTTCGTGTCATCAAGGTCAGGACAGTTGGATGGGAATATTTGACTTTTTTTTTATTATTACTTGGAACATGAACTATTGTTAATGAAATCTCACTGTGTTGATCTTCCAACCACTGAAGTGCGTCAGTATCGCCCTCAAACTCTCGCTATTCATTGGCTGCCCTTGCACAGGGACTCCGCCTCCTGGCTCCCCCCTCTCACCCCATTTCTCCGCCACTCTGGCAGCCAGCTGTGCCCTGGATGAAATGACACTCCTTCCGGGAGCTTCTGACAGTAATTACGCCGAAGCCGATACCCCCAGCAGAGAATTAGAGAAAAGCCCCATTAGCTGTGTCCATGTGTCTGTGAAACGTGGCGCTTACCGTAGTAAATTTCTCTTTTAACCATCTGAGAACGGTTTAAGGGCCTGTTCAATTACTAACCCCTATGGATCTAATACTCTTTCTGAAGCAGCTTGTGAGGTTTTTGAGCTGAGCTATTTGTAGTGATTTACCCATTTGTAGAACAGAGTAGTTTTTACTGTATGACGGGTAAGTACTTGGATCAAGGGCGCTACAGTTAGTGCAAGAATTTGAACCCAGGATCTTCTAGTCGGAAGGCAATGAGTGCTGCGCCACCTGTTGCCCTGTGTGTGTATGTGTTGCCATGGTTAAAATATACCAGCACTAGGGGTGGGGTTATGGGGGGAGGGCTGCATTCCTCTGTTCTTTGATTATTTGCACCCTTTTTTTTGGGGGGGGGGCTTCTGCTTATCAGTTACTCCCTGCTGATGATTTGCCTTTCAGTGGAGGATCATCCTGGACTCATGCAGACTGCAGCACCTTCTGCCCCCTGCCCCTGCCTGCTGTTTGTCCCTTACAGATATCCACGCCAGAAGCTCGTCTGAAAAGGAGTGTTGATGCTAAAGTCACACAACACACACGGGCATCAACTTCTCATAGTTCACACTGTGGTAAATTCTAGAATTAAGTCTCTGATAGTTGAATATTGTTATTAAAGGGAGTTTTCACCCAATGTACATTGGACCCTTGAGGGCCCATTGATGAGCTTCATGAGGTTTACAGAACACAGAAGCGCTCTGTGTTATGCAATAGAAATTAAAAATCTAATAAAAATGTGCCTTTGCTATCTGTGGTGCATAATGCTTTGCAGAGGTGATGTTCAGTGGAATTGACTGAGTGCAATATTTTCTCTGAATTTATTTATGGATGCTTGTCTAGGCGGGGTCCTTACCTTTAGTGAGATTCCCGAAGGGGACTGTAGGCTAGAGAAAGTTAAGAACCTCTGTTTTATTAAAACATTTAGAAAGGGGTTCAGTAGCAGGTGGTATAGCGGTTATAGCTGGGATCATAGCCTACCTTCTGCTGTAGATCCTTTGAGAAAGGGACTTACCCTGAATTGATACAGTAAAAAATATCCAGCTATGTAAATGGGTAAATCAGTGTAAGTAATTTGGTAAAAGTAGGCGGTCTAGTGGAAAAATGATTATTCCAAACAAAATCCTCTTTTGGCATAAACCTTCGACATAAGAATGTTTAAAGCTCTGGAAAGGGAACAGTTCTTCCGGTGACTGCCAATGGAGTTTTGAAAAGCCGTGCTTTTCATTTCATAAAGAGAATTTTTGCAGAGTGACATTCCTCTTCTTAGCTTTTGTCAGAGTGCAGCTGCCTCTTAGGGAGTGTCCCCATCTCTCTCTTACACACACACACGCACACGCACACACACCACCATCAGATCTCACACATTCTGCAGCCTCCTGTACATGCTGCTCCCACAGGCGGGTGACTCAGCAGTGTCCCCAAGCAGACGGACCCCCTCCCCCGGTCCAAGCCGACGTCCCCGGCTGGCAGCTAAAGCAGCCAGATGACACAGTTCTATTTGTTTACTACTTCACAGGTGCTTTTAGATTGGTTCAGAAAGAATGGCCGCCCCATCACTTTGTAACCCAAATCTGTATTTATTTATTTATTTTAATAAAATGGCTTTTCATTGTAAAGGTTTGACCAAACTGAGCCTGTGGGCAGAGGACACATCCCTGGCCTCCCTCTTCCTCTGGCCCCTCCCACTGCCCCTCACTGAGAGCCTGAGTGGGCCGGTGGCAGGGGCAGGGCTTGTCCTGGCAACACACCACTTCGCATGTTTGGCTAACGCACACACCCCCTTGTGGGGTTCGTACTGCCACCCCCTGTGCGTCCCCCCCCCTCCATTTACATCCCAGTGCTCCGTTTTTCTGCCCCCTTGACAGCACACAAAGAGAGGTTGTGTGAACTGGCTTGGAAGTGCGGTGCAGCAGTAGGGTGTGGGGGCGGGACAAGGAACCGTGGGAGGGGCAAGGAGTTGAGAGGACAGAGACATTCCTGCATTCAACTGTGCACTGCAAAGTTTTAAGTCTTAAGTTTTACCAGTAATTTTCCACAAATTTGTGCAGCACAAACCATCCACATGGGGCTCCTTGGGGCCCCGCCTCTTTCCTCTCCCACGTTCCCCCATGCTTCTGGCCTCGCTGCCTCCCGCACGTTCCTCTCCAACCAATAGGATGGCATCAGCCGCCAGCCGCTGTTGCCGGGACAACGGAGGCATGAGCTCCACTTTGCCTCAGCGTTTTAAACTTGGTCATGACTCTTTGCCGCGCCAAGAAAGATCTTTTATCTGGTGTAAAAATCCACTGTGTGTCGCCAGCACCTCTCCGTGGCCCCACGCTGTTCTCACCCGCAAATTGAACGCTGCCTTGGCTGAAAGCAGACAGGCTGAACGCCGCACGTTCCGATCGGAGTCGGTAAGTGGGGCTGCGCAGAAACCTCTACGTTCTTTTCTTCGTTTTAAGAAGACAAGATGTTTGCCCTTCTTTCTGCTACTTTTTGTTGCGCCACGCACTGTATCTGGGACAGTTGATGTGCAGTAGGGTGGGAAATCCAGTGAGCACATTCTTCATCTTCTGCTCTTCTTTCTGTGTTTGCAGGTTCAAAATGTTTGATGGAATCATGATCCTCACAGTTCTCATTGTGCTGGTCTTGCCTTCTGCTGCAATGGAAGGTGAGTCCTTTTGGATCTGACTCTTGTTTTTGAAAAGGTGCACCTCCCTACTCTTGCCCTCCACTGGGTCTTCTATGCTTGATACACAGTGTTGCATGTAAGATGAGATGTCAGACATCATCCTGGTTTCTTGGTTCTCATAGCTGTTGGATTTGCATCACGCATGTCAGAAGCTTCTCAGGATGTTTTTTACTTGCTGCCTTTCATGCTGACCCTTCATTATATCTCATCTTGTGTCAACATGTTCACCCCAAACTCTCAGTAAAGCCCCATGAAACCTTAAGGCTGAAGTCTTCACTCAAATCCATAAAAGGTTAATATTTTTATATTTCATCTTCATAAAGAATGCATTTCATTGTCTTCAGAGAAGCAGAGCAGGAAGCCATATATAATAAACGCCCAAGTGTCAGACAAGTCAGGTTTTTTCTGGAACATCTCCTTATCTCCTAGTGTGTGTCACTGGCACTATGACATGTGCATGTGTCACACTCTGCATGCTTTCAGTCTTATCGACTGGCAGCGCGGGGCACTGGCATGGTGTCATAGTGGAGGAGGACTACCTACGCTTTACTCTGTGGGAAGGAGGACCGAATGAGTCACCCGGTGCCGTGCTGCTCGCTGCTGCCTCCTCTGGTTTTGCTCTTCTTGTTCATAATATGTGATCTTCTACTTTGGAGAGCAGGTAATCCTGTGTTGCTGTATTAAATGCTTCTTCTCTGATTCCTGTCTAGGGGGTGATGTGGAGCTGAGCTCAAGGGCCCAAGAGTGTGTGTGTGAGGGGTTCCCATGCGCTGGCAGTCATCGCTGCATGGGGCAGCAGTGCTTCACCTCTGTGATGCTGAATGCTGGCAAACGTGTCAACCTGAAGGGCTGCATCAAGGATGAACAGCAGAGCGTGAGGTGCAAGGTACCGCGGTCCACCGACCAGGTGATTGTGTGCTGTTGGGGTCATCTGTGCAACGCAAACCTGACTGCAGAAGTGCCAGAGAAAGGTGAGGTCTTGGTCACTTCCAGCTTTAACCTTCTTGTATCCCCTTTATGACTCAAACTTTTTTCTCAAATTGCATGTCAACGTCTTAAAGTCCATTACTGCTTTAACCGTTTGACACCGTTCACAGCAGACGAGGCGAAGTCCACCCCCCGTGAATATGCGTGTGTGTGTGAGGGCAGCTCATGCGCCCCCAGCGGCCGCTGCCTAGGCCAGCAGTGCTTCTCATCGCTGACGCTGAACGCTGGTGTGCGCGTCTACCAGAAAGGGTGCTTCCGGGTGTATGAGCAGAGCCGCATGACCTGCAAGACGCCGCCATCCCCTGACCAAGTGGTGGAGTGCTGCCAGGGTCATCTGTGCAACCTCAACGCAAGTGTGGAACTGCCTGTCCGAAGTAAGGCCTCGGCTGTTTTTCCAAAACCATGCGTTCACATTGTGTCTGTGGTTGATGTTCAGTAAGGGCGTAAGACAAGATTTTTGGGGAACATCCAGACTTTGATTATTGCTCTGTAAGATCGCATTATTTATTTGTCAGAAGCTTTTTTCCAGTGTCATGCATCTCAAGTAACAAACGTGCATCAACAGCACGTGAACAGCTTTAGACAGAGACACAGGATAATGAAAGTACAGCCTGTTTTGTCCGACACCACCGTGTTGCTGGTTCCCATCCCTCAGGCAGCTGCCTATGGAAGTGACATTCAAACAGCAAATACGTAGATAATTATAACCCGTGGTGTAGGACTTCATTTATTTAGGTATCGGGAGATGAGGATTAAAAAAAAAAGTCTGGAAGAGATTTTAGATCCTTACTAAATGCTGCGAGGGATTCAGCATCTTTGAGGGACAGAGGGAGTTTGTTGGCCACAGTAGCAACAGATGTGCTACTGTGTGAGATGCTGTTAGAGATGCTGCCTTAAGACTAACAGGACCCAGGTGTGAATGCCACCTTCCATTATAGTTCCCTTGACTGTACCTTGAACTGACACAATAAAAATTACCTTGGTGTATTGGAGAGTAAATCAATATAAGTAACTTAACATTGTAAGTTGCTTTGAGGAAAAGTGTTAGCTACATTAATAAATGTAAGCAAACTTCATCGGGTTGTACAGAATCAGACTCATTCAGTGTTCATTTTACCCTTTTTTTCTACAGAGGCGTCCAAAGGCAATCTGGCCTATAGTGCCCCCACTCTGGCCGCTGCCGTCGTGGCCCCCATTGTTGTTCTGATCGTTCTGTCAGCGCTGGCTACACTGGTGTTCCGGCGGATCCATCAAAAGCACATGGAGAGGCTGACAGCACGGGATGCGGAGTACGGCACCATCGATGGCCTGATCACCTCCAACGTGGGCGACAGCACATTGGCGGTGAGTGACTGGTACAGCGCGCCTCCTGTCTGCCCTTTTTTCGGCAGTGAGTCACCTCAAGCGGAGCGCAGGAACCGTGGAATGGGAACAAGTCGCTGAGTTACCGGGCTCAGAAGTATCTGGTTCTGTTTGCTGACCATTTGCTCTGGGCTCCATTCTGCGGTGGCCCTCCTGAGAGCTACTGATACTCGAGGCGATTCCGGACCCGGCGCTCGGCAACCGGATCCCAGAAGTGCGGCTCAGGGAACATTTGTGTGGCTGTAATTAAAAAGCTCTTGGCAGAGCTGCTGGAGGAGCTCTTAGCAATAGCTGCAGAAGTGGGTTTTGCAGAAGAAGCTGCTCTCCTTCCCTGCCAGGCGTCCCCGCCCTCCTCCTCTCCTGACGTTCCCTGAGCTGTGCCGTCTGGATAAAGATCCGACCCCATCCGGCCACATCACCTCTCGCCCACAGGTCCAGTCCCACTATGTAATTATCCACCTCAGGAATGTTTCTGTTGTAGCACAGATGACCTCTAGTGGGTTTTCTTTAAAATATGGGACTGTCCGGTACTTCCTGTTGTTTCTGGATACTTGCTCATTCTGTTGCTTTTATAGGTCGCTGGTCCCGATCCCCCCCCCCCCTCCATGTTTTTACTAGAATTCTTGTTTTCCCTCCAAAATTCCTCTCCTTATGTCAACAGTGCCCTCATGTGGCTGCAGCCGGCGCTGAGAAGACCGTACCAGCAGTTCATGTAGAGTAGATATAAATAAAAGGCTTAGTGCTGAGCTTTTTTGGAGTCTGGGGAGGGGATTAGATCAAGTCTCTCAGCCGCCCACTAATCGCAGAGCACAGGCTTGGCACGGATGGTGCTGTTTTCCAACCATGTGAGATCTCGGGCTTCCTGTGCAGAATTCACAAGTGGTTTAGTAGTGGATTGGGAGTGCTGCAGTAATACGACCCAAAATCTGTATTGCATTAGCCGTTGTCTGCTCCGTGTCTAATTCCTGGTTACCGCCCACGTTGCTTGTCTGCCTCCCAATTGGCTGATTTGGTAAAGCCGCCTCCTCTTTCCTGTCTCCCCCAGGACCTGCTGGACCACTCGTGCACATCTGGCAGCGGTTCCGGATTGCCCTTCCTGGTCCAGAGGACCGTCGCCCGTCAGATCACGCTCAACGAGTGTGTGGGTCAGTGGTGGTACTTAAGACCACATGCTTTTATTGTTCTATTTTTATTTATGTGGAGCTAAAAAAAAAAAAAAAACTATGGGGAAACTATGGAAGTACAGTTTATTCTCACATGACCAGACTGGGGGGAGGGGGTTCAGCTGCGCGATTCTCAGGTATGTACAGTATTTTTTTTTTAATATATATAATTTTGACTAGTAAAGTAAGTGATTTTATTTATTTATCTTAACAGTTCCAATGGTTTAATGATGAGACTATGTTGGAAGACTAAATTCGCTACACTCCCTTACAAAAAAATTAAATGCAAAAACTAATTTCTTTTATTAACGTTTCTCTTCCACTTACTACATTTCAGTTTTTTTTAAATTGTTGAAATTGTATAAAAAAGTTATACTGTTATGCGTTATATTGGTTTCCCAATATGTTGTAACTGCGGTGCGGTCATGTGTGAATGAACTGTATTTCACTTAACATGATGTTGCTGACAAAGTGCTGTACCTTTTTAGTCTATTATTCACATCACTTACACACTGCTCTGACATATTTGTTATCAAATTGGAAAGCCATTGTTTCCCTGGTGAGGACATAGGTGTGTGGTAGACATGTCCCACCTCCTGCTGACTGTGTAAACACCCCCCACCCCCACAGGAAAGGGACGCTATGGCGAGGTGTGGAGGGGCCAGTGGCAGGGTGAGAATGTGGCTGTCAAGATCTTCTCCTCCAGGGATGAGAAGTCCTGGTTCCGCGAGACAGAGATTTACAATACGGTGCTGCTGCGGCATGAGAACATCCTGGGTGAGTCCCTGCAGAACGTTTTTGTGTGTGTGGATGTGGGGGTGTGCGCGCATGTGATTCTGCAATTTTTCCAGCCAGGTGTGGGAATGAAGCACCTCATACATCACTGTCCTAATAGAGCTCTTTAGTCTCTTTCCTACCCTAATTTGTGTGTGAAGAGCTGGAAAATCTGTTGGACTGTCTTTAGATATAAAGTTGATAGTCACTGCTGCACCCCAAGTCCTGGACTTATTAACACAGGTGTGTCCCAAGTTCTATTTGTTAACTCTAAACTTGTATTTACTATTATGTAACAACCTGTTAAAGGTAACAATCCAACTGTCCTTTCTGCTCAAGTTCTGACATTATCTTGGTTATAATTAAAATAATACTCTCTGAATATTGTAATATTTTTATTAATGTTGAGTTACATTCAACCTAATTTATCGTAAGAATAAAAATATATTGCCTTTAAATGGATTGACTGATTTAGTCATAAATGCACACTGCATTTTATTGATCACCAGCACTTGGGAATAACACACGTGAGTTGTGAACACTGTGGAAGTGAGTTAAGGTGGTGGCACAGTCCTGTTTCGTTTGGGTGTTTTTAGTGCCATCTATTGGCTTGGAGGGTAAACATAGGTCATGTTGGCCTCACTGCAAATGTACAGTACCTGGTCAAAAAAAGTCACCACCTGGATTTAACTTAGTGTTATGATCTGGGGTTGCTTTAGTTGTTCAGGTCTAGGTTCAGCAACATTATATGCCCAAAAAATGAGGTGAACTGATTACCTGAATATACTGTATGACCAAGTTTTTCCATCAATGGATTTTTTTCTTCGAAGACGACAATGCCAGGATTCATCAGGCTCAAATTGTGAAAGAGTGGTTCAGGGAGCATGAGAGAGACATCATTTTCAGACATGGATTGGCCACTACAGAGTCCAGACCTTAACCCCATTGAGAATGTTTGGGATGTGCTGGAGAAGACTTTACGCAGACTTTACGGTCCGACTCTCCCATCATCAATACAGCGTCTTGGCAAAAAATGAATGCAACTCTGGACAGAAATAAATGTTGTGACGTTGCATAAGCTTATCGAAACGATGCCACGGTGAATGTGTGCCGTAGTCAAAGCTAAAGGCAGTCCAACGAAATATTAGAGCAGCTGACTTTTTTTGGCCGGGCAGTGTACATTTAAGAAAAATTGAAATAAATTATAAAAAAGAAGAAAAGGGTCAAGAGGAAGAAAAGAAGAAAATTCAGTTAATCAGAAGTTGACCTCCCGTTTGTCCACCTGCAGGTTTCATTGCCTCAGACATGACGTCGCGCAACTCCAGCACGCAGCTCTGGCTCATCACACACTTCCATGAGCTGGGCTCCCTCTATGACTACCTGCAGCAGAGCACGTTGGATGCCGCAGGCTGCCTGCGCATGGCGCTTTCTGTGGCTAGCGGTCTGGCCCACCTCCATGTCGAGATCTTTGGCACACAGGGCAAGCCGGCCATTGCTCACCGCGATCTCAAGAGCAAGAACATCCTAGTGAACAGGAACGGCCAATGTTGCATTGCTGACTTAGGTGAGTGTTGACTTCTGACCCCTTGTGACCTCTGAATTAAAGTCAAGCTGACAAGAACCATAAAATTACCAAATGATGTGCAAATTTCTGTAATTTTTATTAGCTGTGTTTTTGGGAAGATGCTCATTAAACTCTTGTCCTTTGGATGGCAACAACTAAAAATAATATTGCTATTTAATCCAACTGTATTGTATATGGTGCAGTATCACATGGCTTCCAATGTTAAAACTGATAAATGAAAAAGACATTTATAAAATACATTTTTAGCCATTCACAATTTTGGCTAAAATGAATAGACTTTTAGAAATCACTTTTCTATTACAACACTGAAAGAAAAGCAGCGATAGAGGGGAAATAACTAACAACAGAGAATTCATTCACCAGCAGAATGAACCAGCAGACCAACCTGAGAACAGTTTGTCCTGCAGAAATTGTTTCAGAGATATTACTTTTGTCACTTGCCGACAATTTTCAACATTATTGCTTTTTTTTAATATTCCTTTTCATCTAGTTTCACTTGGGGCACCGCTGGGTTGGCTGTAGAATTAGCTTTTAATTCCAGTAATTTTTCCCATTCTGATACCCGTATTCAGCCCCAGTGTTATGAGTCTCAAATGTATCTGTGCAATGAGTTAAACTGGAGAGTTTTGTTTCCACAGCAGAGGAGGAAAATCTGTGTAGTTCAGCATTGTCTTCAGCTTGTCCTCAGGGAGAGTTGGTGTGGCTTATAGTGGATCGAGCTTCCAGGGTTCCAGTTTCTTCATCAAAAATACTCATTGTGTCCATAGTAACATTTTCTGGTTGTATATGTTTCAGTCAGGCTTTTGTCAGTGGTCTCCACTTTTGAGTTTGTCCTTTTTTTGAGAGCATACGGAGGCAAATTTAGATAATTCTTGTCATTCTTAAAACATTTCAAATTGTCCATAGCAGATTAAGTTCACATGAAGGCATGATTCCACTGTTTGCGGTGTGTTTTTCAGTTATTGGGAAATGCATTGTGAAGTTGTTTCCTTGAGAAATAACAGAAAATTTTCTGCTGAAGCAAAACCTGGTTGCTCTGATTTGAGATGGTTGCCCTTTTCCCTCTGCGTGTGGCCAAACCTATCCTGCTGTGTCTTCCCAGGCCTGGCTGTGATGCACTTCCAGGACACCAATGAGCTGGATGTGGGCAACAATCCTAAGGTGGGAACCAAGCGCTACATGGCACCCGAAGTACTGGATGACAGCATCCATGCAGACTGCTTTGAGTCCTACAAGAGGGTGGACATCTGGGCGTTCGGCTTGGTGCTGTGGGAGATCGCCAGGAGGACAGTCAGCAACGGTCAGTGCCAGCGCTGTGCTTATTGGCCCAGCGTGCTCACTGTAGACCTGTGGGACAGCAGCAATCTGTGTGTCCACTGTGCTTCCGGTTGGACATTATCCAGTGTGACACACACACACACACACACACACACACACACACACACACACACACACACATACACAGAGCTCTTCTATCAGCCTTAAATGAATTTTTAGTTGCTCCTTGGTCATTGGTCTACCCTTCATTATTCTTGTCTCTTTTTCACCTTGTAAAGCACTTTGAGCTAGAGCATTCTGTATGAAAATGTGCTATACAACTGTTCTTGTTGTTCTTATTTAAACTCGTTGCCTTATGGTCCGTCAGCACACATTGCTTTTTGTAAGATAACCTGGACCTTTGACATCTGTTCAGTTAAGTGAAATTTATTTTGAGTCCTGACATTGTGTTGTAACATTTAACCATGGCTGTATGATAACATTGATATTGCGGCCATATTTGTTATATTTGGGTCTCAGTCCGTATTTGCATATCTGGCAGAAGCAGCATTTTGTGTGTAAAACTTTTTGTTTGGGATTTTCTTCAAGCTATTCTTTATTTAAAATGGCTTGCAAGAATTTTCAGGTGAAAAGAAAAAGTGGGCAAAAATTATTTAAGAATCAAAGTAATAATGGTAGTGTAGCAGAAAATAAATGTTTCATTTTTATAGGTACTGTACTTTAATTCTGTATAATATACTGTAAAATATCAAGTAACACAAGTAATATGTGAAATGTATGGGGGACAATATAGAGTTGTAGATTTCCAGTCATAATTGTAAACTGTGGAGACAATGTGCACAGCAAGGTATTTTACTGCAACAGTTGAGGGTAAAGTACTATGACTAAGGATATTACAGCAGATGTGGGATTTGTACTACCAACCATCTCATTGCAACACAACTTATGTAACCATTATGCTACCCAAGCAGAATTGCACTTAATCCTAAACTCTTCCTCGTGGCCATAGTTGTAGTGTGTTGTTTTAGTGAGTGATGGTTTCACACTTGTTTTTGTTCTCCTGGTACCCAGGCATTGTGGAGGACTACAAACCACCCTTCCACGATGTAGTTCCCAATGACCCGAGCTTTGAGGACATGAAGAAGGTGGTGTGTATAGACCAGCAGAGGCCCAATATCCCCAACCGATGGTTCTCGGACCCGGTGAGTATGGCAAGTTAGCAAAATAGTGCACATGATGCTGTGGAAACCTTTAGGTACAGTATGGGGTTAAGTGCAGTGTACAAGAGGCCTGAACCACTTGACTATCTAGATGTGACTCAACATATTATTGCTTATTCACCAGTTTAACTCAGCGCCGACTACAGAAGCAGGAAGAGAAAAAGTTAAACTCATCTAAAACTTTTCTCCAATGTTCAGCTACCTAAACTGATTTGCTCATTCATGCAGCTGTTCAATTTTACTGTATCAGTTCAGTATAAAGACCGTGAAAAAGGGTAATACAACAGGAGATGGGTTTCAAACTCAGTCCTCTGAGTTTAAAGGCTATGGCTTGGACTGTTATGCTATTTTCTGCTAGCGTAGTTTAACTGTAGATTTTGTACTTTCAGAAACAAATTGTAAACATATTAATTTAGTTATTTAACCATACATACAGTTTGTACCACACAAATGCTCCTATAGTTGTAATTGGGAAGAGCAGGGTAATGTGAATTATGTGAAATCTTGTTTTACTGCTTTTTTGTATTACATTCTCATTGTTTAATTGTGTTCACTTTTTTACATTGCTTTGGAGAAAAGTGTCTGAAAATATAGAAATGTAGCATCAAGAACTTGACAACATCACAAGCTGGGAGGCAAAGGAATGTTTTGTTTGGACAGGAACAGAATGCCAAACTACATGTGGAGGTTAGGCTGGCAGACCATCCCTCCCTGTTGTGAGCCAGGAAGCCTTGTGCACACACCTGTGGATTTGGTCATCCCTGGCAGTGGTGTTCATGAAAAGTTGTAAATAAGAAAATACAATGAAGGGCCTTGACCAGACACCATTTACTGTTTGGTATCTGTCAGCAGGTCAGGTAACTGTTTGAAGCACAGTTTGAATTGGCATTCTGGCTCTCTTTATGAAAAAAGAAATATTTAATACTTCTGAAGATTGTAAGGGTAAAAAGTTTGTTACTTAAAAGTTTAAGTTGTACCCACAGTACTATTATTACCTAGGTCATTGGGCACAAGTATGATGATTCAGGTGCAGGAAAGTATACTACTTGTTCTTCTCTTATACGTGGAATTGGATATTAGTCAGTTTATCTTCACTGAATCCACCTTTTCCCCTTCCTGCTGACTCATACGTCCAACTTTGCGTGATCAAGCCCTGGTACACAATTTATTTCTAACATGATGTTCTCATGATCACCATCTTTTTGTCCTCCAGACCCTGACGTCCATTTCCAAGCTGATGAAGGAGTGCTGGTACCAGAACCCGTCCGCCCGGCTGACCGCACTGCGCATCAAGAAGACGCTCACCAAGATCGATAACTCGCTGGACAAGACGAAAGCGGATTGCTGAGCTCCCGCGAGTTGTCAGCAGGACCGTGGGTGGGTTGTTTGGTCACAGTGCTCTTATTGGGCAACCCTTATTTATTCTGAACTCTCAGTGGGTCAAAAGTTTTGGCATCCAAAGAAGACTGTTGAAACTCAGACGTTTTGGGTGACGTCCTTTTTTTTTTAATCTTTATTTTTTGTAGTAAATGAGAATTTTATTGAGTCATGTTCTTCAAAGAAGAAAACTGCAGCCGGGAATCACACAGTTTTGCCTTAGAACTGCCTTTCCCGACGTGGCGTAATTTTGGTTTTGGGACTTGTCGGAATATATTTTTAACAGTACAAATTTATTATTTTTATTGCACTAGCAATCGTCTCATTTCTTGCTTGCACTATTCAGCTGTTATAGGAAACCTGAAATGGAAGATGGGGTATAAAGGGATTTGTTTTGCACCTGTCTCATGTCTTTGGTGTTACTCAGTGGTCAAGGAAGTTTTTTTTTTTTTTTTTTTAAAAGTCTGTTTGGCAGCGGCTCCCACTGTCCTTTACCGCAGTGCTGGAAAAGGGCGTCTTGTCATAATACTTCACAACGGTAATTTATTTAACCTCTTATCCTTTGATCTGTCATCCCTCATGTCCATGTCACCGCGGTCTATGTGCGTTTGCAGAAGCTGTTTTGCTCTTTTGCATTATTTTTTTCTTTCTATGCTTTGTTTCTTTTGTAAGCTTTAATGTGTATGGATTCTGAACACAGAGTCAATAAAGAAATGACTGGAAGAAGCAAAAACCTATAATTTGTGTGGGAAAGGAAGCTGTTCCTCTGAAGTCTGTTGTCCTAACCCTTAAATGCATACTGTAAAATGGAAGTATTTTTACTTGATATTTTATAATCAACAATGTTTTTATTAAATACATAAATGTGGAACATTACAGTAACTTGAAATGTTTGTTTCATTGTTTTTTCTTTATTTTGTAAGCAATGTAAGACATTTAAAGTGTTAGTTCCGAACACGGAGTGGCTCAAACTCTTCTTGTATGCTTGATCTTTCAATTGCTAGCAGTCAGGTTACAAATTTTTAAAGTCAAACAATTTTTTTTCCAGTTTTATTTTTTCATTAGTATTTTGTTTATTTATCTATTTTCTGAAATTTCTCCTTGCACCACAGTGAACATAACCTGTTGGACCACTTTAATTCAGCTCCACTGTACTTACCACCCCTGGCTGGTGTTCCTGAATGCATGGAATCAATAACAGATCGACAAACACTGTGCTTATTTATCAGATTATGTTGTTTTTTTTTTTAATTCTGCATTTATTGATTGTGACTCAGGAGTAAATCTAACTTTCGAGTTGATTTACAGTCATATAAACTGAGGAGCCATATACTTTTTACCATATGATTTCAAAGGAAATATCTGCTCTTGCCTGGCTCGCATGTAGTTGTGCTCATCTGTATAGTTGTATACTTCACCTTTCCCTTGATATGAACCAACACACTTCCGGACGCACAGCAGTGTTTTAACTGCCACTCCACCTGCTGTCTGCTGGCTTCCAGTACAGTGGAGAGTAATGCAGTCACTGCGCAGCGCACAGATTTACAAACCACTTTTGGACTGAACTGTGCTGAAAGTCCACAGTGACAGTCAATGTTCTGTATGATCCGTCGCCACGATTTAAAGTTGACAGCAGCCCGAATGAAGTGAACATCACACCTGCGCCCGCAGAGCTGCTCACCTGACGCTCTTGGTGAGGGGACGGACTGCAACCCGCTGGAAAATGTGGTAAATGTACTCTGGTAAACGTGAACACACCGTGTCAGGTCCCGAGTCCCCGTCCCGGGAACCGCAGCCGTTTTACCCGACGCAGGCGCTCGGCCCCGGTAATCCTCTTTGCCGCACGTCACTCGGAGCGGTGGGGGCGGGCGGCGCGCGTCCCCGATCGCGCGCTCCCGCCTGCGCCGCCGTTTTCTCGCTGAGGAGCGCGCACGGACGGCGACTAAGCGACTCTGCTCCTCGCCACCTCTCCTCTCCTCTCCTCCTCCTCCTCCTCCTCCTCCTGTTCCACGGATGAAGTTCGCCGGTGTCCCCGGTCCGGGCGGATGACAGCACGGCCATGGCGCGCCCCGGCGCTCGCGCTCGAGCTCACGCGCGTCCCGCTCTCAGACGTGCGCTCCTGCTCCTGTCGCTCGCGCACGTCTGCGCAGGTACGCGCGCCGTCGCACTTTCCCCCCCTGCGCAGCTGCCGCTCGTTCGTGCCTAAAATGCGCTTCATTTTCACTCCGCGAACCAGTTGAGATGTTGCTTTGTGGCATTTGTTTAGTATTATTGCTCGTCCGCCGGTCAAGTTCGATTTTAAATATCGGCAGATATTAATCTTCTTAGTGATTTAAAGAGGGTTCGAAACCGGGCTTGGACACATGTACTCATTTATACATTGCAGTAGTCTTTGACCGAATATATGCAAAGATTACGAGCATATATCGATTTGTATTTGTTGATTTTTGTAAAAATATTATAACGCGTTATACTGATAATCTATAGTTTACACAAATGTTTATTTCGGTTTAGTACTATAGTTGAGTTGAATGAGTTGCACTCAGCTGTGTGAAATAAGTATATAAGTGTTTAACTTAAGTGAAGTTGAAGGGTTTCTCTCTCCCAGCAGCTCCTCACACCTCCTGCGTTTGAAAAAAAAAAAAAACTGCTCTGTGCTGTTGAGAGTCCTGCAATGCTGAATTTTAGCTTTTTCATTTCTTTCTTTATTATTTAATACAAACTACCGGGATGAAAATGTTCTTCAGTCACATTAATTTAAGACGGTTTAGTTTGTTGTAAATGTCAGGCATCTCATGGGCAGTTATATAATGTAGAGGTGGTTAATGTACTTTAAAGGGGGATTCCAAAAAATTGTTTGTTATCTGGTCATATTATACATTTGCTAGTTCACACATATAATTTTTATACACTGTCATCCACATACCCACCGGCTTGTCCAAAGCAGGATCATGGTGGTCTGCAGTCCATCCCAGGAGCACAAGACCATCACACAACAATTGCATAAACACTAATTCAATTCAGTTCAATTTTATACAGTGCTCTTCTCACACAGTGACAGCGCAGAACAAAAAATCAAGGGACATAGTGGAACCAGATGTAACATTTATAAAGTAAATCTGCAGGTAAAGATTATATATTAGCTCTATATTTAGTAACTATGAGAACTATACTAGCTAGAAAACTTGTAAAGTAAACCAGCTTTCAACTGAGGAGACGAAAACAGAAGGTGAAAGAGCAAAGTAAACTTCAGAGGGACCATTGGCCATTGGCTTTGTACCCTTCCTGGGCATTCACACACACACACACACACACACACACACACACACACCACCTCCACCGTACACCCACCTCATTTCACTCCATACTTAGTGAGTATCACTGGGTGATGTAACACACTTAGAGGAAAGCATCATTTACTGAACCTGAGTGGCAACCCTGCAGGGATTTGATTCACCGCAAGGATCACTGTTAAGAAAAGGGGGAACCCCACCCCACCCACCTCACCCTTCCCCCGGGGACCTGGGCCATTCTTTGTTCTTGGGAACTCTTCACCACAAATGGCTGCTGTGAGCTGTGGGATTATTTCACATGAATGCTGTATGTGTGCTGACACTTTTCAGTAACTTTGTCATCAGTTGCCTTAAGACTTAGAGTCCCCCAGTACTTTGACTAGGCTAAAAAAAATAAAACTGTAAAAACAATATGCAGGTACATAAGATGTTTCAAGAATTTGTAAGATGCAACAAGCAATGGTTGAATTAGCCATTTTTATTAACTGTTTGTTCTGGTTAGGGTTGCAGAAGTCTGGGGCTTATCCTGGAAACACTGGTTGCATGACAGGGTAACCACACACTCACACAGGGGGCAATTTACAGTGACCAGTCAAGCTGAAACATATGTATTTGGACTGTTAGAGGAAACTGGTGCATCTTGAGGAAAGTCCACAGAGATTCAAGCCTATGTCCTAACTGACAGGCACTGTGAGGCAAGAGTGCTGCTGTGTCACTCTTTCATCTGTTGTTTATGAATCACATAAATTTGCATTTGGAAGTTAGATTTTTTTACTAGCACCATTATTTTATTTAAATGATTCCTTTACTTAATGTTTACAACAGTTTAGAAACAATTCAAACTGAGTGCTTTGCTCAAAGTTCTAGTAGGGAGCCATTAAGAATAAGAAGAGCTGGACAGAACTGAATTGAGTCCCTATGGATGAGGAAATCAAAGTTCAGTTTGCAGTCAGGTTCACAAATGTGTTACCTGAAAAAAATTCTCTTGAAACACAACAAAGAATCTCTGAAAAAAGTTACTATTTTCACATTGAATGTTTAGACCTGTTAATACTGGCCAGCTTCATGTTGAAATGAATACAGTGGAATAAGAAATCAGCTGAGAATTTATGAACCTGAAATAATTTTTAAGAAAAATAAGTTGTTTTTCAGCTGAATAAAAGCCACTGTCAATGTGGACTCCAGAGATCTTGTCAAGTGAAGCAGATGTTCTGTCCTGAACAGCTCCATAGGATTCCCACAGTAATGTAAATTCAAGAATCACGCAATGTGATTGGCTGCTTACTCCTCTGCAGAGCTTCTGATTGGACATCATGGCTGCACTGCAAAGCGATAAAGGAAAAATTCATTTATTTATTTATTTATTTATTTTCTTTCTTTCTTTTTCATGTGCAAATCTGCCAAATTCAGATTAGAGCAGCTGATCTTGATTCTTTTATATATATATATATATATGCGCCACTGCAATTGGGCTTCTTTTAAGCAATTGTTTGGGCTTTACATGTTGTGATGAATTTGCAAGTTTTTTGTTTTTCAGAACCTCTGACATTTTACCATGTCATGCAGTTGTACGCTAAACAGCACCTCTGAGTACCAAAGCATTATATTGGTGTCAAGGATGTTCTCAGCTTGGCATCTCAGAGGGGATGTTTGTGGTGATAACTGAATGCTTGAACGTGGTTGAGAGGCTTTATTACCAGCGTCACCACGGAAACTGTTTGGCACCACTTAGTTTTCCTTCAGCAGACAGCAGTGTGAGCGCTATGTAAAAATAGCACCAGAAACAGGGAACTAGTTTCAGAGCACTTGTTTTTAAAATGATTGAGACTGGAGAGTTTTTGTTTACTTCCTGAATGCTGCATGCAACTGGATCCACTTCACTCCTGATCAAATATGATATCAATAGTGTACAAAAATATCCTCTATTATTGAGTTGACCATGAACTGCATACACAAATGAACATGTTTCTTTAGAGAAATAGTAAAATCCCTAATGATGTTCCTCTAGTAGTTTTTATGTGCTGGAGTGTTTAGTGCTAGTAGCACAGAACCAGATGGTGCAGTGGTTTGAGCTGTGACCTTGCACCAAAGGATGTGGGTTTGGATGCCTGTTACTTCAGCAGAACTCTTGAGCTGATTCAGTAAATAAACTAGATGGTCCAAAGTATGTGAACCTTCCCCTTCTAAAGACTAAGTTGGTCAGTTTCAGCCCCACCCATTCAGCATACAAACACATTCTAGTGGGTTGTGTGCTTCCAGGTTTTTGGCCACGGTTTGGTTGAAGCTCCTTTCCTGCTCCAACTGTTTCCTGTGCCCCTGTGGACAAAGCGAGCTCCATAAACACAGTTTCCCAGGTTCATGTGGAAGATTTTGAGTGGCACGCACAGAGGTCTGACCTTAAGAGTGACAGGTGTTATAACAGCAAAGGGGGTGCAACTCCATATTAATGCCCATGGTTTTGGAAAGGGGCATTCAACAGGCACATATGGGTGTGATGGTCAGATGTCCACATACTTTTGGCCATATAGTGTTTTATCCTGCTGCATAATGAGAGGTCTGTCCATATGGCAGTACTGGAGTATAATATTATTAAAGTTCAACATCATTTCCTTCGGCTGACCAGAGAGCAGTAGTACTCCACATAGACAGCCTCCTGTTCAACACTTACGGTAATATCTAATGGTATTATTATCAGACATGAGATACATTTTTTTGCTATGAATCTGTGATGTAGGTTATGCAATCATATTACATTAACTGCTCTGTAACAGTGTCACGACTGCAGGCCTAAAGAGACACAAACATATATAGCAGAACCCTGTTATTAAGTGGTGCAGTCATTCAGTGAAGCACTGGCCGAGAATTGATGAGGAGGTGCGGGGTAATGTGAGCTGCATAGGCCACTATGACAAGTGTGATAAACTGAACTCGGAATTGCGTTGATAAGATTGTCATGTTCTATTTCATGCTGACATGGTTGACTTCTATTGTACTAAATGGGCCTACCAGGTAGACATAGTCAGGAGAGTTTAGGGTGAGTAAATCTGATGCCAAGTGAACCCAGGTAGCCAACGGAATTGAACAGAGGGGTGGAAGTCACTTCCTACAGAATTCCACTCTGAGCAGCCAAAACGGAAATTTTTTTACTTCCTTTGGGATGTAGTTGTTAGATCTGGGTAGTAGTTTTATTGTAGCACAATTTTTCTGTCCTCCTCTCTCTTTTAGCTTCATGCGGCTGCCTGCATCAGATCAGAAACTCTGGTTATGGCTTATATTACAGTCAAAAGATCTCCACTCCAGTGTCTGCAGGACCCCATCACTCTCTACACCCCACCAGCAGTGCTGTGCTCCTTTACCTTTGGCTGCTTGGTGGTCTCAGACACAAGAGGTTCAGACTAAAAATCTATGGCTTGCTGATTATGGCTCCACTGCAGCTGAACAAAGCCCCTCTGTCCCTCAGAACCAGAGCTGCTGAATCCCTCCAAGCATTCGTGATGCATTTCAAAACCCATCTCTTTCAGAGCCATTTCTCTTCTGATCTCCTGACGGCCGCATAAATGAGTTCAACACCATGTACTACGATCGTCTCTTTGTTTGCTGCTTGAATGCCTCTTCTACAGGCAGCTACTTGAGTGATCTAAACCAGCAACATAGTGGCGTCAGACAAACAAACTGGGCTTTGTTCCTCCAGTGTCTGTATCTAAAGCTTTGTTTTTTGTTGTACATTGCGTTGGAGAAAAGCATGTCCTGATTCCTGTCTCCTTCTGTTTCTAAGGCTACATCAGCATCAAGCACAAACAGTTCCATGTTAGTCAAGTTTCTGACAGTTATGCACTGTAGGGTCTGAAAAGTCCTCTGTATCTCAGTAGATCCCACAGGGAGAGTGAGGATCACCCCACTGGTCATCTTTTCTTCTGACCACTCCCCACAGCAGGGAGATGGAAGCACGGTTTCCATAGGTGTCTGTCTCCTAGCATTCAACCAGGAGCCGCAGATAACCTGGTTCCTCCTCTAAGCTGCATTATAGTGTTCTTGCCTGAACTGTACGCACAGCCCTGCATTGCGTAACAGGAAAAATCCCCGCCGGTGGAGTGGCCAAGCAGCCACACTGCATGAGTCTGTCTGGAAGATTGTGGCTAACAGGATTACCCATGTCCTCGCCATTTTCTATTTCCAGCCGTGTGTTGTGGAGTTATTTACGTTGGATGGAAAAGACTGTCGGGGCGGAGGGGTGACCACGCTGTATTCGTCAATCGCCTTTTGCTAACCATCATTTGGCAGAGTGTTTGGGATATGGAAACAGGTTGATAAGAAAGGGTCCCCGTAGAGTCCTCCTTGTTGAGCTTATCACCACATCAGCACAGGTTTGGATCCTCATTCATTCATTCATCCATCCAATGTCAATGACTGCCTGTCCAATACTGAGCTGCCTTGATCCAGATCCAATCCCGGAAACACAGGCATGAAGTTAATGCTGTAGTTTCTCTGTGTCACAGGCCTGAAGTGTGTGTGCCAGCTGTGTGTCAACAACACGTGCGAGACCGGTGTGGATGGTGCCTGCTGGAACTCGGTGACACTCATCAATGGGAGGGAGGAGACGGTTAAAACCTGCTTATCCCCCTCGGAGATGAAGGGCCAGGTGTTCTGCTACGGCTCACGCAATGTCTCCAAGAGGAACTGCTGCTTTACTGACTTCTGCAACAACGAAACACTACACCTGCAGCCAGGTACGACCATGTGCATGCATGCATTTGTGTGTGTGTGTGTGCGTGCGTGTGGTTACGCCAGTGTTTTTTGACCCCGCTGTGATGCCTGTGGCGTTGATCTGATCCACAGATCCTGTGACATAAGCATGTCAGCCGAGGTTAACTGCTGGGCAGCCGGGGATCTGCCTGTCAGGGTTTATAAATTCCACTCTGTGTGCAGGAACATGGGTGGAAAAAAGGTTGCCTTGCAGATGTTCACAGAGTTTGGTGTTGCCCAGGGAGTCCAGTATGTCTCCATGGAGCCATGTCACTTCCCAGAAATCTTCTGCATTTCTGGTCTACCTTTATTTGCTCATCATATCGGTAGCAACGGATCAGTGATATCTGGGAAAAGTATGAATGTAGAGGAGCCACAGGTGGAACGTCATGCTTTTTATAAACCTGTTTATATGTTTTTTAGTTGCAAAAATAAATCAAAATGTCCTGTTCTTCTCTGAGTTATTTATACCTTTAAGCTTAATTTGTGTGTAAAGGGACTAATCTGGGCCGCTGTGTGGTTTAAACATATATATTTACAGTACAGCTGGTTCTTTGCAGTCAGTTGTTGTTGTTGTTGTTGTTATTATTATTATTATTATTATTATTATTATTATTATTATTATTATTATTATTACCGCTCAACATTATTCTGCATGTGACTGTTACTTTAAGTGTAGTCATGCTTTACCAGTAATATCATTTTAAGATTAAACAGGTTAAGAGATAGATAGATAGATAGATAGATAGATAGATAGATAGATAGATAGATAGATAGATAGATAGATAGATAAAGGCTTCTTAATTAAATGTTATGGGCACAACACCTAAACCTTATCTGTGATTTGACTTGTGGGTAAATGCTGTGTCCAGCAATGGTTGAATAGTAGTTTAGCAGGCTGGGATTCTGTAAATGGATTTTTAACAATTTGCGGTGAAAAAAAAACTGCACAGATGCAGAAATTGCTAAATTAAAAAGTTGAGTCTGTATCTTTCCAAACTACTTAATCTACTTTCTAGTCTGCATCTTCCTAACCGCAGTTCCGTGGCAGTGTTTCATATGAAAGTTTGTCATTTTGTCCTCTTTGAATTAAATATTACCTTGTCCCTTGTTGCGATGGCACTGGAAGCCAAGACTTGCTCTGGGACTGTTTTCATCAGCAGCTGCATCATTTGTGACCGTTGCCTTGGCTACCACATTGATTGTACCTAGGAAAGGGGCATTGATTGTTTTCATTTCCAAAATGCGCAGAGCTCTGTAGGGAGGGCAGTGTCAAAGTTACCAAATCTTTATTTGTTCGATACTTGAGATGGGAAGATGCAGTCTATACATTTAGGAAGTGTAGGTTTAATGTTTTTATAGGGGTTTTTGTTTGCTGGTCATCATACCTGATTTCACCAGTCAGGTCTGCTGAATTTCTTATACATCAGCTCATATACTTTGACTCTGGGGTCAACATAACATCAGTTTCTGCATCACCAGTCAGATTTAAGACTTCTCCTGCTCTGCCATGAAATGAGTTGTAATGTGTGGTAGGAAGTGTTTTGATGTATTTGTATCTCTGTGCTGCATGTGTCTGAGTGTGTACAGATTGACAAAGGCAGAACACTGGACAAAAATTAAATTATAAGCTAATCCACCACATCAAGTCCAACAGTTGGATTTTGAAGGTAAGGACAAGAACTGCAGTTTTAACAGGCCATCCATCTTTTAAAGACAGTGTAACTACATATAGTCTATTCCACTGGTTCTGTCTGCTGTTATCTAAAGCACATCTTCCTGAAGTTCAAAGTGCACAGCACTGACTTTCAAGTTAACGTGATGGCATTAGCAGACCACCAGAGGGCAGCTTTCCTCCAAATTCTCAAACCTACAGTGGGCTAAATGTGAACAGAGGTTCTGCAGTGGCTGAGAGGGCCTGGTTGCAGCCCAACTGACAGTCTGCTGTCTCTCTGTGTCCCTCTGCATGTAGGATTGTCTGAGCCCGAGCCTGGCTGGGGTGGCCTGGAGGTGACAGCAGCTGTCTTGGTCCCCATCTCTTTGCTGTGCACCATTCTCATGCTGGCCGTGTGCACGGCGCAGGGTCAGCGCTGTCATCTGGGTCGACTCCGGAGCCCAGATGTGGAGGAACCACTGGACAACCAGAACCTCATGTCCCCTGAAAAGAGTCTGCGAGAGCTCATCTGCGACCTGAGCGCCTCAGGATCTGGATCCGGTATAGAACCGATTGCATAGCCCCTCCCAGGAGGAAACCCCCAGGGGGCAGGTTGCTTTTGCATGAATTATCTCTTCATTTCCATACTAGCTCTCTTGGCAAACAGTGTCACATTACTGTTGACTGTTCCTAATCTGATTGCTGGTTCACTTGTGAGCTGGTGGTTAAGGTACTATGATGGTGTTATAGTATTGGGCATTATACTGTTGAGAAGGTGCTTAATTTGCATTACTTAAATTGCAGTAGTGAAAAATATTCAGCTCAGTGTACTTGTATGGGTAAAGTCTGGGTAAACCCTGCACTGAGGGGATGCAGTCATGGCTCAGTGGTTTGGCACATGAACCTACGACCTCCAGTTATGGGTTCGTCTCTGAATAAAGGTAACTGCAAAGCAGCTATAATAAAACAGTTAATTTGCACAAGACTCGACCCGGGTGACTGGAAATTGGAACAACCAAGCAGTTGAGTGTATAACAATTTTAGAAATATATTAAAAAAAATCACATATATTATGTTAAAATGATTCACCTGGCTGACCCCTCCATTCACCTGGTTGACCCCTCTCCCCCAACTAGGTGTGTCATGCAAGGATGAACTGTGGGGCAATGCAGGATGGTGTTATCCCAAGGATGCGCTGATGATAGTACTTCTGCTTTCTCTCAAGGGCTTCCCCTGCTGGTTCAGAGGACCATTGCCAGGAGCATCGTTCTGCAGGAGGTCATTGGAAAGGGTCGCTATGGCGAAGTGTGGCGGGGCAAATGGAGAGGAGAGGATGTGGCCGTGAAGATCTTTTCATCACGGGACGAGCGCTCCTGGTTCCGCGAGGTTGAGATCTACCAGACCATCATGCTGAGGCATGAGAACATCCTGGGCTTCATCGCTGCTGACAACAAGGGTGCGTCTCTGAACTGGCATCAGATCAGTCTTTTCTGCACAGCATCTAAACACTGCGTTCGATCGTGTCACACCAGCTACCAGCAAGATGCTTTCAAATGAATGGCATCTTTTTATTTGATCCGAACAGTTTTACTGCCTAAAGGCAGTAGGTGGATCATGGTAGGAACCCTAACCCTAACTCTCAGGTTGAAATCTCCATTCCTGCTGTAATCCCTTTGATCCAGGTACTTAGCCTGAAGTGTGGTAATTCATATGTGGTGTATGGGACCATCAGGAGGTTAGACATGTAATGGTTTACAGTAGATTGAAATATTGTTAGTTACATTATTTCACAGTTCACAAAGTCCTGTTGCATATTATCTTTGACTTGAAAACAGTAATTGTTACCTTAGCGGAGATTTAAAATATATTGTGGTACATTTAGTGGAGCACTTTGACCTTAATGTTTTTTACAAGCTCCAGTCTTATACTTTTATTTACCTTCCATGATTTAATTGAACATTTTAATGGCCTGCAGTATTTTATTTTGATAGCCTTTTATCTTGTTATTTCTACTGCACTTATTGTCTTATTCTAAATGTTGCTGAAAGAGAACATTGAGATGGTTTGCAGAGTTTTCATATGGAATGTTTTCAACTGAAGCTAAAATACTTTGCATTTAAGTTTTATTCTTATACATTTTTATAGTTTCCCTTGCCTTTTATGGTCTGTGATTTGCTTGGGTGCCCAGATGGTGTGCAAAGCCTCAGATGGAACTCGGGCATGAATGTCTGTTTCACACTGAGGTTTTCAACATGCATGGTTTTCGCTTTATATTGTAGCACAGGTGTGACTGAAACCTTTTCTTTTTACTAAATAAGGGGAACAAAGTAAAGCAAGAAAAAAAAACACCCTACATAGCTCAGTGTGCAACTTTAGCATTTTGAGTCACTTTTGAGAAAAGTGTCAGATAAATTAATTTAACAGCAATAATAACTACATTAATGAAGTGTAAATGTTGCTTGTTTCCTGCTATAGATAATGGGTCGTGGACCCAGCTATGGCTGGTGTCTGAGTACCACGAACACGGCTCGCTGTTTGACTACCTGAACAGGTACACCGTGTCAGTGGAAGGGATGCTGGTCCTGGCGCTCTCAGTGGCCAGCGGTCTGGCCCACCTCCACATGGAGATCATTGGCACTCAGGGTGAGCTGCTGCCGCTGTCCTTAACTACAGCGCAGCATGTACTGGATCAGCAGAGTGAAAAAAAAACAATTTAACTAGTATGTTCTCTCCTCATATTGCACTTATTTAAGATCGTGACCATTGTGTCATCCCTGACAGGTAAGCCTGCCATTGCCCACCGAGATCTAAAGTCCAAAAACATCTTGGTGAAGAAGAGTGGAATGGCTGTAATCGCAGATCTGGGTTTGGCTGTGAAGCATGACTCTATCACCAACACCATTGACATTCCGGCCAATCACAGAGTAGGAACTAAGAGGTGAAAACTCCGCATGCTGTGACAAAGAGCAAAATTGCATTTCACTAAGTGCTTTTATTATCTCGAATGTTAGAGATTTTTACATCTGTCTTAGTTCCCGAGACTATCGATAATTATTCGGATCTTGTTCCCACTGTTCCTTGTTTATGGAAAATGTGCACCATCAGGTTCTGACCAGTTTGTGGACTGTAGGTACATGGCCCCAGAGATCCTGGACGACTCAATGAACATGAGCAACTTTGAGTCATTCAAGCGGGTGGATATCTATGCACTGGGCCTGGTGTTCTGGGAACTGGCCCGGAGGTGTCCTGTTGGAGGTGGGTGGGCTCTGTTGTTATAGTCCAGTTGTTTTCAAGGGTTGCAGAACTGTTGAAAGGAACATCTTTTTCAGTTCACTATGGATTCATGGATAATTTTACATCTCATTTTGAGTTTTATATCTGATTTTTGTATAGAACCTGAAGAACCCAGTGAAATGAGTTGCAAGCATTTTTCTTCACAGGGAGTTATGAAGATTACCAGTTGCCTTATTACGACATGGTGCCCTCAGATCCATCAGTGGAGGACATGAGGAAAGTGGTGTGTGACCAAAAGCTTAGGCCCAGCATTCCTAACCAGTGGCAGAGCTGTGAGGTAAGGGGTTTAGCAGCCAAAGGTATTTGGATAAGGTATAACATTGAACGGTGACCAGTGGGAGTTCTGTAAAATCAGGAGGAACATTCTTGTACTCAGAGTAAACAAAGAGTTATTTCACAGCAAATGAAGAGCTTTAGATACAGTGGCATCCAAAAGTTTGGACACCCTGAATAGTATTACTCTGAATAGTTAAGTGAGTAGAAGATGAACTCATCTCCAAAGGGCGTAAAGTTAAAGATGAATCATTCTTTTCAGTATTTTAACCAAAATGAGTGTGTTATTGTCATTTTGTACAATTTTAGAGTGAAAAAATGGAAAGGAGCACCATGCAAAAGTTTGGGCACCCCAAGAGATTTGAGATCTCAGATATCTTTTACCAAGATCTTAGACCTTAATTATTTTATTAGGGCTATGGCTTATTCACAGTCATTGTTAGGAAAGGTGAGATGATGCAAATTTCAAAGCTTTATAAATTCTCTGACTCCTCAAACTTTGTCTCAACAATCAGCAGCCATGAGCTCCTCTAAGCCACTGCTTAGCACTCTGAAAATTAAAATAACTGATGACCAAAAAGCAGGAGAAGGCTATAAGAAGATATAAAAGCATTTTCAGGTAGCCATTTCAATTCATAATATAATTAAGAAACGTCAGTTAATAGGAACGGTGGAGGTCAAGTTGAGGTCTGGAAGACCAAGAAAGCTCAGAGAGAACTGCTCGTAGGATTGCAGAAAAGCAAATGAAAACCCTCCTTTGACCGCAAAAGACCTTTAGGAAGATTTAGCAGACTCAGGAGTGGTGGTGCACTGTTCTACTGTGTAGTGACACTTGTACAAATATGATTTTCATGGAACAGTCATCAGAGGAAAACTTTTCTTGTGTCCTCACCACAAACTTCAGCATCATAAGTTTGCAAATGAACATCTAAACAAGCCCGATGCATTTTGGAAACAAGTCTTGTGGACCAATGAAGTCAGAATAGAACTGTTTGGCTGCAGTGTGCAAATATATGTTTGGAGAAAAAAGGGCACAGGATTCCATGAAAAGAACACCTCTCCAACTTTTAAGCACGGGGTGGATAGATTATGCTTTGGGTTTTTGTTGCAGCCAGTGGCATGGGGAACATTTCTCTAGTAGGGGTGAGAATGGATTCAATTAAATATCAGCAAATTTTGGAAGCAAACATCAAACCTTTATTTAAAAAAGCAGAAGATGGAACAGAATTGCTTCTACAACAGGATAATGATATCTGAAACACCTCAAAATCCACAATGGACTACCTCAAGAGGCGCAAACTGAAGGTTTTGGCATGGCCCTCACAGTCCCTTGACCTAAAAATCATCAAAAATCTGTGGATAGACTCGAAAAGAGCAGTGCATGCAAGACACCCCAAGAATCTCACAGAACTAGAAGCTTTTTTCAAGGAAAAATGGGTCAAACTTCTCCAAAATAAGAATCGAAAGACTCTTAGCTGGCTACAAAAAGCATTTACAAGGAGTAATACTTGTCAAAGAGGATGTTACTAAGTACTGACCATGCAGGGTACCCAAACTTTTGCTCCTTTTCCTTTTTTGATATTTTGAAACTGTAAAATATGGAAAAAAAGTAATTTTGCTTAAAATATTACAGAAATGTGTCACCTTTAATGTAATGCCTTTTAGAAATCAGGTCTTCCTTTACTTGCTTAGCTATTCACAGTAACAGAAATTTTGACCAGGGGTGCCCAAGCTTTTGCATACCATTGTACAAAAGCAGGGTCATCAGATTTCACAAATGTATGACACCACCATTTTGCTGTGTCGCATCACAGAAGTACAGTAGCTGACTATAGAATTGACATTCAAATAGCAAATACGTAAGTAACTACAGACTGTACTGGACTCATTTGGGCAACTGAACTGGGAGTTTTGCATTATGCCATGGCAACTGGTGTCAGCAGTTAATAGCAGTTGTAAATTGACCAAAATGCAGAATTAAGTTGGTGTTCCTACAAGATGCAGTATGGTCTGTGTGATGCTAATAACTGCAGAAACAATTAACCTTATGACAATGTGAAGTATGTTATGCAAAAAGCAGTCAAGACCCTTTGAGCAAATTAATAACTTTGGTCTTTGTACCCATCAGGCACTACGGGTCATGGGCAAGATCATGCGGGAGTGCTGGTATGGCAACGCCGCTGCCAGACTCACCGCTCTGCGTGTCAAGAAGACCATTTCACAGGTGGCTGTGGTCAAGGACATCCCAGATTAGCCAGGCCCTTGGTCAGTGGGAACATGGTGTGATTTTTTTTCTGGCTGCCAAAAGATCTCACTGGACCCCTCATAGTGTTTCACAGTCTTGTTACCTACATCTCTATGGATGCCAAACATCTCTATGTTACCCTGGGACATGACATCTCTGTGGTAATGGTTTATTTTTGTGGATTTTGTGCTACCTCAGACAAAATTAAGTGCCCAAAACTTGAAGCTGTTGTACTGCTCTGTTTGCCATATGTGGGACGCTATGAGTATTGACTGCAAGTGTCCACTGCCATGCTTGATAACAGGACACAAGTTAGCTGTTCCTTCGTATGGTTGTCTCTGTTCCTCCATTACCATGGGGATGAGAAGCAACGTCTTAAGATGAGCAGCTGGTCTATCTTTTTTTGATTTCCATAGGATCAGTTGCTATATTACATGAATTTGCATAGCATCATTCTGCAAATTTCCCCATGCAAATACCTCACTCGTTTCTTGTTGTCTTCTCTGGTCAGATACATAATATAGTCACCATGAGGATCTGTGGTCTGGAAAATGTTCAAAAATTTTAGAATACAGGCTTCCTTCATATAATAGGTGTAATTTATTCCAAAAAAGTCTGCTCATAGGATACTTTTTTGTTAAAACAAATTCTTATTAATTGAAATTTGGAGTTTTCAAGCATTCCTGGGCCACAAAAGATTCACCAGCTCACCAAACATGCAAAATTCATGAATTATGTTGTCAAGCCTGAGACAGCCTAATTCAAAACCAAACTCAGAATGTCAGTACTCCTGTGGACACCTTTAAATCCAGGCTTAAGACCAACATGTTCAAAATTGCTTATCAGTAACACATTTGCATTCACTCTGTTTTTCTCTCCCCTTTCCGTATTTCCTTCTCATAGTTTATGTATCTTTTTTGTACTTTGTCCTTTTCTCTTGTCTTTCAGGTATACTGTCAAATGATCAAATAGTAAATTAAATGACACAAAGAGTAATTTGTAATGATGTTGCCTGTCAAGAAAGTTCTATGTGTTTTATCCCTTCATGTTCCAGAGTGATAGGTAAGGCTTTCTTTTGTCCTCTGAACTTCTTTTAGTGCTTGGTTTATTTTTTTGTTTACATTTTTGCTTTAAGGTTCAGTATTATGAGAGGTGAATATTTAGCACCATGATAAAAAGTCAAGAGATTAGTTTTTTGCAGGAAGCCAGATGGTAACCAAATAATGGTAGTGTGAAAGAGAAGCCATGGGATACATACTAGTGGGGGGTGGAAGCGGGGGAAGCCTGTATTCTTAAAGCAAATGATTCCTTAACCCTGAGGCTACAAGCAGTACATTTTATTTTTTTCTAAATTATTTGACACAGTGGATTTCTTTTTCTGATAAAGTGTACTGAAGTTTTTGACCAAAAAACAGGGCTGTACTAAAAATCTAGACAGAGTGCCAGTAGCCTAAAGAATGTTGTTTTTAACTCCCCAGCAGGATTCTGTCATGGTCTCCTGCTCATGGCAGTACGTATGACACATTTCAGTACAAATATCTAACTGAATTAATGCAAACTGTCCCTCTGAACAGAAGGTTCGCTGAAATATGACAAATAAAGGAAGTTTCAGTCCATGAGTGTCCAGGACAAAAGACAAAGATACAGCTTGTTTAGTTTAAAGGTCTAAATATGAGCCCAAAATGTGAATGCAGAAGCAGTGGGCGCTATGATCTCTCCAAACTTGGCCTTTCAACTGGTGGTTCTGAGTTCTGGCACTGGTGGGTCCAGGCATGTGCAGATATTCCGGTTTCTTCAATGTTCTAGTCACCTCATTGCTAAGGGCAAAGGCTCAGTGCCTTCAGCTAAGATGGGGATCAGTTTCACTGAGAGAATAAAACTGCACTCCCTGTGGGGCACCAGGACCAGGACAGAGATCCATTGTTGTTATTAAATACTGAATTCCATGGCGATGGAACGCTGCCAACATGAAATATGTCCTAAATGTAAGTAGCAGAAACGTTTATATTTTATATTTGTACAAATATTCTTTTAACACATTGCATTCCAGTTTTAACTGAAATGAGGATACTGAGTACATTTATTTTTAAATTTCTATTTTTATGTATTGCTGGAAATATTTATTTGCAACTGTGGAGTTTCTAGACTTGTTTTAAGAATCTGCTGCTATAACGCAACCTTATTACTGTGAGCAATGTTGCTGATGCATTAAAACATAGTTTCTTAAAATATTTCAAACCATGTTTTTTCATCTTATCCTGGTCAGCATCACAGCAGTCAGTTGGGTGCTAGGCCAGGAAAAAACCCATGGACTGAACTCGGCTCCATCGCATCACCAAACATTCATGTACAAATAAATATTATGAATTCAGGTTGTATAATGATGACTGCATTTTTTTGGGACAGAATTATTAATTTTAATTTCACTATTTAGAAATTTTACACCTCAATAGTGGAAGTAGGAGAAACCGAGCTTCTGCTGGGATACCTTTGCCAGAAGACAGTAGGTGGTGGGGTGGAGATCTTGTCACGAGCGTGATATTGCAGGCCTGTGGAAGATTGTGGGCCTTTAACAACTGCATTTATGTTACACAGGTTGTTGTGGGGGGGTAGGGGTCAGTCTAATACTTCACCTGAACCTGTGTTAAATGTGATTTATCACGTATGCTGTAATTGCTGTAAAAAATGTCCATCTTCTCTACATGAACACTACATGTAATAGGAAATATGAGTCTTCACTGATTTTTCACCATTTGCCACTGTATCTATATAGTCTTAATGTATCCATAACATTAAGTAATCCAGAATTCATATTTTATATAAAAAAAAAAAAACCCGGTGATCCAATAAACATTAAGACTTGTTTATGAACACGTTTCCAGTTGAGAGGAGAACAGCCCCAGACAGCTCTGAAATGAACATATGTAGCTATGTGGGCAAACACGTGAGCACTGAACCGCAGAAGAGAAACAGATGTAAAGAAAGTGATTCCTAGAAACGCAGATAAGATCTGCATTCGATGCAGTGAGGGTTTACAGTCAAAGCTTTTAAATCTCTGTCCCTTTACATTTTGCAGTTTGAAGGTTGCCTTTCCTCTCCAGCCTTATACTTTAAGATGCAGCGGGCAAAAACCACTGCAGAAGTGAATTTTATGTTGGCTTTAGCATTGCTGGCACTGAGGAGGTATTATGGAAAGTTTGGCCTCCACCATTTGTACTGCTCAGCCCCCTTCTCCTCAGGTTACCACATCCAAATTCTGAATTCTTATCCTAAAGCTATTTCTCAATGTATGATTCTCAAAATGGCTACAAACAAGCTACATTTGCTACAGGTGAAAGACAAAAAGCTTGGTTTAATTTGTTAGTTTTTTGGAACAGTTGTTCGAAACACAGGTGAAATCATTTACGTTTTTGCCAAAAACTATGCAAAATACAGTAGTTAAATATATGTGGAGACACTTTGCTCCATATACACACTATACGCTTGTGAAGAAAGGTGCTTGAGAAACAAACCAACACTGGTACTCACCTGGGGGTGACAGTGGTCAAGAAGCTGCCTGGAATGCTTTTGCTTCTGCTGTGAATATGCTGTTGGGACATCTTCACTTTATAAACCATAGTTGGTTTTGGTTTTGGATCCTCTTCTGAGTCATAGGTCTTGGATGTAATCCAGTGGTACAGAGCAGAGCACATTTGTTTGTCACCATCAGGGAAACCTTCCACTGACATTCACTTAGATGTATAACCAGTTCTACTTTTGCTGAAAATTAATAGAACTGATAGTGCTTTCATTTGTTCTAAAACAAGACTAAGTTAAAGGCATTTGACTTCATGGCAGTTTCTGGTTTATTTTTATACAAGCTGGAGAATTTCATAATCCTTGCACAGAGTTCTCTCCTAAAAAAGGTACAAAAGAGTTGATAGGTCTGTCTAAAATAGTTAACCAGAAGAAGAGTGTGTCATGAAGTCTTCTTCTTCTTTCGGCCGCTCCCGTTAGGGGTCGCCACAGCAGATCAAAAGCTTCCACTTCCTCCTGTCCTCTGCATCTCTCTCCGTCACCCCCACCACCTGCATGTCCTCCTTCACCACATCCATAAATCTCCTCTTAGGCCTTCCTCTCTTCCTCTTGCCTGGCAACTCCATCCCTAGCATCCTTCTCCCGATATATCCAGGATCTCTCCTCTGCACATGTCCAAACCAACGCAATCTCGCCTCTCTGACTTTGTCTCCAAACCGTTCAACCTGTGCTGATCCTCTAATATACTCATTTCTAATCCTGTCCATCCTCGTCACACCCAATGCAAACCTTAACATCTTTAACTCTGCCACCTCCAGCTCTGCCTCCTGTCTTTTGGTCAGTGCCACCGTCTCCAACCCATAAAGCATAGCTGGTCTCACTACCGTCTTGTAGACCTTCCCTTTCACTCTTGCTGGTACCCTTCTGTCGCAGATCACTCCTGACACTCTTCTCCATCCACTCCACCCTGCCTGCATTCTCTTCTTGACCTCTCTTCCACACTCCCCATTACTCTGGACTGTTGATCCTAAGTATTTAAATTCATTCACCTTCGCCAACTCTGTTCCCTGCATCCTCACCATTCCTCTGTCCTCCCTCTCATTTATGCACATGTATTCTGTCTTAGTCCTACTGACCTTCATTCCTCTTCTCTCTAGAGCATATCGCCACCTCTCCAGGGTCTCTTCAACCTGCTCCCTACTCTCACTACAGATCACAATGTCATCTGCAAACATCATAGTCCACGGTGCCTCCTGTCTGATCTCATCTGTCAACCTGTCCATTACCATTGCAAACAAGAAAGGACTCAAAGCTGATCCTTGGTGTAATCCTACCCCCACCCTGAAAGCATCCGTCACTCCTACCGCAGACCTCACCACTGTCACACTGTCCTTGTACATATCCTGTACCACTCTTACATACTTTTCTGGCACACCCGACTTCCTCATACAATACCACAGCTCCTCTCTAGGTACCCTGTCATATGCTTTCTCTAAGTCCACGAAGACACAATGCAACTCCTTCTTACCTTCTCGGTACTTCTCCATCAACACCCTCAGAGCAAACAACGCATCTGTAGTACTCCTTCTCGGCATGAAGCCATACTGCTGCTCACTAATTGTCACCTCCCTTCTTAACCTAGCTTCCACTACTCTTTCCCATAACTTCATGCTATGGCTGATCAGTTTTATCCCTCTGTAGTTACTACAGCTCTGCACATCACCTTTATTCTTAAAAATAGGTACCAGTACACTTCTTCTCCACTCCTCAGGCATCGTCTCACTTTCCAAGATTCCATTAAACAATCTGGTTAAAAACTCCACTGCCATCTCTCCTAAACGCTTCCATGCTTCCACAGGTATGTCATCTGGGCCAACAGCCTTTCCATTCTTCATCCTCTTCATAGCTGTCCTAACTTCCTCCTTGCTAATCCATTGCACTCCCCTATTCATAGTCCCTACATCATCCAGTCTTCTCTCTCTCTCGTTCTCTTTATTCATCAACCCCTCAAAGTACTCTTTCCATCTGCTCAACACACTCTCCTCGCTTGTGAGTACGTTTCCATTGCTATCTTTTATCACCCTAACCCGCTGCACATCTTTCCCAGCTCGGTCCCTCTGCCTAGCCAATCGGTACAGGTTCTTTTCTCCCTCCTTAGTGTCCAACCTCTCATACAATTCACCATAAGCCTTCTCTTTAGCCTTTGCCACCTCTCTCTTCGCCCTACGCCTCATCTCCTTGTACTCCTGTCTACATTCTTCATCTCTCTGTCTATCCCACTTCTTCTTCGCCAGCCTCTTCCTCTGTATACTCTCCTGTACTTCTTCATTCCACCACCAGGTTTCCTTGTCCTCCTTCCTCTGTCCTGATGCCACACCAAGCACCTTTCTAGCTGTCTCCCTTACCACTTCTGCTGTAGATGTCCAGCTCACTGGTAACTTTTCACTGCCACCCAGTGCCTGTCTTAATTCCTCCCTGAACTCCACCTTATAGTTTTCCTTTTCCAACTTCCACCATTTGATCCTTGGTTCTGCCCTCACTCTCCTTCTCTTTTTGATCTCCAATGTCATCCTACAAACCACCATCCTATGCTGCCTAACTACGCTTTCCCCTGCCACCACTTTACAGTCTACAGTCTCCTTCAGTCTGGCCCTCCTACATAAGATATAGTCCACCTGTGTGCATCTTCCTCCACTCTTGTACGTCACCCTGTGTTCCTCCCTCTTCTTAAAATACGTGTTTACCACAGCCATGTCCATCCTTTTTGCAAAATCCACTATCATCTGACCTTCTGCATTCCTCTCCTTGACACCATATCTACCCATCACCTCCTCATCTCCTCTGTTTCCTTCCCCAACATGTCCATTGAAATCCGCTCCAATCACCACTCTCTCTCTCCCTCAGGTACACTCCTCGCCACTTCATCCATATCACTCCAGAATTCTTCTTTCTCATCCATCTCACACCCAACTTGTGGGGCATATGCAGTAACAACATTCAGCATCACACCATCAATTTCCAGTTTCATAACCATCACTCTGTCAGACACTCGCTTCACCTCCAAGACACTCTTTACATACTGTTCCTTCAGGATAATCCCTATGCCGTTTCTCCTCCCATCCACACCATGGTAAAACAGTTTAAACCCCGCTCCGATGCACCTAGCCTTACTCCCCTTCCATTTGGTCTCTTGCACACACAATATATCAACCTTCCTTCTCTCCATCATATCTGCAAGCTCTCTCCCTTTACCAGTCATACTACCAACATTCAAAGTTCCTACCCTCACATCCACTCTCTTAACCTTCCTCCTCTCCTCCTTCCTCCTGACATGCCTTCCTCCTCTCTTCCTCCTTCTTTGGCCGGCAGTAGCCCAATTTCCGCCAGCACCCTGTCGGCTAGCAGTGCTGGTGGCGGTCGTTGTTAACCCGGGCCTCGACCGATCCGGTTTGGAAATTTCTATTTTTGTCCTCATATTTAGTTTGGCAAAAATTTTTACGCCGGATGCCCTTCCTGACGCAACCCTCTCCATTTCCGGGCTTGGGACCGGCACAAAGACATGCACTAGTTTGTGCATCCCCTTGCGGCTGGATTAAGAGTGTGTCATGAAGTGTCTCCTCAAATTACAAACGTGGATGGGACCGTGAGTCTGTTTGTGGTTTGATTTGCTTGTAACTCAGCGGAACCACAAAGTTATAATCAGCAAATGCAGCAAGATACAAGCATCCCTCCATTTGTTTACAGGTTAAGCTCTGTAAAGACCTCAACTAAAACCATAATGAATAAATGCTATTAACTCCAACCATTAAAAAAACTAAAAATAAAAACATGTTGTTTCCACAGTGTGATACTTGGTGTTGACGGATTAGTTACAAAATAAAATAAATGTCTCACATCCCATCCAGACCACTAACACTCTGACCATGGCAAGAAGCTGATGATAATGCATGGATGGAGGGACTGAGGAAAAAAATAAGAGCTTAACAAGACAGACCTAACTTCATTTTTTTTTTACTGGTAAAGCTCTGTTACAACTAATTATATGATTTCAGCAAATTTTGATCCTTTTTATTATTTCTCTGTAGTCAGGGTAGTGATGAAATTAAATTCAGCATAAATAAATTTGAAAAAAATGATGCTGAGTGTATATTTGTATAATCATATCCTTCTATCATATTTATCAGATACACATTTTTTGTACATTTAAGTTGTCACTGATCTGCCGCATCCACTGCAGCTGCATCTTCTTGTTAATCTGGAAAGTTTTTGTGATTATGGCCAAAGATAACTGAATGACTCATTTGGACTGTAACCTGTTTAGAAGAAACTGGTTTTTACTCTCTGATGAAGGCGGTTCCCATTTTGCACGGCGACATTCTCTGTTTTTCTGATATTGTCTTGGGTTCATCCTGCACTTTTGCATACAGTGTGTCGGTTGGGCAGAGGAAGGAGAAGCCATCATCTGGCCTCTTCATGCTACAGATACTATAGTAATGAATCAGTTTTTACGTGTACCGAAAAATTTGGGGTAACAACCTGGCTAAACCGTTATTTGTGGTTTTTACATTGCACCTTTGATTTCTTTTTTTTTCTGAATGCCTTCCATGAAACAGAGCTTATAGATGGTATCCACATTCCTTTCCTGTGTATTGTGGTTTGGAGCTGCGGCGAGCTGTTCTGCATTCGAGAACTGAGATGAAAGCTGTTTTTGCTCAGTAAAACCTATACATTGATAAACAGCCTGAGAGACAAACAGTGAACCGCAGCTCATTCATTGGTCCATCAGTATTGGGGTCAAAAGTGAGACAGATCTCAGGACTGCTGCTGAGCTGCGTGCCACCGCTAGTTGCAGAGACATCCGGTGGCAATTTGCACGCTGAGACTGCGGAACCACACTGTGGCTTAGACCAAATATTTCAGTAATGACTTTGGATGTTCTGCCTGAATCTTTTGCGCTTCAACAGGTGACCCAACAACCTCTTAATCCACGCCATCCCTTCCGTGTCACCGCACAGATCTCCAGTGACTGGTGTCGCTTTTCTGTGGCAAAGGGCTGTTTACTGACTTACACATAGAAGTCTGTTAGTTTCAAAATTGATTTTCCTTTCACTGAGAGAACAGAGGTGCAAATAACAGCACTAAACAGCGGACCTATAGCCTAAACCGTTTATACTAACCACTCTTTTTGTGTGGGTGGTGTGAGAATATGAAAGAAGTGTGAATGAAGCAGAGCAGATAAGATTAAAAAAAGAAAATTGTAATATGGTCTTGTCATGTAAAATGGAAAAGTTTAGTAAAAAAAAGTATGGGTCATAGAGGCAAAGTGTTAACAGAAGAATATTTTGGATTGAACAATACTGTGACAATGGAACTATGACTTGATGTTGTGGTTGTTGCTGTTGTTTTTGTTGCTGTTGTTGTTGTGGTTGCTGAGTGCTGCTGAGTTGATGTTGACTCGAAACGATCACAAAGGCAGAAAGGGCTTCCAGAAAGTTCAGTCCTCCACTTGGGTCCTCAGTAGTGAAAATGGTGTGTTACTTTTAACTGATTTGAGCCCATCCATTTGGCTCGTGCTTGTCTTCTTTGTCTGTCCAACTTTCTGAAACATCTGTATGTGAATCCAATCTTCTCGTGATATAGCCAAAGTATGGTGACCTCAGTGTTATCATCTGTGCTTCTAGTGAGAGTTCCAAAGTGGCTTCATCTGATATCAGTCAATCTTCCTGGCTGTCCATGGTGTCATCACAAGCCACCTGAGGTACAAATAGCTCAGTGAGGTCCATATTTATCCTCCTCTGCTTCTCTAATATCCAGCTTTCAAGTCTAGTTAAACTGTATAAAACACCTTTAACCATTTTTAATTGTTATCTTTATCGTTGCATCAGCATATTTGTGGAACCTCTAGATTTCTGCTGGATTTCTATCAAGTGCTGTTCTTTGGTACACATTGTGACTGATACTGCTTGTTGCTGATCACTGGTCTTAAGAGATGAAGATGGTCTACTTTTTGTAAACTACTTCTGTCCTCAAGCCCAGCACTAGAGTTCACTGCTGTGTCAGTTATCATGCCTTTACTCCTCTTAAATTTATTCACAGTTCCATCTATTCTCCACTTTGATTTTCAAAAGAGGATTTTAAGGTGCTGTTCACCTGTGAACTGTAATGTAGCTCAGTCTGTGTGGAGTTTGCTTCTTGTTCCCATGTCCCATGTCATGGGTTTCCTTCAGGTGGTTTGGTTTCCCCCCACCTTATAGGGTATGCATGAGCGTATGACTGTTTGTGAGGTGACCCTGTGATGGATTGGTGTTCCACCCAGGGTGTGATCTCCTGTCCTACTGCCCAGTGATTCTGGGATAGCCTGTACACAGCCGTGATCCTGACCAGAATAATGGAGGATAGGAATTCATTGCACTGCAGGGGTGTTCCTGGAAGAGTGCAAACAGTGTTGATGGAGCCTCTTATTTTAATGTTTTTTTTGCACAATTTGATTTTAATAAAAGAATAAAAGCTCTTTAATTACATCGCCCACTGCCTCATGCCTGGTCTCTCGCTAAAGCCAGGACACTCGGTGTGCTGCAGCCCTGTTCATCCTTTGACCTTCTCTTCAGAGTTAGCTGCACTATTTATATTTTTTCAGGCTGCAGTCCTTCTGATGATGATACTTAAGAGACATCTTCACTGTGTACGTCTGACACATCTAACCACACACACACACGCACACACACACACACGTGCATGCAAAAACAGAAGGAACATTGAGCTCTTGGTTTTGTGACATGAAGTCAGAGCCATCTTATTGTAAAGATGTCCAACTATTGATCTGTTTGATCTGTATGGTTTCCTCCCTAAACAACTCCGAGTACCCAGCATCCTCCTGCTTGGAGACAAATAGGAAAGATAGGGGGCTGTTCTGGTGACCGAGTCCTTCACACATTTGTGCACTTAGATCATCCAGAAGCTGCTTTAGAAACTAAAATGTGTGGTGCTGTCCACCCCCAAGCTGAAAGATGACATGTGCGTCTAGGTGGGCGGAGCTGGAGGGAAGACGTAGGAGGGGTTGGCCTGTAGTTTGACAGTAGTCACATGGCACATGCTTCCGTCTTGCTGCCTGCACCCTGGGGACACCACTGTTCCACTGCTCATTGAGCTGTAAGAGTTGCCCCCACTGCACTGTGAGGACACGACGGCCGTGGGCCATGAACCTGGGGAGGCTCCGCAGACGAAACAGCCAGGACAACTACTTCCTGGAGGGCTCTCCCAAGACCAGGGGCCACTCATGGCAGAGGCGTTCGCTGAACGACCCCTGCAACACCAAACACCTGCAGAACATTGCCACTGTGTTTGGGACGTTGCCTAAGGAACGCAACCAGGTAAGAGATGCAAACCCCTGAGCTGATGGACCAGGTTCTTGCTGGTCTACTTTTGTGAATCACATTCATGGCAAAGGCTGTTCATTTGTGGTTAAACGCTTTATCAAACTGGAGTACAAACAAACCACAGCGTAAATTCAGAGACATTTATCTTTTCATGTTTGCTGATGATTTTTCATTGTTGCTTTTTTAACATCAAGTCCATATGTGGGATTTAAAGCAAATGGCAGTTCAAATTTAATCACTGTGCATTGTTAGTCAAAAGTTTAAGCACACATGGACAAATGGGGTAATATGGGGCAACCTGGAGAGAAGAGTGAAAGTAAAGCAAGTGAAGTGTCCTACAGCTCTAGTAGTTGTGGCAGACAAGCTGGGAATACATTTCAGGAGGTGGAGCAATGATTTGAGCTTCTTTTGAACTTGATGGACCTGGGTTAGAATCCCTCGTCTTGCTGTAGTAGCCCTGAGCAAGGTGCTTACTCAAAATTTATACAGCAAAATTTGTCAGCTGGGGATATTTGTCGAAATATGAGTCATGGATGATTAGTTGTCAGTGGCTTTCGAAAAAAGAATCAGCTGAATGAATACATATAAATATCGACTGGTCAACCTTGATAACCGAACATCTCATGAACATTACCAAAGAATAGCTTCCAGCAGGTGTACTCAGACTTCATTGTTGCTGAATGCTATTCCATAATCAAGTTCCTCAGTAAGTCTAAATTAAATTGTTGGTGGTGTATTTGTTGTTTTCAAGCTATCAAAAGCACCTTCATGCATGAATGGTCCTCCAGCTTTATTCAAAGCAGAAGTGAACAGTTTTTTCTTAACCGTCTGTAGCCCTTTTTGAAGCTGCAGCCAGACGAAAAAAATGTTGCTTCTCCATCTTGCTGACATCCATCGCTGATCTTATTGCAGGTCACTCGTTCTCGGTCCAACTCCCTGGTGGACTACAGTGATACTCTCAGGTACCTAATGCACTTTGTTTTTTCCCTCTGGATGAACATGACCGCAGGGTGGAACATGCAGTAAACATGCTCTGTTTTCATGTGTGTCTTTCAGGACAACCATCAGGCTGGAGAAGCAGGACAATGAGACGTTTGGCTTTGAGATCCAGGTGAGAAGCTGTCAGGATGAATTTAAGCGCTGCAACATCTGTTGAATTTGACAGTCAAACCTCTAACTTCCCAAGTTGTTGCTGTCTGTGTGCACAGACGTACGTGCTGCGGGTGGCAGACAGCACGCAGATGGAGATGTGCACGTTTGTGTGCTCCGTGCAGCAGGGCAGCTCAGCCGAACATGCAGGACTCACCACAGGTGATACACTCCCTGGTTTCACTTCCTCCTAGAGACTTTGGAGTGCAAAGTTCCCACAAAGCAACACCACACCAACAGGCTGCAGCTAACCACTGACTTCTCTCTCTTCTCTCGCTGTATTTTTTGGCAACCCAGGTGATGTCATTGTCACCATCAATGGGGTCTGCACAGAAGGATCTACGCACCAGTGCATCGTGGACCTCATCAGGAAATCTACCAATGTTTTGAAGTGAGTTCCCCAAAAACACCACGGTGCTGTGCCATTGCTGCATGGGCCAAGGGGAGGTTATTAAGCTGCATTTGGATCCCACAGGATGTAGGAGTGCAGTCCCAGATGGGAACCTGGTGTCTTACTGTAGAATAGGAGGGAGTATATGAAGTGATACAGTTAATTTGCTGTTTATAACTAACATTGGGTTGGAGGGTAAGTTACTTAGGGTTAGGGTTCAGAGTTTGCAAGCTGCAGTCCCCAAATGCTCTGGTTTCTTGCCAATCCCACAGTCCAAGGACATGTGTTTTAGGTGAATTGGTGACTGCACTGCCTTTAGTCTGTGAATGAGTGTCTGTGATTTCCTTCAGACAACACAGTGTATAGCCTTTGTCAATATGTCACCCACAGTTTACATTTAGTCCTACTGCAGGGTTCCACCACTGTGCTCATATAACTTGGACAAGATCCCTGTAAACAATACTACTGTCTGTATTATATTTATCCCACTTATATTTATCCAGGCTATTTATTCTTTACTACTTTAATATTGTTTTGTTATTTTTACTTTTAAGTTGAATGTGTCTGAAGGAACAGCCACCAAATTGAATCCCTTGTATGTATAAATGTTAACGTGTTACCTGTCCATAGTGAATGGATGAATGGGTGGGTGTATATAAATAAGCAGTAAATACACAGCGAGGGATGTGCAGCACCAGGGTTATTTACAATTATAGGAAGTATAGTAAACATACATCCAGAGTGTCCAACAGGCAGTGACACTGTAAAATCCCTCAGTGTGACAGTGTAAAACTCCCTGCAGGATGGAGACGGTGAGCGGGGCTGTGGTGAAGATGATCGAGCTGGAGAGGAAGCTGAAACAGCTTAAGGTGTGTATCCTTCCCATCCGCCCCACCCACATACACACAGGTTCTTATCTAGGGTAAATTCCCCACCAGGCAAACATGGCCAATGAGATAGGGGTGCCGAAAAAACAATCAACTGTAGTTTTGGAGAAAAAATAATAATAGAAAGCCTTTCTTAATAATAAAGAGCAAGCTCTATTGGAAAGCTTAAGAAGATCTTAAATGTATTCTAATTTATAATAGAAACATATGAAACCTTGCTGCCATGTGTCTCTACAGTGTTGCAGCTTGCAGGTAACATTTTATACAAAATGATCAGTCTATGCAATAACCTACATATCTGTTAACCAATTTCAGTCTTGTTGAAAACATCACATAAAGTTCTAATAAAAAAACATCTGTTTTCAAAAAGAGCTCAGGGAGTTCAGGGTGTCAGTGACCTTTTGCACTTGAAACAACAGGCGTGAGACAGGATACACTGTTCACAGGACAGTTTTTTTATTCAATAGATTTTACTAAAGCAACATGTCTACTTTAAAATGACAAAAAATAAAATGTAAGGTCCACAACCTTAGAGTGCTGTGTTCTGCACTGGGACGTTCAGAGCAGTGAAACACAGCAGTGAGCTGCAGTGTAATGGGCCTCATGTGAGAAGAAAGTATTTAAAGGTGTCTTATAGCCAGCTCCCTCACCACATAAATGTTTACAGCATCTCTTTTCATTCATGCATGTTAATAAAAACATATCTTAATTTATTTGTTTGGCATTTTCTGTGAAAGTCTTGGATATGGCAATGATAAACTATAAAGTACATGTAAAGCTGTCTACTCTCATTTCTCTCCTCCCAGTGAGTTTATATTCTTATGCATTTTGCTTTCATTCATAATTGCTGCAAGTCGATTTTAAGAAGAGCTAACAGTGATGAAAAAGTTATTTAAAATAAACTTGAAAATGGTTTGCATCTTTGAAAATTCAAAATATTCATAACATGAAGTTCATGTGTATACGTGTGTGTGTACCCATATTCATTTAGAAAGAGAAGTTTGCTCCACACCCCATTCCTCATGGGGGGTACACTTGCTAGTCAGGTATTTTGGGGACACATGTATCCCTGAGGGCTCAGCGCAGATCCTGCACACAGCTCTTGAAACCATGAGCAGCTGCTGATCATAAAACAAAAGCAATAATAGCTTCTGACACTATTGGGTTGAGGGTGTGTAACACTGAATAGTGTATGATGGTTGTGTAAGATTCCACCGGATGGCGTGAGTGCATCCTTTCACCACTGGTTCTCATGGCTATTTTCCCCACACAGCAAAGCCTGCGAGAAAAGTGGGTGGAGCTCCGCACGCTGGCGCAGCGTGAGAGAGAGCTGAGCCGAGGTACAAAACCGCAAGCTGTGTCACACCCAAACGCACGCACGCTAAAACTGTTCACATAAAAGCTTAATTTCTGCATAGACTGAGAATTGCTGACATAAGCAAAACTCTCTTTTTAGCTCCACAGTTAAACATGTATATTTATGAATTAATTCATTAAGAATTAACTTCATTTATTTTATTCTTCCAAATTAACAAATTAAGGGACTTCTAAAGGTGGAAATATAGTGTTTCTTTGTAGAATGTACATCATACATTTTTCATGGATCATAGCATGAAAAATGTATGATGTACAGATAAATTTTCATTGCTGTTATGCAGCATGTTATTTACCACCTATGGCAGTAGGTGGCATAGCGGTTGAAGTGGTCATCTTGCAATCAAATAACCTGAGGGTTAGTGTTAGAATCCCATGTTCTGCTGTAGAACTTTTGAACAAGGTACTTACCTTGAAATTGTCCAGCTGTATTAATGGGTAAATCAGAGTACATACACTAGCTTAGCACTGTAGCTGCTCTGGAGAAAATGGTGAGCTAAATGAATGAATGGATGTGAACACTTTTCCTTTCGTGTCTTGTGTCTCCAGGCAACCTAAACAACTGCTCCTCCCCATCCTCCGCCAATATGAGGGATGGCCTGCGCTTCTCCAGTGACAGCAGCTGCCGGAGTGTGATAACAGAGGACAGCGAGGAATTCGGAGTGTTCGAAGACCCATTGAGCCCAGTGGACAATGGCTGCTTCTTCCCCGGAGACTTCCCTCCAAGGGATGCTTCGCTGTCCCGTTCGCGGAGCATCAGCCTGGGCAGTGGGGGCAGCAGTGGCCCCACCTCCCCCCGATGGGATCTCCCAGATGCCTCCTTCCCATTTGGCACGGTAGCTCGGCGGCCCAGGCATGGCAGTATCAGGAAGCATTTCTTCAAGTTCATTCCAGGACTGCACCACTCTGTTGAGGAGGAGGAGACTGGCTGAATGACGTTTCCATGGCAACCTGACTCCAAAATGATGAACCTGACCCCTTCAGCTGTAGCAGCACCACAGAATTATTTGAAAATATGGAACTTTAATGGTGGACCCCCAGTGAACAGACTCTGAAACAAAGCTCCATCACCCCACAGATCTCACCTGTGTGATCCCCATAGACTTTTCTGGCAAATTTCATAATCCTTTTTCATAAGTAATTCATACAGTTTTGCTTAACACATATGGTTTATGGCAGTTTACACCATGATTTAGAATGGAATGTGTGAATAGAGTCTGTTGACAGACCTTTTTGCTGAATGTGTTTATGCAGCTAGTAGCATTACCATATTTTTAGAACAAGAACAAGGTCATGTAAAAATGCAGTATTTTGCCCCAGCTGGTTGCACAGCTCACCATAATTCACCAGATTAGTTTTTTCACAGACATAGTGCATTTTGAAGGAGGAGACTGAGATACATACATGTATATATGTATCTGAATCCCTCTTAACTGTTATGCTTCTTGCGCCAGGCCTTGCACTGCAACTATTTTCTGTGTGGGATTTATTTTCACTCTTTGCACCGTAACAGAAAATGTGGAACAATCTGGGTGCAAGAAGGATGACTCCAAATTCACATTTTGCATGAAGGAGGTTTCAGTATCTCTGTGATGCATGTCAAGCAGCATTTGAAACTTTACAAAAACTCCATCTGTGCACCTCTTTATACATGGACAGAAAACTGACACTCCATGCAGAAGAAGGTGCTCTTAGAGCATTAATGGTACTAAAACAGCACTAAATCAATTAGTTTTACTGGAATTCATCTCGTAATAGACAAAAAGTCAGCGCTCTTTGATCTGCAGTATTATTAGTTTCACTGCAGTGGAAAGTGATGTGGAATCAGTACAACTTTACACAACTTTCATTTAGTTCTGTACTGCTGTAGCATCATTTATGTCATGAATTTAACATTTGGTGCAGATGATCTCTTGTACATTTTAACAGCCGTGTTCAGAATGGAAAGGAGGTGGAAGTGAAAATCACCCTTGAAACTAAAAACTGCCTTCAGCACCACGAATCCGTCTTGTTTGTTCAGGGCCATGTCTCTTCGTATGCATTGCTGGAAACATGTGTATGAGTTTGAATTATGTACTGTAACTGGACCTTGGCGACCAGTGGGAAACTGGCTGACTCTGACCTCAGCACCGAGTAGTGTAACCTTTGAAAAGCAGGGCGGCAGTGGAAGCACGATTGCCCCGCAGTCCCCCATCAGGTGCCGAGTGTGGCGCTAAAATGTTCAAAACAGGATGTGGTGGAAAAAGGTGCGAAGTGTGCAGACACATTTTCCGCAGTGGGTTTCTGGTCCTCTCTTTCTCTGTGAAATTTATCTGCACCTTCCATTGTGCACGACCCAAATGTGCAAATTTTTTTTTGACATTTTTTTCATCATCAACATCAGCAACAGAATGTGTGATAGCTTATATACTTTTATTTGCTATATATTTTTGTTGTTTTACTGTATATTTTGTTTTGTTTCTGACAATGTCATCACTGCCAGTGATTTTTAGTAATAAATATGAAAAGAGATGCATTCAATAGTATCCCAGAATTCTTTTTTTCTCATAAGTGGTAACTTAGATGACACAGAAATGAAGAGAGTGCTTTTGTTAAGTAGCAACTGCAGAGTAACACGGATGACTGAAATGCATATTATTCATTATTACAGAATTAATAATTAGGTTTCATTATTATGTACAATATATATTGACACCTTTGTTCAAGGTGACTTAAAATGTGAGTTTTGTACACTTAACTTCTGATTTACACATTTATTCAGCTGGGTATTTTATACTGTATCAATGCAAGATAAATACCTTTATCAAGGGTACAACAGCAGGAGCAGGGATTCAAATGTGGATTCTTCTTTTTCAAGCTAAGCAACTCCAGGCCACCCTCTGCTGCTCCTAGTTTGCTGCTGAGCATCCTGTCATGTCTGTGTCATGTCTGGTCATGAAGATCACTTTGGTTTATGGACCATCAAGCCCTTCTTGGGAGTTCATCTACACATTTTCCAAAACTGCAGAAATAAACTGTGTTCAGCTCATATATGTAGAAGTCAGACAAGGGAGCACAACTCTAGATATGGGTTAAAGAACTATATATAAGCCCCCGGTTTCTGTTCCACACTTCCTTTGCACTGCAGGATTGAGATTCTGACAGTTTGTGGTTTGCAAAACTGGCCTTTACATGTTGTTTAATTTAACAAACCCTGGAAACACCTCATGCTCAGGATTTTATTAGCATAATGCAGGGTAAAGGTCTTTAGATAAATGTGTTGCATCTGGAGCCTAGTGACACTTGCTGATATTTATTCTGCTCTGACCACAGTCTAAACGTTGGACCTCAAGTTTCGCTCTTTTTTTTAAATATCTTGCAACTCCGTGTGATGGGGTAGAGGACTCTGAATTATTTCACAGGTAGCAGTCAAATGCTCAGTGCAGTCTGCATCACCTAAATCCATCTTTTTTGTTTCTTATTTTCAGTCATTTGTTGGGCGCTTTTATCCAGATTGATTTACACTGTTAGGCTTATACACCTAAGTGCTTACAACGATTCACCCATTTTTACAGCTGGATATTTACTGCGATTTTGGTTCTATTTACTGGTTCAGTTCAGGGAAACAACAGTAATATTGGGACAAGCATTCTAGATGTGTTTGTCACAAATGTGCTAAGAAATAGTGCTACAAGAGGTCATGAATACAATACAGTATATACTACAAATGGAGCTTGAAAGCTAAGCATGTGCAACGTATGACAGAATGAATTATACCTTTAATGATAGCAAATATGGTCTATTGTATGTTATGGATAGTCAATATAAAACTCAAAGTTTTAAAAATATAGCAAGATATGATCAGCTGCTCAAAGGGCCAAAGTAAGAGTGCTACTGTGTAATTGTGCTATAGGAAGTAGTGATAGGAGTTACTGTATTTTGATCAAGGGATGCGTAGCCAAAACACGGGTTTGAACCTAAGACTTTGCTTATAGGACAGAGTTGACCAGCATGTGACCCAGAGGATGAAAAACAAAAGCATTCTGGTGGTTTACTACAGGGGTACAACTCAACTGAGGCCATTTAGGTTAAGTGCATACGATGGCATGCAGTCTCTCTTCAAACCCAGCATGGCAGCATTTCATGCAAAGCTCAGAACCATCTTTCTATCTGCTGCCCATGATCTGAATGTGACCTGACGTGGGACACAGGTTGCACAGGCCCTGCAGTCACACTGATGTGTGTGTTGCTCATACGGGCTCCAGCTGTGATCCTGCAGAAGGGCCTTTAAAGCAGAATGCGTCCGTGAAGATGAAAGCATTCACCAGGCTCGAGGTTCTCAAGTGCAGCAGTGCTGTGTGTGAAACCACATCCCAAACACACCCCTTTGACGCACTGCAGATGCTTTCAACACTTGGTGGCCTGAAATCCCCCTCTGGCTCCTCTTTCACCTCTACTGATATTGTACTTGCTTTGAATAGAAACCTGACTTCTGTCAGCTACGGTAACAACATGATGAACATGGTAACAGTGTGCTGGGAGGGGTGAAAGACTCTCAGAAATTCTCCAGAACTTTGTTCCATTAAGTGTGTAATAACACACATGCTAGACAATGCCCAAAAACACTTCAGCTTGTGTTTCGACCATCTTTGTAATAAGCAGAAGCAGGGATCGAAAGCTGGGTCCTTAAATTGCAAAACAGCAACTTTAACCACAATGCTGCTCAAATTATTCTCAAACTGTGTTTTTCTTAAATGACATAAATGACACCTCTATTCACTGGGAGACTTTAATTCATAAGAATAAGAGCACTGCAGCAGGAGGTGGCGCTCAAACTTGCAACAGAACAAAATAAAACCAATATTCTCCTGGGAACCAGGCACTGAATTCTGTCCATTGTAGAGGACGTTTTTTTTTTACCAGGTGGGTTCTACACAAACACAATCAAAGAGTTAACTAACCTTTCAACTGCTTGGAGAGATGCGGCAAAGAACCCCTTCCATGGGCGAGCAGCACAAACCCCCCAGGCTGTCATTGGTCCAACCTCGCTTTGAGAAAGGAACAAAGAAGCATCCATCCCACACTGCTCATTCCCCACAAAGCAGGACTCCCTCCCTTGTTAGCCTGGCTATAATTGTGTTCAATTAAAGGGTTTTTGTCCTGGAAGCCATGGTTGAAATGAGTGTCGGCAGGCAAAAGGAACTAGAACTGTTACCCAGGCGGAGGACTGAGGTATGGCCACGATCTGAGGCAATCATTAGGCACCTTTCTTTACAAATGCAGGCAGATTTACTTATAAAAAGTGTAGCAGCGTAGATGCATTTGCTGTACCTTTAAGTCGAGGATTTGCAGCACGACATTGAAAAGATGGCTGAGAGCATTACTGGGGCCTCTCCAAATTGGGACCTGGAAGAGAAAGCAGTAGATCTGTCCCTGGAAAAGGACTCCCCAGGGATGGAAGATGTCCAGCCCCTGGAGGAGGTACAGAACATTGTTTCCAGCATGGAGGTGCAAAGCAAAGAGATTTCCCACAAGGCACAGGAAGGTATGTTGAAATCCAGCAGTTCATCTGAAAGCACTGAAACGCTCACCAGCTGTGAACTCTGGAACCCTCGAACATACCTGGAAGGAACAGCCTCTTCCAAACACAAGCCCCTGCTTTACAGCCCAGTGGAGCCCCGAGTGCAGACCCTCAAGATCCAACTGGATGATGGCACTAGAGAAACTCCAACTGAACCAGCAACACAGGAAGGTAAGGGACCTTCTCTTGGCCCTTTGAAATAACAGCACAGAATAAACTGTAATAAATAAATACAGTTCTCCTTAAGATGCCGGCGCTTGTTTTCACTCAGTTTGGTTAAATCAGTTCATGTCTTTTGTGTTATATTAGGGTAACAAAATTCAGTTTTAGCAACTCCCAGACTGTGACTCTGTATATAAGCACATAATATGATACTGCTCATATACTGTAATTCTACATTTTTGCTCATGAAAAGGACTTAAAGTAGTATCTGCACATCATGAATGTCAAACTACCATAAGACTACCTAATGACCCAAAATGTGGTCTTAGCTTTGAAATTCTTGACGTTTTATATCTGTATATTATTAGTAAGAAAATGGGAATGGGTCACAGCAATAAAGTGACAGGGTCAGCAAACTGAGCAAATGAAAATCGTGCTAGTTCATGATGCAACCTGAGGCCAAGGGGGTCACAGCACTTTCTTGGGTGGGTCACAAAAAATGCGCTTTGATGTTCCACAGTTCATTCTCCGTGTCCCACAGACCAAGCAATAATGCTTCTTTTCACTCAAGTTGACCACGTTTATCAGGATAATGTGTTTTTCACAGCACTTTCTAAGTTGTACACAATGAGGCTGATGCATATCTTACATAACTGGTAGATGTTGGTCTGATGTGATTGTGTACCTATACAGTATGTTCCTGCAGAACACGCCATTTATTCGGACCTGTAACCATGACTGTTATGTAGGAGGATTTTGGCAGTACAAGGCCATTCTTTTGTTTCAGAAGCCGAGCCAAACTGTTTGCTAAATAAAAACCCAATTAGGGCTCCGTTCACCAGCATCATAATGTACAATCCAGCCAATGAGTGTCAAGGCCCAATGTGCAAAAACATGCAGCTTAGATAAACTCAGTTTCATTCTGACTTTAACTAGCTCTTTCAGAATGAATTTCCCCCCAAAGTGGGGAAAAAACATGTTTTTCTTGCAAAGCTTTGCAGTTTTTTATGCTCAATAAGACAAATTCATGATGTGCAGTAGAATTGATAAATAAAAAGGGATAAGGAGGTCTGTGTGAAGGCTCACAATGTCCATTTGTGGACTTCAGCCCTACCAGTTTGGGACAAGGACCCAGTGCTCGTGGATCAGGAGTTCCAGGAGGCCCTGGGTGAAGAAGACATGGACGACCTGGTCAGCGGGGGTCCTGGGGATAACAGCCAAGAGGAGGTGGGGAAGGTGGAGAATGTAGATGGGGCACTGTTGGAAAATGGCTCCCTGAATTCCTCTAACCCAGGCTCCAGGTCCCAGTCCTTAGGGGATGCACCCCCTAGTGGTCAGAGGAAGAAATCAATCAGCCTGAGCAGCGGCCCCAAGTACAACAGCGTGTCCTACCGCCACATCCGCAGGGGCAACACCAAGCAGAGGATCGATGAGTTTGAGTCCATGATGCACACCTAGAGGACAGTTGCAGGAGGCTATGGGCTTCATTGTCACTGTATACTGTGGGTCAGTGTTAAAACCACAGAAGGGTGGTTTCCAGCCTTCATTCACAATATCCTTTTGCACATTTCTCATTTTTAATGTAGAACAATCTGTCATTAAAAAAGTTGTTCATCTTCAAGAATATGCAATTTATTCCAGCTTCCACTTACTAGATAACCACAAAGCCAAAAAAATTTTTTGTGTTTTTAAAAGCTTTCCAGTAAACCATGAACAGCTAACAGAGGAATAGGGAAAACATGGAACAGAACTACTAAGTTTCAATTTTAGCAACATTTCACTGTTATAAATGAAAAACTGATATAGAAAATGTTTTAAATTGTGAAGATTTTTTCCTCAAGGATAACTTTATCTTTATTTTTCATTTACAAATAAGAGCAGCATTCTTACTTACAGGAGACCTCGGGCTGATGTAATACTGACCTCTGGTGGCAGATAGACGCATTGCCGATCAGAAGCACAGCGGATTGACCAGCATTAATCGATACCATTAATCAATACTATCTATTAGCAAATGAACATGGAAATAAAATGGACGGAGACACAAACTCGCGATGTAATTTCTAAACAAATAAATAATGCTACTACACTAAAACTTCCACTTCCTCATTCTTTCATTTACACGTGTTGTAACGGGCGCCGGTCTGGGCTCGGATGGAGGGAATGAGGACACCACGCCGGTCTCCATAACACACAACCTTTTTATTGAACACTGGCGTCTCAAGGGAAGGTAAGAACCGGGCAAGACGAAGGAAAGGCTGTCCCTCTGCACCCGACCAACAACCGCAGCCTCCTTCTCTCTCGCACCCCAGCTCTCAATTCCCGCGCTCCACAGTTTCCCGCCACGGCGCACCCTCCGCCCCATTTCCCAGGGTGCACTTCGGCAGCAACGCGCATACAACAAACAGATAAAAGATGCTAAGCTGTAGCGCCCGACGCCACAGTATTATAGGAAGAAGCCAGACAGCGTCATGGTAGGGGGGGTTCTTATACTGCTGGAAGAAACAAGGTGAAACTTCAGCTATCATGCATGAAACTAAATCCTAACAAAATGACTCCAAACTGTTCCGCTCCCTCCCAAGTTTCTCTTTCCTCCTCCCCCTCTTCTTTATTCAGCGCCTCTCCAGGTGGGCTGTCAATCAGAGATCTGGGGCGTGGCCTATTTTCCAGCTGAAGACATCATTTGTTTTTTTAAGTATAGTTTACAGTCAGTATACAGTATGTTTAAGAAATATTTCTTTTGGAAATTAAGACTTGTTACTCTTGCCTTTATGTATTTTTAAATGGTATTTGTAGGGATATTTCAGCAACATCTGAGCTGTGAGATGAGTATTTTTCTGACATTCATGTTAGAGGTACATGACAGTGTTTGGTGCATCATTAATACAGAAATTTGTTTTAAAAAAGACCTTTAGGGAAATGCTGGCCCACTGACATTCCCCCAGCAAAATGATGAACATGTGGGAATTTAAATTAAAATTAGTGCATGCATTAATATGAGAGGAGATGAAACATTACTGGCAATTAACATTATTCTGTAATGTGAAGTCGTGAGGTTTCTGTGTTAAAGCTGCCATATTTCGTAGCATTTTAGTGCCATTTTGTGACTGCTTTAATTATGGTCTATGCAGTGTGTTGGCAGTTTGTGTGAAAGGTTTAGATGCTGAGACAGGTGGTGTGTGTCACCGAGACCTTTCAGCAGTCACTATCCATCAGTTATCTTGATTTCTTATTTGTCCTGTTTGTGAATTATCCCCCTTTTTTTGTACATAATTTCCCCAAAGGTTTAAGACTTCTGCACACCTCCGCCTACACTGCCTGAAGAAGCGCTCCTGCTGGAAGCATTCGCTGTTTCGCACTTGAAAATCCTTTTTGTTTCTAATTTGCATGTTAATAGTAAAACTTTTTGTGAAAGAGGTGTCATATTTCCCATCTGAGCTGAGAGATTTTTAAAATCTACTGTATAAATGTTGCTTAAGTGCTTTGAATGCTGGCTACCAGTGAAAACTTCTGACCACAAGGCTGCAAAAGCACAGCATCCCAACCTGTTTAACTAATGGTTGATGTTTTAACTTTAGGGATTTAGGGATCGGCAATTTTAGAAGCTCAGTAATGAATTTTTACATACATTATTATGTTTGTTGTGCATTTTCAACGTATTGTTCACTGAAAAGTGACTTTGACGAGGTAAAAACTAGCATTACTGTCCCTTCTTTCTCCCAGGACGAGTTCGTATTTTTGGCCACAAGATGGCGCATGTAGCCTTTTTTGCATTAATATCGATTCAAAATGTACATTTTTTAAGCAAAATTTTACTCAAGTGGGTGTATTGTCTAAAAATGCGGTTTGATTGACATGTGCTTAGCTGGTGTTAAAGAAGAAGGAAAAGAAGCTGAGGTTGTTGCTGGCTGGAGCCTTGATGCAATGTGCAGCCAGGCTGTGCCTGGAGTGGCTGCCCAAACCCAAACCCTAGCTAATATCATTATATACTGCCTGGCCAAAAAAAAAGTCACACACTCTAATATTTTGCTGGACTGCCTTTAGCTGTGCCATTGTTTTGATAAACTTATGCAATGTCACAACATTTATTTCCGTCCAGAGTTGTCAAAAGTCAAAAGAGTTTATTTGTCACGTACATAGTAACCGAGTATACCATGTAGCGAAATGCACCCTGATTCAACAGGAGACTGTGCGTGGTTACATTCCAGAAAGAAAAGAAAAAAAAATTACGAGTAAAGAACAACAACAAAGCAAACAGTCAGACAGTCAGACTTCATAGAGTACATTTTCAGTACATTTGTACATTTTCAGCCATCATGTCGGCGTCATCTTGGATTATACGAGAAAATGCATAAAAATTATGAGTTGCATTCATTTCTCGTCAAGATCTTGTATTGATGAAGATTCTCAATGGGGTTAAGGTCTGGACTCTGTGGTGGCCAATCCATGTGTGAAAATGATGTCTCTCTCATGCTCCCTGAAGCACTCTTTTACAATTTGAGCCCCATGAATCCTGCCATTGTCATCTTGGAAAATGAAGAAATAACCCATTGATGGAAAAACCTGCTCATTCACTATATTCAGGTAGAAAGCTCATCTCATTTTTTGGGCACATAATGTTGCTGAACCTAGACCTGACCAAGTGAAGCAACCCCACATCATAACACTAAGTTAAAAGTGGTGACTTTTTTTAGGTGGGCAGTGTAAATTTACTAGTTATTGCCTATGTGTATTATTAGTATGAAAATTTGTTCAAAATAAAATATATTAACATGATATTTATACTATGGATGTTTATAATTAATACAGTTGGTATTTTTAAAGCTGTTGAACTGAACATACTGTATGTAAGTTTGGTGTTGACAGTCCTGAACAAGATGAAGACAGCTGCACATATTTATGGAATGAATCAGTCACCAAAAAAAACAAACAAAAAAAATCACTAAAACTATTCATCATTTTGAGTTGCATCTGAGATTTAACAGAATCTTTCTGATAAATAAATCAATGGAGTTCTGTATTATTACGGTTATATTGAGTGGCCTAGCGGTAAAAGCAACTGTGGAGTTACAAGCAGATCAGATTATCATCAGGTCCTAACTGTGTTTGAAAGATAAGTATCTTCTTGCTTTTTTAATTATTCTTTTTGCTTATAAAAGGTGCAAGACAGAGCGCTCCCCACCGCTGGTTATCCTGGTTTGATGTAGATTCAGTTCCTTCTGTTCCTATAATGTTTCCCAGGTTTATTATCTTGCTGTGGTAAAGGTGACGAATGAGATATTATACATTTGGACAAACTTTTCCTGCTTTCCTGACGAAAGAAATGAATTCCGGTCTTTGTTTTTCTCCATGTGGCCCTTTGTCTCTTTGCCAGATCTTCTGTTTCCTCGTCATTTGTCTGTTATGCCCTTTCCTTGATCTGATGGCATTGAACATGTAATAAAGCCATAAAGGAGGCGCTGATGACTCTGGCGGATGGTAATTGTCTCCTGCGTGAGAATGAAATGATACGCATTGGCGCAATTTACGGCGCTCGCCTCATATTTTATTCAGCAACCATTTATCTCTGTTCCTGCAGAATTATTCTGGAATAATTTCAGACATCTTATCAATAGCTGGAACGATAGTAGCAGGAATTCAGCCTCCAGTGTCTTGTGTTGCTTTGTGTATAAAAAAAGCTGCATAATAAAGGATTCATCAGCGACCTTCTGTCCTGACAGCCAGTTGGAAGAACCCGGGCTCTAATCTGATGAAACCATTCAAATGTGGGTTCAAATCTGAGGTCGTATGTTCTCACCTTGTTTGCTTGGGTTTCCTCCAACGATCCAAAGATGTGTGTTTCTGATGGATTGGTGACTCTTGAGTTATCGTGTGTGTGTGTGACTGTCCTGCAGTGGACTGATGTCCTGTCCAGGGTGTATCCTGCCTCATGCCCTATGTTTCTGGAATAGACTCTGAACCACTTTGCCGTAGCACTTGAACATTGCTCTGGATTTTTCTCCAGTGTCCTTCAGCTGAAAGGAACGTGGATTACTAATCAGAAGAGTCACATCTGGATTTCGGCCACAGAATTTAACCTGTTGACTCCTGCTGTTAGACCCACCACCTGTACTCACCTGCTTCAGCAAGCATTCTCTATCTTCAGTTTGGGGCAGTCGGTGGGTGTTGGTTACAGCTGTCACCTGGTGCTAAAAGGGCCTGGGTTCAAATCTTATCTTCTGCTGCACTAACCTCAGTCATGGCAGTTACTACATAAATAAATAACTTTAGGCTGCTCTGGAATACAGTGTCAGATAAATGTAAATGAGTGAGACTTCAGATTTAATAACATCTCCAAATGCCAGAAGGACAAGATGCAGCACGTTCTGCAGGATACATGTGCATTAGTGAGAAAACACACAACACTGTGTCGGGACAACACCTGGAACACCAGGTAAAGAGACATTCTGTTCATGTAACATTGATACAGCAAGAACTGAAACAGAAGGAAAAACCAACTCCACACACACACCTGCTCTAAAACAAATTACAAATGTCTATATGTGGAATAAACTGTAGCCTATATACATTTTTTTGCTGCGAGGGAGAAATTTCATTTTTGTGCTTGGGTTATATTTTTTGCCACCTCATATGGTTCCACTTGCTGTTAATAACCTTAAATGTGAGGTTAATGTATTTGATTGATCAGCATGGACAAATTTCATTTGCAGGATCAATAATGCTTTTCAACTGGCAGCGATGGACTGTATTTATTAATGTGAAAAAGCAATGTGTATGAAATGGTCAGACATGACGCTGTCTGGACTGTACCTATTCGATGGGGTGTAGCAGAAAGAGGGGTCACAGGGCCAGGAGCGGTCTGCAGGGAGATGGACATGCCTTTGGGTTTTCTTCCTGGTGGACAGAAAGGTGAGAAGTGGTAGAAACTCTTCCTTTTGAGCATTATGTTTTATTAATTCTTTTTTGTTAGTAACTCACCAATGAGCAAAGAAAAACACTGTCACTTGGCATAGCAGTAAGAGCCATTTCCTTGCAGTCGAAGGACTTGGGTTTGAGTCCCACCTCCTGCTGTAGGACCCTTAGTCTTGAACATAGTATTAACTGATGCAGTAAACAATACTCAGACGTACAAATGGATAAAAAAACTGTATGTATAGAAAAATGCTTGCGTTAAAAAAATGCTACCATTTAGCATGTGAACATTTGCTGCTGAGTGCTGTTTTATGCATCTTTTCTTGTTACTTTGACAATATCTGTAGGGCAATGAACAAAACAATTTTGTGCCTCTTCATTTCAAGGCGACTATCTAACCCCCGACCTGCAGAGGGCGCTGTTGTGTTTCAGCTACATGCGTTGTTTTCTGTTCTCTGTTTTGCTCACAGATGTGCATTCAAAGTTTCTTAAATGAGCAGACGCTTTTTGATGTGCGGCAAGTTTGTCTGATACCATCATGTTGCTGGTTTGCAATCCACAAGTACCTGTTGATGTAAGTAACATTCAAACTATAAGCACATTGATGATTGTAAATGATTGTGAGATCATTTATGCATTTATGGACCCTTCTTAAATCCTGAGAGGGATTCTGCAGCTCTGAGAGATACAGGGGCTTCATTTCACCACATTGGACCCAGAGTTGATAACTTACAGGCTTTTAGTTTTTGGGCCCCTTATGGATGGGAGAAGCTCCATTCCTTTTCTCTGTATTGTGGCTTAAAAATGAATGGCAGGGGAATACTAACCAGGGTTGTAATTTAACAGGATAAGAGGGGGTTCGGATGGTCGTCTTCGTCCCATCAAAATGCCTTCATTGGCACTCATAAATGACACTTGAAGATGCAGGAGCCATCTCTCCTCCTCCTCCCCCATCTCTTAGTTAAGGTCCTGTAATGAGGCATGCGTCACGATGAAGGTGACTTGAAATGGTGGGAGTCGCAAAACTACTGGTTCTTTAGTGGGACTCAGCTGAAGGGGCATTTGTCTAGGAATCCCCCCTCACCAGGGCCAAAGTCTTCGGCCTCCATGGCCATGTCATAAACTTTAAATTATTTCTGTGTGACTCTCCATCAGCAATAGCTATATTCAGTTGAAATATCAAACGCTGCCTCAGGCATCTGTACGCCCTCTTCCCCACGTGGACTCTAGCCATTTCCCTTTTTGACGCCTCGAGTAAATCCGGGGGTTAATTGGGTCTCAATCTGCTGTGGCTGTTTGTAAAGAAGTCCCTCTTCTCTGTGCTGGGATTTCATTAATAGGAACAAAGGTATGAGGTGTGACACACGGAGACATGCGAGGACACGTGGGGACCTGCCGGCCTGTTCGCTCCCTACATGCAGCTTAAAAACTGCGCTGTCATTCATAGTCATGGTCTCATTTTCAGCTTTTTGAATCAGCTAGGTGTGAAATGGAGCAGATCTGTGACATTTCCAACTCTGAGGTTCAAAGCCAAATCTGCTAGAACGGTCAGTTGGGCTCCGTGTACCAGAAGATACTGGAAGCTTCTGTTTGCCCAATCTTAACTTTCATTTGTTCAAATGAAAGAGCCCAGTTCAGTTTTACACCTTTTTTTCCCATTTCCATCTATTTATCTCTCACCATAACAAAACATGAAATAATTTACCTATTTATACACCTTGTTTTACTGTTCGGTTCAGAGTAAGCACTGTGCTTAAAGATACTACAACAGGAAGTGGGGTCCCTGGAGCCAAAGGCAGTACCTTTAACCACTGTGACACCTGTTGTCTGTTTTTATAGCTGCGGCAATTTGGGTCAAGTATCTGCTCAAGGTCTGGCCACCTGGGGTCTTTTGGAACTTGAACCAGTAACTGTTAGATTGGACTAAGCGCTGTTAAGATGGATAAGAAGCTGATGGTCCATTGAGCTACTGTGTTAGTGTTTCCCTGTACTGTCCTAGGCGAGAGAATAAGATACACACATGGGTCTGCTGTGGAGATTTACTACTAAAGGTGGCATGCCATGGAGATGTCTTTCCTCCCCTCCATGGTCTCTTCTTAACCCTTTTTCCAGCCACTTCAACCATGTCCAAAGCTTGCGTGTGTGCGTGCGCACTGTGAGCTACCAGCTTCCCTTCATTCTGGTGCCTGTGGGCGAATTTGGGAGACACAATGTGCTTGGTGATGTGTTTGGTTCTCTGTTTGCTCCGTTAGAAGCTCCACCCACCTCCCCCACTTTTTCACATTTTGATAATGCTTTTCTCCTAAGCAGTTTACAGCCCACTTACAATGATTTACCCTTTTATACCACTGTCAGTGTAGCCAGTCTGTTATTATGATGATGATCCATATAAAAAAATGAATGACTGGGTCTCGGTGATGAAGAAGGAAGTTTGAAGTTGAAGAGGTTGTCTCCCTCACCTAAACCACCAGCTCTTTACTGTGAAAGCAATATTTAGGCAGTTAGTGTTCTCTCTGCTGGTCCTGGTGACTTTCACTGTAGAACCAGGCTAAAGATACAGGTCCAGACCCTCCTGTGGTCAATACCCAAAACTCATGACCACAGGTGAGGTAGGGGAGGTAGATGGTGAAATGAAATGAGAGCTTTGCCATAAAACTCAGCTGCATAGGACTTTTTAAAAGCAATATTGCTGCAAGTAGTATTATTTCTGGAAATGGATGACCACCGCTTATAGCTCACCGAGGTATCCAAGTGCAGAAAGTGGTAGGTGGGGGAGCATGTCTTTCCGGGCCAGAAGAAGAGTAAAGCAGAGATTCATCACTCAGGGTTGACCTGTCAGTCTGTTAACTCACTCCAGAGACCAGTGTAAAAGTGGATGTTCCTGTCCTGCCCTCCCCATGATGCCTTTTCCACAATTGTTAGGGATGGGGTAGGAGGATGTTGTGGAAACTATTTTTGGCAAGAGAGGCTGTCCCACATTCCTCATTGCTGCACACAGTTAATTGTGCCATCAGGGTTTTAGTGTATTAAAAAGTTAATAAAAGTTGGGTTCTGGAGCTTGCAAGAAAGTGTGGGATTTGGCAGTGCTGAGAGGGAGATTGGGCCAGAAAATTGGGGACAGTAGCTTCTGATTTCAGAGCTGTTCTTTTTTTGGGGGGGTGGAGGCACGTAGACTACTTGAGAGCAAAGACTGTTCTGATCATGAAGGGATCAGGGCTGAGTTCCTGACATCGATATTATCGCATATCCCATCAAACCAAGACAAAATAATCCTGCCTAAGAAAATTAGAGAGAACACAATGTTTCGACACAGTGTAAAGTGTGTCACTATGTCACTAACATATCCTGACCTGTAAATATGATATATTTTATTTTCCTGGCACTGGCCTGGAACAGTGATTGACAGGTCTGTCACCTGAGTGACAGATGTCCTTTGAAACAGCGGCGGGTGTCGCGTTCAACACACACGCCGCTGTCTTATCGTTGGCGCCCGGGTGGCCCAAACAGGCGGGGTCTCCACTGCAAATGCCGCTGGAATTATTCATTGTCAGCAGGGCAGTGAGAATGGGAACACGAGGCGGCAACAACGGGTTTCATTATTTTACTCACACAATGGCAGGGTGCATTAATGACTCCCTCCCTCCCTCTCACACACACACACACACACACACACTCTCACTGCTGGGCCATTGCTCCTAGCTGGCTTCAGTGTGGACCTTGCAAAGCATGATTGTATCTTCCAGCCTAATTTTTGTTTACTGTATGAACGCACTTATCCCCATTATCCAGTCCTAGTTTTCTCCTAAAAATGAACAGAATATCAAAAAACTAGATGAAGAAATGAATAATTTCATGATTCCTTATGGAGAAAAAATGTTCTGTATCTTTCCAAGGGAAAAGTTGTGTAAACATTAAAATAGAATGAATAACATTACCCTGTATATAAAGTAAATGTAACATTTTATAAACTTAATCATATGCTGTGGTAAAATCATATAAAGTAATTATGTTCGTAAGGTTTCCGTGTGCTTTTTAAAATGTCCACTTTATTAGTTATAGATCCAATTTTCAAATATTATCTCCGAATCCCAACCTTCCAGTAAATTCTGATCTGAAAGTAAAACAGTGTACAACCTGCTGGAGCTCAGTATAAGCAGGATGAGTGAGAAACTGTATTGGAAAAATTAAGATGTAATGTTTGGCCCCAGTGTCTCAGTCCCCAGAGTGTTGACCAGGAACTATTTGTCGACTGGAGGTGCAGAGTATTTCATATTTTTTTCTCTGGAGCTGCAACGTGCAAAATATCAGGCCTGAGATTTTTCTTACAAGGTTTATGCAGTTGGTGCCACTCTCCACCAAGCAAATGTGCTCTTCATCCATGTGAATCCAATCCAGCTTTATTGTCCACGCTGTGGGCTGCTCCTCAGCCAGGGGTCCCGCTATAGGATGCATTAATTCCCCCAGCCGGCTTGTCCCCTTGCTGTATTTATGGTGCTAAATGCATTTAATTAGCAGCCCTGGGTTTGATGATGAAAAAGTGCACAGTAAGGATATGTAAGGTGAGGCTAGTTGGTTCTGAGGCTTTGTAATTTAACCTTTGCTTTATAATATAAACATGGTGTAGCTGCATGTGCTTTGGACCCCTGTGTAAAGCTTACCTAAAAATTTTCTGGAAATTTTGCTGGATGCAGTGCAGAGGTGCTTCCACTTGCAAACAGAATTGCATTTAAATGTTAATATTTTGTTTTTTTCATAATTGTATGACACATCACTGAGTCAGTCAGTGAATGCTTAATACTATTATCCATGGATTTATTTGTGGGTGAGATTCTGTAGAAATCTTTTATGGCTGTAATACATAAATAGGTAATGATAATTATGTTTTCTAAATTTTAAAATGTTTTAAATACCTAAAAATAAAAATTTTGTCTCCGCAAACTCCATATACATGCATACATATAGTCATCCTGTAAAGAAAGTTCCTCACTGTTACCGATTAACATTCAGGAACAACAGACACAAGTTCTAAGCACAGTGGAATTAAGGTGAAGGAAGGTGGTCCCACACTCCTGTTTTTTGAGTGCTCTAAGCCTAACCCACCTGAACCAGATTCAAACCCGCATTGAAAATCATAGCTCAAGCCCATGTCGAGACCTACGGTCTGTTAAGTACAAAGCACCAGACTGAAAGTCCTCCTTCTAGAACAATGAAGAGCTGAAGAGTAACATCTGACACAGTGGTCTGTCACTTCTCCTTTGTTTCTGTGGACACCGTAGTGTTATCAGGTGTTCTCAGACACAGATGCATAAAGAGGACATTAAAGACCATGGCACTGAATGCACTGGAGATGTCCTCCATCTTACCATAAATGACAGCTCATTTTCAGAAATATGCTTATAATCGAAACCAATATGATGTTTAAACTGAGCACAAGACCAGGAGATGCTATGTCTGGTCTTGATAAGAGCGGCCTGGCACCGGGGGGTCTCCATCAAGGCATCTGTCATGGTAGAGCCCAGCAGGGAAACGGCAGCCTTGTGTCCATCAGCTCACCATCATATTTTTGGCTGAATGTGACGTTACAGCAAATGCGATGCCACCAAAGTGCCACGTGGACAATGAACCCATCAGTAACCTTTACACTTGGAGTGAGTGGATGACAGGATGAACTGTACCTCGTGTCAGTAGACGTTCCGTTAATAGTTTGGATTGTTCGTGCTACATGCAGACTACACACATCCCCATGGAGATGTGGCCGTGGTCTCAAGTCAATGTTGCTCATTTTAATTTCAGTAATATAGTGAGATAATAATAAATTATGAAAATTATATAATTATGAACCTTTCTGTTTTGATGATTCTGCATATGCAAAAATTACATTTTATTGCTTTGCTGTTATATTATTACACAATACTGGTTAGTGCTCATTCTTCTCTTCCTCATGCTGTGATATAAATACTCACTGCCACCAGAAAGAACTAATGGCTTTCTAAAATTCCTGCCCTGAGCATTAACCTGCTTCTCTCTGATTTGGTGTGGGAGTTTTCTTGGGTCACCAGAGTATGGTGAACCTTCAAAGGGTGGCAGTATTGTGGTGCCAGTAATCCTCTTTGAGCTTTATGTGGTTGGACCTTCTGCAGATCACTGCACCCTCCCCTTCTCACACCAAACCTGGCCTACTGCATCTAAATTCAGCCCAGTGGACTGAAGTTGACGATAGTACAAAGCTACTCCCCAGTTGTGAAAAAGTTGTGCAAACATTGCTGATGTGGTCCATGACTGCACCTGTAGCTGTGCAGTTTGTAGTGTTAGGTGAAGATGACCAAATTAGACCAAGTTCTTCCTGTAGAGTTTTGTCACTGTTGCTTATACAGCTCTGAGACGCTGCCCCCCCCCCCCCCCCCACAGCACCATTTCTGAAGAAAATGCAATTAAAAATAAACAAACTCATAAATATTTGTGCCTTTGAAAATTTGTAGCTTGGATGTTTATGACACCAAGAACAAGTGCATGTTTTTTTAAATGTAGTAGTCAATATCTATCCATTTTTTTCCTTTCATATAGTGCATTTCCAAAAGCAAATTTACTTCCTTTTTAATGTAAGTTCTAAGTTCTACCACCACACCTTCCATGTAATTATGTCCCACGGGTGGAGTTGCCGTGCATTTCAGACTTGACAGTTGTACACTCAGCAGGCCAGCAATTCCACACCTATTATGAAGAATCCTTGGGAAATGCACTGCTCCTAATGGATGGCCAGGGCTCCAGAGGAAGGGGCTAACAGTAAGCAACTGCCACCACCATCAAGGCCCAATTTGGCACTCTCAGCTAAATTGCATCCTTCTGAGATGATCAAGAAAAACCTGAGAACTGAGAGGCAAATGTCACGTTTTTGGGTAATTGCAAGCCGAGCATTTTAACCTGACTGGTCAAAAGTAAAGCGGGTGTAAGGTCTTGGACAGATGAACACCTTCCTCTTCCTCTCTTATTCTCCCTGGTTTTTTACCTATTGTCTGGGCTCTGGGAATAAAATGAAAAGTAAAATAAAATTAAGAGTAAAATGTGCCATTTATAATACTCAAGCTAAAAATGTACAAGTCATGTCAGGACAAAGCTGTCTGAGAGTTAGGGGATTTTTTTCTTTAGATTGGAGAGTCCCATCCGAGGGCATGACATCCGTTTGTCTGCTTATGCCGTTCTTCTGCAAGCTCAGGGGTTTAGTACTTTCTGCAAACATTTTTAAATGATGCTGAATTCAGGGATCACACTCTGCTGACCAGCTTCCTATTAGCTTAAGATAACCACACTGCAGTATTATTGGAGGATGATCGGGGCATACAAGTATGAAATTTATAAATCTAATCTAAGGTACATAAGCTTGAAGCATTTATTCATTTTTTTAAGGTCTTTCCTTCTTTACTGCATGCAGTTTTACTTGGCTGCATTAATAATTAACTAAATGAAATTGTCAAAAGACAAAGATTTAACTTTTCCCACACCTTATGGTGTTCATCACTACCTCTGGCCTCTTTCTTTAGGAACGGTCCATCTCACGGTGAGGTCTGTGACTCCTCGCTGTGGTCCTTCTGCCACTCGATCATGCGACTGCTCCACCTGCTTGCACCCTGGACATGTTTTTTTTCTGCAGTCTCTGCGGTCATTGCAGGCATTCTTTTTCACTGTAGATCAGCTCAAAAGGAAGTTTATGCCTTATTTGGCTTCGAACTTCGGCCTTTGCTTTGTGGTGGAACGAGCTATTTCTGTCTCTCGGAGCTACAGAATCCCTAAGAAAAACAGTGTTCATGTTTTACAACAATCTTGTGTCTGTGTTTATTACTTGCTGCCTGTTGTTGACACACTTTGGTTAAGTGTTTCACTTTTGTTTATGGAATTATACCTAGTTTTGGAAGAAAGCATCTGCCAAGCGAATAAATGTAAGCATAAATGAACCCAGAAGGATGAAATGGTAGTTTGTGGCATAAATTACGTTCTACTGCGTGATCTCACTGGATCACTGCGTAAAGTCACCACTTGTGAGGCATGGGGGTCGTGAAAAAAGTTAGTCACAGCAGTGTTAATGTACATTGTGAGGGCAGCATAGTAGTTAGAGCCATTGACTTCCATTTAAAGGTCCTGGGTTCAGATATGTGGCCCTACTGTAACACACCTTACTGTACAAACCTCACACTGTGTGTCACCTTGGGGGAAAGTGTCAGACAAGTAATGATTAATAATTTCAAAAATAACGTGCCATTCATTGCAAAAAAGACAGTACTTGTAACTGCTTACAACTTGGTGGTATAGGTATCTTTGAAGAATAGTTTGATATCTGAACATAAGAAAAATGGTGTTATATGTATAGTGCTATTTTTTCTTCCCAAGTGTGAAAATAAATACAAAATGCTGTGTTAAAAGTGCCAAGGGTGTGTAAAATACAAAAAGTATCAAAATAGCTCTGTGTTGCTTTCATATAGAAAAAAATAAGTGAATTATATGCATAGTTCTGGTAGATTTTGGTATAATTTGGTATAATTTTGGTAAGAATTCTGAAAAGCAGTGATATGCGGAGAAGTTGTGACCCAGGGTCCTTGTTGAAGGACCACATTACTCACAACATCTACTTAGCTCTTTTCACACTCCAGAAATATGGATTATATTTTAATACTTTGCTCTTACTGTGAGTTTATATTAGCAGTTTACAGTAGATTTACTCACATAACTTCCTCACCTGTGGGCCCACAATTGCAAGGTGGTCAAAAACACATCAACAGCAAAAAGTCCATTGACTTGTTCTTTACAGGACAAGCGGAAATTGACTGAAAAATGTAGATTTTTCTACAAATAAAAATGTAAAGGGCACAATCAGGTTTGTGTTGAACCGTCCAGGAGCTCACATTCACATCAGGAGCTATTGATCAACATCACCGCAGCTCACACACGTAATGTGGTAGATGAACAGTTGTGTGTTAAATATTTTGTTCCTGCATTATTTCCTCTGTACTACAAATGCTAAGTTCACATTTTCTAATGATATACTGTTGAAAACGGCCAGTTTGACTCCATCTTAAGTTCAGGTGTCACGTGGATGTGAGTTGAGTCATGGACTAGTCTGGTCTTTCTCTAGCCACACTGAGTAGGTCTTGAGATGACTGAGTTGGTCCCTTCCACCGATAGGTCTTGCCCCCTGGGGTCTAACATAGAGCACATTAATTATGCCATACCACCCCTCCCCCACTTCCCCATAGAGCTTGCTGTCCCTCTTTCCTAGACGCTCCCCCCGGAGGCCCCCAAGCAAGTAAAATGTCAGCACCAAAGCACAGACTTGATGCAGATAATCGTTTTAATAACGTTTCTCTATTTGTGCCCCCCACAAAGATGTGAGAGTAGAACTTTTCCTCTGTCAGGTGCTCAGGGAGGGTGGTGGTGTTCAGCTCTGAGCCGCAACACATGCCTTCCCCCAGCGCTTGACCATCAAGCGACCCCCCCCCCCCCCACTGAGCTTGTGTTTCTATTTTGTATATAAATGTGTGGATTTATTGACTCAGACCTCCAATCTGGCAAGCAGTGTGGTCTCAGATGCTGTAAAACATTTATGTTTAGCTGAAGGTTTTCTCTGAAGCAACTTACAGTGTTCAGTTCATTGCAGTGATTTACACGCCTGGATCATTTTTACTGTAGTAGATGAGGTTAAGTGTTTTGGTCAAGGGTACTGCGGCAGGAGGTGGGATTCAAACACAGGTCCTTCAGTTGCAAGGCAGCAGCTCCAAACTGTATGCCATTTGATTCATAGCCACACAAAGAAATTCAGGGTAAAGTCGTATTTCTTTGACACAAGCTCTACGGTAACAAATATATATCATCATATACATTTTCCCTACTAATCTTTGTCTAGAAAATACAAGCAACCTTATGAAATCTGTATTTTTGGAAGTAGTGCTGGTGTCCCTTTAAGCTTTGTGTTGTGAGCTGTTTATTTACAATGTCCCTTTAATACTGGTATTTGCCATATTTACACATCCATATTACATCTCCATGAATGTCACTGGAGTGGCATTTAGGAGATGGTTTGAAGTGGTATTTAAATGGATCCCAGACTGCAGGGTGGGAAGTGGGGGGGGGCTAGAGGGAATCCCAGGTCCCCGAACCGTCGTTTTGTAGAGGAAAATCGTGAGCCGCTTTAATCACACACCGCTCTCTCTCTCTCTCTTTCTCTTTCTCTCTCTCTCTCTCTCTCTCTCTCTCTCTCTCTCTCTCTCGCATTTTACTCAGTTTAATACTGCATTTCAGGAGTTAGGCATTTGGATGGGTGCTTGGTGTATTGTCCATTGGGGCTTGGAGTCCACTTGAGGACTTGCACCTCCCATTGAGCAAGGTTGTTGAACCCCCTGCTGGGAGTGCTTGAACAAGACGAAGGTGGAGATCTGGTGGGTTAATGAAAACAGTGCCTGCAGGGTGGAAGTAGCAGGGAGCGCTTACACATGCTTACGTGGTGACTGACGGGACGCATGGCCTAGGGTTTCATCTAATAGTTCTCTCTCAAATTTTGCTTTGTATTAAACTTCAGTTTATGCTCAGCCAGACATGTTTGAGACCCCAAAGGGCTTTAAGGTATTATCTGTCCATCATTACAATGGCTAATTTTTTCAGAAACACAAATGAGAGCTGTAGCCTGTTTATAATTTGTCTTGTTCATGACTCCAATATGTCTTTTACTGCTATTCTGTACTCAATGAAAGGATAAAAATGATATTCCTTGATTTATTTATGCATTAGGTTCTGTATAAGCTATACCTATATTAAATAAAAATGCTTTGCAAGACTCTTTTTTTTTTACTCTGAGTTACATTATAATTAACATTAATATAAAATGACTGCAAGTAAAAGTATGTTGCTTGTTGTCTGTAAAATGAATGGTTAGATATTTAGTTTGTAAAAAAAAAAAAAAAAAAAGCAATAGGACAGATGTAGCCACAGTGTGCCATCTGTTGGTGCTGGTCTGTTTTTAAGACAGGAGCTCTTTTTACTATTTTCCAGTTCTTCACTGGACCGTAGTTAAATATCCTTGTTGAGTCTACGAAAAGAAATTCCTTGATCCTGCCCTTCCGGTGAAGGTTTAACCACCTGGGCTGTTAGTAACCTTATGAAAGGGCTTACAGGTTGACCCCATTAGAGGAGCTGGTATCATTTTCCTCTATCCCATCACAAGTTGTGTCTCCTCATCTATATGAAACCAAAAATGAGAGGAAGAGGTGGTGGCCATAGCAACGACCACCCAGCAACTTCAGAGGGGTCCACCTGCACCAGCTTTGATTTGGATTGGAGGGCAGAAATGAAAATCGGTGATAGAGGTTCGAGGGGATTGTCTGGTGGTCCTTTTCTTCTTTATAATCACATCCTGAACCTTTGCCTCCTGTCTGCAGTCCCGAAAGATCATTGGTTCAGCACTGGACACCCTGGCAGGTGAAAAACCTCCATGTTGCATGCACCGTAGAGGTCTGGGGACAAGACCAAGGTGGTGTGATTCCATCAAATGCAACTGTGACCATCATGACCTCAATATTGAAAACTTCTACAAAGATACACTCGGCCCAGATTACAAGGGGCCATCCCTTGCCCTCACATGATTTATGCATTGCACTAAGTAACCCAGACATGTTATGTTTGTGGTTAAATCCTAAACCCACCATAAATTCAGTTCCTGGTTCACTGATGGTGCTGCTTTCTGCCAGCCATTGGTGGCTCCTTCACAGTTAAAAAGGTTGCCATGAAATGCACCTTCACCAAATGGCCTCCTGATGAGCTTCCTATTTCCAACACTTAACACAATCAAAAATTACACTTTCTCCCGAAGCTTCCAAAGTGAGCTTTTTATTTAGGATTTCCATGGCAACCAAGTACAGGAATCCACTGAAGTGGGTAATAAGACTCATATTCAAATGGCTTTAAATAAATACAACATTTTGTAGTTCTGTCATAAAAAGTGAAATGGTAAAGGGATCCTATCTGAATTTTGTCCACCAAATGGAATGTTTTTTTTCTTTATATAAAGGTTTAACATGTAGTAAGGTCTTAAGATAAAATTAAAAATGATTAGTGAACTAGAGGGATGGAAACATAACAGATACTTTATTGCTGTGTAGAATTGCACAAGGCTACAGTGACATATAAGAAATAGTGAAGGAAGGCATAAATATATTGACAGAACATACAAGCACTGGCAGAACACACTGGAGTAACACAGGAAAAAATAAATCACTCAGAGATGGGTGGAGGTGCTAAAAAAGAGGAATGCAACTAATAATATAAAAAGAAAAAAAGGAAAAGGTAGCCCTATCGGCTCAGTACCTTTTTGACAGCCTGAGGATTAATTATTTTATATTGTTTACAGTTACAAGGATAACTTTAAAGGCGATAGCTTAAATATTATGTTTCCACTTTCTTTTTTGTTATATCTCCTTGGGAATGATGCATCGATTTTTACAAAAACATGAAAATAAAAGTTTACTAAAACAGTGGTTTCCCAGCTCTTGTCAAGACTCACAGTTGCAAATGGCATGGGTTTGTTTCAAGGAAACAAGCACTGGGTGCAGCCAACTGAGAACATTATGCATTTAAAAGAGAGACTAGGAGGGGTTCTTGAGTTTGGAAGAGCAGTGCATGGAAAGAAGTTTTTGTGAGTGCTATTTATGGTACAATATCGAGTCTTTCAATAAGTGAGTTGCATAGAATTGGAATGAGTTATGTTAAAGTTTGCATGTTGGCTATGATAATGTCCTCTGCTCATAGCTTATTTTTGAATTGTGTTGGTTCTTCATTAGAAAGAGGTAAATCTCAGTACAAATTCATCCACTGCTCTGAGCCTGTTGCACTCTGGCATGTCACAATGGTCAAAGGACAAAACAAATAGAATATTCTGCTATTTCTGTTTTGCAATTTTAGGACTGTTTTGCAGCTGAAAATCAGGGTCAAGAATTAGCCAAATTTCAGGCTTGTCTGTGGCTCTTTTGGGTTTTTTTTTTTTTTTAACAAACATTATGTGAGAATTAAAAATTTTTTTTGGATTATTGAAATTAACTGTTAGGCCTTCACACTCATCGACTGGGCATAACCCACATGAGTTTCTAAGCGAAGAACTTGTCATTTAATACCAGTTTATTGTGAAGTAACATTGGACCATTAATCTGCGGGTAGGGTAGCATAATGGCACACTGAGAGGAAGAATCTCTGCTTTCTTTAGATCAGTTTACTATGCTAAACTCACGAAGGTGGGGAAACTTTTACTGTATCAGGGTAAGAATCTTGAGAGAGGGTACTATAACCAGAGCTAGTATTAGAATTTCAGTTTTTAAAATTTAAGATCACATCACTAACTATTGTACCACCTACTGCCCCATGACTGGAGGCTATTTTACCTCTAAACTTCTGTCTGTGTTGGAAGAGGTGGGATATGGAGAAGGAGCCCAGCTTCCAGCAGGCTTCCTGAATCCCACCTGGATCACCCAACTCTCAGACCGTCTGTCACCGCCTCCAGCCATGGACCCCTAGCCAGACACCATCGGGGTTTTGTCCCAATGCTCAGACCCCCTAATTAGACATCTGGGGACAACCCAATCAGAAGCAAGCATGCAAATCCAGAGATCAGTCTGGATGGGACACATGGGGTGGGCGGGAGACGTGGATGGGGGTCCAAACCCAGGCCACAACCATGGTAGAATTGAGCATCTCTTCTGTGACTCTGAGCTGATGACCTTCAATTTGTACAAGTGCAAAGAGGATTATGTGAAACTCCTCAACATGGGTGACACAAGTGACATGCCGTGGCCAGCGTTTCCTGTCACAGGTCCTAAGAGGAACAGCGTGGCTCAAGGGTACAAATGTTGGACAAAATCCTGACAGCTGGTTACTGTTAAGCCACCAATCACATGTGTGCTGCTCAAGAGTTTGTGTAAAAGGGCAGTTGTATTTAATCATTGAGCTGACATTGTTTGACAGCACTTATTTTATTTGCTTACAATTAGCTTTATCCAAAGATGCATCTTTGGCATCTTCTCCTCATATGCAGATTAGTACTTTACTAAAGCAACTCCTGCAAAAGTTAAAACGGCAAGATGCCTTCAGTGGGTGTTCATTGTTTCATCACTATGATGCCCAAAAGATACCTTGGTTAGTTGCCTCACACTAAAGGGCAGCAGGATGTCCCTTTTTTATTTTTTATAATTTTACATTTATTTCGCATTCACATTACTTCACATTGATGGACTGGCATCCCATTCAGGGGTTATTTCTATATAGACTCTGGACTGGTGTGACCAAGTGGTTACTGATAATGGAGGGATGGAATTTACATTTGTTGTTTTGGTAGATGCTTTTCTGTAAAATGACAAGCTCGGAGTAAACCATGCATTGACACACAATTATTGATGCAAATGCAGTTTTTCAAATGCCACTCTTTTTTTTCCCCACTAGCACACATTGCACCAGTAGCTTCATACAGAATTTATAGGAAATGGAGCAAAACAGGACAGATCATCCAATGCAACTTTAAGTAGCAGTTAGAAATGCTGGGAGGGATGTAGCTGCTCTGAGGAACAGAGGGAGTGCAGTCTATCTTTGGGGGCAAAAATGAGCAGCTATGGTCTTTCAATTTTCCCTTTCTTGCAGGGATGAAGGGAATGATCAGGTGCTGTAGATTTAGAGGTGCAAAACCCTTTTTCACTATCTATTAGGCTTTAGTTAAAGTTAATGGTGTGCATGACTACAATATTATATCCTGATTACTTTTAAGTAAGTTTACTGTTTATTTATATACTTATTTTCAGATCTTTCAGTGACTACTGATTAAAAATGATGAAAGCATAAATTTCATGTATCCCAAACAATAGTTTTAATAATTGGCCATCTGCAATGACAAGGACTTTAATAAACAAGCTGTTGGGATGCTGCACTGTTCACAGGCAATGCAGTCATACTGTGTTATAAGGGAATGCAAATTCTCAGAACATGGTAAAACAAGGTAATGCTTTACTTAATGGAAAATAGCCCCATCTGTCCATTTTCAGCAATTTTGTCCTTCTGAGGGTTGCAGTGACAGTTGCCACCAGCTTTGCCCAAAATACCCATCAGGAAGAGGGTTTTGTACTGAAACCTGTCTGCTAACAAGTGCTGGGCAATTAGCTGGACCATAAAGCATACAGATACATGTGTAGAATGAGATCAAAGCGATGAGGTGCAGTGCTTTGCGTGCACTCTTCATGTGAGCTCATGGAAATGGTATTGAGAGCTATGGTTTAGTACTGGAGTGCGGGGACTGTTGACAAGGACATGATATGCAACTTCATTATGAAAGAGGTACTTATCAGCTTTGATGACTGTCTTTAAATGAGCACTTACCTTGTATGGTCCACATATCCACCCTTCCAGTACAAATGTTGGTTAATGAAGGACTTTCGATTGATGCTTTTCTTGTTGATGGTTGTACTTGGACTTAACTCACAAAAGATGTCCAAGAGTAATGATCTGCATTGCATAAATCTTTGAATGACAGCCCCTTTCCTTCGTTGCTTGTGTGTGAAAGTCCAATTTTTGAACGCAGTTCCAAGGTGTCTGGATGGGACAATAATCCTGGCCTGCCACCCTCTTCACCTCCGTACCCTCCACAGCATGTTGTGGGAAGATTAGTGGGTGTCCTACAGATCTTGATAGATGGTAGGATAAATGAGATATGGAGTAAATCCTGAGCTGAAGGCAACATGGGTTCTTTTGCTGCTGCATTTTCAGACATTCAGGCTCTGATGCTGAGCACCTTGCAAAGATGTCTCTCCTAGGTTGCTAATAGGAAAAATCTTATCTAGCCACTTCCACTGGTATTCAGTGAGTTCCTGTCTGGATTGGTTTTAATTCACATGGGTTGTGTTCAGACCTGCTGACATTTACAAAGCCACTTTGGTGAGATGCAGTATGGGAAATAACTCATTTGGCCACTTTGCTCAAAGGTCAAAGGTTTGATTCAAGTCTACAGTCAGACCGTAGACCTGGAACTGGCGATTCTGCTGTAATATTCCAGCTTGAATAAATAGTCACTAGGTGACAGAAGCTGACTGGATGATAAGGCTGCTTATCAAGGCTTTGTACTGACCCTTAAATTGAAATACACCAACCAGAAGAGCCCACAGAGCCTAAATTAAGCTGTCTTAATATCCTGTGCTCATGTGTGCTGTCCTTCCCATGGAGTCCCAGATTGCCGAGCCACCCGTGGGACCCTGCCATCAGGGATGGGGGCTGTGGCCCCAGTACCTCAGTGACCCACTGTAATACCTCCCTGGCCATATAGCCCTCTAATGAGGTCCCTCCTTCCTAATTAATACCACATAAAATTTGAAATCTGACCGACTCAATTTAGCGTGATATGACTGTCGCCTCCACTCCCCGTGAAAGGAACCTGAGCCTGAAGCTTATTATAGTGACCATTTCATGGGTCCTGCCTTCCCTGCTGACTTAAACTAATTCCAGTTAAGCCTAATTAAAGCATCATTTATGAAAATGCTTGCGATTGTCATGCAAACATTCTGGGAGGATATGCTAATTGAGTTGACTGGCGCCAGTTTGAAACAAGGCTCGCCCCCTGGTGATTAGGCGTGGCGTGTGCCAGAGGCTCATGGGAAACCGGCCATTATTCACTTCTGCCCATTACAGGGTGAGCTGCGATTGAGAATGATCTATTCCAGTGGCATTTACGTAACGGGGGAGGGGCTCCCAATTCCATTTTTCACAGTTCGGCCCAGCGGATTTCTTAATGATGCTGTTGGGGCTGCAGCCGAAAGCACGGATCCTTGGTTCTGGTGGAAATCTGTCCTTCGTGGTTAAAGTGGACACATTATTTGGTTTTGAACCAGTGTTTGTCCTACCATACATGTCCCGGTGACCTCTGTGGAACCACCATAATGGTGGACACGAGTCTATCCATTCTTTCTATATGCACTATTCAAAGAAAGTTAATGGATTTTTGAAGAGCAACATTTTCCAGGTCATTTTTAAGCTACATTTTCTCTTACCGGTTTAAGGAAATGATTGCATAGCTAATGTAACCTCAATTTACCATTTTTAACAAAGCTGAAGTGAGGGACCACCTACGTTAAACTAACTTCCAGCATTTACAGCTTGTCTGTGGTATTCTGGAGTGCTGGTTATCATTAATAAAATAAATGCTGTGCCTGTTCATGGGATGAATTGACCAACAATCAGCATTGAATATGAGTGACTTAAAAAAAAGGTGACTAAATTAATTTAAAAATAAATTTCTGGACATGTTTCCAGGCCTGGGTGCCTTTGTAAGCTGAGGAGCCAGTGTATATGCCCGTATGCAGTGCTTGAAGTAGGCCGGTACTCAGGGGCCACCAGCACTTGTTTTGCTCTTTGGAAAACCTGGAATTTGTGTCCCCTGTATTAAAGTAATGTTGTGAACATTAGCAATATCCCCTGGTATCTTATTCATTACAGAAATTCAAATTTAAGTTTACTGATACGCATGGCAATAAGGGGAGTATCAGCACTTATTTTTAAGCACTTTAAGTACTACCTATATATAATGGTACTTATTGTACTGCATAGCACCTACTCTCTACATTGTACCCTCCTGGAGGTTCTTCTTGAACTTACACCCAACACGTGCTTGTAGGTGGACTGAGCAGACCTACAGTTTGTGCTGTATGCAGCTCTTATCAGGCCCCGAACAGGCTGCTTGTGACGCCATCTGATCTCCGTGGGCCTGCTGATACGGCCTGCTGCCTCGGCCTGCATTGTTCCTGAACAGCAGAACTTGCTCTATTTATACATAGGTGCTCCGGCACGGCAGTTATGCAAGGCACTACAGGCGACTCCAAATGCCAGCTAATGCTAACAACGCCCGTCTGAGCAGTCGGCCCAAGCTGTTGAGGACATTAATAGGTCTATTGAACGGCATGCTTCTGCGCGCTGACCAGGCTTGATATGATTTCCCATGATATTTTTAGAAGGCAGGCACACAGGTATTTGCGTATGCAGCCAAGATAATATCTTATGCAAGCCTTAACTTACCTTAACCCCCTCTATTGTGTCTTACTGCAGGGGCTTTTATAGTGGTCTGTGTGGGACACTATTTTTTTGTGTGGGACAGCAATGCTCACACGTACGTTGTGTTTACACTGCTGTTTATAGTTTTTATTTTTTACTTTCCATTATAATCTTTTAGATAACCATGAAAACTCTTCTCTGTGAAGTGAGCTTTTTTCATTTATATGGTGTTTTTTTCCCCTAAGTTGAGCTTTTCACACTGAGCTACTTGAACGCAGAGTACCTTGATCAAGGGGCCTACAACAGGAGCAGGGATTGAACCCCATCTTTTAGTTGCAGGGCCATAGCTCTAACGCGCGTGTGTGTGTCATAGAAGAAGTTAATCTTTTTGATGAGGCTACATAATATTTGACACCTGCATTTCAAAAAAGGGGGGCACCAACAAATGTACATGACACTTTCTATTTTTTAGCTGAGCTGTAACTTAGTGCAGATGCATAGTACTGTATTTTCTCAAATGCAAGAAGGTAAAAAAATAAATAAACCTGATTTGTAATTGTTTGGCAAGGGTGGATCTTTCTGTCTAATAAAACATTAAAAATTTAGCCCCAATATTGTCTCATTACGCACATAGCACGGCCATACTTCATTGTGACATAAATCCAACCATACAAAATAGCGTATCTATAGATGTTTATTACAGTAATACAGTCAATATTGCACTTTAAGTACTGGCTGCTGATATGGGAATGTAGGAGCTCTCCATTAAATGTCCATCTGCTCCCCTTGCTTCTAGATCTGTTCTAGTTCTCAGAAATACGAGTGCTGTTCTGTCAAACCAAACTTGTCGGCTCATTCATTGCAATTAATCACTGTCCCTCATGGGGGGGGGGGGACTTTCAGGAGCTTCCTGCAATGGCTGTGATGATGAGGAGGCCCTGTGCTGTCTGTCAGTCATACTCCACATGCTGACCTTTAGCAGAGCCTGGCTTTTCATACACTGCAGCATGCTACAAAATTGGGCTTTTGTTCTTTTTCTGTTTTACTTCTCCCTGAAAGCCAGAAAGGAGCAGGACAGCCAGCAGCAGGATTTTTGTCACCAAATGTAGTTCAGAGCCACCTGATTTTTCTCAGATCCTTTAAAAATACCTTTTCAGTGGTTTTATTATCAACTTATCTGATAGCTGCCTAAGCTTGCAGTTTAAAGTTATACTATGCTAATTTCAGTGATTTACTATTATAAAGAAGAGTAATTTTTACCAGAGTATGTCTCATGGTTACAGCCATGAGACTGTAGGACATAGGAGGATCTGAAACTTGCTCTTATGCCACTTGCTTCCCCCTTAGTGCACCATAGTCAGCTTGAAGGGAGAATGCAGACAGATACTGGATTCAATTGCCCAGTAGTTACTCACTAGACATAAACATTTTTAGTATGGCAGTAAAAGTAATTTAATGGGAGGAGGATCAGGTTGCATATAATATTTACTAGTTAATATTTTACTCACAGGTTTCCATTCAATCACCTGATGGACATATTGTACAGAGGACATAAAATAGGTCATAACTCTCAGGTGTGGCTATATACAGCACATTTATTATAGTGTGGAAGATATATAACATGGAAATGTTTTGGCCTCTGGCCTTCATCAGTGTGGAGAGACATTGGTTGACCATGCAATTAAATAACACCATATTGCAATTTTTATCCAGTTACGGATCATATCACCTGCTATGTTTAATTGTATATTTTACAATTATCCACATTCTCATTACCATGTATATCGTGAATGCTGAGAGTGCTGGTCAATTTTATTAGTTTTGAGGTCCCAGTGCCTATTGTACAACTCCCCGTTTACCGTAAACTTGTACTAGAGTTTGTAACAGGACACAATAGCCAGGGCTTCCTGGGACTTTCAGTCTCACAGTGGTCCATGTACCACCTCATCACCAAGCAAACCAAACCAGCTTCTTCATTGGCTTGTCTGTTGCTTGGCTTTGGTTTACTTGGTACGCCCACCGAGTAAACCTGCCGAGTGGGAGCTGTAAATTCGAACTCGTATGAGTGGCAGTGTTTATGGGGATTGGCAGTGAGCTCTCACAGCTCACAATTCCAGGAAAGGCTAATAAAAGGGAAGTGGCTTGGCGGCCTTAATGTGTACTGCAGTACAATAACTGGAGCGGAAAGCTGACCCTGATGGGAATGCTTGTGTCTATGGTCTGACTTTGAAAATAAATTCTTATTCTGATACCAAATGAATAATCAAGCTTAATTCAATGTCCACCCTGACATGAAAAAATGCACAAATTTGTCCAAAAGACAACCCCATAGTCAGTGACTAGGACTAACATATTCTCCTTTGTGTGTGGTTTAATTTTTTTTTTCCTTCTTGGCGCCTCAGTTAACAAAAGCTATCAGTGTGTTCGAATTGTGGGTTGCAGCATCCGCCTGTGGTGGAAACTTCAAGTGGGATGTGTGTTCATACAACGGTGTAAAAACACAAGGTCTGTTCTTCACCACAGCGCCTATACTGCCTGAGACAGCTCTTCACCGCATTGGAAGCTGGGATGTTCCGAGTCAGTCCAGGGAGGGACGAAGGGTCTTCACATTCCTCCACTTCCTACTGCACATTGTTCTGTGTGGAGACAGCGCTTCTTCAAACTGCTCTGATGAGTGGGGGTGGGGCCCATGGACCTGCTGACTTTGGAAAGGGTCAAACTGCAATTTTTAAATTTTCCGCTATTTATGGATGCAGAATGAGCATGGATGTACGCCTTTGTAAGGTTTGGTGTACCCTGCCTTATGCCCTGTATTTTCACAATAGGCTCTGAACCACTGTAAGCTACACTGGATGAGCAGTTATTGATAATGAACAGATGAGTGTCATTTACAACCATAATCAATTTGTATAACAACAGAAAATAAATTCTTATTCTGATACCAAATGTATAACAACAGAAAAAGCTGATGATATATTGACTGCTTCACTCCTGTGATAGAATTTTTTTAGACACATTTTAGAAAATTTCCAATGTATTGCTTTTTCATTAATTTTGGGGATCAAACTCCAAGAGTTGTTATGCCAAATTTCATATAAAGAGTTTACAAATTGGGGATGCTTGTAACATGAGGATAATTCAAAAAGGCAATTTTAATTTACTTACCTCAAACAATGTAGAATGTTAACTGCTGTTGACTTGATGCTGGCTCATGGGAACTCTATGGATAGTTGACCTGAATTGTGTTAACTTTTCAGGCAGATGGCTAATCTTTGGATAGGCATTCATAGCCGTGCTTATTGCATCAATCTGTCTGTTGCAGATCTGCCTCTTTCATGTTGACCTTCAGCCTTGCCAAGTATGATGCCCTTCTCTAATAATCTTTCTCCCCACATGATGTTTCCATGACAGTTGAAGTCTTGTCATTTGACATGCCAGGGAGACCTTAGGTTATGCAGAATATACAAGATATGTTATTTTTCAAAATATTCTCCCTTCAGTTCCACACATTTTGTAGTGGTCCACAAGTTTTGAGATTCAATTAGAGGAGGGTTCAGGTATTTTTAGAATCCACATTTCCTTCATTACGCTCAAACTGGCAATTCCATAATGCTTATGTTAGTGGACCAAAGATGTAGAAATCACATGGTGTGGACTGTAAGGTAATACAGTTATCACAAACACACTGTGATAACATTCTTTGTTGAATTTCAGTGGAATTGATTCCCTCTGCCCAAAGAAATCACGGCATATTGTTCAGATAAAGCACAGTCAGAAAGGGCAGCCTCCATGTTTAGGCCATCACTACTTCAGGCAGACTGGCATTAGAGCACTGTATGATTCAAGTTCAAACCTGTAAGAAGTCAGCTTCAATTCTCAGTCAACTGCTATTGTATGTGATTCAAAAATGATCTATTTTTTATTACTCTGTTTAATTACTCTCATAACTGCAGTTAACCCCATAATCCAACATAATTTTCCCCTACATCCCTATGTAACATATTCTACATATTTTCAATTTGATAACAATTTAATCTGAAATGCATTAGTTTGGCATGTGGGAAGAAACCCGTGCAGACAGGGGAAGAGCTTGCAAACTCCACACAGATTCAGCTTGAACGCAAACAGCTGTGCTGCCCTTGTTTTCCACCGCTGTCACCAAATAATAGGAGCATTTAAATTTTAACTATGCATTTATGTCAAGTTGATCAATTTGTCCTAATCGCTGTCCTATTCCTTCACCAGTTGTAATAAAGCCGTAATGTGGTGCCGACACCCCACCTGGGTGTGGTTAATGATCTGTCACTCGCTTCTAAATGCTCAACACACCTCCAGGGGTGTGTGTGTAACTCAGGTGTGCATAATCACACTCCATAAGGTCAGGCTCTCAGAAGGATGAATTAGTGAAACAGCATGGTTGACCACTCTGGAACCTGGAGGTGGTTTTGTTAATGGATTTACAAAGGAGATGCTTAATGGATCTGAAACGAAACCCAGGAAGACCAGGGTTGTGCTGCTGAGTCAGATAGGGCCTCGCTGTTCAAATAATTTTGCAAAGTTGACTTGAATTTGTTTGTTGCAGGGGCTCAACTGTCACACTACAGTATGATGACTACAGAATCAGATCAGTCACAAAGCAGAGGTCTTGCACTGATCTGAAGGAAATGTTTAAACACCACCAACTAAATATACAGTACTTATTTCATGTCAACTAATCACTGCATGAAGCTGAACCCTAAGCTGTTTTGAAGAAAAGTTCAGCTGAATAAATGGCTCATTTATATAAAATATAGGCTCGCAATCCTTTAAACACTATCAGTGCCTGTGCCTCATCCACCCTCATTGGAGGACTTGGAAACAGAGCAGCAGTCAGAGCCCCCTTCACCATCATCCATCAAGCTGATATGCAAATATGAAGGTGGGCCTTTGACTCAATACAAAGAGATTTATTTATGCTTCATTTCTGTTCTTTTATATTCCCAGACAACTGACTTAACCCTGACAGTTTGATACCTCCCACTTCTCTACTCGCAGATATCTGTCACGATTCAGACAAAACTGCATGCTGCTTAATAGACTGACTTGAGTCCCGGATTGATCAATGAAGCAGGACTTTCAGTACAAAAACAAATGATTAAATAATAAAAAACATTGAAAAGGTATGTTTGAAAAACAAGTGTACCAGTTCTCATTGTGAATTTGTGAAACACCCTTAGTATTTCTTCTTATTAATTGTGCTTGTATGTATCATGGCATTAATTTTGAAATGTACGCATTATAGACGGGGACCAGAGGAGTTGAGATGGAAAGCTTGCTTGTGCTGTTGTTTTTTTCAACGCCCTACAGCCAGCTAAATGACATTAGCCACATTAGCCCCCCTCAGGTACTGAATTAGCAGCCCAGTGTAGAGTATAAATTGCAACTACAACCATTTAACCCCAATCAGATGTGTGGCTCCCTGGATCTCCCTGCACTTCATGGTTCATTGCTGCTTAAACTGCTGATTAGTCCGGATGGGCGACCGGGCGGTCGCCGTTTTGTGGACGAAGGCCATTACCGCTAATGGATCTGCTGCGGTGTTGCAGCCCGGCGCTGCTTCTCGCTTTTGCAGCGGGGTCTTGGGAGTCCTTCCTGGCTCATTTTAGCTCCAGTTTTCAATAGAATTTCGCTGTATATGAATGAAAGCCTTTTAGCTAGCATTTGCAACACGTTTGGTTTGCGTTTTCATACTGTGGGCTGGTGGCCATGAAGCTGCGTGCGGGGGTTTCGAGCTAGAACTGATGTAAAAACTGAGGATGATGAGCTTGAGCATGGAGGACTGTGGTGAACGTAGATGATGGGCATTTCCTGTTTTAATGGCAAATGCTAAGTATGATGGACAGAGATGGACCGACGGCCTAATTGGTCCCCTGTGCTACCGTAGCGTTGCCATGGTGTCTCCTCCAGTCATATGTGAATAACAGTAAAAACATCAGAAATGTGATGGAATGTCAATTTGTTTTTCTTTTAATAAATTGGCTTTTGTTAATTTCTCCCTGAACATAATTTAGTTAGCTTGCTGTTTATTTGAAGCATGTCAGAGTGATGGAGGGGCAGGTTTTAGCTACTGTACTTTGTTTCACTTACTTTATTTTACCCTGTCAAAGCCAAGAATATCATACTTAATATAAAATATATTTTGGGTGAGTGTGAATACCTCTGAGTCTGCACTGTCAGATGGCTGGCATTCATTACTCAGAATTTCTGGAATGATTCTGAAAAGAATTTTAACATGCATGAAAGACTAGGAAGTACATTTCATTTTTGATTAGACAAATGTTGTTATAATTTTAAAGGCACATAAATCTTCTTATGAAAACAGTATAGGAAGTGTAAAATTAAACAGCTTCAATGCCAAGGTGTATGTCAGTCAGTCAACCTTATTAAGTCATGTTTTCAATTCATATTAGATTTAAAAGACAATTCATATAATTCAATTATAAAGTCTAGTCAAAAAAGTACAAGAGCTTTGAAAAGTTTAAGTGCATTGGCAGTTCTAAAAATTAGTCTCATATAACTTGCAGTTTAGCACAGTAAAATAACTTTTCACAATATTTTCCAGAACTAATGAAGCATTGCCAGCAGTGTAAATGTGTCATTGACATGCGATCATTAATCACATACAACAACCTGATACATTTAACATGTTAGCCATAGTAATTTAAAAAAATGAAAACAAGTCAGTAGTTTTGAAAAAGCAGCATAATGATGCTGTGGGTTTGTATCTAGGTTCAAATCCAACATTGTGTGGAGTTTGCATGTTCCCTCCCTGTATTTTGTGTGTGCTTTCTCCAGGTGGTCTGGTTTCCACAGTTCAAATGTGAAACAGGAGAATCAATGACTTTAAAAGAGCTGGTGTGTGTGTGTGTGTGTGTGTGTGTGTGTGTGTGTGTAATTACAGTGTAACCTAAACCACATCTTGTGTTTCTGGGAGAGGCATCAAACCACTTTTTGGACTAGCAGTTGTTCATAATGGATGGATGGATTACAATATAAGCAGTGAAAAATCACACTGTTTATACTCCATAATATAGACATATGGTAAACTTAAAAAAATAAAAATCATGCTAAGAAAATGTCACAGTAGGACCTCATGTAGCTGTTTATATAACTTAAGATGAAGAAAATTCATTGTGAATTAAAGTTAAAGCATCTTCAAATTTGCATTTCGGTGTGTACACTTCACAAGAAAAAGGAATCAGTAATTATATTAACATAAACCTGGGAAAATATTAAGTAAAACACACATAAAAATAATCTGTATAATTTCTATTTGAAATTAAAAATAATCTAGCATCTACTTGTGTAAAAAAGAAAGTAATGGAAGTAAGGCAGTATTTATGATGTTTGTGTTGCACAAGGCTGGGTGTTGAGTCATGAAGAGTGCATCTGTCTGCGGACATGAACCCCTGCCACCCCCAACACACCTCAGGGGGCCACTTTGGGGTGGGTTCACACCCCTCCCCCGCTGCGGTCCACTGACACTGGTTTCCTCTGTTCAAGGGTTTCCTCCACGGTCTTCATGAGGATGGCGAGCCTGCTGTCGGACACGCGGCCTTTTTCCACGGCGCTCATCAGCTGTAACGACATGAGCGGACTCTTCAGCACCCAAAGAGATCGCAGGGTCTTGGTTCTTAGGATGTCCCCCTCCCCAGGGGTAAGCAAAATGTTCCAAACTACTTGAACAGCTAGGTGTTGCATTAGAGCTAAAGGTACAACAGACGAGCCAGTGGAAACATATTGAACCTGTTTTGACATCAGTTCTTCAGGTATTAATACGTTGATGTAAATTATAGGACTGCTCTCCTGCAAATGTAATGACACAGCAATTTATAACGTGTACTTAGATATTAATAACTGTCCTTTCTCTGTTTATGTGGATATAACCTGAAAGACTTTGGTTTTCTTTTAAAGCCTGCATTCATGACACCAACCAGACAGAGCTGCACAGTCTTGAGTCTATTAGATCATTGAAATGATGACGTGTCCTCTTTTTACAGCCCCTAGATATCCGTACACCCCCGTTTGCCTCTCTGCTACTGTAGCATAGTAGACATTGACCACATTTGGACAACTTATTTCAAATTATACATCTCTAATGGTTCATTCTGTGTCCACTGGCTCCTGCTGTCAGTCCTGTTTCAGTGTTAAACTGGGGGTGGTTAGAGCTGTTGTTGTTCACTTGGAAGGCTCTGCTTTCCAATCCAACCTCTTCTCTAGCACCCTTGATCATAGTACGTGCCATGTTTTGGTTCAGTATCAGCGTCTTGGATAAAAGTGTCAATTGTATGAACGTTAATAACTAAACAAATACAACATCCAAAGCTGTGGGGAATGTGAACTCTGTGCTTCTGTCTGCTGTATATACTGTTTGTGCCTTTTTACTCTAATTTCCATCAACGTGTTTCTGTACTATGTGCGTTTTGTGTTACGACCACTGCTTGAAGCAGCAGCACTTTGCTCTTTGGTGAACTGGGACTTTTTCTTGCTTACTGACACTTCTCATAAGCTCATGGCTGTCTCTTCTGTCCTCAGCTGACCAGACTCTCTGGCTGAGTTTCTCTCCAAGCAAAAGACTGCTGTGGTTCATGGCTATTATTCGGAACAGCTCTCATAGCTACATTTCATGACCTAGGATCCACTAAGTCGGCTCACACATTGCTTTCTTACTGTTCGCTTGAAGTGTCCCCTTATTATATATGTATTGTTTCCATCAACAATATGTCCTAATTTCTTTTTTGCACTACAGAAAATTCATAGTTTACCCATGCTGACTGATACACATGGCAATAGGGGAAGCACTGGTACATCAGTCAGTCCTAAACCCTTGCAGTCCCACAATCTTTCCTATCCACTTAATTGCCAAAGTTAATTAAATGTGAAGGAAGTTGGAACTGGACACTTTATCCTGAAAATAATCAAGGCCCTGGTATAGGTGGAGGAACTGGGCCCTCAGTAGTGCTCCCCTGTCCTTTGCTCCCAGCACTTGGTTCAGCACTGGCTAATTTACCACGGAAGACGGCTCCAGACATGGGCAGATTTCTCACTCATTAAAAACAAACGATGTGGAGATCCCCTCTCGGGCTTCTAATTGCTTTCATCTTGTGGGACGTGAATGTCAGGAAAGGAGTGTGTTTCAGTGTCTAACAGAGCGCCCAGCCACCTAAGGCTTCGCACTCATGACACACTTAGCAAGAAGTTCTGACTGGACCTGCTACTTGTTACCTGAAAAAAACACAATGATTTAAAAAAAAAAAAAAAAAAAAAAAGATTAAGACTTCTTTGGTTTTCTTTTAAAGCCTGCAGAAGCTTTTCTTTTTATATTTTTAGCCATTATTACTGTTCAAACTGTTTGCATTTGATTCTTCCTCCATCATGGTTGCTATGCAGTGTCCCAAAACAAGTGTGCATACAGTAAAACAAACAATAGCAAATACATTTTTGCTATACTATAATGGGGGGTATGTGGCCACATGGTAAATCACACACCTGTAAGAATTCATTGAGTTCAACCTGGCCGTTTTTATTCAAGTCCACTTCATTGAGGATTTCATGGAGCATGTTTTCATCAATCTGGACACTGATGCTCTGTTGAGAGAAACACCAAAGGTTGATCTTATGTCCTGGAACCAATAGTCAAAGTCCAAGTATGATCATGAAACAAGTAAAAGCAGTAACTCTGAGGCTGCAGATTTGAATCCTACCCCCTGCTGTCATACCCTTGCGCAAGGTATTTACACTATACTGCTCCAGTAAAAAATACCCAGGTATATAAATACATAAATGAAAAGTGTTAGCTAAATGTAAAATTATTTTAAATTGTTAAATTGTGTAAATTACTTATTGAAAATAAGTAAAAGAGATGAATGAAATGGGGGAAAAAAAATGTGACGGGAGTGTAGTCATACCCCCCTCCTGAACTAACAGCCATAATGCAGTTTACAGTACAGCTTTCCCTTGCTGTCTAACCTCTCTATCTGAAATTTTGTTTTTAGTAACCAAAACCCAGTTTTTCTAATCTGCATCCAGAAAAAAAATCTAAATGTGCATTAGCAAATATGCTGAGTGCAAATGTGAAAAATGTAAGTTCCACGTAAGCAGACGTAGAGTGGATGGCACTAAGACAGAAAAGTTTGTGAAGAAAGTAGGTTGGCAAAAGAGGCTTAGAATCCATTGGTTAGAAGAATGCCATGCAGAGGCAAATATTAATGACCAGAGCGACCAGGATCATTGGTGACCTGTCTCACCCCAGCAATCATCTGTTCAACCTGCTGAAATCAGGCAAATGATTCGGGAGCATTGTGGCAAAAACGGAGAGACTTAAGAGGAGCTTCTATCCACAGGCCATAAGGCTCTTGAACCTACCACTATCCTCAAAACCACGCACAGTGTCCTGTCGATTCAGTTTGCATTTCACTGTATGGCATACGTGGTCACCATGTATGTGACAAATAAATCTCTTTGAATCTTGAATCTTAGGTGGCACAATTTTATTGAAAGATGATTGATGGAGGAGTGAAAAAATACTTAGTAACAAGACCACTGAAGTGGAACTTAGTGTACATGGTCCAAAAGGCACAGTTGTAAAAAATAAAACCAATGTTAACCTTCAACCTTAACCGGGCAGTGACCTCATCTAAAACCTTCTTCCCCATGCCGCACATGTTCCAGAGAGAAACGCAATAAGCCAGAAGAGCTCACCTCCAGCACCTGCTGAACATCCACAGTGGTGATGAATCCTTTATTGCCCTTGTCAAACTTGTGGAAGCGTTTTTTGTACCTGTGGACAGAGGAATTGTCTGAGCTGGGAACAGGGCTTCTTCTTGAGCAGAAGGACCAAGTGATCCACTTACCGGTCAATCTCCGATGGACTGAGGCTAATCTCTGTTGTGTTGGTCAGCTGTTCGGACTGGGCCTTATACCCCATCTCCTGATACAGGAACATTCTGGCAGCTTTCAGTTCTTCCTGTAGGTGGCAGTAGTGAATACTGTAGTTTCTCCTTGAGGATTTAAGTACAGCAATAGGACCTACAAGGAACTTTCTGAATTTTTACTGCCTTTCATAGTTCAGCTGACTAGGTTAGGTTAGCTTTTAGTCACATATTATTTAGCTGCTTATTCAATAGCAGGTGACATAATTGTGAAGACCACTGCCTTCCACTCTAAGGAACCCGATTTAGTGTCACTGTGCCTACTGTGGTACCCTTGATCAAACTACTTACCCTGAAATGATACAGTAAAAATTACCTTACTACAAACAGGTAAAATCCCTGTACGTTGCCTTGGAGAAAGTGGTCAAATATGTAATTGTTAACAGTAGCACTGTGATCCAAAGCAATTTACATACCCTGTAGCATTACAATTCTCCTTGGAATCTTATGGAGCATTTCAGGTTCAGTATGGTGCTTTTATGTTAAAAAACAACACTCTGTATGGGTTTGAACCTTCAACCACCTGGATGCAGGTATAGATCCCCAACTACTGAGATAGCACTGTAGCACACACGTGAAATGCTGCAGACCTCGTCCAGGAAAACGGCTGACTATCCCCTAGGGATGATCCCTGGGGGGGTACAGGAAGGGTGTTGGCTTCGGCATTGTTTCTTACTGTGACTTAACAAGAGCACGCTCATGAGAACGCAGTGCATTCATGACTCCCGCCACTGCTTTGATGCTATTTATACGTGTGCATTTATCATAGAGGAAATCGTACCCCAGTTATGAAGCCAAGAGCAGCCCCTCCTCCTGTGAGTGGACATCAAAGAAATGGGACTTTTGTTGAAGTTACAATAGAAAGGTTTGCGCCCACACACCCCAAATGTTGTATTCATGTCCCAGTTAGTGTGTGGAGATGTACCATTCTGCTACAGGCAGTGGTGGTGACAGATGCCATGGAATATACCTTGTGTGGGAAAGTGACCAATTAAAAGTCTGCCCGATAGGGTAAGAAATGCGATGGTGTGACACACCTGCTTCTTCTGCTCGCTCCAGCCAAGTTGTTTCCCCATGATGTGGACGATGCATGGCAGTGCCTCATCGGCTGCCTGCACGTTCAGGAAGCCAAGCCGTGTGCGGCGCGCAAGCACATCAATGGCCGTGCAAGCGTACTCCTTCACAGCGTAGCGCACCTGGGGGACACATAGCAACGTTACGAGTAATGAATGCTGACGGGGGGGCTCCATTTATACAGCAGGGTGTAATACTCAACCTGACAGTCACCATTACAGTTCTTAAGCCATATCGGTACAAGCATCTGACAAAAATGTTTGTATTTCATCCTTTAAACATTTATCGCATTTAGCAGCAATGCCATGTACATGCCAGTTTTATTCATTCAGCTGATGCATCTGTTTAAGGTCACCTACAATTTACTGTATTTAAAATTCTTAAAGAATTAAAAATCTGTCTGTACTAGATTTGTATAATACGCTTCTTACACTCATTTACCCAATTATAGAGGTGGGACTGGTTTACTGTATCCATTCATAGTAATGATCAAGGGTACCACAGCAAGAGAGGGGATTAGAACCCAGGACCTTCTAACTGCAAGGTAACAGCAGCTAGCACAGTAGTTACAGCTGGGTACCCTTATGGCTTTAAAAGCAGTAGTGCTGCTTTCAGGTAATGGTGCCTGTGTGAAGTTCGGGCACGAGTACGTACCTCGCTCTCGATGTAAGGGAATTCGGAGACAAGGCGTTTCCCCACTATAGGCCACCTCTGCCCTGTGACCTGTGCCATTTTGGCCACCTCAAAAGCTCGTCCTCCGTACGTTGCGGCAAGGTGCTGGGCAACCTGGGAATGATTTGAGTCCTCTGGTGAGCATGATCTGACAGTAGACTTCTCCAAGCATTTGAACAGCACTGTTCTGTGGCACTGGACCAATCATGGTCTTTTTCTGGTTGAGTTGCTCACAGGGCAGTGCTTTATGGGACTGGAGTTAACAAAGACTAACTTATTTCATTTCCAGTCGCTGTGCTGCTTTTTCCTGTTAAAGGTCAAGTGCTGTCAAATATCAGCATATTGACCTTTTTAAACATTCTGGAAACATCAGAATCATGGATTACCCTCTCTTTATGCTCCCTGTATACCCCGACAATGGCAGTGTTGTGTTGTGGTTCTCTCCTGCTTGTTACTGGTTATTTACAGGTTGTTGTACTGTTCCATTTTCTGTCGTAAACGTTTCATTGTGCTTATGTGTTTTGTGAACTCAGTATGACCACAAAAATTTTGATCAATTACTTGATTGTACAGTGGATAACATTGGTGTCTCTCAATTATTTTACCTGCCTGGACATGGGTTAGATCCTGGCTCAGTCATTGTGGATTTTGCGTATGCTCTTGTTTCTGTGTGGTTCAGGTTAACTGGCAACTCCAGGTTGTCCTTACTGCGTGTGTGTGTTGCATTGTTCTAACAATGCAAACTGAAAGGGGCCAGATGCTGACAAATATTGCACGTTTCAAATTAATAAAAGATAAATTAAAACTTCAGAGATTAAGGAGCATCTATTCCATGGGGCTCCCTGCCTCACATAAAGCCTCTGTGTTTCCAGGATAGATTGTGGAACAGATCTGCCTTGCACTGATTTCTGTATAAAGTGAAATAAACAAGTATCACAGCTAATTTTGAATGCATTAATGCTCTAAATGAGCTTTTTATCATAGCTAGAAAATGAATAAATTAAAAGGCATCTGTACTATTAAGCTTTCAGTGATTGTGGCTGGATTTACAGACAGATTGCGCTATGAACAGTTATGAACTTTGGGCCTCCCAATGAGTACTGAACAAAGGTTTGAAATTTTTTAAGACATAAAAATTTTGGCCATGAACAAAAGTATGTTAATAGACTTCTGTTTGCTACATATAATTTCTTTGTTAAATTTTCACTTTGTATACATTTTACAAACAGTTTAATTCCTGTACATACTGCTGCTACTAACTACCATCACCACATGGCATTGTGATATTTTTCCATCTCTGATGTATACCTCTCATCCCTTTAGCCAAGTAAAGAGTAAAGAACACCACCCTGTCACCTCTCCTTCTTACCAGTTCAGCTCGCTGCCATAGACATTCCTAAAAACACGCATATATCCTCAAAATGTATAAACCTTAAACTCGAATTAGTAGCTGAACTGCCGTGTCAGCGTGACATATGCTCTGTGTGTTATATAACTACACTCTGCCTAAGACCTAGCTGTACTGTGTGGGATGTAACTATGTGTGCATTTCAAAGCCTTATTTCAAAAACCAAAACAGAAGTTTTCAAGATACTAAGTGGCCTTTTTAATTAACTTGTCTATGCAAAAACCTGACATGGTGGAAAGTCTTTGGCTTAAAAAACAAATCTAGGCATAAAGAACACAGAAGAACAGAGCTTTACAAAAAACATATAGGTTTAACCTGCTATGCATTCATAGATATTGTTATCTGTAATAATTTTATTTTGGCTCCTTCATTAGGATTATTCATTGTTGTATAATGTCCCATACAGGCTTGGCATCATGCTGTGGAAATCCTATTGCTGATCTCACCTGAACCTCCAGTCCATAGTCCTGTACCAGACGGATGTACAAAGTGTGTGTCCAGTCCTTTCCGCCCTCCAGCATCAAACCCACGGTTCTGCAGGGTCCGGCTGGCAGTTGATGGGCCTTGATGGCTGCGTCCAGTGTTTCTTGTGCCATGGAGCGGTAGGTGGTCCATTTCCCCCCTCAGATGAGAACATTAATGGATTACAAACACTACAGATGATGCTTATTTTAGAAATTACTGTAAGATGAAATATGCTGTTTAGATAAGTATTTATGCAACACACCTCAATAATTAATATCACCAATTCTTGCTGTAATAACTCAGTAAGAGGGAAAGTATGTACCAGCTTTCCACACTATTTATGTGTGATTTTGGTCCTTTTTTGAAAGTACATTTGCTCCAGGGTCATCTGGTTGGTTGGGTGATGCTTGTGGACTACAGTTCTCAAAGAGTGCTATAGATTCTCAGTGAAACTGCGATAATGATTTTGACTGGGCTCCTGTAGGAAGTTTACCTTTTTGTGCTCATTCCATTCCAGTGTCAATTTGTGCTTGTGATTCCTTTATTTTTTTTCATCCCATACCTTCTTCTATTTTAACAGGATTACTAGCCATTGCTAATGGAAAAACTGCCCCACACCATGATGCTGCCACCACTATACTTTGCTGCAAGCATGATGTTTCTTGAGGTATGGACAGTGTTAGGCTTGCATATAGTGGTTTTAATTTAAGTTAAATAACTCCATCTTATCCGTATCTGGTTTTTTTTTGTGTTACCCTCCCATACTTACAACAGCCATATACTTCTGGAAGTGAATTGATCAGATATTTTATTAGATATACATTTAAATAAATGGAGAAAAAATAAGCAGCAAAAATAAAAAGCAGTATACCTGCTACAGTGACCAGACCACTGTCACTAATGTCCACGATGTGGTTACGGCAGATTGACTGAGTGTCTTTGGAATTTGGATCTGTGACCAAGGGTCTGATGCCACTCCAGGCAGCCAGAACATCACCTCGCCTCACTGAAAGCGACCGAGAGAAGAGACAAGCACATCAGGGTTTAATTAACAATTAATGAATCTACAAACCTTTTATAACTTGACTTACTTTGCTCAGAAATAAACAGGCTTTTATTACCTCTCTATCACCTTTTGAAGGTTCTTGTTACTCTATTGAGACACACACAGAATTTATTATTAATAAGATGATCTAATGGGTTGAGTGATATTTCTGAGTAAAACAATGACAAACTCTTCATCAAAGGGCATTTATGAAAAATTTATGACCAGTGGATGTAGCTCTGTTGGCAGTCTGAGACTGAGTGTGCATGTATGTGAGTGCTCCTCCACCTCTGGCTGTTTGGTGGTGCTACTCATGAAAGGTCCAAAACTAAAAGCATTTAGGGTTGAGATTTTGACTCTGTGATTTAGGATAATGAACTCCCTATGTCCCTCAGAGCCTTTGAATCCCTCAGAGAATTCAGTTGGGTTCCCAAATAATGTATTTCAGACCAATTTTTCTGTTTTATAATTCTGAATTTTTCATGGTTACAGTTTCCATTTCTGTTCTCTACTTTTCAGGTAGCAGGTGGTGGGATGGTTAGAGACACTGCCTGGTTGTAGCCTCACAATGTAAGCTTCTTTGGAGAAAAGTCAGATAAATGAATAAATGATAACTTCTAATCAACATTCAACATCCCTTTGCATGATAATGATTTCAGATCCTTCTCAATTTCAGAAATATATTCAAAAGAAGCAATCGATGCTGATACAATATTCATACACAATAAAAAAGAAAGGTTAACATAATATCACTGAGCATTACATGTGATAATCATTGCCATATTTTATTGGGCCTTGTACATAATTGTGCTTGTTATATTCACCCTTTCTGTTCCGAAACACTTAAATGAAGTGATGTCATGTTAAGGAAATTGAAAATAAGTTTTGTCAAAGTTTCTCCTGCTGTAGTCTCATTCCAAGAACATCTTATAACCAAGGAAAAACAACAGAACAGGAGATGAGAAGACACATGTAGCCTGATGAATGTAATTTTGACCTTTTTATCCACGAGTTTGAACATACACAATATAACCAAAAGTATGTGGATATCTGAGCGTCACACCCTCATATGCTTGTTGTAAATCCCATTCCAAACTCATGGGTATAAATATGGACTTGTTCCCCACCTTTGCTGCTCTAACAGGCTCTACTCTTCTGGAAAGGCTTTCCAGTAGATTTTGGAGCACAGCTGTGGGAATCTGTGCCACAAGAGAACTAGTGAGATTGGACACCAATGTTAGGTGAGAAAGCCTGGCTTGCATTCAGCGTTCCAATTCATCACAAAGGTGTTCAGTGGGTTTGAGATCAAGGCTCTGTGCAGCCACTCAAGTTCTTCCACACCAGCCTGGGCAAACCCTGTGTTTATAGAGCTCGCTTTGTGCAGTGGGGGGCCACAGTCACGCTGGAGCAGGAAAGGCGCTTCTTCCCCAAACCGTGGCCACAAAGCTAGAAGCACACAATTGTCTACAATGTTGTGACTGAAACCGATCAACTCAATAATTAGAAGGCATGTCCAAACACTTTTGGCTACACAATGTATAGGTACGAACTGAACATTGCTTCTGACCATCAGCATAAGCCTAATCCTATGTATATAAGACTAAAATACAGTGGATTTATGAAATGTCAGTACCACTGAGTTGGTCCTAATGCCATGAATTTACTTCATGGGATTCTTATCAGCCCTTTATAGGTGGTACTTATAATACCTTGTAAGGAAATGTGTACAATCTGAAAACATTAAAAATTAATTTGGGATTCTGTAAACACAACATTGTCTCAGTCTATCCATTCATTATCAAAAACCATCTGTCCAAAGTCTATCCCTAAAACAGAGGGCAGATAGCAGGGTACACACTGGAAAGGATGCCAGTTTGTCAAAGGATCATGTTGTATATAATTTTATAACACAAGTACTTCTACACAAAGACATCTCACACAAAGCATAAAAGCATACTGCAGTGTTTTGCTTCTCACCTTCAACATCTGAGCTTAGGTAGTTGCGGACCTCTGTGAGGATGAAGTTAATATCCTCTTCCGTGGGGATGGGCTGCGCTGTGATTTCAGTGGGAGAGTCTGTAGTGCCTGCGATGGTCATCTTCTCCCAGGGCAGGAAGAAGATGACTCGGCCGTCACTAGTAGCTGGGTCCAAAAGTCCCATGTTGTCAGGGCTGAAGAAGGTAAGAAATCAAAGATAACCCTGTGTGCATTGCCCCTTGGGAAGAGGTTGGCACAGTGAAAATAATTCAATGTAAATGTGATGAATTAGCCTCAGGTAAACAGAAACACTGTTTACCTTGGTCTTGTGTCCATTTGCACCTGTTTACACCTGCATACACCTGGCGCTGCTGCTAATTACCTGTAATACCCTGGCATGACAACATGCACTCCTGCACTCGGCTGACAGATGTTGGCATTCTTCTCATTGTCCATCTTGCGCAGTGAGTCGGTAAAGGGTCCTGTGGCATTGATGACACACTTGGCCCGCACGTCAAACTCATGTCCTAGGGATAAAGGATCCACACAGACAGATTAAAAGCAGTGTCACGTGGCAATCAACAGATCTCATGAGGAAGAAGCTGCTCTTTTAAGACTATGAGGCCCCTCTGCTGTATCCTTGAGAAAGGTGATATTTCGCGAAGTGAGGAAATGGAGGGAGAGGAGGCTGTGTCTGCATACCGGATATCATGTCTCGACAGCGTGCTCCACACACCCTCTCCTTCCCCGTCTCGGGGTCTGCCCTCTTCAGTAGATTTACTACTTCTGTGTAGTTGGCAGTGGCGGCGCCGTACCTGGCGGCTGTGAGGGCAATGGCCAGGTTCATCCGGGCATCATTGTGCTGCCCTGGGGTAGGGAGTGTGGAAGTAGGGGTAGGCTTGTTAGGGGATGAGTCACCTGCTGCCCCCTGTTTCCCAAAACATCTCCCACAGTAAACAACTGGTGCAGCTGATGCATCTCTGCTGCCCTTCTTACTTTGCTTCACAACTGCATGAGGCATGGAAAAATACAGCAAAAATCCTTTTTTAAACAGCCCAGCACAAAGTCCGGTATTTACCCACCCCAGGCAAGCAGTGTGCGATAATTTATCATACGGAAATCTGCATTTGAATGAAAAAAGACACAAATGAGAAACATATAACTGACCTTGTAATGGAATTACTCCTTTCACTCCATCCCACATCACAAAACACAAACGAGTACAAATATGGCACTTTGAGAATAAAGAGAAATACCTTCTTTTTTATATTAAGAAATTTTTTGTCCCAATTTATAAATTAATATTTCTGGATGGGAATTTATTTTCCTGTACAATGTCAGTTGCTTTGTAATTTAAATTGAAACATTTTAAATACTTCTTTAAATACTATGGTCATGCTTGCATCTACATGAACATAATATTTTGTAAATGTGTCAAGCAGCAAGCCTGGCCAATAAAGAAAGGCAATGCTAGCTCAGTTGGTAGAGCATGTGAATTATAATCTCAGGGTTGTGGGTTTGAGCCCCACATTGGGCATTGCTCCAAATCAAGCCACAAGGGGGTACACCTCTGTGCTGGTCCCAAGCCCAGGCAAAATGGAGGGCTGTGCCAAGAAGGGCATCCGGTGTAAAAATCTGCCAAACATGCAGACGAGCCGATCTGCTGTGGCGACCCCTGATAGGAGCAGCCGAAAGTCGGTTTTAATGAATGATAAAATTAAAATCTTGGCAAACATTGGTAGTTAGGACTGATCAAGGAAGTGTCCAGGCTTTTTGTTCCTTTGAAGGGGCTCCTCTCCATGGCACCTCAAAAAGCCACCAACTCAATGACTCATGGTATCATTTCCAAAACTCTATCTTCCTGCAGCTGATGTACCAGCCAAAGAGCCACACTGAAAGGTGGTGCCACAGCCAGACTCATCCCTGTGTGGCTGTTCCTGTGTGTCTTGTTTTGCTACCTCACATACTTGGCTGTTGGTCAGAGAACCAAGCCTCAAACCTTTGCTCAGGTGAGTCACTGCTCTCAAGTGCTGAGAGAGACACAGAATGGCATTATGGGTGATCTGTGGACCTCTACTCTGCAGGAGGGGATTCTGGGCAATATTCAGACCCAACCAGGTCACTTTAACTCATCAAGGTGCACTCTTGACAGTTCCATCTGCATTTACTTTCTGATTATTGCAATCAAGACTGCATTATAAATCCATTAATAACTACTTTATTTTGTCTTCACTAGTTGCTCATCTTGTGCTGGACTGCAGGGGTCTGGAAACTATCCCAGAAACACAGAATGCAAAAGTGAACGTTTCTGTTCTTTAAACAATGACCTGTTTAAAATATAGTTATTACTAGGAGAATTACTGCACTGTGCACCCAGTGTTATCCAGTGAGCATAGTGCGTCACAAAACTTCCTTATAGGGGGCAGAATCTCTAATCTGCATCTCCCAGAGATAACGCTTGATGTAGTGGAAGTACCCCTGTGGCAGGACTAGATCTCCCTTGAGGATGGGGTTGTTTAGAACAACAGCCAATTTCAAGTGTCCTGTGATACTCAGTGCTTTTGGCAATTTCTCCTACAGGAAAGGGAAAAAAAAATCTTACAGAAAGCTTACAGAAGCAGGTATGCCCTGAAATGTATACTTCTTGCGGTGGTTTTATTTATGCATTTCTTTGGTCTTCAGGTATTTTAAAAAACCATGCATTGCTTTAAATGGGACAGTAATGTGAAATTCTTAATGAAACTGTATCGACTCAGAGACCAAGTGTGTTTTTGGAATATGCTTTACTGTGCAACAATATTTGAACTGGAACATGTGAGGACATAAAACATCCTTGAGGAAATTAACACAGTGAAGCCTTTTCCAGCCCAAATGGTCTAATTCTAAAATGTTGCTGCCAAAATACTCCCTAACAAAATGTAAATGTATCCTTAATTTGAAAAAATAAAGCGGACAAAAAGCATAGTAAATAAAAGTAGTGTCGTCCCTCATGTCTGAGTTAATTCAGCAAATCCCAGAGAGTTTCCTCCGACACTGAGCCTTCTCCCTCTGCGCTACACGGGGATCTGTGTTCCAGCCGATGACCAACAAGGCCTGACAGATGGCCCGAGGGAAGTATGTCATACGCCGGGGGCTACAAGGGAGACCCTGAGTGAGCAGTAGAAGCTCCGAGCGCACATGCTATTCAACAGCATATGTTCCCGATTTTCTCAGACACACAGAAACATAGCCCATCTTCTGGCGTACGATGAAGAAACCATGCAGCTTCTTATTGCTTAGGGATAATTTTGGAAACTGTGCTGCATTTCAATCAAGATATTACAGGTTTAGTCTTGGTATACATTAGATACACAAAACAACCCAAAAATAGCACTATTTGCATTTTACTTTAATAACATTTAGTATTAAAGTGATAATCAAAAGGAACCTTAATATTGCTTCATTTTCGTCATCTTTTCATAATGTAAATTCTGATCAATATATCTGCTATTAAAAGAAAATTTAAATTCACAGAGTCTATGTGCAATATCACAAAAAACTATACAATTCCAAAAAGCTGAAGTTTAGAATTAATATCAATTATTAGCAAGAAAATGGAAATTCATATAAATGTGACAGACTTTGGAGACATGTTTTTGTTTTGTACCACATATAGTCCATATCAGTAGACTTCTCCAGCTCTTGTTGTGTCTATGCTGATTAACCCTTTTATGAACTTCTGCCCCAAATCCCACCCATAGGGAACAACAGACTGGTTTACCAAGCAAGGGAGAAGTTGAAAAAGGAAATGCAAAGTACAGGCCATGTTTAAGTTTGCATTTTCATTATGTACCCAGCACAAACTATTTAAAAGGTGTAGTCTACTAAGAGATGACCACTCATTTTGTCCACTCTATCAGACAAGTTTTTTTTTTAAAATGCATCTCCCACACTTGCTGTAATTTTATACTAATATACTTTATAAACACAATTTTATGAATTTAAATGAAATCACGTATTTTGAGGTTGCAGTGGGACCTTTGCAACTTTCTAGCAATCACATCCAATGGCTGTTTTTGCTGGGTCCCATTTAAGATGTCTAGATGAGTCTCAAAGAGTAAAAGCAAAGCTGTATCTTGAATATTAGATAAATACACTAGTCCTACATTTTATGAAATCTGTGTTTTCAATCCACCTGACACAGAACTCCAGAAGTATAATCTTAATGTAGTTTTCTAAGGTTTTCCTCTACCCTCAGGAAGGAGAAATCAGCCTGAAATTGAGGCATTCCATAATGGGATAAACTCACCGTCGTAGTAGACGATAGCTCCCACCAGCTTGTCTCTCTTCAGCATAGGAAACAGCTCCAGAGCTTTCTTCTTGCTCAGGACATAGCTGCTCTTCAGGCACTCAGTTCCAGCCACTAGGTCATACATCTTTATTCCAATCCAGTAGTACGGCAGCTGCCACCACCTTGCACAAGTACACGGTACACTCAGAAATTCCAGCCTTTTCTAAGCAGCAAAGGCCTCTTTGACTGAATTCCACCCATCTTGCAATGATGGGTGAGCCAATAGGCAGGAATTCACGTGTACTTACGAGTAGACTGGTAACATGATGGGCAGTGGTGCAGACAGATGGGGTGCAATCTCCAGGAGGTTGGCTCTCTCATGAAGGGCCTCTTTCACCATCATGTACTGTAATGGGAAAAGAATGCATGGCCATCACCAACACTGATATCACCTTAAACTTTAGACAATCAAGCTTATATAAACTGAATGACCCTAAATATGAACTGCTTATCACTGAATGACAAAAACTGTTCATTTTTTTGTATTGAACATATTCTCTGCTGAAAGGACTGGCATATTTGGAAAAAAATGCCTATGAAAACTATTTTAATAATCAAACATAGAATTGTCTGCCAAGGGCTGAATATTCACATTTCCTCTCACACCTGTCCTCTAAAGTGCTGATGATGCACTTCGGTTTGCCAGCAATCACGGTAATTGGCCTCCTCTACATCTCACCTTTAAGATCCTGCTACGTCCACACAGATGGAGAAAATAAGCCTCAGAAGGCAATGTGGGCCTACAGTAATGAGATTCAAGAACTGTGAAACATGGTGGAAATGGGTGACATTTCAGTCCTTCAGTATGAAGCAGAGGAAAGGACACTCATGTTTCTTTCCTGCCTGGAAAAGTATATCCCTCCCAGTTTGAAGGTGTACCTTAATTGTCCACATTAATTCCATGCCATTAATGACACAGAAACTTGTCTTTTCCTCCCCAACCTCAAGTTGATCAAGTTTCCACAAGTTGCTTAAAATTTTATTAAACCGGTCCTAAGAAAAATATCCATATGGGTAAAATGTAAAAAACTCGGTGGGGGGAGGTATTGTCAAGACCTTCTTTGAATGAAAAATGGGAGCACTGGGGAAATGAAAGCAATATGACTGGACGGACGAGGAATTCCACGCATCAGTGTCAGCCAGCACAGGAAAAATGAAGCATTTACCTGTTCATAATCCAGTTTCATGATGGCTTTCTGGAGGTATCTCACCCCCCCATGGATGAGCTTGGTACTCCGGCTGCTGGTCCCGGAGGAGAAATCGCTCCGCTCTACCAGGGCCGTCTTTAGATCTGGTGGTGTGGGTGGGTGGGGGGCACAGAATGGAAGGAACGGATCAGCAACAGGCTGGCGTTTGGGGGTCCTTATGGCATACCTTAAAAATCGGCTCCATATGCATCTCTTTCTCCCATAACAACATGCATAAAAACGATGCATATTGCATCAAGAGGCCTCATACTGTCTTTTAAAGAAAGACTGATTGTGCACAGAGAAAAAGGCTAAACTGAGGCAAAGGCAATATTTCAAAAAGAATGGCACTTCTTTTTGTGGCTTAGATATGCATATATACATATATATTTACATACACACATATTTATTTCTAAGTATTACAGAAAAGTTTTGACTCAGGGTGAGTTAGAACGCTCTAAGTCTTAATCTTTTTTAGTAAGATTTCCTCAAGAATTCCCCTCAGTTTATACTCAGGGAGGGGTGTGGCCAACAAGGGGCTCATGGGACAAAAGCAGTGATAGAGTCAACACTATGCAACATCCAAATACATACTTATAGCATCCAACTGTAACTATAGAGTATTCAAATGACCTCAAACATAAGATGTTGTTTGATATAACCAAAACAGTGCACAGCTGCTATGATGGAAAATACAATATATAGATAATGGTTGTTGCTCACACACTGAACTGAATGCCCCTTCTGAATCCTTGACTGATTCTGTAGCATATTATTATTTTTACTTAAGCACCAAATGGAAATATAAAATTCAGAGAATACACTACATACTCTGCAGAATTGGCAATGAGTGAATTTATTGACAAAAGAGGCAGACATGGTTTATTTTCATGTTTTTAGGGAGATTTAAGAAAGACAATAAAGACAGCAGAGGTAGGCACATACCAAGCTATAGAATGAAATATAAGAAGGTTTGGAGCAGAAAAAAACAGAGCCCTTAATAGAGCCTTGAGGAACCTCAAAGGAGTTGAACACACCAGTGACAGGGAAGCTTCAGTGAATGACAATTGTGAAAGACTTACTCCGTGTGACTGCATCCAAGGCACACCCGGACCCCGTGGCCCCTCCCCCAATAACTAGGACATCAAACTCCTTGGTGTCCTGCAAGGCGGCGAGCTGAGCCTGTCTGGATGGCAGCTCATCACGAAAGGGCATGGTCACCTGGTCCTGTGCCTCAACATACGCCAGCCGGCTCTGGACCATTAAAGCAAGCAAAGCAGCCGTCCCTGCTTTATTAGCATACAACCCCAGGGGACAGGGCCTATTAATAAATATATGTCATTACGCAGGTCTCTGCATTCTCCATGATTGATTTAGGAAAACACAATTCATGCATTTTGAGTAGGGGCAAAAAATGGCAGACACAACCAAGAAATAAAATCCAATAAATCACATGCTAATTTATTTCAGTTCCATCGTGCAGTCTTGGATACTTTGATTCATCACAAACATACAGTGGCGCTATATAGTTTGTGAAACCTTTCAAATTTTTTGAAATTCTGCATAAATATGACCTAGAATGTGTCAGATCTTCATCTAAATAATAGCAATAAACAATAGCAATAAAGTTCAACAGAACTTGATAAAATAAATAACTCACAAAACCATTATTTTCATTCACAAATCAAAATGATCCAAACTGTCTAGCACAACTTTGTATATGTCATATGGAAATTATTTATACTTATGCATACATTTTTATATACATGCTAACTGCAGAGTTACACTAACATGCGCAGCTTCAAAAAATTGCAAAATTGTAATGCTTTTTCTGCCTACTATCAGACTTGTGAAATAACCACACTGAAAGAAATGAATAAAGAGGAAACATCTAGTGGACAATGTCAGCGTTGGACCTAAAGTTTGAGCAAAGTAAAATTTTTGTACAAGAGGCAAAAAGATTACTACGTTCTGTATTTTTTTTTTCATTTTTTAATATAGGTTTGACAATATAGCTGTCAATCAGCATGCTAAGTAAAGAAATGGAAACCATGTTGGAGTCTACTGGGGCTACAGACATAAAGTAAAGTAGAGACGGATACTTGGGTGAAAATATATTCTAAAAAAGCCCACCGCATTATCCATAATTATCCCTCACACATGTAGTGACTTACTGCCCGGGTGGAAATGTCTCCAGCCTCAGTGTCAACACACTACTGAAACTCACACAAATAAAGCTACAACTAAAAACATATACAAATCCAAGGTTGTTACTCTCATAAGGTTCATGAAGGGACTGCATACAATTAGAGAACACGGAGGAAATAAGTTAAAAATGTCAATAAAAATGAAATCACCTTGTGTTTAACATTCACTCTACACGATTTCCTCCCCTCCTAAGCAGGCGCCCTATTAGACTTGCAAATCTAGGAAAGAATCTATTAGCAATCTAAACTGTAGCTGCAAACAAGATTTAGCAATTAGCACCCATTTCTGCGGCTGTGCAAATTCAAACTGCTGTCAACCGCCAATCTGAGCACCTAGTAATTCTAAGGGAATGACTATGCTGGCACCACCAAAACTACTAACAAACACATTCTGTGGCAAAACTCACTCACAACAGACTAAACAGGAAAAGTTATGCAATTATTACTGCTACTGTGCTTCTCCATTCAACATGCATGGTTAAAAATGTCTTTTTGTGTAATCGTGCTACTTACCCATTGAGACTTCAGTGAGACAATGCATGGAAAAGACGATAGGGAACAGCAAAATAAAGCATGACATTAGGACAAGGTGTTTCGCTGTATGAAAGGTCAGCTGGAGAGTGCAATATCTCGCGGTTTTTTGCAGCAAACCAACCACCACTACTGGCATCGCCTTGTATGCAATGTGCAGCACACATTCACATTAAACACATCTAGTGCGTTTTGTTACAATACAGGTGAATAAAAATACTTCCACGTCACACAAAAATCACAAAAGAATCAAAATATTCCAAATAATGGAACAAAAAAATTACAATTAGGGGACATGAATTAACATTGAATCAAACCTGACATGGTTTGAAGATGAAATTCCTTAAAATGCAGCAGTGTTTTTGGAAAACTGTATCTCTCTCAGGATGATCTCTTCCTATAATTCATTAAAGATCAAACAAACTGTCTCCATGGTAACTGCATACTAACATGCTATTAAAGATCCATTCCTGGGGATGTCTTTCAAGTAGTGTTTATAATGACACATCATAGTCGAGGAAATGGGTTTCAGTGGATTTGAATGAATTTAAAATAAGAATTTCTTTTCATTGCTCATTTGTGAAGCAGAGACAACACTGCCTTACACTTTGGGTAAAGCGCATGTAATGGACATATGTTGCTTTAATATTTGTTGATGTTACGAAATCCAGTGCAACAGCATTTCATAGTGTTTCACTGATCAAATTCAGCAGTCCTGTGCAATCTATTGTACCTTCCAGGCCACGTCAAGAACAGTGTTCCCTTGTGCTGAATGAAAAAAAAAATGTCCTTATTACAGTCTACACCACATCAACATGTCTTGGCTATAATGTGTAACATTTAAGGAAAAAAAATTGCATATGCATAATTTTACAGTGATTTCCTAATTTAAACTTTATCCATCTATTATGCTTAACAGCTTTATCCTGGTCTGGGTTGGAGTGGTCCAGAGCCTATCACAGAATCTCTGGGTGGGATGCTAGTCCATTGTAAGGGGCCACACACACACACACAGTCACAGCCAATTTAGAGTTAACGATTAACTTGAAACAGATGTTTTTGGACTGCAGGAGGAAATTGGAACACCCAGAGCAGACATGCAGACAAGGGAAGAACATGAAAACTCTACAAAGACTGTGCTGGATTCAAACTCACAGAATGAACAGCTCAGGTACTTTGAGGCCACAGAACTACTTGCTGTGCCACCATGCTACCCTACCTCATTTAAACTACTAGGTGAAATTTACTATAACAATTCAAGGTAAATTCCTTGATCAAATGAACTCTCACAATCAGGATATTCAGATGACAACAGGACAACTGCAACCACTACAACACCTGCTAGTCCTAGCTATAAAATCTTCAAGTTATGGAATTTCATTTATTGCTTAAGCTTTTAATTTAGTAGAAACTTTATTCAAGGGTGACATATAATGTCAAGCAACTTTTATGACAATTATTCACATGTTCTGAAATCCTTAGAAAGAAGCTACCGTATTTTCCGCACTATAAGGCGCACCCAAGAGCCTTAAATTTTCTCAAAAATCGGCCGTGCGCCTTATAATCCGGTGCACCTTATGTGTGCACTGAGTTCCAAAATCTGTCAAAATGTTGTGCGACTTTGATAAGCGCTCCGCTTGACTGACTGTTGGACCATTTCCCGCTGACACAGGGATGTAATACGTACACTGGCAGCGATAAACCAATCAGAGAACATTACGTAATATGTACAGTACGTACGTTGGCAGCGATAAACCCATCAGAGAACAGGACGTGATACGTACGCTTACCTCCGCTACGCCTCCGGTAGGTATACTACCGGTATGCTGCAAAACAACATTTGTTTGTCTAAGGACCTCCGAAAATGGCACCAGTGAAGAGACATGCTTACGAGGCACAATTCAAACTACAGGCTATCAGTTATGCGGTTGTTCATGGGAATAGAGCAGCTGCGAAAGAATTCAACATCAATGAATCTATGGTACGGAAGTGGAGGAAGCAAGAAAATGAACTGCGCCAAGTTAAGAAGACCAAACAGAGTTTCCGCGGGAACAAAGCGAGGTGGCCACAGTTAGAAGACCAACTTGAACAATGGATTATTGAACAAAGAACAGCCGGGAGAAGCGTCTCTACAGTCACCATTCAACTGAAGGCAACAACGATAGCACAAGACATGAAGATCGAAAACTTTCAAGGAGGTCCGTCTTGGTGCTTTCGTTTTATGAAAAGGCGTCATCTCTCCATCCGTGCAAGGACTACCATGGCGCAGCAACTGCCAGCGGATTACAAAGATAAAAAATAATGTGTGTATTGTTAAATAGTAGAATAAAGTTCAACTAAACTCACTGTTTTGCTTCCGCTACCTTTTTTTTTTTGTAGACCGTATGTTTTAGCATACGCCTTATAATCCGGTGCGCCTTGTGTATGGGTTAAGTACAGAAATAGACCCCGTAATTGAGACTGCGCCTTATAATCCGGTGCGCCTTATGTATGGGTTAAGTACAGAAATAGACCCCGTAATTGAGACTGCGCCTTATAATCCGGTGCGCCTTATGGTGCAGAAAATACGGTAAGAGATAATCGTCCCTCACATTTCATTTATGGTCACAAGGCAGGAAACTGGTTGAAAAATTGCATGTTAGAACACCCTCTGAACACTGGCCGAAAAGGAGGGACTAGACTGTTTTCCAAGATTTAAAGTAAGGCTGCAGTAATACGCAAGAGAATGTGCAACAGTTATTTATTATGCACACAGCAGGTAGTTAGAGCTGTCACTTTGCAGTTGAAGGTCTTGAATTCAAATCCCACCTTTTGCTGTACCTTTGATCAAAGTACTTGCCCTAACAGGAAAAAAAATGACAGAAATGTATAACCTGGCAAATCAATGCAAGTAGCTTATGCAGTCGCCAATCTATGATGTGGTTTTGTTCTGGCTACCTTGTTGTAAGTTGATTTTACTTTAAGAAGACTTAAAATGTGCTATATAAACCAAAATAGATATATAAACAACAAACATGTATGAATGCTATGTTGTTTAATATAGCTTTATTATTTTTATTTATTTATTTATTATTATTATTATTGATAATAATAATAATAATAATAATAATAATAATAATCCAGCCACAAGGGGATGCACAAACCAGTGTATTTCTTTGTGCCGGTCCCAAGCCCGGATAAATAGAGAGGGTTGTGTCAGGAAGGGCATCCGGTATAAAAATTTGCCAAACTAATATGTGGCCAAAAATACAAATTTCCATACCGGATTGGTCGAGCCCCAGGTTAACAACGACCGCCACCAGTACTGCTAGCCAACAGGGTGCTGGCGGAAATTGGGCTACTGTTGGCCGAAGAAGGAGAAGAGGCCGAAGGAAAAGAAAAGGAAGCCATGTCTGGAGGAAGGAGGAGAGAGGGAAGGTTAAGAGAGTGGACGTGAGGATAGGAACTTTGAATGTTGGTAGTATAACTGGTAAAGGGAGAGACCTTGCTGATATCATGGAGAGAAGAAAGGTTGATATATTGTGTGTGCAAAAGACCAAATGGAAGGGGAGTAAGGCTAGCTACATCGCAGGGGAGTTTAAACTGTTTTACGATGGTGTGGATGGGAGGAGAAATGGGGTAGGGGTTATCCTGAAGGAACATAATGTCAAGAGTGTCTGACAGAGTGATGGTTATGAAACTGGAAATTGATGGTGTGATGATGAATGTTGTTAGTGCATATGCCCCGCAAGTTGGGTATGAGATGGATGAGAAAGAAGAATTCTGGAGTGATATAGATGAAGTGGTGGAGTGTATCCGAGGGAGAGAGAGTGATGATTGGAGCGGATTTCAATGGGCATGTTGGTGAAGGGAAGAGAGGAGGTGATGGGTAGGTATGGTGTCAAGGAGAGGAACACAGAAGGTCAGATGGTTGTGGATTTTGCAAAAAGGATGGACATGGCTGTGGTAAACACGTATTTTAAGAAGAGGGAGGAACACAGGGTGACGTACAAGAGTGGAGGAAGATGCACACAGGTGGACTATGCAGGAGGGCCAGGCTGAAGGAGATTGTAGACTACAAAGTGATGGCAGGGGAAAGCGTAGTTAGGCAGCATAGGATGGTGGTTTGTAGGATGACATTGGAGATCAAAAAGAGAAGGAGAGTGAGGGCAGAACCAAGGATCAAATGGTGGAAGTTGAAAAAGGAAAACTATAAGGTGGAGTTCAGGGAGGAATTAAGACAGGCATTGGGTAGCAGTGAAAAGTTACCAGTGTGCTGGGCATCCACAGCAGAAGTGGTAAGGGAGACAGCTAGAAAGGTGCTTGGTGTGACATCTGGACAGAGGAAGGAGGACAAGGAAACCTGGTGGTGGAATGAGGAAGTACAGAAGTGTATACAGAGGAAGAGGCTGGCGAAGGAGAAGTGGGATAGACAGAGAGATGAAGAATGTAGACAGGAGTACAAGGAGATGAGGCGTAGGGTGAAGAGAGAGGTGGCGAAGGCTAAAGAAAAGGCGTATGGTGTATTGTATGAGAGGTTGGACACTAAGGAGGGAAAAAAGGACCTGTACCAATTAGCTAGGCAGAGGGACCAAGCTGGGAAAGATGTGCAGCAGGTTAGCGTGATAAAGGATAACGATGGAAACGTACTCACAAGTGAGGAGAGTGTGTTGAGCAGATGGAAAGAGTACTTTGAGGGGCTGATGAATGAAGAGAATGAAAGAGAGAGAAGGTTGGATGATGTAGAGATTATGAATAAGGGAGTGCAATGTGCAATGGATTAGCAAGGAGGAAGTTAGGACAGCTATGAAGAGGATGAAGAATGGAAAGGCTGTTGGCCCAGATGACATACCTGTGGAAGCATGGAAGTGTTTAGGAGAGATGGCAGTGCAGTTTTTAAACCAGATTGTTTAATGTAATCTTGGAAAGTGAGACAATGCCTGAGGAGTGGAGAAGAAGTGTACTGGTACCGATTTTTAAGAATAAGGGTGATGTGCAGAGCTGTAGTGACTACAGAGGGATAAAATTGATCAGCCACAGCATGAAGTTATGGGAAAGAGTAGTGGAAGCTAGGTTAAGAAGGGAGGTGACGATTAGTGAGCAGCAGTATGGCTTCATGCCGAGGAGTACTACAGATGCGATGTTTGCTCTGAGGGTGCTGATGGAGAAGTACCAAGAAGGTAAGAAGGAGTTGCATTGTGTCTTCATGGACTTCAAGAAGGCATATGACAGGGTACCTAGAGAGGAGCTGTGGTATTGTATGAGGAAGTCGGGTGTGCCAGAGAAGTATGTAAGAGTGGTACAGGATATGTACAAAGACAGTGTGACAGTGGTGAGGTCTGCGGTAGGAGTGACGGATGCTTTCAAGGTGGGGGTAGGATTACATCAAGGATCAGCTTTGAGTCCTTTCTTGTTTGCAATGGTAATGGACAGGTTGATAGATGAGATCAGACAGGAGTCACCGTGGACTATGATGTTTGCGTATGACATTGTGATCTGTAGTGAGAGTAGGGAGCAGGTTGAGGAGACCCTGGAGGGGTGGAGATATGCTCTAGAGAGAAGAGGAATGAAGGTCAGTAGGACTAAGACAGAATACATGTGCATAAATGAGGAGGACAGAGGAATGCTGAGGATGCAGGGAGTAGAGTTGGCGAAGGTGGGTGAATTTAAATACTTAGGATCAACAGTCCAGAGTAATGGGGAGTGTGGAAGAGAGGTAAAGAAGAGAGTGCAGGCAGGGTGGAGTGGGTGGAGAAGAGTGTCAGGAGTGATTTGTGATAGAAGGGTACCAGCAAGCGTGAAAGGGAAGGTCTACAAGATGGTAGTGAGACCAGCTATGCTTTATGGGTTGGAGACGGTGGCACTGACCAAAAGACAGGAGGGAGAGCTGGAGGTGGCAGAGTTAAAGATGTTAAGGTTTGCATTGGGTGTGACGAGGATGGACAGGATTAGGAATGAGTATATTAGAGGGTCAGCACAGGTTAGACGGTTTGAAGACAAAGTCAGAGAGGCAAGATTGCGTTGGTTTGGACATGTACAGAGGAGAGATGCTGGATATATCGGGAGAAGGATGCTAGGGATGGAGCTGCCAGGCAAGAGGAAGAGAGGAAGGCCTAAGAGGAGATTTATGGATGTGGTGAAGGAGGACATGCAGGTGGTGGGTGTGACGGAGAAAGATGCAGAGAACAGGAAGAAGTGGAAACAACTGATCCACTGTGGTGACCCTTAATGGGAGCAGACGAGAGATGAAGATTATTATTATTGTTGTTGTTGTTCTTAAAATAATAATAGAGAACAAAGATAAATATACAGTTCAGTATTATATTTTCAAATTTCATTGTAATTTTTATTTTTGTTTCTAAAATTTGCTCACATTTTCTTTTTAGCACCACCAGAACACTCACTTTCTTGCCTACTTGTGAAATAAGTAGCTTGTATGAAATCACAAGTATAATGTTCTTTAAATAACACATCCACGATAAGACAAATTCAAATATAACATCCTGTTAACATCTCCAGTCCTCCTGCCACCTATCCAATCACCAATATCTTCTAACTGCAATGGATGTAATACTATAGAACTGTAGTAGTACAGTGCAGTACACTAATACTGCAGAGGATTTATTTAAGACAATGTATATATGGGTAAAAGTTTCAATTAGTATTATAGTTGCAGACCTCCTCTAATGCACTGCTACTGCTTGTTTGTAAATAGTTGTGTCTCACCACTGTGGGGAGTAAGGGGATTGTTGATGTTCACTGCGTATGATAGTTTTGTTTTGGGATTATTGTTGTGTTTTGTGAGTGCCGACATTTGAATATGCAGTGGAGAAACAAAGCTTGTGTTCTCACAGTCCAGTTCCATTGGCTTTCCATTTGAAATACATTTTATTTGAAATGGAAAGCCAAAAATGTAGAAGGTACATGTCTGATAAATGAGAACATTTCCCCCCCTTTTCTTTTCATACCCTAACTGGAAGACCTACTGAAAAATATTGCTTTTTTAAAGATACCATTTCATGGAAATTTTTTGACCCAATTCATTACATTATGATGATGTTTTAGTGTAATAAAGAAAATAAATATTATTTTCATTATAAAATTATGTATGACTTAAATAAATACAGTTCTCCCTGTTGTGACTGAACAAAGAGTAATGATCCAATCTCGTGCTGTGTGGATCCTGAATGGAGCTCGTGATCCGGAGACTCCAATTTCAGTGTTTCTGAGCGGCATCACCGCTGAATCCATGGCAACGGACTGATGACATATTCTCTGAGACGAAAGCACGTGAGGCTTACCAGGCACCAGTGCCCTACCCTTTTCTTTGCCCATCTGTCTTTGCCGAACCCCTTGACGCAGGCGGTGTACCGTCTTCAGTGTGTGATAATTACGCTGTGAAAACTCGGTGACATTTCGGCAGCTCACCTGCTTCCTCCTGTGCTGTGACAGTTGCGACAGGCCATAGAAGGCGGCCAGTGCCCCGCCCCCAGCAAGAGCCGTCACCTTCACCGCCTTTCGGAATGCCATGTGTCTTGCAGAGGAATCACCAGGCAGTTCTGATGACACAAAGGGAGGCATTAATCACCAAGGCGACAGTGTTAGGCTGCTGGTCCTTTCCTTAGCATGCAGAGATAAGAATGAAACAACAGGTTAATTTTGTTTCATAAATGTGTTGTGCAACCACTTTCATTTTGTGGTTCTAAACAGTTTTTAAATCCATTATTAATATACTATTGTCCAGTGCAGGTTCATGGTGGCCCAGAATGTATCTTTGAAGTGAACAGTGTGAGGCAGGAAACAACAGTCCATGAAAGGGCAATCACACCTTCATTCACTCAGGCAAACACACACTATGAGCAATTTAGAGGCACCAACATAGCTAAAAGTCATGTCTATAAACCATGGGAAAAATCCAGAGCAGAATCCCCTTGTGAAGTATCTGGGTGGATCATCCCATCATGACCAATTTACACTACATGGGATTACACTAGCTATACAGCATGTGTCTAGAAAAGAGATGTTTGAAGCCTGATCTTGGGAGAAAGTACCTTCTCATCACCAAAGATCTCTCCTGGTGTTAACCAGCTTTTAAAACCAGGTGAAAGCTGTTAGCAGTGTGCTAGTGGTATGTGCAGAGGTGTTTCCCAGCAACAAAGTGTGTCCAGGATGCAGAGAGCAGGTTTCACATGCCCTATGTGGACATTCTAACCATAGAGTACCAAGAATCTGGACTGGAGACACAGGAGAGAGACATGGGTTGTATAAAGGGAGGTAAAGAACTCTGTGAGAGAAGCCAGCAGGGTTTATCACTGGAAAAGTTTCCAAAGACTCCTTCTGAAAGACGGTGATAGACTTTTAGGTTCATTCAAGTTAAACATTTAAAAATTTTACTACGGGCACATCTTATAAAAAATAAAAATCTAAGTAAGAAAACTGTGCAGTGCTTTACTGACAGGGACATGACCTTTAAAGGCCATAACAGAATCAAATTAATATGATTATAATAAGAATAAAATAAAACAGCTGGAATTTAAAACTCAAAAGATGGTAACTGGAGCTCACATCTAGAAAAGGGAAATGACAAGGAGAAATTCTATTACGTCAACAAACTGTAATCAATATAAAAGCCGAGTGGGCGTGGCGTTGTAGCCAGTCCGAAGCGCGTGCCCGTTGTCCCGCCGAAGTACAAAGATAAACAGACTCATGGTGATAAATACTGTAGTAAAAACGATTGTTTTCGGCTGCTGTAACCGGTCACATTTCTTCCTCTACTGTTGACTGAAACACATGTGTGGCCTCGGCGTGAGCCAGTGTGTTTAACAAGTGTGTCAGCTGTGGTAAAAATCGCGACAAAACATGACAGAGTGGAGAAGTGCACGGGAACACAGTCGCCGTAACATTTTCTGTCAAGGCGAAAGACACAGAAATAACGGGGCTGCCAAAATCAGAAACACGCGAACTCATTTAATACTCACAATGTTTAACGTGCGTGTGTGTCCACCGAGGGAGCGGGTGCGCCGGGCGCGTCACAGTGGCATGCAGGTCGGCGATTCAACGATTTGTTCTGGAGGAATCCGGAAGCGGGATCACGTGACCCTAGTGTGTTCTGTGGGTTGGGGGGCGTCGAGTCCCATTTATTTTAGCCCGACTGACTGGAGTGTGAGTTAAACTCCTACCAGAGATGAGGCAGATAGTGCTAAAAAGCTCGTTTGAATTTCATGTTCACGAGAAGAAGTGCGTTTTATTTCCCTTTTATGATTTCGTCGTTTTTGCTACGAGTTATTGCAGCAAAACTTCGTCCAGGCACATGAGTCATGACGTCGATTGCATCGCTCTAATGTGTTCAGACGTGCCCTGTGGAGTATTCAGCGTCTGTACGAAACGCTCCTGTAAAGTTGAATTTGTTTCTTTACAGAATAAAATACATATAGATGTGTGAGAGAATTCAGGTGTGAGCAAAATAACAGCAACACGTAATTATACAAAGGGGCGAATAAGTCGTAGGCGCACCCTTTACCTTCAGAACTCCTTCAATTGTTCTTGGAATCTTGTACACGTCCTGAGATGTGTGTAGTGGGATAGTGTAGTATTGTTCAAATAGGAAAGCCTGCAGTTCTTTTTACCCACTATGAGGGAACAATGTTTGCATCTTTGAGTGGACCAGGTCCTGTACAATTTCAGGTGCAGATCAGTATGCAATAACAGCACAGAAGTCAAGAAGTAAAGTGACCAGAGTGGGGGATCATTTGGTGATACAAGAACAAAAGGAGGTCAGTGTGTAAGATGACCCTCCTAATTTTGATCCCGTGGTTTTTGTCTTCGTTTAGAAATCGTTTAACAACAATTAAAATTACTTTTTCAGCAATTCATCTACCAATGATTTTGTTTGCTTTTGTATCATTTTTTTAACAATGGAAATGACATCCGTTGTGTTATACGGGGATGTAGCTCAGTGGTAGAGCGCACGCTTCGCATGTGTGAGGTCCCGGGTTCAATCCCCGGCATCTCCACGGGTTTCAGTTTTATTTATTTTCCTTTAAGGAACAGGACAACAAAAAATAATAATCTGTCTTTCATTATTAATTAAATCAGCGATCATTTCACAAAAGACAAGTCTCACTTTTCTGCGTATGCGGTCTTGTTCGGCTCTCACCGCCTATTCTGTTTCCAAACGCCCCATTTTATACGTTGAAGATTTTTTAAATGAATACATGCGTTCGAGTGTTAGTTGCGAGGCAGCTGTTAAATTATGGACAAATACAAGGTTTCGCAGTTCAGTGATGTTTTATTAAAATGTCTCCGGCCTTAAATAATTGATAAATAATAGATAAAAATCCTACATTAAAGTAATATGTCACTGTATACAGTTTTGATAAAATCATAATTCATCAGTCATTCGGGGAAAGATGCAAGACATATTCAATTCAATAAATGTCCAATCCTTACATAAAACGTTTTTGAAGTGAAAAAAACTGCTTGTCCAGGTGCAGCAGTATACCTTTATAATTATGCCTTTATAATGTCTTTATAATAACAGACTTTATAATAACTTCAATTAAAATATGCAGACAAATAAGGCTGTAATTCAGCAGTGCAGTGGGCGATTAATTCCCTTAATTATTATTACTCATTACTCTGATTTGTAAATGCATAACAGTTGATTAAACTTGCATAAGTACATTAAATCAAACATGAAATTATTTTAGTGCCTGATCCCACTCCAGGTTTCTGTGCAGTGGTTACACAATAATTAATAAAAAAGGTACAGTATAATGAAAAAAATATGTTTATTCATAGTTATGTACACCATCAATTAACCTTCAAAGTAAAATCAAGTCTTACTGTAGACTTTGGAGACAATAAGCCTGCAAATAGCATAAAAAGAAGCAACAAAATGGTATGAAGCTGCTGAGAGGCAAAAAAGCAAAAATGTTGTAAAATAATCAACGTTAATATTTCCATAAAGCATATAACTGTAATGTTATTGCCACATGCCATGTTGACATTTTCAGTCATATTAACTGGCAAGTTCTTACAGGGTTCATGATTGCTTATATGATGGTTTTTACTTTATCAGACTTACTTGGGTTTATGTTGTTGCACTAAATTGCTAACACTCATTTAAACAGTCGGGTAATTTTTACTGTTCCACTTCAGGGTAAGTGCAGTAGCTTTATGAGTAGAAGGTGGGAGCTGAACGCAGATGTCAATCAACAACTTCAGCTACTATGCCACCTGCTGTTCAATACCAGGCAGCTTCTGTCATGGTGGATAGGATTGTGTGGCCTTTTTACAGTTGGATTTATTGCAAAGGAGAATAAAGCACACTGGTGTTTTGCTGCATTACCCCTCCCATGGCCACTGCACCATCTTGCCCCTCCCTAACTTGGTTGATTGCATTTGGCTGTTGGTACCACAAAGGAACGGGTAACTTCTGGACGGAGGTATGCTGAATTCTGGCTGTGACATCATGACCTTTTTTGGCATATGTGTGACCTGTATTTGTAACCTGTAATTTTAAATTTTTTTTTACCATTTCATCATTTAATCTCATCCAGGAGGATTCCCTATGTTACATCATGAACTTATTAAACTAAATAGATTCTAAACTCAGCAAATATTATAGAGACTTGTGAAGCTACACGCTTTCTGATGTTCACTCCTCTACAAAACACACCTTGCATTTGTTTGGCTGCACTTCAGAGTAGTATAGGAGGTTATTGATCACTGCAGGGAAATTCAGTATACAGCAGCTGAATACACAGGACACATAAGACATTCATAATAAATATAAGAATAAATAACAAAAGCAAAAAAAAGAATAAATAACAAATAAATACCAGCAATAAACACAATTTGTCCATTGTCCTTGTGAAGCGTTATGGAGACAAACGGTTATTGTCAAGATGGAGCCTCAGAAGCGCTTCTTAGCACACCTATGATGAAATACTTGGTGACTAAAAGAGCTTGTGATGATCGTTGAGAACATTTTTTAAACTGTATGTGTTTATAGTTACAGTTGTTTAATTTTCATGCATTCACGTGTATTCATTCAGCTTACTTTTCTCCAAAGCAACATACCCTGTTAAGTTATCTATACTTACTATATTTACACGGCAGATTAACTTTTACTGGAGTATGTTAGCATAAACATGAATCCAAAGTGCAACATCAGGAGGTGCAATTGAAACAGATGACCTCTGAATTCAGAGAAGACAATTATTGTGTGATGGCAAAAACGGCACTGTACTCCTCGGGCTCAGGGAGCAACCCTAACCACTATACCACCTACGGCACAGTAATGCGTGTTCTCCACCTTTATGTTGCTGTAGAGAGAACCATGTACATGCATAAATGTGAATGAACATTCTGATATAATACTTCTGACGGGTTTGAGTCTATGTAATACAGATTGGTGTGAAATTATAAATGTGATCTGGCTGCACCAAGTATCTTGGTCAACATGACTAGATACTCATGCATTGCATTGCTTACTCAACATTGTGGTTCTGCTGGTTCTTTGTGAATCTCTAAGTTTGCCATATGGTAGTTCAGGTAAAGCATCTATCTCTATATGGTCAGAAATTAACATTGCTTAATAAACAATGTACAGTATATGGGCAAAAGTATGTGAACACCTAAACATCACACCCATATGTGCTTGCTGAGCATCCCTTTCCAAACCCATGGGCCTTCATACAGAGTTGTTCCCCTTTTGCTGCTGTATAACCCTCACTCTTCTGGGAAGGTTTTCCACCAGATTTTGGAGGATGGCTGTGGGAATTTGTGCCCATTTGTCCACAAGAAGTGTCAGTGAGGTTGGGCACTGATGTTGGGCAAGAAGGCCTGGCTTATGGTTGGTGTTCCAGTTCATTCCAAATGTGTTCAGTGGGGTTGAGATCAGGGGCCACTCAAATTTTTCCATGCCAACCTGGGCAAACTGCTGTGTTTATGGAGTTCGCTTTATGCATGGGGGGGGGGCACAGTCATGCTCGAGTGGGAAAGGAGCTTCTTCCCCAAAACGTGGTCACAAAATTGGAAACACAAGGTTGTCTAGAATGTGTTTGTATGCTGCATGGGTGTGGTTTAAACAGCTGACCTCAGTCATTAGAAGGAGAGTCAACATATTTTTTTTATCATATGGTGTATGTATATCATTTCACCAGTCGGGGTGTAAAAATTAACAGTGAAGAAGCATGGCAGAAAAACATGGACTCCTTTAAACTGCACCTGGGCATCAAGGTATAAGCTTCTAGTGACTATAGTGATGTCACTGTATAGTATTTTTTCTCTTAGTTGTAACTGCTGGCTGTTTTCTAACTAGCAGGTCCAGAAGGGGAAGGAAGCTTATGCCACTTAGATTCCAGAAGGTTTGTTTTATTTTATTATATTTTTGTTTTCCTCTCCTCGGTTGCCATCTCTCTTGCTGTATAGCTTTTCTTGCTAGTACAGTTTTATTCTTTAGAACCCTTTACTTTTTACTTTATGTCTGTTAACTCTGCTTTTCCCATGTCTGCTGATCTTTTGTTCAATACTTTATGTCACTATATGAGAAGAGTGTTCTATAACAATGAATTAAATTGAATTGAATTCTGAAGCTAGAGGACACTTTAAAAGACATCATGGACAGCCTGGAAAGCAAGTGGATGTTGGATCAAATCAGAACCGAAAGCTCGATGATGAGATCAAGGTTGTCATGCTTTGGACACATCATGAGGAGACCGGATTTGATCAAAAAGACGTTGAGCACTGGAATAGTTGAAAGAGAAAGACAAAAATATGATCAGCAACAAAATGGATGAAGTCAGTCACAGTGACAATGGGCACAGCCATTTCAATGCTAAGAACACAAATAAAGGACAGAACGTGCTAGAAGGATTCTACATGTGCACATATAGAGTTGACATTTATACATTTTATCATCATTATTGTCACCACCATGTCTCTGGAACACCATGGCAGGGGGTTGCATACTGATCCAACAACCTTCAGGGTACCTGTCAGACCCATGTTTTTAACCACTTTGCTACATGCTCCTCTTACCACTGGGAGACCCCACTGTTCTCATCATTGCTATTTTATTTATTTAATATTTTCAAAAGAATCAGAAAATATACTCGTCAGCATTTTTCTGGTAACTTTTACACCCTGCAGCACAGCCACGCTAAGCTCAAAATAGTGACCATGGTCACCTCTCTCATGAAGGTGGGAGCAGCGCTTGCTGTTTCTCTTGCAAAAATAACACCGTATTCTTCTGTTTTCTATTAATCATTGCATAACAGCCAGAGGCTCGTGTGAGATGTGGAGATTATGCTCTCCTGTAATAATAATGTGTATTTTTGGAGCAGCAGCTGTTTGCGTCACAAGTCACTCTGTGCCCCAGCATTTCCTCAGCACTTAATGACCACCCACTCCCATCCCCCAGACACAGCATCCATCCCAAAACCCTTAGTGCTAAGGCACTAAAAACAATGCAGCAAAAAATTCCCACTTGTCTGGAGTTCTAAATGTGGACATGTGCACATGGCCTCTTTAGGACCCCATTAATACAGCAGGGGGGGGATTATTTGAACATTTTTAACAAACTCCTATGGAATTTCAGTGCGAAAGAGCTCATATTTAAGACTAAGGGAATGCAATGCAGGTGAAGGTATTTCAAACCCCTGTTAAGATATGAATTATAATTAATCACAGAGGCAACTGCTCAGGAGGACAAAATTGAGTAAAATTACATTTTGTGTTTAAAAAAAAAAAAAAAACAACGAGAAAATAAGCAAAATTTGAGAAATCCTATGTGTTGTGTGAAAAAAAGCCTCTAATCCATCGGCGAGTCAGCTAAACTAAATCAGAATGAGAAAAACTTTATTAATCCCGAAGGAAATTACTTACCGAATAAAGAATGATGAACAATGATAAATAGGTAAGAATGCTACAGGTGCTCGAGTGCGCCAGCAAGTGACAGGTGACCATTTTCTGAAGCATCATTGCCTCTTCATCTTTTTTTTCTCCAACTAATAACTTAATTGATGCGCACGGGAGAGTGTGTGAGGGTGATCTACGGTGACACCGTGGAAGACAGGGCTCTCCTGAGGGATTGGTGGCCCTCAGTGACGACGTGGGTGACGTCCAATCTGCACACACACGCACACACACACACACACACTAGCAGGAGGGTGGGGGGGGGGGTCTTGGTTGTGGGAGCGAGAATAAACAAAGGCACATTGGCAGGGAAGGCTCGAGAGCGAGCAGCGCGCACGGAGCTGCCAGGCTTCCATCCTGCTCCTCGGATGTTCTCCTGATGCCCCTCAGATGTTCTCCTCATGGTCTTCCAGCGTTCTTTAGACGTTCGCCCGGTGTCCTTCTCACTTTCTTCTGAAGCTCCTCCGTGACCTGCCCTGGAACTGGATCTAAACATCTACACGCACTTGATCTGCATGGAGATCCGACTTCGCTCTTGCTGAAGATATCAGGTACCGCTGGGACTACTCTCGCTGTGCGCGAGCACTGCGTCCCAAAATAAAACAATAGAACCCGTTTTCGGCATCACACAATAATTCTCTTCTCGTTCACCGGTGGATTTAGTGTGCGGGTCCTTTCTCGCTTCAATTGCCGAAAGTGCGTCGCTTTGGTCCACCGCCCCGGACACACACACATGCAGTGTGAGATTTACAAAACGACAACAGTGAAAATATGTGTTTCTCATGGAACCCACATCCATCTGTTTCACACTGATCTTCTTAAGAACAGGAGCTACTTGACATTTGAGCCTTCGCCGATAGTTTGGTTATTATTATAGAGTAGAAAATAATTCCCAAATTTATCGACTACTCAACATGCCTGCGCGTACACGGTTTACAGTTTCTGGGTTTTCCGTACTCTGGACTTCTTCCCTGGAAACGAAGAAGTCAGTTCGTTTTGAATCGAAAGTTTCGAAAAGATCAAAGAGTTGGAAACTCAAACTTTTGCCATCCTGTTTTCGCGGGGTGTTTTTGTTTCGTGCATGGATTTTGTTGATGTTATCCTGCCACCCTTCCCTGACACCTGTTTGTGAGAATATGATAAACCTCGTAAGAATCACCTATGGCTGCAGATGTGCAGTGAACCTGGTTAGATAGCACCTATAACTGACAAAGCCGTATTAACCCCACAGTAACCATATTAAATAATTTTCATTACAAATCCTGCCTTTCTGACATCTGAGGAGAGGTCTGTCTTCCAGTGCAGATCTATTAAACTTCATAAAATATCCTTCAAGAACTTCACTTGAACATAAGACGTTTCATGGGTTGATGCTGGTGCCACCTGTAGAGTGTAAAACATGTCACTGTAGATGACAAGGATTCTCCTTAAATGCTCATTTTCTCCTCATTTGAACAGTGCTGCACAACAGAAAAGCGCCTTCTAGAAAATCCGGGAAGACGCGCTCCTGATCCAAAGGACACCTGTGTGATCGGATCCTTTCCCGCATCCAGAAGGTGGGCTCCTCACCTCCCACTTCTCTCCAGCAGTTTATTAGTAGTTAATAATAACCAGTTGACCCAGTGAAGTTTGTTAAATTAGTCAGTGTCGCCTCACTTTCAGGGTGCTCCTGAGTTTTCGGTTGAGATGCACAGTTTCTGATGGACAGATTTGTGAAAGTTTTCTTGTAAATGATCGGTGTGCCAACCGGGATTCTTCTGGGTGTGTCTGAAATTTTAGAGGTCAAGTCTATATAAATGTCATGTAAAATGCAAAAAGCCCTTGGATATTTATCGTATCAGTTAATGAAATATTTTGAACACATATGTTAGTGGGAACAGTTGTTGCAGAGTATATTGCATTGTTATTGAGTACATGATAATGGTGATTGTTATTATTATTACAATTTTTTTATTATTGTTCTTGTTGTACAATAACGGACGCTGTTTTGGATTGGGGTTGCAGTCATGCCCTGCGTCCAGGCTCAGTACGGCTCCTCGCCCCAGGGGGCCAGTCCTGCCTCGCAGACGTACACGTACCACCCCTCCGGGCCCGGGGAGTACAGCTGTGACTTCCTGACCCCTGAGTTTGTCAAGTTCAGCATGGATCTGACCAACACGGAGGTCTCAGCCACCACAACCCTCCCCAGCTTCAGCACCTTCGCGGATAACTACGCTTCGGGCTATGACCTCAAGCCGCCCTGTCTGTACCAAATGGCCCCCACAGGGGAGCCGACCCCAGTCAAGCTGGAGGATGCACCGGTGCACGGCTACACACAGCAGGGCCACGTGGCTGCCCAGGCAGACGAGATGATGCCCCATTCAGGAGCACTCTTCTACAAGCCCTCATCCCCGCACACGCCCCCGACGCCAGGCTTCCAGGTGCAGCCGAGCCCACTGTGGGACGAGTCGGGGCCGCTACATGGCTTCCACCACAACTACGTGGCAGCTGCCGCCGCCGCCGCACATGCAATGGAGCAACGCAAGGCACCCGTCTCCCGTCTCTCGCTGTTCGCCTTCAAGCAGCACCCCCCGGTGTCAGGCACATCCCCTGTGTCCAGCTGCCAGATGCGGTTCGATGGAGCGCTGCATGCGGACCCCCACGCGGCACAGCGTGTGCTCGAGGAGGCGCAGGGCTTCGCTCTGCAGGGTGCCGTGAGGAAGCAGGGAGGCCTCGGGTTCCCGCACGCGCTGCCACTGCCCCATGGGCACCCACTCATGGAGAGGCGCGCTCCGTCACCCCCTCAGCCACTGCCGCGAGGGTCGCCCTCCCACGAGGGTCTTTGCGCTGTCTGTGGGGACAACGCCGCATGCCAGCACTATGGCGTGCGCACGTGCGAGGGCTGCAAAGGCTTCTTTAAGGTGAGCGCGATTAGTGTGATCGAATGGGGCTCTTGCTGTACTTTACCACAGTTTTGACATTGAATAGCAGCATTAACTTGGGGTGTGTATGGGGGGCTGAGGTGAAATATAGTATAGAACCTGAGTCAGGTAAATAAAACTGAACTGATGCAACCAAGCAGAACAGACATCCCCCAGCCACCGTTCCCCATGGGGGGCATTAAGTGGCCCCTCTATTCCAGCATCCTGATTGAATACCCCTCTCAGCAGTAGATGGAGGGGGTCACATGCGAAGGGGGGGGGGGTGTTGAGGTAATTGATGCGCACAGATCTGTATTTACCGACGCAGCCCCTCGTCTCTTCGCATATAAAACAGCTATAAACTGGCTGGGGGAGGAGGATGGGGTGTGAGGGGGCGTACTGTTAACTGTGTCAATTTCCATTTATTACTGTCCGGCAAAGTGCACCTGGAGGCTCCTCTATTACGCCCCCCCCTTCATAACAACCCCTCAGCTATACACATTTTTAAATACATTTATAATACACTTCTTTGTGGCATTTAACACACGCTGAATGACTGTTGCACTGTATGTGGCTGAGGATAAAGGTGCCGGCGAAGTGCTACGCAGTGACCACTGAAAGTTACTTTGGAAAATGGCTCGGTGAACAAATATTTGAATATAAGAGTAACAGTGGATGTATGCGCTCTGGTCCCGCAGCGGACCGTGCAGAAAAATGCCAAGTACGTCTGCCTGGCCAACAAGAACTGTCCTGTGGACAAGCGGCGCAGAAACAGATGCCAGTATTGCCGCTTCCAGAAGTGCCTCACCGTGGGGATGGTCAAAGAAGGTGAGACACAGACACTCCAGACACTGCGGACTACGACACTTTGGACATCTATAAAGCTAAACATGCGCACAGGGAGGCTGCATGCGTAAAAGTTTCTAAAATTACTTCCATGTGTATTCTGCACACAGAATTTGCTCTACATGTACTCTTTGAGCTTGTGTATCATGACAGATTATATTGTTTATAATTATTACAAAACACAGGAGAATTTCTTTTATTTAATTCATGGGTTTATGATTGATAACTGCTTGCCAACTGCAGAGTCGCGGCACAACATTTCAGTGTGATGTGGTGTTGTACGCATTTTTTCTTATTTGTTTCAATAACCACGTGAGGTTCTCCTCATGTGGTTATTGAAACATATACATATACAATATAATACATCATAATAAACGACAATATTGAATTTTCTGCAGAACTGTGTGTTCAATGCGTAAATTTCCTTCGTTTGTCGCAGTCGTTCGGACAGCCAACCTGAAAGGGCGAAGGGGCCGCTTGCCTTCGAAACCCAAGACCTCCCAGGAAGCATCAGCCTCCTTAACGCCGATGAGCCTCATCAGTGCTCTGGTGAGGGCTCACGTGGACTCGAACCCTTCAATGTCTGCACTGGACTATTCCAAAGTAAGTCCCGGAAAAAAAAGAGAGCACAAAGCAGTGTGATATAATGCTGAACAAAATGGTGCCGTAACGTTAAAAATGTTTGCTGGAAAAAGCATTTTAAATTAACAAGACGCTTATTTGTTTCCCAGTAATTGAGCAAACGTTTCACAATTGCACTACTAGGCTATTAGAGATAGAAATATAACTCAGACTCCTGAGGGACCCTGGGTGACTTTTCACCGCAGCCTATTTGTGCTCTAAATGTCAGCTGTCCCGGTGCCCTGTGTGTCTGCGCTTAATAAATTACTGGGAAACAGAAAGCTCGGTAATGGCAAGAAGACCTTTAATTGTTACATATAAAAAAACATGACTGTCTGGCTAGGCATGGCCTCTGCAATTTCACGGGTTATATATTTTAGAAGAATTCATTAGTTGCTTTGGAAATTAAATTCCAGTTTCAAGCCAACCCTGACTACCACATGGCTGGAGAGGACACTCAGCACATCCAGCAGTTCTATGATCTCCTGACGGGCTCCATGGAGATCATCCGGGGCTGGGCGGAGAAGATCCCGGGGTTCACAGACCTCCTGAAGCAGGACCAGGACCTCCTGTTTGAGTCGGCTTTTCTCGAGCTGTTTGTCCTACGGCTGGCCTACAGGTACGCTGCCAGATGCCGGATGAAGTTCAACCCTGTCAAGCTCCACTAACCTGGATTCTATCAGCTCCAAAGTAATTAAGTGCCTTTTAAATGCCCATTTATTACCCGCGTGGTAATTAAAGCCTCCCTGATATTTATTGCAGGTCCAACCCTGTGGAAGGCAAACTCATTTTTTGCAGTGGAGTGGTACTGCATAGGCTGCAGTGCGTCCGTGGGTTTGGAGAATGGATCGACTCCATAGTGGAGTTTTCCTCCAGCTTGCAGAGCATGAATATTGACCTTTCTGCATTCTCCTGCATAGCGGGCCTGGCTATGGTAACAGGTGAGCGCTGTATTTTTTTTTTAACCCTTTGAAGCCTCCTGTTTTACATGGCTCACATGCTGCTCCATTCCGCCATCCATCTATCCGTCCATCCATCCGTCTGTCCATTTGTGCTGGGACATGGAGGTCCAGAGTATATTCTGGAAGTGCAGGGTGTACTCTGGATAGAATGCCAGTCATCACATGCTCAATATATGTTCATCACTCAGACACACTCCTTAAGGGCAATCCACCTAATACATAAAAATCTTCTGAATTTCTCATCTTTGGACTTTGGTAGGAAGTCAGAACCATGGATTGAAACATGGGAGGACATGCAAATTCCACTGAGACTCAATATTTTGTTATTGTTGTTTTTGCAGACAGACATGGGCTGAAAGAACCCAAGAGCGTGGAAGAACTTCAAAACAAGATTATAAATTGCCTGAAGGACCAAGTGACATTTAACTGCAGTAGCCTGAACCGACCAGGCCACTTGTCCAAACTGTTGGAGAAACTGCCTGAACTGCGCACTCTGTGCACTCAAGGCTTGCAGCGGATCTTCTACCTGAAGCTGGAGGACCTGGTTCCACCTCCGGCCATCATTGACAAACTGTTCCTGGACACGCTACCCTTTTGAATGCCAGAGAATGCGACCTTCTGCGTCCTCCCATGATGGGAACTATCCAGAGTGGCTCCACTGACTCAATTTTTCTGGAAAAGGTCATTTACATCCCAGTGATGGACACAGTACAAACAACCAAAACAAAGAAGAAGCAAAAAGTAGAAATGAAGGGCAAGCAGAACATTTCTGTGCCATTTACTCTGTTAAATACCTTTCTTTGAGGAAAAAAGACTTACAATCCTAAAGATTTTACTCTGTTTTCACTGGAACTGCTCTGCACTGTTAATCTTTCCTAAAACTGACAATGAAATATCAGCATATGGAGAAATACATTTATATAAAGGAATATAATGAATCCATGTGGTGTGTCAGTTTATATGAAATGTTTTAAAGCTCATAAACTATTCATTTTAGATTTTTTTATCTTGTGCCTGTGTGTTTCTGTCAAGACTACAGGGGGCCGAGTTTCCTGAGGACAAGGAGGCAAGTTGTGGGATTCATGCAGGTCCTCAGCTATATGAAATATAATATTCTGGACACTATGTAGTCTAGCAGGGTTTATACAGGTCAGTCACCCTGGAGGAGGTGCACTGTGCTTTGTGTACAACAGTCCCAAATCCTTTGTTCATACGTGCTGTACCTACTGTTGCTGTTCGACATAAAAGTCTCTATATTTATTATATTTGTGTCAAGTGCTACATCATGCATGCTGCTGCAGAAGAAAAAAAATATTCCAAAACATCATATTTCATCCACAGCTTCACCTCTTTTGTTCTGTCTTTTAAGGAAGACCACGCAGGTGTAAAATATGGTCATATGTTTGATTTAAAGTTTGAAACTTGCTGCAACATTTAAAAGTGTTTCATATAGAAAACTTTTTTGTTTCTATAAACGTTAACAAATGTTTAATGTCTACATATAAACGCAACTTTTGACCGCTGTCACGGGTATTAACTAATTATATTATTTACAAATAAACCTGCAATGGCATTTATGCTTGTTTGCCGATGTTTCTATTGGAAATAAGACGCAATCTTGGCAGGAAATTATTGGACAAAAATATAAATGTAATTTACTACAAGCAGTCTCTTCAAACCACATAACCACGATGTCTCCATAAATAAACTTTTAAAATTTATTTAGGAACTTAGTGACAGAAGGGGATTTATAATTTAGGATGTAAAAATTGATTATAAAGGTTTTTGTTTAAAGAGCTTACACCATATACTTTTGTTCTACAGAAAATGAAGAGATCTCATGAAACTACCATTAAAATTTGCTGTTGGGTTGCTATTAAAATCTGTATTTGCATTTACAGGATTTCATTCTGCTGAAGGAAACTAAATAAACCATTTAAAATGTATCATATAAACCTAGAAGAAAATGCAATTAGCCGATTATTATTATTATTATTATTATTATTATTATTATTATTATTATTATTATTATTATTATTATTATTATTATTATTATGATGATGATGAATCAGGGTGTAAATATTTAGGTAAGTTGCGCCAAAAATAGTTTTGTTAGATGAGTGTCAATTACGAATTGAAATTACAGATGAATTCTGAATAACTGAAAATGTCTTGCCACAAACTCCGTTGTTATTAAATTAAAGAGAAAACTGTTTATTTTATTTATTGATTTAAAACGTGAATATCATAAAATGTTCAGTTCACAAAACGACTGTGAAAGAATGTAAACGCAATAACAGGAATAATAATTATTGTAGCATTACAGTGTAAAGTTGTTTTTTGCCTTTTTGACAAAAAAAGTCTCACCCGTTTTTTATTCTCCAAACTCTCATCCGTATTTGTCCGCGGAATAAAGGAGCGGAAACGTTTTTCCATACCAAACAGGATCCGAAGATATGATTCTGTAAACGCTAAACGCTTAGCTGCAGTCATTTATATAAATGCATATTTTTTATCATGTTCATTCCTTAAAAGCAACAGAAGAGGCGAAGAATTCCCGTATCTCAGATTTAAGCCACAAATCCTTATTATGGGCATGCAAACCTACAGAAAAGCTGTTTTTTAGTTTATCGCAATCGTGATTTCCTAACCTTAAATATAAAGTTATTAAAATAATTTGGTTAGGGAAATTAATTGCGTTCACAGGCAAGAAACCAAAAGGTAAGAAATATACTGTACATAATAACGTGTGAGCTGCTTTTTGGTGCGATAATGACACAGGAGATAATAACACACTTTATTCGCGACGTTTATTCCCAGCTGTCAGTCAAACGGGACGGAAATGTCACCGCAGCTCCGTGTGCGTCCTCTAAAATCACACATTTCAGCGCGACACGAACAACTGCTGCGTGCGGACTTTGTCACCAGCTTTAGTGTCCAATAAAAATAGCAATGATAAATAATAGCACAAACACGCAAGACCCAGTACAGATATTTAATTAAAAATGTTTTAATCATTTTCAGAAAAATTGAATTTTTCGTGTACATGTACTCTTCAACCGTAAAATATATTTCTCTTTAACGCTACACCGAACAGTCCAACAAATTCCAGTACATGAATTCTAACATTTATATTCAGGAAAATGAAGCGTCATTCGGAAACCCTTGAAGTCGGACCTCGGTATGAGAACCACAACTGTATCATTTTCATTCCTTTAATGTGTCATGCAAGTGGCACAATGCTGACATTTCAATGTCTGACCCAGCAAACTGCGTTCTCTTACTTTGGGACATCTTGATATCCTTTATTATTATGTTTATTCATGTTTACAGCCTTTTTTTGTTTGTGTCCTTTAAAAAATAGCGCAATTAGAGCATATAAAGACAAATTACCCCATCCAATAATAAAAATAAAAATAAAAATAAAAATAAAAATAATAATCAACTGGTCAGCTACCTGAAAAATACATATTTTTACATACACAGAGAATGTGTTCAATAATAAAACGATTGCTATTATAAATATAAAGAACTTCTTTACTTAACTGGTCTGTATTCCAGTCACAAAAAATAATTAACTGGAGTTCCTGAAAAGTTAGTACAGATAATTATAATGAAAGATGTATAGAGCCATTACATTTTAATATCCGTGCACAAAAATAGCATTAAACTACACATCTGAAGGCTGTTGTGAAATCAAAGCCAGAGCTGGAAAATGAGACACTGAAGGCAGATATTCCCAGTGGACCCATGGAACCAGGAGCTCTTCTGGACTTCTTGTTCTGGTGCCTGTTTGATGCTCTTCAGACCAGCGTTTTTGTAAAAGTGTGGAACTGAGCTCCTAGCTGTGCTTTCCGTGGACCTCTGAAGGGCAAACAAATGTTCACTTAGGGACTTAGGTGAGCTTTTGAACTGTGTCTCACCTGATCTCTGGCTCAGCAGGACACCCTGAACAAGAACCACCCACAGCAGAACCTCAAGAACTTTGGAGAAGTTCAGCCTCCTGTGCAGAGGACCATGTTTCCATGCCAGCAGTTTTTACTGCATCAATTCAATTAAAAGCAAGACTAAGAAGATTCTGCCTCTGAGTTGAAACAGCAGCCTGCAATCCACTGGTGTGCCTCCTTAATCACTACATCGCCTGCTGGCCTGATGGTGTAAAGACTTATTGTACTCAGCAGATGTTTTTTGCATAAAATACAATAAATATTTACAAATATTTATTAAAAGTGGAAATCTTCACTATGAACACACATACACACACTGGGTGTATAATTCATGTGTTATGAATGAATATATTAATGTAGACAGTAACATTTCTTAGGGAAAAACTCTGGTCCCTCAATCACGTGTGTTCTACTCTCCCATTCGACTGTTGAAATGGCAACAAGGAGGCAAAGTGGCAGAAATGAGACGGTGCGAAGCCCTTGTGGGAGGTCACTGAAGGAGGGCGCTCTCTTCTCTAAGAGCTTCAGCCATGTAATCACTAAGGAACACCATCCACCCGCAGCAGCTGCACAGCTTTTACCCATCAAGGCAGACAGGGGACATTCTCTGTTCCATCCATCCTCCGCACTTCCTACAAATGTAACCATAAGAGTGGTGTAAAAAGCACGTGACAGGACATCTGCGTCACCATGGTGACACTGGGCCAGAGTCCAGGATCTCCAAAATGTTCTGATCCAACTTACCTGTTCAGCTGAGTCTCCACCACTCAGCTGGATGCTTTTCAGCAAGTTCTGCCAAGGAGGTGAACTTAATGACATGGTTTTCCTGCTAAGATGAATGGATGGATGGATGGATGGATGGATGGATAAAGTACATTTACACATATTATTTGGTGGAAAAGTTTCTCCGATGTGACTTACAGTCATTATTTATTCATATAAGCTGACATTGAAAACATTCAAAGTACCAGATACACAGCACCAAACTACCCACAATCAATCATCTATTCCACACTTTTCTCCAAAGCAACTTGGAGTGTTAAATACTATGATTTACTTGTTTGTACAGCTGGGCATCTTTTTACTCAAGCAATTACAGGTAAGTACCTTGCTTAAGGATACCACAGCAGGAGGTGGGATTAGAACAATGGGCCCTTCAAGCCCACAGGTGGCTCACAGGTGTAACGACAACATCACCAGCTGCCTCCAGCCACCCATTTATGTGACGCAGTCATTCACTCACACAGTACTGGCAAATTATAGCCACCAGGTGTCTGGAAATACATGTCTTCAGACTGTGGGAGGAAACCAGAGCACCTGGAGAAACCTATGTGAACATGGGGACAAGAAACTCCACATAGACTGAGCCAGATTCTAACCCACCACCCAAGAGCTCTGAGGCACCATTGCTGCCCACTGCACCATCATGCTGTAATAAACGCAGAGAATTTGTCTATGAAGCTAAGGGAAAATGTTGAGGTAGAGCAACATCGTAGTCTTTTTATCTACGATGTGGATGTTAATATTTGGAAAAGTGAAAAACAAAGCAATGATCGATATGCTGTAAAATGAGCATATAAAATAATTTTGTACTTCAGTGTACGTGGCACTCATTGCTATTTACCCTTGACGTTTGGTGACTTTGAGGGGACTAATAGGTTTGGATCAAAGCTGTGATGACGACTCTGGAAGGACAGGACCAAAGGTGTCTGACGTTCACAAAGGGGGTCAATCCAGGGGACTGGTTGTACTGGATTAATAGATATTATTATTATTATTATTATTATTATTATTATTATTATTATTATTATTATTATTATTATTATTATTATTGAAGCAAATAATGCAGCAGTGTGAGCTGCCACTATATTAAACATTTACTTTCTCTGGAATAAAGTGTTTTTGTGAGTTTTTTCTGTTCATGCCTGGACTTCACAAATTTCTACTTTCTTGAGAGAGTTATGAAGTGCTGTGTGAACGAGGAATGTGTGGACCTCACACAGCACCTGGGGACAGCCCCTCTTCCTGCTGTCAGGTCTTGGGTCACAACAGCATTTTCACATGGATCCAACAGACAAAGTGTTAGTGACATGGTGATCCCAACACAACCCCCTCCCACCACGGTTTCAGGGGGGCTGGATGATACGCAAAATGTCCCTTTAAAGGAGACTGACGGCCACTGAGGCCCTCTTAGACGGGTCATAAATATTTACTGCGCTGAAGCAGCTGTGTGCTGCCTGTTATTGGACATTGATTTCTGTAAGACGTTGGGATGTTGAGTCTTTGCACCGTTTAGCGTTAGTGTTCTCCATCCGCACTTCATCCAGCTGCTCCTCTGTCCTCACGATGGCTTCCTTAACAAGAAGTTATTACTGCCATGATCGCCGCTCTGGACAATGGAGACACTCACCCCCTGCACACAACATACAGGAGCTCAGTCACGGTTTAGCTGTTCACATACCGTTAATGTAACACTGTCTAAACCCAACACCACCTGTTTTTTGAGATGCAGATTCTCGACAGGGCTAACAATGCCAATTCTTAAAATAATTTTTTAGGCAGTATTATTTTTCAGCATAAAACTCATTAAACTGAATTTTAAAATGAAACTGCCCAGTTTATTTCCTGTATATTAAGACTTTCAGATTTTCAGGACAAGAAACCTTCTACAAAATCTGATGGAAAGCAGAAAAACTCAGAAAAACAAGCGGAAAAAAAAAAGCCATCTGACGTGGCAGATTTAAGAAGTTCAACCAGAAAAGCAATTATAATGAGCTGTGAAAGGCCACGGGCCGATCGGTGGGATAAACGCTAATAAAACAGAGCTGCGACCCTGGCTGTGGGGACGTGGCAATGTGGCTGTGCGACGCCATGCTGCCATATTACACGGACGCTCTTTATTTGCTGTTGGGCCTCAGAGCAGCTGTACCGAAGTGTGGATCAAATCAAGTCAGGATTAGAAAGTAAAAGATCATGGTGTGCAGTAATCTCTCCCGCAGGAATCGCGCTTGGATTCATCAAACAGAGCCAACGGCATCCGTACGCTGTGTTTTCATCGCTGTTCAGCCAGGAGCCTGGTTCGACCAGGCAGCCGCTGTAGTCACAGTCATGTTTGTTTTTCCTCATCTTACATGAAGGGCCTCTTGTGTGACGCTGATCTTAAACAGGAACACAGCTAATAAGCACTACAGAGCCAGGGCCTGTCCTCAGTTGACACCAGCACCGGGTCACAACACCATTTAAATTTATTCATTTAGCAGACACTTTTCTCCAAAGCAATTTACATTGTTAGAAGACTTACACTGACTTAACAGTGTGTACATCTATTTTATTAGTATTAATTTCGAGCAAATGTTTTGCGCAAGGGTACTACAGTGTGAGGTGGGATTCCAGCCTGGGTCATTTGCATCCGGAGGCTACAGCACCGACCACTTTACCACCTGATGCCCAACAAGCACTCTTTCTCTTCCGACTGATCGTGGCCATACAAACTGATCACACCATCTACGTGAGCGAAACTAAGGCAGGTCGAACATCCCCTTCTTTTGGCTTGGTGGGTGAAAGAATCACAGAAATGTAAGAAAAGCGGTAAGAAAAGTAAATGTGTTAAAAATAAGCTAATCAACTGGAAAAATGTCTGTAAATTATTACATTTCCCTTCCCTTTGTCCTGACAACTGTCCTTTCTCGGGTTCTGCATTTGCCTAAGCTGATTCGCATCTCGCCCAATGTGGTCACTGACCAGAGCAGGGGACCGTGAAGATAATAAATAGTAACAAGCACCCGATACCTTCTATGGCTCACAGCAGCAGCCAGCTGAAGGCCAGACAGAGCCCTGTGACAAAACCCATTCTCAACAGGAGGGAGAGCGAGGGAATAAACCCTCTGTTATAAGAAGATGCTGAAAAGTGGGAATAACCAAAATCCCTGAGGCATCAAGGGAAACTATCTGAACCCCTGGAAGAAACCAAGGAAGAGAAGTGTTTACAGCTCCATTCCCGCAACCAAGGGGGCGCTGTCATTAGGGGAGAGAGGCCTGCTGACATTCATGGCGTTCAGATAAATAAGTGGCAGGGTAACTGGCAGCGCTCGAAAACCCCATAGCAGCAAATATCACTGGCTGAGGTGAAGGTGGACCACAGGTACACAGCCCAACCTCTAACCTCGGGAATTATGGGATGGGAATGCACGTGCTTTGTAACATCTTTGTTCATGAAGAGCATATAACATAGAAATGCAGGAAAGGAGAGTAGAAGTTTAATGAGGTTCCACCCATAGCACTTTGAGTCTCAAAGCTCCAGCGCCCCCCAGGGGTTAGAAGGACCCTTAAGAGGAAAAGAGGACGCAGCTTAGAACCTCCAATGAGTTATGGCTGATTGATACAAGCTAAAAAATAAAACAGAAAAGGTAACTTTCACTGAGGTTTATCTAATACAATTCCTCTACCCCCTATACAATTTTGATTCTAGAAATCATGACTGAGTATGAGGTCTTGAGTAAAGACATTAAACTGAGACAAGGTCATTTATCAGAAGGTCTAAAATACAGGTGCTGATTTAGCCTGGCTGTAAAACTTCCATTCATTTACATTTATTGATTTTGCAGATGCTTTTCTACAAAGTACAACAACGTAGAACTCAGAGTAAATGAAAGTGCATCAACAATCAATGAAGAGCTTTAGACATAGAGGATGATCAAAGCATACCTTGCGCAATGCTGCTGGTTCACATCCCTTATGTACCTTCCTATAGAAGTGTCCTTTATATAGCAAATGCATAGAAGGTCCTAATAAATGGTGTTCGACTCATGTCAGGACATCAGGAAAGAAATTGCTCTGAAAGAGATGGGTTTGGCCCCATTCTTCAGTGCTGAGAGGGATTCCACCAGGGTTTAACTAATAAAAACATGGTTTTCACTGTCCATACCAACATACACATTAATAAAATGAACAAATTCATAATGCTGGGAAAAGAAATAGAACCAGATAAGGAAGAAAGCTCAACTACCCTGAAGCATTTTAGTCCTTTCATCTCAATGTTCTTGAAAGTTTATTGGGTTAAAGTGGTCAGGTGAAAGGTCATTAGTTGTTAAACAGAAATCCTTATCTGCCAAATTCAGTTAGTATCACTGTTTTGAGGCACACAATGAGGCATATTCATGCTGATCAAATTTTATTCTAATTCACAATATTTACAAATTGTTTATTTAGTTATAGAATGAAAAAAAAATCTATATTTTTGTCTGTATCCCTTTTTCCTAGGTATATAATGATAGCAAAATGCTTGTTAATCCAATTCCATAAAAGCACATAGTTTTTTTAATTTGTCACCATTATGTATTTTTTGCATTTACAATGCCTCTGTTGCCCATTTGTAACTGATGTTTGCCTCTTAGTGCAGAGGTTTGCATTTTACATTTGTTGAAATTACATTTTCAAAGGTCAAACCTTCTTGTTTCCAAAAATTAATATCAGTCAAAAGTTGAACTGCTTCAAGTTTGTTTTTTTCTTTTTTTTTTTTTTTTTTTAAAAGTGGAATGCACAGTGCTGCAGAATACTGAGCAATATGATGGGAAAAAAAACTGTAAAATTTTTGAAAAAACAGTTAACACCTTTACAGTCTACATAAATAGATTAGACAAGATAACTGTGAGGGACCGAGTCAGCAGGCACAAGGAATCACAGGTTAAAAAAGAATAATTTATTCCAAAAAAGGTAGTTATGTCAGCAACAAATAAATTTGGGCCCATAAAAAGATCAACTGAACATAACCCGCAAACCAACAGTACAAATCAACTAGACATATAACTGACCTCACCCCAAACACACAATAGGGCTTAAATAATGGCTGATCAAACCATTCACATACAACTACACACGACAGGGGAACACCAAACTATACAAACACAAACAAACAAACAAACCACTACACACCGATTGGTTAACCAAATCATATACATAACAAAATCCAGCAAAATCAAAATACTATTAATAAAACCACAAATCAGGAAATCCAAACCAAATGGACGTCAACACCGATATTCTCTCCCCCCTATGCTGCAGCAGGTTTATTGGCCCTGGATCCACTTCCTGCTTTCCAAGGCCCGATTTCCTTCCTCCAGTCCTCCATCCGGGCTGATACCTGGATAGGCCAATCCCCAGAGACCACCAACCAAACCAGCCACCCACAACAGTCTCCACTCAAACCCCAAACAAATAAAAATACAAACAAAAATATACTCAAACTATCCACTCATCTGTGTGGGTGCCGGAGCGGCCATCACAGTAACAAACACTGTAATTTCTGATAATGCATATGTGCAACAGTAAAAACCCTACTAATGCCATCATCAATACATGTTAATGCTGCAGAGACCGAGTTAGAAAAGTCTTCTCAAATACACTGTATCGTTGCTATAATTTCACTTTGGTAGCTCATCAATTTTATTGATCCATTTATTGGTGGAACTCTGCTTTTTCTTTATTAATAGCTTTCTTAGAAATTGAATGTTGTGTTTAGTTAATGAATTTATTTAATGCACTGGTAAATCTATAACTATCTTGCATCCAAGTGTACGGTAAAGTGAGGATACCTCCATAGGAACACTGAGTAACAAAGAACATTAAGCACAAAATAATAGTCAGTAAAACACTACAATGCCTGAGAACAAGATCTTGTACCCTGAAGGGTTCTGGTTCAAGCCCCTCACCCTTCTGCTCGACTCCTCAGAAATGGTTGTGCAATATACGCAGTTGTGCCAACAGGTCAAACACCGTAGGTATTTTTGGATCAAAAATATTAGTAAAGCACTTAATTATATTGAAATTAGATGACTAAATAATTATATTTCTCAGTAAGTAATTTGATACTTTAAACATAAAAATCTCAAAGGTTTTGACAAAGTGTGAAAAACAGAAGAACAAATGCAGATCAGGAAAATGCTATCCTCCAAATATTTTAGAGAATAGGAATTAAGTAGGAATTAAATTATTGAAATTATAAGGCAATTAATTTTGTCTGAAGGCCAGGAGTGTTTATATTATGCATTAATTGAACTGAAAGGTTCACTGATAGACCAAGTCACCCAGTGGGCTGGTTCTCTAAATATTGTTCTCGTTTCTCCCCTTCAACACTGCATTCCTGCCCACATCACAACCCCAAATTGACTGGTCTTTCAAGGCCTGCGCAGGAATAAGAGAGGAATTGCAGGTGTCAAGTTGCAGCTTACAAATATGACATCTCCTCTGACCTGGCTGGAAATATGAAATATTGATTTACGCGCAGTAAAAGGTCTTATAAAAATGATCACATACGCATGAGGGATTAATGTGCAGGAGATCAATAGAAATTTCATTCTTGACGTTGGACTGTCACCTATGGTGAAATGCTAAAATAAAGAAATCAATATTATCTATGAAATGTCAAATTTATTATAATTACTGGGATGAAAGGCAAGCCGGCAGCTCTCGGGAGGATTTGGGAGATAGGTTACCCCAGAAGCTTCCCTCAGGTCTCCCGTTTGTTGGATGCCAATTTGAAAATAATATTGATGCAAGGGGTATGCCGGCCCCGTGTGATGCTGCAGGTAACAAATTCCTCCAGGAAGGTTTAATGGGTGAAGAGATCTGTAGGAATGGGTGTGGGTTCATGGCCTGTGGTGCTTTAGCTCTGCTAGCCCCAGCATATGGAAAGGAGACTTTATAGGCCTCACCGATAGTGGATTAGCCCCATATTAAGAGAGTAAAAGTCAGCTGAACTACTATATGGCCCAGCGAGGCATCTGATAACCAAGCAACATGCGACCAACACAGCACGGCACATGAAAGTTTATGTGTTGTAGAGACTGTTGGATAATTTGCACATTTTGAAACAAACCCAATGCAATTTTCATCATAAATCCCACCGATTTTCCAATATAAATGCAGTGGCAGCTGCGCAATAAGCTTAACACTGGGCCAGCCATGAAATGAGTCAAATGTACAGCTGCAAATATCTAATTTCACCATCACAATATTGGCCTATTAAAAACCAGCGTCCGCAGGCCTTTGAGATGCTGTGATAAAAGTAGAGGGAAAAAATGGACAAAAATGACAACTTTCACACAGAAGATGGAGCAAAAAATCATGGAATTGTGCATGAAGAGAAAATCTCATTCAAGATGAGATTTCAAGAACTACAAGGATTTTCCAGCCGCACAGCAATCTAGTTAGGTTTCACAAGTTATTAGTGGCACCATTAAAAAAAAGTTTCTCTTATTTGGACAACAACTGAAACCACTGGCAATCCTGTGGAAAATGGAACATGGAAGATAAAGGTAATTGTGGAATTTATAGCAACCAAATCCAATATGTACGTCCTTGGTTCCAATGATGGGCTCAATTGCTTTGCCCTTTGCCTGCACAGATGAAAGCTGAGCACTATGGATGGAGCCTTTGAACCCGTGGAGCAGCCTGGAGAGATAGCAGAGATGCGGTAGGGGTCTTCCACAGTCTGGGAAAGACCTAGGGTTTATCAGCCTTCACACACAGGGAACAACATTGACAGGGTTCATCACCATCTGCTGCCTGTGTTTGGAGATGAACAGGATGAAAAGGTGGAGCTAGAAGCTTCTAATCCCACCCACAATCATCTGCCAGTAACTAAAGTAGGATTTACCAAATCTCTTGTGGAGTGATGTTGGCGAGGTTCATCACTAACTAATGCCTCAATAGGAGGTGGGCTGTAGGGAAGGTGGAGCTGCAATCTTTTAATCCCACCCACAATCATCTATCACGCAGGCAATGGGTGGGAAGGGGTGTTCAAGGCTCTCAAGTGTAGCATATGAAGAATAGTTCTTGTAGTTCTCAATCATTGAGATGTTTTGAACAAGCCTCTGGCAACCCCACTTCTCCCTGTTTTCGTAATCAGCACATGACTTGCTAGAACTTTACTGATGCACCACAAAAAGTCAGCTTAGTTATACACAGTATCAGTAAAAAGTTTGCGTCCATTTGTTGGAATCTAGTTCTTTCTTGAGGCATTTCTTGAAGAAATTAGGTGCAATGTCTTCTCAGCTCTTCTGCAGCAACAATGTAAAATACTTCTGAATTGCTGTGCTTTAACTCAATTCCTGCCATATGGGTTTTCCTTTGGCCATATGGCCAAGCTGTGCAGACTTTTGATTGTTACTGTGGAAGGTCACCTACTGAAAAGACCTATAATCAGCAATGCTGTCAAGGAGCTGCATAGAAAACTATGAAAAATTTTACCACACAATACTAAATTGCCCACATGAGCTGGTTACCATCTGGAGCAGAAGACCTGAACAAAACTTGCATGCTTTGTGATTTATTGAAACTTCACCACTTTGCTTCATGTTCCACTTGTTAACTTTTCTTATTTTAGACTGCGGTTATTCCTGGTTTTTCTTTTTTCCAGAATTAACCAAAGGGCAACACAGAAATGTTGTCTTCAAGTAATTAAAAAACGACTACAGTCAATATATACCTAGAAAATGCATCAGGGAGTGCTTTAGAAAAGTGGCTGTGTGTTTAACCACCCATCTTCAACTGATTCTATCTGACCACTGTCTGGGATCTGTGTCTACAAATAACCGAGATGTGCATGAAGTAAATATTCACACGGAAAGTCCTAAATAATAACATTTGAATGTCGAGATTGCTGTAAGTTTCACTGGTTGTGTTTAGTCGTCTACAGAAGGCTGTTAGATCCAAGCCAAAGTCATTTCATCAGTTGGCTGTCAAAAGCTTTTATAATCAGCAAAATTGCACAGGCTCCCCAGGGCCTCCTGGGGAACAGGTGCATCCATCTACAAGAGACTCTTGCCATCTAGTCACCTACACTTCCAAGGCTCGTCTTTTGCTAGCTTCAAACACAAGAGTAGGCCCTGCACGACCCAATAGTGGTACTCCCAGGTTGTGTCACTACTAGGTCCACTTTGTTCCTCTGACATTCTGACTTGCAGACTAGTTGAAGTACATATCCCGTGCCTGCTGAGCACCAGCCTAGAAACATATTACCATTTAGATCAACTAATACAGCTACTTACAAGAATTATACAGCCAGGTAATTTTTACTATACTAAGTCAGTGTAAATACCTTGAAGGGTGCTACAGAAGGACATGGGATGCAAATCTAAGTATTTCAGTTTTGAAGTTGCAGTGCTAATCCCTTTTTTCCTGCTAACATAGTAGTGTTTGTCATTAAAGAAAGTTTATGTACATATAATCAGATCACCCTGTGTTTGTCCATAAATTATGAGGGCTCATTTTTTAATTAAAATATAGAATGCCTGCCGGTTCAAAAAGAAGCCATCATCCTTTAAAAATGAAGGAAGCCTTAAAAAAAAGTTTTGATAAATTATCTGAACTGTTCTTTTGTTTTTTTCTCTCTCTATTAGGCAAGCATTGAGTATTTGGAGCCTTAAAGATAGTGGAAGCCCAGGAGTTGGGCCTTGGCGGTATTAATCAGTTTAGGGTTTGGATCTTAACTTAAATGTCAAACATTTATCAACACATTCTGGCGGCGATTTCTTAAAACAGCGCAATGCGCTAATCCTACCTCACTCCTGCGAAAGGTCAAAGGTCACCAGCAACCCAAGAAATACCAAATAAGGATTTTTTTTTTGCTGTTCTGCTCAGCTGCAGGGAGTATAAATCACAGAATTAGGGTATTGATTGGGTGCTGAGACTCAAAGCAATCACTTTTACTGCCTTGACAAGATTATTTTATCCTGCCTTTCCTCTATTATTATGTGCCGTGTTTGTGTCGTTCTTCAGCTGCAGGAGGTGACAGCTTGACTTTATTTGCTAAAGAGGGGCTGTTAGAAGACCCACTGTGTTAAGGCACCTGTCCACAATTGCTCACCAAAATTAAAGACTGATTGTTTATATGAAACAAAGAGAACATTTACAAACTGCACATTGCTCTATCTGTTAGCCTATAATGGCATTTCACAGATATATTTGGACAACTAGATGCCATCTTTAATTATATAAATATATGTACAAACACACACTGGTTTCTTAACCACTGTGCCACCTGCCACATAACTAAACAAAGAAACTGTGCATCTTCATGCCACCTGGGAACCGAGAGCTTGCGTCTAGGAACTTGTATTGATCTAAATTAGCCTCTGTGTTCTCCCAACCACCGGTTGCCTTTTCAGGGGCGTATCAGTGGCAGCCTCTCTTAGTCAGTTGTCTTCTAAATACATTCTCATTTCAATAACAAAAGCTGCAAAAGGTCATATGCTATGACTGGCAAGTCAGAGAATCACACACCCAGTGGGCTCATCTGAGCAGATAGCCTGCATTCACATTCAACTACACTCATGAGAATCTGGAAATCTTTCGCTTTCCGCCGAACAAGACAAAATATTTCAGCCACAATGCAACCATCGGCAGAAGCAACTTCACAACTACATTTCCAAGTGTGTAGCTGACATGCAAAAATGGCATACGTAATAAAGCCTTGTATTGATAGTTTGTGTAATTCTATCTTAAAGGTGTGGAGTTTTCAGTGACAAGTGAGAAAGCTGGAGCTGAACTGGAAAAAAAGGATGAAACAGTATTGTAGAGATGTTTATTTCTTGTGGTTAGAAAGATTCCTGAACAGCCAGGTTACACACTCTATATTTAATCCTTTAAGTCCAAAGACAACTGGCATGAGATCTTTTCAAATGATCCAGAAGTTGCATGAAATTTTTAAAACATTTCCACCCGTTCAGCTTTCTTTGAAAACTTTTACCTAAACCTTTCCCACCAACATCAAGGGCAGTAGTATGTTGCGTTATAGTAAACTGCCAGCTGAATGGGTCAAACATATTGTTACGGCCTGGCTCGTTGACTAGGGACCAGCAGTAAGGACCGTACTATTTTAAGTAAAAAAAGAAAAATGTAGGTGGTAGGAAAAAAACCCCTTTACCTGGAGACTCCCAATATATGGCACAGTTTCCCAATTTAAACAGTGACAAACTGCAATTTATTTACAGTGAAACAGAATACTGAATTAGATACAGAACACGTAAAACCAAAAAAACCAAGTACCAAACAATAAGGCATAAATGGGCGGTTCCCAACTCAAAGAACAAAATAACACAAAACGGACATCCGGACCTGGGCCACCAAAAGAAAAGAAAACAGAAGACAAGTTAAAGCCCTGTCAATCTCCTTTACAGAATTCAGAAAAAAAAACAATACAGGCGGGGGGACCGCCACTTCGCCTGGTGTTCTATAATCTGGTTTCGGAACATACGTGTACAATGGATCACAGCATGTTAGCACAAGGTACACCGAGTGGTTGGACACTCACCGGTGCCAACACTTTACAATAAGGGCAGACAGCCAAAATCCCCACTATACTCAACCTCATAGAAAGCAAAAGCACGACCAAGACAAAGCTGCTGCCGCTCTCTTCATGTCCGTCCGCGCAGATAAGGACTTGCAGCGGTGACATCATCTGCCGGCAGTCCTATCACGTACTGGCTCTGACGCACCTGTCGATTGCCAAACCCATATGGAAAGACTGCAAGAACAGGAACAAGGACCAACCACAGTTCCCAGCCCCAAAAAAAACAATAACCGTAACAATATCCTATTCCATACACTAACTCGTGTGATGCAATTTAAATGGTCATTTATTGTGCATGTATGTCACTGCATCCAGTTAAGTGATCCTGACAGTTGAAAATTTGAAAAAATACAGGATGGCATGTATTAAAGTTGATGAAACTCTGCTATACTGCCTTGTATTTGGTGAGGGTGCAAAACAAATAAACATTTAAGCACTAAATCAGTTTCCAAGTACACAAGTGAATAGCAATAGTTACACAAAGTGTTGCTGTTGGAGTCAAATCCTCAACTCAGAACTATGGGAACCACAAGAGTTTATGGCCTGGTCAGAAGTGTAACCAACTAAAGTGGGTCCAGAGCCAAGGTGTGACTGTATACCCTGCATAAACCAGAATTCAGGTGGTTCAGCATTTGAATAAATATTGTGTCTATGTGTGGGATGATCTAGGAAGAAATTTCATAGGGCTCACTATAGGCAACTTTAGCCACAACAATGCTTGTTTACATGTTAGTTTGCATATGCTGTATATCCTCTCCACACACACAAACACACACACATAAGTACTAAATTCAACAGGATAAAAGGTAATAAACAGCCAGTGCATGTGTTGCAGTCAGCATCATCTGTGAGCTCAGTTCAGAGAAGCTAGCAACTATTAATATATGTGTGCAGATGAAAATATTAAAATGAATATGACATATGACACACATGCCACTAGACACATTAATGATGCAATGATAATAAAGTTTGGCTATATAAATGGTTTTTTTTCACTCAGTGTGGGTTGCCTGTTCAACAACACTAACAATGTTGGTACTACTTATATACTAAATGCTACTACTTTAACAGTAAAGTAGTTATTTAACAGAGTATTTAATGCTGTTACTTTTTACCTTTCCAATGCTACAACTTTTTGACCTGCACAATACAGGGTTACTTAACTAGTAATATATAAATCCATATTTGTCTGGAAAGCATCACAAAATTAGAGTGGTAGTGTGACATTTTAAGGTTCCTTTTTTTGTAAACAACATTTCCATTTGATTCCTGTAAAATTATTTGAAACTCTTAGCAAATTTATCACGAAGATTAATCAGGCCCAATTATATTGTGCCCAAGTATGAATATATTTTCTGAAACGATAATAATCTCTTGCCAACATATCATGGGGGGAAAAGAGGTCTTCTGCAGATGTCTTAAGGACAGCATTGGGCTCTGATGGTGCAATTTGTGGGAAGTAAGACCCTGCGAGCCGCTGGTGGGTCCTTAATGACTGTCTTGGTGAATGGACTTCATTACAGTGCCATCTGAAGGGCATCATTAATGGATTTCAGTCCATTAAAAACATGGTCTTACTTCTCAAAATAGCTCATATGTATAGCTTTGGTCCCCTCCAGCACCTCTAATGCTTAAATAGTGATAATAGTAATAAGACAATCACTTAATAGGAAAATTTCAATATATAATTAAGCATATAACTATCTGCTATAATTCATGCCTTTATTCATCCTCAGTTATCATTAACCACTTGTCCAGAGTCTATTCTGGAAGCACAGAGTGTGAGGTAGGGTACACAATGGAATGAACATGTTTATCTCAGGGCCACCACCTTCGCACATACATGCACACATTAAGGGAAATTTAGAGTCATCAGTTCATCTGGAAACCCATGTGAGTACAAAGGAACATGCAAACTCTACACATATTGATTGGGGACCAAACCTATGTCTGTACCCATAGTTCATAAGCTTTGAAGCACCAGTGCTACCCACTACACCATCCTGCAGCCTAAACTAACAGAGCTGAAATACATACACACTTCTATATTAATCTTACTCATGTTCGAATCCTACTGAAGTTTATATTTATGCACTGTGTATATTATTCATATCAAGTGACAACATTTTATATGAATACCATTACTTCTGAAAAATAAAGGCCTTTATATCTCCAGTGCTGAGAAAACTCTATGTCAAGTGTTGAACTTTGGCATTTCTGGGGTCCAGAAATTGTGTCTCCAGGTTGTGACCCTTTATGGCTATAATTGTGGTGCAGTAGATGCTGCTTAGTCATGGAGACATTATTATGGCACTCCCAAGATCTGAATCATGCAATAATCTGGAGATGGGTTGTGTAGCACTGAGCAGGTAAAAATCCTCAACTTGTATCTAAATGACTATTTTGACAAATCAAATGAGACAAACACACTGGTTTAGTTCCCCATCTCAGAAAACCACCAATCCCCCCAGATTTTTTCCACTGCTACACTCCTTCTGACGTCAAGCATGGGGACAGTCTGCGAAAGAGAAAGATGTTCAGGCCTTAGATGGACCACACTTTCTTTTTTCTGCTACTCACTGGGTAGCGGTACTGATTGTAACCCTTCCGCTTCACACACACACAGAGTCACTCATACATGAGGGTCTGTGGTGTGGGTGAGCAACCTGCCCCTCATTCTGTGCAAACAGCAGCTCTTGGGACATTAAGGGGTGGTTTGCAGAACATGAATTATTCCATTTCTGTTGACATTTTTTTGTTTTGTGACTGGGGTGGGGGTGGGGCACGGGGAGGTGTGAAAGAGGGCCTTGATGGCTCTGGCTTCTGCCTTCTTCATCCAGGAAATCATCATCTTGAAAGATGTGCTATGGGCCCTGAGATGAAGGAAATGTAAAACTGTGTTCAGCTTAGAGGTTGTTGGCACATTTTTCTGATGTGAATTAAATAATTAATATATTAACATTTTAGGCAATCTTGTTCCACTTTTTGATAATAATATAATAATAATTATCATTATTCACTACATACAGTATAGTACTTATATACATAGTGCAATGTTACTATAAATCTCCAATACATTTTTATATTATGCAGGAAAAATTTATTCTGAAATTAGAAAGTCGGTATAAAAAATGTGCCAGTTTGGGTGCAAATGCTGTAGCGGTAACAGAGACTGGCAGTGCTGGCATAGGGGCCTCAGCAAGGGGGATGGAGCAATGCCACCCTGGCGTGGCCAAATGTCACAGCCATGAAACCCAACCATGTTCACAGAGACCCGTCCCATGGGGCTTGAAGTGACACCAGTGGGATTATGAGATCCGAGCATGATGAAGGATGTGGTCAGTTCAACCTAGGTGTCCCGAATCGCCCCAGAAAATAATATTCTTGAAATAACTAATGTACATACTTCTACACTGCTATAGACATAAGCTATTCAGGTGCTACCTAAAAGTTCAGCAAAAATATGAGTTAAGCATATTTGAATTTATTTGCTTATGTGACACCTTTGTGCAGTTTACAATACACGTACTTATCCCTGTTAGCAAGGCATAATTTTTTTCGGAAAACTGAAAAACCAAATAAAGAAATCACTTTATTATTTTTGAGGAAAAACATCCCATTTTTCCAAGCCCATTCAAAAATTCACCTCAGAATCACCCTAAAAGATGCTTAATATCTTTTAAGGTTCTAAAAGGGTTATGTAACACATTACATAATACATTAAAATAGAATGAATAACAGCATTATAAATCAAATAATTTAAAAAATAAAGATTGCACAGAGTAATTTTACTCTGGTAATGTGTTTAAACTGCTTTGAGGAAAATTGAGAGTACAGTATAGGTCACATTTAAATGAATGAATAATTATAAAACTAAAGGATGGTGATGCTAAACAGTTCCCATAATGCAGTGCGCCTCACAGTCTCTCTCACACAGCCAAACAGAGCAGATAAGTAAAAAATGGGATACTGTGGTAAGTACTGCGGCGGGGTAAATTTTGCTGTATTAGTTCAAGGTAAGTCTCTTCTTCTTTCGGCTGCTCCCGTTAGGAGTCGCCACAGCGGATCAATTGTTTCCACTTCTTCCTGTCCTCTGCATCTTTGTCCGTCATATCAGTTCAAGGTAAGTACCTCTGTTAATCTAGCCTTTTTGAACTCGGCATGACAGTTCTAACAACCCCGCCACCTGCTGGCCTGTGCCCAACTAAAGCTTCAACACTCCCAGCAGAATTTCTCCTTCTTCACTTCTGTGGTATCCTTTCTGCCCCACAATTCCTAATTAATTTACAATCCCAATCCTAAGATGCCGTGCATTTGCAGCACATCCTTAAACTTTTATCAGTCGGACACATGGACAAGACAGAGAAGTAATATGGAACTAACATTCATCTGCAAATCAGAGAAATGTGAATTGACTGTGCCCATATATTATTAAATTATTTACCATTTCAGACAGACCGGTGTGATTACAGGGTTATATTGAGTTAAAATCTTTTAAAATGTTGTGAAACAATTCTTATTTCTTCTCTCTTAGTGACACCAAGAGCCAGAAAATTATTCAATAAAAAGGCCAATAAAGGAACAAAACAAAATGATAATATTAATAATAATGGAACATTGAACTTTATACCCAATACAATGTATTAGAGGGATGAGGTTAAAACCTGTGAAAAAGAACATATTTGTGGTTTCTAGAAGCCCTTCATTAGGGTCCCTAGCCACCGACTGACCAAGGTCCCTGACAGCTTAGTGGTGGGCACGTGGTAGTTAATGTGATGAATTACAGCGTGCGTGTGTGTGTGTGTGTGTGTGTGTGTGTGTGTGTGTGTGTGTGTGTGTTGGGGGGGGCGGATGAAGCATGCGCAGGGTCACCTTTATGTCTTGAGGTGCCAGAATAAACAACCAACAGATTTTTCTCACTGCCACACGCCTCTCCATAATAATCCGATTGCCATGACTGTAATGGAGGGCCACGCAGAATCTCATTACTTTATCGCGCTGAAGGGAAAGAAAAGAGCAAAAAATGAAGGAAAACAAACAAACAGGGAAAAAACAAACCCTTTGTTAAGTCCTGCACTACAGCAAACTAAAGGTCGATTTCTTTACACAAAACATCAGAACCTGTTTACAGAGACAGCTGAGGCCTGAACTGACTGCTTTCCTTTTCACCTACTCCGCATGGGGTCTTAAGCAAGATAATGTACCGTACCATACACACTTTAACTTTAATTAACACCAAAATATATTTTTTTTAAACATGAAGATTAAATCTAAATTAAAGTGAAGGGCCTCAAAGCTCTGCAGACCTGCTGATCTAACACAGCACAGTGTTTTGGGGAAGATGTTGGAAACTTACACAGTCTACAGAGACAGAGGATAAATATTTATGATTAAAGAGAATGAAGTTGTTCAGCATGAGGGATGGTGTGTGTACGCGATTTTAGAGAGTAAAATGTGTTACAGCAGAGGGGGATGGCCAGTGGAACGTCTTTGTGCTTCCATTTTATGCTGAATGTTTGGCTTTGGGGAATAAGGCCATGTGTAAAGATGTACTGTACGTAGGAGAGGGGGGCAGCTGACCTCATTATTCTCCATTACAGCTACTGTCAAATTACACGAGGACATAATCCACCAAGGGGCAGCAGGTGGTATAGTGGTTGGAGCTGCTACCTTCCACTGGCAGGACCCAGGTTTGAACTGCATCTCCTGCTGTTTTACCCCTTGATCAACGTAGCTACCCTCAATTGAAAAAAAAAAAAAAAAATTACCCAGCATTGAAAATAGGCAAATCAGTGTAAATAGTTTAGTGTACCTCATATTGCAAGTCACCTTGGAGCAAAATATCAGATAAATGAATTTTTAATACATCCATCTATTCAATATTGTTGACCCTTGATCCTGGTCATGATCATAGTGGTCTGGAGCCTATCCCAGAATCATTGGGTGCTAGGTCATGAAAGTGTACTGTGGACGAGATGCAAATCCATCTCAGTGAAATCATAACTGTAATAAGAAAAGTAATATAAATACTAAACAATAAGTATCAGTATGAACTACTAGCATCTGCAGTGCAATATTACGACTCCAAGGATCAACAAAGTGACAGTAGGCGGATGTGCAGTTGGCTACATGGCCCCTAAACTTTGGAATAGCCTGCCAGATGAATTATGTTCTACCATCTCCTTACCTGTCTTTAAATCTAGGTTAAAAACGTACTTTTTTGATTTAGTATATGATGCATGATAACTGATGCCTGTTGTCAAGCCCCCTGAGTATGAACCTTACCTCGTGCCTCCTCTGTTTTCTGAGCCGTTTGTGCTGCAGGTCACCTCACAGTGTCTGCTACTTCAGAGGACTGAAAAGACCGGGGTGGATGGGAAACAGGAACGGAATCTATGCAGCAGACAGGCAGAAAGCCGAACAAGCTGATCTCATCGAATCAGACACTGCAGACGCGGGTGGCCGTGCCTGACTGCGAACTGGAACCATAGCATACGTCTTATGCTACAATGGCAAAAAACTACAACTCCTATTAACATTGCTATGAACTGGCTATTAACTTTGTATAGAATGCCCAGGAGGGGTGGGCTTCCACTGGCACACGAACCCCCAGAGGTTTATTTTTTCCTATTCTCTACTAGAAAGGAGTTTTTTTGTTTTCCTCTCCCGTGTGGCCAGAAACCAACTGTACATGAATACCACCCTGCACGTGTCCGTACCCTTGACATGTCTGTTCAGCGCTCTGTGTCACTGCAGTGAGAAGAGCGCTATATAAAAATAAAATGGAATCAAACTGAATATTGACAGCTGTTTTGCTTCCCCACTTGTAGCTGCAATTGGAGCAAAAGGTCTGCGGTTGGCCAACAGACAACAGTGTGGAGCGGATGCCTAATTGTCTGTTCTGCCTGGGCAGAGGTTATTGGCAGCTGGCAGCATGTTTGGCCCTTCGCTGTGACCTGGCGGTGCAGCCAGGGCTTGCTAATTGCCATGGCCTTTTCATCGGCTTGGGTGCACCGGTTTGGCTCTCCCTGTGGCACAGAGGGAAGTGCTGGGCGGAAGCCGGGCGCTCAGCGGCTCAGAATTGGATGGACTTCCCATCAGGGGCCTCGCGAGGACCCCTAACCATCCCTGGTCGGGACCCTGTCTTACAACGCTGATGCTCAGGGGAGTTCGGGTCAGAAGGCTAACTGGCGGCGGGTCGTACATCAGCCAGGTGGTATGACATGAGCTCGATGCCGTCCTGGACTGGACAGGATGAAGTCAGCTGCTGGGTCCGAACAGGATAGCTGCACGGGGGGGCTAACCAGTGGTCCTGTTATGACGCCTCCCATGTGGGCTGTCACGGCTGTCACGCAATTCATGTACATCACCGTCAACTCTACGTGTGTGTGTATGTGTGTGTATGTGCGCGTGTGTAGGGAGGTTACCGCTCCCTCTCCAAACCCCAGACAAATTTCATCTTAACAGATAAATAGCGTTGACATTAGACTAACTCGTCGTGCCTTTTATGCAAATGAACTCTCTGTGTCACATAGAAATTTCATGCAGCACAAAAGCACTCTGTTCTCTGGCTAATAGGAAGGAATAATTTGATTTGGCCTATAAAGTAATAATAAATAATGACACATGATAAAACAACACAAAGAAGCATTTGTGGAGCAATTACGAAGAAGAAGATGAAATTAAATTCAAAAGAAACGTACATCATTTTGGAAAAGGGGTTAATTTCGCAAGGCAGACATTGTTAAATACATGTGACCGCTAAATACTGCATGGCGATATTTGCAGTCTAAAAAATGCACAGTGCATAAATATGCACAACGGTGCTCTGGCTTATGGGATGACATTTATAAAACACTAATGCAATTATCATTACTCTTAAATGGCAAACCTTTGTCTAACAGGTGTATAATATACTTATCCAATTTTGTTCAGCATTTAAAAATGATAGTGGAATTGTTGATTTGCCCTTGAAGAAAACCATTGAAGACATGCCAAGTATTTGGTCACAGAAGATGGTGGAAGACATAATTAATGATAAGACTGTCTTTTGTGAATTAAAAGTAAAATATAGGTAATAATAAGGAAAATGCAGGTCCTGCTTTGGTGACAGAAGAAAGCTCAGCTGGTTAAATGGGGGTTATGATCGGCATGACTAAACTGCTTACCAGCGCTGGCAGATAATTCCAGCAGTATATACATTTTTTGGAGATGGTGAGCTGCGGTTTTGACATTAACATGAAAAGCAAGAGGCGGGCAACCAGCTCTGCTGCTTCACACTGCAGACATCAGAGGCAGCCGGATTAAAGGTTCATTAAACATCAGTCTGAAATCCATATATAAACGTACAACACCAATTAGGAGAGGCTGTCTGTAATGTAATCCTCAAAAAGGCTCACTGTCCTCCACTTTCACACGCTTTAATCAAATTAATAGCTAAAAAAGTAAGAGGATCACATTGAGAAATGAGACATCTGAGCAAATAACCGCTTTCTCAGTTTACAGCAGATAAGATCTAGACAATTTTCTCCGAATCTCCTTTAAAAAAATCCACAAGTATTAATATTCTGTTGATGAATAGCTATTTAAATACAAAAAAAAAAAAAAAAACACTTAAATGAAATCATTGTACCGGATTTTATTTGTATCTAAATATATATCTTTTTCAAATGCAAGGGCAGCGTGAACAATATCAATATATACAGAAAGATCACTGATGTTTATACACAGAATTCAGTGAGTTAATGAATGTACGGTACCTATGTTATAATGTGCACAAAATACAGTAAAGAAATTTGAAAAACTGGAATCACTGAAATACTAAAATTCCATATATTCCTTTTCTGCACGCAAGGTTAAGGAAGACAAAACCCCAGAAGCCAAAGATGGTAATGATATGGAAAGGAACGTGACAAAAGCTTTCATCAATAAAAGGTGTGCAGGTGAATCACGCATCTTCTGTGACAGCTGGACTGGAATGGATGATGGAGCAATAGACAGGCGGCATGACATGGGTTCGCCACCCGCAGCCAGACTTCCTCAACGGAGAAAGATACTCTGCACCCGTTTGTTCCTCTCTCTCTCACACACACACCTTCAGTGACATAGCAATCTATTTTGCCAGGCCATTCTGCCTCCTTTGAAAATGTGAATCTCTCATATCTGTACAGTACTTGATAATTAGTTAAAGAATTGACATTCTTTAACCCTTACCAAGTATCTCTATGAAATCCACATTATTTTATTTTTATAAAGTGAATTGCATGGGATTATATATTTTATGCCAAGAGATGAATGTGGCAGTGAAGTATATTAATACAGTGGTGCATAACTTGCATGCTTGACCTAACTCATCTGACTCTTACACTGTCAAGTGATCCTTACTGTATGCAGCTGCCAGATGGCATTGTGACATTTTGATAATTTGCAACATTTTCATAAATCAGCAAGAAAGGGAGCATGTGTATTTAAGGTGACCATGTTTTAACTATGTCCTGAATTTCAGGTGTTACTGATGACAGTTGGCATTCTGGTTGGATAGCAGGGTTTCACCCCATGGCAGAGTTCACATTAATCCACATGAATGACCTCCATACTATCCTGGGAAACCACAACGTGACATTTATTTCACACAAGTAAGCAGCCATCTTTACAAGATGTTTCCAGCAACATTTTAGCTCTTTCTTATATGCATGGCTGATCCATGCACTTTGTCATTTTATTTTCTTGGAATGCGACAAGCTTACCGGAATGACATAATTCACTTGCATTAACGGCTTAAAAGATCTTCAATAAGCCTAATTCATCTGCATGCCTTCACCCTGTAAGCTATTTTGATTTTTTCCAGATGTTCTTAGTGCTGTATGAACATCATTGCCTTTGTCTTTGAGTTTTTCATGAGCTTGTATGTGTATCTACTTGTATTTTCCAAGTGTATTGCTTATCCATATATTGTTGTGACTCACTTGTGTTCTGTTGTCAATAAAAACTAGGACTCATATTATCTTTTACCTGAAGGTGTATGGACCAATTCCTGTACTATATGAATTTAGTAGAAGCCAGGATCACACAGAAACCACACGTTCATATCTTCAGTATATATTCATAAGCACATAGAAGATGGTGAACTGTTAAATTGGGATTTTTTTGTAATTTAATAAAGTCAGTGCTCGCAGGATTATTATATGTCTCACCTAGCAGGTGTCTCACATTATAACAGACATCACATTTCTAATGGGGTATGTACACTGAAGAAGGACATCCTGTGACAATTCTGGGAGCACTGGAAGCAGGACAATAGGAAGCCATCGGTCTGAGTTACTATACAGTTACTATACAGTGTCAGAGTCTACCGGGAGACACCAGTTACCCACCAGCAGAGCATCCATGATGGTGTCCTTCTCCACTGAGTAGGAACAGAGTAGTGTGAATCATCAGCGATAGAAACATTTTTTAACAGGAGACCAACATAGTCTGGAAGACCCTTTTGGATCCCAAGAACAACTTATGCTAGATATTTGCTCTGGATCTTCCTTGTGAACGGAGGATCAACTTATTCCTCCTGTTGGACAAATGGTCCTTCAAACTGTGTTCCCCAACTCTGTCCTTCTGTTTATGACTGGCAGGCAAGTTTCTCCTGGCAGTTTCTGGTTCTTGGGATTTGTAAATATTCGAAGAACCTGTTTTGACCATGACATGTCAGAAAATGTGGTAAAGCTTCCCACTTATGCAGACTTACTCTTTGTCATAAGTGCAGTGTCCATTATCCTTTCCCTGTGCTACCTACCAACTTTTTTGCTTTTTTGCTCTAGAAATGAAAGTGGATTATAATCTTTTAAACATGACAAAATAAATAAAACATTGCAAAAAAATTTGTCTTTCTACACTGTTGGGGCTGTGAAGATCAAATAGGGTGAAGGAAAGAGGACAGGAAGCAGTAATACAGTAGCGGTTACCACCCCTGACCTTATTCAGGTGCTTGGTGTCTCATGTCAAAAGTAACCACCCATCTAGACAAATTGACCTGAAAGTTCAGATCTGGGGATCAAGGGATGACTACCCTGCTAATGGAGATGCTTCTCCTGGGTGTGTTGCGGATTTGACTAATCGATTATTAAGCAAAGCTTCCCAACTGCTGCATTCTTTAAAGTCAAACTCAAAAGACTCTTTCGCTGCACTTACCGTCAAAAGGATTGTTTAACTGATTTCCTCGCAAGTTTATTCATTCTGTTCTTGGTCCTTTAGCTTCAAAGGACACACAATTGCAATGAAAGGTCACTTCTGTGACTTAATTCTGCTCAAAATACATGTACTGTAAGGTGGCATACAAATGGGAATGAATATGTTACGGCAAAAGCACTCATATCCTGGCAATGCAATGCTTCCTGTGGTGTGATGGAGATAGCAGGTACTGACCACAGGGGAATAAATACACCTCACTCCGCCTTTACTGCAAAGAAGTGTACCCAACACGGAAAAGAACACAACTTCTGTTTTGTTTAACATCACAACTAGTCGGTTCAGACATCCTTCTGCACTCTCAGACAGAGCAGACATGTGGAACTGACTTTATTCAAGTCACTACCATAATGTTTGCATATATCTTGTTTCCAGTGTTACTGAGAGCTGCCGATCAATAATACGATGAAGAAAACTGCAACTGTTGCCGAGTAAGAGCTCATGGAGACAAAGTATTTTTTATCTGCAGTTGTTTTAAATTGATTTAATTTAAAAGAAGATCAAATTTAAAAAAATGTTACATCAAATGCATCTAAATCATTTTTTAGCATAGTTAGTTGGTAAACTAAAACTCTGCTCCCACTGGTATTCATGAGTTGAGTAGCCAGTGTGAGTCCTTATGTTTGTTGTTACAGACAAGACAGGTGTATGATGTGTGTATGACTGGTCCATGAAGGGCATAAACCCACGTATGTGAGTGTTTTGCCCTGTATCAGATCCCTGAAAAAACATTAAACTGTGTATTCCCATCCTGATGTGTATTCCTGCTTATACTTTCACTGTGGCTCCAGAATCCTATTTCTAAAAAAAAAAAAATATATGTGCCTTTTGGCACTTCATTCAGAATTCAATTTTTTGAAAGGGCATTCTCTCTTCGGAAGACTCCTACATCTTCTGTTCCCTTTCAGGTTGGTCAAATTGGAAAAAGGCCCCCTGGAAGGAAGGCCTCACCCCCCCTTATCCCACAGCCATGAGGTAGCTGCCATGGCAGCAGCTTTTTCTCTATTTTTTTAAATAACTCGCCGTCCATTATGACTGACCGCAGCAAACGTGCCCTTTCTCAATAATTTAGATGGCGATTTGTACGGGCGAGAAAACACCTCAACTTTTATTCTTACACTGACTGGTATGGTCGATACTTCCAACTGTGGATGCTGGGCTGCCGACCAATTAAGTGTTTAGCGGGCTGTCAGGGACACACATGCAAGTGTTCAGTCACGGAGAGCCAGAACATTACACAAACGGCGTGGATGGTGGCCATTGCAGCAGGAAGTGCAGAACGAGGAGACCCTCCAGAGCAATATAAACATGATGTACAAAATAACTGATGGCTCCCTGACCCTGCAGCTGAGTGCCCACTATACCTGGCCATTTCCCCAAAGTGACCTAGAATGTAAGGTTTCTGTACTGAGCTACTAAAAATAATTTAGCCATTTATGCAACTGGGTAATTTTTTCCTGTTTCAATTCCTCTTAGCTACCATGAGTAAGGGTATTACAGCAGGAACATTGATTCAAACCTTGCATTCAGACCTTCGGAATAAAGGGTGACAGATCCAACCATGATGCCAGCTGCCATCACCAAACACTTGTTGCCATATCAGTTTTGTCTATTTTAATTAACTTTCCCCTTTAACAAACTGACTAACAAACCAAGCAGTCATGCTGAAATAATTATTCAAGCTGATAAATTCAAAGAGACGAACCCAAGACCTTGGAAAAGACAATATATTATATCCTCTAGTGATCAATTGTAAAATGTTTTCATTAACAGGGAAAACAGTTTGCAAATCCGTTGTTTGCTATTTTCTTAACTGGAACACAAGCGATTCATTAAACAGTGCGACAGACATGACCATCAATTATGTAACTGCAGCAAAAGAATACTTTACAATTTGCTGTACTAATGTTTCAAAGGGAAAATCATATTTTTCTGTCTTTCAAACTGCATGTAGAGGTAAAAGTAAAATATGCATCTAAATAATAGATATAAGCTAATATGGTCTATTTTAAACATGTGCTGACATACCATACAATGTATTTGCTTTGATAAATTGATCAAATATAACTTATTCCACAAAACTGATCTGTTAGGGAACTTCCTCCTGTGAGGGGAGATTTTTCGCAGTTTTTGTTATTTTGGTATTTTTGTCATTAAAGCTGTTTATATGATTTTAACAAACGATTTAAATTCCTTCATGTTTATAACATATTCTAGTAAGGAATAAAATGACCCAGTGTTACATCCCCACTCATGTACAACATTTCATTGAGGTACTTACTCTGAAATAGCACAGTACAAATTACCCAGCTGTGTACATGAATAAATCACTGCAAGTAACTTGACATTATAAGTTGCTTTAGGAAGAAAGTGTCAAATAAATAAATTTATTAATAATAATAATAATAATAATAATAATAATAATAATAATAATAGCAGTATTAAATCTGTTATTTAGATACCATATTAAGAGAATATTCAGTAAATCATTCAGCTTTTTAGTGTTGTTCCACTAAAAACCAAAGAAATGCATGCAGCATATATATATATATATATATATATATATATATATATATATATATATATATATATATATATATATATTTAATTTTCATTTCAATGGATTTCTGGGAGAGTGTGTCAGTGTTTTCAGGCATGACACTATATGAGGGTGGGGGGGGGGGGTTAGCTAAATATATCATAATAAGATTCAACAACTATAAATTCACCAAACAGGACTTTGCAGAAGTGCTGAACTTGAAGAAATGCCCTGTGTTCTGGCCAACGGCAGAGGAGAAACAGGCTGGAGATGGTGCCCAGTGTGTGCCAGACCACCATTGCATAAAATGTGAGCTAGAAAATTGGTTTGTGTGGAGTGGAGGCCTGTTTCTCGACAGCATGAAGGTACACGGCCACACATGGCGACTCGTGGACCCGTCACAGAGCCGCTCGCTCAGCTGTTGAGTAGATAAGTGAACACGCTTAAGAGGCGCCACACACTGCGGACCTACACGGCGCTGCTGCGAGCTCCCCGTTCCCATCTTCTTAATCATCCCCATCCGTGTAACAGCTGTCGGGTGGTGCAGATGTGAGCAGTGTGCTGGGGGCAGGGTGAGGGTGGGAAAATGTCAGCTGACAAGGAGAAAAATGTACCTCCGGGTTTGTTAAGGTTCGAGAGCCTCGCCTGGCTGCTCGCTCTCTCGCTACGTCTACACATCCAGTCAGTCATTAACGTTGCCCCTTTACATGCAGACCTACAGAGGTGTTCCAGCACATTCTGCTGACAGCGAGTTTCACATATTTTTCTGTAGCTTGTATATTAGCTACAGACACAAGATAAAGTGTTCTTTGGTGCATGTAATATAATAAGAAAAATAAGTCTAAATGCACCACTGTTTTAAGCAGGTGGGTTAGTGATCATTATTCATTTAACAGACATCTTCCTCTAAAGCAAATTATGTTTATTCCATCATTTTTACAGCTGGGAAATTTTTACTGGAGAAATTCAGGCTAAGTACATTGATCAGGGCTACTGTAGCAGAAGGTGGGATTCAAACCAAGGCCATTTAGGTGGAAGGGGGCAACTTCAAGCACTATGCCATCTGCTGTGGAACTGCTGTGCTATGACAGAACAACCTGGGTTTGAATTGCAGCATACAATACATATTTATAAGTTTAAACAAAATAAATGGAAAATTAAATAAGTAATGGGTGATGAAACATTGAATGTAGTCATGATTATTGTTGTTCATTAAATACTAGAAAAACAGTCAATACCAATGTAATTGTGTTCTTTAAGGCAAAAGAGTGATAGTTAAGTATTGACTCAACAACTGGGAAATTCAGGGTAAATACCTCATTCACGGATATTAGAATACAAAGTGGATTTGAAGCTGGGTTCACATCCAATCCAGGAGCGCTAACCATTTGCTGCTGTGGTTGAAGAATAGAGCCAAGCAAACTGTATGCTCTTTGAATGTCTGATCGATACTTTACTTCTTATTATACAGTACCTGGTTAATTTAAAAGTCACAAAAATGTGCTTTACTTTTCAAAATAATATCCTTATGGTAATATCTTACTGCATCTTATACGGCTTTCCTTCAAGCATGTCACAAAACATGTATAGCACTGACTACCCCGTATCGAGGAATAGCCTGAATATTGTTTGAGAGTCCAACAGGAGGTGGCCATTGATCCTTTAGGGTTCAAGAATGAGAGTCATGGAGTCAAGTAGGAAAATTTGAGTGAAAAAGAAATGGAAGCTGAACAGTGAGCTTTAGTCGCAGTGCTTCATCCGCCTCCATGTCGCCTGACTGAGCCAGTTTTAATGTAAATATACTGTATAAAAATCATGTATCCACCATTCACCATAACAGCAGTAACTCAGTACTCTTCTTCTTCTTCTTCTTCTTTCGGCCACTCCCGTTAGGGGTCACCACAGTGGATCAATTGTTTCCACTTCTCCCTGTCCTCTGCATCTTTCTCTATCGCACCCACCACTTGCATGTCCTCCTTCTCCTCTTAGGCCTTCCTCTCTTCCTCTTGCCTGGCAGCTCCATCCCTAGCATCCTTCTCCCAGTATATCCAGAATGTCTCCTCTGCACATGTCCAAACCAACACAATCTTGCCTCTCTGACCTTGTCTCCAAACCGTCTAACCTGTGCTGCCCCTCTAATATACTCATTTCTAATCCTGTCCATCCTCGTTGCACCCAATGCAAATCTTAACATCTTTAACTCTGCCACCTCTAGCTCTGCCTTCTGTCTTTTAGTCAGTGCCACCGTCTCCAACCCATAAAGCATAGCTGGTCTCACTACCATCTTGTAGACCTTCCCTTTCACTCTTGCTGGTACCCTTCTATCACAAATCACTCCTGACACTCTTCACCCACTCCACCCTGCCTGCACTTTCTTCTTCACCTCTCTTCCACACTCCCCATTACTCTGGACTGTTGATCCTAAGTATTTAAATTCACCCACCTTTGCCAACTCTATTCCCTGCATCCTCACTATTCCTCTGTCCTCCTTCTCATTTATGCACATGTATTCTGTCTTAGTCCTACTGACCTTCATTCCTCTTCTCTCTAGAGCATATCTCCACCTCTCCAGGGTCTCCTCAACCTGCTCCCTACTCTCACTACAGATCACAATGTCATACGCAAACATCATAGTCCACGGTGACTCCTGTCTGATCTCATCTGTCAACCTGTCCATTACCATTGCAAACAAGAAAGGACTCAAAGCTGATCCTTGATGTAATCCTACCCCCACCTTGAAAGCATCCGTCACTCCTACCGCAGACCTCACCACTGTCTTTGTACATATCCTGTACCACTCTTACATACTTCTCTGGCACACCGACTTCCTCATACAATACCACAACTCCTCTCTAGGTACCCTGTCATATGCTTTCTCTAAGTCCACGAAGACACAATGCAACTCTTTCTTACCTTCTCGGTACTTCTCCATCAACACCCTCAGAGCAAACAACGCATCTGTAGTACTCCTTCTCGGCATGAAGCCATACTGCTGCTCACTAATCGTCACCTCCCTTCTTAACCTAGCTTCCACTACTCTTTCCCATAACTTCATGCTGTGGCTGATCAATTTTATCCCTCTGTAGTTACTACAGCTCTGCACATCACCCTTATTCTTAAAAATCGGTACCAGTACACTTCTTCTCCACTCCTCAGGCATTGTCTCACTTTCCAAGATTACATTAAACAATCTGGTTAAAAACTCCACTGCCATCTCTCCTAAACACTTCCATGCTTCCACAGGTAGGTCATCTGGGCCAACAGCCTTTCCATTCTTCATCCTCTTCGTAGCTGTCCTAACTTCCTCCTTGCTAACCCATTGCACTCCCTTATTCATAATCCCTACATCAACCAATCTTCTCTCTCTCGTTCTCTTCATTCATCACCAGTAACTCAGTACTGCATTAAAATAATTGTAGAGCAAACATCAAAAGAGAACAAAAATTTTCACATTGGAACAACAAAGAATTTTAAAAAATACAAGCACATTATTTACGTGCAGTTGCTATGCACTGTAAATATATGTTTAGATCCATTTGCTTAATTTGTCCAGTTCATCACTATTCCTCCAGAAGATGGAAGACGGAGGGGAACAGCCAAGAAGTGGCCATTTCGCAAGCGGCAACAGTAAAGGCGACTCACTGAAAATGTGAATCCCCACTACTGTGACGGGGGTCAGCTGGCAATCTGAATTTTAAAAGGAATATGAACAGTGTCTGTTTTATTTGTGAGCTGAACTCAGCGCCCTGCGTCATGAATCCAATATATGTCTTAATCTTCCGGGTCTTTGAAGTTGCAAGTTTCTGGATGCGGCACCTCAAGATGAAAACACCTTCTTCTCCACTTTGAGCTTTACAGGTCCAAGAGTCCAGATTTTTAAAGCAATTTCCAAAGCACACAAATGTGTTTTTTTATATACAATTTTCTGAGTGTAACATAAGACATTTATTTGGGTGCTCATCCAGCAATGCTCAATATAAAAGCTGTACCCATAGAATATGAGTTTTCAAATAACATTTACTTGCTCAAAAGACCTGGCTACTGAATGTAGGGTTTTCCTCAAGGATCCATTATTTTTTTCTTAAACACTTTTATTATTAACTCTTACTCAACTGGCTCTATTGTCCAGTTCAACTTACAGAGGTTTGTACATTAAGCCAATTGCAGTGGTTTATTCATTTATACAGCTGGGTCATTTTTACTGTAAATATCTTGCTGAAAGGGTTTACAACACAAGCAGAGATTTGAATCACGGTCTTGTGATTGGAAAGCAATGACTCTAAACGCTGTGCCACCTGCTGCCCTGTAAGCGACTAAGTGGTATATGACATTAATGAAAAATAACTAGAAAAACAAATGCTTTTCCTGGGGTTCATCTGAAGACCGAGCTCAAAAATCCAGGAAGCTGCATCAGGACACACTCTATTCGTGTCTTTCATCACCATATTTATTTGTACATGTTGAGCGCCATGAACGTACGAACTTTTATCACATATCCGTTCAGAAGCTTGAGCTGAGTTGGCAGTTCATCTCCTGAAGCTTCTGACAACAATGTCCACACACTAAGGACTGTCAGCATTTGTTGTCTTTATTGTATGACGTGAAAACCAAGCAAGCTAGAAGGATGTGATGTTCAGGTGTGGCAAAAGGCAGCACTCTGCTCAGACCCCTTTACGTTGAGGAAAGTGAGGGTCGGGTCGGGTGTGCTCAACACACATGCTTTCAACTCATGGGTAACACCTTTGAGTCTTTGGACTCTTGAGTTGCACATGGTTGCACACTTACCTGGAGGGAAAAAACACCAGGTGCTTTCAGTTAGGAAGAATACAGAACTATTTGTATTTCATATTCAGTGCGTTTATATTGGCAGCTGTGTTGTGTTTGCTTGTAAGCTACTTTTAATGAAAAAATATGGGGAAATAAAAAAAAATTGCATAAATTCACCAAATACCTCTTCCTACCTGGTCACTCCCCAAGCCCGGCCTACTCAGGTGTGCCCCAGATTTGCTCACAGCTGCTGCTTATATACACAGACGTAGAAAATCCAGAACAGGGGATGCTTCCTCGTGGTGCTCAAGCAACTCCCCCTCTTAATATTTGTGAATAACTCCTTTGCATGATAGTGCTTTTTTTGGTCCCCCGACACCTGAAAGGTCCCATCGGTTACATGAGCCACATGACTGACGACATAAAGAACAGCTGTCTATTCTCACTGAGTACCTTTAAGTTGTACTTGAGCTACATAATTTGGCTGTTTTCAGTAAAACCATAGTGGGTGAGGACTTTATTTACGGAACTCTTGGAAAAACAGAATTGGGACATTTAGGCAGGAAACGAGGAGAGCACTGAGACTGCAGGCATGGCAGGGGGTTCGGGTGGGGGAGGGGTTTGGGGGCATCGCAGGGCAGGTAGTTCTCCTGACGGCCACAGCAGGGGAGGAACCATCTATAGCCACATCAGTGGCTGGCGCACGCGGCGAAACCGTCGCCCACACTTTGAACGGGAAATAAATTAAACAACAAAAGGGAGGCTGACATTCAGGGGGTTTCAGTTGATTGCTTTAGCCAACGGCTCGTAGCGCCATGGTGGCGAAAGCAATTCACACTCAGCTCGGGCTGCACACGCGGATTAATGCGACACCCGGGGAGGCCTGCTTCTTCCACCCAAAGGTTCCGTGATGCATTATTGATTGACGCAGCGCGTGAACAAGTGAGTGGTTTCATTCTGAAGGAGAAGGACCCCAAATTTCTCTGCATCCTTGAGCAATGTGCTACACTCAGTCAATAGGGGGCAGTCAGAGGCGCGTCATTGTTTCCAAGTTAGAAGACAACAAAGAGCTGACAAAAAGAAAGGAACTCATTGTCTGAAATTTCACACCTATGTCAATGTTACGGGTTCACCAACAATTGGGAATCAAACCCATGTCCGCATGTTTGAGCAGAAGAGGATGCCAGTCAAAATTCCAGCATGTCAACTCTTTACTGATGGAGTTTGTGATGTTTCTGCCTGATGGTGACACTCTAATCTGGAATTAAATTTTCTGATCATGAATTCTGCATTAATTTTGCAGTGGGCAGTGCTGATTTTATGTATGTTTTATGATATTTAACCTTATTATGTGAAGTTTAGCCATATTCAACATAAGTATGGGAGGAATATATGCCATAAGCCTTTGTCTAGATCATTTTAACTGGTCAGAATCCGTTTGTAGTAATTCTGCTCAACACATATTTCAACAAAAAGCTTAACATCAGCCTGAGGATATTTATTTATTAATTTTTCTTCCTCCATAGTAACTTACATTGCAGGTTTTACACTCCAATAATTATTGATCCTGCAGGTATTAATACTGTACCTATGCCAATTTTTACTGTACTGATTAATATTAATTACTTTGACCAAGTTTACTCAGGTGCAAGGATACAAACCCAGGTCCTTCAAGCAGAGGCTTAAACCACCTCACTGCCCACAGCCCCTTAATTCAATAATGTACACAAAATCGTAACTTCTGCTATTTATATGCAGAATGAAAATGACTTAATGTAATGAGTCCATTAATATTGATCCTGAGAGTAGTGGACAACAGTAGGATGAGTCAGGGATGCATCATCACTGTTATAAAAAGGTGGACTTCATTCATTCATTCATTCATTCATTCATTCATTCAGTATTGATAACCAGTGAATGGTTATGGTGGTCCAGTGCCTGTCCAGGAAGAATGGTGTTTTGTTTCTACTAATATGTGTTTAAAATAGAGGGGAGACAGTGGGGAAAGGAAAACAATTATTTTGCCACAAAATAGCTTAAAAGAAATAAATATCTGAACTGAGCCCAGCTGTACCCAACATGAAACTGTCAGCTATCGGTGTGGGGTTCTCTGCCATGTGGTATCGTAAGAGCTAAACACGGACATCAGATTGGGGTTTGAGGCCCTAGAATTGACTGCAGGGAATCCCATACCCTTTTCTGGAGGACAGATCCACACACACACACACACACACACACACACACACACACACACACACACACACAGTTTCTCAGGGGATGCTGCTGTTTTTGACGACAGACTGGTGTCTAATGCGATTTTTAACTAAAAAAAAAGTATGCATTAGTGCACTTTGAAATTTGTGAATTTTGAACGGGGAGAGGTTGCGCGGGATTTTAGCGCTTGAAAACCAGCGTTTATTTTGAGATGGCGCCCTCTATTGGCTGTCCACCGAGAGTTAAAATCCGGAATTCGACCTGAATCGGCAGTCAGCGTATCCATGTTATCGACAATTTTTGTATTTTAAACAATTGTTTCCTGATATGGTTTAAGAGGGTCAGTGATCTTAAGAATTGTACAGAAACATACAACTTTAATAAACTGAACTTGAGAATATTAGATACAATCGGAAACTAACGTGGATTGTTCTAGATGTGCGCCTGTGTCTCTATGGCATCACTGGTAAGTATATAAATAAAATAATAATAATAATAATAATAATAATAATAATCTATTACACTTGTCAGCTCTCACCAGGTGAAACGAGAACGCAGAAAAACTGACTAAGTCGCATATTTGCTGTTTGGAATTTGACCCTCAACAAAAATGGCCAAATACGACTTGACAAAAAGTCTATCTGAAAGGCGGCGAGGCAAGATGTGAGAACCCCTCCGGTCATTTAATTCAATAAATTAAAATTAAAAAGATAATAAATTTGACGTTAGCACGACGTGTTTGATATGAATCTATTATTTGGTTACGAATAAGCAGAGCAGCCACTGCCACTAAAACGCATAACTGGCCGGTAGCTCAGTGGACGACGCCGACAGCAATGCTTCCGGAAACACAGAGCGTGAACATAGACCGCCCCCTTGTGGAGAAAGCGCGTAAACACAGCAACACTGTGAACTGCCCCCTTCTACACACTGCAGTCTTACTTTTTGGTTGTGTATTTTGACCTTTATGTGGTGTAATAAAATAAAGTATCACAGACTGATGCACACTTTTAACAAACTGTTTTCAGTACCTGATTATATTGCTTTCTAACAGTTGCTTTACATTGCTTCTGAGGGTGCAGTCCTATTTCTCAGGGGGAGAAATGTAGATTTTTTTTCATGGAGGTTTGCATCAGGGCTAAGAGACTATAAAGGTGATTCCTCTGGGCTGTATTTGGAGGAAAAAAATAATTAACTACTTTATGTTCATAGCTGGAAGTGAAGATTCTGCCATGTTGAAAATGATATGAAAATAAGGTAAATTATAACTGTTTGTTTTTGGAGATAACAGATAGATTTTACTTAATGAAAATAATGGATTCATATACTTAACACATAAACGGTTACCACAACAAAAAGAAGAAGTGTTGTAAGCCCTTTTCTGATAAGAGTTAATGGACAAAAAGGCATAGAAAAAGAAAAAGAGATTATGTTTCTGACAACTTAACAGTTCTTGGTGTTACACGAATGTTGTTTGGGTTTCTTGAAGATCTTGCAAATGCCTTACTTTAGGCTTTAGTGACAGTCTGTGTCTTAATACTCCTCCCCTTCTTCATCGCCCTCAAATGAGTCAATCCCCACCTCTTCGTAGTCCTTCTCCAGGGCAGCCATATCTTCTCGGGCTTCAGAGAACTCTCCCTCCTCCATGCCCTCTCCCATGTACCAGTGGACAAAGGCTCTCTTGGCGTACATCAGATCAAACTTGTGGTCCAGGCGGGCCCAGGCCTCGGCGATGGCAGTGGTGTTGCTCAGCATGCACACGGCCCTCTGGACCTTGGCCAGGTCTCCCCCGGGCACCACAGTTGGTGGCCGGTAGTTGAGTCCCACCTTGAAGCCAGTAGGACACCAGTCCACAAACTGTATACTGCTTTTCATCTTGACAGAAGCAATGGCTATGTTGACATCTTTGGGAGCCACATCTCCACGGTAGAGCAGGCAGCAGGCCATGTATTTGCCATGGCGAGGATCACACTTCACCATCTGATTGGCTGGCTCAAAACAGGCTTTAGTGATGTCAGCCACAGACAACTGCTCATGGTAGGCCTTCTCAGCGGAGATCACCGGGGCGTAGGTGGCCAGGGGGAAATGGATACGAGGGTAGGGTACCAGGTTGGTTTGGAACTCCGTCAGGTCCACATTCAAGGCTCCATCAAAGCGTAAGGATGCTGTGATAGAGGAGACAATCTGGCTAATGAGCCTGTTGAGGTTGGTGTAGGTCGGACGTTCAATGTCCAAGTTTCTGCAGCAAATGTCATAGATGGCTTCATTGTCGACCATGAAAGCACAGTCGGAGTGTTCCAGGGTGGTGTGGGTGGTGAGGATGGAGTTGTAGGGCTCAACCACTGAAGTGGACACTTGGGGAGCTGGGTAGATGGCAAACTCCAGCTTTGACTTCTTGCTGAATTCCACAGAGATTCTTTCCATTAGCAATGAGGTGAAGCCAGAACCAGTTCCTCCACCAAAGCTGTGGAACACCAGGAAACCTTGGAGTCCACAGCATTTTTCAGCCTGATGAGAAAAAAATAGACGACAGTTCAGTTAGGTTATCACTGATGAATAGTAAAATTATTACTTAAACAGAAAGTAAAAATCTGCTCATGTAACTGATACTTCTACTTAAAAGAATTGTTTTAAATTGCTCTGGATTAAAGCAGCAGATATTCAGTGGGGGGAAAAAAAACAAAATATTGCCAGACTAAAAACCTATTCCATTCAACTCTGATACTCATCTGTATCCATGTTTGCCTGGATTTGCATAATAATACTTTAGTAATTTCATACCAGTTTATGGACACGGTCCAGAACTGAATCAATAAGTTCTTTGCCGATGGTGTAGTGCCCACGAGCATAGTTGTTGGCAGCATCTTCTTTGCCCGAGATGAGTTGTTCAGGGTGGAACAACTGCCGGTGGCTGCCTGTTCGTACTACATCTGAAAATGCAATACTGAACATTTTAGGTAAAAAGCACAACTGGACCATTGAGCAAAAAAACCTGGACCCAGTAGAAAAATAAAAAGGCACTTTATTCTGCAGAAAGACAAAGGATGCAGTCATCCCACACTGTTTGGCCAAAAATTATTAAACCTGAGTGCACTGGTTTGGTTAAAGGTGAATTTTGCCTTTGTCTAAAATATGGGTGATGGAATAAAATACCAGGTATCAAGCTTTCCAAACTTTCCCAGGTGAAAGAGATGGGCAGGGTCTTAAATTTCAAATATACTGTTGGGCTTCTCAAAACGAATGAGTAATTGAATCCAGACAACGCTAAAAATTCTGTTTAACATATTTGTTCCACCCAGAACTGTCAAGATCACTGCCTTTCATTCAAAAATTGTACAGGATTCCAATTTTATCCAATAATTTTTTTCATATAACAGTAACCTCTATAAATGCTTGTCTAAATGGTTGGGATACGTTTTGATCACCTAAGAAATGTGACTCCAACATGGACTTCTACAAATACCTCTTGGCTACATCATTTTATTAAAGCCTTTGACAAAGAGTATAGATTACAGACAGAATTAACCAAAGATGAGAAAAAACTTATTGCACTGGACAATTCCAGAAGAAAACTTTCAAGCACTAGCACAGAACCTACCTCACACCAGTATTTCTTCATAGGCTGTCCCCAAGCATATCACAGCTGTTTTTAATGTAAAGCCATTTTGGGCACTTTTAAACATTTATTTTAAGAATGTGGGCAGAATGACTGAAATATAAGTAGGGATGAACTCTTCTGTAGACAAAGCTTGGTGCTACTCTATTTCACATGCCATTTAAAATCTCCCCCTTGTTTTTTTGCCTAATGAATAGGACCAAAAACTCAACCAGGTATTTTGTTGCCACTCATCCAAAGTTCTTATTGACTTACCAATGACAGTGGGCTCCAGGTCAACAAAGATGGCCCGGGGAACATACTTGCCACTACTGGTCTCACAAAAGAAGGTGGTGAAGTTGTCGTCACGCCCCCTGTCCTTCTGGCTGGGCATGAGGCCATCTGGCTGGATCCCATGTTCCAAGCAGTACAGCTCCCAGCAGGCATTTCCCATCTGGACCCCAGCTTGGCCAATGTGGATTGAGATACACTCACGCTGAAAAGATTTGGGGGGAGGTAATGTCATAAATTAATCTAAAAAGAAATCTGTTAGCTATCCTACATGGCAGCAAGTAGTATACGTTTTATAGATATGTCCAGGGGCTGTCATATATCCAAAAAGCTCTAATTGTACCCTTCAGAAAGTTTATACATTTGGATACTGAATTAAATCACAGCTTGTCTATGATGTGGTTTGTAACAAAACCCTTTTCTTTATAAATGCCCTATGCAGAAAATACACAAACACAAAACCACAACGCATTCTGATCCTGGGTTTTTGGCCCCCTGTGCAGCATAGACTTGGACTGTAGAACTGTAGTCTCTTTCTCACTTCACATCAGTCAGAACCTCTCGTGAGGAAGACCTTTAAATATTCAGTTAGGCTATGCCAACTAGCAGCAGCCAGCTCTGTTAACAAGGTGCCTGTAAAGGTGGGCAAGTCTGTTCAGAGTGTTGGTGTATTCCCTCCCCCTCATATGCCACACGTCTGTCAGAACCCAACTGGAATCATTCAGCTGACCTTGGTCCCTCTGCATCGAAACTGGAGAAAAAATCATACATGACTAGCAAAACCCCCCAGCTTATGAACCGTGTGAAATTTAAAGGATTGTATTTCCATATACGAAAAGGTGATCCATCTGTTGGTGCCCTAGGGGTGAAGCCAGCAGAGAAGGGTGGAGTCAGCAGAGGCACAACTCCTGCCACGTCACCATGTCACAATACCATAGTGCTCTTAGCAGAACCAGACTTTGTCAGGTCATGGATTTGACTGTTGGAACTCAGCAATGCCTTTTCAACCCCTTGTGACTCTTACTGGTATGCAATATGTATATGCCTGTCTGGAGGAGGTGCATCTGCTGGATTCTTCATCTGTGGAGAAGGATTGCAGTGTTGTCACTGGGCAGTTCTTTTTTAAATGCCCCAGCTCACCACACTGCCAGCACTTAGAACGTTTCCTTCTGTGCCCCACAACTGGGGAGACGGACCCTAATGCCATTACTGTGCAGTCCTTTCTCCGATGCCCTAGCTTGCCGCAACGCCAGCATTTTGTTCGCTTTCTTCTTGGGTTTACAGGAGGAGTGACTGATTCCAGTGCCACCTCTTGGTTCAGGTCCAAAACCTGGGAATCAAATGCCAGTGCCACCTCTGGGCAATCCTTTCTCAAATGTCCCAGCTCACCGCAGCAACAGCTATTTGATGTTTGCATTCTTTGGTCTACAGGTGGGGAGAAAGGTTCCAATGCCACCTCTGGGCAATCCTTTCTCCAGTGTTCCAGCTGATCATAGCTCCAACTCTTTGATCTCTGCCTTGTGGCTGACTGCAAGACCTGTTGGGCACAGGTAAAAGATGGGGCTACAGGAGAGTGACATTCTTGCTTATTTTCATAAGGTAATGCCCCAGGAAGGAGATAGGATGTCTGAAGTACAGGGGTAGAAAGGGCTCGGGGCTGATCTAGGGGGTTTGATCCTGGGTCTCTTCCTACTACTATGTATTCCTCCGCCAGCTGGATTGCCTCGGCCAGACATGCTGGCTGGTGACACCAAAGCCATTCAGCTGTCTTCTGTGGGAGCGCATAGATGAACTGTTCCAGTGTCACCAGCTCCGCAATCCGATGCTCTGACTGTGTCTCTGGTTGCAGCCACTGTAAACAGGAGTTGTGCAGTTGCAGGGCAAAGGCGTTGGGCCCATCAAAGTCTTCATAGCAGAGGCTCCGTAGCTTTTGCCTGTGGACCTCGGCTGTCGATCCCACTGTCTCCAAGACAGCTTTATGGAGAGCTCTGCGATCAGCTGATGGGACCAATTTGGCTGCTTCCAAAGCTTTTCCAGTCAGCAATGGGGTTAGATGAACGTTCCACTCTGATTCTGGCCATTGGTAGCCCTGAGCAAAGCGTTCAGAAATGTTCAGGAAAGTCTCTGGGTCATCTTCTGGAGACATCTTTGCCAACTGTACAAAGTGAGATGGTGTAGAGCCTGATTGTCCTTCCATAATCGTGGCCAACAATGCTTTTTGTGTAGCAAGCAATTCTTTTATTGTACGCCGGTCCTCTGACTGTATTGCTTCCTGCTGCTGCTGTGCAGCTTGCTGTTGCTGCTGCAGTGCAGTGAATTGGCTAAGGAGGAGGAGCAGAGCTCTGTCGTCCATGGGGTCCTAGTCAGTCCTGATCCTGGGTTTTATTGCTGTGACACTTCCTTGATTCTTCTCACAGGATGACACTTGGACTCAGGTTTTGCTGAACTTAGCTGGAGGGTTTACTTACAAGAATGTAGGACCAGAATGGATTCCAAAAAATGCTAAATAATGGACAAACCTGCAGCAGAGTCTCAAACTTTGAAATGGCAGCCAATTTTTCTTTGCATATCAATTAACATCTCCTCACTGTGAAGTGGGGGTTTAAATAGGCAAGTGGACTATGGCAACTAGATGTTTGTTAGCAGTAACTACAGTAGCTAAGTGAGTGTGTAACTATGGCAACTTCCATTAAGAGGAAAAGGCTATGCAAGGCAGTGTGTTCTGTCCTTACCTTTAATAATTTAGCATATGCTTTTCTCAAATGTAAAACACAAGTTTGAGAAAACAAAAGTGCACTTAACAACAAAGAGTTACAGATGCAGGGTTAAGATTCTCAAAGTCAGTATTTGCCTATGAAATTATTAGGAAATACAGAGAGGATTGCAGTAGATAATATAGTGCAAGTTGTGGAGCAGTCAGGAGATCAGGACAGAGCATGGTCCAAAAAAAGGTAAATTTTGAGACTCTGCTAGAAGGTTGAAAGGGATTCGGCAGTTCTGACTGAGGGAGCTCATTCCACCACACTGGAATCATCTCATGCATGTCACCACTAAGCAGCCAGATGTGGAGAAGCAGAGCAGGTATTAAAATTACTTAAATTTAGTTCATAAAATGATTCAAGGAGACAAAGGTTATATTCACAAAAACAAATTTCACTGCAGAACCAGAATTAGCAGGCCCGAATTAAGGTCCACCAGATGGCGGCACAAAGCGGCGGTAGAGGTGAGCAGAGTACTCATGAGGAGCGCTAGAGAATGTGAAGGAGCACAGAAAAGTGAGTGGGTCATGAAGGAGAACAGTAAAGAGAAAGGATTCCTGTTCTGTCAGCAGAACTGAAAGGAATGACACCTACAGGGCAGCATCTATTGATCTTTAAAGGCTGAGGAAGAAAGATATTATATGATCCTTATGGGTTTGGATTTTACTACTGAGATTCAGTGTTATGAAATTTCTGTTGTATAGAGGCATAACGCTAGCTCAAGACAGACTTCAGCCTCTTGTAAAATATTCTTTCTGGATCTAACCTGAGATTTACATTAATTGTGACTGACTACTTTACTATTATCATTTGCTTTGTGTTTTGGTCTGCCTCACTCTGCTTTCATGCCCTGATATTGTACCATGCAGCCTTCAGCCACATTTCATAGTGAGGGCATGAAGAATTCTATACATGGGCTCAGACAAGGTGTGTGTGTGTGTGTAAGGTGTAAGGAGTGACGTGAGATTAACGCAACAATGATTTCAGAATGACGCTCCAAACAACATAAGAAAACAGATAAAGAGAAAAGGCTGGCCCACAACACAAAAACACCTCCTTGCTGTTTCTAAATTTGGATGTCTTATAACAAGCATCTCCATGTTTTCTTTTTAAATTTCGCAGAAATATAATTTGCATGATAATCAGCACTTCCAAAGCTTTACCGGAGCCTTGCTGTTACCTGCTTTTGCAGTTAAATGAAGTCAAGCATGTCATTATTCAGTCAAGCTTTTGGACCCTGTTGTCAAAAGGTTCCATCTTGATCCCACTGCTGACACCAGTACTCAATTGTTTCAAAGCCACTATTGCAAAGCACACCCAGCCCCGAGACTGCTGCCTTAGTTCAGCATCCACTGGCAACTGAGTTCCAGAATTGCACCCATGTGAGGGGGCTCATTTTGCCTCAGACCATCTATCCTGGTGATCAGTGAACCTGTTTTTACACAGGACTCTTAACAGTTCCCCAGGATGGCAGGGGCATATTGTCTAATCTGGCACATGACTCAGGTCAACAGACTTCAACCTTTGAGAAAATGTTCAACCTGCTTTTTCACCTAAGTGTCTACAAGTGCAGGACTGCAGACCAGACAGGTCTAATGAAACCATCACAGGTTCTCTTCAAAACAGAACAAGCATAGTAAACACTGACAAGTGAAAACAGATAAATAACCCATAATGGCTGCACTACTTGTTTGCAGAATAATAAAATGTGGTAATGATTAACATTTTCAGGGGTTTGAAGAAATTTTATGGACACAGTTTGTTCACAGCCAGCTCCTGTTTCCTTATAGGTTTGGTATTAGAAAGTATTTCACCTGTACGACTGGTGGATGCTGTTGCTATTACACAGTAATTCCTGTGTTCATCTGTTTACTTCTGGCACAACAATTAAAAAATACCACAGAACCATTTGACAGGTACAGGCAGGTATGACAGAGACTCAGAAGTGAAATACTGCAGACTTTTTTAAATATAATAAAGTGCAAAAAGGTTATAACATAGTCTACTTAGTTATTAACAAACAGAATATTATTATTTTTTTTTTATTAACAAACAGAATACAAATGGAACCAAACCTTCCGACACACCTCAAATCTTCCAGCTTCTGTACACTGCGGTATTTTAATAATGTATAGTATTATTATAATAGACAGGCAGCTTGAGAGCTACTGTGAATTTCCTACTGCAATTTCAACTTAGTTTTTCACAGTATTTGAACAAAAAGTTTATAGTAAAAGATATTTTTTATTAGATTTTTGGGTAGCATTAGATCACAGCACACTGACAGACTGTACATGAGGGTATTTTTTTAAATAGTCCATGCCGGTAAATGTATTGCCTCATTTGTGAGAATTATAAAGAATACAGAGTTTAAACTTCTTAGAAATATAAGATACAAGATATATACAGTAATTATTCTCAAATTCCAAGTGCTATGTATCTAAATAATAAGAAAACAGGTCAACTCACCATTTTTGCTTTGTACTGGCTTTGCTTTTTTACGTTTTTTACAAATTAAAGTTTTTAAGTCCATACAGCATGTCGTCAAGGTAGTGACTGTGAGGGGATCACCCAGGCCTTAGCAGGTGTTCTTCTCTATTATAGTGTGTCCCAGAAGGAGGGATGCTGTCCAAAGTATTGCCCCAATCACTTGCCCAGCCACAGCGTTTGTGTAGTAAATGCGTGAAGGACAAAGTCGTACGCCTAGCCTGCTTCTCGAACTGGAGGAACAAAATGCTTGTTTACCTGTTCTATCAGATGGTATTTGTGTGTCCTGAAAATGCACAAAAGTTTTTTTGAAAAACAAGTTTTGCAAGTCAGGCTGAGGATTGTTGTGAGGCCGCCTTCCTCCCCTGAACTGCTGTAAGACATGGGTTTGGTTTCTGAAACTGAAACTAAACATGTAAAAAAAAAAGTGCATTTTGAAATCTGTTTAACAACACAAGGGGGACAGAGATGTGTGTACCACTGGTGTGCTGTTCAGGGCTTCATCTTTTTTGTAGCTGCACAACACATTCTTTTCTCATGATGAACCTTTTCTCCTAACTGCAGATATACAGTATTTTAAAATCAGATTCTTGCAAAGAATTTTGCTCATAGATGTCATCTTCTGTGTAAATTTATAATATATGTTAAAATGTAGGTATATGAGTGAGATGTACACTGCTTTACACTAAAATTAACATCTACAGTTATAAAGCATCACATTCCTAGCCCTTCAGTGAGTTTATCACCGTTGTGCTTGCACAATATTTCACAATTATTCTGATCACATGTAGTAAAGAGCACCAGGTACCGAAGTCAGGGCTGGGTCTTTGGAAATGCATTTCTTTTTATTGTTTAATAAATGAATGCAAAGGTCAGTGTCCTGTATTTATTTGTTTATCTACATACTGGCTGCACTGAAATAAGGATCAGATGCCCATATGTCCGAATATAAGAGTACGCTTTTTAAGGTCTCTGGTTCATCACTTCAGCTGTAGTATTGAGTGTTGCAAAGTTGTGCAGAATAATGATGCAACACTTTATAGCTCTAAACATGAAGTAAGATGTGGCTAGTGGTCACTAAAGCCAAGCAGTTTGTAGACTGTAACACTCACTGCAGCCAAAGCTGCACAACAACCATTTTTAGGCACAGTTCAGTTTGGAAGCCCTGCATGACCCCAAGGAGAGGGGTGCATACAGGAAATGTTCTGCACCTCATGTTTCCCAGGTATCCCCTGTTGTACACAGTCACATTTTTGGTGTGCATCTTATTAAAAATTTGAGTCCTCGGTATATGTGAATAAAATATCATCTGTGTTCTTTAGTTGAAGCCCCTTTTCACAGCAGCTGCAGATGTTTTATTTCTGTAAAGCTTATTTATTTGACACCCTTTCATGGACAGGTGTGGTTTCATAATCTAGTGCCCAGCGATTTTGGGATAGGTTCTAGACCACCTCGAGCCTGACCAGGATGATAGACAGATGCATAGATGACTTGATTTTTTCTTCCACCAGGCACTAGTGTTAGGTATCAGTGGTATGACCCCTGTGGTCAAAGATGACCCTTCTTACATACCAGGGCCATAGAACTACTCCCCAAATGAACAAATCACTACTAAATTTATTATTACAATTAAATAAACTGTATTCATCAACAAACATTTCCCAAGCCATGATTTTCCATATTTTTCCCTAAATTTTACAGACACTCTATGAGTGGCCTCCTGCCCTGTCCTGCTGGTGTGATCATGAGTCCTGCAGAGGACATAAATCATCAGACAACCAAAATACACCGATATTTTATTATCATTAGTATTGAACCTATTTGTCCATCTGGGGTTTTTTTTTACTGGAGTAAGTCAAGGTAATGACCTTGCTGATGGGTAATACAGCTGCAGCACTCTGGTTACAAGTCCATACATCTGAACATCTAGAGAACTTGCTGTTTCCTGATAAATAAGTTAAATGTTCTGCTTAGATCCTCTTCAATATATCAGTACAAAGAGATAAACAAGGTTTTCAGGTTTTCATCATACTTCCATCGCACACTGCAAAGTAGGAAAGCATGTGGGTTAAGCTTGTTTTTCCTGTCATTACTGAGTATAAATATTTTTGATCTGCTGTTTCCGAGTTTTAAAAAAGTCTTCAACTCACAGCTGTAGCCTGGAGGCGCTGGCGCGCCTTAGTTTCTCATACGTTATTGTGACCAATATTGCCACCTAGTGGTAACGCTTACTGTCACAGCCTGGGCAATGGTTATATTTACAGTAGCATTTACTGCTGAATCTGTAAAAAGTACCTTTCAATTTTGTATCTCACTAAGATTTGATGTTTGAGTTTTGGGGTTTCTCAATTATGTGAATTATTTCAGTTAACTTCATTTGCCATGAAATGGCGGATCAACTCAACTGACAGGCAAGCTGTGCAAGGTTTCACAAATATTACGCTGGTTCCTCAAATTACCAAGGGTTGCCTTTCAGTTTTTAAATGATGCTTACTTATTTTCTAAAACTTCTGTGTGTAGCTAACAGCAGTCCAGTCCCAAATGTGTTCATAAATTGCAAAGCCAGGGCATTATTAAATATTTTTCTTTATCCTTCAATGCCAACTTTTTTTAAAGATATAAACCTCTTCCAGCTAAAAATGCAGGATGCTGAATAATGAACAGATTGATTTTAGTGAATTTTACTTGCATTTTGAAAATTATTTTTTGTTATAAACCAGTATCTCCACTTTTGTATGTCACACTGTAGGGACTTTTTAAAAGATAACTAACAAAAAAGCCTCATAAAAATATTTATATTAATAAAATAGTTTGATATAACATATAAGTTATTATTGTGGCATCTGTTCTATTGTCTGTGACTAGAAATTCAGGATTATATCATCAATATTTGCTGCACAAGCCATTCTGTCAAATATTACATTGTCTGTTAAAAAAAAAAAAAAAAAAAACTGGTTGGTAGGAAGACCTTTAGTTTGTTGTGCTGTTGCCATGAACACAACCAAACACAACCTTATTAGCAAATTTAAAAAGGTCAGGGCCAACAGGAAGTGTTTGTATTCAGTAGCTCACAGTGGTTATGTTTAAGCTATAAATATTCATTATACACAGCCAGTTATCAAGAATCAAGAATCAAGAAGAGTTTATTTGTCAAGTACATAGCAACCGAGTATACCATACATCAAAATGCACCCTGATTGAACAGGAGACTGTGCGTGGTTACATTCCAGAAAGAAAAAAATTTACACGAGTAAAGAACAACTCGAAAAAAAAATTACAAATAAAGAACAACAACAAAACAAACAGTCAGACAGTCAGATTTCATAGAGTACATTTCCAGTACATTTCACTACATTTTCAGCCATCGTGTCAGCGCTATCTTGAATTATAGTAGAACTTGGTGAAAAACTAATGCAACTCATGCAACTCCAGACGAAAACAAATGCCATGACATTTCACAAACTTATTGAAACAATGCCACGGTAAATCAAAGCCAAAGGCTTTAAATAAAATAAAACAAAACCGGAGCATGCAAACCACAGAGAATGAGTCCAGCAGAGTCACTGCCTGGTCTGGCACTAGGGGGGGTCAGCCATGTCTCAGTGAAACACAGGATGTTACAGTCCCTCACATCCCGCTGGAAGATCACTCTTCCTCCCAGATCAGCCAGGCCACTCTCCCAACAACTGGCCATCAGCAAGCTGAATCTGGCGCGGGTCCCCCGATGCCTCTGTGTGCGTCGCCATGGTGTCTCTCGGCTGCGTCCCTAATCGCGTCGCCGCAGGGTCCCTCGGTTGCATCCCAATCGCCATCTGCCGTCCAAAGCACCCCAGCCGGCCCCGACAAATCAAATGAATTATACTGAATACAATAGATCTGTTTTTCAGTTCTGTCAGAGTTGTATTAATAACCTGCTTCTGTGGTGTAAACATTTGGCCTTCATTGGTTTCTTCCTTCTTTCCTATCACATATCTGTATGTGTATAAATATATACAGTATGTCTGCTTGTTTGTTCATGGTTAGATATATGCATATACTGCATATACATACTGTATATACATGCATTTTTTGTTGCCTTTTAAAAGCCAACAGAGCACCATTTGAATGGCATAACGTACCAAAACCTTGCTGCTGACCAATCTGATATTTCCAGCAGGATAATATTCCATGCCTTAAGCCACATGTCGACTCATGATGTTTTCACAAACATGACAGTGCTTCTTCTTGACTGCAGCAGCCATCAGGATAGCTTTGGGATGAAGTGATAGGTATTGTGGATAGAATGCAATTATTACCCAAAATCTGCAGAAACTGTGAAGATGACAAGCCTGTGTGGCTTAAGAGGAACCGCTTATACTGATCAGGGTCACAGAGGTCCAGAGTCTATTCTGGAGTTACTAAGTGCAAGGCTAGGAGGGGGTACACAGGACACTGGTCATCAGAGGGTGGCCAGTTAACCTGAAACATACGTCACTGGACTGTGGGAGGGGAACTACAGCACCTGGAGGAAACTCACACAGATACAGGAAGAACATGCAAACTTCACATGGGCTGAGCCAGGTTTAAACCCACAACCAAACGGCACAAGGAGGTCAGTAGTTTGTCTAGTGGATTAAAAAAAAATATATATATATATATATATATATATATATATATATATATATATATATATTTGAATGAATACATGTATATATCAATATAAAATATTTCACATAGCAAACTAGCAAACAAGTTGTGGAAATAGTTTGTTGTGTTATTCTGATGCAAAAACTCACCCAGCAGCTCTTTATGCTCTGCAAACATTTGATTCACTCACTCATTATTAATAACTGCTTGTTCTGGCCAGGGGCTGTGGCCTGGAGTTCATCTCTAAATCACTAAGACAGACTTACAAGGTTTTTCCTGGAGGGGGCGCCAGTTCAGCACTGGGGCTCTGAAAATATCTACGTGTTTAGATTCCCCTCCCCCTAGTCTGTCACCATCGTCCCAGTACCATTCACACATAAAACTTTGAGAAGTGGCCTGTGCCTCATCTGCTGTTGCTTCTCTAACACTCGGAAGACACTCCAGGGGCAGCACCAGAGCTGCAGTGTCTCCGTTCACATTCTGAGAGCAAAGCCATCATTTTCTCCACTTTTCTGACCATTTAGGTGTTGCTGCTGTGCATTTCAAGGCGACGTAGCATACTGAGCTTCCTCCTTTGGACTTAGAGGACCCAGGTTTAAATCCCACCTCCTGCTGTACCCCTAAGCAAGGTCCTGACCCTGAACTGCCCCAGTAAAAATGACCCAGCTGCATAAAGGTATAAATAACTCGCTTAGCACTGTAAGTGACTTTGGAGAAAAGTGCCAGTTAAATCAATAAACATAAAACCCAAGTCACTGCCTTGTCCCCTCCACCATAGCTCCAGGGACTTACTTACCTCTCATTCCAGGTGCACAGGAGATCCGGCCCTCTGTCTGGTTGGCCCATTAGGCCTTTGCATGGACATAAATGTGCTTCCAGTGGCTGCACATCACCCCTCCTTCTTTTTTCATGTTTCTCAGTGACGCACCTCCCCCCGGCAGCTAACTGTCGCTCCCGCCAACACTTGAACCAACTTCCTGCTTCCCCCTGTGCTCCCCCCACCACTATAAATACCCGAGGCAGTCCTCCCCCGGCATTGCTGCCTTCACTCCCCGAACCCTCAGCGTCGGACTGGAGGAACATCTGACAAAATGGTGAGTGTCGATCAGTCCAAAAGTTCATATATAAGCATTTTTTAGACATATGTGTATTTTTCTACCCTGGATTTAGTTTCGGGCATAGTTAAGAAAGCAAAAAAAAAAAGGTTTTAGCTAAAGTAGCACGAAGTTTCAGTTTTCAGATTTGATTTATTCCTGCTTTTTCGATGCCTGATCTGCGATCCATAAAGTTGGAAAGTGCTGGGTTTATCAGGGCCACATTGCGCTCTCGTGCGCCCTAGTGCAACGCAGGCGGGGCGGCCGAGACGCCATGCGGTTTACAGCGGGTAGACAGGGGGAGAGCTGAACTCACTGCAGGGAAACCATGCGGGAGCGCCGCCAAGCAGCTGACGCAGTTGCTCCAGGAGCCGAAAAAAATCAATTTACCCATCTGTCAGTCAGATGAGTAACTTTTACCTTAATTTACCACAGCTGTTGCACAGTGCGCATAAATTAGTTGCGCTTTCACGACACCAAACTTTCGACTTTTCTATGTATTTTGAGGGATTGCTAAAGTAATGGTAGCGGTTGGAACAGATTCAACTGAGACAATTTGGCCTCAGGCTGTGTCTTGGGAGGGCGAGTGGGGGGGCTGTGGGGGATAAAGGGCCCTTCTATACGGTCGGAGAACACAAAGCTGTGCGCGCTGGCGGCCACAAACAAGGGCTTGGGGTGGGGCAAGTCCGGCTCACAGGGGCGCCTTCCTCTCCAACATGTCGGCTCTCTGCGTTACTGTTGGCTTCACAGGGAAACCAGCTCCCATGTGACTCATCTCAGCCACGTGCACCTCAGCCATGGGGCTTCACAGCTTCCCCCAGCCATAAGGGCGACTAAATGGGGTTTAGGAAGCTGGACTATTGGGCTTGAATATACAAATCGAAATACCTAAATACAGTATATATAAACACATAAGTTCAAAAACCGGTAATTTTCTTCATAAGATGAAAACATTTCAGTTAAAACAAATCATCATGTGCCCATGTTAATGTTTTAAAACTTCATAACCGGTTTCGTTTCATGATGTCTAACCGGGTGAATTAAATTCAAGTGATTTGTAAAGTATGTTTGTCAGACGTAGAGGAAGTTGAAGCGGTGTGAAGCACATCTGGTCTAGGGCCAGCAGGGTCGCATTTTTGCTTCTGGGCGTCCTGAGTGAACAAAGGAAATCAAACAGCCATCTGACTGGTTCACCAGTCCTCCCTCTTTTGTTCCATGAGCAGGCATGTGTGCTTTAGAAGTTATTGATTTTCAACAAATTCACAGAGCTTTAAGCACAAACAGACAGGAGACCGCCTGAGTAGGGCCTGGTCACGTTGCATTTTTCAGCCATTACAGATATTTTTCTATTAACAAATAATGCACTTTTGAACTCATATTTATCCATTACTAGCTAGTGAACGGCCTTCCGGAGCATTTATGCACAGCCCTCAGCTGTAACCCGATGAACTGCCAAAAACTTGCTAACGGCTCTCAGTGTAAATCCATATCTGTAACTGACAGGCAAGTGGCCCAGCCCCACATCTGAACATACCGGAAAGATGGACCCCATATTTTGAAATGTGTCCCACCCAAGTATCTGGGAAACATTTAGATTTTTTTTTTTCTCTTTTGAAAGTATGGGATTCTTCATCCATAGCTCACTCTTATCAGCACATACTGTCCTAATATGCAACATGCAGCAAAAAAAAAAAGATTTTCAGATATAGGAATAGGATTTCGAGGAGGTTGTCTGCTAAATGTGCTATAATTTATGAAAGCACAGAATGGCCTCTATAATATACCTTTGGGAGATGTTTTTCCTCTAGAGAAGAGAAGAATGGAGTAATTCATGGAGGACATTACTGTGTTTATATAAACAACGGTTTAAATTTTTTACCCCTTCTTTTTCTTTTGCTCAGCGTGAGTGTATTTCAGTGCACGTTGGCCAAGCAGGAGCCCAGATGGGCAATGCATGCTGGGAGCTGTATTGCTTAGAGCATGGGATTCAGCCTGATGGACAGATGCCCAGTGACAAGACCATTGGCGGTGGAGACGACTCTTTCAATACATTCTTCAGCGAGACAGGAGCTGGAAAGCATGTCCCCAGAGCCGTGTTTGTGGACCTGGAGCCCACTGTCATCGGTAGGGAACTCCGTTCTGCTTCTTAAGTACATACAGAACACCATGAGCTATCTGCAGCATTAATAACTTTAATAATATTCAGCTATTTAAATAATTCAGAGTGAATGCATGGCGTTCAGTATTCTTAAACATTATCTTTCCTGACCCCCTTTATTTCTCATTCCTTCTGTAGATGAGGTACGCACAGGTACCTACCGGCAGCTGTTTCACCCCGAGCAGCTCATCACAGGCAAGGAAGATGCGGCCAATAACTACGCCCGAGGTCACTATACCATCGGCAAGGAGATCATTGATCTGGTTCTGGACAGGACACGCAAGCTGGTAAAACATCTTCAGAATGTTTCTTTTGTCTCTCAGTATGTAAGATTTAACTGAATGAAAGTTTCATTTTGCATTAAAACTTAAATTTCCCCTGTTTCATAATCATGAATTTTTCTCTCTCTCATTTTAGGCTGATCAGTGCACCGGCCTTCAAGGCTTCCTTATCTTCCACAGCTTTGGTGGAGGAACTGGGTCTGGTTTCACTTCCCTGCTGATGGAGCGACTCTCTGTCGACTACGGCAAGAAGTCAAAGCTGGAGTTTGCTGTGTATCCGGCTCCTCAAGTGTCCACTGCAGTGGTTGAGCCCTACAACTCCATCCTCACCACCCACACCACCCTGGAGCACTCCGACTGTGCTTTCATGGTCGACAATGAGGCCATCTATGACATCTGCCGCAGAAACCTGGACATTGAACGTCCAACCTACACCAACCTCAACAGGCTTATCGGTCAAATTGTCTCCTCCATCACAGCCTCCCTTCGCTTCGATGGAGCCCTGAACGTGGATCTGACAGAGTTCCAAACCAACCTGGTACCCTACCCTCGTATCCACTTCCCCCTGGCCACCTACGCTCCAGTGATCTCCGCTGAGAAGGCCTACCACGAGCAGTTGTCTGTGGCTGACATCACCAACGCCTGTTTTGAGCCAGCCAATCAGATGGTCAAATGTGATCCTCGCCATGGCAAGTACATGGCCTGCTGTCTGCTCTACCGTGGAGATGTGGTTCCCAAAGATGTCAACTCTGCCATTGCCACCATCAAGACCAAACGCACCATCCAGTTTGTGGACTGGTGTCCCACTGGCTTCAAGGTGGGTATCAACTACCAGCCACCAACTGTGGTGCCCGGAGGAGACTTGGCCAAGGTCCAGAGGGCCGTGTGCATGCTGAGCAACACCACTGCCATCGCCGAGGCCTGGGCCCGCCTGGACCACAAGTTTGATCTGATGTACGCCAAGAGAGCCTTCGTCCACTGGTACGTGGGAGAGGGCATGGAAGAGGGAGAGTTCTCTGAAGCCCGAGAAGATATGGCTGCCCTGGAGAAGGACTACGAAGAGGTGGGGACAGACAGCGTAGGCGAGGAAGATGAGGAGGGGGAGGAGTACTAAGAAGGAAATCCAAGCTGCCTTCACATTCCATTAAATTCCAAAAGTCGCAGTTTTAGAAAAGTTAACTGTTTATGTACAGCAGTTGACTTTGTTTGGACATTTCCAAAAATAATTATACAGTTTTAACAGACATTCCATGCAGCTACAGGAAGACCTCTCCAGCAATGTTGTCATGAAGCATCAGTGTTTTCAATAAATTCCACTGAAAATGTTTCTGAAATTTATTTCCTACTCAAAGGAAAACCATCTTGATATATATATAAAATCTATACACAATGAAAAGAAACGCCCAACACCACTCATGAGGAGCACTGCAGCATTCTGCCTTATTTTTAATGCGGATAGCAAGATATAAAGTGCACCATTTTGACAGGAACCATCTACTGCTGCTTCTGCAGCTGATAGAAGCCGGAAGGACACAGTTAACTGAGACTGGGAAAACTCATATTTTACTGCCTTTTTACAGTGCTGTTATCACAATCCACTGCCATATTTAACAGGTTTACAAGTGTTCTACATAATTCCATTTGATTTATATACATTATGTGCTCTTTTCTTCATATTAAACCTCTCATCAAAACACTTTTTGCCATTTCAGTAACACAGGGTGCAGACAGAAATATGCTCACTTCCTCTTTCTATGCAGCAAATGAGTTAATGGACAGTAGAAATGTTGCATTCATTTACTGTCTTTGCAGAAACTCTTATCTACAGTCACAAACATAACCAGAGCAGCAAAAAGAAAAAAGACCAGTAAAACCAAACATGGCGGAGACTAATTTTTTTCTACTTGTTAGCTTATGTGTTCCCTACTGCCCCCTGGTGTCCATCTGAGGCCATGCAGGAAGAGGAAAATGGCAGTGCTGGAAAACAAGAGAAAACAATCAATCTTTTGTTTTTAGGTGGCAGGAATTTGGATTAACCAGCCCCCACCTTCTGGTGTACGAGAAGTGCTTTATATAACCACTGCAATGTGGCTCTTTGTCCTGGTTCCTGGCTGGACAACGCAGGGTAGGGACACAATGGAGGAGGAAATGCTGTGCAGATCCCGGCAGCTGTAAACCCATAAGTAAACAGGGACTCTAAATGGCCTGGTCTGGTCTCTCCTGATCTGTGTATATTGATTCAGCACTGCATTACCTGTAAAACAAAGCAACCGCAAGAAAAGCTCTTCTAGCAACACAAATGTCGTGAATTACTTGAAACACACAGCTAAACATGGATTAGGAGGCCTAGTAGTAAATAATAAAGTCAAGAAGAATAAAGATTCTTATAAAAAAAACTAAAAAATAAAAATGAACTGCATTATGTGGGAAATAATATAATGTGGGTTTCTGTGCAGATTATGGTTAGCACAGCTCAAACTGAACAGGAAACACTTAATGTTAAATATTGTATATGTTGACTTCATAGAGTATTGATCAACATGTTTGTGCATATACTGTATGCTAGTTTGGATCCATTCCTGGTCCTGAGTGTCTCTAAAGTGGAGGCTTTAAAAAAATTCTTAAAAAGGGGAAATAAGTGTTCAAAGGAACCAAGTAAAACAAGGTCTCAGACACATCAGCTACAAGTATTAATTTGTAAACTCTTATATTGTAAATGGATTAGCCAGAATAATAAGAACATTGGCATGTAATATTTTCAGTGTTACAGTCCACTGTCTCTTAAGTCCATAAAAGGTTAAAAATGCTAAACACACAGACAAAATGTTATCTATACTAGTGAGTGTGTGGATAGGGGGGTCTTTATAAGTCATGGCAGAGAGAAAAAAACACAAAGTCTTCCTAAAAACAATCCCGATTCCCCCTCTCATTGTGATGTTCCAGTGTCTCGTTGGCTCCTTGTTGGAAACATCCTTATTCTTTTATACACAAATATTACTCATTTTATTTGTTTCTTCCCTCTTCTGGTGTACTTTTTTCTTTTACTGGTTCTCTTCTGTTTCCTTAAGCTGAAGTACTCCACACGTGTACATGTTAACACAATTAAATATTCTTTCAGGAAAAATAACTGTGGCTTGTACACACTGTATTGTCTAAAATGTGAAGTGTAGCTCCTTAGCAATGAATATTTTTCAGGTTTACTTAAGCTCACTATTAAGTGCCTTGAAGAGGTTGTGTGTGGTTATGTAAGAAAGATAATTTGGAACAATAATAAAAAGTCACTAGCAGGGGTAAACTCTGTTACACTTAAAAAAAAAAAAACATGAAAACTAACGGTTGTGAAAATTAAATCTCTTGAGGAACCTGGGGAAGGTCATTTTGTTGCAGGACCTTTTTTAGTGACAATGGTAATAGTGACTGCATTACAGTTTAAAACACTGCCGTGGAGGATGCTGTTACTGCAGTACAGTCATACCTCATGTTAGAAACGCATGATGCATGTGTAAAGGACAACAGTATGCATTATTTGTATTTTATTTTCAGTTAATTTAAAATAGTTTTAACTTCAATGTTTACTTATGTTAACAAAAGATAAGAAACTCATGCCCCCTGCATGTCTGACATCCTAAACTTGTAGCACATATGAACACTGTAACGCTGCATTGTATGAGTGATTGATGAAAACAGACTAAAAGAAAAAAAATTTTCAGCAAATGTATAATTTATTATACTGTTATCTGAAGTTTTTTAATTCACCTAACTTGTGAATAAAACAAGGTAATAAGCTACGTTATATAATGTGTATTTGTGTGGCCACCCTTTAATGGACTGGAATCCCACACAGGGTATAGTTTATTCTGAGATAGGCCCCAGACCACTGCAGCCCTGACCAGAGGTTAATGATGATGAATGGCTGGATGACTGTGACTTATCAAGTCAAGTCAAGTAGGAGTTTATTGTCATTTCAGCCATGTACACGGTACATAGTAAAATGAAACAGTATTCCTCTAGAGCCAAGGTGCAACATAACAACACAGAGTACAAGATGACAAATACAAGACAAGTACAGTATGACAAGACTTTCGGTTCCAGTAATGTTTGTTACACAAACATGTTGAACTACATCTTTGCAGTTTCATTTTGAATTGATCCACAAAGATGCAAAATTATATCAAAGTAGCACCTTGAAACATCCTAGTTGTAAGTGGGTTCATTTATGAAAAAAAACTTCTGCTTGAACATGATTTAACTGTAGTGAATGGTGCAGTAGCTCTATTGTGTGATGCACCAGAGGGGCTGAAGTTGCATAAAAGCAGGTAAAACAAAGGAAGTGTTTAGTCCATATAGCATGCATTGTAATGCCATATTATGGCTCATCAATAACAGTGAATGGTATCCCAATGGCTGTTTTGCTTTCACTGGATCCAGTCTAAACTGAATTTTCAGAGCCACACTTTTAAAAAGCAGTGAATTTATTTAATAATTTGCATTTTCCCCCTTTGTAAACGTTCTATAACATTTTCTAAAGTTTGTTCTTGCAGTAGTTGAATACGATTTGTGTTTACCCGCCAAGCCACTAGATGGCAGTAAAGCGCATTTAAATAAAACACGAATGTTCTAGCGATGCTTTTCGATGTTGTCAGCTCCTCTTGACGCTTGGCTCTCCTGACTATCCATGAATCAATTAGCTTCTTTTTCAAAGTGGGGATGATAAACTTTATTTTCTGCAGTTTTAATTTAATGCAATTTGAAATAAAAACTAGCAAGTCTTACTTTATGATAGTTATAGGCTATGCTTTTACCTAATCAGTGAATAAATCAAAGGACTTATTTTTTATTATTATTATTATTATTATTATTATTATTATTATTATTATGTGTGCATGTATGGAAGTCAGGTGACAATGACGTCATACTGTGAGAGGGCACCGCTCCATGGGAGGGGGCTGCGACGGGCGGAAACCGGAGGACACCCAGCGAAGGAGCGCAGCGAGGCCGCCACAGCAGCGGAACAGCGCGGTAACGCGGAGCGCTATGGAGGGGCGCGGATCCGAGCAGCGCCGTGGTGACGATTCCCGTTAGCGGTGTCTCATAGCCCCATGCAGTGCAAACAAACATAAATATAATTTTTTTTTTTTTTTTTTTTGTACCGTCGAACAGAACGGACAGACAGAACCTGATCGTTTTGGGTATACAAAGGTAAGACCTCGAGGAGACGATTGAAAGCCATCAGTAAGGTAATTCAGAAGATTTAATACCGCTGGCTGATATTTAAATAAACTAGAAACGCGGTACATGTACGTCGAGTTTACTGGTTGTCATGTAGATGTGGCGTCGCAGGTGCTGCGCTATGACACGGACAAGAGATGGGCGCACAGCTGACAGGCGGCGGAGGGAGGAGCGCGCATTGTGTTGGTCGGGGTTCCGGACGCGTCTGGATGAAGCAGCGATGGAGTAGCGTTGGAATTAGGTTTGAGTTGCAGTAGTGGAGGGGGGCCTGGGTGGAGCAGAAATGGAGCCCGACTGCAGTGGGTTTTCAGTAGAGTTGGGAGTAAAGTTTGGGTTAGTAATGGAGGAGGGATGGGGCAGGGATGGAGCAGGAGTGCAGTAAGTTTTTGGTAGGGATGGAGTAAAGTGTGAGTTAGTGATGGAGGAAGGTTGGAGTAGGGATGGAGCAGAAATGGACGGGGCTGGAGGATGATTGAAGCCGAAATGTACTGATGTTGTGAGTATGGGTGGAGTAGAGATGGAGTAAATTTTGAGTAGAAATGGAGCTGAGCAATATTAGAGTAGGCTCAGTGTCAGTTAATAGCAGGAGGGATGATGTTTGTGGACTTTGAATGTTAGTTATGACCAATAAAAACATAATTTTACTGCATCTTCAGTTTATCAATTCATCCGACAAACCTGCTGCATACTTTGTACCTCGTGGACTCATATACACTCAAATACACACACACACACACGGATGCACACAAGTGATTGTGTGTTGTGCTGCATAACATCTTCTGAACCTTGCAGACAAGCCTTTAGGTGTCAACAAATGTCTTTTATAGACAATCATCAAGCCAGCATCTAGCATTTGCTGTCACATGATGAAATCGCTTGCAAAGAGCTGAGCATGAATCAAAAAGTCACTTATTTCACATTTGCCAAGCAGCAATAAGGAGTGGTGTGAAGGCAAAGTGAAACCTGGATTGCTTTTCAGAGGTTAAACTCGACCATGTCTAATCCCAGCAGGTTTGCAGACGTTCTCAAAGACCATGGTGGATTACTATGATGTTCTGGAAGTTCCACGCAATGCCACTGCGGAGGATATTAAAAGGGCGTAAGTAGCCTGCTGACATGGCTGACTCTGTAGACCTGCTGAGTGTGTGCTGTCACTTCAAGGTCAAGAAGGGTTCGAGGCCTCTCGTGAATGATTGATAAATGGATTCTGGACTTTGTGAGTGAACGAGTGTGTGTGACTGCACTGCAACAACTTGGCATCCTTTCCAGGGTGTACTCTGCCTATGCTTCTGGGGTTGGCTCCGGACCATTACAATCCTGCAATAGACAAGTTGGTGATGGGTGGGTGGATGAGTCGGTTATGGCTTTATATTCTGATAGTTGTCCTGTCTAAGTGCTTTACTGGCAAAGTATTACATGTCTGAAAAATCCTTAAACTTTCCATGGCTTTTAAGTTCACACTGTAACCATTTGAATGTTGGAATCTTAAATATATTTGGAAAATTTGGAAAGCCACTCCAGTGAGCATCTTCTTGCTTCCAACATAAATATCTTGTTTCCAGTAAAAATATCGTTTCCAGGCAACATTTTGAAGCATTACAGAAGTATAGTGGAATGTGTGGTTTTAGGTGGTATTTATTCTCTCTATCTAAGTCCACGTTATCATTTTAGAAGATTCTGAGAGCCACTCCATGTGAAGCTCAGTTTTCACCATAGTGAGTATTAAAGTTTTAACTGCAGGGCAGCAGGGTGGTGCAACGGGCAGTGCTCACAGCTCCTGTGCTTTCAGTTTCAATATTGCTTTAAATTTGGCTCAGTCTACGAAGTTTGCCTGGTCTCCTTATATTCGTGTGGGGTTCTCCTTTGTGCTCTGGTGTCCTCTCACCATCTTCACATTTCCAGGTGAATTGGTGAATCGAATCTTAATTTCTCTTAGTGTGTGTGTCAGTGAGTGAGTGTATGTGATTTCCCTGCTTTGCACCCGTATATTGCCAGGATGGTCTCCACACCACCATGATCCTGTTCTGATAACTTGATAAGTGGTTTCTTAAAAAGATGTGGATGAATGGAGTATTAAACAACCAAGCCAAGTGCAGGTTATGACTTTTGTAATTGTTATTGCAGTGTTGATGTCAGTGTTATTCTGGAATTATGTTATCAAAACCCGCTTCTCACGTTTCTCTTGCATGTCCAGGACACTTGGCCCGAAGCTACCTTTCTTCACATTGTGATTTTATATCATTTCTCTGCCTCGTATTTGCCAGTAACTTCCTTGAGCGCTTTGCCCCTTTCTAGTGACCTCTTTGTATCATTTTAAGGTACCGGAAGCAGGCATTGCGGTGGCATCCAGACAAGAACCCAGACAACAAGGAGGAGGCAGAGAAAAAGTTCAAAGAGATCGCAGAAGCTTATGAGGTCCTATCTGACAGTAAGCACCATGGTGATGGGTCCTGTGCTTGCACTGTTGGGCCTAATTTGGGATCAGTGAGTGTACTGGATTCTGTTTCCACCATTTAAATAGCAACAAACTGAAACTAATATACGGGGAGTATAAAAAAGTGCAAATGTGGCACCTGAATGCATTTCTAAATGATGGAAACTCAGTAGAAATTCGTTTTTTGTCTTCCTCAGGAAGCAAGCGAGATGCATATGATAACCATGGCAAAGAAGGCATGTCCAGTTCAGGTGAGGGAGTGTCTGGACCACAGAATCTCACCAATCTTATTAATTGGGTTTCAACAAGTATAACAGTTTGAGGTTGACTATGATGCATAGATAAATTAAAAATGTCTTGTTTTATTAATGTTAGTTGTAGCATAGTCTGTGCATTTGACCTGTTAATATACCTCCTCCCCTTTTAATATAATAAACATGTACTTTATATAATTATTTGCATGTATATAAGAGAGGGGTTTTGGGGAGCTGAAGTAAGCACTTTCCTTTAACGTCCAAATTTCTATGTCATTTTCCTTACGTTTTCTATCAGGTTCTAGTGGCCCCTCCAGCCCAGGAGATTTCCCAGGGTTCACCTTCACGTTCCGCAACCCCGATGAGGTGTTCCGCGAGTTCTTCGGGGGCCAGGACCCTTTTGCCACCTTTTTCGGTGACTACTGTGGGCTCCAAAAAATGGATCCGTTCTCTGTTCACCTGGTGCTGGATGTGGAAATTAAACGAGTTCTGCATCTTGCTGCCCACATGGCAGAAAGAAGCACTGAGCCTCTCAGACTTCAGACTATTTCCCTTTTGTATTTAACTGTCTGCATATTCATTAGAATACTGATACATGACCTTGGCATAACTGCACTATTGTGCTTTTCAGAGTGTACAGGTATTACTAAGCACTCAGTAGGTCCATGAGTGACAAGTTCTATGGCAGTGTTAGATGCCTCCTCTGTAAAATGTAACACAAAGTTGTATGTGTGCATTTTTGGCCATTAAAGCTTTTTTCACACAAACTGAACTTGTCTACCAAGTTACACAAGAATTTAAGGCAAGTAATTTTCTAAATACTAAAATTGACTTGTGTCAAGATTTAAAAAAAAAAAAAAAAAAAAAAAGAGTTCCACTTGCCAGAAATGAGTTTTTCCATAACTGTCAAGTTTCACATCTAGGTCTTTAGTTTCTGTTGCTCTTCACTTTCCTCCTTCAAATGACCTCTGCTGGGATTAAGTGGGAAGCTTTTCTTCAACAACCTTGAGATGGATTTCAGATTGGTTTGTTGGTGGACAATGAAGGACTGATGGTCAAACTAGCCATAACCCTGATGTAAGGATATGTCTCTGATGTATGCTATGGTAGCCATGCTGGTTGAGATTGCTGTGGACTTGGTAAAGATCACCAGCTCTTTAACTAGCTAAGTAACAGCACATCATCACAGTACTAACTCTGGGGTGGATAGTAGGAATCGCACAGCCATAACTCTTGCACACTTGTTTCTTACAAGTACTTAGTACTTTATGATCTATAAGACAGAATTCCACTTCTTAAAATCCAGTTTCTTTGTTTTCTGGGGCAAGCAAGTCTAGTTTCTAGCAGATGTTCTTCAACCTATGATTGATACCTCTGAACCAGATCCAGCACAACACAGAAGATAGCAAAGTTGTGGTTGATGGATGATGCTAATTGAAAAGAAGGGTTTGCTTCTCATGACAAGGTGCCATGATCCTGTTTGCTCTCTGAGTGTATTTGCCTTTTCTTTAAGTTCAGGAATTTAATTTGGGAATGGAGAGACCAAGCTCATATGCTGCTCACTGAGTCTTCCCCCTCCTGACCTAGTCTCTTCTTCAATTTGCAGATGATTTCCCCTTCGGGGGCATGCATGGAGGGATGCACATGGGCCTTCATGGAGGAATTCATGGGCATCCGATGGCTTCGCGCATTGGCACCAATCGGATCTTCTCCTTTCCCTCACCTGGAAGTGAGTACTACTTCTTCTATCCACATTACTGGACATGCACACATCTTCACCAAAGATATACTACAATTTTTAGATTTTTCAGCAAGCCATGATAGTCTCATTTTTTTCTTTCCTTCAGTGGACTTCACATCTTTCTCAATGGGAGGGTTCGGTGGTTTGAACTCAATGAATGTTGGAACGAGCCACTTTCAGTCAGTGTCCACCACCACGCAGATTGTTAATGGGAAACGCATTACCACAAGAAAGTCAGTTCACTCCTTCAATTAACTGGTTTTTGATGTGGTTTGTCTTTGTTTTTAACTTTTTTCCCTCTACTCTCAAGTCATTTCTGGCTATTTTCCTTTATCGGGCAGGATCATTAAGGGTGGACAGGAGAGAACAGAAATCGAGGAGGATGGGGTCTTGAAGAAAGTTCTGATCAATGGTAAACACCCACAAAATCCTTGTTCAAAGCAACAATCTGCTTAGTGGACAGGAGGCAGAGTAGTATTTCAGGATGTGGATTTGAAGGTTGCTGGCTCTAGTTCCACTCCCTGGCACTACTGTTTTGCCGTTTATCACAGTTCCTACCCTGAATTATTTCATAAAAAATATAAATGGGTCAAATTCTATGTGGTGTTTTGTCTCCTAGTGTCAGATAAGCAGGAAATGAGCAATAATGCCATTTAGTTTCCTCCTTAATCCTCAAGATCAAAAGCCCTGCTGAACATCAAACTAAAGTTTGGTAATTGCTGGTCTTTTATACTCTTCTGCAAGCAGCTCTGCATCTCTTTACTCCACCCTCCAGCTATATAGTTGTTGCAAGGTCACCAAGCCACTGGACTTGCTTGGTGTGTATTTGTACTGTATGTGCTTGAGATATTTTCTGTTGCAGGCATGGAGGATGAAATGGCCTTGGCTCTGGAGCTAAGCCTCAGGGACAAGCCCAGGCTTCCCTCCCAGGCACAGCAGCTGCCTCGCAAGCCCAAGCAGCCCCATAAGGAGAGACCCAGGAGCAGTCCAAGAGTCCCACCCCAGCACCCCCTTGGCTCCAGCCACCCCAGCCATCTCAGCCACCCCAGTCACCCTAGCCACCCCCACCCTTATGACAGTGACGACGAGGAAGAAGACGAAGAGCTGCAGCTGGCAAAGGCTTGCAGCCTGTCGGAGATGGAAGCACAGCGGCGGGCACCTGTCAGATGTCCTGACGGGGTCTCAAATGGAGGGGGTGGGCCCAAGGTAGGTGGGGGTGGGAATAGAAGTAAGAAGATAAAAGTGATTGTAGAACAACCCAGAGTGGCAGAGAAGGGCAGTGCCCCTGCACAAGATAGTGCCTTTCCTTCACAGAGGGGACCTGGTGCTTCTGTGTCCAGGAGCAACATGTCAGAAGTCCAGGGACAGGTCCCTGATGGACCCCAGGAAGGACAAGGCAGTGAGGAGCTCTCTAGGACTGGCAAGAAGAAACAAAAGTGCAGCTGTGTGGTGTGTTAATCATTGTGTTGAGTGAGAACTGGCGCTGTGGAGTGATGCAGGCCGTGCTCCTTACTGATACGTGAAGCTCAATAGTTTGTGTGTGTGTGTGTGTGTGTGTGTGTGTGTGTGTGTGTGTGTGTGTGTGTGTGTGTGTAGTGCCTTGATTGAAAGCAACCTCATTTTGTGACTCCACCAGGTTAAGGTTGTATTTTCTCTCTCTGCTGCTGTTGTATTTACTTTTAAAAGCCTTAATTTCTTTTAGCAGGAATTTTTACATCTTGTTAGTACCTGTTCCCCCATAATGGTTTAATGCACCAGTAGGTGTCCTGACCACCCCTCCATTTCTCTGCTCCGAATTTGCTTTCTTCTTCCCATGGGTGTGACTGTTGCTGGCGACATGGTGCCCATCCGATGATACTCACTGTGTCGTGTCATCCATCTGCACTTGCGTTTTGCGTGTTTTCAGTGTGCCTGCAAAATGCTCTAATAGTATATTAACCAAAAAATTATTTTAAGATAAGCAAATTTTGCTTTGAAGCAAGATTTTCTAGCAAATAGATCTAACAAAGCAAAACAAATTAAATTAGCTTCTGCCCATGTATCTCTGCAGACGTCTTCCTTTTGAAAACGTTTTCTTGGATTTGGAAGGAAGCTCTAAGTTCATGCTGATGTTTAATTACTTTTGAGTTATACTGTTTCCGAACGCTATTAAGTCCTCTTTCACATGGCTGGAGACAAATTAATCGTTTTGTGTCCTCAGCACTTTTTCAGAATAATGAAATTTTCTGCTTTGCTGTTATACAGCTGTGCATTTAAAGAAGTGATTAAACTATCTTTCTCAGCAGAACATTTTCTTCTGGAATATATGAAATGTTTGGAAATCATTCATTTCACTGTACTGTGCAAAGTACAACACCTTAAACTGTCATGTTGTTGTACATTGCTTTTGTGAAGGAGCTGAAGATGGTTTGCCTTTCACTTTGAGTGAGTGTCACTTTCAATGTGCCGAGCGCTTGCCAAACATTCCTCTCGCCCCTTCTTTCTGTCAATAATGTGCATTGATTTCCGAAAGCAGACGGGCGAATGAAGTTTGAAAATGATGCTTGCCTTTTTGACGGCCTTTTCCAATGAGTGTTTTGCAACTCATTGTGCCTTCGTGGAAGGATCCACGGACATCTGAACACTGGCCTCATGCTCACAGCAGAGTGATGTTACGCTTCAGAGTGGCCGCGCAAACCTCTAGGGTTCCCATATTGACGTGGTCGATCTATTGATTCCCTTAAGTGGACTCTTGTTGAAGGTGTTGTTTTAGAACACCAAGGCTGTAATGTGTGGCAGTTACTCATGTTTGACTAACACATTCCAGTGTTGTCAGTGTGGTTCCTGCTGCTTTTCCTGTCTCCATGCCACAGCTCACCTCCTTTCATGGGTGGTCAGGTGGTACCATCACTGGGTAGGGGGAAGGAAGAGGATGGATATCCTGTAACAAAGTAAAATAGTTGTAGTACTGAATTCTGTTTACTTATGTCATCCTCGGAGCATGACACTCACACCAAGTCACAAGGGACAAACAGAGGCACAGACCATTTTTGCTGGGTGTTCTGTAAGGTCTCTGCTTGTTTCCTTTCTCTGACCTACCTGAAGAAGAGTGTGCTTACAGCCCTGTAGGTGATACTGTAACCAGTGGACTTCAGTCATCTCACCTGCACAGGGAAACCCAGGCCAGTTTTGAGGGGTTTCTTACTAGAATGGGTTAATGTGGCATAGCAAGGACTCAAGCTCAGGTCCTCACTCCAAAGCATATGGCTGTTTACTGATGCACAACTCATTTTTTAAGGTACAAACTATGCTTGTAACTCATGATAATGATTACAAATCACTGCTATTGTTAATGACTGCAGCGGAGAATAAAATTAATGAACAAAATAAGTATTGAGTATGAGTATCTTTCTTGAACAAACATACAGGAGTAACAAACATCCCCATAAAGGCAGAGTTAGCAATCTTTAGCCATGGAGGAGCTGCCACGAAGGCCTGTGAGCCACACTATGTATGGGGTTCGGAGGCAGCTGTTCACAGAGCGGATCTGTCCCAGGAAGGTCACTGTGGTGGAGGGGTTGGGGTCCTGTTCACAGAGCTGGGTGAAGGGACTGGAAGAGTCAGCCCTTCTGAATGTCAGGAATGTTTACTCTGTGTGGCTTCTAGCTGGCCTGATCTCATTCTCTCTCACACACACACACACAGCTGTCCTCTCGTGGCCTCCCACCAGCCTGCACTGTTTACATTCTACTGTCCTGCTCTGTTTATGTCTCAAAAAAATTATGTGTTAGGAATTCAACTCTTGAATATGGCACATTTTTCATTTTTCCCTTCCTTTCAAAGTCCACCCAGGAGCCTTCAAGTATCTAACTGTCCAGCTCCATTGCCTTTCATAATGGCTTTTCCTTGTCCAAACCCCAATGTGTCCATCCCATCCCTTTACTATAATATGAACGTGCGCATCCCCTCCGATCCAGTATTAACACACAAACACACACATACAATCCTTCTGGTTGGACAGGCCGCCTGTGACAACACTGCTGCGTCTCGATTGGTTAAGACCAGAATGACACAACATGCTCCCGAACTCTGATTGGACAGTCCTACACGTGCGTTCAGCCCTTTCAAATGCATGTAAAGGGACGCCTTTGTGCTTTGCACAACTTCACAAACTTTATTAATCACAGAAAGTTACAAAAGATTTTTTTTTTTGAATAACACTTTTTTTCTTGTTTTCTACTTATTTGCTACAGGAATACAGAGATAATAGAATATTAGCATTTAGGATTAGGGTAGATCTGGTCCACGGGATGCTGTATCTGAATGAGTGCAGTGTGTGGGCAGTTGAGGGGGGTGTAGGGAGGGCAGCAGAAGGACTTTCCTAAAACAACAATCTTCTGTTGGACCAGGCAGCTGCTGCAGTAGAGACCCACCACCCACTTCTCATCAGTCTTCAGCAGTAGGATTTGTCTGTAGCCTTAAATAAGACCTCCAGATAATGGTGTCCAGTTACATTCTTAAAAAAGAATGAATAAACAACTAAGAGTGAAAATATGACTATGACAAGTAGCTGTGACCCTTTGGAAATGAAGTTACTGGTCTGAAAACATTTGATGATTCTGAGCAAGATATATCAGTCTGGCATCATGACACTAACCTTCTCTTGAGATAGTGTCCAGATGGTGTTTCAAATCATGCCATATAAAATATCCTGTTGTGAAGGAACTTATTCCTCTTTATTTAAGGAGTTGTTGCATCTCTGTCATGGAGGACATTGGGCTATGTTGTGGAAAGGGCATTGAATACATGATCCATGCACTGAAAAAGGCATTTTGGAGAAAGCAACTACATATGGGATATTTTGATAGTCATTTTGCTGCCGGGAGGAAAAATGAGGTAAAGTACAGCAAGGAGTGGAAAGAGGGGGAGCACAGGTTGCAAGGCTCACTGAGGCAGCGCTTTCAGGATGGCGTTCACTTCCTCCGCCACAGCTGTCAGGGCAAATTCAAACTGGTCCTGTGGACAGAGAGTGAGCATGAGGTTTGAGTAGCGGGGTGGTGCTGGTGGGGAGGAAGACTGGCTGAATGGACAGGACACGCACACCACGTGGGGGCTTGATCGTACCTTGGTCCGCACCATACCCGGTCTCTGGTCTCGGATGTGCTCCAGGGTGGCAGCGATGTCAATCTCCTTCACTCCTGAAGAGGAAACCCATGTGAATACAAAACTGCTTATAGGTAACTTAGACTCCAACCTTTACATTGTAAAAAGGTCTGAAGAAAAAAAAAAAAGAATCAGCTACATCTATTAATAATGAAGTGAAATTTTATACCAATCAAACAACTTGTGGAACAGAAAAGTCAAGCTGCGAGTTGCTCACCTTTGGCCATGCGGTTAAGAACCATGTCGATCAGAATGTAGGTTCCAGTTCTGCCTGAGCCATCACTGTGCAGAGCCAGGAACACACTCAAAATAAGAATTCTACCGCATTCTCTTACATGTATAACAAGTGAAATGGTTAATAAAAAAACCCTTTGCTCCATAATGCATTATGGCTTTTCTTTTGAGATGAAGTGTGAAAACTGAGAAAACAAGGAATCAGGTGACTAGAAAAGGTTAATGCAGCACTGGCTGATGCAGTACTGACCGAAATGAACTACAGCTTAATGGAATGTAACTGTATATTGACTAATAATCCATGTGCCCCCTTGTGAAGTAGTGTAGTGTTTACCTGCAGTGAACAATGATCGGACAGGATCGACCACGGTAGCACTTGTTTACCTTCCTGTGCAGTGCAACAGGGAGAAGGGAAAAAGAGGGTATAATGTCATACTGATGCTGACAACAACACGGGAGGTCAACAGCAAGTCATTAAGGTACCCTACGCTGGGACTGGGTTGGACTCAAGGGGCTGCGGAGAGGTTACAGAGGATTGGTATTGACAATAACCCATCCAGGACACAAGCCATCACAGACCCCAGAGTGAAAGACTCCACATGCAGGCAGAAGTGCCCCAAAGCACAGGGCGGGAGGAGGTGTCCAGGTGGGGAAAGCAGCAGCGGCGGGAGCTGCTGGGGGCGATGGGCCGGCCGGCCAGCCTGCGTCGCTCCTGCTGCAGTCACAGCTGCCAATGATCATTTTTGTGACTATGCAACTGGACCCAGACTACTAGCTGCAAATCACAAAAATGACACTGGCGGATGTGTGAACCCACGAGCCCCATTGGTTGGAACAGAGGGGTGGAGAGGGGGCAGGCAGAAAGAAGGGATTAGGGAGGGAGACCGGCTGAGCAGGGGAAAGAATTCAGCTGGCCTGTGTAGGGCAAACTAACACACACTGATACACTGTGAAGTAAAAAGGTGTCAAATTTTCCAAGGAGAGTGCTCACACACTAGCTACATATAAATGTTATTCAGCATGTATGGCCCAAAGATCATAATATAACCCAACTCTTCTTTGGAAGCTTTCCTTCAGACCATACATGTGAGGCAGCACATATGCATGAGTGTGTGAGCACTCTTCCCTAAGCAGAATTCAACTGGACCCAACACCTGGAGTCAGCACAAGAAGTCAGCATTGGCGGTAAGAACCACATGAGGTGGCAGCAAGGCCATAGAGAGCATTTAAACAGTAGGTAAGAGCAGAAGCACAAAGCTCTGGCTCTGACACACAGCCCCTGTGTGAAGACAGCCTGGCCTGTTCTGACAAAGTGTGTGGAAGATGGAAGCAAGACTGCTCCGTTTAAACCTGATCTAAAGTGTTTGTGTGCACGTGTGTGAGTGCTGAGTCTTCTGCCCTGCAGTACCGGCGGAAGTCCAGCAGGGGGCGCGTGGAGGTGGGGATGCCCTGGGCTGGCCAGCTCAGGAAGTGGAACTGCGTCAGGGTGCGAGTCTCCTGAGTCTGGACATTCTTCAGGTAGAAGCTGCGGACCAGGAAATCATTGCACCAGATGTGCTCCGAGACCAGGTTCACCTATGAGGACAACAGCATATCGTGAAGGGTGGGGAATCTCAATCTCACACACACACACACACACACACACACACACACACAGAGTGTGTGCTGACCTCATAGATGTGGTAGAGGGAGGATCCTTCATCCGGCCAGTAACGGTCACACTGCTTCTCACCATCCTCCACCAACGCCGTCATCATCACGATGACCGTGCAGCCGCTCTCCCACACCATCTGCAGCATCACATCACATGTGGTTGCACAAACCATCTGCATGTATAACACAGTTACACACACTACCTAGATAATATAATACAGCACTGTTTCACAGTGTCCACAGTATATTATACACTATTGCACAAAACTCCTTCAGTAAATCACAGCTATACATACTGTCACATACGATTACACACACTGTCTACAGTATGTCATACCCTGTTAAACCCTGTCTACAGTTTAATGTACTGTTATACATATTGTGTGCAATATATCACACAATGTTGCACCAATCCTCCCAATGCAGGTCAGTTCTGACAGACCCAGGACTCTTAATAAAAAGCAAACAAATCACAAATGACATTAACTGTACTGAATTGTGAATATCAGGATGCTGTCATCATCAGCAGTCCTGTAGTATCTGCGTGTTTTGTACATGACTTCCAAAAAATCCCCCACAAAGCAGACACACCCCATTTTCAACACACACATTCCGCCAGACCTGCCAGAAGTCCGAGATGGTGTGTGACAAGGGCCCTTGGGTTGCGATGTAGGCCGGCATCCTGGGGTCATGCTCAATCTGGAATCAGATACACAAAGGTCAGAGGTAAAAGGTATTGGCCTTTCTTGACAAATGTCAGTTCCTCAGTAAGAACTGAAAAGTAAATGATACAACATGTCTGTTTGTGAAACTGTAACCTGGCAGGTCTATGACAGAATAAGAGACTGATTTTACATTTTAGGTCTTAAAATTTTAAAATTCAAGACACAACAATTCTGAATGTTTACAGCTGCAGAACAGACAAGTAGTCAAGAAAAATGTTTTAATAAACTCTTTTCAATATATATCACTTGTGAAGGTACTGTAAACAAGAAGAATCAGCCTTCTCAAAAACTGTTGGTCCACATGATATTTACACTATGCTTCATTTTATTTAACTATAACTTCTGTTTTCAACAACCTGGGGTCAACTAATCCAAAGTACACTGCCCGGGCAAAAAAAAAGTCACCACCTGGATTTAACTTAGCGTTATGATGTGGGGTTGCTTCACTTGGTCAGGTCTAGGTTCAGCAACCAAAACAGGAAGTCAGCTCACTACCTGAATATACTGGATGACCAGGTTTTTCTATCAATGGATTTTTTCTTCCAAGATAACAATGTCAGGATTCATGGGGCTCAAATTGTGAACGAGTCCTTCAGGGAGACATCATTTGCACACATGGATTGGCCACCACAGAGTCCAGACCTTAACCCTATTAAGAATCTTCGGGATGTGCTGGAGAAGACTTTATAAAGCGATCCGACTCTCCCATCATTGATACAAGATCTTGGTGAAAAATGAATGCAACTCTGGATGGAAATAAATGTTGTGACATTGTATAAGCTTATCAAAACGAAGCCACGACGAATGCGTGCTGTAATCGAAGCTAAAGGCGGTGCAATGAAATATTAGAGTTTGTAACTTTTTTTGCTGAGCAGTGTATATTAGTATCAAAAAACACAATTGACAAACTGCACATGCAAAAGGACTCTAATATTAGATTCTAATAACTGTAACTCTTCACCATCTGCTTGCTAATATAAACAGCTGCATTATTTTCCACAATGAAACAGAGTTAATAGAATAACACTGATAATAATATATCTCCAAATCTCAACGACACCTTGCAAACCTAATAAACTGAAATGCAGGAAATTAAAAATTTAAAAAGCATCTCGAATTTTGTCCAAACTTATTTCCATCCTTTATTTTGTACCGATTTTCACAATGCTGATTGAACTTTCAAGACTTTCAAGAGGCATTGGTCTCCTGAGTGCAACTCTAGCAGTGCGTAAGAAGGTCCACAGTGAATAAAGCAATTATATAAAATAACATCAGCCGTCATCGGCAATATGGTGCTTAAAAGCCAAACAACCTTTCCACTGCCATTAACACAGCCAACAGAAGCAAATAAAGAAAAAATACACAGAGCGTTAAGTATTGTATGAGCTCTTATTTCTCAGAAAAATGAGTGCTTTCATTAGAAGCTAATAAAAACCTCAGTTACACTTTTATATTGTGTGCTCTGCATGGTTCTGTAGTCCAAACAATAACAATAAACTTATTAGAAAAGGAACAGCCACTTTAAATGAATGTCTAATGCAGATCTCAGCATCACACACATCCTTCTGGGGGTTTCCACAACCCACACAAACCTTCCTGCCCAGTCCATCAATGAAGCAGACAATCCTCAGTCATCGGACCAGCACACGGCTGGTTCAGATGACAGACCCCACACCCCATGTCAAACTGCCCCTTCATATATATCCTATCAGCCACTACAATGGACGTTAATCGGTATGGACAGCAAGCGGCATAATGGTTAGATGTACTGCTTTGCATTCAGAAGGTATTAGGTTTAAATCCCTCTTACCCTGAACTGATACAATAAAAATGACACAGCTGTATAAATGGATAAATTATACAAACGTGTAAACACGCAAAAACACAATAGAAGGATTGACCCAGACCACTGTGTCAAGTGTTACGCATAAGACCCCAGTACTTCTCTAGTTAAATTAAAATTCATATTTCTGCATTTATAAGTGATAGAGGGATGTAAACATTTAAATTAAATATCCACTGTACTTGTTTTTAATGTAATTTCCCAGCCAGGCATTTGGCAACACTCCACATGTCATTTCATGCCAGTCTTTTTGGAGTGGGCTGCACGGTTGCTATGGTGATGGACGTACTTACTATGGTGCTGGCGTTGATGTAGTCACCCCTGGAGGGGTTGACCTCGGCCTTCAGCTTCACTCGAGAGTGGTCATCTACAACAGACCAAAGCCGCACGTCTATACACATGGCAGAGGAGCGGGAAGGGCTGCACAAGCGGAGGTGCACGGATAAGCATGACTCACACGGCACAAATTCAGGGTTGCGATTCTTCTTGTGGTTGCTGTCACTCTGGGCGATGGACACGGAGCTTGGCTCAGCCTGGTAGGAGCAAAGGGCCTCCCACTCGCGAAGCAGGCGGTCCTTGTTCTTCAGGTGGTCCTCCATGTAGGCCTGGCCACGGAGAGGGGAGCAGGTCATATGGAATACATGTAGAACTGCTTATACTATTGGTAATACTTACTATTGTAATTTTACAAGTAAAAATAAAGCCATGTTCTCATTGAGTTTTGTACCTGTAAGTTAGTGAGGCAGCTGATGTGACCGTACACTCACCAGGATCATGTGACCGGTGGAGATGTCCATGTTGGACTGTGCTGGTTCCTCGCACCAGGAAGGGGTGCTGCTGTGTGAGCTGGGGCTGGGCTGGGGGGCATCACTGAACTGAGATGACACACTGCTCACCCTGGATGTGTCTGTGCCGCCACCGCCCCCAGCTGCTGCACCCGACTCTTGTCTCCCACCTGATGCCTTGGCGGCCATGTGCTGGCGACATAGCTCCTGGATGAAAGAAAGAGGAAAGCCATCATCATGTATTGACCCATATCCTCATCGATACACATGGATACACACACACACACACTCATGCATTACGGTTTTCTTAGTGTGCAGTGTTTGTTTCCATACCTGGTACTCAAAGTGTGTGTCACTGCCCCCTTCTGGTCCCAATCCCAGTTTCCCAGAAGCCAGCTGACGGGCATGGTGTCGAAGGCATGCGATGGTCAATGATGCTACTAGGATCCCACCCACACAGGTCACACCCACCAGCATGAGCATCACGAGTCGGGAGCTGTCCTGAACCCGTGTTGCCTGGGGCAACCCCCGGCCATCGCTTCTCTGTCATGGCAGACATGGTAGACAGAGAGAGAGAGAGCAGAGTCACACGTCACTGCTCACATTCACCCATTTTTTTTCACTATTCTCTTTATTCTCATGTTTGCTCAACAGAAAGAAACAAGGTAATTTTATATGAGTAAGAGGTATAACTAAAGCGAGCTGAAATTACATCAAAGTCTAAAACATTCAAGTGCCAAAAACCATTGTCACAGTGCAGGGTCATGGTCGTGACAGCCTATGCCAGAACTATAGGGCATGAGGCAAAGTACCCCCTGAATGGGATGCCACTCCATCACAGGGCAATGAACACACTGATGCACACACACATACAGCCACAGCAGAGTCACCACCAGAAACACATACTGTATCTTTTGAGTCTGGGAGAAAACCAGAGCAGTTTGAGGAAACTCACTAACATGGGAAGATCACAGAAAGTTCTTACACACTAAGCCAGTTTCAAACCCATTTCAAACCTGTTGTGTGTCAAATCAGTGAAACTGAATGGAAAAAGTAGTAGAAAGGCTGTAAGAATCTGTGTGGAAAAAGCAGAACAGCAGTGAGCTTCAATTCTGTCCAATTCAATTTAATTTTATAATTATTATGCAACAAAGTTCAGTTTCTCTTAGAGGGACTGGGGTCCCCTCCAGGATGCAGTTTTAGAGCCTCCTGCCCAGTGATTCGGATATCAGGCTCCAGACCACCACAGCCCTGACCAGGACAAAGCAGTTAAGGATAATGGATGGATGGATGGATGGATTCAGTTTCTGCATCTTCTGCAGTGTGAGGCTGCATCTGAAATGTGAGCGAAAGGCAACACTACTGTGCGTACCCTGCAAATCCCAAATAGTGCCGAAACAAAAAAACGAGCAAAGCGGTCAGCGGAAAAGTGCGAGAAGAGATCGCAAGCAGTTTCCTCTGCTGCGCGAGCCGCCAGCTGAGTACGGCGAAGCCACCGGGAGCGGGGACGGCAGTTAGAGCCGCGGTTTTAACAGGCCTCAGTCGGGACCCTTCGGCGAGGGAGTCGGAGGGCAGGTGTTGGTGCGGACCCCCGGTCAGGGCCGCACCCCCTCCTTCCTCCCCACCCCTCCCCTCGCCAAAGCATAGGAGCTGGCCGTCAGCAGCAACACTGGCGGCTAATTACCCGGGCGAGACACACAAACTGACACGCGCCGGCGCCATCCGCTGCAAATAATTAGTGAAAGTCACAACCGGTCTTCCCTTCCGCCCCCACCCCCCGCCCCCGCCACTGCCGCTCCTGTTTCTTAATTACTGCTGGCATTTAAACTAGCCCTTCACCCGCCGCTGAGCTAATCGGCTGCCGGGGAGGGGATCCTCTTCCGTCTGTCACTCACCCAGGCGGCTCATAAATCAGCACCGAGTGTCCCAGACTGGGCAGACACACACCGAGCAGGAGGGTGTAAGGGGTGTAATGTGATGTGCGCCATCACCCCACCCCAAACCCCACCTCCCGCCCCCAAGCCCAGTCTGTTGACGTTGTCTTGGTAACTGAGAGCCTCGCAAGGGGCACTGAAGAATGGGCTCTGTCGCTGCCATAGCAACCACAAAATGCTCTGTGTAATCCCCCTCCATCAGGCGATACGAGCAGAGGCGATACAACTGCCTGTGGGGGGGGGGGGGCACCTTCCCAAACAACTCCCCTTACTGCAAACACACACACACACACACACACACACACACACACACACACACACCCGCACAGATACACACCGTTGCCTGTGTCCTCACATTGCTGATTGCCGATAGTCTGTTACGGAGATTCGATCTCCAGAGTTGAGGAGACGCTCATACTGGCCAGAGGAAATACTGATGGCAAAAAGATGACAGCCAGATGGCAGTAGGTGACAAGACTTGCATTATACAGGAGTCACATCATACACAAGGTCTATTTGTGGCTCGTAGCTGCAAACCAGGACCTTGAAACCCCACTGTTGGAGCTGGCGTGGAGGAAACCCTGCAGCCTCACTCCCTGGCTGGACGATGGCCCCCACTGCAGGCCACCGGGGGTTTGTGGAGGGGGAGGGGGCTGGGGGCTGGGGGCTGCTTCACCTGCTACCCGTTGGGGCCCTCAAAGGGAGACTGACAGGCCTTTAGATTGTGAAGGGAGAGCAGCTTGGACAGGGGCGGCACAGAAAGAGAGGAGCTGATTCGGGTCAGGAGCACAAAGGCTCTCAGAGGCTGTCTGAGCTGCCTGACAGAGAAGTGGTTGTGTGTGTGTGTGTGTGTGTGTGTGTGTGTGTGTGTGTGTGTGTGGGGTAAGAGGGGTCGAGAGAGTGAGAGGACCAGGACATCTTGATGGTAGAGAGGAGGAGAGAAATGAAAGATGTAAGAAGCTACAGAGTCAGGGACAGGACAACAGTGGTGAGGGGTGACAAAGAGATTTGGGGCAGAGAAGTGGGTCGACAAGGACATAACCTGAGACAACTAGAGATAGAGCTTGAGCTGGTTGGCACACACACCCTCTCTCATATACAAGGGAGCAACTGAGGTTATGACTATTTAAACCAGGGAAACGGTACATACTGGACTACATTTTTTCAAGTAAAAATACCTTCCAATAAGTAATAAAATAACGGGGTAAATAAGGGTAAATGAGGAAAACCCAGTAAAAGGAAGGATTGCTTGCTTCCTTTTGAAGCGCTACCATTTTGTGTGTTACCATCCAGGCTACTGCAGAGTGCTGAAGGGCCCAGGTGCCTGTAGAACCAGTCCAGTAACAACCACACAGAGTGCAACTACTTGCATTTACATTGACATTTATGGATTTGTCTGATGCTTTTCTCCAGTTTCAGAGCCCACAGTAACCTAAAGTGCATGAACAGTAGATAAAGTGTTTTATGGGCAGACACAGGATTATTGCTTCACACAAAATTACTGCATTGCTCTATGATCTGGAGCGCTCCAAAAATACAGCACATAAATGCAAACGCACCACCTGCATGAGGGAAGAGTCTGACTCACAGCAGCTGTCGGACCCCAATCTCCTACCAAACAAAAGACGATTGGCAGCAGAAATAGCAGAGATGACAGACTCTGGGCCCCGGTCACCTCGGTTTGCACAGAAGTGGGGACAAAAAACAGTGCCTCCCAACACATGGAGGAGAGCACGGTCCCAGGACCTTTGTGACACCCCCACACCCCCTTACTCCACCCCCGACTGACCCCTCCACTTATACACAGAATCAAGTTTGACCCGGGGGTCGCACCCACTGGAGACACCCACTGGCCAATAAGGTTTCCCAGCTGGACAGTACAGCTTACCCTACAGACACCGCGCATGACCCTTGACCCCTTGCATACCTTACACAGCTCCTGATTTTCATTTTCACTCCCACATACATCTCTGCCCCCCCTAGTGCCATAGTAATGATGAATTTGATACTGAAAAGAGCATTCCTCTTCAGGACACCAGCACTAAGTTACTGAATGTGTGTGTGTGTGTGTGTGTGTGTGTGTGTGTGTGTGTGTGGTTATGCACACATTTGCAGAGTGTATCTGAGGGTCTTGAGCAGGTGCAATGCTCAGGATATCCTTATTTGCATCCCAATTCACTGTACGCAGGTGAAGGATGGGCATGGGTGCTGGGGGCATGGCCAAGGCAGTGGGTGGGACTTGTCACTGAAAATCATCTTCCAAGCATCTCATCTATCGTCCATCTTTACTTGTCCTTCCTGACTGCTCCCCTACCCACTCTTCCTGAGCACTTGCCCTTGTGCTGCTGCCACACAGACAAGCCCCCCCCACCCCCTTATTCCAGGCCTCCTACTGCTCATACTCATTAACCATTCAGGAAAATATGTTGCTACATGTCAAAATGGAACGCTAACAAAACTGTAGTGCACAAGATGTCAGCTGGCAAAGCCTGAATGAACAGTAGACAGCATCTGCTCCCGCTGTCTCCTCTCATCCCTGCATTGTACTGCAGGGAGCGCCAGTGCACTCGCATTAAATTGTACCAATCAGCTGCACTCGCATTAACTGGAAACACAAGATGTCCAATTTGCTGATGACGTTTTTGGAGTAAAAATGGCAGGAAGACCATTGGACAAGATTCAGTCATTTAAGTGCAGAAGGCGGGCAAAATGCCAACCACCAAAATGGGGCGATGCTCTGAAAAAAAGGAAAAAAAACAACAAAAAAATCTATGAGAATTAAATCTGTGCGGGGTGGGGTAGCAGAGGACACACCGGTGGAGGGAGCAAACACATTACATCAGTGCGGTCGCTCACTTGGTCGGTCCGAGCTGACCGCTGTAACCACAGCAACCGCCTCATCTGACATCACAGTCTAAGTAGGAGGACGGAGGTACGGACAGAGCAAGCTGTGGTTCATGTACTCACACAAACACGCACACGCGTGTACGCTCAAATGACAGTGGAGCAGGAAGAAACAGAACATGGAGCCGCTTTTCACATTTTTCCCCTTTCTGCCTGGTCATGAGGATGTCTGCCCTGGACCACAGAAACCTTACACAACATGACTTCTGCGAGGGTGATCCCACCATCTTAACCATCTCATGTAAACAAGTGACCATAACAGTCTGGCACGGCCGGTGACCGTGAGTCTTGGAAAGCTGGGAGAAGTGGCACAAAGCCACCAGCTCACCGCAGCCCGTGGCCATTCGCACCCAGTTTGGCTGCACAGTGCTGGGAGGGAGAGAGCTGGATGTAGAAATAGTCCCCCACCGGGACACCACAGCTTCATTACAGAGAGGGTTACAGGGTAAAACACCACTGCCCTGGAAGCTGTGAAGCAGTATTCTCACAATCAGGGAGAAAATTGATTTTCTTTGAAGTAATAATTCACATCTCATCACTAAATCTGACTGCCAAAGCGAAGTGCTGTGTTACACTCCGGGATGAGTGCGTCTCTGCGATGCCTCGTCCGGCATGACTACAATGAGCTTTGATTTTCTGCATCACTGCATTGGTTCCTATCTCGCCAAACAAGTCCTGTGTTGTCAGGCACCCTGAGGTTTGCACTCCGAAAGCACTACTCAGGGAACTTACCCCCACCCCCTGAAATTCCTGTCGCAAAGGTCGAAGGTCAACAATGGCATCGATTCACCATGGACACACTGATGCAGCACAAAACCCCTATGACCATCTCACAAGATGAAAAGCAAAAAGATTTAAAAAATTTAAATAAATAAAAAATTTAATTAATAAATCAGACCAGTGGCAGTAATATAAAGTAATGACTGCATCAGTAATAAAAATACTTTTAAGCATGAAAAATAATTTAGGGGCATAAATTGGACTTAATAAAACTTTATATCTGTGGTCTTTTATGAAAAAACATTAAGTATACTCTTAAATGTACCTAAGTGGGTCAATTCTGAATGAAGGAATTTTAATTATAAATAGAAATATATCTGTTTACTCCCAGTACACTACACAAAAAGTACATGATATTGTTAATTTACCTAAAGTGTATTGTAAAAAGGTAATAGTATTTTACAGGGACTAGTTTTAGGCTAATCATACATAAAATCACTTAAAAAATAAACTCTCCATATAGGAATCATCTACAGATTCTTTAGAAACTGTGTAATTATTGTTATACATAATTGTAGGTTCGTAGGTACAGTATTGTTTCTTTCATTACATCGGTTATTACAATAAAATGTAATAATTTTATTTTTCTGTCTAAATGACCACTTGAGACCTGGGGCCACAGAGGAGAAGGAGAGCCAGGAGAATGTCTGAAACAAGATGGATGCCTTGCTGGGATGTCTGACAACAATTTGTTTAATTTATTTTCTTTTTTTAAGTAGGCTGATTATTGTCTCACCACAATGTGCAAATACATTCAAATCAAAGATGCCGCACAGCAGGGCATCCACAGGGGAAATACAGTTAGGCTGTAGTTTTAGTAGTAGCTGCCCTCACTGTTAAAAATAAAAAACAGTTTATTTCTGATGGTGGTTTAACTTTTAAAAAACAAACTCAGAAAGCTGTATTGTAATCAGAAAGTTTATGTTTCCTCCAAGTGTCAGTAATTCATTGGCCACTACTCTGTTCAGTGTATCTTTTTATTTTATTTTCCATTTCAGTGTGTATGATCAACATCTATTCAAAAAAAGAAAAAAAAAGTGTTATTTTCTGTGTTTAATAACTAATAATGGGAAATTCAATAAACTATTATGATTAAAAAAACTCAAAAAACAGGTATAAAAATAATTGGTAAAATAGGCTTTAAATAATGAGAAAGAAATAAGGAATATTACAAATTGTGATTTTTATATATTTCTATCTGCAAGATTAAATAATTGCTAAGATCATTGACTTTCCTGCTGTTGAGATAAAAAGATATATACGTGATCTAATAAATACGGACTTATTTTATATACCACATGCTTAATTAAAAGAATTGAATGAGACGTATGGAAATTTTCTGCTAAGATATTCTTCCCAATTATTAACTTAGTATTTTGTATTTTTAAGACTGAATAATCTTTTTGAACTGTTTCCACTAAGGATAATATGTACAAAATTGACATGGATTGTTTATCAATAAGATGAACACCTACAGAGAGTAATATTTCAATACAATTTTATATTGACGAACGTTGTAAATTAAATGATGTAGTGTAAATTGTACACCATTGTAGTTCATTGTCACTTTTTTCTGCATTTTTCAAAAAAAAATCAAAAGATTTAAAAAATTATGAAAACTAAATAAAGAAAAAAAGTACTTCATGGTATTTCCTGCTATTATTTAATGTTCTATATTGCTGAAATTGTAACATAATTTAAATAGAATAGGCCCTCATATAATGACGTACTGATGTAACCTTATAGTTATAAACAGTTAAAAGTGAAAAAAACCTCTCATAAGAAACCTTAAAAAAGACTATTATAGAAATAATTCAGGTTAAAACAAATATTTATTTTAAAATTAAATACTGTAACACACAAACCATTGCTGCAGAAATGAGAACAATCTTATCATTGTTCTATTAGAATTAATAACTCTAATACAGAGCATAAACCATTGATCTGAAGAGGGAACCCATACTCCGCAAATCATCTAAGTCAGTTTATTCAAGCAAACAGAAACAGCAAAACTAAAAATCCATCTTTTCCAGATGCAGTTAATGAAAACAGTTGAGGAGAGACTGAAAGGAACTCACCCGAAAACAGGTCCCGGAGCATCACCTCACCTGGGATGTGACAAAAAGGAGCGAAAAAGGACGAAAGAGGATATGAACGGCACCTGAACCTTTCTTCATAAACCCCTGGTTAAATGTCTATCTTTAAAATGCCTTGGGTTTCCTACGAACATCTCACATAAATACATAACCTCACTTTTCCTAAAGCTGCCAAATTCAGTGATGAAAAAGGAAAGTCTCAAATAAACTATTAGACTGAGATATTAGAAGAGAGAAAGCAAGGAATCTGTGCAAAGCTGCAGCGTAACCCCTGCAAGGGGGAAAAAGGAGGAATGTGAACGCGCGTCTCCCGGCTTCTCCTCCTCCTCCTCCTCCTCAGCTCCTGTGAAGGCCCATCCCGCGCTAAGCCGCTACCCCATTCACCCAGCACCACCACTTGACACATCAAAAGGCGTTGCCTTGGTGACAGCTCCACATGTTGCTGATGGTGACTGGGTGGGGTGGTGGGGGTTAAGGGGGTGATGTTCTGGATAGGCCATCCATAGCAGAAAAAAAGGAGTGAAAAGAGAAAGGGCGAGGGCGGGAGAGGAGGCACGGAGATGGGAGACAGATGGAGAGAGGGCCCCTTCTCATATGGATGAAATATGAATAATTGAATACCCGTAATGTAATATTACAAAGTAATTGATAACAGTCTTCTGGGGTTACCATCACTTAATGGGAGGTACCTTGATTTAAAGATGGTTTGAGGACTCAGATGTAAGTTGGTGGGGAGAAATAATCCTCTGTTTAAACAAGGTCTCTTCTCCTCCTACCGCATCCCTAAGAAATAACCTCAACACACCTTACTGGCTATTTTTTAAAGATGACTTCTATCTTGGCTGGTCCTCCAAATCTCTAGTTAAACCAAAGTTTGGGAACTTCATCCGAGGTGAAGGTGCCTTCATTCGCTGCTTGGGATGTATAACACACACTTCTGCCACTGAGGGGCTCTTGAAACACGTACACAGTGAACCAAACATTGACTGAAAACACAGGGCTGCAGCCAAACCCTGTTTGCTCACACCGGGCAAGATCCTTCGTCAAACCCCCCGGTGAGCAAGTTAAAGCCTTCATTATGACTTTCTGACCCCCACAAGAAAGAAACAACTCCAACAAGACCTCCTGCTGGCCAAAGGCCTAAAAAACACAGATGGTAGATGATACAGATTATATGACCATTTCGTCTGAAACAGATATGTTATTAATACATTGTGTAAAAATTGTACCTATTTTTGAACTGACTGATATTCATATATTGTACATATAATATATATACAATGCCATATGTGCACGTATACTTCATATACTGTACCATATATAATATCACAACAGATTTTACCAGCAGAAAAATTCTTACAAAGTGCCCTGTAAGAATGTCCTTTTCTGACAAATACCACAATTCCTGTCATATTCACAAGAGCAGTTGTGGATAAGTGAAACAGTTTGTCAGCTGTCCATATCGCATAAAAAGCCAGTTTTTACTGAGTCATTTCTCTCAGTACAGGAGGCACTGTATGGTTCTGCTGGTCATTGAAGCTCTGAAGTTACATTAAAATTATTTATTTTGCTGATGCTTTCCCCAAAGCTGCTTAGAGTATGTTTTCACACTAATACTCACAATGTTTTACCCAGTTATACAGCTGGTAAATTTTATGATACTGATTATGGGTGAGAACCCAAGGGAATTACAGCAGGAGCAGGCATTTGAACCTGCTTCTTTTAAAATATTTTTTATAAAACACATCATGTGAGTCCATCACAAATTACACCAATCCTCATTTTTTAAAAATTTCACTCTCCAAAGGTATGTATTTCAGAGTTACGGCCTATAAGTTTTTAAATACATGAATATACAAAAACATGTTAACTGGTTAATAAAGCTGCAAAAGTGCAAACTATTGGGTTTTCTGCAACTGCAAATAAATGAAATTGCATATTGTATTGACCTCAGCATCGTATGTGGGCACACAGCTATTCCTGCCACAGAGACATCAGGTGACAGCAGCTCAGGGATCGCAGTTACAGTAACTGTGCTGCTACCAGGACCAGAAGGGTGACGCGCGCTGGAGCTCAGAGCTGTCAGCAGTCATCTCTAACTGCAAACACCACTGGCGCCTAAATCTCAGTTCCACCCCCCCGCGGGGAAGCCTGGCGGACCCTCGTGGTTAAACATGGGCAAAGGCTGGAGGAACGTAAATGGCAGGGGCTTGTTTAAGAGATAAACATTGTTCTTTAAATGAGCATTTTTATTCCGGTCGAGTCCCTCCCAGCCGCACCTGGCCGCTTCTTCCAGACAGAACTCAGACTACAAAGCCCAACGCTGCAGTGTTCTTAAATCAAAGAGAAGACAGGCAGCACGCATGTGGCCCGGGTGCAGAAAGACCCTCTTCTCTATTCCACTGATGTTCTCCCTCTGCATAAGGAGTGCCTCTATTGTGCATGTATGCGAGCGTGCGTGTGTGTGTGATTGTGCATTCTGCACATGAGAATACATGAGCCCTTGTAAGTGCTTTTGTTTGTGTGTGTGTTTAGCATGCTAAGTTTGAGTGATCTTTTTCGTTTTCCTATGCGTGTTTGCGTGTGCGTGCAACGAAAGCACACAATAGTGTCAAAACCGGCACGAGGTGCTGCAAGGAGGTGTTCACAATTAACAAAATTGCAGGATAATCACAGCAGGGGGTTATGAGAGCCTATGCCCCTCCCCGCACACACACACACACACACACACACACACACACACACACACACACACACACACACACACACACACACACACACCGCATGCTCTCAGTGGTCTTCAGAGCTGTGAAACAAGCACAACAAACAATAAATGCAAGAATTAATCAATGGCAAGAAGCAACGGGGAGAGCAGCGGCAGGACCTGCTCTCCAGAACAGAGAGGCTGTATAAAGAGGCAGGTGCTCCCAGGTCTCGCAGCCATAATGGGGGTACGTGGGGGACGATGTACAAGGCCGCCACACTGAAGTGCAGAGCAGAATAATTGAAAATATCAGCAGCTGGGCACAACAAAAGATGTCATTCTGCATTGAAAGGTCCATAACAGCTGTACGTGGCCGAAAGAGACAGAGGGAGCTGGGGTGAGTGGAGAGGCCCCAAATGTGTGCAGATAGAAAGGACAAAGAGTGCCGGGGGGGAGGGCGGTGGATGGGGGGGATTGGGGGCAAAGGAGGAGGGAGACCAGAGATGGGGTGACACAAAAAGGGTGACAACTGAAGAATGACAGAGGGGAGAATGGTGAGGGGCAATAAGAGAGGATTTGAGAAGTGAAAGCGGGAGGGAGGTGGACTGAAGCGGTGGTGTCTGTGGGGTACAGGATGGGTTCTGTCAGCGCTTGTGAACATGAGAAACAGGGCAGAGTGTTCCTCCTCAGCACGGGGGTCAAAGTGCTGCCCTGTGGCCGCAACACACATCGTCCCACTGGACTGTATATCTTCATAGACCATCACACCCCGGTCCCTGCACTCCTCTCCCCTACGCAGCCTGAATGTGTCATTCTGAATGTGCGACCAGCAGCTTCAGGCCACCCAGAGTGTGTTTCCTCCAGGAAGAGGAAGGAGGTGGAGCATTAGGAAGGCCTCTCTTACCTCTCCCACCCCCGTCTGAAGGATCTTCACTCCTGTCTCCGACTCAAGGAAGGTCTTCTCTGCCACTGCAGAATCAGCCAGAGAGAAATCACACACCTTTAAACACTGTGGTTGTGCTGCACTGAAGTGATTTGTTAACAAGAGTGAACCATGTAGATGTACATTTAAATTTCAATCTATTTAATAAGTGAGACAATGTAATAGATAAGTAAAACAAACAAATAAAAGGCCTCTTGTTCTAAAGACTTGCCTCTGCAGAGATTTGAACCTAAAACCATCCAGCCACAGGTTCAGTCCTGTAGCAGCTTAACTAGTGCTGCACACACAACTTTGGTCCATCTGGCTGGAGATAGCAGCATGAGGCTGTGTTGCATTCAAGGTGAAAGCTTTCACACTCAAAACTACAAACAAGACACACCTTAACCAAAATATATGTTCATTTTATACAGTCCTCTAGTTTACATTGTAATGACTGTTGGCTGAGATCTTATTTGTTTGCACGAATTTATCATCATTACGTGTACATTTTTACATTTTCCTTCAATTATTATTAATGAGTATAGCAGTACCTCTATTAGTGCTACCTCCTACAGAGCTGATTTGCAATAGCATTTTTATTTAAGCCCTTTGAGCAATTTATCATAATAATTTACCAGTTTTTTATAGTTAAAAAAATGTTTAATTTTATATTTCTGACCCGTAAAACAGAATATCTTGTCTGTTTTTTCACCATTACTAAAGGTAAAAATACTCTGTTCTGCATTATGTTGTACATGCACAGTTTAAAAGCTTTATTTACACAATATACTGTATCAATGACCTTTGATAGTGTTGTTTCTTTAAACTTGAATAAACTCCCTACAATCTTTCACTCGTTCATCTATCCAAGCCCACAGTCCAGAAGCTGTGAGGCAACAGCACTACCTGCTGTGCTGCCCACATCAGGGCAAATATCTTGTGCTGAATTTTAAAAAGTAGATAAAGTAAAGCAGAACACCAGCAGGTTCTGAGGTGCTTCACGGTGGTAAAGATAATTTAAATCAGATTTTCTAATGAAAGTGGCTACAAGCTTCATGTTCATATCCTCGAAACTGACAAAGCAGTGATCGGCTTTTCTCACTTTGGCAGCCGTTGAGAATGCTGCAATATTCTGTGGCACCTAGGAAATTAAAATGTAGTACGGTGGCATGGAATGACCAAAGTACTTTTCATGCCCCAAAAAACACCCCTGTCTTACACCCTGGGAACAGCTCAGACTCCCAGAGGAAAAGGGCTTTCAGCTTTTCCATCTTTATCTCGCTCTCTGCGTCTCTGCCTTTGTCTCCCTCTGCCTTCTAATTTGTCGGCGCTCGCTGAGACCTTACGCAATGAATGATTTAAAGTGAGGTGATGGGGGTGGGGGACGAAAGAGCCTCCAGTAGGAGATGATGATGGATGAGCCCCCCCAAGCCACCCAGCCACTCAGCCTGTGCTGTCCGTCACTCACCGGCTCTATCAGCAACATCACTGGCACTGAAGTTCTGCTGGTTCTGTTGAACCCGGAACGTCAGCGCTGGGCCCACCGTGCTGCAGTAGAGAGCAGGACACTTGGTCATAATTGAACATATGTACACTCAAATCCAGTTTTATAAACACAATAGATATGAAAGCAGACACCGCTGTGAGATGGTTGCTTAAGAATGACCACATGCTTTAAGTGACTTATAGGCTTGGATCAAGCTCGCTTGCCAAAGAAGTGCATTGTGGGATGGTCAAAAGTAGCGTAAAGTACAGTGAAATGTGTGAGAGATGGGGAGACGCAGGGCCAAAGGGTCAGTCAGTTTCCTGCCATACCTGATATTAATGAAGGTGCTGACAGGGAGGTTGATCTTGTCTGCCAGAGTTTCCAGCAGCCGTACTCCATCAAACACACTGAGTGGCCTGTGGAAAAACACACGGTGCAGAGCAGACATACCTTACAAATATGACTTCCTGCCACACAGTGGTCATATCCCACAGCAAACAGTTAGCCATCGCACCCCTTTTGTGTCCAGGGAGACGACTGGCAATTATACCCCACTAGCATGGGATACAATCAGCCATAATGTCCTATAAACACTAGTGGCAATAAACCATCATACTGCATTTAACTAATACAGAGATGGCCATTATATACTTCTAACAGTATAAAGAAGTTCTACTGTGCTTCATCAATATTCTACAAATATCTACAGGAAGGATGCATTAACAACATTCCTGCTGATGGCACCTCAGCCTTAGACCTGAGGAAAGTGGTAAATGAACCAACTGTGCCCAAGAACGGGGGCCTCGCAATGACTTGTAGCAACAGAGGCTAAGACACGTGCACTGCACATGCTGCCGGTACCTCTGGTTGGTGACGATGTACCCATACTCCTCTCGGGCAGGAGCCCCAGCCTCTGTCTTGAGAGCAGAACTGAGTTCTTTTGAGTCCTCCATCTTCAGCTTCGCATCTCCCATCATCTCACTGGCCTTTGGCCCCATCACTCCGTCGCCCATCATTGGCCCTTGTGTTGGGAGGGCCCCTTTATCCACGGCCTGTTCGGGCAGCTGGAGGGCCATGGACGCGGAGACAGTGGAGGGAGCTGGAATTGGGGCTGCTTCTGCCTTGTGTGTCATTGATCCTTCCATGAGGTGTGCCTAATAGAACAGGAGTGAGGCAGAGACTGACCCCTTGGTATTGACCGTGCTTACACCAATGATGGTTTTAACACACACTAAATACAAAGCCAGATGAAAAAATGAACTAAATTTGGAAATCATTTGTCTCCCTTGCATGCACAGTGCCATCCTATGGCTATTAGCTGAACAGCATCCAAGTGGTTTCCATTCTATGGAGTCCTAAGCAATTATTTTGAACATCTGCCGTCCAGATTTTTAGCTTTTATTATGAGCGTAACTCACCCCACCTGGAGTTCAAGCCTTTGTCCCTCAAGGTGTTATCTGAACGTACCTTTTTTTCTGTGACTTCAGCTCCCTTTGGTTGACCTGGGTAAAAATAAAGCGTTTCACTAGCTTAACTCAACAATAATTCACATACGTATTTTAAATGTTAATGTCTTCTGTCTGTCCTGTGTTACTGTATGTAAATGTGAAGGAAAGGATGGAGCTGACAGGAGTTAGTTGCCTGAGGAGCTGTGTCTGAGGGTATGTGGAGTGTACCTGGGTCCTGCAACCTGTTATTAAGTTGAGGCTGAAGGGCTACAGCCAGACCATCCAGCTGCTGCAGAGACAAGGACTTCACGTCGATGCCATGCCTCTTCAACACAGAAGCCATCCTGCTTAAAGTTGTGTCTGCAAGCATTGTGTGGGGTCAGAGCTGCAGGTCAGCAAATTTTCTCCAGAATGACTTTATAATTTGATTTAAACAGCTGGGTATTTTTACCAGAGGAATACAAATGATGTGCATTTTAAAAGTACTAGGGTCACAGTGGAAAGAGGGACTTGAACTAACAGCCTTCCAGTTAGGAGTCTGCATCTTTACTATTGTATGAGCTGCATTTACCATCCAAACCAGAGAGGCCACTGTAGTGCTGAGGGGTTTTCCTGTGTTGCTGCTGGCTGCCAAGTTCCTCCTCCTGGACAATGAGGTCCTCCGTGTAGTCCAGGGGGAAGTCCAGTTCCCCATGAAAAGGGGTTGCAGAGACAGCTGTTGCCATCTGGTGGCGGGAGGATGGCTGAGCAGAAGAAAGATAGAGGGAAAGCAGGTCCTGCAGCAGTTGCCGGTTGCGGTCTGCAGGGTTGGACAAACCTGCCCCTGATCGGGAGAAAGTGCGGGGGTGTCCATTGTCATCCAGGGCGTTCAAAGAACGTTCCTCCTCCTGGTAGCCATACTGAGACAGGAGAAAAAAAATAAGGGAGCCAGCACAGTTAAGCAGTGTGTGTGTGTGTGTGTGTGTGTGTGTGTGTGTGTGTGTGTTTGACTCACCTTTTGGTATGTGTAAGGGTCCAATAAGGGGGCCTGCATGTGGAGGGAGCCCTTGGGTTGATCAGGCAGAACCATGTAGTCCAGGTAGTGTTGCCCCACAGCTGGACTCAGATGGTCCACTTCAGCACGAGACTTTGAGAATTTATCTGTCAGCTCAGAGGGTCTGGGACAGCAGGAGATGAGAGGATACAAAAGGATGTTTAAACACAGAAGGTGCACCACAGCCAGAGATCACTGCAATGAGCAGAGGAGCTCTTACTGGGACGGTGGAACATCCCAAGGCCTGGCCGGAACATGGGTCTGCGGAACACGGCTCAGCTCCTTGGAGATTACATACTGGACAATGTCGTCCTGCCAGGACAAGCCTGGGTGGACAGGGACACAGATTGGCCTCATCCACAGCTCCTGTGTGTCATGTTTGCTGAAGCACAGGCAGTGCACACTCACTCTTGTACTGCATCTGCATTTCATCCATCTATGTACTGACTCCTTCTATTAAGAAAACCCAGTTACGCATTTTCAAAGACACAGACATTTTCCTGTTCATTTATTTTTCATTCAATATTCCTCACTTTTCCACTTCCAAAAACATCTGCCTTGTGTTTGCATACCAAGGAAAGTGAGACCACCTTAATTCAACTCACTACCATAGTATTTTAAGTCATGTCTGATATCCCTAAATGCTGGTGATCACAGGACAATGTGTTTATTTATTATACTTATAGCCAAGAGTTCTAAAGAACAGAACCCCTAATTTTATCCTGAATTATTAAGCTTTTATAGACTGGGACTTAGTTCAAGATGACTTTGTATGTACAAGTAAACCACACTCTCCTTCCCGGCTGAGTAGTATTAATATGTGGATCGAGGGCGTACCGCTGACTTACAGAACCTGCTCTCAGTCAGTTCCTGATCAAGCACTAGGACTGTTCACGTTATTGTTCAGATTAAATTTTCCTCCATTTGCGTCACAAGAGCAGAAATAAGAAAATTGGCTGCAGCCCTAGGCCCCACCATGTGACCATTAATGTAATAATTGTGTAATGATTATGTATTTATAATTGCGTAACATGTGTGATGCGCATCCCGGCTCACCTTGCATCATCAGCTGCTTCAAAACATCCTGCAGCTTCTGTAGCACGGGCACCGAGACCTGGTACTGCATGCGCTGCTGCGCTGGGTCCTGGCACTGCCCAAATAGGGCGTCTGCAGCAGACAATGTAAGCAGATGATTGCACATACTGAGGCGGCGACGTGTGTGCGCGCACACACACCCACACACACATCCTCTCATACGCTCATGCACTTCCACACACTCATAAATCCCAAAAGGCACCTACTTCGATGTAAAACACACAGTCGCAAGCAGGCCCTTCCAAAACAAACATGCGCGTACACTCACCGGTAAATATATTAGGTACACGCCGTATTGGAAGGGACCTGCTTTTGCCTCTGAAAGGGCATGTATTCAGTAACAAGATGTTGGAAATATTCTGCAAGGACTCATTCGTTTTGCTAATATCCATTTCCACCTCATCCCAAAGATGTTTTACTGTCTTTAGGGGTGGGGTCTGTAAAGTAAAGGCACTGCCATGTTTTCAAAACCATCCTGAGACCGAAATCAGTCTGAGAAAAGCTAGACTGACCAAGAAAAGATACGGTTGGTATAACAAATATTTACAGTAATATTTTGGTAGTTAGAAACATTTACACGATGCTTAGTTCATACTAAAAACACTAATGTGTACCAAGGAAACATTCACACACCATTACACTGCCACCACCTGTCCATACTGCTCTGGTGAACCTAATGAAGTGGCCAGTGAATGTCAATACACACACACATACACACGATCCCTCAACCTACACTATCAAAACACACAAACACATTGGTGTAGAGCTGTATGGCAGTTTACAGTTGCAGGGGCCCATGGGGGCTCATGGTGTCTAATAGAGAGGTAATGGGATTCCTTAAAATTTCTAAGTTGTACTAATGTCACTGCAGAATCCCTAAATCATGCTCTGGGTGAAAGTGAGGCCACACCCCACCTCCAAGCAAGCAACAATCGGAAAATGAATCTCTTATTTATAGTACAGTAGATGTACAGTACATACAGATTAATGGGTGGAGAAGGGAGTAAATTTTCATGAATTTCAGAACCAGGACAGATGTGTGTGTGTGTGTGTGCGTGTGTGTGTGTATGAGCGACTGCAGCTATGTATTGCCCTATGAGCATGAGAGCACATCCCACAGCACACGTGTGTTTTTGTTCGATGTGCGCATCTCTCTGCGAGTGTGTGCGGCAAAGGGACACTGAGAGGGAGGGTGTCGTACGCCAGTGACTCATTTCTCTGAGTGTGGTGACTGCGGGGGTGTGCGCTTGCGCGTCTGCCTAATGATGTAATCGTTGCCAGGGAGACAGCAGGGAACGGAGTTGTGATTGGGCGACAGGGGAGTCTCCGGGTGACAGAGGAAACCTGTGTTCTGTATTTACACTCCCCGGGAGTGGATAATAACACGCAGACACGCGGCACTCAGTACCACTTAGGGACACCTTCCTGCCGAGGGCACGGGCCTTCAATTAAACCATCACCCTGAGTCAGTGTAAAAGTTTGTGAGTGCAGATATTTGTAACGTGTGCAGTGTCTCTATTGTAAAGGAGACAAATTCCACTACCCTTTGCAGAAACAGGCGGCATGATGGCACCGCAGGTAGTGTTGGTGCTGGGTTTGGACATGAAATTCTATGTGGTGTTGGCATATTCTCCCCATGTTTGGGTGCTCCAGTTTCCAACCACAGTCAAAAGAAGTGCTTTGCAGGTGAACCAGTCACACTAAATTGCCCCTAGTGTACAGTATATATGGATGCATGTATGTATGCATGAATGAATGAATGAATGAATGAATGAATGAATGCTTGTCCTGCATGGAACTACCTCACGCCCAGAATCGGCTCCAGGTCACAGTGTCTCTCCATTGGACAACTGATTATCGAAGGTGAATGGACATATAGATGTTCTGGAAATGTATAAATGCATCCACACAGCATTGACTCAACATTTTACCATCAGTTTCACCACCAAAAACAAAATTCAAACCTCACTCACATGAAAAGGCTGTACACACACACACACACACACACACACACACACACACACACACACACGTATCATAAAAGCCAAAGGGAGCACAAAAACCCAGCTCTGTCAGTGAGAAATTGAGTATATTACTGGCCTCCATCCCTTGTTATGGTGCTGGCTCTGAGATGTTAGGGGACCAGACAGGAAACTCTGATCATGATGCAGCGGGCAATAAAGTACATCAGTGGCCTTCACTACTCTTCTTGAAGTGGATCAGCTTCAGGGTACTTACCATCCAGGCAGAGCTGACCCCTGGAGCACAGCCTCTGTTCAAACAGGCAACCTGAGAGAGAGAGAGGGGCGGTCACACACCAAGAGATGCAGTTCAAATGCAGATTGAGGTGTTCTGCCATGGAGAGGAACAGCATCCAAATCTTCAGTTCACGCACAAATAAGTCTTGGCTTCTCTGGCTATAAGCAAAATAAAACAGCAGTAGGACCCTGAGACCCCTGAATGCCCTCTGGTGCCCTGACTCACACATGCTGTTGCACTGCAGGTTGGCTCTTAATTCAGAAAAAAACAGCTTCCTTCAACATGAGCAGAAGGTCAGAGGTCATGATGCTTTGCATGACTCTCGGTGCCTAAAGCTAGGTTGCGCGTTTGCCCTGTGATGAACTGGCCTTCCATCCAGATTGTAGCCTGCCTCACACCCTGTAGTTCTGGGGTAGGTTCTTCAGCACTGCAGCCCTGCACTGGACAAGTGGTTATTGATGATAGATGAATGAACTTCATGGCGGTGGACACTGGCCACATCTCAACGCATCTCAATGAAGTAAGGAAGCCGCTTCCACTTCCCTGCTGCTTTCCACAGTCAAATTGCTGCTCAGAGTCATGCAGGGAGCCTCTATTGCCTGTGACATTTCCATTTCTCTCAACTTGGCAGGACACACATACACTAGGGGGTGGGTGGGGGTGATGCCTGGGTGGGTGGGGGGGCCTTCTTTCCCTGGTTCCAGCACAGCTGGTCAAATATAGCGCAGCCAACGCAGAGTCATGGTGGTGCTGAGAAAAACATCACTCCTGCTGGACTGGGCTATCGGCAGAACTCAGGAGGGCAAACACAGATAACAGGCTGCTGTGATAAACACACACACACACACACACACACACACACACACACACACACACACACACATAAATACACACAGAAATGCACACAGTCTAACAGAGTCTGATATCCACAGATATAAACTCACACAAAAATCACATATATACACAGAGGAAGCATATTCATCAACCCACATTTCCAAAAAACAATCACCCTTATACAGACCCAGACAAAATACTCATAAAGAGGCAGAAAACACACAGATGAATGTGAAAGTTACTTCTCCAAGTCCTAAGATGAGTACCACCCCCCATAATGGAGTGATGATAAAAGCCGAAGTGCTTTTAACCACCGTTAGTGCTGGGTCACCCCATCCTGTTTTTCAGCAGGCCCCACCCGGGATATCCTAGGAAGAACAGACCGCACAGACCCGGGCCACTGTCTAGGTTTGCTTGCCGGTGACCTGGTCAGCCCTGAACACACCAGCGGAGGCTACATAGACGGTCAGTCAGCAGCTCCCTAGCAACAAGCACTGCTGTCTGCAGCGTTAGTGCAGATGAGTCATTCGGAGAAGCAGACCAGTTGACGGTGTGGTGGGGGGTGGGGGGCTTCCTACAGACACCAGCTCTATTCCCTGGTGTATGTAGGCTTCTATCCCTGGGCTGGACACACAGTGCTGGGAGATACAGATCTGCAGCAGCTCTGAGCACTGAGCAGCTGCACGGTGAGAGATGCAAGCACCTTTGGCCGGTGGCACCACCCCAGGGTTCCAGCAACAGCCCACAGCTCCAGGGTAGATTTAGACCCACAAAATTTCACCATGCAGACTCTTAAGCACAAATGGGGTCTCTACGATTCCTTTCCACAGGGTTTTTTCTAAGCGCAACCACTGATCACATAATAGGGTAATTTGTCCGTTAAAACCGTACTTTTAGGCAATTTTCTATTGTGTATGTGTGGGGGGGGGTCACCTAAATGTATTAAAATACAAAATCACTCCATTAATCTATTTGTCATGATAAAAGCATCTTCCATTTAAAATAATTGTGCTGGGTGCACATTTATTTTACAAAAAGACAATCATTTTGACTCTCGTTTTTGTTCACTGGATGCAAATCCGAGCCCAGTTTTGCTGAAAAAACTGGCAGCAGATTTGAATCATAAATATGCATCTTAAATTTATATGCCAATTTGTTACAGACTAATCCTAAATACACCCTCACACACACATAAATCCACATACTTAATGCATCTCTTCACAGCCAATATTAGAGTTGTGTTTAGAAATTAGAGGGGATGCTGGTGCGCAGTTTGGATGTGCGATTCCTGCTCCTGTTGTACTACCCTTGAGAAAGGTGCTCATATTACATTACATTTATTCATTTTTTTAGATGATTTTCTCCAAAGCAAAGAGAGATACAGATGCAGAGGCTACACATCTTTACCCTGAACTGCTGCAGTAAAAATTACTCTACTGTATAAATATGTAAATCACATATAAGTAGCTTAGTCTACAAACCAAACATTGTAAGTAGCTTTGGAGAAAAGCAGCAGATAAATAAATAATAATAAATGATGAATGTTTTCTGCTTGTGGTGTTTTCATTCTGCACCACTTACTATAACATTAAACAAGATGGCCTGGAATGGATAAGCTTTTACAAACAAGATTAAAAAAAAGATAACAGAAAAAGAAATGAACCATTTTTAGTAAAGCTTATAAGTAAATTTTCCTCTAGATTTGCACATTATGACAGACTGTCTCCAGGCCCATTTCAGAACACTGACTGACATTTCAAACTCCGAGTTGCGTAATGCTTTCCACTTTGTAAGATCCCTGGTGAATTTAGAAAATCAATGCGGAAAAAAGGCAGGCGATCACGCATTTATTTTTGTATTCAGCTGTGCGGATATTTCTGGAAGCATGAAGTTCTTCAGTCTAAAGCAGCAGATCACTTCTGAAGGTTCAGATCTCAGGTCTGTTTGCAAACTGCAGTGGAAATATGGAAATTCAGGAAACAGAAACATGTCTGAGCCACTGTAGGACTGTGGGAACCTTTCCTTACTCTGACAACAACTGCATGTGCATCACTGAAACCTCTGTTTTCTTTGCATTCACCCTCAGCTGCAACTGAAGTATTGGCATGATTTAAAAGACATTCCTACAGTTCATGTTAATAATACAGTGACAGACTAACCCTAACCCAGCCCCACCCATTCCCCAGACGGACACACACACCTTTAGACTTGAGAAATGTGTACCAGGTATACCCAATTGACTAGCTAAAGATTCCTTATGAAAGACTGGATTGAAAACCAGGGTGAATGTGTGGGAGAGAATGATAGTAGAAAGGCATTACTAATGTAAGGATATTAAAATGTGGTGACATATATTTGACTATTTTGGTATATGATATATTTGGTTTCTCCCCTTTCATCGTTCCACTTAACTGCTGGCAGTCATGCATCTCTCTGCAGTATCCGTTTGTCCAACAGCACTAACAATACTTATATACCAAATACATGACTTTAAGGAAATCACAACTTGGTGATTTAAAAAGTGTTATTACTATTTACCTTTCATTACTATTGCTTTTGCCTTATATACTTTGTAACCTAGATAGCACCCCATAACTCAGCTAGCATTTAAATAAACTTATAGAGCTGCGGTTCAGTTTAAAGTATTTATTGCCCATATCTGTTAAGCTGCAGCACACATCTAGTTGAAAAAAATGTTCAATTTTTCTCAGCACAGAAAAGAGATTATATTATACTAATAAGAAATTCCATCAGAGTTGCAGGGATGATCCAGGTGTGGGAGACCGACAGCTGAAAATGAAGAGGGTCTCGAAGGGCAGCCAGGCAAAGGGAACTGCTGAAGGGCTACGAGCCCCTGAGAAAAAGGGCCTGGCTGAGTTTTGGACATTGGTGACATTTTACAGATGCTCAATAGTATAAACCTGCATGCGACTGCAGTTGGCAGGCAATTCAAAAAAAAAATTTAACATTCCTGGAAAAATGTTTTTTATTTTTATTTATTTATTTTTTTAAATATAAATGACTACTGGATATTTTAGTTTCTGCAAATAGTGCCCAAAAACTTTATATTCAATCAAAAGGAGCAGGGTCATGCGCTCACCCACATGTGCATTTCGCCACAGACCCCAACCCTCAGGATGAAGCCCCAGGTCCCACCAGGCTAGTGGTTGCCAAGTGTGTGACGTCTCATGATGCAGTGGTGATTAGGCCCCCCTCCGTGGAGAGCTAAAAGGGGGGTGGAGGTCTTTCCTCTGCACAAGCATCATATCCACGTAAGCTGGAAGGGGAGGGAGGGTATTTTCTCATGTGAACCCCATCTCAACGTCAGAGGGCAGCATCTGGTGATCTTCTTTCTGAGTGTGAAACGCCAAACTCTTGGTACTAGAACCAAATCTCTTCTTTGTAGGCCAAAGGTTCTTAACCTTTTCTGAACCAGGGACCTCATTTTGGATCTAAGACCTCTCCTAGAAAAATGTACAAAAATATTGTATTCAGTATATTTATTGAACCTTGATTACCTTTACTGAGAAGTGTTTTATAGAGCATAATATCACTGTAATATTTTTATTCATTTGTAAATTTATTTTATAATTTATTTAGACAAACATGTGATTCACAGAACCCCGCAGGCCATTTGCAGACCCAGGGGCTCAAGTTAACAGCTCTACTCTGGATGGCTTTAACTGCATGTGAGGAGACACTAAGACCTGATTGTGTCTTTTCTGTGAGTCAAACCCAGGATTCAGTGAGTCTGAGGTGAAGCCGATCTTATAGTGAGCTTTGTCGTCTTCACTCTGCTCTCTTTAATGAATAAGGATGAGAATGGACCCCCTCACCAGGGACAACGCTACTCCCTGACTATCACCGAAGCCATAAAGTGGCTGACCGACATCGAGGATCTGAAACTCCAAAAAAAAACATCAGATATTTTTTTTAATATCAACATCATCTTACTTGAAGGCCTTTTCACTTTGTACAAAATTACTTGTCCATTTTAGACTTCACCTTTTAGATGGAAAAAAAAATTGCAGTGGCTTTCAAATAATATATACAGTGTCTACACCCTGAAGAGCACAGAGCAGACAGTCCTTCTGCTCACGGCCATCACAGATCCATTATGTCTCTTAAGGCAACTTAAAAAGCAACTTAAAGACATGCAAACCCAAAGCAACTTAAATATTTTCAGTACAGGAGTAACAATGAAGCCTAATGTGTCCTGCCAATATTTGTATACAATCTATGGTGAAATATTTATTTATAGTTAGTTATCTTTGTTTAAAAAAACAGGCCAGTGTATGTGATAGAGTAAGCTGGCCTCCACCAAAGTTGAACAATTTTTCACCTTGGATTCTAATTCTCTACACAGTATGAATTTATAGACATATGCTTAGGCTTCACTTTGTGGTCCAGTAGCAGGATTTTTGCTTAGTCTATAATAAAGAATATAAAACTGTAAATATTTAAGTTGCTTAGAGGATGTTTCTCTGCAACCATGATTATGGAAAATCTTAAACACGGATCCCATTCAAGCTGATACAGATGTGTTTTTCATAATGTTGACTTAACATGATGTATAAAAATACTTCATTTACCCTGCAGGTCAGGAGTATTTTAAGTACAGATGTAACAGCAAACAAAAGAATAATCAGGATAATCCTCTACATACCAGTGCATTTGGTAGATTTCATCTCATTCTGACTCCTTTCCACAAATCCATTACATTGGTGGGTCCAAACCCACTTTTCCCATCACTACTATCACTTTCATTTTTACCTGTAAGCAGAAAGACTCCCACAGCCAACACACCACTCTCAGCAAACGGACTCAGCCCAGTATAGATTACAGCAGGATGAGGGGTCTGCAGTCTGGGTGAATGTGGGAGGCTCATCCATGGTACCCCAGTGCACTGCAATATTGCAACCCACACAGTCATGCTGGAGTACTTTTGAAGGGCAATACTAGCTCTTGTTTGGCGTCTCTACTGCTCTCCATGGTGCTGAAACACTGTGGCTCACACACTAGCGGGTCTTCATGCAGAGTGATGGGCATTGTAGGTACAACACTACCTCCAGCAGGGTTCAGGCAGACTGAGTGGTGGATTTACACTCCTTAAGGGGAGACTTTTTCAAGGTTAGGTTAGCACACTAAGCACCTTACAAAGATTTACCCAGTTAAACAGCAGTTTGCTCTATAAGTTCAGTGAACATGGTGAACACGGTAAAGCTGCCGCTCCTGCTCATACTTTCACCTTTAGCAACAGCAGCTTGGGCTGCGGTGAAATGAGACAAAACACACAGCTATGCTGGTGTTGGGAAAACACACCGGCAGAGTTGTTCACAGGTGAGAGGCATCTGCAGCATCACCGTGCCTCGAAAAGACAGACAACATCGTCGGCTGTCAGGAATACACAGTGCACCTCATCACAGTGCGCGTGTCTGACTGAAATCAGCCATGCACATCAGACACGCGCATGAACGCGCGTGCACACACACGCAAACACACACACACGCACGCGCGTGCGCACACACCTCCACTGTAGCCCGTGGCCATGGCAACTTTTCTCACAGTCACTGACAGATTAAACATTTACTTACATTTCACGGCCTTGAACGCGCACACAGTTTAACGCACAGGAATTGACACGGTCTCACACACACAAAAGCACACAGTTTAAAATACACAATTTAAAAAAAACAATCACGCAGAACACCCCCCCCCCACACACACACACACACAAATAAACAGTCTCACACACATAACACACAGCGGATAGACATGCAGATAAAATCAGGCACAAACTGTTTAATGTGCACAAACATACACAAATACAGGAAAAATCACGCACGTGCATAGAACCCCCCCAACACACACACACACACACACACACTTTTCCAGTTGACATTACTGCAGTATTTTTGAGTGATACAAATAATAGCAAATATTGTTATAAATATATCTAAACACCTGGTGTCTGTCATTATAATACCAATCAACCAATCAACCAATCGATCAATCGATCAGTGAGCAAAAGCCGGCTTAATGCAGGTCGTTGACGTGTTTGTTTCGCTGTCATTTTTAGCGCTGTGATGACGGAATGTTTGAATGACGCTAAACTTCTGTATTCGCCACAAACGGTCCGCGGGGGGTCGAAGCCCCTCACTAACGGATTTCTCTTTTTTCACATCACACATCATCCACGTACGCTGTCAGTACCCTGTTTACAGTGATTATAAAGCCTCAGCTACCAGTTTACCCTGAGTATGAAAGGTCCCATTGGAGAACCACGGTGGGAAAGTATTTTATGGGCAGCATGTTGCTGTAAAACCTAGTAATAATAATAAGGTAGTAAAAATATGCTGTACTGTCTAAATATTCCATACGAACAGTGGATCCACTCGTCTTTCTCTTACATCATCTTCATCAGTCATAATCTGTGATGTGATGCGCGGTCTCATTCCCGCCGTGGGCACATACAGGGTACAATCAGAGTACATGGGGGTAAGTACCCTGTTCTTACCGTATCTGGCCGGCGCCCCGAGCTGCCAGCAGATGGTCATCCAGGCCAGGATACTCCACAGCCGGGGGTGTCCCATGGTGGCCCCCCTCCCCGAAGCGCTTCTCACACAGCGCTGTTCACGCCGTCATCCTGTTCCGCCGACAGCACACGGTTCGCCTGGTGCACGGCTGCGAACGCGCACGGAAGAGGCGCGCAAAACACGGGACGCGGCGGCGGGGACGCGGATGTGGAGCGGGAGAGCGAGCATCCCCGGCTGTGGGGAGGGTGGGGGTGTCACAGTGACGCAATAGGGACCTTACAGGTAGGGGTGGGCGTGTGCGAGGGAACCTTGAAGCTCAGCAGGAGGCAAAGCCGACGATCAACACAGAAACAGATAAGTCAACGTACAATATAGTGTTGTATTTAAGATCACAGTTCCGAACCCACAAGGTTGTTCCTTCTAGTACCGCCACCACTGTGCTATTTGTTGAATCACATTTCCTTTATTTTTACAAGGATGTAGAGGAAGCCAAAGTGTCAGCAGGCATTCATGCAGAAATGTGGGTGCTGTAACCCCAACTTTATCTCACAGCTTTGAACAAGAGGTTGTGTGGTTGCAGTGCCATTTACCACCACTGACAGCAGGAAGGCCAATGTGGTGCTACATGATGACGGCAGGTTCGTGAGTACCTGTACAATAGAAGAATGTGTCTATAAAGAGGGACGTGAGTTCACGAGGTGAGATATGAAATACGAGAACTTGCACATGTTTTGTTTCTATTCTTCATACAAGATGCAAGCTGTTCCTGAGAAACCTATCAGTGAGACTCACTCTGCTCCTCAGGAAAGCTGACTTCTGATGGGCAGTGACCTCGAATTATGCCTGGGGCTGAAATACAGAAAACACTCAGACCTTCAGTTATGGCAAATTATTTATTTCCTGTCGTACAAATACTGTATACATCAGTTTTTACTACAGTTTTCAATTAATGATTAATTGGTGATTGATATTGATGATGATATCGATATAGATGATGGCAGCAGGTGGCAGGTGGTGGTCAGAGGTTCATATCCCACCTCATGCTATAGCTGTTGAAGTGAAAATTACCCAGCTGGTATAAACATGTAAATGACAGGATGCAGATTTGGAGAAAAGCATCAGGAAAATGAATAAATGTAGGCATTATACATAATTCCCAGTCTTCAGTTCACTACATATGATCTTATTAAGGGGAATAAATGAGCAGCAATTGTTCTGAGGAATTTTCCCCAACATACAAATGCAGTATAAATCTGTTCTCTAAATATCCACTTTAATTGAGGCTCTGAGGTTGCAGATGTGGTCCCTGTGGAGAGGAAGTAAGAGCAATGAATCCAGAGTCAATTGGAGAACAGGTGTGGTGGCCAAGTGGGTGGGAAGCAGGTGCGTTTGTGCAGTAGGCAGCGTGTGGCACAGGTGGTGCTGAGCGTCTTCCTGCTGACAGCGTGTTCCAGTGTGTTCCTGGCATGCGGCGCTGCACCGTCCACAGACACCGTGTTCCCTCTCACTCTGCATTGTCACCGAGCTGAGCTGCCCCGAGCATGGCCTGCAGAGAGGGAACGGCATATAGAAGCGGCAGGAGATCCTTCTGCTTCCTCAACACTTTACCTTCGAGAACACGGCCCCCGCGGGCACTGCATTGTGGGCCTTCAGAGGGTTGCTGCCTCGCTCTGTTCATATTCTTCCCCGCTTTCTTTCTTTTTATGGCCTGCGCCACAGGCATTGAAGTTTGAGGAGTCACGATGTGCTTCTTTTAGGGCAATTTGACATGTTTTTGTCACATATTACATCACAGCGACATCTAGAGGCAAAGCTTTGGAATTGCATCACGGTTTTTTAAGGGAGGGGTCGTTTGGGTATTTTTCATTTCTCACCATATGTATTGTTGACAAATGTCAGCCTCAGCCTGCCGTGCGAACCAGCTAGACTTCCTAAAAGTCAAAACGGCAACTAAAAAAGACATTTTCATTAGCTGGAGGTTCATTTTCGTCCAATACCAGGAAGCAAGGGTGTGACTCAGAATATGCATAGAATGGGACAACGGTTCATTCTCTTATGGATAGACACACAGAAAAGTGCCATTTCATCACCAGTTCACCTAAAGCAAGAACCCCACTTGAACACTGGAAGAACATGCTAACTGCACAGACATGCAAACCCACAACCCTAGAGTTGTGAGGTGTCAGTGCTGCCCACTTTGCCAAAGTACCACCAGCTATCGCAGTATAATTTTTCACAATTAATTTTCACTAGTATTTCTTCCATTTGGTTGCTTTGATATGAAAAATCATTTTCAACCTTGATCTTGCTCTAAGACTTTGGTGAGGGGAGGGGGTCTGTTTGAGAAAAGGGGTGATCTTTCCCAAAAATGTCCTTGATCCTTCAAGTTCCCCACCCACAGTCCCTGCACTCCAGTGCATGCTCACTGTCTATCTCCTATCTGATGGCTCAAGGAGCTAGGAATCTGTGTCTATGTGTTTGCAGCTGTTGCCAGGCAACCACAATATGTTTAGAAAGATGACCCCAGTACCCCCAACCCCTGCAGCACTGTCATCTTCACTGTCCGTTACAGCATGTCATGGCATTTAAATCTGCAGACACTGACACTCTCACCCACTCCCACAGCCCACTCTACCCCACCTTCTCTGGCACGAACCCCACATATACAGTTATGGCAGAGAGGTGTAGCCGTGAGCTTCTCCAGTATCAGCCCCACACAGTATTTCACGCTGTTGCTTCTCATACACAGCACCTATTGCCCTAGCTGCCCTCAACCCTGAACCGCTCTCTGCTCGACAACCACCCCCACACCACACATTCCACTTCTTCTGCTTTGGACACCAGCTGACTCCGGCAGGTGTAGGGGTTATGACCAGAGCAGTGCCTCGATCATATCCACATTAAGTAACTTAGCAATATGTTAGCAGAATAGGAGGACGTGGAGTGAAATGACAATGAATTATTAGTGAATCCTATTCCATTGCTAACCACAGACCCAGAATAATGTAATATCTCTGTCTTTCTCTCTAGTGCGCGCGCACACACACACACACACACACAAAAGAGAACAGCACAATGCAACAGTCATGTCATTGTTTCATAATGACAATCAAAGTTGCAGTTCCAGTCGCTGCAGCCTAGCTGTTGTTCAGTGAGCTGAGCACGAACACAGTCTCATGTTCTCTCTTAGGAAAGATCCCAGGCACTGAGGTTACTGCGCTAAATCAGGCCAGGGCCAAAGTAGGCCACAGGTCAGTTTCTTCTCTATTTGGCATCTCCAGGTTACACCAACGTTTCGTCATATACAAGATACATATGACTGGGCCTACCTCTACCGTGTATGCCGGCTGCTGCGTGTTCGTAAGCAGGCCCGGCCAAAGCCGTTGAAATAATTTCTTATCTCATAAGACCCTGAAAAAACATGGGTCTCCAAATTGCAAGATATCAAGTAAAAAATGTTTTGCAATTAAAAACTTTTTCGAGAACTGTTTAATATTCTTTTCCACAAATAGAACTAGCGTGCCAATTAAATTTGCCCAGTTAAGCTTCATTCAGTTCACTCAGCAATTGCAGCAGTTAGGCACTCCCTCAACTTTTTCGACACACTGCTTCGGCTTTGACCAACACTGGTTATTGTACTTTTTCATTGAAAATGTGTCATAAATACGATGGGGCTTTAAATACACAGGCGTGTGCAGGAGGCATCCCGGCTCACCAGAGGAAGGGGATGTCTGCCAGCCTGCTTTCTGTGAGCTACTCATTGGGAGAGAGAGGGAGTCTGCTGCTCTGTTCTCATCTGAAAAGCTGTCATGTTGTTGCCATTAACTTTTATTCAATTAGGGAATGCTTTTCTCAAACACAGCTTATAGCTCAGAGGAAACAAAAGTGCTTTTCACAAACAGACAGACAGATACCAACACCAACACACATTTTCAAGTGGATTCACTGAGTTCATTCCTACAGTAACACAAACGGCTACATATAGAACTGACAACGTGCATCTGGCCCAGTAAAAGGCACATTTGGCTTCTAAATACTTCAAGCAATAAACCAGATTCCAGTTCTTATTAAGTTTTCAAGTACAGGATTCCACTGTGTTTCTGAAATAATTCCTCTTGCTGTTTGATCCTTCATGGGGTCCTCATACAGAGAACCTTCAACCCTCTGTTCTGACACATGGACCATGACATACCATTCCAGACGTTCAGGTTTCTCTGCTGCACACTGGCTATGTGTGTTAGCTGTGTTTGCCTTGGATGTGAGGCCACAGAATGAAGCAGCTGTTGCCCAGGGATTCCACCACTTAAGCTGTCCTGCCCTGGGTGGATGGGGGCACTTGGCAGAGAGGAGATGTGAGAGGTTGGTTTGATGATCAGTTAGCCAGGAGATTTCAGAAGTGCTCGCACTCCCATCAGAGGTTTTACTCCAGTTAACACTAGCAGATGAAAGGCAGAATAATTATGCTAGTGAAATAGGTGCTAATAAGATGGGTGTACCTGACAAAGGTGTTTGTCCTTATCATGTTAACAGTGTTTAATCTGGGGAGGAAGTCCAGCTGCCAACTTTGTTCTTTCTAGAGGAGATTTTTATCACTTAAGAGTTCTGGCAATTAGGATTTTGAGATACTTCTTGGTTACAAGGATGGACTCAGGAGTGCTGAGGGAAAGAAGGATTTTGTTATGCTACATCAAGGCCCAAGAATGAGAACTGAAAGAATTTTGATTTTGAGTGGAGCCTCCAAATGGCCAGAGTTGGAATATTGTGGTATTGTTGCATGAATGTAGAGAATGTTCAGGGCCTGCAGGTACTGGGTGGCTGATTTTTGACCACTTTGTAGGAAGGGAAACATATGGGAACTCTGGGGCGGGTCACATCGTGACATTCTTGGATCAGCTGGGGAAGCTTGATGGCAGATATCAGAAGACCAGACAAGAGGAAGCTGCTGTAGTCTTGGTAAGAAATTACACTAGCTTAGATCAAGAGCTGGCTAAAGTGAAGTGTGAAATATTTGGAGACACAATGGGTTTTGCAAATTAAGAAAGAGGTAAATAGTGGTGACAGCTGCAGTCAGTACTCCCTTAGCCTCAAGTATCTGAGGGCTGAAAATGGACCGTCTTCTATCAATCCCAGCAGAAGGGCCAAGTCAGATCACTGTTGTAAGCATTCTGAGCTTCATATCTCCACAATAGATAATTCAGAGTCTTTACAGATAAGTAGCTTCTCTCTGTTCTCCTTGCTGTAACTATGATGGGTTTGAACTAAAAAACCTTTTGGCACCATTTGCATATGGTTAGAGGTTAGACTAATATGCAGATTTGGGTCATCTGCTTTGAAGGAACTAATAGAAGAACATACTACATTATTATTGGTTCCCAGAGGGGTAAAGTGAGGTATTCACAAGGACCACACAATTCATTTAGTAAAATATCTTCAAAAAAAGTCCTATTTTGAGTCTTGTATATTTACTCTTGCTTCAAATGAACCTTAGAGCCCTCAGGTGGAATCTCTGACAAATGTTCTACCTCTACCAGCACATGCCAAGAAGATTGATTTACCGTGTTTGACCTGTTTTGGAAGCCAGACATTTCTTGAAGGATTGACAGCATTTTCCAACTACTGCTACCTTACCCTGATAAACCTCAGGAACACAGACACGGTGGCTATGTTCAACATGGGAGACTATGAATAGAGGTGACAGCAGAAGTGAAGAGTCAGTGCTTCCTACACAGACCTACCATGCTGGGCTTCGCTTCATACCTGTGGGATGACCTAGTCTTGCGGTCTTTGTCATTGCTGACTCTGAGCTATAATAAAACTTACAGACCAGAAATAAATACAAAAGGTGCATGCTGTTGTGCAACAATCAGAATGCAACCCTAAATCTAGAATACCACATTTTAACTCCTGATTCACCGTGGTCCATTTTTTTTTACTGCAGTAAAATCACAGAGGGGTGTTGTAGGCAGTGGGTGGCAGTTATCGCTAAACTGTATGTGATTGTCCTGCAGTAGTGTTTTGTCTTATCCAGGTTGTACCCTACTCACACCCTGAGCTGGTAGGATGGGCTCCAGTCTGGATGTACAATTATTGGCAATGTATGGATGGATGGATAGATGGATGGGTTAGAGAAGGGAATCATAGACTGACTGACGTTTGGAGTGGGAATCATAGACTGACTGTATAAGATTTGGCGGACACATCCCATTCTAAGGCTGTTTGTTCCATCCATTCTGCTGTGCTGTGTGGTTTATTCCTTGAGTGATGCATGACTCAAGTAAATCATGAAAATTACAACGTGCTAACTGCGCTATAGATGTGTTTACCCCAACTGTCCCACAGCGTCTAGAACTATCTCTATTAAAAGAGACTTTCTTGTAAACAGAATACTGTGTCACTGAAGTCCAAACCTCTGACTACTGCCTGAGTCACTGGACTTTTTAAAAGTTGGTGTCCCTTTAGTGTAGACAGTCCATATGGTATCCTCAGAAGTTCTTTAATGATTAAACCTGATGTCTGTGCTATAGATATCCGTCTTCCCGGCCGAAATATGTCAGCCAGATCAAATTTAACACTCTACAAACAGGGAAATGAGAAGCTGTGTGTGTCTGGGAAGCTAGGCATATTGGAGCAATAGGGCTGGGGTGCTGCACACTCTTATGAGCATTCCTGAAATGACACCTGGGGAATCTGAGCCCAGTGAAACAGCTGGATAAAGGGGACAATTTTTGGAGGAGGCAAGTTATTGTACTGCTCTGAAACAAAAACCCTTTCTATGAATTTTATTAAATGTTGCTTGTAAGATGTTCACCTACTCTGCTCTAGCTGGCAGGCATGTTAGGATCTCAACCCACTCTGCTGCAGAGTCACAGTGGGTTGGGATTGCGCTACAGTTTCATCAGACAGAGCCAGAGCTCAGTGCCAGAGTATTACACAGCTGGTAGGATAGTGGGGGGAGTTATCTCTGACTCTTAGTCCTGTCTTTGGCAGCCTTACTAGTTATTCTTCCATTGATTCCCTCATCCGCTCGGTAGCCTGCCAGTTCTCGCTGCTGGCCCTGTGGAATTAGATTGTGTTTAGCAAAGCATAGGGAATGTCCATTTAGGCCTCAGGATCCAGTAAGGATGGCTTGCACGTAAGGACAACAAAAGTGACCTCACGTCCCAAAAACTGTGTCTCGGTATTGAATAATGCCAAAAACTTTTGAACACATGGCTACTGGGCCCCTCCAAGAGCTAGATGGTAAAATATATCAAGCATTTGGGTTCGCATTCCCACTTCTCCACACTAGTTAGTATTTGTGGCAAGCCAGCACAGAACATTTTCTGTCTGATGAGTAAAGTGTTTAGAGGGCTCCTCCACTTTTTGCTCACAGTGACCCCTGTATTCATCCTGGTGTCTATGTTGTTTCAGATGGAACTGGAGGAATAGCGCTCTCCTCAAAGAGTTACATCACCTGATGAATAGTGCAGAAAAGCAAGCAGGTGGCTCATAGCAAACACATCAGACAAGTTCTCTCCTCTGAAATTTTGATTCTGAACACATTTTTGGGCTTCCAGTATTTTCAGCTGTGATGCCTAGTCGTCATTCAGCACTGAAACACCCTGGAATGTGGCTCTAATCTAAGGGGGCACTGAAGGCTGGCCAGTAATGCGAGGTGTGAATCCCTGGGTACTGGGACAGGGCTATTTTGGACTACATCTTTTTTCTAAGAGACAGGGTGGCTGGTAACACGCCCACCCCCCGCTCCCTGCCCCACGAAGTCCGGGACTGATGACAGCTGACTTCTGGAAATGTGGTAGGGAGTGGGAGCAGGTGGGGAAATCAAGGGGGAGGACCAAAAGGGCGGGGAACATGAGTGGGTGGGGGGCAACTACAAATAGCGGGGAGCCCTGGACGATGGCCCATAACTTTACTTGTCAACCAGCTGAGCCCACAACCCCACAGAATTCCACCATGAGCAAGACCTTCTCCTCCTCCGCTCAGACAGCCTCCTCATACCGCCGCACCTTTGGCTCAGGTTTTGGGACAGTACCCACCATGTCCCGTTCCACCATCTCTGGCCGAGGGTCTTCGGGCTCCTCGCACATGACATCCCGGGTCTATGAGATGACAAAGTCCTCCACTCTGCCCAGTTACTCTGGAGTCCGTGGGCCATCATCCTCTATAGCCGTGCGCTCCTACGCCGGACTGGGTGACTCGCTTGACTTCAGCCTGGCAGATGCCATGAACCAGGACTTCCTGCACACACGCACCAACGAGAAGGCCGAGCTGCAGCAACTCAATGACCGCTTCGCAAACTACATTGAGAAGGTGCGCTTCCTGGAGCAGCAGAACCAGGCCCTGGTGGTGGAGATTGAGCGGCTGCGCGGGCGCGAGCCCACTCGCATCGCCGAGATGTATGAAGAGGAGATGCGGGATCTGCGGCGACAGATTGAGGCACTGACCAATCAGAGGTCCCGCGTAGAAGTGGAGAGGGACAACCTGGCCGACGACCTGCAGAAGCTCAAGCTCAGGTGAGAGAAGCAGAGTCACGGGAGTGTAGACTTCAGAAGAAAGATGGCAGAGAAGAGAACATGACATGAGTGTTAAAGCGTCTTATTACAGTCTCTCTACATCCGCGCCTTTAAAGACCAATAATTATTGTTCTGTCAATACACCACTTACCGTCTCAGTCACATATCATTATTGTTTAATATTAGTCTGTCTAGTGGCAGTTTCCATTCTGCGTTAATGAACACAGTCAATGGTGAACATGTATTCTGAACTGAGCCACTAAAAGTCTATGGATGTTCTCATTGAACTGCATGTAAAATACCCCAGGTGACCTAGATGTAACTAAAATGTGCCTATAATAGGTCTTCTTTGAATTATTATAATTATTTTTGCAGGGTGGGTCAGGACTGCTCATTATTGAGCCATCAGTGTCACCATCTCCCAGTGGTCCTCCATGAGCGGGCGGTTATGTAATGCTCAGTGACCTCAGCGGTTGCGCAACTTGACAGTGACACCCGACCATACCCCCCCTCCCCCCTCAGAAATAGCTTTTCTTTTAACGTTATTGCAGTTCTCGATCCATGCCATTTTTCACACGGCACAGCGCGGCCTCCCGTGTCCTCATCTGCAGAAATTTTGCCCAGAATTTGCGTTTCCCTTTCTTCCTGACTGACTGAAGTATTGTGGTGGAGATTACTGGTGTCTCTCAGCTGAGCACACAGATCCGCTCGTCTGCCGAATCCCAGCAGCTGTGTACTTACACAGATAAAAAGACATTAGTAAATGTCAAGTAGACTTAGAGAAAAGAACAACGAGAAATGGGTGAGTAAATATAAGAATGAAGACGAATAGAGACAACATCGCATTTTAAAAGCTTGTCTCAGCACTGCTGGGTAAACCATCAGCTTCACGTTCCCAATTTAGCCCCCAGCTGCCGGAAGCCAGAGAACTACTCATTTAAATTGGCTCCATAGATTAGAGAATTATTCCCATCATGCTGTTTTGTTCTCTCACCTGCCGACGTGCATTTTCAGCTCCTCAAAATAGACCCAGGAATGTATATATGTGCATGTGTGGGTGACTTGAAATGGTTGGGTTTCTCTCTTCGGCAATTACCGGCACCACTGCTAACATCAGCGGATTAGTGATTCATTTATGTTGCAGGGTGTGGGCAGGAAAGGGCACCCGGCGTGCTGCGCTCCCTGTGTCACATATGGGAATATCATTTAAAGTTTTGCCAGTGTCTTATGCTTCTGGAAGTGGGCAAGATTTTGTAAAACGAGTGTGAGAGGTTGCAGGGGGGCACACCTGTTGTAAAGCATGGGGTCCTGTGGGGGACAGAGCATTATGTCTGCCAGGTGGTGAGATGCTTGTACTCCCTGGCAGCTGTCCTATTCTAAACATTCCCAATATAGATCCAAGCCAGAGAAATTTGGGCTGAAGTGGACCATGATACACTGTTCAAGTTCCCTAGAGTGTACTTCTAGTCTTTTTGTCTCAGGGAGATGGTGGCACTTTAGCAGAACGGAGACACAATCAAAGGCAGAAGTTCACAAACCACACAGTCACATCAGCAAAGCTTCTAAAAAAAGCAGCCTTATGGTTGTAACCTCACAAATAAAAGTCAAGGATCTGTGATTCAGTGTTAGCCAGTTTGGTCTTGGATTGTGATAGACAGGTAGTGTTTGCCCCGTCCTGGCTAAGTATCTACTGGTGTAAAAGCCTTTAAACCATTAGTCAGAGCTGTGCGTGCATTTTTCTGTCATCCTGCCCCCATGGGTGGCATCAAGGACTCTCTGAACAAGTGTGGAATGGGTGTCCAGGGAGGTATGAGCTATTTCTGAACAGGCAGCAAGGCTGGAGGAGGGGCTGGGTTACCCCTACACACCATTCAGTGTTCTCCTCACACTGACATTGGCAGGTTTCTTTTTATAACTGCTGCTTTAAAAGCCGATTATTGTTTTGTATCTCTGTGAACCCAAAGGCAAAGCTAGCGTCCTTACTGTCACCTCGTCAGTTTATGACTGAAAAGAGGCAGCGTGCAGAATATTTGCAAACGTTTTGTGCCACACGTGTGATTTTATTGTTATGTGGTGTGTATCTAAGTGAAGAAGTAAGACGTGAAGTTTAAAATCTGATCATATCCTCATGAAAGGGGAGGCACGACAGACAAAGAACATGATCTTTTGGAGAGCATTTCAGACAGACACTGGAGAGAAGCCAGATTAATATGATAGAATGTGAAAAAAGAGAAGCCAGATTAAAAGTATAAAAGGATGAACACAGCTGTCCATAATGTTGGCCTCAGTGGCCTTGTCTCTCTGTGGAACACGGAAGAGTGGAAACTCAGTGCTGATTCATCACTTTCTTCCTCTCAGCCCTTTGACTCTCTTTTTCTGTCTGTCTCTGTTCCCTCTCTTCAGGTTGCAGGAGGAAATTCACCAGAAGGAGGAAGCAGAAAACAACTTGTCTGCCTTCAGAGCTGTGAGTCATCTGTTTTCTCCCTATGTGCAAACAGTCGAACACAGGCAACTGCTGAAAGAACACATCCTGGAGCTGCAAGACATTCACAGCTGACCTACAGAGGCTCCAAAGCTGCCCTTTGGCACATCAGAAATATGCATTAAATATACAGTAAAGCATAATTCTGGAAAGAAATTCCAGTATATTGTGGGAATCAGAGGAATAAGGATATATTAAAAAAAAACAAGTTCATTTCAATCAGGCTTAAGGCTACATGGAGCTTCCTTATACGATCAATGTCAAGTCAGTGCAGTCATTGATCTTGCACATTAAACCTCATTACTGTTTGGGTTTTGTCTGCACCATTGCCTTCTAGCTATTGTAGTTCTCTCAAATCTACAGCTGGTGAATTATTATGTTAAATTCTTTGGGGCTTCTATGCTGGAAAGGGAGATATACTTGTAATAACCGATCTAAGTTGTATATTATGGCTGTGGGCAGCCATATTGGTAAGGGATTTGGGTAACATTTAATTGGCCTATGCTTCACGTTGAACTCATTGGGGCGGCCATGTTAGTAGGGGTGTTGGGTAAATAAAATGAATCGATTTTGTCATTTGCTTTGTCATCCAGGATGTGGACGCTGCCACGCTGGCCAGGCTGGACCTGGAGAGGCGAATTGAGACCCTGCACGAGGAGATTGCTTTCCTCAAGAAGGTCCATGAGGAGGTTAGTCACAGTGCTGCTGTTAAGGGTGGAAGCAACCCTAAATGTAAAATGATCAATGTTACACATTTATCTGTTACACAACTGCAAGGTATAAATTGTACTTCAGTGTTAATAATTCCTGAATGTTCCTTTGCTGCTGCACAGATCACACAGAGGCATTATTAGTTTTTATAGCAACAGTGATCAGTGTGTATTACTCCAGCATGACTTGAATAGACTGGCGTAAGCACAACCGTATGCACTTGGACACATGAGTAATTCCTGAAAGTGAGTTCTTTCCAAACATCTCTCTTCTTTCTTCCTGACATTTGAATTTAGGCCCAACGCATGCTTTATGTCAGCTGGGCTCCGAGGGGGTGGGTTGGGGGAAGTGTAATGTTACAAGAACAGATGCAGTACTATATTTAAAAGCTGAGAGCGAGGGAGAGACACGTAGTCGTAAGACAGCGCATGAGACCATCACACCCCCACTCCACCCCCTCACTAGACAAGAGACAGAGCCTCATTCATATTGACAGTGCGTAAAGAAAGAAAAAAATCACATTTCTAAATATTCCCTGATCACTACATCAATACATCAACAGCCTACAGAGGTCAAGTGTTTTCTAATTTAAAGCCAACAGCCTCCATAAGTTTTTTAGATGAGTCAGGGTGATGTAAACAGCATCAACTGGAAAGTCTCGATGTTGGAACCTCACTGCAGCAGAAACATGGCAGAAAATTTTGATATTAAAGAAGGAACTGGCTTACAAGGTGTAAAGGGGGACAGAGTTCCTCTATCCTCACTGCCCCCTCCCCTCCCTCACCTGCAGGAGATTCGCGAGCTGCAGGCCCAGATGCAAGAGACCCAGGTCCAGATCCAGATGGATATGTCCAAACCTGATCTGACGGCAGCTCTACGGGAAATCCGGACCCAGTATGAAGGCATTGCTGCCAAGAACATCACAGAAGCTGAGGAGTGGTACAAATCCAAGGTGGGTGGTGTGTGTATACAACTGAGGAAAAGTTGAATGCAGATTCCTTGCAACCAGTACATCTCATCAGGCAAGAGGAACTAAATAACCATGTCTTCTGCTAAAGAAATTGTCTGTAGCCTCATGTCAGAGGTGGCAGGCTGACATCACAGCCACAGTAGACTGTCATCAGAACAGTGAACTCCCCAGTGTGTGTCATCTGTTCAGACCCAGGACTGACGTTTCTGGAGGTTGAACGGAACATTCAAACGTGTGTCTCTCTTTTTTCCAGGTGTCAGACCTGAACCAGGCCGTCAACAAGAACAATGAAGCTCTGCGACAGGCCAGACAGGAGACCATGCAGTTCCGCCACCAGATTCAGTCCTACACCTGCGAAATCGATTCTCTCAAGGGAACTGTAAGTCACTCTTCTCACTCTCCTTCCTCCCTCCTCACCAGCTCTGTCTTGTATCTAACTCCCCAAATTTTTTTCCTGCAGAATGAGTCCCTGATGAGGCAGATGAAAGAAATGGAGGACCGGCTTGGCATGGAGGCCAGCGGGTACCAGGACACCATCACTCGCCTGGAGGCTGAGATCGCCAACATGAAAGATGAGATGGCCAGGCACCTGCGTGACTACCAGGACCTGCTCAACGTCAAAATGGCACTGGATGTGGAGATTGCCACCTACAGAAAGCTGCTTGAAGGAGAGGAGAGCAGGTGAGGCACCTGGGGAAGGAGGCAGGGAATAAGGAGGAAGTAAAGTAGAGGTGAGCGCCACCATTACTGCCCTGGCTGCACTATTTATACATGAAAAAGTGTTCATTGGTGTGCATCTTGTCATGAAGTCACAATGGGCTTAAGGTGTGTTTTCAAAAGTAGGGCAATGGAAATTTAATTATAGTGAAGGGTAATTTCTGGTTGTGATTCAAAGAGCTTTGTTTTTTCTCTCTGCTGTCCACCAGGATCACACTTCCTCCTCAGACCTTCTCCTCCCTAAGCTTCCGAGGTGAGTACCTGCCAACATCAGACAACCCATCACCAAGGGCAACTGGTCATGCAAACACAGCCATTTCAAACCATCACCAGCTCCTTTTCAATAGTACACAACTGCAGACAGTCTGATACAGGTGTGACGCTCAGGTACCCACAGTCAGGTACAGCATCTGACTCCACCATAACATTTATATATACCGATATGAATCTTAATTGTAAAAAAGATGTTTTATTGTAAAAATGAAGTTAAGAAAAGGTTTTTTTTTTTTTAAATTCCATTTAAATGACCACCAGAGGGAGTAATTTATTCTGAAGACTCCTTTATTCCAGTGCTTGTGTATGAATTGAAGCTGAGTGCATGAAAGTGTGTGTGATTTGCTCAACACTTTGAAATCTAACCAAAGAGGTCTCTCACAAAGTCTGTGAACCTGCTTCACGGGGATATTTGTCAGTTGTGTGAAAACAGCTTTTACTGGGTGTTGTCTGAGCATTCACTGTGCACTTAACCGCCTTTGTGGAACCATGTCGCCACAGAGACTACTCCCGAGCAGCACTCACGTGGATCCGAGGTTCACTCCAAGAAAACTGTCTTGATCAAAACCATTGAAACTCGCGATGGGGAGGTGAGTCTTTCGCAGACCGACTAGAGGGTCCGTGAAAACGACTCTGTACCAGGATCAGGACCAGCATCACTCAGCTGGGCATTGGTTGCAGGAATGATGTGGAACAGTGTGGAAAGTTTTAGTCTTAAACTCTGTTATTTTATCAAATTTATTTATTTTTGGCTGCTTACAGGAACAATCCTGTCTTGAGTACCCACGCACATGAGTACCCACAAAAAGACTTTGGGCCAAACAACAGGATAAATCAGCAGTTATAGAATATGTTCCATGAGATGAGGTGAAAGTGGAAAAAAAGACTACACTGGTCCCCTTACTGTCTCAAAGTGGCACTTTCATTAGAGGGAAGCAAGCTAATTTTATCCCATCATCACGATCACATGATAAATCCATCTGCTCTTCACTGGTTTATTTTCACCAAGGCCAGTTTCAGCTTGTAGTGTGGGTGTTGGTCTTCACACTGCAAAGTCTATTTGATTTCCCTAAGTGTGTCATCCTTTTCATCCTTTCTACTTATCATGGCCATTTTATCAGCTGATAAAACCGTGACTCCAACATGAGGGCACCGGGTCTGCATCAGGACAGCTCTAATAGTTTAGTCGATCATTTTCTTTTACCTAAAGTGAATCAGGTAGTTTCAGGACTTCTTTACACATCTTAACATCTTATTTAATGATACATAACTCTCATGTAAATAAGTAAGTGGAAACAATCTGATATCTGACCCAAAACCTGAACCAGAAGTCATGGCAGCAGTTTAATCCAGGCTGTTCTAGTGAAACGCTGTGTTCTAACCTTTACAAACATGAGCTCTGGGTTTTAGTGACCAGACCTGGTGTTTCTGTAAACTCACTTGTTTCCTTTCTCCCAGGTTGTCAGCGAATCCACACAGCACCAGCAGGACATCATATAAGACCAGCAACTGCAAAACCAAAAAAGCAATACAAAGGAAATCAAGCAATAAAAAAGGACACTGATACGCCCAAGCGGGCCTTCGAGTTTTGATGGACAGACACAGTGTTTGTAATGTGTATGAAGGAAAAGCTCACTGACGGACTGTGAACGTAATTCAAGTGGCTTTGGCAAGAAAAAACGTATGCAAACTGAAGAACCAAAGAACGACAAAGATGAACGGTAAAAAAGTGAATGTTGGAAATCTCTGCCTTTGCGATGCCCTCGAATGTCACAACTGAAACTTGGTAGGAAGCGCGTGTTTGTCTCTCAGAATTTGTAAGTCAAATCTGCAATAAACACAGATTCATTAGCTGATGTTTACTTGCTCCTGAGTCTTTTTAAACACCAAGATAAAGCTGTTTATTACCAAGAATGAATTTAGGGGGGAAAAAATAAAGACTGACTTTTAGTGCATTAAAAAGAATAAAAATAGAGAGAAAAACAAACCAAAACCTCCTGCTGCACATCTCTTCTCCTGCTTTCTCTTTAATGGAACTTGAGGCCCGCAGGCGGTGCTCACAGATTCAAAACAAGACCCTGAGATGTGTGAATTTCTGCAGTTTCGGTGCCTGTGCCTTTTCATGCCTCTCAGAAAAATAGCACTGAAGGTCTAAGGATGTGAGAAAATGGTCCAAGACAGACCCAAAATGCATTTAACTCTGTTTTCATATCACACAGCTCTGAGTCTGAACTTTTGGTGCTGTGCCCTTAGGACCCTGCTCTTATCTGTAGGAAGTCTGTTGAAGGATGTCCAGAGTATGAATACAAACACATCACAAGCAGCATGTGCTACTCAATTAAATGAACTGAATGAAACCAACATTCTCCAAATTTTCCAAAGTCTGCATTCACTGCATATTTATGGTAACAGTGAACCATGTTAAGTACTCCTGGGCAACATGAGCATTACCTGTATAAGATAAACTTGACAGAAGATTGAAAGCAAAGCCTCCTGCAAGTGTCCTACACCTTTGGAAACTGCTACAGGAGAGCAGAACGTGGTGCCCCATTTTTTGATATAACTTGTAGACTGAATTCCCACAAAAACTTGTTTCCAGACTCAAGCTTTTTAATGGTATTGTATTCACAGACCAATTACACCTGTGGTCTTACCTGTTCTATAATTTGACATTCTGGACTTCGTTTCCAAAGAAAAGACAACAACTCATAACAGAGGAGGGTCACAATCAGAAAGGAAATTAATAAAATCCTTAACATATTAGCAACAATGAACACTCAAAACAAGACAACAGGCCAAATAAAAGTCAAAATATTAACAAAAATGATCATGGCAATACTAATGTCCATGTTAAGTAGAAGACTTGTGTAAATAATACATAAAAATGGCATTAATTTTGACACAAACCTGTCAAGACACTCATCATTGTATTAAAGGAGATTAGTGATGTGGTTCATGTTACCATGACCTCACTGGGAACACACATCCTTCAGCAATAAAAATGAAAATATTAATTTTCATTTCAAAATGTCACCTTTTTCGTCTTATTTGCAAGGCATGAGTTGCACTGCGCACAAAATATAAGAAAAACTGCAGAACATTTTGCACGAGAATCTGCTCACAGCTCTGCCAACAGTGTGTTACCAAAGAGCTGCTTAAAGTAAAGAATCCAATACATTCCATTTCTACACTCTTCAACCAATGTTCACCATACATTCTTGTAGCATTCCCTACAACAAAACTAACACATACACTGGGCATTATTAGTTATACTGGTGTCGCACTTTTATCCAGCAGCCAAATGCGTCTGTATGTTAGTGGCTTCATGTGAAACCTTTCCTGAAAATAGGAAAAGGTTGTAGATTCAGCTTGGCCATTTGCATTTCTTGTTACAAAATCTATTTCATGTGCTGTGTGAACAACCTGTAAAAAACCAAAGGTTTTGTGGTCACAAAGCAATGGTTTGTTTCTGGATTCGCTGCGCACAGCAGAGCAGCCCCGGTTGTGTGGAAGGAGCGGAGGGTAAATCATGGAAAACAATGCAATCGAACCACATGAGGTGGGGAAATAAGCAGCTTGTGATCACCATGCTCATGTTTCATCCACACAGAGAAGTGCCGTATGATGTACTCACACTTTTAACTTGCGCTGTGGAAAAGATGACTCAAAGTCTCCAATCTGGAATTATCTGCACGGAAAGGACAGCTAAATGTGTAGCGTGGAGGAGTTTTACTGGCACAGTGCAGCTTGTAACTTTATTGTCAGCCTGAAATATTCATTAATCCCCAAATATCCATCTTAAATTTACTTGAATTGCCCATTAGAGTACATGGTGGGACTCTCCTAAATCACCAAGGCCACACATCAACCTACTTTTAAATCATTTGGTTGTCATTTTTCTCCCAAAGCAGTTTGCAATGTTTTACCAGTTTGTGCACCTCGGTAATTTTTTGCAGGGTAAATACCTTGATCAAGGGTACTTCAGGAGGAGGTTTTTGAACCCAGGTCCCTCAAGCACATGGCAGTGGCAACAAGCACCACACCTCCTGCTGGCTTTACAAGCTGCACAAGCCACAAGTTCACAGCAACGTTCTCACATTGCTCCTCATCCAGATTTATCTTCAGGAGGGTTGGTCACGCTGGAAGCTGTGCAGGAAGCGATGTCATTTCCTGTAAAACTCTCAAGACTTGGAAAAAAAAACAGTGTTGTTCAGAAATTAAAAAGCAAGCAGTGCCAAAAAGGCATCTCGAAAAAAAACCATTTGCGCTCCAAGTGTCAACAGAAAAAAAAGTTTTTATTGAAAACGTATTTTCATTACACTTTAAAACAAGTCATTTAAGCATGACAGTTGTAGGAAGGGGTCACACAGTAAATTAATAAATTAAAAGCACGTGGAAACACAGACAAAGGACATACATTCATACATAGTTTCTGAGTTGTGACAGACATTTCAGTCAGTCCTGTGTCTAAAAACAGCCAACCGCTGTCAGATGCATATATGTATGTATATATACACACTGAGAAGTCTTGGTGTAAGAGTGCAAATGTTCAGCAACACACATTGCCATGAGCAATGAGAGGATATGGGGGTACCAAACTAAATGGCTAATTGGGTTATAATCACATTATTTGTCATATTCAGATACAAAGACATGCTTAATAATAATAATAATAATAATAATAATAATAATAATAATAATAATAATAATAATATTTTTTTAGGTAGGTCACCAGAATGTTATAGCTTTCAACTCAGATTGGCTGGGCAGGTGTACATCTCTAATGAGAAAATATTGAGCAAAACAACTTAACCTGATTTTCTCACTTATTATCCCAAGAGTTGAAAGATGGTCTTCGATAAAGGCATTGGGTTTTCATGAAAAATCAATAGTAACAAAATACACAGCTGCCTAATCCAGGCAATGTCCCCTTCTGGTCTGTAATATCTTCTCGGTAAAAGGGCCTGAAGTGTTGCGCTTTCTCGCTGACAGATGGTGACTATTTCTCAAGGTTAGAAGGGTTTTAAGACCTCAGATGGAAAAGCAAAAGAATAAACAGGGCCAAAAAGGAGGGTTCATTGGTTCAGGCTTTCATTGCTTTAAATTTCTTACTAAACCAAACCAGAAAACCCTACCATCTAACACAATTTAAGACTGTAAGGTGCAAATATAACATAAGCAGTTATTAAAGCAAATAAATAATACATTATTTAAGGACACTCGTTTTAGGTCCAAATTACAATCAATAAATTAGTAAGTCAAGGAAGGATGAACATTAAAACAGTATTCAGATCAGGCTTCACACAGAGTGCATCTCTCATCCTGCAGCATGTCATCAGCTGTCCACAGCTGCCGGAGTGTCACTGTACAGTCAGGTGGAAAGGCCCCATGCTTATAAGGTGAGAGACGTCCCCAAAGACAGAGTCTCACCTTCTCCATTTCTGTCTCAATTGTTTCCAAGGCATGCTGGTAATCCTCTTCACAGTACTGCACGAACTTTGTGGTTTACCAACTCTGCACATGTACCCAGGACTTGCTATACAACTCCCTTTGTGGAGGATGTGCTGGACATGCTATGGTTTGTGGGTCTCACATCGGTCCCCATTTATTCAGAAAAGATCAGAAACAAAAATGGCACTTTTCTAATTTTCCACTACACTCCATCCCATACACAGCTCCCCCACCCAGAGTCATCTCTGCTTCCCACCAGCTCATACCTGCTTAGTCCATGCCTCACATCCCTCCCCTCAACAAAAGGCAGTATGGACAGGACCTTAGAGGACAAATCCCTGAGACTGCAGCAGACTTTACAGTCCAGCAGAGACATCTGCAAAACGGTCCTAATTTCACGTTTTCACTTTTGTTTGAATGGAAGGACGTTCCATTGGCACAAACTGGTGGCCACTAAAACATAATCTGGGGCTGAGATTGGCGGTTGTAGGATCAAATCCCAGGTTGTCATTGCAGCTGCATCCATGAACAAAGCACATCGCCTGCATTGTCTAAAGCATCCCACTTCATGAAAGGATAAAACCACATCAAAATTTAAAAATATAAACTGTATAAATCATCTTAAGGGGTGTTAATGATGAGCAAATAATGAATGCGTATTACTACTTTCTGTATTTCTTAGTAAAGATGGTTGCGGACAAAGGAATAAAGAGGATATAAAATTTGTCAGTGCTCTCACAACAGAGGGTGTTCTCTCATTTCCCTTTCTTGGTGTCGTTTCCTAGTTCGGACCCTCATGCAGGTTACTGAAAAACACGGCGCAGCGCTTCAGTCTGAGAGCAAACAGCACGGAGTGTTAAGACACAGCAACTATAAATATGTCGGGGGTGTTTTGACGATGTTTGATTATCCTTCAAATAATACAGTAAAGTCACAGGGATGGAGGGGATTTTTGGGGATGAAGGGGATGAAGATACCTGGCTGGGATTTTTAACAGACATTTAAATAAAATCATAATGATTTCACAAAGCAAAAGTTAAATGAACGTAACACTTGGAGACAGGAGAACAAGTGCAGTGAGGACGGTGTCAGACGCAGGTGTCTCGATCCCCAACCCTTCTGAACAGAGCTGCACTGATGAGGAAGCAGAAAATGGCAGAAAGCTATTAAAACGTGAAGTAACAAAATGCAATGAATGAAATGCAGCACCTTGTCCCAAACGGGAGCACAGTTCAAAACGGGCATGGTGAGATACCATGCTGATTTCCCTTTTGCCACCCTGTCAGGTTGAGATGGGGCGGCTGTGAATATTTGGAGGGCACGGAACAGGGAGAGTATGATGCCGTGGGAACAAGAACCTGGAAAAACAAGACTGGTGCAACCCTCTCTCAGACTTTTCATTGGGGTTGCAAAGCACATAATAAACACCAGGCCAGCAGAGGGCAGAGTCACACCCTCATGGCTGGCCCAGCAGCAGCCGTGAGGGGCACAGTGGAGCCACAGTCATAGTCCATGTCTATGCTGGTGTGACCCGCCCCAACCAGGCGGCCTGGGGGGTATTCACGGATGTCCACTTGCCTGTCCCGAAAGCTCTGGATGTAACTCTAGGGGGAGGAGAAAGAGAAGTTTCAGTATGAAGTGCACCTTTACCACCCAGTTCTACATCAGGTAGAAACATGAACATCTAATTACCATGACAAAAACAGAAAGAAAAATACATTATATAGATAATTACCATGTACTTCCAAGGAACAGGGAGAAAAAGAGGAGGAGGGAAAGGGAGGGGGGAAAACTCACTGGGGAGAGCACATCGCCGTCAAAGCGGCGGATGGGGTTGGGCTTCCTGCGGTAGGCAGGCTCGGGATACAGCGGCTTTGGGGGGTGCGTATGGTGGGGATGCTGCTGCTGCTTCTTCTTCTTCTTCTTCCTATTCTCTCGACGCTCCTCCTTCTGGCGGATCCGCATCAGCTGGACCCTTCTCTGCTGGCGGCTGATGATCACTGAGGGTTGGGTTGAGGAAAGAGCTGGTCAGAGCGCACATCCATACACACAGGCACAGACACAGCCACTTGTGTCATTTACTACCTAGTGTAGGTAATAGCCTAGTGTCACCCATCTGCACTTCACATGAGCCCACCTGGCTCCCCATTCAGTCAGCCTTAATTCCACTCCTCTCCTCCAACAAAGCATATCTGAGGCTGTAACTCAGGATGGCATCTATCACCATGGCAACAACCTAGGCCCATTGATTCAGCTGTGGCTATTTGTTCACACTCTCTTCATGAACATTTTTAACATCACATGCAGTCGGTGATGTTCAAACTAACAGTTTGTTTTAGGGAGAAGCAGTACCTCCTGCTGTGACTAAACGTTCTATTACCCCCATGCCTTTGCCTGTCATCAGACTCACAGGACCTGCTGCACAGCTATGTAAACACCCTGGTAGTGCGTGATACCAAGTTCAGTAACAATGAATACCTTTTCAAAGCATTTTTAAAACTCAGAAAATGGGAGTAACACGTGGCTGCAGGATGTTACAAGCAGGTGAATGTTATGTGTTGTGAGAAAACAGTACTTCTTGAGCCAGGAGTCCACATTTATTCGATATAGTGTGTCACATTCAAGTCCTCCACAACACATTGCATCACTGCCAGCCCCAAAGTTACAGGACTCCTCCAGGTTTCCAGACTCTGCTTTCATTTCAGTATGAAGCCAATGCCCTTGCAAACTGCCCTCAATATCGCCGGAACCAACAGATATGTCCTATGGAAGTAGGGCATCTAATTGTATATAAATAGCACCAGGGCTCCCCTGTCATTGCCTTAAACAGCTGGGGAAATCAGCTTTAAATGAGCTCCTAAAACATGAAGTTTAAAGCAAATGGCCGTCAGTCAGGCTGCATTCCATGATGAGACTCACCCTCAGTGTGGGAGTAGCCCTCCGCTGTGACCTTCCATTGGATCAGCACCCCGAGTAAGGTCAGGACAGGCCAGACCCCCAGGATGACCCAGGTGAACCAGCAGACGTGCCGGGCCGGCGCCACCTTGATGCGCTCATACACGTAGCGCACCAGAGCAAAGAACTCAGCAAAGTAGTCTACAGCAATGGTGATGACAGCGGCACCAAAGACGGCTGTGGACAGCGTGGTGAAGCAGCGCTGCCACTGCAGTGTAAACACAGCAAAGAGCATTCCGGAGCCAAGCAACACACCCAGCGGAACCCAGACCGTGCGTGGGTGATGGAACTCTTCCATGACCACCAGAGCCGCCACCGCCACCAGCAGACCCAGTAACAGGCCCACCATGAAGAGGCCCACACTGCGAACCAGCATGGTGACCAGGCCACACAGCACGCCGATGCCCAGACCGATGCCCGCGCTGGCCTCCACACTCAGCTGAGTGTCCAGCACACGCTCCTTATAGCACAGCATGAAGATGACCACGGAGCCGAACATGAGGCCGGTCAGGAACATCACTGCCTTGAAGCAGCGGTACCCTGCAGGTGGGAGAGGCAGAAGTGCACAATGGGAGGTAAAGAGAAGGAACAAAAAGGGGCAAGGGCAAAGCAAAGGAAGAAAAAGCAAGAGAGATACAGTTAATACACAAAATTCACATTCAAAATTGGTCTTCCTTTCAGCATAGTGATCAAAATTGTACCTCAGCTGTGAAGTAAAAATAATACTTAGTTTACATACATGTAGTCGATTAGCTGATGATTTTCTCCAAATAAACTTGTGTTATTTATACACCTGCGTAACTTTTAGTGCATCAGTTCAGAGAAAGCTCGGTTTCTGCCCTCATGCATGTTCTTCTGTGTTGCGCTACGTCTTTGCTGCCTTTTGGCGTGGCACACCATGGTCCACGAGAAACTGTACATCACTGTCTCCAGTAAAACTGTATATAACTGCAGAGTGACAATAAAATGAATCACAGAGCGCCTTGGCCAGAAGGTACCATAGCAGGAGCAGGGATCTGAACCAAGATCTTTGAGAAACTGCATCTACAAGGCAACAGCTTTATCGACAACTCTGCCTACTGGCTCAGTTCAGCCTTCTCCATTTTTGATCACCCACAGATTCATATTATCCACACTGATCCACAAAACAGCAGGTGGGCTCTAAGGTTCTCCAAGACGTTTGTGTTGTTTCACAGCGGCCAGCTTAAGTTTGTCTTTACTGCAGAAGAGCGCAGAGTTGCGGGGATGAAGGGCTTCAGGAGTGTTTAATTAAAGGCTTCGGAGAGACTAAGAGGGTACGTTATTTGTGTTCAGTGAGCCGACACTCAACCCTGCTCAGGCGTGCAGAGTCCGCCTGCAATCTGATTCTGCTTGCGTCTTCGCAACGCATTGTCAAGCCGTGCTCCCTGTAGGCCCGGCAACAGTCTGGCGATTCTCAAACACAAAGCGTGATCTCGATCAGCGGCAAATGTTCTCTCAAGTGAAAAAAGGATGTTGTGCCTGTGCTGTAATCTACAGGGGATGCTCGACAAAGCGCAAAGTCTCATGAGGATGGGAAATTAATTATGCACGCCTGTGTCACCTGACCAGCTCCTAAGCTGCAACTGGTAAGGATGCAACATGCAAGGACCAAGCGGGGAGCACGCTGTGGTGCGCACATAGGAGACTCTTGACAGAAGTGAGATTTCTCACTGGCCTTGGTTTTTTTCATGGGACCCCAGCGAGGCTTTGAGTCTACTGTGGTTATTGAAATAAAAGTTGTGATCTTACCCAGGAGTCTGCCACACAGTTAGACACCGAAACCTCTTTCTCTGAAACTTCCAGTCTGCCACCCGTGTAATTGGTGTAATGCACCCTGAGGATTTTCAGGAATAATCTTTTATAAAGAACATTTGTGAGAGGGTGTTTGAAAAAAGCTCATAAGGCCATTTTGTAGGGAAAAACTATTACTTAAACAGTTAAGAATGCTTTGCCTCCCGGCCTGCAAACTCTTCTAGAACTCCCTTACAAAGCTTTCTGAGGACATTGCTGACAGAATGGCTCTCACCAAAGAAGCAGTAGATGATGCCAAAGAGGCAGCACATGGAGCAGACCACCGAGGGCACAATCTCATAGCGGCGCTCGATTGGGTCCTCACAGCTGTACAGGCGCTCTAGGCTGCCGTCTTGTGATGGTGGGGCCAACTTAAAGGCCAGGGTCATTGAGGCTGCCATGTTGCAGAAAGGGTAAGGATGGTCACTGGGTGGAGGTGGGAGTTAACACAAAAGCTGAGGGTGGACAGGAAGGATCAGGTGGTCCTTCCTATCCACAAGGGCTCACCTGAATGGAAAGAGAAAAAAGGAGAAAATAGAGGTTAGTGTGCAAGAATCACCACAATCTTCAACACACATCCAATACAAATACATATGTATTTAAACATTTATATATACTTCAAATTATACACATATATAATTTAAATACTCCTGTGATGTGTTCTGAGTCAATGAAAGTGGCAGGAGGTCAAAATTATGCCTAAAAATTGTATATTCAAACTGGATGGCTCCGTTCCTCCTGACTCCCCCATCCTTGCTAAAGAGCCCTTCCTCTTCCTCTCAGAGTGGCAGAATATTTCACATAGAATGGGAGCCAATAAATCTGTTGACCAAAGCTGACATACATTATTGAGCATCAGAGGATCTCATTACACGAGCAGGAAATAGCTGGATGCAGTGAGAACTCAGCTGATCATTGTGCCATGACGAGTTTTTCAGGAAGCCAAGATTGGCATTCAGCCCCTGAATCTGCCCATGCAACCGTACGCTTTTATGGCTTCATGCTTTTTACTGTGGTACAGGTACATTTCCCCACCAAACATGCCTCCACCTTCAGAGTACACTAACATCCAAAGACACAATGCAGCAGCCGACCAACAAACCACCCTATGCCCAAAGTTTAAGATTAATTTCCAGAAAACACACTGAGAGGATTTCTCATGAAAAAAGAAATACAAAGTTTAGCCATCTGAGATTATGCTGATGTCTGAGACCAGAAGACAACACTTCCCATTCCCCCCTAGCGCCTGACCACCAGTTATCACTATATTTCTTATTTCCCTCATATTTTCCCCTTGATCCATTTGCTAAGCCTTCTCAGCCTTTTTTTACAGTCTTTGATAACAGAAAGCTGGTCTCTGTGGTTTGTTATTTGATCACAAACCTCTTCTATCAACAAGTCACCACTGCCTGGTTACACTGGCCTGTCACGTCTAAACAAAAACACAACACACAAACGGCCCACCGGGAACCCACCTCACCTTCTGATTCTGGCTCAGCAAAGGTAGATATTTGCCCCAAAGACCCACCTGCTGAACAAGGCTACTGAACAAATTCACACGCTGCAGGATGAAGAGGACCTCGGGCTCCAACTCCACATCCACTATCAGTGTTAAAACATGACACACACACAAACAGACTGATTCCCATTTCAGTTCTGCTAGTGGCAAAGGATAAAGTGGTCCGTTTCAGTACCGTTGTTGACAAAATGCCCCGTGTGTCAGCACTCTAGGTGACAAAGTGCTTTTTGTTTGACTGAAACTAGAGACTCACAATTAGGAGGAACATCAGTCTCTCAAAGCCAACAATGACATTCTGAAAAGTGAATGGAAGTCCATTCTAAAGCAAACTAAAACGCCACTGTGATGTTTAGCCCAGTGAAATGTTTTACATGAAGCACTGAAATATCTTTGAAAGTTGGTTTATTTAACTATTCTCAGACTCCTAATCTATCAAAGTATCAAGTCAGATTCAGATTTGAGCCAGGTGGTCTGTTGTCATGGAAATTACTAGGCTCTATTCTGTAGTTTCTCATTAACACCATGTGGACAGACTGATATCAAAGATCTGATTCGAATAGCAGGAAAGCAAAAGTAATGTTATATTAAGATATTCAAATAAAGCTATTTATCTAAAAAGTAAATTAACAAGTGTATTGCTTATGTTCTGGATCTTATAAATAAAGCCAAAATTATTGCTGCATTTCCACATTTTTCCTCAGAAAACACAAGTATTTGGTATCCATCATTCTTTATTTCGCATTTACAGAACAGAAACTCGGGATGTGATTTATGACTTTAAATATTATTTTAAATAAAAATTAATTTCATTTCAACAAATGAAAATGGCATGATGGGACCCTTAATCTAATATTTTGTAGCACAGGCTTTGCAGTTATAACTGCAACCAAGTGATTTCCGTAACTGAATGAGATTTCTACAGATCTTCACTGGAACCTTGGCCTACTATTCTCAAGCAAACTGTTCCAGTTCTCTCAGGCTTGATGTGCACTTTCTCTCAGATGGAAGTTTTAGCTCTTCCCACTGATGTTCTGTGGGATTCAAATCAGGACTCAGGACACTTCATCCATTTCTGGGTGCATTTGGAGGTTTGTTTCAGGTCATTATCTTGCTGGAGGACCCATGACCTGGGGATAAGACACAACTTTCTGACACTGGGCTGTACATTTTGTTCCAAAATGCCTTGATAGTCTTCTGATTTCATGGTGATCTGCAGAGATTCAAGGCACCCAGTGCCAGAGGCAGTGATGCAACCCCAAAACATCACTGAGCCTCCTCCATGTTCCACAGTAGGGATGGTGTTTTTTTTTTCTTTGAACGCTTCCTTTTGTTTTCTGTAGACAGAAAGTTGGTGTGATTTACCAAAAGCTCTAACTTTGCTTCATCTGTTCAAAGGATATTCTCCCAGAAGGATTGTGGCTTGTCAACATGGATTTTGGCAAACTCCAGTCAGGTTTTTTGTGTTTCCTCTTGTAATGGGGTCTTCTTGAATCTTCTACCATGAAGCCAATGTCATTCAGACAGTGACAGATGGTATGACTTGACACTGTTCCAAGTTGTGCTTTAAGGTCACCTTGGATTTGTTTTGATGTTTTCCTTGGTTCTTTCTCCACCATACAATCATTCTCTTCAATTCTGGGTCAATTTTCTTCTTGTAGCCACATCCAGGGATACTGGCTACAGATTCATGGGCCTTGAACTTGTTGATAATCCTGGAAACAGTGGTCACAGGAGCATCAAGTGCTTTGGAGCTGGTCTTGTAGCCTTTATGTTGGCCATCTTTGGCTATTACCTTCTTTCTCACTTCCTCAGACAACTTTTCCTTCTCTTTTCTATGTGTGATACACAGTGCCACAAAACTGAACTTTTCTCCATTTAAACTGGCTGATAATTGATAATAAGATTGAAAATACCTGTGTTACTAATTAAAAAAGAAGCTTCTGCTTAAAGTATTATTACAGTACAATTATTTCTGATGACTTATAAAGGGTATCAAAAATACTGTCCAGTCCATTTTTGAAGATCTTTGTAGAACAAGCAAGAATTCAGTTCTTTTGAGTTTTTTTTTGTTTTGTTCCACTGCAAACCAAAGAAATGCATGCATAGGTAACAAAAGATCTTTTAATTTCAACACTTTGCAGGAAGACTGGTGTATTATTTGAATAAAATGCAATGTTACCAATAATTTTGGCCAATATGGACAAAGGAAAGAAAATACATTATTCAACAATACTGTGGCCAGTCAAGTGTGTCAAGTTTTGGGAGTGACCAGGCAAGAATAATATGGGGTAAAATTATGAACTGTTTTATTAAAAACAAAATAAGGAGCACAAGAACCATTAGAAAACACAAAACAAAAGCTCCTGCATTCAACACAAGCCCTACCTGTGCACTACAATAACTCCTGTGCTTTGTAAGTTTTTGAAACATTATAATTAACAAATGTGGTTCAGGTGCACCTGATAATCCAGGAGGTGCCCATTTATGAACTGTTTAAATGAAATGGCACCAGTCACATGAAGTCACAGCCAGCATATACAAGCAAAATGATTTAATACCCTTTAGTGAGTTACAACTAAATATGAGGCTGATTTTTTGCTTTCACAAGAAACAAGAATCATTCACGCAGCAGCGGTAATGATATCTCCAGCTTGTGATATTTCACCTTACACCTTAAGCAGATTTCCAGGAATTAATTACTCTCATACTGTATATAGGGGGATATCTGTATTTCATTATGTAAAACCTGTGGGCTACCATTGCTAGCCAACACATTCTCACTTGCAAAGTATATACAGTACAGTTTTAATGAGCATTTCATTTGGCGTTGCTTAAAATACTCTGGGTTCTCAACTTCACAAATACAACTGAGACCAAAGTCTAATTTGATTTGTATAAAACCAAAACCTCTACACTGAAAAAAACACAATACAAATATCTCTTGATATATTCATAGGTGTTGCATTGCATCAGCTATGAGCTACATTAAAATTAAGGCTGCTTTGTAATTACAAATAAAAATACCCTGCCAGAAAAAATTCCTATTTAAAGCCAGTGGTTGTCTGATTTAGCGCATAAACACGTGCAAAGCTGCTGGTGAATGAAGCAGATCCCGCATTATAACTCTGTGCCTCTTACTGTCAACTAAAGACTAGACATGAAAACACACACATTTTCTCAGCAACAAATTTGTGAAAATTTGCAAATGAAGAAAATGCCATTGAAAATAAATTAACAACGACTTAATACTTGAATCTTTAGAAATGTATATATCCATCAATACAATATCTACTGTATATATCAAATTTTTGAAACACAAAAGGCCCGGTATAAATTTCAGAACATTCTGGAATATTGTTCTACAAATAGATATTTACTCACAGCTCTCCAACAGCAGTTACTAAAACTTTGAATGTATTTAAATGAAATCATAAAATAAAATTATCGTTTTAATCGCTGTAAATTTTTACAGTTTTTTCAACTTACTATTCGGAATATGGACTATGCTATTTGTTAGCACAACAAATACAAAGCGCTAATAAAAGAACTAGTGCTTCAAAGGGGATTCAACAACCTAACCTTCCATTTTAACTGTAACAGTAATAAATAAAAACTATGTTGAACTAAAAATCCAGAAGACACTAGAAAGCACTCCCGGCACCCTTCTTCTTTCCCCTCGTCCTCCTCATTTTCTGACTAAAAGTATATTTTGCTGCTCTATCATACCTGAAAAAGGCAACACGGGCTACTTTCACTCTGAAAGAGAGATTTGAGTGGGGGAGAAAATTGGTGAAGAAAATGCAATAAAAAATAAGCACAAATGTTTGCACCATCAAAAATGTATAACTCGAATGTTAAGACAAGGTATCAGTGTAATGGATAATTTTTCTTTACAAATGTAGATGTATAAAACTAAAGAGTGTAATTTCAAAAAAATTAACTTTTACTCTCTGTGTTTGGACTGCATGTCATATAAATGCTGAAAATTTGTAAAATTGCAGTAGCAAATGCAACCGATCAGAATTCCACGAAACGAAAAACTTAACACTGCAAGGTGTACATTCATGCACAGCACATTTAAATAATCGTGGTTCCTGTTGGGTTTGTTGGGTTTAAACAAGCAGCAGGGGATGGGTGGAGGACAGGGGGTGTGGACAGATAGCCTGGGAGGGAGTTCAGTGGTGGAATCATTCACAAACTGCCGTTGGCTCGGCCCACTCACATGGCAAAGTGTCGTCCAACTCCTGCGCAAACGGACGCCCACACCCCGTGAGTAATCTCTGCTTTTCTCAGAGTCGGGTGTTTGAAGAGGCAGTTGTGGTTGCACAGGCCCTCTCGTTTTCCTTTTCCCATCCCTCACGACAGTGATGCCAATACAACATTGCTGCTTTTTAGTTATTGCTTTGTTGTACATCATCCATCCCTCTTTTAGGCACGGGGATGTGAGCTGAAGCGGAAATATGCGTCACCTTAATCTTCTTTTTGTCTTGCGAAAAAATAAAATGAATATGCAACAGCTACAAGACTGGTAATACTACTACTATCCCAACCACCCGCTGCGTGTCGATTGTCATAACAACCAAGGAATGCAGGATTCTGGGTAGCTACAAGTTATATGAGGAGCAGCCAATAAAAGAGTAGCCTGAAACCCCTAGCAACAGTCCAAGGGCCAATCAGGGTCTCTGCTCATAATTCTCATCCTGTATCTCTCCAATGCAGCCCCAGTAAAAAAGATTTCCCTCCGTCAACCTCGCCTTTAAGATGAATACACACAAAAACACACACACACACACATACACACACACACCAATTGCCAAACAGTAAATCAATGAACGGAACATGGCCTTTCACTAACAAAACCATGAACAGGAGACAAGTGTGTGTCTGTTTTTATAAAAAAAAAAAAAGGATTTCTATTTGTTTTATCTGAGCTCTGTCTGGCCATGAATGATACAATAAAACCAAAATAAAATCCAGCAATGATATAAAAGTCACATATTCTGTTCATATGCATTCGTTGTGCACATGTGCGGGAATCTGACTTAATGGGCAAGCCGGTACAATACCAAAAACGAAGACATTAGCACCTAAGAAATGGTGAGGAAGGCTGCAAAGCTTGTGAGATACTGAGAACCAGAAGGGTGTGAAGGAAGAAGGGCTGAGGTAGAGAAGAGGGAAGTAACAGAAAAGTCAAAGCCTATGTTCTGTTTCAGGTTGGACTGGTGTGAGTGTTGAGTGAGCATCTGGAGATGGCAGAAAGTGGTGGCAGGGAACAGTGGTGACCGCAAGTCACAAAGTGGTTAGGAATGTCACTCTGAAATCTGAATGTTCCTTGTTGAAAGCCCAGCTCCTGCTGTAGCAACCATGATAAAGGTACTTAGCCAAAAATGGCTCCCGTAAGAATACACTAAGGTATAAATGTGTGAGTAACTGTTAAGCTCATTGTCTAATACTGTAAATCGCCTTGGACAAAAGCATCAGCTACATAAGGGTTAATAAACTAGAAACAAAGTCATTATTACTCAATAACATACACACAAATCATACACAATTGCATCATGGAATCAGTATCCCCTACCCAGTGAGAAAAACCCAGTTTTGTCTGCATGACACTTCTTTTGCACTTCACAGCACACATGAAGACACTCCACCAACCCTCTACTGACTCTACAGCTCCACCTTTGGTCTTTCTGCCTTTGCCAGGAACACTTGCCAAGTTTAGTACCTCCTACTGTCCTAGAAAAAAAACAACAGCTCTGGCAAACTGCAACAGCAAGGGTTATCAAGCTGAAATACACATGAATATTTCAGGAAAACCAGCAGGAGTTTTAAAGGTGGAGCTGGGACACATCTATCACTGCAGATTCAGTTCCGTGTGGGAAATGTGTATGGTATGAACATCTCATGATGTTACATTTTACATTGCAGTACTTTGAAACATTACTGGGTATTTTGCAAAGCAAACACAGGTTAATTATGGGTAGAGCAGTGCCATTTCTGGTATTTAAACCTGCCACCTTTTGGCCAAAGGGTGCAAACCTTCATGTGCAACATCACCTGCTGTGGATTGATTCTTCCCTTTCTAGCAGTTCCAAGCTTTAGCTAAGAAACAATATTTTAATCCTTACACTATATTTATACTTAGAGTCAAACATAGAAATTGCAGAAAAGAAGACAGATCTGACACTTACTGTAAGACCATGACCCTCTGCACCGGCAGTCAGCTATAAATGACAAGAGAGGACATCTGCCATGTGTCCCTGTCTGCCACCTAAACCAACCTCCAGCATTCTGTTGGTATCTGGTTTCCACCAGGGCAGAGGAGCCACTGCTCTGACATGCTGACCCAATCAGACAGGAGCTGAACATCTGTTCCTGCGCCAGCTCCAGATGCTCCAGTACCACCACCCCCTCAATCCCCACCTCGATTCAGCCCAGTGCAGCTGGATTGGGATTTGTAAACAAGGATTGACCTTTATAGCCATGTTGAATGAGCAGAAATTATATTAATTTAATGTGATGTTCTATTCAAAGACTGTGGATGAGACATACAAAGCATACACATAATTACACACAATGATTCAGGTTAACTCAGGATATTGTCCATACTTGGCATCAGTTTTTAACCAGTCAACTATATGTTTGGAAACAGTAACACCAACAGAATCAAACAAGTCGAAAACCTTCCATCCAGCTGTTACCAATAAGTGTTTGTCAAACGCAGGCTTGCTGTAGGCCGGACCCATGGCTGGAGACCGTATAAAACAGAGTCCACCCAGAATAGGAAGCCAGTTCATTATGGTCATCGTCGCCCACAAACACACAAAACAGGCAATTTAGAGCCATCAGTTCACCTGAAACACATATCTTTGGACCGTGCAAAGAAATCAGAACAAGAGGAATCTGCCACAAATGAAAGGACATGTAAACTCCACATAGAGCGGACCAGAGTCAAATCCACATGTAAACACACAGGCCAGGAGCTGTAGTGGCATGCATTCCTATTTTTCTAAAAAAAATAGTCAAACAGCTAATAAAAAGTTATAAGTCCAAGTTAGACTAGTAACATGCAGAGTGGGGCAGAAAGTGAATCCAACAGCTTGCCACGTGCTATGACACAAATGCAGCTGACTGAAGCTGAGCAAGAGGTATAGCAAATGTACAGGAAGAACTGTGATACAACATTGTTACACTTTGCAGCATTTAAAGTGGACCACAATGTATTTCAGGGCACTTGGCGCTTTGGCCAAAAGCATAAAAGCAAGCAGACACTAAAGTGGATTGCAAGCTTCACTCAGACAGCACCGACTAGCTGTCTCCAGGGATAGAGGGAGTGGAGTCAGCTTGGTTCATTCAGTTAATCTCATTGTGTGCGGTCCTGCTTTAAAATTGCATAAGGCCCCCACGTGGAGGATAGGGGGTTGGGGGGCTTGGGTTATGTGTGTGGGCCAGGTCCAGATGTGATCGGCTTCACAGAGTTTGTTGTACTTTCCTCAACTCTCAGAAATGAGAGGGAGAAAAATCCCTGTGGTTTAAATGACATCACGGGGCTAAGAAAATCACAGTAGGAGAGAATAAGACCGAGGTCTCCTCCCTTTACCCCACAACAAAACAAGGAATGAATTAAGACCCTCAGTCCTTGAAGCTACACTGGATCGGCAGTAACTGCTGCTTTGTTGCTCACTAAATTTCTGCTAGTATGTAATGCCACCATCCATTCTTTTCAGCAATGTAATAATGTGATTAATCATTTTAAAGTCTTCGTGGCACTGTGAGCAAGGCTGTAATACCATTTCAGTATGAAGAAAAAAAATGTTCTATGCGACTGTAAAGCCAACTTTAAAATTAAAATAATAATCGTACAGGAAGGGGGACATCATTACTAAAGAAGGCATAACTATTTTATGAGAAAGTGTCACATGCAATACTTTTTAAAGGACTTTCGAGCAGTATTATAGAAATATAAAATATTTTTGTAGCGATGTTTTCAGTACATATTGTGTAAAGTCCTTTGTTCATGCCAAGGTGAGGGTGTACTGGGGTATCCTATCATCACTGCAGCCCACATCACTTCTGCCTTTCCACCATGTGGCAGCACCAACTAGACGTCATCCCATCGTCGTGACCTACTGGGCAATTTTGTGCTCTCATGCGTGATGCTTTCCGCACCGTCACATCGCCGTCCAATGACCTTCGCCCCATGATCAGCAATCTGTCACTCCCGCCCATGTCCTGGAGTGCAGTCTGTTCAGGACACTCCCACGCTTCCCAGATCAGCACATTTGCTCCGCTAGCAGCCCCACTAGGTCACGCCTCTCCGATGGTCAGCCTTTCAGACTCATGGTGTGTCGCTGCAAAGCATGGTGAATGGATATTCATTACTTGGCCCATCTGTCGGTCACAGTCATGTCCTGAGACCACAGGGAACATGTGGTGGGCCGGTGGTGAGTTAGTGACTCATGTCACGCTTCCAGGGCCAGTAAGAACGGACATGATATACAGCACATGCACAGTGCAGCAGTGTCTGTCCAATGTGTCAGCAACAACAGCAACAAAAATCTAGTTTAAGACCAGTGTAATACCACTGGAAAAACTTTTGAGAAGACATCAACTGTGCTAAAACTCAGTATGTTACCATTTACCTCTTGTAATGCCCTTTAACTTTATACACCAATTAGCATTTATCCTACACACTGGGACTGAAGTGGACTGGGACTCAGCTGTATGCAGTACCAGGATGTCCACCTTTTGCTTCCTGGAGTACTGGGACTGTCTCTTTCATACCTGCAATTCTCTTAAATTCTGGTACTCTTCTGTGTCCCCCACCCAGATACCCTGGCTGACCTGCTCTCCCACCTAAATGACTGCAGTAGTACAATTCATTATAATAATCTTTACAGCTACTGTACATTTGGACTAAGTACTGCAAGTCATCCAAAAAGCTTTTGTACTGCTTGTCCAAAGTTTGTGTCCCCTTAATTAATCAAATAAATGTTGAACATTATCAATATCTCCTATGACCTGTCATTCACCACTGAAATTCTGTATTTAATATTTAATAGCCGATACAGGCTGATACGCAAAGTAACATGGCAATATATTGAGTACCAACACTTTTTTTTTTACTTCAAGCACTGCATACCAATGACTAAGTACCACTGCTTAAATAGCCAACACCCAACAAAAAAAATAAAATGTGAAAATTCACATTCCATGACCCATGACTAAAGAAGTGGTTCGTACTTTGTTAATAAATGAAAGTCTGGCTCATTTGCTAGAGCTGACCTAACCACAACTACAAAACCATGCTCTTCACCTCACTACCACAACTGATTCAAAAGAAAACTGTGCTGAGTGACAATAACTTGCATATTTTATTGATTCAAGGCTCAATACCGGACATCTAGAGGACTATGGTTTGAGGGGTGCCCTGTGTACAGCCACCCTTCTGTAATACGTGATAGGAAGCTGTGCTGCAAGCAAACGGGTAATGGACAGAAAGCCCAGCCAAAGCGCCAGGAGTCAGGTAGGACTGGGCAATCGCAGATGCTGCGTACATCTGCTCTCCCTGAGCTTCTAAAACTGTCCTCAAACAGAGGAGACCGGCAACAGGACAGGAGAGCCACGGCAAAACAGAGGCTCAAGGGTAGACAGAACAAGACACCACGGAGGGGTGCCCAGCATCTCCTGCTGACTTTTCCGCAGTGTGTCTGTTTTACACGATTAGGACTTTGCAGGTTCTTATCAGGTTTATTGGACTGCCGACAGAGTCCTACTTGTAGCTTTGAAGGGATGCTCCTCAGGCCACCAAAGCCCCCATTAAGACTCTCAAGGACTGTAACTTACAGGCATAAAAAGTGCATTATTCATGAGTTCTGGTGCCTCTTTGTGGTGATAAGAGATTTACAGGAAAACTAATGGCCGCAGTTCTCAGTGACCTTCAACATTTATTACCACACCTGAGGTGTGAGCACCACAGCAAAGAAAAATACTGTATGAATTACCTAGAAAGAAATCACATAAACTAAATAAATAAATGTGGACAAATAAATTAAAATGCTTTGATCTTGTGGATTCTGTGAAAGTCTAAATGTCTCTTGGCCCCTTCACGTGCTGACTGGCTGCGAACACGTGGCTAGCGCTGCTGTGTAAACGTGACTGGCGAGGTGACACACACATTTCCGCGTCACACATCGGATGCTGCATTGACAGGGACAGCCTGGTCAAGTGGTGCTGCGGGGGAAAGGCAGTGAGTCAACTATTCCAGCCGACTATTCTCCTCAATGAGCTGGTGAGACCATGCAACTGGTCCAACCAGGATGGGATGGGACCTCAGGAAGAATTAAAAAGTGATCTGAGCAAAGGCAGCTCTGGGAAAATAGTGTAATTGTATCTTGCTAATTCGAGGGAAATGTAGTGAACCTTCCCCTTTCGCATGCATTACAGCCTTTATACCTCAGCTCTATAAGGTTTGTGGTTAATAGGGTCATTACCAGGTAGAATACACCCAATGAAAACACAAAGCACAAATCAAAGAAATCCAGTTCTATGAATACAAAATCTAGATTTCACTGCATACTGGGAATACCCACACACGTAATGACATGTCAAAGCAGAATAAAACTACAAACCAAAATTAAATCAAATCCCAGCAGAATTTGCCTACACGTCTTCTCTCGTCTCCTTCTTTGTGGGAACCACAGATGGCCCTCATACTCTGCTTGTTAGCGACAGCCAGCTGTGCTCTGATCGCAAGAGGCATGGAGGAAAATGAGGAAGCCTAGGCCTTGTGCAGGACGCGCAACAACCCGACACCCTGCTCTCTTCTAACACTCGTGGGTGGCTCCAGGTCCCGGGGTTAAAGAATTAACTCTGTGTTGTCTCAAAACAGAAAGAAACTATAGCACAATGCAGTAAGAACTTTTTTGTGGTTTCCTCATATAAAACCTACCACGGGTCCGCTGCACTTCTGTACCGGGACTTTGGAATTCGAGCAGGCTGTGTAGGAGACAGCGGACGCGTCTCCCTGAATAAACTGCTGGGAAGCTGACGGAGAAGACCGGACCCCAAGCGACAGACATTCCCTTTCACAGCCTGGCAGGTCTCTGGCAGAACGAGCAGAGAATGAGGGCAGCCCCGGCCAGGCTCGCCGAGATAGACATTTGGTGACCTTCTGTTACTCCGGATCAGAAGCCATTGCAAAGTGATTTGGGGCATCAGTGTGGAACCACCCAGCAGACACAGGGATTAAGGTGAGATCAGGAACATAGTGCAGTCTGTCAGCATACAAGCTGTGGCCTAAGATCTCCTGCAACACAGATCAGACAGCTTGGGCCAGGGGACTGTCGGAAAGAGCTCATCTGTTATTAGTGCTCATTACCTGCATTTATGAAATTTGCCAAAAGATAATGATACGTGACAAAAGACAAAAGAATTCTATTAGGAGTACAGGTGTCCTTTAAGTAGCAGCCAGCAAAACATCCAGCTAAGCTTTTTAGATCACAATAGACTATCCCACTCGAGCACAACTGTCATCCTTAATCGCTCTTGATTTTTCATTCGCAGTTTATTTAAACTAAGTGTTTAATGGAAAGTCCAAAGTGAATTATTCCAGGTCCACAGCTCTCGGTTCAACCGGGAGCAGGGGCAGCAGTTTGAGAGAAGCTGCAAAGAATAAATCAGAGTCAAACTTCAGTTGTGCCGCTGATACACACAGCCTCAGACCACCGCTTAAAATGTAGTGAAAAATCTCAAGGGATATGTACAAACCTCGATATTCAATTTAAAACTCATTTAAAACCAATGGAAGCAAAATATGGATTTGCATGAGATAACCTTGCTACAAGAAACTGTGATAAGCTGGAAAATCAAAGCTTTTTATTACACTGAACACATCATAGAAGATGTCACCCTTAAGGCGAGACACTGATCAGTTTTCGTATTTTGATCTCGAAATCGTCTCTATATAAACTGTAAAAATTGGATTCGATATTCCCTGCTGGTAAGCTGGATGTGTCTGGTTGTCTTTGCATGGATTTTGTTAAATAACTAAAGTCAGCACATGTACATGTGAAACTGGTACTGATTCATCAGCGGCTGTGGCACCCACTGGAGGAGATAATAAGGGAAGGTGCAACAGACAGTGATGTCACCCTTTAATGTAAAAGATGTGACGCACGATTGCTTTACGGAGCTACAGAACTGGAGCTTCAGTGGTGAGATGAGCATCTGTCTTGTTCAGCTGTAACCGATCCCTCTTTTGTCCTCCCCACAGAGCACCATTTTAGTTACACGTGCGTGTTGATTTTGCCATGGAGGGCAAAACACCTAAAACAACTTGCTGCAGCAAAACATGTCGAACATCATATTGTTCCTGAGTGACAGCTGATAGTGCTGCCTGTCAACTTGTCACATGACTTCAGACATGTGACAAATACATGACAATACAGGGACACAGCAGTCACCGTGACAGCTAGTAAAGCCCTCAAATTTTTCAGAAAGTGCTGGGAACAAAAAGGTGCTGTTTTTTAAAAGGGTTAGAGACTTATCTCCAGTGCCATTTCTTTTATTAGTTCCCTTCTGCTGCATCTTGCAAACAAGAACAGTGTCAGTCTGCAGGGCACTGACAGTCTGGATGGACACCAGCACTGTGGATTAATGGGATTACAGCTGACTTTCACTCACATCCTTTCACCCTCCTTCCGGCCTCCTTCCTTGCACCTCCTCGGAAAGTTTAAGAAAAAATGCTTCTTGGCAGCTCCAGCTTGATTGAATTAATTCAGGTCTCCTAAGGATTTTAGTTATCACCCTAATGCCATCAGCTCACCGTATCCATTTTAAAGGATCAATTTAACAGTTCAAACCAGCCAACTACGCATTTCCAGTTAGTTACATTATACTGTTCGCCACATCCTACACACTCTCCAGAATATTAGAGTTGGTTGTTTCCCAAAATGGTCCTGCGCACTTTCAGGTTTTACCAGCTATTTCACTTTGTATCCATCAAGAAAAAAGCATTAAGTTTTCACTCCAGGAGAGGCCACTGTACATTTGCTTCACACAACACAAAATCTCCTCTATTCAGGAAGCACAGTTATCAGTTACGTATAGCTCACTGGACTGAGAAAGTTGTTTAACAGACATCCCCAAACACACACACACACAAGTGTTAAAGTAAAGGGCTGTCAGCTTATTCACTTGCAACAGGAACATATTGGGGGTCTGAATATTTCATAGTACTGTTGTTGTAGCCATATAAAGCACGCATCATGGGACTGTTATTTCATAACTCCACACATTTTAAAAGGCTCCCCTGTTGAACAGTTGCCGGAATAAATCCATGGAATCCGTGTGCAAAAGGCAACCCCCACCACAATCCAAGCCCCCACACCCCTTCCACCCAATGCCTGGGTTAGTTTGCCCCTACAGGAGTTTCCTGCCAGCTGGCACAAACCTACGCTGCCCTCTCTTTCCGCCCCCAAGTCCCTCAATACACTGAATTCACGCTCCATGACTGCAAATCCACGTGCTGAAAGTGACGGGGGGATGGAGGGGTGGAGGGGTCACGCTCACTGTAACCGCAACTCAGCTCTGAAAGTCACACATAAACACACACATACACAAATACACACGCGCGCACAGAAACATCCGGTTGCTGACAATAATGCTGTGCTGCATACTGCCCACATTGACAGTGCACATCAAATGCTGAAACACAGCTGTAAGACTGACCTCAGTTAATGCTATAATTTTATTAATATTTGCTATAAACAAGAAGTATCAATCAACAATTGTCAGTTTTCACTCACATTGCCTAGTACTTAAGGTTTTGTAATGTGGGGGGTCCTGCTGTAAAAAAGGCATGAAGGCTGAATTTGGGAAATAAATGCAGTGTATAGCAGTCTGAGCAGGTCGCCGTGATGCTGTGTTGTGGCAAAACATGCGGCATTGTTATCGGTGTGGTGGCATGAAGAACGTGAGCTCAGCAGCCCGAGAAGGTGTTGGGAACCTGAGGACGAACAACCCAAAGGCTTCTGTTGCTGTGTGTTTTGTCTTCAGCCCTTCAGGTAGAGCAGCGACAGGAGAGATTTGAGCTGACTTTTTTCCTCTGGGGCGTTTAGTTGCTACAAACAACATTTCTGTTTCTTTTTCCCCTTCAAGTCACGCAAAGCGTGTATGAACAGATCAGTCCTATCGTGCTGGCAGGTAGGGAAACTTGGAACACATTCACTTGGAGAGCTGTGGTGAAGATGAACATCTACTGATAGTTGGACAGAAAGACAATGAAGACAAAGAGAAGCATGTGTCCACTCTGCACCCATCCTAAACAGCTGCTTGAGTGTTTCTTTAATGTTTCTTCAGTGTTTATACAGTGTTTCTACACTATTTCTTCAGTACTGCTAGTCTTTCAAGTGTTTCTTTAATGTATCAAAGTTAGGACATAATTTATTCAGTAGTTGTTCAGTTTTTTTGAGTGTTTCTACAGTTTTCCTTTAATGTTTTTCTTTAATGCTTCCCTAATGTTTCCACAGTGTTCCTTTAATGTCTCTTTCATGTTCCCACCGTGTTTCTTTGATGTTTCTTCAGAGTTGTCCTTAAACATTTTTTTACAGCGCTTCCACAGCCTTTCTTTGCCATTTGTACAGCGTTCAAGCAGTTTTTAATGCTCCTTAAGTGTTTTCTAGTGTTTCCTTAATGCTTTTTTTAATGTTCCTGCACAGACTTATACATTTTTGCAGCAGTCCGTCTCCAGTTTTCGTCGCAAACCCCCCCGCCCCCCGCCCCCATCCCGACTCCGGCTTCCGCACGTGACCGCTGCCGCGAGCCGAGGGACCGAGCGTGACGCGGCACGCGCTGCCACCGCGCCTCGCGCAAATTGTTTACCTTCCTCATAATTTAAAAAAAAAGAATTCGCTCCGAAGGCGACGGGGCGTTAAAAGGAACGAAAGTAAAACACACACAAAAAAAACTGAGCGCAGAGGGAACAACAGTGTGACCGAAACAAACATAAATGATCTGTCAGACGATTAAAAACCGTGTGTGTGTGTGAGACGCGTGTTGCCGTGCGGACGGAGCACAGCAGGAAGCCATGAGGTAGAAATAAAGCGAAAGCAGCAGCTTTCAGCCTGGATGGATGGTGGCACACCGGTCGGCACTGTTACATCACGACGCTCCCGTGTTCGCGTTTGAAATGAGCAATAATCCGTCAGCTGTCCGAAGTCCACGACCGGACCGCATGGAGCTGCTAAAAAAGTGCTCGTGTCCCTTCGAGCCGCACAGTGGCAGATGCTCCAGTGTGGTGTTTGGAACAAAGAGGAGAGGAGAGGAGAGGAGAAGTGCGCCGCGGGCAGCGCTGTACTCACCCTCCCTGGGGCTCAGCATTTAAACGGCCTCGCTGTCCCCGAACCCCACTGTCCAGCGTCGAAGTCCGGCATCCGCTGTCCAGCATCCCGGTCGGGGAGCCGCATCTCCAGCACCGGCGGCGGCAGCAGCAGGACCCTGTGGCCACCTACATCCCTCCCGATCACCGGGACAAACAAACAGTGCGACACAGCCCTACCGGGGCACCACCATCGGATGAGCGCCGCCCCTACATCCCACGCTGGGCGGGTTCGGACTCCCGCAGGGCTGCGATCTTCCTCCGAAAACCCCGGAGCCTCAGAGCCCGGGTGCGGGAGATGTGCGTTCGCAGGAGTTGCGCCTCATAAGCGCTCCATGCGGACTGTACCACCGCACCAGGGGGCCGTGCGCGATCGCACCCCTTTGTCTCCGGCCCGCTCGCTCAAGGAGGCGACCGGAGCGCTCAGCTGCCCCCAGCAGGACGCTGGCGCAGGGACCCACGCTGGGCTCAGTCCGACTCTGAAGGTCTGCAGAGCAGAGACAATCGAACACCCGGATGGACGGGATAAACCGCAATTTATACCAAATATGTTGATAGTTAATCACAAATGAATTATAGGGGAAAAAACACCTTGAAGTACAATCGTCCGCAAGAGTTTATTCTTCATCAGGCATCTCAGCTACAATACCTTTAACTGGCACGCCCCCTGCTGGAAGGACGGACACCTCAATTTATCTATCTCAGTAAGAACTGTCGAACCAAGGGGTTGAACTGGCATTTTATGTTTATAGGGGTCTTTTTTCAATCCTGGCTTTTTGTAAATTTATTGGCATTTTCATTCTTTATTTGGCAGTAAAGATAATTTAGCATTTGTCAAAATAAAACAAAATATTGTCTAGACTACTAACGAAATAATACACTTTTTTAAATACCTTAATTTATTTTTTCCATTATTCCTCTCAGTCAGATATTCCTACTGTTTCTTCATTAATTCACATAAGAGAAAATCATTCAAACACTTGGATATGTGTGGATCCCATCAGTCATGGTTTATTATTATTATTATTATTATTATTATTATTATTATTATTATTATTATTATTATTACAGCAGCCTACACGCCAGTTTTTATTCTGATTCCAGTCCTGTACTCCTCTCCCACACCCACCAGAGCAGAACACACACATACTGTAATACAGCTCTTGCCACACCAAGCATGGAACAGCTAATTCCACAGCTCAAAGCACCACAGATTCAGCATGGTGGCACAGACAGGGAGCAAACCACGGACCTGTGACACCCACATCTCCCAACTCTTTAACCATATCACAAAGATGGAAAAAAGCACCTCTGACTGATAGCTAGAAGAGTGCTTTAACAATTAGGAAAAGTACTGGATTAACACCAGCAAATCAGTGTCCCTGCAGTATCCATCAGAGCTGTAAGATGAAAATAGGATTCTGATTTAACTGATAACTCTGCAGCCCAACCAGAAATCATAGCACTTTCACCAGAAGCAGCACTGGTGGAACGAAAGTATTCCCAGTGAGCACCGTAAAGTTCAGTGCAAATTATATTTATAGCCTTCCGGCTGATTCAGATTGTGAGATACATAAACCCACAATTTTGAGTGGGTCTTTAATAGGAAAGGTTGAAACGATTATTTAGCAAACTTACTGGTTTGAAAGAGAGAGTCAGGCCTACTGCTGTACAGTATGAAAGCGAGAAGCTGGAATGCTGAAACATGCCTGTCAAACATGTCCTCAGATGTGTGTTTATTTTGTGCCATGATACTACGGTTGAAACCACAAACTTGGAGGACAGCTCATGTTAAAACTGCGTAAGCCCAAATGGGTGCAAGTAAGGACGAACTGCGATACTAAGAACATGTCAGCAGTGGAAGTAATAACAGCGATGGCAGATCATTCTGTAAGCCTGGTCTTTTGAGATAGCACAGAATAATATTTTACCATCCCCTCCGCATGCACAAGTAGGACAGAAGAAGAGTCTCTTATGTGTGAAATAAGGGGCAAATAAATGAAGCTTTGAGAAACACAAGGACTGTGAAAAAGTGAAGTAGGACAACTCAAGTCTGGTGGAGATGTGTCCTCAAAGTGCTTGATTAAAACAAAGGTCTTAAGTTAGTAAGTGCCACACAAGAGGATGGTTGTCCTTATGTGTTCCAGAGGTGATGGGGGATCGTGGTGCTACCTCCCTGTGCTATGACTGAGGCACTAACCCAAAGTGTCACCCAAAAAACAACTAATGACGGTTTAATTTCACAGACATTTCCCCAGATCTTGGGTAGTCTGGTGGTGCAGAGGGTAGTGCAGCTGCTTTACAACTTCTAGACTGGGGGTTTGCATGTGAATTCAATTTCAGTTCAGTCTGTGTGGAGTTTGAGTAGGTTTTCTCCCATAGTCCAAAGAAGTGAACTCAGGTGAACTGGTGCCTCTAAATTGCTTATTTTATAAGTAAGTAATTGACTGGAATCCCATCCAGGTTCTATCCTGGATGAGAATCCTAGGAGGGCAATACATGGACAAGATTATAAAGTGCATTTTAGACAGACAGACAGACTGTCCCTAAGGAGCCCCCATATTGCACAGAGCCTGAATGTCTGATGTCTGAAACTCAGCCCTGCAGCTATACAAACTGCACTACAGTGTTCAAATAGTCTACATTTCAGGACACAATGAATGCCTCCACCTGCACTGCCAGAAGCTTCTCCATAGCTGCTGAGGTTTTTTGACACCAAAGATGTCAAAAAACATAATTGTCACAGTGCTGTCTGCTTTTTCCAAGCAGGAGTAGTCTTAGTTCAGCAGGTACATGAGAGAATACAATACAGTTTGTCTGTGTGTCCTTAACCCAGGCATATACACCATGAAGACAGAAAGTGTTTCCTCCTGGGCATCACATAAGTAGCCATAGTGCTGAATGAATGTGCTCATGAAACAAGTTCCTTGGAGGCTAAATTTCGAAATCCAGAGCATTCAGCTCAGTCCTCTACTCTCAGCCATAGAGTAAACCATTGTGGGCTCACGGTCACGTAGTCCAACCACAACAAATACCTTAGGAAGAAATTCCGACCTGCCTATAAACACACATACCTGCCTGACCTCCAAATTGTTTTATTCAACCTGGCCATGTTCACATGGGTTTCCTTCATTGCACACCTGTCTGCCGTTTATCAAAAAGGCCTCCAGTTTGTGTCTGTGTTGAATGTGTGACAGCATGGTACACTGTTGTATTAAAGGGTCCAGTATAAACGTAGCTAAACAAATGGGTGAATGATTGTAAGTATCTCAGTACAGTGTACGTATTTTGGACTTTCATCTTCTCAAAAAATGTGTCATCTAATTAATAGTCAATAATAACCAGTGTCCAGATGTCTCTCTTTAAGGTAGAGTCTAGCACCTTCAGCATAGAGACCCAGGGAGTCTTCAGCATTGAACTCTAGAACTCAGGGCTGTATCTCCTTCTAGATGTTTGGATGGTCAGCCTCGTTGCTGGTGCTGGAGGACACCTACAGGACATGGACCAGACTGGGTTACTCCTACACAGAACCCATACTGACTAAGAGCAAGTATACATGTTCATTCTGTCTGAGCAGGAAAGTTGAATCTGACCAAAAAAGTTTTTTTGCCAAAACTGAACTAATTAAAAAGCTGGAAGAACTGAAAACTGTAGTCTGCCAGGAGCAGAACCAGGACCAAAGTCCTCATCTTCTTCATATCTCTTCCCAGGGGACCGCTCAATCTTATTTGACTCGCCAGTGGCAAGGACTCTGGGAGTTCTGACCAATATTCTCAGAATAAAAACACAAAGTAAATGCACTGAATAACATTTAACTTTAAATATTACTTTTGTCTTTTCTTTTCTGAATGTATTTGCATTATACATATCTTTAGTGCCATTCAATTGAGATGAAATTTTAATTCTAGTGCAGTGCCAGAGGAATAATACGTTCTATACATGAAAAAGTAAAACTTTTGAGAGCATTAAAATTTATTTTTAAATGAATCCTAGGTCTTTCTTTTACTTCATGTTGATTATACCTATTGTACTTTGTTAATGAAAGTTATTCCATACAACTACACTTTTTTAACTTTTGACAAGTTGTTTTGGATGACAGCGTATGTTGAATGAACTTATTTAAATGTAATCAATGAGTCTTTGTCTGATACCACTTGGTTAATAAATATATCACTCCAATGCAGGACTATTTACATAGCTTTCAGTTATATATTTTACCCATTAAAATCACAGACATTTTACAAAGCGGTTCAGCATTAAGAATAAAATGTGGGTTACTTTGGCCAGCTTGTGAAATAATCTTGACTTCATCAGTATTCAGCAACACCCTTACTTCAGTATTCAAGCCAAACCTCTAAAGCCACACTTTTAGGGATCATCAACCCATCCATTCTGTGTAACTGTTCTCTGTAGGGTAGTGGTGGTGCAGAGCCTACTTCAGAAGCAAAGGGTGTGAGACAGGACACACCATGGACAGGAGGCCAGGCCACCGCTCAGCAATCACACACGTAACTGACAAATCACCTGAAATGGATGTCTATAGAATGTGGGATGAGGAAATTCATACGTACGCAGAGAGAAACCATGTGAAATCCATAAATATGCAATTAGATTTAAACTGGCAGTCCAAAAACTGTGAAGTACCAGTGTTACTTGCAGCTCCATGATGGTGGCAACCTGAAGTCACCTGTTGTTTTGATAGCAAGGCAAAGTTTGACACTATCATCAAGACAACCTATCTATCTATCTATCTATCTATCTATCTATCTATCTAGATACTTTCAAACACAAGAGGACACTCACTAGGAAATCTCACATAGTTTTTAGGTAAACTATACTTCTTCTTCTTTCGGCCGCTCCCGTTAGGGGTCGCCACAGCGGATCAATTGTTTCCACTTCTTCCTGTCCTCTGCATCTTTCTCCGTCGCACCCACCACTTGCATGTCCTCCTTCACCACATCCATAAATCTCCTCTTAGGCCTTCCTCTCTTCCTCTTGCCTGGCAGCTCCATCCCTAGCATCCTTCTCCTGATATATCCAGCATCTCTCCTCTGCACATGTCCAAACCAATGCAATCTTGCCTCTCTGACTTTGTCTCCAAACCGTCTAACCTGTGCTGCCCCTCTAATATACTCATTTCTAATCCTGTCCATCCTCATCACACCCAATGCAAATCTTAACATCTTTAACTCTGCCACCTCTAGCTCTGCCTCCTGTCTTTTGGTTTTAGGTAAACTATACAATTAACAAAAAGTAGGAAACTCCAGAAGCCAGAACCATCTTGGCCTTATTGATGCCCAGAGTCACAATGATCACTCTGTTTCTCCATGCTTTTTAATACAGCTAACTGTGTTCCTAGAGTGGGAAACAATTCATTTATTTGCCTGTGTAATGAGCATAATTTGCTCTTGAAAGTCATGAAAATATATTTGAAAGGCAAATATAGGGAAAAATAAATAACGCATTCATGAGCCGCAAAAGATCACTTTCCCTGCAAATATCCAATAATTCCTAACTTCTCTTTTAGACACAAAAAATGTAAGTATACTATTTGCTATTTTGATAATTTTAATAACTTTTCCAATTCAGGGTTGCAGAATTCCAGGTCTGGTGCTGAAAGTGCAGTGCACTTCTTTATTCAAAAGAAGCTCCCAACTCTTATATCAGATCTGGAATTTCCTTACCAGAGATTCCTCCTTGAGGAACATGGGGATGAATTCTATTTTTTGATATCTGCACTGTGAGAAGACTCTACCAGATGCTAGTAAGTTCTTTGCTTTCAGACAAGATCCAAGGATTTCTGTCGACTTTTTTCCAGTCTAAGTCTCAACTAAATCATTCTTTTCACTTTGCAAGAATAGCTGAGGCATGTCAGTGTTGTCTGGAACATAGTTATCAGAATGACTATCAGTATCATCCACATTATCTGTGCTTATGTCAGTTTCTGTCAAGCACACTTCAATATCTGTTGGCTTTGGAACAGGACTGATATCATCACGAGGTCCCAGTCTGAGTGCAGATAGCAAGTCAGGATAAGAAATTTCCTTTTATTTTCTTATGTTGCACCCAACAGTGTTTACCATGTACAAACTGCAGCCATCTACATGATTTTTAGGTGAGTGCCATACCACTGAAGCTTTGAAATTGAGAGATTTCTTCACACCTTTGTTCCAGTTCCTGAGAACTACTACACATGTCCTGCATACAACATGAGGTGCCCAAGACTGGTGTTGATGAAATGAGAAGCCTTCATAGTGAGATGATCGACTTTTTTTGCCTTTGAGCTCAAACAGTAGTTTCCACAGATGTAACGGAAGGAATCATAAGAATTTACCCAGTGTCTTTTAGATGAACTGCTCTTCATTGCCTAATAAACCACCTTGACGCTTAATTTGATGACTGTAAAAAAGAAGCACGATATTATTAGTTATTGCTACCGAAGGAAGACGTGCTGAGATATCACATCAAATATTAAAATTTTAATATTGTTGTTCATGGTGGGTCATGTTCCCCTGATAAGGAAAGTGTGGAGGGTTTCATTCAAACAGCCAATAAACCTTATGTAAGGTGCATAATTCAGGTAATTTTTAAAATCAGCACATCAAACTTGACTAAACAAACATGGTTTTGGCACGTTTGACTTGCTGCGTAGTTGTGATAATTATTGTGAGCACAAGTATGCCTTACAGCCCCTTTCAGCTATTTGAGAAAATTTGCAATAAACAAACATTAGGTCAAACCAAGCAATATTGTCTATAATTTTGTCTTTCAGTCAGTGCTATGAATTTTCTCAGTGCAAGGATTTCTGTGGCCTTTTTTCACTTTGCCAAATCTTGTAGCGCTTTCTTTAAAACTTTTTGTGCGCTAGAGCTCATTATGATGTTGGTTTTGTACCATGATAAAAAGATGAAACATCACTTGGAAGAAGTCACATGGATACCAGACAGTTTTGGGGGTCAGCCTATGCTCAATGTTCAAGGCCTACATGTAAATTAAAGTTTCTGTTCTTGTAAGGCACTTCTTGCGTGAGTTTGTAGTTTATTGTGCAAATTTCTGGACACAAAATGCATATATTTGCAAATGCATGTTCTTGTAGACTTGATGCTTGTTATTTGTGGTGCTCACATTTTAGCTTTTAAGCATTCCAGTATAAATATCTAAAGGTGCCACATTAGACCACAAGCAGCTTATTAAAACCTGGCTGGTCAATAGTACTAAAAAAACTGTAAAAGCTCCATGTTGGTGGAGTAGAGCTGAGGGAATAAACTCCCAAACCCTGGAGCACTAAGGTCCCACATATTCACACTACTTGTAATGATAATATGGGATAAGAGAAGTTATGCCGTATAAATAAATATATTCCTGAAATTACATGTAACAATTTGGAATGCTGAAAGAAGACTCCATAAATCTGAACTCACATAAAAGCACTGAGATAAACAGCAGGAGCAGCTGGTGCACGCTTTGAAAACACGGAACTGAACTGCACTCTTTCATGTTTTCTCGCTCCACGCTGAGGCAGCCGCAGTTCAGGAGCAGCACTGCTGGAGGAGGTCTTCTGCACCACAGATACCCTCAGATGCCTTGTATACGTGCTGCAATCCAGCACTTCCATGGTCTGGTCTGGGTCATCCTGCATGGCCAATGGGATAAGCACCTGCAGTGACAGAAGATTAGTTAAAGAGAGAGAGGATGTGAGACTCACAACCTGCAATCTGCACCCTTTCTGGATCCTTGTTGGGAAACTATTTGGCTTGTTTTTAGCAACAATGTACCCTTAACTATCCTGTATTGTGTAGCACAGATATTAAGTCATGTCCTCTCAGGGGAAACACGTGACATGGAAGTTGGCTTCATCACCCTCCAGTCTGAAGGTCCCCAGTTCAGATCAGTAGTCCTGATGCAGAAGCATTAAGGAGAGCCATCCTGATCTGGCAGAGCAGGAATACCCTGCTGTATAAATGGGAACGTCATTAAGATTCTTTATTAAACCCTGTCAGGTTTTTTGGAAAAAGTACACTAAATAAAGACTGGAAACAAAGACAAAAAACACCGATGTATAAATATTTTTAGAATGCTGGACAATATTTAAAGCCACAATATATCTCTTTATCACAAGCGGGTCAATGATCTTCACAGAGGCACAGAAAAGTGTTTAGATGAAAACCTGATTACTCCAAACAGGTTGCATCCATCATCTTACTACTTTGAAAAGAACAAATTTCAATCAGTTTTTATTGAAAGCACTCCTAGACCTGCAGGTTTATTGTGAGCATGAACTGGATCATCTGATCATTTCAGGTGCCAGTAAATATGCAGCTCTGGTGATGACTGGAAGAACCAGGCAGTTTGGAAAGTGTTGAACTGCCATCTACTGGCAGCTGATGGTTCACTGCCATTCAGTACAGCCACTGGAAGCTACTAGAACAGGGAATTCAAAATATATGTTTTTACTGTACATTCAGTTTGTGTTTCAATCTGAAATTTACAAATTTAGCTGAGAATGAATGAGGGACAAAAAATAGTAAATGCTCATATAAATGAACATCTCCAAAATGTTGGGCAAAAACATGCAAGGAAACATTTTTGGTTGTAATACTTACAGAAAGTGAGTTCACTGCCCCCTGCTAACATGATCTTATTATAGGCAGGAATGCAGTCAAAACCAGCATCTGCTGCCATCTGCACCACTTATTCGGTAATAAAATGTACAAATGGTCTCTGATGTTTGTGGCACCTTTCCTCATCTGTCACACTACAAACCCCCCAGACATGTAATTCTTCATTCAGATTTTTCTCTGTTTTTGCAGTTTTATGATATTAAATATGTCTTTGTGTCAGTTCTAATAATTTACAAAGAGAGTGTGGAAGAGAAAGAGTGACACCAGCATTGTTTTTGTCTTTCCTTTGTTCTGAAGATAAATTGCTTTTATAGATGTGAAAAATGCAATTGCCACTCCATGGATCACTGTATTTCTGCCTGTTTGGTAGAGCGTGCTTGTTGTACACTGAGTTGTGAGACTATTAAGTGCATCCCTTACCTACACACAAATTGCACATTCCAACAATTCATGTCACATGACTGCCGTGTTTGGTATCAGTCAGGCAGTTGAGCATTAGTGCTCAGCTGAGCAATAGAATGGACAACATGAGTGATCTTAATGATTCTGAATGTGGCGTGATAGTCAGTGTGCCAGTTCTAGCATTTCCAAAATGGCTGTCACCCAGGGTTTTTCATGTAGAACCGTTTCAAGGTTTCACCACAAAATCCGGAGCAAAGAACAGTACCGGTGATTGGCGATCCCATGGATGAAAAAAGGTTGTGGATCAGAAGGGACAAAGGGGAATGGCAAGCAAGTAGATGGGCTACAACCAGGGAAATCAGAACTGAATTCAACATCGGTGTGCAGCCACAGACCATGTTGGGTGCCAGTGTTGTTAGCAGAGAACAAGAAAGTAGGTTTCCAGGTTTGGAGCACAGGAACATGAAAATTGGATCGGTAAGGAGTAGAAAAAAATTGCATGGAAGGATGAATCCAGGTTTGTTTTGCATCATGCTGATGGAAGGATCACAATTTTTCACAAACAATGTGAGCCCACGAAGCCATCCTGTTTGGTGTCAGCAGTACAGGTGTTGCACTGTCCCCAGACCTCATTCTCATTGAGCATCTCTGTGATGAAGTGGAAAGGACTGTTCGCAGGAAAACTTAGATGCCATCCAACATGCAGAAACTATACAACAAAATAATTCCTGCACTGTACAGCATTCCTGCACAATGAATCCAGTATCTTGTAGAATCCATGTCCAGGTAAATTCATGCTGTTCTGAAGGCTGAATGACGCTTAATACACTGCTAGATAGGTGTACCTATCAAACTGGCAACTTAGTGAACACTTGTATAACTGATTTAACATTTGTATACTTGTATGTTATGTGATCTTTATGCATTGTACATTATACTCTTAAGAATGTATTATTCTTAATAAAATTCCCACATTTGTGGATTAATTATTTGTCAGCTAGCAGATTGTGGGCAAAGTTCAGCATTTTAACTTAACAAAAATAAATGCTTACTCTGTACATTTGAATTATTTTAACTTGGTAAAGCCCCACAGAAAAAAAATCTGCCACCTAAGCATATTTTCATTGCAAGAAATCCATAAACTAGATATAAAGTATATGAATATGTGATAATATCATCACAGCCTCCCTGTGTTTCTTTCCAGCCAGGAGAGCGATCTGGCAGGTGCCAGAGATTTTGGGTGTTCTGGGAAATGATCCTGTTCTCTGGGGAGGGCATTACCTCCCAGGTAGACTGACACTCGGCTGCAGTCCAACTCCTTTCTCAGTACTTTTTTTAATCCTAGAATTCATCCTCTAACAAAAGAAGGGAACAGAAGGGCAGTACAAAAAGAAACACAGGCCTCCCATTGGTACACTGCTGGGGTGGAGACCATTTCATACCAGAATGCTGAGCTTTTTGGTCTACAACCTGAATAGAGGGAATAGGCACTTTTGGCCCAGATCCATGAAAATGCCATTCAGTGTATGCATCTGCACTGAGTTGTATACTTGCACTGCAGAATAAACATTGACTAAGACAGAAGAGAAAAGCTTTTGGATAAAGATGACACTGACCCAGTTTTAGGGTCCTTTGGAGCTAAACATGTACAATATAGTGTAGAATACAGTAGCATATCTGCATCAAGAAGGAAGAGATTCAAATCTGCTCTGACCAGGACCAAGACCAGGACTAGAATCAGAATGAGCACCAGAATGCGCACCGCATCTCAAGGCCAGAATTACTGAGATGTGAAACACCAAATTGCTCAGCCAGTAATGAAACAAAGGCCGTGATTTCAGGGGTTTTCAAAAGGTGTCCGCAATAGTGTGGGGAAAAGAAAAATTTGCATTTTAAAATATTTATTTTAAGGTAATTATGGTCAAAACTTAAAAAGTTACAGATGTTATTTTCCTTTTTTTCCCTAAAAAAATCATTTGATGTCACTTTGGCTCCTTCAGTGTGTACTGTACTTACCATGACGCGACCTAAAGCACTTGCTTACAATACAAAGCCAAGCTTGGTATAAACTATTGCCTCACACACTCACGATTAACTAGTGAATATTAACCCAGGAAGCCTTATAAAAACGGGAAATGTGATTTTAGCCATTTTGCAATAGTAACTAAAACCCTTATTTAGTCAAACAGCCAGAAGACATACTGTACTTTGAATTAAGTTCCTGAATAATCACTTTTCTAAATGTTAGATCAAATTGTAAACTAATGCGTCTTCATCTGGAAACGAATTCTATCAGATTGTGCAACCTGCTTCTACCAAGTAGGTCTCCTTGGAGGAGGGAACAAAATAAAGATCTGAAATTGTATGAAAGCTACTTATCCTGGTGAAAGACACAGTGTGCACAACATTTTCGACACTTTATTTGGCACTGCATGGTTCAGGTGGATAAACAAATTAACACGTTCAGCTTTTTCTGTACTTTATTAATTCCAGGGTAATCCTTGTACAGAATCAAAGCACTAATTCAGTGGCAACGTCCCACCATGCAGAAAGAACCCTGAATGAGGATTAAGCTGGAACGTCAGATGTTGCTTAACCTGGCCATTCTTTCAGCACTGCGCAGTTATGCTTGAAGGTGCAAACACAGTTCACATCGTCGCCTGCTGACTAAATGGAAGATGAACGTAAGACACAACTGTTTAAACACAGACAGACACTTATGTGAATCCATGTCATGAACTGGCTAGCAATCTCAAATCTGTCCAAACAATTGCGGAGTAAATCACATCTTCCCGAGTTTTTCTGAGATCCCAGAACATTAATTCATCCAGTCGATAGTCTGAATCGGGGTTTAGCAGTAATGCATCATCTTATTAATGGGTGCTGCCAGAGATGCTCATTAAAACTATTCTTTGCTCCAATACTGGCTGTTTTTAAATGCACCTAACAAACATTACAGTCTGATGATTGATCCTCTGTCTGATATAATACCAAAACTAAATAACAATTTACATTACCAAATAAATAGATAATAAATTTACATTTTACTGAACAGAACATAAAACTCCACTTTTCCCATATGATGAGATACTAATATGGCAAATTTTGCAGCATGTAAAGTTCTTGGGTCCAAGGTTAACTGCACACAAACAGCTATGTTCTTATCTAAAATAAAGTTGTTCAATTTATCCATAAAGGGAAGTAAAATTTGCAACTATAAATGTATATTCAGTTTATGATACTGCCCAGTATTTAAAATTTGGCTTTTTTTTGTAGTTAGTTATTTGTTTATTGCATCAAAGACATTCATTTTAACAATAAAACATTTTCAGAATGAAATCTATAAATCTTTGCATTTTAAATATAATTCATCATTATGCATATTGTTTTACTGTACAGTCTGAATAGAATTTTCCTCTATGTATATTTTCATCATGGTCATACAACCACTTTTCAGATACTCTCTTACACTGTTTTTAGAAATCAGATTTTTAATATGGCTCAAGGTACAACTCCTGCACATTTATTATTAAAACCTTTAGTTGCAGCAATAAGTAGGAATCACGGCCAGACTGTTGCCTAACCTCCACTCCTCACACACCAGGTTAGATAAATCATCGTCCAAGCGCTTCAGTAAGTTTGCCAAGATCTCAAAAGCACGCCGCACGTGGTTTGATGTCGAAACGCACGGTGGCTGTTAATGAATTTTGCTGTGACAAGCATTCAGGTGGCCAATTACTTATGCTTGGGTTAGTCAGGGCAGCAAGCTGGTATCAATGAATTTGTCAGGGGTTTCCATGAACATACATGTGAGCCCAAGCAATGTACCAGCTGTCATATTAAAAGATTAATTCAGCTAGTCACTGTGCTTAGTTGGAGCAAGAGACAAAGCCAATAATGCTACCTTAGGTGTCCCTGTCTCCTTCAATACCTGACCAATTTGCTAAGGACTTAAGTTCATATGAGGTCCCGTTGGAAATTTCATTGGGATGAACTTACTGCACAATAAGAGCATTGGTGTGTTTGGACGATACACTGGCAACAGTGTTTGCGATCGACCGGTTTTAGTACATAAACATGAATGGCGAGCTGAAGAAAGGAGGTCCTTTCAGAAGAGTGGGAAAGCAGAGCTAAGCTTTTTCACAAAAACAAAAAACAAAAAAACAAAGTAGCAAACCAAATGCAGAACAGCACGAAAAACCTCCACTGCTGTTCCTCAAACACTCTAGTAGGCACTGGATGCAAATCAATCAAAAAAAGAAAGGCACTCACAGGGGGAAATAAAAACCTTTATTATCTGGACAATAGCATTAAGAACTTAGTTTATAAAACTCTCGACAGATTATAAGGCTTTTTCTCCAAATACGGCTTAGTAGACTAAAAAAACCCCGCAAAACTGACATACGGTGAAATAAGAATTTTCCAAACAAGGAGTGGTGGAAAAAGTCTTTGAGTTGCAACATTTGGAATCAAACATTTCTGAACAAGATTTGTAGCCTAGCAATTTAGAGAAACAAATATTATTCTCCTTTTTCTTTGGGTTGAACATTTTGCTGAATACCACACCAAAGGAGTTCTTGAACAGCTGTGTCCTTTCCAAGGTAACTGCACACAAGAATTCTGGGTACTTTCTCTTAGTGTTGAAAACATCCTGTCAAACAGTTATATGTTCTATCTTCTGGTTCCACTCAGTGTACCGTGTTATTTGATTTCTGTATATAGCTGTAATTCCAAATGTAAATTAAGGGAAATATGTTTATAGATAACATGCAAATAAGCAGAAATAAACATAAATTCAAGGACTGCTGGAGATATTTGGACAAATTAATCAGAAACAAATGAGGACTTTTCCAGTCGAAGTGATAGTAGATAGTGTTATGGTGGTGGAAAACTTGTAAACCACAGTTCAACACATGAAGAATATATTTCAAAAAGCACCAGGTGAGGTTACCTGTCCTCCAAGTAAGGACTTGAATAAAGCAAGCAAGAGCTGAGATAAAACGGAGCATGTTGTACACTGTTGCCCTCAAGGAACAGGGCTGAAAGGTCTTCCTATGATCTTTGACTTTTGAAGTTTTTCCACTTTTTATTAACCCCACACTGGTATTATTTTGCTGCTCCTTCAGGTTCCACCAAAGTGTTAGGTTCCTTCATCCCTTATCTGAAAATTTTCAGCCTCAGCTCCCCCCACTTTCTAACTAGTGCATAATTTGGAGATTTACCTCTTTTTCACATTTGGACTCTTCCGTACACTGGAAATGTGCTCATACAAAAGATATTACATTTTCACTTGCTTTTTAAATTATGCTGAATGAGTAAGTCTTACAAACAGCCACACCCCAAAAAGTGTGAGTGTCCTCTTTAAGAACAAAGCGTTACTGCAGAATCTGTGTCCGGGGGTACTGACACCAATCCAATAACCTGGATTAGAAAGGTTAAGAGGAGGAGGGACTGCAAGAGCCCCACAAAAAGATAAAAGTGAAACATCTGCAAAACATCTTTCATCAAATTCCAACCCACCCCCCCATTAGGCCAACAGGCCAAGTGCTGTCCTCCTCCCTAAAAGAACACCACATTAGCAACTGAACAGCCGAATCCTGGTATTATGGAATTTGCCCAAAAATCTATGATGGAATGAGAAGAAACCTCCTTTATGGCCTTCATAAATTTCTGTTTCATCTTAATATCCCAAATTATGTTTTTCTCTATACAACTTACACAGAATCATAAATTCTAGAGTCATTGTCAATCACAGTTTGAAGCATATCAAGGATCTAACAGATCTGTTGTGGTCTTTTGCACCTTCTCATGGTACAGGCCAATTTGAATCTGGCATCTTGTTTTGTGCCGGTGGTGAAATGGTGGAGATGAGAAATGGGCTCAGACATGCCTAAAAACATATATTAGGCATGTCTGTTGGCATGGGGACAGCAAGCTGAGGTTTTCAACAGGCTGATGTAAGTTTTTCTGGTGGAGGGTGGCTGAGGAGACTGAATTTCTCAGGAGATCTTCCACGAGGTCAAACAGAAAGGACATTAACTCAATGACATTCATCATTAAGTGTGGCACAATACTGTTAATCCGTATCCTGTACCTGGAGTGTTTCCTCCAAGTCACCGAAAATAATGCCAGCATCGCTTTCTAAGTCTCACCTTGTTTCTACTAAAGAGGACTCGGCGCAGTTGGGTGCTTGGGCATTGTTCCCGTTGTCAGCTTAGTCATTCCACTGCAGTAGCAACACAGATGCTAGGTGGATTCATTGTGGCCAACTGGTCCTTGTCAGCCAGGTTATGAAAGACCTGTATTTGTCAGGGTTCAACATTTTACCTGCGTGGAGAATAAAACGATGATAATGCTGGGGATAAATTTCTAGGCAATCTAGCAGCATGACCTCACCTGGTAGGCAATCTTTAGCTGAGATGCCGGAGAAAGTCTTGTTTCTCTGAGCCAACCACTCAAGGATTTTAATATCTGCAGCACAAGCGCTCTGCTCCTGCCTTTGTCTCTTGACATGGAACCAGAGATATAATTGTTTTATGTTTTTTTAGAACTTTATTTTATGATCCTTTTAGCCTAAAAAATTTTCAGTACCACTTATTTCTATCAGAGGTACAACACGTTTACATTATTGCCAATTTTTTTCATATTTTCTCATTTCCATCAACTTCTTCTCCAGTGTGCAGTTATAGTGGCCCAGACCCTATCCCAGAAGCAAAGGGTGTGAGGCAAGGTAGTCAAGGTATTTTCCATAATTCAGCAACTTTATGCATGTAGGAAGACACAAAACCTCCACAGGAACTTTCCCTCTTTTACTTCTCTACTATGGTGTACAGGGAGGAGGGAAGGGAAAACACAGTCTACAGGTCAAGGACAATCGGATAAGTTCTAATGGCAGTTAGTTGGCCAGGACAGTAGTATTAAACTCAAGGTGTTTCCACAATGACAGACCTGAGAATAGACCTCCTTCCCTACAGGAAGACGACAAAGAAATAAGCATTGCTTCGATAAGGCGCTTGCAGGGTATAATGAGTACAAACCCATTAGTTCCTTGGGCCTGTACATGTCACAAGTCAACTTGGGCCACAATGACAATTTGGCTGCAGGAATAATTGGATTGCAAAGATTCCCAGATCTCTTTGGTTTGCAGAAGACAGTTCTGTGATTACACAAGTGTTTGAAGGAAGGCAGGGCAGGCACGCAGAGGTGATGGCATTTAAAAGGTTTTCATCATATTTACCACTCATTCATTAGTGGACTTAAGCTGAATGCTATGATATTTCAGTCCTCTATTTAATGCATTATTTATACGAACCATCCTTTCATGTTCTCCTTTCCATTTTAATTGTTCCACCGCAACAAGGACTCTGTAACAATGTTTTGGTCCTCTACTGTTCAAAAAAATATTTCAGAGAACTAATTTGTATTTAAATCACAAACTAAAGTGTGACAGAGTACAGAAAATTCCCAGTACGTACATGAGTTCAGGCTATGGGGACCGTGGGCAGAACATCGGGGAGTCAATGGACACTCACTATCTCACAAAGGTGCACAACACCAAAGGCAAGTTCACACAAAGCACATGTCTGTGGTCCATAGAAGGAAACCTACACAAACATGGGGAGGACATGCAATCTCCACTGAAACACAGACAAACCCCAGGCAGTTTCAAACCCACAGTTTGCAAGGTGCCCCCACAGACTGGTTTACCACTATTCCACCATCACTTAGCAGTATCATTTGATGTATGTGTCACAACCATGGGATTCCCTCACAGATCCAGCCCCCCCCCCATATGCACCCATTAATTTCTTCTTGTTCTTGAACCTGGGTTGTGACATCAAGTCCTTCTGGTTATTTTAGAACCAAACAATGCAACTGTAATGAAATAGAGGAATTTATTCACCATGAATATGTAATAAATGGACAAAGATAGCAAATCAAAGAAGTGCTGAAAGGTGGCACAGTCTGAAAAAGAGTTTATTTGCAGCACTAGTGCTGTCGTGTAGCACGGACCTCAGTGTATGTCTGAGTCACAGTATTCAGCCATTAGCTCACTCAGACTGCATGTCTAATAGCCAAAGAACAAACTGGCATTGTTCCGTTAGCTGGGCATCAGCCAGACTTATTCAGCTTGAGGCTTGATGTGTGTCCTTGTAAGCTGCTTTGAGATGATCTGTATTTTTAGGGAATAATGGAAAATACAGAGTTCATCTTAGGCAAAGGGGGCATGTGTGGTGATGCGGTAAAGAAAAAGTAAAACATGGTACAGAGGTATGGATGTCTGGAACATGGTACATTACTCTTGTTCATGGAGATAAATCAGAATGTAGTATTTTGTGTTAAAAAAAAGTTTGGCAGTTTTTGAATAAGAAATGTACAGTAAATTTGTACACAGCACTTTGAATGAATCCTGATTCAACTGAAAAATCCATTGCTCTCCAACTATCTGTATGTTCCTGTCCAAATAATTCCTCAAATACTTGTTGCTTCTTTACACATCAAATTGTTCTATAATTTCCATATATTTACTAGTCTCATCTGTTGAAGTACTTTGAAAGCGCTGAAAACCTCATAAAACTCGGTAACTTTGTTCTGTAGATAATATCGAAGTTCATTAAAATCACTTGTTTTCCCATTTTGAACATTTTTTGGCTTTACACAGGCCTTGTAAGAAGATTCATTTCATAACGCTTCCCTGCTAATACTTTAGAAATCCAGCACACTTCCTTAGATTATGATTTACTGATAAAATACAATGAACTAAAGGACCAAAAAACCTACAAGGCTCAACACTTCATTGTGACCAAAAGAAGGGTCAGCAGATCTGCTTGGTAGTCCAGCCACAGGATTGCCAACCTATTCGATGCAACTACAGGCTTATGCTAGATTAGTGCGTATAAGGATAAAGAAAGCTGATTTATTAAGATAAATTATTCATTTTTAAAAACAATACAAGTACAAAGCATCAAACACATGTAACTGAAACCTATATTTTATGTAATTCAATCTACATTTAAGGCGCATAAAATACAAGTATTATATTTATATTTTATTAAGTGCGTGTACACACACACACACACAACTGTTTTGTGGCTGATCATGACAAAGTATTTTAATTTTTACCCTTAATTAATAACTCTATTTTTTCATTACATCTTTGCTAATCTAACAATTATTCTGCATTTTTTCAGTCACCATTAAGAATGTCGACATTAGGTATCACTGTAAGGAGATCACCACCTCTTCACAAATAGAAAAGAGTTTTGGGTTAGATAGGGTTTTTATAGCTTGCAGCTATTGCCTTTTAGATGTCAGAACCACTCCTGCAACTGAATACTGTTTTAACAGTAATGTAGTCTTACTTTACAAATTAATTCCCATTCAATGGATGAATTCAACAATGCAGCAAGGCCGAAGCTGCAAAAAGTAATGGAGTAATTTTATATCTCACAAAGGTAGCATGAAAAACAAGAATTGAAATGAGGCTCTGTCTGCCGGTGTGAATAGCAGGACAAAAGTGAGGGTGTTAAGTGACATCCTCATACACCTTGGGGCTATGAAGGCACAGGCAGACATTTAAAACCTGCTGTAGGGTGTGGATAGTTCTTCAGATATGCCTGCACAGTATACTTCTGCATCTAGATTGACCTTAGTAAGGGTTTTAAACTATGACTCTTCAAATAAAGGTGAGGGATCCAAAGTTTTTTTCTGTTTGTTTTGCAGGTGTCAGTATTTTGCAGCCTTCAAGCTAAAATAATTTACCCTTTTATAAATGCAACACCAGTGTCATAAATGGTTTACTGGAACATAAACAAGGAAAACAAAGTGCAAAAAACTCTTTTGCCTTTGATCCCTAACCCTCTAAAACAAACAGGTTGAGAATCAGGGAATTATTTGGTCTTCACTCCCATGTTCAGAGCACCAAATGGTCACACTTGGAATAGATTTATGGAGTTCCTCTGTGACTTTCAAGACCTCACAGTCTGTTATTCACTTACTGCTCATCACAACAGACAGGGCAAAGCAGGCTAAGTCCTTATAGCTTTTTCATCTGTGTCAAACTTTCTGGTATGTTGATCAGTTAACCTTAGAATAATGGAGACAGTCAAAGTACTACAGTGCAGAACCATGAGCAAAGAGATTTAAGCATCACCCATAATATCTTCAAAAGCGGGCAAACTGGAAAACAAAAACAATAAATAATGATTGAAAAAATAGCCATGTGTTGGGTAGCATGATGCTGCAAGCGATCTAGATGAAGAGGTGAATAAAAGAATAAAAGCACTGTGATCTATTAAAAGGCTGCTGATCAAAACAGATTTTGATAGCAGCTAAGTGAGCTGCAGGCTTACAGGAGTTAATAATTTATTATCTGTCATTTGGTTTATTGTGTCATTGCTCCCTATGGGGCAATGAGGTTAAACAATTTCATGCAGCAGTTGCAGATTGCAAGCCATTTAGAAAAATGTAAGGAAATAATGAAGAGTATAATATACAAACAAATTTATCGTGAGCGTGAGAAACACACATCCTGCACCTGCGTGGTTTGATTTAAAGATGATGGAGTTACGCTTTGTGATGTAATTTCTCAATTCCTGGGAGAAGACAGCTGAGTCGGATCCTCGCTGTCGCCCGCAGCACCCACTTGCTACAGAGCTCGGGAATTAGCATCACAATAAACACTGTCTGAGGTACTGACAAGAAACTAATCAGTTTAAGTCTGAAGAAAAAAGGACTTTAAGGACAGTCCCGCAGCCTGCAAGGACATAAAGAGAAAGAAAACAAGGATAAACTGAGCAAAAAAGTTTACACACATGAACACCATTAGAGTCAGCGTATAGAATTACAGCGAAGGATGCACTGCTTTATTTCACACACTCAGTCTAGACTCAATGACCTGTAATATATTACCATTTAAAAATATTTATGTAAAAATGGAAAAAATAAATTACACGGAGTTCTAAATAGTTTAACGTTTAATTTTCAGTTAATTTCTATGTTGGCAAATGGGATAATCGAAGCAGATAATGTATAGTTATATACTGACATTTATACATTTTCGAGTAATAAATCAATAAATAAACAAAATAAAGTATTTTATTTACTGTCACACATAAATGAAAACACAATTTATAAATGAGCATTCGTGTACATTTTTTTAAAAAGCTGAAAAATAGCTTCATTGAAGCAAGCAAACAAATTGAATGTTATGGGATGCAAGTTAAGCAAAGCATAGGTCACAAAGAACTGTGTTCCATCACCTCATCAACAGGTAATTCAAATAAATAAATAAATAAATAAATAAATAAATAGCAGAAAACACAAACACGAACCTATGCAACACGTTCAGTCTTTGTACATACGCTTGTTTATAGAAAGTTGTTTGAAGACAGGTTCTTATCAATATTGTCCAACTGTTCCCTGTTCCTTGTAAAAAGTAATCCAGAGATTTTCCTGGCAATCCAGAGCATTTGGTCATGTGGACTCCTTCAGTAATTGAACTTGTTGGTTACAAGTGTGGATAAAATAAATCTTGGCTGAAATCACTTTCGCGCGACTATGGTAGCGTGCCCGTGGTAGCATGCCCAGAATGGCTAAGACCTCTCATCCGCTGCTGATCTAGCACCTTTGTGCTCACGTGTGCCTTTCGGTCAGTAGCTGGGTTTACACAATTTCTTGTAGGCGAATTTGCCCTGTGGAGCACTAATCTGCACTTGTTGAGGCCTCGCGTCACCTGTTGATATCAGGAGGAGATGAACGTGCGCGACTGCTGAACCACGCTTTCATTCGCAGATCTTGGGTCTGTAATCGATTTCTCACGTTTCTCTTTGTTTTCCTGCGCGACAAATTTGCTACAGCCATTATTATGCAAAATAGCTCATAGCGTAGCTACTATGATCCCGAACTGAGCAGAACGTAGAAAAACTTCAAGACAGCGTAAAACTTTTTTGTCAGTTTTAAACTATTTTCGCTCTCCACGGTAATTCACAACCTAGTTCACTCTGTGTTCTTCATTCTTTAGTGATTTTACACCTTTCTTAGCTGGACTGTACATTAAAATTTCGCAACAGCTGAATACATTTTTTTGGCATTAAGTAAGTAATTTAAATTTGAAAAAAGAAAAAAGAAAAAAAAACCCACACATTTTACCCTGTGTAAACTTGCAGCCCGGCTTGTTTTGCTCAGAAACACAACACGTACACATATTGTGACATTTTGTTATGAATAAGAGCAAAGTACTGTATATGTATTAATAGAATTAATCACACTATTTGTTTTAATTGGCACAATTAATTACTGCAGACTAAAGCCATTACTTTCTCTCCCACACATGAGGTCTGTACATGTGAGGTGAAGAAATGTGAGTCCTGCACAGGCATTCGCTGGTTCTCCCTGCGCTGTTCAGTGATGTAATGCTCTTGGTTCAGATTCAAGTGTGTGTGTGTGTGTGTGTGCGCGTGTGTGAGTGTGTGTTTTTCCACCGCGGGGATGTTCTGGAAGTCCTTCCCCTTATTGCCACACCCCTGAAAGTGGGTTTAAAAAGGCCACCAGTGGAGGAGGACTCATCAGGCCACCCATGAGCAGCTTTGGTCTCGGTGGCACAGAGACCGCTCTGAAGTTCCGAACTTGCTAGACTGTTGGTCGCCACAGGATCGCGCTCGGCTTGACGACATGGCACTTCACAAGACCACCTTTGTCCTCTTCAGCAGGAGGCTCCTGGCTGAGGTCGAGAGGGGCTCCTTCTTCTCGCTGTCTGCAGACTTCCACAGGCTGTCCCCCAGCAGGACCCTGCCTGTCCTGGAGGAGAGCATGCTGCCCAAGGACCTGGCGCACCCAGGCGTCCTGGAGGAGGCAGCCAAGGAGGACAGGGACACGGTGAAGAACATCAAGGAGATGCCAGGGCCCAGCACCGTCAGCAACCTCATCGAGTTCTTCTGGCGGGATGGATTCAGCCGGATCCACGAAATACAGGTGAGCGTGCACTTTCTTTAATTCTTCTTCTTCTTCTTAAACTATGCGCCCAGATCGCAATGAACCGGCCCGGTGCAGAAACCGAGGTCCGATCGGGAACGCGCAGGTCGCCCCTCCTCCGACGACTGTTGCGGGGAAGGAAGGGGGGGGCGCAGGAACGCGCACGGGGTAGACCTGCCTTTTTGGGAGTTGCGTAACATCCCGCCCGCCGCTGGTTTTGTAACAGGGCGGCGGCGGCGGCGGCGAGGGGGGTCCTCGCCTCTTTCTTTCCCCTGAAAAGTTCATTTCAAAACGCCGCCACAGCAAATAAATGCGAGGTGCAGTGACGGCGAAAGTCATGTAAATGGCACGAGGAAAAGGAGAGGGAAACTCTTTTGTCTGCCGGTGTCCGGGCAACGGGGTGCGTTCTCGGAGGTCCGCCTGCTTCAGAAGAACCCACCATTTTTCTTCCAAAACGTTTTTAACAATTTTAAATAACCTTTGAATAAAGACTCCAACAGCTGTGATAGCGGCTCGTGTTAAAGAGGGGCTGCTGGCCATTTTCAGCTTTCCTTGCATGGGCAAGCGGTATATAAAGTACCTTTGAACTGCACTTCAAATATTCTTTAATGAAAATGTTTTAGAACTTAATGTGAAGCTTTGAAACTGCGTTAAATGCATTAGACACGATACTGTAGTTGGTCTTCAAAAACATAGCTGTTACTGTAAAACTATATTATTTTCCTGCAAAAAGGTTATATCATTTTTTTTAAATGAATTCATGTTTAAATAGCCCCATGGTCCAGTGGCTGTAGAAAAAGCAAGTACTGTTGCACATTTCTTGTTCCAAGGGGTCCACAAGGTTCACTCTGTACATAAATTCTTTTACGTATATAAGAAAGCGTCTTGGAAGTGAAAGAAATTTTCTTCCGAAACAATACTTTAATAATAATAATGCATCTCTTCAACACGGCAGTGACCTTAACAGACCTTAACCCAAATGACTCCATTGTTACACTGCTGCAAGTGCGAAATTGGCAATATTGTACATATTTTGCCACACAGTCAGCATTTACTTCACTTTCCTTGGACATCTTAAGATAATTTGAAAATATTTGCTGCTTAAATTAGCCGTCTTACGCGTGACCAAAAATAGAGGTTTAATAGGTTCTAGCAGTGGGCGCCAATTCCAGTATTTTCCAGGCTATGAAGCAAATCGTATTAAAAGTCACAAAGGGCTGCGCTGCGCTGGATGGAAACCACATTCATGGATGCGTTACGGTTTCAGAGCACTTGTAAAGCCTTATGAGCCTTAACAAGATTTGTCGCTTACTTTGGGGAACAGTGTTTGACTGGTGCGCCTGGCTTAATGCAAATTAAATACAACTACATTAGAAAGTTGCTTTTCTAATTCCTTTCGACCGCACCTCCCTCCTTTAAACAATCTTCTCGTCCTCACAGTGTTAGATCCCAGCAGATGTCGCTGGAGATAATTCTTACGTAACAAAGGTGAATTGAAACTTCTGAAGAGATAAAAGGCAGCTTGTCTTGAATTTCCTTAGGACACATTGTGAAGATCACAGACCTTTTTACTGTTTTCACTGTTTTGAACATTGTTAACAGTGAAATTCCTCTTCACAGCTGGAACACAGGAAGAAGTATGGGAAGATCTTCAAATCCCGCTTTGGCCCACAACTAGTGGTGTCCATAGCAGACCGGGACATGGTGGCTCAGGTCCTGAGGTCTGAGGGCACGGCTCCCCAGCGTGGCAATATGGAATCGTGGCAGGAGTACCGAGACTTGAGGGGGCGATCAACAGGCCTCATCTCTGCGTGGGTTTCCTCCCCTCTATATACTGTATAGTCACAACAATTCGATTTGAAGCAGCTTAACCCAAAGGTGCTGACCTTTCTGGTCAAAGGTCCCGTTTGTGACAGCTGGTGCTCTGCAGCATGCGTGGTGTATGCATGGAGCCCCGGTGCTATTTTGGCACCCACAGCTGTCAAACTTGTGTCTCTGTACTGCAGAGAGGGTGAAGCGTGGCTGAAGATGCGCAGTGTGCTGCGGCAGCTGATCATGCGACCCCGGGATGTGGCCGCCTTCTCCGACGATGTGAACGAAGTGGTGACAGACTTGATAACCAGGATCCACACGCTCCGCAGCAAACAGGACGATGGACTGACTGTGGTCAATGTCAATGACCTATTCTTTAAATATGCCATGGAGGGTGAGGAGAACACAAGCAAAGTGGGGGTTGATGGTTTGAATAAGCACAGGGGCCTATGTCAGTGTCTCTGGTTGTTTACTGTTGTCCTCCAATGTATATTCCACTGCTCCGCAGGTGTGTCAACAATCCTGTACGAATGTCGGCTAGGCTGCCTGCAAGAGAAGATACCGCAACAGAGCTTGGAGTACATTGATGCATTGCACCTCATGTTCAGCTCTTTCAAGACCACCATGTATGCTGGCGCCATTCCAAAGTGGCTGCGACCCGTCTTCCCCAAGCCCTGGGAGGAGTTCTGCAGCTCGTGGGACGGCCTCTTCAAATTCAGTGAGTATCTAACAAGAGTTAGGGTGGCTACATTTGACAGGGCAAGGAGGTTTGCAACTGGCGAAGGTGTAGGAAGACCAGAACCCTGGGCAGTGAGGTGGATGTGCTTTGGAAAAGAGCAGAATCGGAATGGAAAGTTGATGAATCTGTCCAAACAGGGACAAGACATTTTGTGGCTTGTGAGAGTGCAAATAAGGAAAAATATATATGTTACAGATTCCTTCTCTCTAAACAAGCCAAATGGGACAAAAATAGTGCTTCCTAGGGGTTGGATATTAAAAGTTTAATTGCATAACAGCATGCTTTCAGTATGAAATAGCTTTGTGACTTAGTGTGACTCTGCTCTTAGTCTTTTTTAATTGAAACATAGGGCGCCAACCCAAGATAGTTTAAGCAGGGAGTACTTGACCAACAAATGGGCTAATCCTTCCATGATTTTCCTTACAAATTAGAAGCCACCAACAGTCATGGTCAGACAGAGAGTCTGACTGGTACAAGTCGCACATTGTTAGTAATTTACTGCAGATACAGATCATTCTCAGATGTTGTACTCATTTGGTGGACACCCAGCAACAGTGCCCTGTTACAGTAAAACACCTGTATTAAAGCCTTTTTGACCACCTGTGTACCTACAGGCCAGATCCATGTTGATGAGAAGCTGGTGGAGATCAAAGATAAGGTGGCTGCAGGGAAGGAAGTGAAGGGTGGTCTCCTCACCCACATGCTAGTGACCCGGGAGCTGTCGCTGGAGGAGATCTACGCCAACATGACAGAGATGCTGCTTGCCGGAGTGGACACCGTAAGAAAGGGGCAGCGGATGGGGAGTGTGGGAGCGAAGGCCGTAGGCTGAAGCTAGACAAATATACCTTGTAAAAAAGAGAAGAGAGGTGACAGAGTGGAGAAAGAGCAACAGCACTAGAAACAACTACTTGGCAGGAGTTACACAGGATGCATGAGACAATATTTGTTAAAGTTAAAGCCATTAAACATTCATGTTTGGCAAAAATGGTGGCTTAGGCCTGTTACACAAGACTCTGGTTGTATCCAACTGCTTTCTTTCCATCCTCTCTCTCCCTATCAGACGTCTTTCACGCTGTCCTGGATTACCTATCTGCTGGCACGGCACCCCGAAATTCAGCAGCAGGTGTATGAGGAGGTGGTGGAGAAGCTGGGCCATGAAAAGATACCTGTCAGCGAAGACATTGCACACATGCCCCTCATCCGAGGAGTGGTGAAAGAGACCCTAAGGTATAAGGCGGTGAGAACACACTTCTGGATGAAAGGACTTGATGACTTTATCTTGGTCTGACCGCATTATTATCTTGGACTGCTTATGAGGATGGAGGTCTTTTTGAAAAGAGGGTGGAACATTGTCAGCGCGTTACTTTACTCATACTGCCTTCTTCTACTTCCAGGCTGTTCCCAGTTCTCCCTGGAAATGGTCGGGTTACACAGGAGGACCTTGTGGTGGGCGGGTACTTGATCCCCAAAGGGGTAGGTACCTGGGCAAGTAGTGTCAGATGTCTGCTCTCACCTTCCCAGTAGCACAGGTTATGTGAGCCTGGATTACTGGAGGCTTTTGCTGACCTGATAAAGGAGGAGAAATCACACTGACTGCATTACCTTAACTGACATAGTGTACACCTCTTGATCACTGAAGGAAGAACCCCAAGGATGACATGGTATTTAGCCACCAGAGACCTTGATGTACAGTATATCTTCTCTGCCAATCTGCCTCTCTCAGACTCAACTGGCCATGTGCCATTACTCTACTTCAATGGATGAAGAGTACTTCCCAGCAGTGGACGAGTTCAGGCCTGACCGTTGGATACGCAAGGACAACACTGACCGTGTGGAAAACTTTGGCTCAATCCCCTTTGGCTATGGCATCCGCAGCTGTGTGGGCAGGAGGATAGCTGAACTGGAGATGCACCTGGCTGTCACTCGGGTAACATCGGTGTTTCATTTTTTTTCCCTTAACTCTTATACTGTCCTTCGGTGGGCAGAGTAGAGAACTGATTAAAAAAAAGAGTCAAGACAGAAAGGCAGCACATAATGACAGCAATATTTATTTTTTAAATCAAAGCAGCTATTGCAGCAAAAAAAACACACGCAAATATCAGCTTGTGCATGCTATCCTTAGCCATGGTGACTAACCTCATTGGCTCTCTTCCCTTGATCATAGCCTGAAAATGTCTTATAATCCAGACATAATTTGTAATTCTATAGCCATGTTATGATATGGTAAGCCTGAACAAGAAGTCAGATGCAAAGGTATTTTACTACATTTCATTTAGCAACTGTTAACCACAAACTGGAGCAATTATTTATGAACTCACTGGCTGATACTGGAGGTTCATTCATTGATACTCACAAAGTATAGCATTGATCTTCTTGCTCTGACTTTCCATTAAATACATTACAGTTTGGTGCAGTCTATGAATTAATAGACATCGATATAATAATGGTTGTAATACTTGTGTCCTGTGTTCATTTCCAGCTCATCCAGAAGTTCCGCATTGAGGTGTCTCCTCTCACAGAAGAGGTCAACGCCAAAACCCACGGACTGCTTACCCCTGGAGCGCCTATAAATGTGAAGTTTGTGGATCGGCAGTAGGTGCTGATGTTCTCCCGGAGCACCGGGTTGTACCAGAGAAAAGAATGGTTGCTACCCTAACATTGCCTTCTCTAAAGAGCTCTACAGCATGTCTCCCTGATCCTTACTTGCTTCATTTGTCCCTCTCAGAACAACAGCAACAGTAATTATTCTTAATAAACTTTATTAAAATGTAGATCCAGTCATATAAGTAATTATAATTTTGTCAATTTTTTAAAAATTGACAACAGTCAACATTGAACACTACACAGTTCATTTAGAGGCAAATAAAAGAGAAACCAGGACATTTCTCAATGTCACTCTTACACCAGCAAAGAGTGTTTCCAAAGAATTCCTTTTGAACAGATGGTGAAAAAGTCCTCCGTGGACCCTACAGAAAATTTGTCCCCATATGAATGGAATCACTGCAGGCAGAGAATTTCCAATATTTTCTGAAAATTGATTATTGACTGTTGACTGGATTTATTTTTTGAGTAGTGTTGACACTGATGCTCCATACATTTGACAAAATTAATATTTGTACAGAGGGGTGTTTTGATTTTTATTTTAATTGTGTTATGTAATGTACATGGGTATTAACTTTGTGTAGAATCTGTGTCCAAAGTAATTTGGACAAATAGTATTTTTTTACTTAATTGTTTGTTGAAAATGCTTTATAACAAATCTTAATGGGCCATTGACTGAGAATTCATTTGTTCAATTTGTTAATCAGGCTATATCTCTGGCGGGTGTATATCTCTGGTAACACCTCTATTTTTTAGCATCTGTGACTCTTTACAACTTTTGGTGATTCTTAAAAAATGTTTAATAAAGACTGTGTACAGAAATAAAAGAGACCCAAGTTGAATTTCCTGCCTGCGAGATGGACTTTCAAAAACGAAAATATTAATACCGAACGGTCACTGTCTTGCAGAATCTCTTACTCTCTTAGATATCTTACTATCTAGTAGGAATTTTTCACTTTAAAAAAGAAACTCGTTAGATCTTCGATATATATTTTCATAAAATGTTTTTTTAATAAGAAATTTTTTTTTAATAAAAAAATATTTGTATACATGAATTAATTTAAAGATACTGAAAATAGCATGCAGGAAATTGATAGTCACATACATTATTTATTGTTCTATTATTATTTAGTATTTTATTTATTACTTTTATTATTTTATCATTGATAAATTATAAATAATTTTCAAATAAGGTTGAAAATTCAAACCACCTCTGATTTTAAGGAACTCAAATTTTAAAGTGCTGGACAGCATTTTTAGTCATTCACCTAGATTGCTAATGTTGCTTTTTATATCCAAACTGTAAGTGAATTTTTAGTGATTTGGGAAGAGGAAAAGAGAATACACATAGCCTGTTATTATTATTCTTTATTTAGCTGATGCAGTTGTCCAAGATGACCTGAAATATCCATGTTTTAAAAGGTGCTTAAAAATGTACCAGGCCCTAAGCTAAATCAAAGCGAAGATGAAGTTTCACAACACAGCCAAACTCAAAAACAATCACAGAACAAAAACATTTAACAAAACCAGGGTATCAAAGTCAAACTATTTTAAAGGTGCATGATCAACAACATAGTGTGAGCAACTTTAAATACAAAAGTCCTCTTCTGGCAGTACAACGTAGACCCTAAATGTTTCGAGATGGGATTGATATTGAAGCAGACTTAACACCAAGTAGAAATTCATTCCACAGGTAAGAGCTAGAAGACAGATTTCAAGCATTATCTGGAGAGAAGAGACACATACAGAGGCAGCAGGTGCATAGTGGTTAGAACTGATACCTTTCCACTGGAAAGCCCAAGGTTTGAATCCCACCCTAATGCGGTACCTTTGTTCAGTGTATTTACCCTGAACTGATACAGCAAATGTTACCCAGCTGTATAAATAGGTGTATTAGAGTAAATACCTTAGTATGCAAACCTTCCAAAGTGTGTGTAGTGTACTGTTAGGTGAGCCATCACTGACAGTCCTTGGATGCTAGGGGAAAAACATGAGCTTCACACAGGAGCATGAAACTGCGAACAGGAGTACCTCTGGTGACATCTGCTAGCACAGAGCAAGAACTGGGCCATGAAGAACTGAAGATGGCGTCTGAGAACCAACAGAATGAACGCTGTAATTTTTTGTGCACTGTTGCACTGCACCTGGTGAGTAAGTACTTGCAACACCGCCTACTGCCAAGAGACAGGATGTCGCCTGACTTTCATAAACGCAGAAATACAGCATCATGGTGCCACTGTACTCCTTGGCTATCATTCACACCAGAGGGCACTGCTATATTAACCAAATTCTCCTGCAGAATGACTCAAACGTAAGCGTTCCTTCTTACAGTAAGGAATAGATGTGTAGATTTAGCAGACTGCTGATAGGATGTTTAGGTCGACCTGGCAATATAAAGATAAGGACCAGCACAGGTAGTGGAAATATTGAATGCCAAATATTTTAAAACATAAACATGAAAACATGACCTGCAGCGGTAAGAGAATTTATAACAGACCTTCAACTGTGTGAAATAATGAAGACTGACATTAATAGTGAACTACTGGGCAAATGTGACTTGCACCACATTAATACGCACCCAGTCAACATGCTGATGTAAGTTCAATATTTGGTTGTGAGGTTTCCATTCAGCTGACCACGAAACTCGAACAAGAAAAACCGAACCAAAGCCAAAGTCAAAATCTGCCGAATACAAAAGAGTTTCCCAGAAGTTCGGATGCCCTGCAGCTGGCAGGTACTGCTGGCTCTTCCGAAAAGGAAAAGCAAGCACAAATTCTCTCTGCTGATGTAACAGGAGGTCACGGCTGCCAGCAGGAAAAGAGTGACACGTGGAACAAAAAAATAAGCCGGCGTCCACATGTGCGCCACCATCATAAATTCAAGTTAGATGTACAAGGTCACAACTACTGCAATACAATAATATTATAATAACATTTTGTGCTGCACATGTCACGTTGAGTAAGTCCAGGATGGTCATGGTAGCGCTGTGGTATTTATTTACTTTCCGAATTGCTTTTTTCCCCCAAAGCATGGAGCACGGCTGGGTGCCTCCGAATTAATAGGTGCCGCCACACAGCAGGAGCGGAGATTTGAACCCAGGACCTTGCATCTCCCAAAAGACAGATGCAATTTTTCCATATCCTTCGGTGCAGATTTCGATTCCGACTGAATAATAAGAAGAATTTGTCCTTCCGCAACTCCAGCGAGACCGGGTCACGACCGCACGGAAAGGGCGCGGAGAAAAGGCGCGGTGTCCCTTTAAGGAGGCTCGTCGAGCGTCGGGTCCTCCCTCTCCTGCTTCTCCTCCCTCTCCTGTTTGTGTTTTCTCCTCGACGGCTCGCCGCCCTCGCGTTGTGTTTCTCCCGAGTACCTCAGTTAAATATATCTTTTTTTATTTTTTTATTTATTTTTTTTTTAAAAAGGGAGAAGATGGCCGAGCTGGGGAAAGGGGTCACGGCCGGGAAACTGGCCAGCAACGTGCAGAAGAAAATTACCCGAGCGCAGGAGAAGGTAAGAGAGGAGCAGCGGGGATGCGAGAAACAGCGGGTGTTTTTCCTGATGCCTCCCGGTTGCTGCAAGTCGAAACGCAGCGCAGATTTTTCAGGGCTGCATCATAAAATAACAGAAAAAGTGATGCGGAAAGCCAGCGAATGCATTTGTGGCCTGCTTTTTAGTGATAAAACCCGCTCCCATTTGTGCTGCCATGTAAATATGTCGGAGTAAATAAGGAGGGGGGATTCATGCACGTATGGCTCAGGGTGTCTTGCTAGGATGGAGGTTATTGCATGCATTAAGGTCCCTTCATTGCAGGAACAGTGGGCTGCCGTCCAGGTGCCACCCCCTACACCACACGGGCAGCCTGCCAGGGGATTTAAACCCCTTAGGCATGGGGCTGCCTCTCACATCCAGCCTCAACAAACCATACTGCGTTGTGATGTTGTGGGTCAGAGGTGAATAGAAGGTCTGCAGTCCAGGAACTTCAAAATTATTTATCGACCCCTGCTGGGGGGTGGGAGGGAGAATGGTCTGATTTTATGACGTGGGCTTATTGGTAAAATGAGTGTGGAAAGGTGATGCAGGGGTTAAGGACGGTGATGCGCACTTCGTGACGGAGTAGGAAGGGGGGAAACCCCTCTGAAGGCCTTCCCTGCTCCCCTTTCTCACCTCATGCCCAAGGACACAAGGTTGGACCAAGATGTAGGAAATCCCTCGCATCCTTGGATGTTCTGAGCTTAGGACAGGGATGTAGGTGTGGTGAATGGCCTGTAATGGCTGGTGGGAGCTTGTGCATGAGGTGCTGGTGGGGGAAGGGGGTTTGGATGCACCACCACACCGTACTGCACCCGCTGCAGGCCGTTACGGCTGCCTTACCACACGTCACACACCGTCACTGCGTGTCTCAGTGACTCAAAGAACGGAAAGCTTTCAGAGTTGCTTTGGAATACATCCCAGCTTTTTCCATCCTCATCTCCTGCACAGTCTCTACACCCCTCTCCTCTGCCATGATCCCCTTTCCTGCATAGACTTCTGTCCTTTTGTTTCTTCTTACCTCATTATTTCCTGGTTTTAACCACGGGTTTGGCAAGGGAGAACATCAAAGGGTTGCAGTGTCTATTGGAAAAGTCTCAATGGGTGCTCCCCTGTTATCAGAATCCCAATTATTATATTTTAAGGTGCCTCACACTGTATGTTACCCTGTAGGTTGGTAGCCATGCACACTTTCTTTTTGTTTGAACACCGAGGGCTGGACATGATTTGATGATTACCCAAAAAAACTTTAATACTTTATAATAATTTATACTTCAAATTTAAACTTCAAGATCTCCAGGTGCTACATGTCTCTGGAAGTATTCCAAAAAAGCAGCCTACCATGGTAAGACTTCACAATCATCAGTTTGTTTGTTCCACAAATGTTCTTTTCGAAAGGTTACTGTGTGTAACATTTGAAGTAATTTTTAACTGTGACAGGAAGATGTGACATTGAGCAATTTGCAGAAATAATGGGAAAGTGCTTGATCAGCAAAACATGTTTCTTAAAGGAGCTCTAAAGTGACAGAATATGTCTGAATAACTCTGGATTTGAGTTGAGTGTAAATTAAACTGGGATTCATTCAGAATACCAGTCAGTACAAAATGAAGGTCAGTTGAACTGTGCAGGAACACAGCTTTGCCACAGTGGTACAGGAGCTCAACCCCAGGAATATGAGGGAAGGTGACCGCAACCATTCATTTAGAGCACCGGGTTGTTTAATGGAAGAGGTGGGAAAGTGAAGGATGTTCTCCTAAGATGACTTCCAGCAGCTGTTAAGAGAGAGGAGAGAACAGGTGGTGGATGTGAATCTCTTTGGGCAAGATGGCCAGAAACGCTCTGTGTGATCTGTAGGAGTGTGATGAGAGCCTCTGTGTTACAGGTCAGGAGACACTAGGGTTTTAAATCAGGATTTGTTTCAAAAGGGTCACTGGTGCCAAGTTTCATATTGGCCAAGTGAGTCATATTGGTGTCCTGGGTTTCCCCAAGAAAGGTGGTACAACTGGGAGAGCATCAGGGGTTTGCTCACCAAAGCGTTGCGTATCACAAAGCGGTTGCATTGTCTCCACCTATGTGCACCACTGCTTTAGCCAGTAATCCTATACGATCTTGGCCAAAGGCCTTGTATGCTCCACCTAAGTGTTTGGAAGGTCAATGTGTTCTTTAAAATGTGAGCAAAATCTGGTACAGAGCTGTCATACAGCATTCTGCCAAGGCCTCCCTCTATAATCTAATTTTCTTTACATGCTGACAATCCCGGCTGAAGGTTTGCAATTTCCACAGCGCTTTCTTCTTACTTTGTCTTAATCAACTTTGTGTCCAGCAAGCAGTATCAGCTGTTGCTTTTCTGTGGCACAGTTGTGTATCTGTGTCTGTTGGTTCCACGTTTTTTATGTTTGCATACATGGTATAAGTAATTTCTGAGGCACGTTTAGGAAACACTCGGGAATGGCAACATCGTTCGCTGCTGTAAACTTCTAACCCGGCTAAACTTCTTAGCATATAAGGGCCTATGCAGCAGAGGAATTAGGATGTATTTACTTTTACTGCCCAGTGTATTACTGCGCAGGCCACAGTAAGTTGTGATGCTGGAGAATGTGACTGTGAACCTGCCTTCAGGGACTCCCTACACCTTGCTGCTTTAGCCAGGAATCCTGTACGATCTTGGTCAAAGGCCTTGTATGCACAACTAAACCTTCAAAGCCCTGAGACCAGTTCTTTATATGGATCTGTCAACCCCTGGCCCCTGTATTCTTTCTGCTTTTCCCATAGTACTACTGGCCCAGGGGCAGGAGACTGGGAGCTCAAGCTGCTTGGACCCCTGTATAGAGTCAAAAGAGTTTATTTGTCACTTACATGGTTACTGAGTATACCATGTAGTGAAATGTGCTTCATTCACTACATTCACTATAGCCAGCGGTTAGAGTTCCTGAACTCACACTGAATGTTGAAACTAAAACGGAAGAGATTGAAACAGTCCACCTCACAGCCTTTCCCCTTTTTTGACTATAAATATAAACTATTCAGCTGAGCTTGTATAAAAAATTGCAATGGATGAATGGAAATCATGAATAACTGTGTGTATGTAGGTGTGTGATGTCATCTATAGAGCACGATTGCTAAGCCCAGTTCCAGTACTGTACCTAATGTACAGTATGGCGCAGTACTGTTGTAAGAACCCTTACCCATCACTGGGTTCTTCGCTCAGTGGTATTCATTTTCATGTCCATAGCTCTTGTCTTGACCCAGGATTATAACTACAGACTGACATGGGAAGGTTGATCTTTCTTTCTTAAGAAAGTATTCTTGAGATCACAGCCTTTCTGGATGCCCCTTTGCTGGCTATCTTCAGTGACAGTCTCCTGGGTGGAACTAAAAGTGATGAATACAGATTGATGTACTGTATGAATAGTTGATGACCTGGGATGCTTGTTTGGGATGTTAGAGAAAGAATAGCATTAAACATGGGGTCAAGTGCAGATAAAATTATTCATCCAGAACCTGTGGCTGCCACGCCAGCGTTAAACTTTCGCAGAGACATCATGTTGTCACACCTCTGTCTTAGTACTGTTAGTACTAAGGTTTTGACTGTACAATAGTGCTACATGTTACAGTAATACTCCAGATCCTATCCTTTTGGCAACTGTAGAATCAACTGTGAAGACACATATATATGCACTATGGGAACCAACACTACCTGCTAAGCCTCTGTGCCACCCTTTTATGAAAATCACTTTAAATATTTGTTGCAGCACAAACTGTTGAGATAAAATTCTTTGCATGACAGCAAATTTGCAGAATGTCAAAATTAATCCTCATTATTTAAAAATACAAGATAAAACAACAATAAATAAAAAAGGAACTTTTTACGCGATGTCAGATGGTCAGGGGTAGCCCCCGCTTTACTGTGGCCTTTGTATTACTGCTAATGCCATTGTCAAGCGTGTGCAGGTTCCTCTGCATCGGCTCTTCTTCGCTGCAGTGGAATAATGAAGAAGTGAAACATCAGCAACTATCTAGTGTATAATAATAAAATGCTTTATCTGATGTGAAAGGAAGAACATATGCCAGTCAGATTCAGGTTTGAATCTGCCAATCTGATGCATTAGTTACTGAGTTCCACACATCAACCATGAGACTCATGCTTTTGTCTCGCATTTCATGCTTGCACACCTATAGAAAGAAATCTCACTCTGCTTAGCCGGAGCTTCAGAGTTGTAGGACGGTGGTTAAATTTGATGGTATTTGGCATATCAGCTGATCGGAAATGGCTAATAAATTGACACCATCTTAACCGCATCTCTCCCTGGGGGTGGTAAATAAACTCAGCGGTGAGCATCCTGCCAGAGCCATAGGCTTTTTTTTTTTTTTTTACCCCCCCGGCCTGCTCTTTCTACACCGGCTATTTTGATTCTGGCACGGCTGTTGAGTTTCAATTCTCAATATAAAAAGTTGTGTCATTCTGCACAAGCACTTGCCAGCACAGTCAGAGTGAGAGGGTCTAATAAATATCAAATGTGAAATTGAAGGAAAACAACACATGTGTTTGCAACATCTACCAATTTTATTTGCTACTTATTTTTCTTTAAATCTGCATGCAGTGAAGACCATGAGATTGAAGATTTATGCCTTGGTGTGTCCATGAATGAGCTTTATGAGCTGCAGTCTTCTGACTGAGCCTGTGGTTGAGCACTCTCTCTGCCGTCTTAAAAAATGTCAAACAGGAAGTAATGTTACAGGAAGACACAAGTGCCACATTTAACCCCCTCCCCCAACAGGGAAGTGCGAAATGCAAATAATGAAGATGTGCTGGGATTCCTGTTCATATTTTATCTAGCAAAGCTTTAAACTATTTTTGTAACTGGCATAAATATTTCTATAACATTTCTAAATATAATTTTATTAGAGTAAGAGTTTTATGTATGTTTAAATAATCTTAAGCCATCAAATGTACATTTTAATGGTGGCAGCCTTCCTAAGCTGAGATGCTTGTCATTTGAAAATCACTGTCTAGCCCAAGTGAGGTCATCCAAGGCTTCTGGTTGTGTCTGCTGAGGGTTGTCAGCAGCTGCATGATTGATTTTATTTTGGAGGTGGGGGGGGGCTGTATAGCATTGATGTTATGGAGACCATCGGTTTTATACACTGCCCGGCAAAAAAAGTTACTACCTGGATTTAACTAAGTGTTATGATGTGGGGTTGCTTCTGTTAGTCAGGTCTAGGTTCAGCAACGTAATGTGCCTAAAAAAATGAGCTCAGCTGATTATCCTACCTGAATATATTGAATGACCAGGTTTTTTTTATCAATGGATTTTTTCTTCCAAGATGACAATGCCAGGATTCATGGGGCTCAAACTGTGAAAGAGTGCTTCGGGGAGCATGAGAGAGACATCATTTTCACACGTGGATTGGCCACCACAGAGTCCAGACCTTAACCCCATTGAGAATCTTTGGGTTGTGCTGGAGAAGACTTTACGCAGCGATTCCACTCTCCCATCATTGATACAAGATTTTGGTGAAAAATGAATGTAACTCTGGATGGAAATAAATGTTGTGACATTGCATGAGCTTGTTGAAACGATGCCATGGCGAATGTATGCAGTAATCGAAGCTAAAGGCAGTCCAACAAAATATTAGTGTGACTTTTTTTTTTTTTTTTGGCCGGGCAATGTATCTGAAGGTGTGGAAGAGATTCTTATATACCAAAAAATGAAGATGTATTTCACTGTACAGAGCACAGATCATAACATAACTTTTACATTTTGAGTTCTAGTACTTATTTTATATGACTTCCTTCAGAGGTCATCCTGAAACTGTGTTTTTGTTAAGACTCATTTTAGGCTCACCCTGTTGAAATGTACTCACATTGCCTTCCCTAACTGTCAGATGAATTTGAAAGTTTGTCCTTTTATTCATTTAACTGACACCTTTCTCCAAAGAGGTTTATGATTATTTACTAGTTTCTACAGCAGGGTAACTTTTACTGTAAGTACCTTGATTAAGGGTATTACAGCAGGAGGTGGGGCTGAAACCTCCATCCTCTAAGTTCAGCAGTGGCAACTTTAACCATTGCACTACCTGCTGTCTCTGCTCGAGAAAATATATTTTACCCTTAAATGATCACAATGTTTACAACGTGTGCCCCCACAATATAGTTGTGTCCATTTATCCAGTCATGAGATCTCCTGAGTGTGACACCCACACCAACTGAAGTACAGCAAACATTAACGCGGAACTTGATCCATATATGTGTCCTGTGAGTCGCCTGCTTTTCACTTCACTGGTCACAGGTTTCATGACCATTGCACTTCTCTGTATTTGTCCTTGTGCAGGTTCTTCAGAAGCTGGGCAAAGCCGACGAGACGAAAGACGCTGTGTTTGAGGAGGGTGTGGTAAACTTCCACAAGCAGCTGGTGAGACCAGGCTTTCTGTGGTCCATTTCTTTATCAGCTTTGTACATTCAGGAGTCAGTGAGGCCCTTTCCTCACATCTCTCATGCTTTCTCCTTTACATCTAACCTCTAAGTTCCTGTGAAGCTCAAATAACCATTCTCAGCATCCTCTTATGACCACCCCCTGCCTTCATTCTGTACCAGGCTGTGCCCTCCAATACCACCATCTGGCTGCTGTCTTTGCCAACCTGTTTTGCAACCTAAGAACCTTCTCCATTTGACACTTACCTTTTCCCCAGTTAAGAATAAACTCCTTTTTCTTTTCTGCAGACTGAGGGTACCAAACTCCAGAGGGATCTGAGAGCCTACCTGGCAGCTGTAAAAGGTGAGATGATTCTTTTAGCCATGTGTTTGGTTATTATTTTACCTACCGGTCTCTAAGTAATAGCCTGTATGCCTTTATCTTTCTCTCTCGCTGAAATTCTTTCCATCTAATATCTATGAAGTTCTTTCCACCTCCACTGCTAGTGGTCCTGCAGCTCCATCAACATGGTGTTGAGCTCTTCCAGTGATTTTTCCTGTATCTCATAACCCCTTCCCACAGCGATGCACGAGTCCTCCAAGCGCCTGCAGGAGTGCCTGGTGGACATGTATGAGATGGAGTGGTATGGCAAGGATGAGGTGGACTCCATCGTAGAGGTATACAGAAGTAGGGGGCTTTGCCTAGAGATGTGTCGTTTCTGCAGAACAATGGTCTGTTTGAGTATTTCTATGTGTCATGAAAGGTGTCCCATTTTTGTCTTGTACTGATTCCATCACTTACCCATCAGTTCGTGCATGACTGTTTTTGCCATCGCTGAACAACAACGCAAACATTTTTCCATACATGGACACATGGCTCACTTGCTTTGAAGATTTCCACCTGTCACGCTTCCCTTTATGGCTCTCATTGTTCACTCTGTTCATTTTGCTGTAAAGGAGATGTTGTAGAAGGAGATGGACACCATCTTGGAGGTACATTAGATCAGCTGGAGCAAAATGTAGTAGCTACATGTTAGTTTTATTTACTATCTTAGTAAAAGGTGGTTAGGCATATAAAGGAAAACAGCAGTAGAGTTTTGAATAACTGCTTTTTCTATGTTTGTTTGTGACAGACCTTGCATTTTGCTTAGTTTGTGCTTGTGGTCTAGTTCATTATGCTGGCTTTGCAGGATGCTGACTTGCTGTGGACAGATTTCCATCAGAAGCTGGTAGACCATGCCTTGATCTCCATGGATACATACTTGGGCCAGTTCCCTGATATCAAGGTAAGAGTGGTCCTGATGCCCTGAGCTCCTTCTCATCATCCTCCTTCCCTCCATGACCCTTCCTGGAGTCTTCAGTGGCACGGTTTCACTCTATCTGTAGACACGCATCGCAAAGCGGGACAGGAAGCTGGTAGACTACGATAGCGCTCGCCATCACTTCGCCTCTCTGCAGAAGGGCAAGAAGAAGGACGAAGTCAAGGTTGCCAAGGTAATGGAAGTGCAAATGTACCCGACGTTTTCGCCAGGTGCTCCAATGTCACAGCTCTGAGAGTGACGCTCAGCAGACAGCCGCTTGCAGTTTAACTATGGGTCTCAGTGAGTAGAGGGTAATTAGACAGCAGCTGCAGAGATAAAGGAACAGGGAAAACTGTGGCACCAAACTGTGTGTGTGTGTGTGTGTGTGTGTGTGTGTGTGTGTGGCTACCATGCCATGGAATGATGTACTGTAGCATTTAATTTCATAGTTTGGTGCCCAGTAACTCAAGGATGAGCTCTGAACTACTGCAACCCCGACCAGAGGCCTGGGAGTTTGTGTGTGTGAGAGTGTTTTTAATCACCTTTCAGCATGTTTTTGAGTTTTACTAGGGGTGAGGTTAAAAAATGTATTTTTACGAGTGTTAATGTGAATTCTCCACCTTTATAAAATAAATAAATAAATGACATTTGCTTCAATGTGTGTCTGTGGGTCTGAGTGTGTCTTTCAGGTTAAGGATTTTGCAATAAGAACTGTGTATCTGTGCATCTGTCTGTCTGACATGTGTACGTAACTGTGGCTCTATGTCTCGACTCTGTTTCTCTCTCTTTCCCTCTTACTGTGCGCCACCAGCCGGTTTCTCTCCTGGAGAAGGCAGCGCCAGGCTGGGCGCAGGGGATACTGTCAGCGCACCATGTTGCTCAAACTAACTTGTCCAGATGTCAGGTGAACATGAAATGAGACCCCCTGTCTGCCCACCCTCTCCTCACCTCCCCTCCCTCTGCATGCAGCCCTCTCCACCGTGACACCTTTGCATGTTTATGTCCTTCAGCAAACCCCCAGCTGCCATTCCCTCGGCATACAGATGGAGCTCCGCATGCACTATTTGTTATGGATGTTTCAACCCTTTTGTCTATTTTGTTTGTTTGTTCGTGAACCACATGTAGGCCTGTTTCCCTGGTGACTGCTGTCCTCAGTGTGTGTGTGTGTGTGTGGTTTATTGCTGCACAAAGGATTTGCAGCACTGGAGTAGTTCTGCTTCACTTTTGTTTGTTGTTTGCATACTCATTTTGTTGTGAAGGTGTAGTAGAATCAGGAGACTCTGTTACCCGTGTTGAATTCTACGTGATTGAATTCTAATGTGATTATTTGCAGATTAGATGATGATAATAAGATTGGTACAGTGACTCATATGAAAGTTCTGTTCTCTTCTGGCTCGCCTTTTGTTTCTGGCAAATGGATGCGGCGTGCGTGTTCGCGTGTGTGGGCGGCTACTTGTGTATGGACCACGTCCAGGCTGAGGAGGAATTAGAAAGAGCTCAGAAGGTATTTGAGGAGATCAACGTGGACCTACAGGAGGAGCTCCCATCCCTGTGGAACAGGTGAGACCAAACTGCCAAGTAGAAGGAGAGAAGAAAGCTGAGTTCGAGGAACAGTGGCAGCATTTGGAAAACTGGAGTGCGACATGTGTTTTCACCCTCTTTTTTTTCTTCTTCTTCTTCCCCCCCCTTTGCCCGCAGTCGCGTTGGCTTTTATGTTAACACCTTCCAGAGCGTGGCTGGGCTAGAGGAGAAGTTTCACCGAGAAATGGGGAAGGTGAGACTTTACTTCAGACTTTCGTGTTCACCTGTTGTTTGTATTATGGTACCATGCTTTGTTTTCACACCGACTTCTTGTTTTCCCGGGCTTCTGATGCTCATCTGTCTGTACATCGACAGCTGAGCTTAAACCTCAATGACGTGTTGACCAAGCTGGAGGAGAAGTAAGTCTTGGAGTGACCGTATATAATAAACCAAGTCTTTCTCTATATATCTTTGGTTACTGCTATGTACCTTTGGTGGTCCATGACATATTTCTAGTTTTGAACCTAAGCCATAGACCCCCATGTTGTCCTCATTAGGGCATGTTTTTACTATCCGGAACTTAATTTTTTATTAGTAATATGTAATTGACTACCTTACCTTCTAAGATGGTCATTCCGATTTCAGAAACATACGGGTTCTTGAATTTTATAAACTGGTGAATATATTTTAGAGTAAACACAACATCATCCTACCCCCCCTCCCTCCCCCACCAACAGAAAGGCAGGTAAAATGAGTCAGAAGACAGCAGCAGCGGTGAAGAGGTAACTCTGGAAAGGAAGTGCTCATTGTTGTCTGACAGATGCTTATGAGGGTGTTTGGGTAGACCCGGGAGATGTCAGATTTAAACTTTTTTTTTTTTTTTTTTTTTTTTTTTTTTTTTTTTTTTTTTGACGCTTGCATGGTGAAAAAAGCGCTGGCATTTTGTAGGTTTTGTGGCATTAGGCTTGTCCTTGTAGGGAGAGACCAAACTAAAGGTTGCAGGTTCTTGGGGCAGGTGGTAATTCCGACATTCTGACAACTTGCAGGAGAAATATGACCACAATGCGTCCGTTTCAGCAGCAGTGGGCTGCATGTGAAGATGAGTGAAGCTACTACAGTAAACACCAGTGCAAACTGTGTAATGCATGGTGGGAGGCCTGAGCAGGCTGAGTTTGCTGAGTCCTTGGCCTGCTAGCAGCTAGCGTGCACCACACTGCGCATGTTGGCAGGCAGTCGGCATGATGGCAGGCATGACCATGAAGTAGCATGATCACATGCGTAGCAGCAAGTTCACAGGATTAGGTTTAAAGGCAGAAAAGAGCCAAACCTTGGCCTGTTTTAGACAGGGCATTTTGTTCTCTCTGTTGTACCTTACATGGAGCATTAATGGTGATCCAGTTTAAGTCTGCTGTTCATAGTGGTGGAAATGCTAACCTGGTTTGACTCCATGCCTACAGACTTTGTGACAGTTGGCTGTCTTTTCTCCTCTGCAGCGACAAAAGTGGAGCCAACAATACACTCACTCCTGGAGGAGCTCCAGCCATTCCCAAGTCTCCTTCCAAGGTAATATTTTTGAGAAAGGTGTTGTTGGTGTGTTTGATGTGTGGGCAGTAGACCTGTCAACAAAGCAGTGGTATGGCAGGTTGCGTTTTCTGATTAGTAAGAGTCTGAAGCTTCTACTTTTCTCCGGATATCTATGTCTTGAGGCCTTTTTTTGGAAAAGAGCCTCTCAGGGAGAGGTCCTGCTGTGTTCCAAGGGGCCTCAGTCTGAGTGACGTCCATGACGAAATTCTCACAAAACTGATGATGGTGAAAGAAGGGTGGCAAGGGCTTACATCTCCAACATGCTGCAGTCCACACAATCCTCACACACTTTCATTTCCTTGGAAGAGGAAGCAGAGCCTTGCAATGTCAGCTGCAGTGGGCCCAGACCCAGTGGGAATGTGGTTGAATCTGAGTCACTGACATGCTCCATGCTACAGGGTGTTAGACTGTGTTTCCTGTCAGAGTTTGAGTCACTTGACTGTGGCTGAAAGATGTAGTCCACCTGCAGCAAAGCATGGGCCACCGTTTCTAGTAAAACCGCAAGAAGGATGTTGAAGAGGCTTTTTTGTCTTGGCCCTGTGTTATTAACCATGTTGTGCTAACCACATGCTGTGTTGCTGTCTCTTTTCTCTCCTGCGGCTGTGTGTGTGTGTGTGTGTGTGTGTGTGTGTGTGTGTGTGTGTGTGTGTGTGTGCGCGTGCATACACGTGCATGCGCTCATGCCCTGGACTCTTCAGTTGAAGCCGGGGCCCCCGTTGCCCCCTCCCCCGAAGGTCACACCGTCCAAAGACCTCAAACAGGAAAACATCATCAACCTGTTTGACGATGCGTTCGTCCCCGAAATAAATGTCTCATCCCCTTCGCAGGTCAGACAGCCAAAAAACTAACTTCTCCTCAAAACCCTCCTCCATCAACAGTTCCAAAATCCTTCCATGATCCCTTTCCACCTCCCATCACCTAAACTTCACCTTTCAGCAAGTATCACCCCATATCACCCACCTTGGCTAAAATAAGTAACTGTAAATATTTAAAACATCAGCTCTTATGTTACTTACTGCTTGATTCCATGGGCTTCACTCAAAGACTTATTTCCCATCATCATCTCAATCTTCAAAACAGACATACTAAGAAAATAGCCTTACGAAGTCTTTACCCATGATTCCCTTCAACCGCACCTCCACCATTCCCTTCAAACAAAGGGTTAAACATCAGTAGTTGAATTGCTTTGCTTGTCTCTCTGTCATGACAGTCTGAAGCCCCTGCAGGGGGCAGTCTGCTTGATATGGACTTTGGCACACTGCAGTCTACCCCCAGCGCTACCGCTGCACACGTGGCCCCCCAGGTGGGTTTCTGCTCTAGCGCTCCTCTGTGCCAGGGGCCGAGCAGGTCAGGAGCAGGTCATTATCCAATCAAGAATCCTCTGTCTGCAGTCGGGCTGCTTAGAACCAAATGCAGTGGTCTGGCTCTAGGTCTTGAACCAGTAAATCTACCGCGTGCATTGCTTACATCTTGTATTAATCATGTTTACTTATTTAAAGCCTCAGACTGAAAGCTGCTTACAAAACTTAAGCAGTTTACGCTTTGTCACCGTTTCTAATGCCAGCCGCTGAACATGTCAGCTGAGGCCAAGTGTCTGTCCTGAGTACAGCAACCCCACCATAACAGGGTTCAAACCTTCAAGCACTTGATCCAGCTTCCGATGAGTGGCTGTTTTGGAGCACAAATGGAACATCTAGATTTACTGTATGTCTAGCTCTGGTAGAACAATTTATATTTAAAATAAACCACAGAAAGTTGAACAGGGTTTCAGAAATTGGAAATGAAAAAGCTAGGTTTTTAAATTGACGTTGTTGCCATGGTGACTGATGTCACTGCTCTGTTTGCCTCTCGATTTCTCACTCCCATTGCCTCATGGAAGGCGGCATCATGGGACCCTTGGGAGGTAAGTTTCTTGCTTTCTCTGCATCACTCAAACCACTGGATTCATGACAATGAGAGTCTTCTCCTCTGTGCGGCTGTGGTTGAACCTGTGATGGTGTGGTGTTTCTTGGATTCAACAAGCACCAAGCATAGGTGTAGGGGCTTGTGGGCATCCAAAGAGTCCATGCTGCACCTTCCCTATCAGAGATTTCCATATCCCGAGCTTCACTTCTGATTGTCACACCTTTCCTTGCAACACTTTGTAATGTATTCTGAAGAGCCACTGTGAGGAAGGTCCTTGTTTCTAGTGGTTCACTGTATCCACAGCTTCTTCACCTTCCTGGGTTGTCTGGTTGAAGTGGTAGTAAATCAAATTGCTGGTGCTTGAGCATATAGTGTTCATCTGCATGGTTAAGGGACAAGACAACAGAGTACGGAAAGAACAAAGAATGAGTGGACAGAAATCGTGTCTTCCTGAGACCCGTTTTCTTTCTGTACATTGTAGCAGATATGTATTTCTGAATGTCTTCAAAACTGTAGATTGCAGATTCTGCAAAAGTTTGTCAAGAGACTGTGTGTGTGTGTGTGTGTGTGTGTGTGTGTGTGTGTGTGTGTGTGTGTGTGTGTGTGTGTGTGTGTGCGTGCGTGCGTGCTAAGTACAACAGAACCTGATGTGTGTTCCTCTCTCCTGATTCTTTCATCTCAGGCTGATGGCACGGAAACTTCCGCAAACCCTGCAGAGATGGAGTCTGTAAGTCACTCTGTTCACAAACACATATACTTGCAAATGAACAGTACATCTCTGATTTTTCTCTCTTCTCACATGTAATCACTCTACTGTCAAAAAGCAGCATCACTCTGCCCATCAGTGTTATGTGAGATGTTCTACATGTAAGTTCATTGGTTAATCTGTTGCCTTACACACATTTGTTTGATATATCCAGAGCGCCGAGCCCAGCCAGTCGGCCGAGACGCTCCCAGAGACGACCAACGGCTCTGCAGAAGAAGTGGAGATGCCCCCAGGATTCCTCTACAAAGTGAGTCGTGGAGAGCAGGTGGTGCAGCTGTTAGCCATAACGCTTTGCCATCAGAAGCTCTGAGGTTCAAATCAGAGCAGTTACTCTAGTGCTGTTGATCTTACTCTAATAACAGTAGAAAATTACCCTGCTGTACAAATTGTATGTTGTACTCTTGCAAGCTCCTGTGGAGAACAGTGGATGTGGTTCTGCCGTGTTAATGGGTGTGTCACTGTAAGAAGCTTAGTGTCCAAAGTTTAATGTGTTTAGTTGCCTAAACTAAATAAATGTAAATACTGTGACCTGGTGTATGATTTTGAACAACTACTGCTTTAGGGAAAGATGCAAACTATGTTTATATGTGTGATTGTGCATATAAGGTCATCGTGATGCACGACTACGTGGCCAATGACACGGATGAGCTGGAAATGAAGGCTGGGGATGTAGTGTTGGTTGTAACCTTTGACAAGCCTGATGAGCAGGTTGGTGTCCCCAGTGCTGTTTAGCCCTCTATTGGGGGGGGTGCCATGAACATGAGTGTCCCACAGAGGTGCTTCTCTATGTCAGTTCATCTTCGGGTGCCTGTTTGCAGGACGAAGGCTGGCAGATGGGCGTGAAGGAGACCTACTGGATCGAGAACAAGGATCTCAAGGCCAAAGGAGTGTTCCCAGAAAACTTCACCCAGCATCTGTGAGTGGGACAAATCCCAAATCAGGCCTTCTCATGCTACTCCTGCCCACGCCTCTGCTGCTGCCGTCCCTCTGCAGAACTCCGAACAGGAAGCTGGGCTGGGGAGCTACACGTGCCGCGTCCATCAGCTGGAGCTGTAGCGAACGCCGAAGTTCATCACGCAAAGCAGCTTTCAGTGTGTGTTCAAATGTGACTGCAAGTTTGTCAATGTGCACTCTGTCTGATGCGTGTTTGCTGGGGTTTTTTGTTTGTTTGTTTGTTGTTAACTTTTTTTTTTTTTTTTAAATCCATGGAAAGGTCAAAAGTGGACCCCCCCCCCCCCAGAGTTTGGGCTAGACGGCACAACACAGACTCCTTTTGTGCTGCTTTGTAGCCCAGCCTTCATACGGTCGCATTACAAGGTTCAAAATTTATTCAGTATGAATTTTAAATAAAGCGCTTTCATGAGGTGAACTTTGGGAACTTACCAAAGTTTTCTGGATAGAAATATTAAATTTTAAAATGACATGTACTGCATATCTAGATTTCAAAGTTTGATTTTTAAATATAATTATTGATGCAATTGGCACCACCCATGTCCACTTCACATTAGGAAACTGGATTACAAATTTGGCTGAAATAAATGGTCAAAAATAAATTGCTGACTTGTTACATGAAGATACCTCAAAGTGAATATTGAGCTAACTAGGAAACAAACCTCTTCATTATATATGAGAAGTGCTGTTGTCTTTCCTCCTGACAAAGACGAGACCCAACAGCCGACGCTTCCATAGCTGTGCTCAGGTTGTCTCCTCCTACTGCACCCCCAACTTGAAGGCAATGTTCTTCCACCCCCAGCTTCACATGCTCTATGATGTAAACATACCTTACATGGATGTTTCTACTGGACACTTGAAGAAAACGTCAAGGTATTTTTGTTGTGGAAACAAGCTGTGGCTGCTGCTTTAGTGGGAAAACTCTTCTTCTTCTCTGTGTTTGTCCAGCACTGTTCCTCTTTCAGGGGTTGTGAAAACCATAGTCAGGATCACATTGTGTCAGTTGACTGAAAATCTTGACTGTTGGTGTCAGTAACTGCTCCTTGGATGAAGATCCCGGTTGGAACACTGGTCCAACCAGAGTTTTTATTTTGTTTTTTGTCATAAAGAGGACTTGTTGCTAAACTATAGATGTTCTGTTGCTTGTGGCTTGGATGGTTCACCATCTGAGCCCCTTTGTGACTGGAGGATGTACCATTTCCTGAAACACTGGAACGCTTCTACTGTGAGATGCTCTCTGTTACCTTGTCCTCTACAACAACCTGAGTGATGCCCTTTTGTTCCCCTGGAAAGGGGCAGCAATACGGAACTGCACTTCTGAGCTCCGGAGCCACCCACCACCCTGGCCTGTTTCTGACAGGAAAGAACACAACCCTTTGTCCAGCTCTCTTCAGCGAATGGGTTGTGTGTATGGGTTAATATGTATGTCTGTTTTGTATTTTGTGTGCATTTTTGTGGCCTGTGTGTGGAATTTGTGAGGAACGTATTTCTGGGTAGAGGGTGCAAACAGAGAAGAGCAGATTCTCATCCTCTTCTTCCTGGTCAGTGCAAATGAAGAGAGGCCTGCAGATTTGCCAAGCACCCTTCACTTGGACACAGTTGTACTGACTCTGTGTAATGCATTGTGTCGTGTTTAGGAGAACTCATTCACATTATATATAGGTGCATAAATATATTTAGTCTCGGGGTAAGTTACAGTGTCATGAGCATGCAATTTTCCGTGTGTGGTGTTCTCAGTGTTTACTCCTTGCAGCGATGGGTGGCAGAAAGGCCGTCTCACCTCAAACTGTCAAAACAATAAACATGGTTGTTCTACTTCTCGTGAGCAGCTGTACCAACTCTGACAAATATGAATCAAATCCTGGACTCTGTGCTTTTTTATGTCAAGCAGTCCTCCATACCGTTGTCGTGTAAACATGGTATTGAAAAAGGCTATGGTCAGGTTGTCTTGTTATATACGCATCATTAGAGCAGGGAAATGTCACCTGCATGCTGAGAGCAATGTGAGTTAGTGTTCCCACAGTATGGAGTGGGTGTCAAGCCGAATGTGACATGATTACTTTGAACGATCAGTTATTTTTACAGCAAATACAATTCAGGGCGAAAATATTTTTTTCTGCAGTACAGAAAATGGCCTGCAGGGGGCATAGGTACACAATAAGAATCGTTGACCCAGGCTGACCCCCAGAAAGAGGTGCACAGCAGTGCTGTCCGTGGTCCTGAAGGTCCTACCCACCCTCCTATTGTTCCATCTTCACATCGGTGGGAAATATCGCCTCTGCAGGGTGCCACATGTTTTTATGAGTGACTCCTACTTTTCCTCCACATTCCTCCCGTTCACCACGCTCGGCCTCTCACGCAGTCAGGTGCGCCACAGTTTTACTCATCCTGATCTCGACCCACAGCTGAAAGAGCCTCTGATTGCCACTTCTCATCCTGCATTATCCTGTCTTTGGTAACAGAAAAGGTCACACCTTTTCACATGTATTGAAATTTGCAAGGAGAAAATAACTGATGTGTCCAGTGTGTGTGGAGTGGAGCAGTGATGACATCACATGTGGTCATTGCCATGTCAGCAGGTGATGCACAGACAGGTAGAGGCCTAGAACTCCAGGAAGTAACTATTGTGATGCAGGTGGAGGCTGTGTAATGTTCTACATAGGATAATATGGGTGCAATACAGCTCATTCAAGAATGTGAGATATTTTCAGAAAGACAACAACCACAAGTTATATACACTGCCCAGCCAAAAAAAAAAAAGTCACCACCTGCATTTAACTAAGTGTTATGATGTGGGGTTGATCACTTGGTCAGGTCTAGGTTCAGCAACGTTATGCGCCCAAAAAATGAGATGAGCTCACTACCTGAATATAGTGAATGACCAGGTTTTTTCATCAATGGATTTTTTCTTCCGAGATGACAATGCCAGGATTCATGGGGCTCAAATTGTGAAAGAGTGCTTCAGGGAGCATGAGAGAGACATCATTTTCACACATGGATTGGCCATCACAGAGTCCAGACCTTAACCCCATTGAGAATCTTTGGGTTGTGCTGGAGAAGACTTTATGCAGCGATCCCACTCTCCCATCATTGATACAAGATTTTGGTGAAAAATGAATGCAACTCTGGATGGAAATAAATGTTGTGACATTGCACAAACTTATTGAAACGATGCCACGGCGAATGCGTGTCGTAATCAAAGCTAAAGGCGGTCCAATGAAATATTAGCGTGTATGACCTTTTTTTGGCCAGGAAGTGTGTGTGTGTGTGTATATATATATATATACACACACACACACACACACACACACACACACACACACAAAAAACCAAAAACAAATATATATATATTTGTTTTTGGTTTTTTTTGTGTGTGTGTGTGTGTGTGTGTGTGTGTGTGTGTGTGTGTGTGCAAGTGTTCTTTTATCCCTTAAGGCTATACTAGAAATGTTTTTGGTTTGTTACTGCCACCATGTGGGAACATATAGACTTGCAATATCAACAGCAACCCACAATTCACCAGTAATTGCTCAGTTAAAGCGACCGTGTCGAGATTGTCAGGCTTGTCAAAGGTCAAGACATCATAGCACCCATTGGGGGTCTCTCCCCCACCAACCTGTGGCTCATTGCTGTCTCCAGAGTCACCCATAAGGTCCAGAAAGGGGTGCGCCTAAGCCTAAGTGAGAAGATGCTTCCACAAAGATAAAAACAGTAGGCAATACACCCTAAACAAAACCTTTTTAAGTTAAAGATCCCATAACCTTTTGTTAATCGTGGGCTTTTAAAATTTTTGGTGAGCCGGTTATCAAGAATTTATTTGACTTAAAGACTTAAAGCCTACCTGTCCACCGTGTCCCTACCTGACACCCAGTAATGAAATTGTATCCATTCATTAATCATCTTTAACCTCTCTTCATCCAGGTCAGGGTTGTAGCAGGTTGGGAACCTATCCTAGAATCACAGGGTGGCCATACACACACACACTCACACACACACACACGCACACATACACTAGTTCACCTGAAACTTTTGACTGTGGGAGGAAACTGGGGCAACTGGAAGAAACCCACGCAGATGCAGGTAGAGCATCCAAATACCAGCAGACGGAGATGCGCCACCATGCTGTCGTGTAATAAAATTCTCAGTTACATTCTGCTTCTGATTTCAGAAATAATAGCAACCAGTGTTGTTCATTTCACCATCAAAACAGTATATACTTTTGTACATGTAATAGTATACAGTATTCTTTGATTATGATCATTTCTGAAGCATAAATTTTAAATATTCCATAATTATTCCTGTTTAAAAAAACACTTTAGTATTAAAAAGAACAAAGTTATTTCATTTGTTACTCATGTATGTATAAGTTGAGGCCTGGGTCCAACAGAGAGAAATTAAGATTTCAAAACACTTTATTTACGCGGTGTGGAAAAGGCGGCATCGCTTGTTGACATTCTGTGTTTTTGCACAGCACAGGTAAACACACAGGTGCCGCAGTTGTGCAAGAGGATTTCTTAATCCGTTTCCGCCTCACGTTCGCCGAAGATCTCTGTCAAACTAACTGCACACGCCGAGGCCAAGTGCGGTGCCCACCATGATCCCACCTTTCAACACTTACCAGGCAACACACGGGCATATTTCCATTACTTTTAATTTCCAAAAATAGATCTTTAAATAGTTTCTGAACATCAGACATTTAGACATCTCGATACAAAGTTAATACGGGCTTAAAATATTAAGTACTTTTCTAACAAAGAAACACAGCACATTTACACACCCTCCCACGCACAGAGTACAGAAAGAAAACAACAGATCTGAGACACAAAGGGTACACAGTACACAATACACGCTACACGGTACAAATAACACACTACATGGTACACATTACACGGTACAGGGTTAATCTGGGCGGTCAGTGTGACAGCAAGAAAGAGGGGGATCTGCCTGCTTTCACTTTAAAAGGAGTATCCAGGCTTTGGTTTCATAGATATCTCTATCTTTGGGTCTTTTAACAAAGTTTGTTAAATAATGTAAACGCATCAGCAATGATTAACAGGGCCTCTGTGTCTGAGGGGCAGAACCTTCTGGCATCTCCCCACGAAACCATCCACTCTTCAGTGTGAGTGTCTATTCAGCAATGCTTACCTGAGTGTCTTTACATGTTGGTCAATGTGTGTGTGTGTGTGTGTGTGTGAGAGAGACACACTATGCATTCGAGTACGATATTGAGCAGGGTGTGTATTTGTGTTGCTGTGCGCAGCAGTGTGTGCGTGATCACCGTCAAGTCCAGTGTCGATGCAGAAGGCCTCTTCTGGGTCGCTCTTTAGGAGGGTTTTGTGTGTGTGTGTGTGTGTGTGTGTGTGTGTGTGTGTGTGTGTGTCTAAAATGTGAACACACTGTCAAACAGCACTTAGCCACAATGATTCTTCTCCCAAAGGATCCTGAGTCCCACAATATCAGCTAGCGTTCTGGGTTTGGCTTTGCCCTCCACTGCTCACTGGGAGACCTTCTCTGAGGGGTAGGAGACCCTGCAATTTGACTCGCTCATCCATCAGTCTTCTCACGGCAGACAGAGTGTTCTTGACAGTGATCCTCCAATGGACAGCAACATTTTCAGGTTATATTTGTTTTTTTTTTTGCTCCATTTCCCATCACATCATCCTGCTTTCTCTCCATTTTCATTCCTTTCACTCCTTCTACTCTTCTTTTCACTTTCCTTCCACCCTCAACTTCTCCTCTTTGGCATGCTTATCCTCAAGCTTTTAGCCCATTCTTCTCTCCTCCCACTTTCCTTCCCCCCTGGTCCCTCATCTCTCGGGGTCAGCCATGCCCCAGGGGTGGAACTGTTCAGAGTCCAACAGCAGAGTTCCTATCCAGTAGAGGACCCGTGAGTACCAGTGTATTCCCTGTCCCTGGTTGCTGCTGGGCCCAGTCCAGCAGTGCAACATGCGCAATGGTGCAAAAGCCCAGTGCGCCAGCTGGTGATGATCGAAGGCAGCATAGCAGGAGGCCAGGACTCCGTTGACCACCACTGTTCCATGGCGAGTGAGGGGGGCAAACACACCCCTGTCCTCATGGAGGTGCACCCAGGCTACGCGTGACAAGTGCCCCCTAGATCCTGGCTTGGTCCCTGCGATCAGCACACACTGTCCCGGGTGCACATCGCTGGCAAACACTGCCCGCAGCCCGCCGGAGCAGTTCCTCTCGGTGACAAAGAGTAGGTGAGCGGCAGTGAGGGACAAGCTGACCCCATCCTCAGTTCCGATTGCATAAAAGTACTTATGGGCTGCAGGGTCCCGGTCCAGGAAGGTGAGGACCTCGCTGAAGACCAGCTCCCCACTGCCATTGCTCTCCAAGGAGGCGAGTACTCTGTCCCCAGGCTGGAGGTCTCTGATAGCCTTGGTACCTCCACCATCGATGGTGACCCACGCACTGCCTGGGAAGCAGCCCCCTGTTTTGGCTGCAACAGAATGTTCTGCCAAAGTGGGAGAGAGAGAGAGAGAGAGAGAGAGAGAGAGAGAGAGAGAGAGAGAGAGAGAGAGAGAGAGAGAGAGAGAGAGAGAGAGAGAGAGAGAGAGAGAGAGAGAGAGAGAGAGAGAGAGAGAGAGAGAGAGAGAGAGAGAGAGAGAGAGAGAGAGAGAGAGAGAGAGAGAGAGAGAGAGAGAGAGAGAGAGAGAGAGAGAGAGAGAGAGAGAGAGAGAGAGAGAGAGAGAGAGAGAGAGAGAGAGAGAGAGAGAGAGAGAGAGAGAGAGAGAGAGAGAGAGAGAGAGAGAGAGAGAGAGAGAGAGAGAGAGAGAGAGAGAGAGAGAGAGAGAGAGAGAGAGAGAGAGAGAGAGAGAGAGAGAGAGAGAGAGAGAGAGAGAGAGAGAGAGAGAGAGAGAGAGAGAGAGAGAGAGAGAGAGAGAGAGAGAGAGAGAGAGAGAGAGAGAGAGAGAGAGAGAGAGAGAGAGAGAGAGAGAGAGAGAGAGAGAGAGAGAGAGAGAGAGAGAGAGAGAGAGAGAGAGAGAGAGAGAGAGAGAGAGAGATGGAGACAGTGGTCACTCAAGTGTCCTGGACCACCCGTAAGGTGTAGCTACTCGTGCAAATAGCATTTGTGATTTTTCCAAGTGGCCAGTACGTTTCTTTAAGAAACACTTGTCTTACACCCGGGGTTTGGCGGGGGGGGGGGGGGGGGTTATCCAGAAGCGTCTGAGTGAATTTTGTGCAGTACCGTCTCCTGCCAGAGATGGCAGCACGTCGATGTCTCCAGTCACCTCATCTGGACACCTGAATACATACTATGTATGCACTGGAATGCATGTACAGGCAAACACACACATGCACACAGACCCTCCCATACAGGTGAACGTACAAAGACGGTCTGGCTGAGTGGAGGCAGGACCTTTTTACCTTCCTTTCTTAACTCAGCATTTAAAAATGCAATAAAAAGTAATAAATTAACCCAAAGACTCGGTGCCCATTCTCAGGGTATGCACCTGAGGAAGGGCGTGGGGTCGTGGCAAGGAACAGGGAGTGAGGCTCAGACTAGTGTCTCAAGTCCCCGGCGAGTTGAACACAAATATTTGGGAAAGGTAAGAACCAAGGCCAGGTGATAAGACAGCTTCAGATAAGAGATCTAAGGGAAGGAAAAACAGAGCTGCTACGTGGAAAACAAAGGAGCCAGTTAATGATCTCAGGGAACTGATGTGGTGATACAGGGTCAGTAAAACCTGTGCCGCCACTGAAAGAGTGACCTGCTTCTGCCTGCAGTCCTGCTCTCCAACTGCCTGAGAAACACGGGTATAGAAAGAAATGCACACACACACACACACACACACACACACACACACACACACACACACATAGATGCATTGCCCAGGTTACACAGGCAGGCGGGTCATTGGAAAACCTGTTGCAATCTTTAGGTAACAGATCTTAGTGAGCAAGGTACAGTGGTGCTGCGGGGAGTGCTGATGCCTCGCAGTTTCTGAGCTTTGGGATCAGATATTGATTGATATCCAGTTCTTCCTAAGCACAGTTTGCACGTTCTCCGTGTGCTTGCATGGGTTTCCTCGTGATAATGTGGTTTCCTTCAAAGTCCAAAGACTTGTGGTTCAGGTAAACCGGTTGCACACAAATCTGCCATTAATGTACATATGTGAATGAATGAGTGTGTGTGACTGTCCTGTGGAGCAAGTATGTTGCCTCACATCCTTTCAGAAAAGGATCTGGACCACAGAGAATCTGTATTGGATAAGTAGTTGATGGAAATGGAAGAAACACAATGTACGTCTAATCACGCCTTACAATAATCCCAAAGAGCAACTTAAGTAGCAGATGCAATACCATGGTCTGGAGCCCTTGGTACAGGGACATGAAGATGTTTATGTTATTCTGAAAGACCTAAGAAGTACCCATCCACTCCATCTACTTTAGACCCATATTGTCATTTCCTGATGATTTCCCTCGAGCGCTACTTGTACAGATCCAAGATGCCTGTTCTTCTGGGTCACATGACACTGTCTTGCATGTGTGGTGTTGTTAGCCAGGTGTTGGGTGTGTTCCTAATTTCACGGATTCAGAGACATTGGACTCGGCCATTACAGCGTCCAAGAAAGATGTTCTGCTAGAGAATGTGAAAAGAATCATTCACTTGAAACATATTAAAAAAATTGTTAATAAAAAATTATTCTTCCGCAAGAGCATTTGTACCGTGCAGATTTAAAGTAATTTTTCGCTAAACTAGGGACATTACAGTTACTATGGAACTTGAATGTTGCAGGTCTGAATTTCACCTCCTACCGCATCACCTTTAAGATATTTACCCTCAATAAAAATATCAGAGCTGCACAAAAAAGTAAATCACTGCAAGTTGTTTTCCAGAAAAGTGTCAGCTAAATGAAATAAAGATAAACTGAGGTCTCAGCGGTTTCAGCAGGTGTTTCAGGCCTTTATTGCCACAGACTCCACAATATACTGTGTTCCATTTCTCTGTCCCATTCTGTTTTTACCTTTACAACATAATCTCTTCATTTTTATTGTTTGCATAGACTCCACAAGACTGCTGAAGGAAGAACAGTTTGTAAAATATTCATTAGGGACACCATGAAGGTAATGAACCACACAAGGGTATCTGATATGCAAGTGTTGGCAGCTCCTTCAACATAGACTCATGACTCAAGCGTAAGACTGAAGGCTGTCCCTAACACAGCTGCTCCCTAGCCATCTTTATCCCCAGGTCCACCTCAGTCTCACCAACCACCTCCTTCTTTGACCATCTCACTGTCACCAAACGTCAGCCTCACTGACCACCTCAACTTCACCGAACATCTCAATCCCACTACCTCACTATAACTGATCATCTCACAGCCACTAACCGGCGAACTGTCTTGTCTTTCTCCCTCTCTTTCCTTCACAGCCTGCCACAACCTTCTTTTTTATTATAGAAGGATATGGAGTTTTTCTCCTCTTCCACAGAAACCACCTATTCAAGTATTAGTCAATAATTACTAGCAACTTCAGTTTTACAAAAATGTGTTTGATTCATCCATGAATTCTTCTGCTTGCATTTTTACAAATTGTTTCGTTTTCATTTGTGTCCTTAAATTGCATAATTGCTTTTAAAAACTTTTCGGTTGAAATTTTCTTGAATGAACCCTTCTTTTCACCAGTTTTCTTCAGCATATCAAACATTTTAGAGGCCCCAAATTTACTTGTGGGCATAGAAGACAAAGTACTGCAGCAAAAGTGACCCAGCCTCCATGACAAAGGCAGCAGCTGGAAACCTGCAGCCTGTCTTTGGCAGGGAGAAAACGAACAACAGAGACAAATGAAAGATGAAAATTGAGAAAGGAAATATGGGGGAAGCAAGAAAACTGAATTCTAGGTGAGAGAAGTGATAAGTGAGAGAAAATAAAGCTTTTATGAGAGGTGGTGTTGGATCCTGATCCAGTGAGTTTCCTCACAATGCTACAAAGTACTGAGGTTCAGTATGGCAGTTGTCTCTGCAGGGACTCTAAATATAACTTAGACATGGCTGTAAAACCAAATATGCAACCAAATTCCAAACAATATTCCTTCTACATGTCACAGAATAGAAGGTCCTCTTGTGCAAAAAAAGTTCACAAAAGACCTTAACATACAACCAAAAAATAATAATGGAACAATAACACAGCTAAACATCACATCTGCTAAAAAGTACAAACCCAAGAGTACAGAGATATGAATGAAGGGATCTTGGGTGAATTGCCACAGGATTTTTTGTGGTCTTAAAGAATGTTCATTTAAACCCATCAACATAAATTCCAGACATTGGATCTTGCAGACGTACACATTGTTAAAGAATAGTATTACTCAACCTGAGGGTCCAGTGCCTTACAATAGTCCAGTAGTCAAACAAATGTATGATAACCCTCAGCTAAGTCTGCCCCTCGCTATCAGGCTGCAAGTTAGAGGGGGGCTTTTGTTGGGGCCAGTCTGAAGGACCGGAAAGCCACAGGTTAGAAAAAGCTATCTGAGGCTGAAGGAGATGCCTAACTTCCTCTGATGAACTCACATGTGTTCCACTACTGTTTTTTGGCATTAGGTCTAAAATTCACCTGTAGAAGAAGGTTCTGTGAAATGCAGGAGGACATCTGACCTGAGGTGTAGTCCTTCTGCTCCAGGACATATATATGCCTCAGTATACTTTTGAATCTATATAGTTTTGTCGCTCGTCTGTTCTAACAGCAGCTACTGTGAGACCAATCCAGTAACACATAGGCAGCTGGGCCTCTGTACAACTAGGCCACCTAATGGTGACATCCAAAGTGTGGCATTTCCAGCCTTGAATGACACAGGTGCACCTTCTAAGGACAGTCATATTTATGAAGGTTCAAAATACTGCTAGTGACAAATTTAAACCCACCTACATTACCTGGGTAATACCTCTATTCAGTGAACTGAACAGAAGAATGACAACAAAGCGACCCTGAAGTGTCCCATATCCCTGAAAACTGCTGCGGAAGAGCTTGGCAAGCATGGTGCCTCACTGCCTGATCTATCTTGCTTGCCAAATGCTTTATGAAAACTAGATTCCAGAAAGTGGACTGATACTTTTCACTGTTACTGGCACCTGCTCCATCTCTGTCTGAACCTTCTGCTATTAAGGGGACATACAGCCTATATGAACAAGGATGCTGTTTCACCTCAACATGCCATCTTCTCGTCCAGTGTCCCATGCAAATACAAAAGGGACTGCTAGAGATCAGAGCCAAGAGAGCTGCTGCTTCTCCACATCCTTGGCTGTACATGGGGGTGGCACCTCTATGGTTAACGTACACACTCCGTTAGTCACCTGACACGCCAACTGGCAATCCTAAGCCCCAAAGCCCCTGAGCCAGAACCGTATTGTGAAAAAGTGTCTGCAGACTTCGCAGGGAGACAGGAGGATAAGAAACCAGCCGATGAGTAAGGCCATGCAGTGCTGCGGTTTTCATACTTGCAGGTCATTTCTGGGTGTGGGGTGGAAACAAAGAGCAAGGCGGACTTGTCGTGGACCACGAGAGGAAGCCCCATTGTGACATCACTGCCTTTGGTGGAACCACCTATTGGAGTTTACTGCATGTATAGATAAAAACCCTTCAGTTTGGGCTCTATTCTGTTTAGAAAAACAGCCCCTGTTAAAACTGAGTCCACTTGCTGGAAATCAGTTTTTGATCAAATATATCAGGAAATGAGGAGTCATGTCTTTCCAGTTCTTCTGTAACACATCCCAGAGATGTAGGACACTTTTCTCTGCTGTCACCCTTCTGTCCAGATTGTCCATACTGGTATTGTTTAGGTGGATTTACACTTTTTATTGGTACTGTAGACCTGTTATTAATTTCATTACTATTACTATTATTGGTAACATGACAATACTGTCTATTCAAAACAGTTTAAAAATGTGCAGATTTTACATGAGGAAGTTATTCTGGAACAGTTTAGATTCTGCACATCTTTCAAGGGTACAATAGCCATGTCCTAGGACTTGGACCTTTATCTGAAAAATGAAGATCCTCAACCACTATGCTACCTGCTGTTCTACCTGGGCTGCTGATATAGAAACTTCCACAGCTGCTCAATGTGTGAGAGTCCAGGCAGCCTTTTCCACTCCTGGTGTTGTTTTAATTTGTTCCCTGCTGACTCTGGTACCTCGTCCAGTAATGATGTGGGCAGCTGTTGCTGCTTTGTCATCTCCCTCCCCGGGTCTGGCACTTACCTCACCTGCACTAATGACCTGACCACACACTGTCCTCAAGGGACAGGTGGGTACACCTGTCTGGTGGAAGTACAACCACCTCAGCTGCCAAGGACACAACCCTAACATGTGTGTGACCAAGGTGCCCTGGTTCACATTATATTCATACAAGCACAATGTCAGGGCAAGAAGCCCAAGGGAAGAGATTTGATGAAAGATGCCTGCCCTCTCCCTCTGGCCTACCTGACTTGACGCTGCAGTGCACGTGGGCTTTGGACTCGTAGTAAACCCAGTCAAATCCTGCCTCCACAGCAAGGCGGGCCAGCATGGCGTATTTGTTGCGGTCACGGTCAGAGGTGGTGATGTCGACCGCACGGCCCTCGTAGTGCAGAGACTCCTCTGAGTGGTGGCCATCTTCATCCCAGCCCTCTGTGACACGGAGCTTCACTCCGGGCCACAGGTTCATCACTGAGATGGCCAGCGAGTTCAACTTGTCCTTGCAGCGCTGGTGTGGGGAGGGTTGGGGGTGATAGGTGGCAAAAAGAGCAAGAGGTGAGAGATTTCACCACAAATATTCAAGTCAGAGTGGCAAACAACCATCTCACACAGTCTCACACAAAACCCTCCGCACATACTGAAGTCAGCAGCTTAGTACAGCCTTACTGTAGCTCAATCGAATATTAAAGAAAAAAATTACCTCTCCAATTTGATCTAACACAAAAGGAGACAAAGGATGGAAGACAGATCAAATATATTAAACTAAAGAAAAAAATAAGATTGAGCTAAGATTTAAAACCATTTCGAGCACACATGAAACAGCACTTACAATTATATGATTCCGCAGACATGATAAATGAAAGCAAGGTTTTCAAAGTGAAAATAATAATCAATGACACATTGGGTAAAATGGTAGCTTTTCCCATGAAACCACTGTGGTTTGGACAGTTTCTCAGGCGCATGACTCAATGTGAGATACACACGAGTATGGGTTTCTGAATGCAGCAGGATGTTTCTCTTTTAGAAAGGCTGTCTGTCGGCCATAGTTAGTACATATGGGCTGTTCTTATTATCGCTAAGTTCTTTTGTTACTCTGAGAATTGGCACAAACATTTAAATGCCTGAAATGGAGCTTTGGCTGTTTGCCCGGAGATTTATGGCTTGCATATGAAAGCCGCTGCTGTGCAAGAGCACTGAGATTTGTTTTAAGTAATGCACATGTCCTTACAGTAAACCCAGGCGTGCCCGCATCTCTGTAGCCCTGGATGCGACACTGTCCCTAACCTGTCTTGACCTCCTGGGCCTTAGGCTACGATCAGTCTCGTTGGCTCCGTCCTCAGTTCAATCCTCAGTTCCGATAACGACAATTGTGGCCACCCCGCCACCTCCCACCCTCTTCACCAGCGCATGCTGCATAGCCACAGCGCCAAACCACAGCAGACAAACATCACAGGGGGGAACAGATGTTGGGGGCTCTATTTCCTCACCCACCCCTCACCATTGAGACGAACACACACTTGCGCTAAATAATTCAGTTAAGTGTTGCCCCTGTGGGGCACAACCGCAGACCCTCAATTATCTCTCTTCTGTCTGCCTGTCAGGGACAGAGTGTGTGGAGTGGATGTGCACCAGCAAGATAAAGGGTCTAATGTTAGGGGATGGAGGCCTGCTGGGGAGTTGTGGGGGGGGGCAGAGGAAGGAAAAGCTCGTATCATCTCTGTGTGCATTACTCATCGAGGGACTGATCTGATCAGAGCATTATGGGTAAGTCTGCGTGAAACAGTATGCCCTTCCAGCGCTGGACCAGTAATGACAGCATGGCCCGATTAAGTAAGTCAGTCTTATTGCTTTCCCCCCATATGCAGTTTCCATATTTGGGGTTCTTCTCTTCTGAGATTGAGAGTCAGGGCAGATATGAATACCCCATTCAGCCCAATGCTGTACTTCGACAACCAAGAGGCCATTTTCATGAGACCCTCCGGCTTTTTGTAACATTCAGCCATCGAACCCACAGTCCTCCCTACACTGCGTCCTCAGCACTACAAGGTCCAACCCTTGACCTGCTGACTGCACAGTAGAAATGATCACATTCCTCAAGGGGGTAAAATGGAGGGTAAGCAGATAAATAGTGGCAAAAACATGGCAAAATAAACAATGAAGACAAATAAAGAATGTACTGATATTTGTGTTACACTTCAAACCGCGCCCCCCCACAACTGGAGTCAATGGTTAATTCAATACAGTGTATCCATAACCGACGTGTATGTATCACATTTTCATTATCACACTCATGCATACATTCCAACACCCAGAGAGTGTTAACATTTAACACAGCTCTCACTAACAAAATGGTTTGAGGCTTTATTGTAACTTACTACTCTTGGCTAAGTTGTAAAAATGAAAAAAAACCATTTTTTCATGTGGTCGAAGCATTATGTCTGATGCTTATACTATTAATGTTGTTAATATTAACGATGCTTGTACTATTAACTATGAAATGTCTGTTTATACAGAATTTGCCTGTTGTGCACACGCTGGACTCCGGAAGACCATTTAATTTACACATATTGTTTGTGAGATAGTGACATACAACTAATTTCAATGGACTTGGCAAATAGGAATACAGTTAGCCACCAAAACTGAAATAACACTGGGAAAGAAAGGAAACAATCAAGACAAAGTAATGTCAGGTCAAAAGGTGCATTTCTCTGCTCATAAAAGATGTCTGCATTTTTTCTCTTTTACTTTCGAAGCCACCGAGATAAACTATCTTCTCCCCGGTTAAAGTTCATTTAACACAATAACAAATTGCATGCATAGTTGTCCAGTGGCTGCATTTTTTCCTCAGCAGGTATGTGAAGTGGTGGAAGGCGGGACCATGGTGTGGGGCAGAAACACATGAGTGACAGCTCCAAATACCTGTCCTGTGCTTCTCATCAAAGAATGGCCAGCTGCTACCTTTTGAGAAGACACTTAAAATGCATATAAGGCAGCTGGTATGATTTTGGGTTGCATTTGCTAGACTGCTTTGGCTTTATTCTGGCATTTTTGTTCCATGCGGCTGCAGAATAAATGATAAAAAGCTTTTTTATTTGATTACTGAAACTCTGGTAGCTCTGACCACTTTTTATGTTTATTAAAAAGTTATTTTTACTTGATTTCTGCCATCGCCAGTTTCAGCCCGGCCCACATGTCCACCTCCCCAAAGCAGTTGGTCACACTTCCTTTAAACCAAGTACAGTACAGCGGTAACGTGAACACTAAATGTGTTTTATAACCTCATCTTCTGTTCAGTCAGACTAAGTTTGTTATGTGAGTGCCTGGCTGTCGGGGACATGTAGTCGCACACTGCCACAACCACAGACAGGATAAATGAATGGGTCACTGGCACATTAATTATATGCTGTGAATAATGTGGTGTGTCAGTACAAAAGTCATGATTTAGTCCACATAAATCTCTAATGTTACATTTTAAAAGAAATAATTACCAGCTGTTATATTTTAAATAATGACCATTTATTTTCTAATAATAATTAACAATTGCAGAATACACCCTACCCACCACGGATTTCCTGCATAAACTTAACTCTGAATGCCTTTTCTTATGTTTGACTTCTGAAAAAAATATCCTGGTAAATTTCAGAAAGCTTCAGAAAGAAAGAAAAATGTCCTCTCTATGTGGACTGGGGCCCTCTGTCAAGCAAAAGCATGAAGACACAAGACTGGCCTTTCTTCCCTAAACTTTATATGTTTAATTATATTCGAGCCAAAACATATCACAATGTGTCTATCCCAGCACTCAACGCCTCAAGAAATGTAGACCTTCTCTCTTTTTCCTTGACTGATTTTAAGACATTGACTATGCATACATGCTCACCGTCCATGAGATGCAACACAAATTTCACAACGACAATTTAACAGAAAGAAGCGATGGTACTTTTTAGCTGTTTGCTCCCAGAAGACTTCAAATGTATTTTAGAACTTGCAAAAATAATTTAGTGTTTTTTTTCCATGTGGGTGCTTGGGCTCTGAGTATAAGAATAGAGTAGGTTATTACAGATCTGTAATAGATGCCTATTCACGGGATGGTGTGGATTTATTTTTTTAAACTCCTGCGGTCGCAAAAACGAACCGGAGTTCATAAATCAGCCCGTGAACTCTGTTGGTTTTCCTTTCAAGGTGGAGAGATGGACTGGGGGCTGTGCGCGCGACCGCACCGCACGGCACACGCGCACACGCGTGCGCGCACTGCACAGAAGTCAGAAATCAGAGGCGGCGTGGGGGGGGGGGGTGTATAATTAAACCTTAAAATGTACATGAAGTCGACTATTTTTATCTTCACGATGCAAAAAACACAACACAAACAGAAGGAGAATAAAAACAAACAGGAGTTTGTATCCCAGACAGGAAGCTGCAGTCATGATGGAGCTCGTAAATTGCGTGGAGGTCGAGTGAACGTGAAGGTGTGTGTGTGTGTGTGTGTGTGTGTGTGTGTGTGTGTGTGTGTGTGTGTGTGTGTGTAAACTGTGCGAAAGTGTGTGAGGTGACAGGAGACGCGGAGTGCAAAGAAGAAGGAAAAACAGCCCAGTGAGATACAGCCCCCCCCCACCCCTTCCTTCTCATTCTGAGACAGCCCAGTCATCAGATCCCCATGAATGATATTTTTGGGGGAATTTAAATAAAATAAATTCCACAAGGAACCACATCTATAGCCGCGTCGGTAAATTACTGAGTGTCCAGTCAAGCGGAGCTCAGAGCAAACACTGAACATTCACCTTTCATAGTTCTTTTTTTTTTTGTAAATCCAGGAAGGGAGACAGGATAGAATATTAAATATTGACAAATATTCACAAAGGTTAAATATTGCTTTGAGTCGGTGGCTTCATTAGAAATTTAACCTCAATTAATTGGAAATTGGCCATTTAAATAGCAGAAGGTGTTTCGGAGGCGGGTGTTCCAGAAGGTCTAAGGAACCGAGGATGCGTTCACGACTGAGCCACCATGAAGTTCTGAGAACCTCGAGCACCTTCACGGGGTACCTGGTGACACTTAAGAGGCAGCTGTTAAAAAAAAAAAAAACATTAAAAGAAGTTGTGGAAGCTCCGGCTTAGTGCCGAGCGCAAGGTAAACTGGGTAAACGACCCGTGTCGGCAATCGGTGCCAAGCAGTCGTTGGGGTCCTGAGTCATCATCGGTGTCCTGGGGCTCAGAGAGAAAAGTCAACAGCGCGCTCCCGATAAGGTGGGTTTGCCCGTGTTGAAACTGCGGCCAAAGTGCGCGCACGTACAGCGGTCAACGGGTAAACACGCAGCTCCCGATATCAGAGGAACGCGGGGGGTCTGCGAAAGAAAGCCCCGCGCTCCGCTGTCACCTGTCGCTTACCTGTGTCATGAGGCGGTCCGCACCTGTGTTCTCCTCATCCTTGAAGATGATGTCCGGGTTGTAGTTGGGCGTCAGCTCTTTGAACCTCTCCGAGGTGCGCGTGATCTTGCCCTCGTACCTGCCGCTCGCCCCCAGGGTCTTCTCGGCCACGTTGGGGCTGAACTGCTTGTAGGCGAGCGGCGTGAGTTTCCGGGGGGGGCGCCTCTTGCCGTGCCCCCGTCCCGGGCCGCAGCCCCCGGTGAGCGGACTGAGGAGCAAGACGCAGCCCAGGAGGAGGAGGAGGAGGAGGCGAAGGGGCGCCACGCGCGCGGACAGCCGCATCCCCGAGCCGCAGCTCCACGATCGCTGATCCACGGCGTACTGGGACACCCCCCTCCCACCCGGCAGCTCCTTATTTCCACGGGCGGGGCCCGGTAGCTTCTTTTCTTTAGGAATGAGCAGTTAGCGGGTCACCGACGTTCGCCATCCTCGGTGCGCAAACGCAGGGATGATGATGCGCAGGCGGCGCGCTGGATGCCGCCGGTCCTCTGCCTTCTTCGCCCGCAGAGCTTAGCAGCATAAATAGGAGCGTCCGTTTGTTTTGGCAGGCAGGTCCAAAGCTGGTCGACTGTGACCCTGGGGCGGTGCTCGGTGGCGCTCGGCGGTGCTCGGGGGCGCTTAGCGGCGCTCTCGGCGTCGGGTCTCCGTGGCTCTCGGCGCGTTCCCGTGGCGCACGGCTCACTGCAGTGGAAAGAGATCGGAGGGATCAGACCGCACCCTGCCAGTCCTGCCCTCCTGCCCTCGTGTCCCAGCCTCCCTCTCCTCCCATCGGGTCACACCGCCTGCGTGCACTACTTTTTATTACCCACCCGCTCCTCTCCCCCCTCCCTCTGCACCCTCGGACCCGGGACTCTCTCTGGCGCAGAGGCTCTGTGTGTTCGTGTGGGTGTGCGTGTGTGTTGGACGGTGCCAACGTGAATCCACCCCCCCCCCACACACACACACACGCACACACACCGTCTCTCACACACAGGCACGTGCGTGGCGCGTGGTTCCTACAGCGATATTCTAGGCTTTTTCCTCAACAAATGGTTTCCAACGCAGGCTGAAACATTCACTTTTTTTGGAAAAAGACGAAGTTCATTTTACATTTATTTATTTCCCCGGCTCCCTTTTTTTCCAAATCGACGGACACCTCGATTTTTAACAGCTTAAAATTTTTTAAAAAACTTTAGACGCAAGTACAAAATGAATAATAGTTATTCTATTTAATTCATTTTTTTTAGTTTAAATACTTACAATTGTTATAGGTAAATGATATAAATTCGTAACGATTGCTCCCTTATAGTAGTAGCAGTCACCAAAACCGAGTTTTGAACAATCGCGGTCCTCAGTGGGCTCAAAATCAATGCAAACCTTTCTGTATTTCCAAAATCGCTGCTTTTTTCCACTCTCCTGAAATCTCTTCATGTCTTTCTGTCTCAGGTTCACAATCGCTCACCAGTATGTGGGTTTTGAAGGTTTTGCTACACTTTGTCCCCTAAAGATGAGAACCTTCACCGACCCTCCATCCCTCCCGGCTCTCGCCTCTCACCTGGCGGTGCGCGCTACTGCAGTTCAGCTTCCTCCCGATAGGCGGCAGTGCTCGTGTCAAGGATCTCGGGGCTATATGAACCTTTACTGCTTCCTTATCACCTGTATTGAGGATAGTTGCTTATATAGCCTGTCTGTAATGTGGTTTACAGGTAAAACACCTATGTCACGGGTGTGAACTTCGTCACACAGAAGCATTCGATAGAGTGTCGGCTCCTCCGACCTCAGTGTGGCCGACTAGAGGGAATCTGCATGGACACATAAACCTCTATACGGTCAAAAGCTTTGTAAATATTTGAGCAAAGCTTTAACTGAATAACTCGGTCTTGATTTATTTACAGCTGCTGGTTCTGAAAAAAATGAATGCATGGATAAATGTAACAAAATGATAAAAACAATAGAAAAGCCATATTTGGAGATCAGTTGATTTATTTCATTGAAACAAGTCTGGAGGTATGGAGGGAGGGCTGTGACTGACCATCATACAAACATCCAAAAAGAGTAAGTAAGGAGGCCAAAGATCCAGCAAAGGAGCCAATGATAATATAACTTTTTTCTGGGTGCTGAGGTGTGGCCACTGAAGAGGGTGCAGCCACAACATATTTTGTTCTTTTTTGTCAGTGTTACAGAATTGCTTAACAGATTATTTTTTTTCCCAAAATATTACTTATTTATTAATATAATTCATTATTCATTCAAATACTGGTTTCCAAAGGAATTACTGGTTCCCTGTTTCATGATCAAGGTGCTTACTAAGAATTTCTCCAGTAAAAAAACATCACTGTATAAATTGTGGTTTTATTTTAAAAGAAAGCATGACCAAGTTAATGAATATTGGTAAATCCATCTCATAAAGATGCAACTGGGATTTGAAAGTTGAGCTTACTAGACCAAGTTTAAAATTTCTACCACCATAATCTACTGGGAGTGTATAAAAATAATGAGATCGGTGTTTTGCAATTTCCATGACACAAAAAAGGTGTTTTGAACTTGTAATGTGAGTCTTGACGGACATGCTGGATCAGAGCTTTGCTTCTTTGTCCATCACTTCTTAATACTTTCCCTCTATTCCTCCTCTTTAGTGTTCACAGCATTGCACAGTGGCAACAGGTATTATTATTATTATTATTATTATTATTATTATTATTATTATTATTATTATTATAATGGTTCACTAATAGAGGTTCTGAGTCAGCTGTGGAAACAGTACCACTGAGCTTTAAGCAGCAAGCTAACTGCGCAGCAGTAGCATCAGGAGGGATATGTGTCCTGCAAGAACAAGTCACAAGTAGGGAGCAGGAGCAGTGGACTACAAGGAGGGCCTGTGATGGACCTGGCCAGTCTGAGGCACAGACCACCACAGGCCTTTCCTCAGGGAGGTGACCCTAACTGCCTTATTAACATGGACAGATGGAGTTAATGCCACTATCTCTAGTCTCTGTTAAAACCTCAGTCTGACCCTAGTCAAGAGGTAGGGGAATGTAGGAGGGGTTTACTGAAGTGCAGAGCTGAACAGGCCACAGGATGAAGGGCAGTTAAGATTTTGTATTATTATTGTCATCTAGCTGATTCTTTTCTCCCAAGTAGCTTATAATGTGAGGTTTATACACTAAGCTACTTACAGTTATTTACCCATTTATACATGAGGGTATTTTTACTGTATCGGGTCAGGGTAAGTGCATTATTATGGACTACAGCAATATTTGGTTATTTGTGAAAAACATTGACATTAACCACTGTAGTACCTGACACCCCTAGACAGGAAAAAGAATGATTAGCCATGGACTCCACTTCTTGAGGTTCAGCTCTTCTATGGGCTCTACACTGGTCCACACACTTTTGTAAATCAAATATACTAAACTGATTGAAAATGTTTTGTGTTTCAAACCGACATCAAATGCATCATGTGAATGGCCATATCTCCTTTTAACACTGATGACATCAGTGAAGCTCTTGCTAGAATGAGATTTTTAAAACTGCTGATGTATGCAACTGCAGCTTCAGACAGTGAGCAATTTATGTGTTGAGTACAGATATTGTAATGGATTTTTTAAATGCAATGAAAGCTCAGTTTTTCAGTGTGTGATCAAATCATTACTGCTCACAAGGGGTCCATAGTCAAAAGCGTGACAGGCCTTTGTCTTGCCCCACTGTACTAGAATGAACCTTCTCTGCCCCTCACAGCTGCTGAATCCCTGGATGCATTCAAGAATAGTCTCAATTTCATATCTTTGTTATCCATTTCCATCCTTACAGCTTGTAAATTAGTTCTTTACCATCTGTTCCATTTATCGCTATATTTTTCTATTTTTATGTTACTTCTTTAAGCAGCTACATGAATGTGGTAGGAGGTATTAAACAGGCTCTGCTATAATAATCATTTATTTATATCTAAAGTTGTTAGTTTGTTGTGAAATGCACTTTTTGTGTAGCATGCTGCTTTTGGAGAGAATTGGCAGCTAAATGCATACATTTAAATGTTAACGTACTCATCATAGCCAAAGCACAGAGAATAAGATGGTTTTCTCTTGGACCTCGACCCACAATAAATTGCAGGTAGAACCTGAATGCGATTAAATGATTTAAATTTTTCAGGGAAAACACAATGAATTAAGTCATCTTGCAGGAGAATAACTGTCCAAAGCTGTGCAGAAGACTGAACCCTCAAAAACCAGAGATAACCTGGCCCAAAGCACCCCAAATCCACCCCTACTCCTCCAGAGCAACCACCACGGGGATTTTGTGGATTTGGGGGAAGGGGGGGGTGTAGGAATCAGTGGTCATGTGTGTTTCTTTGAATTTCTCCACAAAGGGTCTATTTTCTGTCTGAGGTGTGAATGGATGCACCACAAAGACAGAGGAATGACTGTGTCTACCCAGACTTGCTCGCCCCCTTCTTCAAGAATAGACACGGCTGGGACACACATACACTGTTCGCTGATCTTTTTTTTTTTTTTTGAAGAGGACAAACTCTCCAAATTAGCTCCTCAAATATTTACCTGGAGAAATCGGTGGTCGCTCGCTGCTTTCAGAGAGAGGGTCTACCGAAATATATTGCCGAGGTTCAGCGGTTTACATTGATTTATTTTTACGATTCGTTTATTTAGATACCATAAATATAAATGTAGATTTTGGTCGTTTTTTTTTATTTCCTCTCTGGGCACAGAGACGCAATGTGAGGAGAAAAGTCTGGAGTCACTGGTCAGTTGTGGTGTGTCTCCTTCACGCTCTCTCTGAAACTGCCCTTTGTGATATACACACTGCTCTATTCCCAGGTCACACCTCACACGCTTCCTAGTTGCTCGGTCACTCTGGCTTGGCACCACCTTGCTTCTGACACTACTTTTAAAGTGCCTACACTGGTTTAAAGTCCAAAGTGGAGGAATTTATTGTGCATATCTGAGACGAGGTGATGGCGCAGAAATAGATGGGACAGAAAAATAAGCAATAAAATCTGGGACAGACTGGATCCTGCAGTCTTCTCGAAGCATTACATGGACTGTGTTTTAAACCTGTCAGCAGGATGACGTGTTTGTTAAAAGCTGCAAAAATGCCATTCCTGCCATTAGTTGCCACCATCCTGTGTTGTGGAACACCAGGGGACCCCAGGTGTGTTTGCATGTTGGCTCATCCCACAAACTAGGTGAAGTCCAGCAGAACTAACCATGGGCTCCTGACACAGTCACCCTCTCTCCTCTGGGCCTGAAGATCACAGAGACGCGATTAGAGAGTCATAGCGTCCCGGCAAGTGTGTCCTCCTCTCCTCGAGGGACATAAATAAAGACAGCTCCCTGCAGGCCTGCCTATTGAACTTGGCTGTTGACAATGCCTCAGAAGTGGTCAGATCCAGTAAGAAATCCCTCCTGCCCTCAAGAAAAGGGACCACGTCCTTTAAAGGCAGCTAAATCAGACCAGCGTCTCTTCTCTGTCAAGCCTGTCGATGGCAGTGGTTCAGACACCAGCCCAGGCCCTTTCAGCTGAAACCCATTGATGTTGCAGAGTTATTAATTTGCCCTGTGAAATAAGAGGACACCAGGCCAAGACAGAGAGAGATGGGCGCCTTTCAAAAGATGCCAGCCGGAGTTGCCTTTCATCTGCTGGCGATGGGGCGAGCGGCCTGGGTCTTCACATGGGCACCAGGGCTGCCCACGGACTAACCAACAAAGTGCGTGCAGGAGGATGGTGGCAAGGAAGAGGAAGAGGGCAGAAATGAGGCGCATTTGACGTTCTCCTATTATTAGCTTGTAAACAACTCTGTTTTTAGTTGTTTTTTTGTTTTTTCCGGTAGTGGCGCCCATGTGGATTGCGGTGGTGCTGCTGCTCGGTCCTCTGTTTGCTCCGCTCCAGGTGCTAACGGCTGCTTCCTGGCACACGGTGGGCCACGGGCCGGTCGGCGGCTCCTACACGCAGCCCTGACGCTAACCTGCTCGCTCAAAAGGCTCTGTTTGTCCTAGGCTAGTTCCCATTCATGAAACCAAGGGAAACGTTTCCTCAAAGGCCCCCTTCAATTCACCCACCCCTCCCCCTGCCGGGATTCAGCCAGAGAGCTGAAATAAAGCTCGGCGCAAGAAGTGAAATGTGCTTTTTTTCTCTCTTTTTTTTTTTTTTTTTTTTACGACTTAGGTCGGCGAGGCACCTCCGGCGGCAGCTGAGCTGCGGGGACTCGAGGCAGCCCAGCGGGAGCAGGAAGGGAAAATAATACAAATAGAATGAAAACAGCAGCTAAAAGTGGCCCGAACTAGCTGCCTGCTAAGAAAACAAAGCGCTGCCCAGGGGCCAAGCGCACGGGCCGGGCAGCACAGGCCGGACTCGCCGCAGCCCCATCTCCCCACCTCCATCACGCTGCCAAGCAACTGTAATTGAGGCCTGCCGGCCGAAGCTCTGAATAACTCCACAAACACCACAGCCGTGGCAGCCTCAGAGGCCCTCCCCCTCCTCTGCTCGCCCTACCTCTCTCCCTTTCGCTCCCTGTCTACCCATCACTCTCCCCTTTACCTCTGCCCGTCATCCCATTCTTGCTGTCGCAGCCTCCACCATTCAGGCTGTGGCCCATTCAGGATTTTGTTCGTTTTTTTTGCTCCTTCTCCATGATGCTACATTGCTAGAGATGCCCATCCATGCACAGCCCCATTAAACTTTTGACATACTCCTGACTGGATATCTAAAACTAAGTCAGGAAGGGTGTAGACCTGAGAGTTGTGATGATGTATCACCTGGTTGACCAGGACTGAAGTGCGAACAAGACGCAATGAGGGAACCTTGTCTTTGTGTGATTGTGAACCTGATGCTTTGAGCCAAACCAGTTTTTTGTCCTTATAGTTTGACATTTTACTGCAAGGCTTCTCAACGGACTTAACCCAACAGTATTCAGATTAATTCTCATCTCTGAAGACCACACTGTGCGCAGCAATACTTATTTTTCCAGTGAAACTCCACTTAAAATGACGGGAATCCATTTTAAACAGCACAGGTAGATGTGTTCTTTGTGCAGATGTTTTGGGTTTCCACAGAACCCAACATGTGCTCTGCTTGGGCTATAGCGGTGACCCATGTTCTGACCCTGGTTCACAAACGCCTTCGGCCAGATCAGCTCAAAACCTCCGTCTTGACCAGAGCTACAAATCATCCCGTTCCACACCACAGGGACCTGTGTTCCCGGCCCCAGGTCCCAAATGGGTTCAAGGACAAGGAGGACGCAAATTGGCATGGCGAAGATGGCGAGATGAGATGGATCGCGTGTCTTCAGATGTTGGCAATGGCAAGGAGGACGAGGAAGGAGGAAGGAGATAAAAGCCTTTGGGTGCACATGTTGCGCACCGCCACTCTTTCGCCCGCTCGCCTTGCAGCTGCAGCTCTCTCTCCCGGGCAGCTCGGGGCCTGTTTTTCCTTGCACGCGTACCACAGCTGCGGTCGCTGTGGTGATGTTTCACTGCTCAGAATGGATTCAACAGCTAAAATACTTTCTTATTATATTTATATTTTACTACACCACCACTGCCCCTGCCAGCTGTGCGCTGTTACCTTTAAATAGGCTGTGACAATATGATTAAACAGCTCCAACAAAGCAACACATCAATATGTTGTTATAGGGTCACCAAGCAAATAATCCTTCATTTCGTGAACTTCCAAAATGGATTTTGCCAAATTCTGAAAGAGGCACGACAGAGGACAAGAAGTCTGAGATGAAGAGAATGAGTAAATGGGAAAATGAATGAGAAAACAGAAAAGTGCAGTCGAGTCTTTTTAATAATGAAACCTATGAAAATTGGGGGCGTTCTCTATGCAATTTTTTTTTCAAAATCGCGACCAGGTTCTGGTTGCTGCTACAGTGCACACAGGTGTTCGGTGCATGTGAACCATTGTACATCATGAGGTTGGGACTTCAGTGAGACATGCTGCTGATATCATGGTTGAGGTGAAGCCCTGTCTTTGGAAAGAGCACCAGAGGGAGGTGCTGTGAATACATGCAGCACAGAGCACCAGATCTTCATGCACCTTCTACGCTCTGGAACCTGCTGCACAGAAGATGTCTCAAACACAGCACCGACAGGTCAGGAAAACTCTCTTTATTTCTTTAGCTGATACATTTATCCAACATGATTTACAGTAGGGGTCCTTCAGGTGCAACGTGGCATCTCTAACCGCTATTTGTTCTTCTAAATCTGAACCTAAAACCCATGGGAGCTGCAGCAGCTTTTTCCTAAATTTGAGCCATTTGTGTGCATTGTGTTGTTTCCCTGTGACTTTTGCAAGAGGGAACATTTTAAAACTTGATCTGAATCTGCCCAAATACAAGAAAAAGCTGGGTGATAGTTCTAAAAAGTGAGCCTGTATTCGAGGCTACCCTCGAATGGTTGATGTCCAAGTAATGAAGCAGGGGGTCTAGCTGAGAGAGGGTAGAAGTTCTTGCTATCCTGAGGACGGTTAATAATGCTGAAAGGATGCTCTGCACTCCCAATACCATCCATCCTTTTCCTCCCTTTCCCTGTGACTCTCCATCCCGGCCCAGTGTCAGGGAAGGGGGGTGTGGCGGGGCGTGACTCAACACGTGTTGACAAGCTTAAGAAGCACAGTGCCAAAGAGAGGGAGAGAGAAAGGAGCAGAAGAGAGAGCCCAGTGCCCCAGCTCCGCTTGTTCCATCTGTTCGCATTGTCGTCTAGCGATCCTGCGGGACACCACACTCGCCTGGGCTGCGGCGCTGCTGCTGGCTTCAAAGGCACCAGGACTAGCCACAGCCGTAATTAGAGGCCCCGGGCCCAGAGCTGGGGACGGGCGAGTGGAAACTGTGCGCAAGTGCGTGCTGCCGGAGCCCAACAGAGAGAGGAGAGACAGGGAGGAGAGGAGGCGCAAGGAGCATCGACTCTGTTCTGCCCTCTTCTGACTGTCCTACGGCTGACAGCCTCAGTCGCACCTGCCGGTGAGGCACCTGGTACTGAGGTATGAAAGAGGGTCCTTAACAGGCTCAGATCCAGGTCTTTCTCCACAAACCTACAGTGGGCCTGACATCCGGGCAATGCTGTCAGGCTGAAACTGAAAACATCAGCCTGACGGCTGAATATTTATACAGTACCATGCGATCTTGCATACCTGTCAACCAGGACCAACACTCTATTGTGCTGTGAGTGTAAGCAGGTGCAATAGTGGTTAGAGCTCCAGTTCCGAGTTTGAATCCCACCTCATACTCAAATGCCCTTGAGTAAGGTACTTTCCCCAAACTGATACAATGGAAATAACCCAGCTGTATAAATAGGTTAATGATTGTAAGGTGCTTGGGAGACAAGTGTCAGCTAAATGAATTAATAACAGTAATGAAAGGGTTAATTTATCACCTGGAGGATTGAAAGAGGGAGATCACTCAGTGGGCAGATAGACTGAAACAAAAGTGACTTCAGGAAATCTAATTTTCTCAAGGGTCACTGAAAGAATCTGTCATATATTATGTTTGAGATGTACCTTTGTTTGAGGTAATGTGCTGAAATAATGTCTGTTTTCTGTCCGACAGCTGAAATGGCCACATGTACAGCATCACCGTGACTCCGGGGCTCCTTTCACCAAACTGCAACTGTGCTGTAGGCCTTTTCTAACAAGATTTTAATAATGATGAATCTTGTTCTATTTTCTGCATATTTCTTTCCATCTGCCATTAGACACATTAAGACCTATGGGAAACTGAATTGGACACTGGAGTAGCAGCTTGTGTGCTGGGAAGTGCTGGTAGACACTGGTTGAAGTGGGAAAAGAACAAGTGCTGATACTCCCCTTACTGGTAAGTTGATTTGCAGCTGGTATTGGTAATCTATTCAGTATTAAATTGTGAATTCCTGCAATGATTATAATGTACTATATGATATTTCTAAAGCTCATAATATAGTATATTTTCAAAAGGGGCACAACATTTCAAACCGATAGGAAGGTAGTATATGAGCTAATTTTCACCATAACTTTGCGCACCCTGGGTAATAACATGTAGTTGTGAGACTGTTGTGAATACTAGGCAAGTGTTACAGCATTGTTTTAGCTGGAGATCAGTTCATCCAGAGAATCTTGTTATTCAGGGGCAAAAAATGACACCAGGGACTTAGTGAGAAGTGGCTGGAGTTTCAGCCTAACTGAGAAATCCAGCTGTTATCATTTTGTGAATGTTGGTGTTATTATTTTGTGGATTTTATTACTGTGCAGTTGAATACATGCTTTAGTACAAAGTGTTGAACAATCTCATCTAGTTGTGCCACAGGGTATTTCTGTGGCACATTTCAGCCTTTCCACCGGGCAACAATAACATATCATCTAGTGGGAAATTAAATGACAATTGATTTTGGGGTTACAAGCAAACGTAAAAACTACCTGCTGCTATTTGATGATTCGGATTATTTTAATTCAAGTGCGCTTAACAAATGATATTATCCAATTATTACTTAAAAATCCAAGAAAGACAAGGAAGAGACCACAAATGGAACCTGTGACAATGCTGGCTGTTTTTAGCAGCTGGAGAGAAAAGGGAAGATCATTTCCACAACATTCCACATGTTCTGATCCTCCTCACCAAGTTGCTGTTGAGGAACCTTCTGTTCCAGTCCTGGCAGTGCTCTGCTGCTTTTCCCACTGAACGCAACCTAGATGATTCCGTGGTGGCTTGGAAATGTGGTGGAATAGAAACCTTGGAAGAAGCAAAGTTCAGCTGGACAAGCACACTGCTTCAGGCATCTCTGGAAGCCAGGTTCAACAAGGACATCAGAGGTCATCCCCTCCACCGTGAGGTGCTGTTTCACACTCTTGGGCAAACTATTAAACCTTCAAAGACAATTGTGCTAGTTTCAGCTTTAATGCTTTTACAGCTGCTACTGCAGTATCTTCTAAACATCTCTGACCTCCTCGCATTTCAGCTGAGTTTCCAGCAGCTCATGAAAACCCTCCAGTATCAGCAGAGGAATTACAAGCTGTTTTTTCCCTAATTCCATTATAGCACATAAAGCTTAAATGAATTTACTGTCATGATAATGTTTACAAAAAGGGTGTAGAGAATCATAACTTTATTCCTCACCCAAATATATGTCTGTTTTTATGATATTACAGGAATGATTATGATATCATTGGAATGTGTTGAGCCACACCTTTCGCTGGTTACAACGCAGAGCCTAAATTCCCTCTTGTCAGCCTGATAAGAGTTTCTTCAGCTCATATACTGGTTTGTTTTGTGCATATGTATCCATGTATGGATGTGCATATGTGAGAAATCTTTTCTTTTTCTTTTTTTTTTACTGGATCTTGGTGAGTCTGAGACAAGACCAAAAAACGCCCTGGTGACCTGTGTCATACCCCTGGTTTGTACACAGCAGTTAACAGTTGAACACCAAGGCATTTCTCCAGGGACCTCAATATCCAAGGAAGGAGTGAATCTAAAACACAACATGGCTGTTTTCAATGGAAACAATGGCTCACTATCATGGGGAAAATAGTTATACTCTTTGTTATTATACTGTCACAATTATCTGCAATTTTTTTTACCATTTGATACAGACAGATAATTTTTACTTTGGAAATTTAAGACTCGTACCTTGATCGATGGTACTGCAGCTGTGAATTAAACCTGGGTCTTTTGAATATGAGAAGGTGGTCCCAACCACTACGCCACCTGCTGCCCACCATGGAGAATAAGGGTTATGCATATCAAGTACAAGCATAACGTTATAAACCGTCTGTTGATCTCTAAATTAAGCAAAGCTTAGACCAGATTGACCAACGCCCCAAAAGCAACAAGCAAAAAGTGCAGCTGCTTCCAATTGCAGGACTGTTCCAAAGAGCCACACAACGTCGAGACCGTTTGTTATCACATTTTTATAGCTCTGATATGGTTTGTGGTCTCACATCTGTTGTCTTGTTTTTCTCAGATGATGTTACATCTAAGGCATCTGATTCATATAAGCCTTTTTTCATCTTGGTTGCATTGTGGCTACTGTTTGCGTGTGAAGAGTAGATTTTCGCGAAACAAAAAAAATCCTTAAAAGAGAATACTGGCAATACTTTTATGTATATGTAAGATAAACCACTGTACGTTTTGCTGTAAAAATGATTTCAAGATGCAATGCCGAAGGCAATTCAACAGTGACACCCCTGTGATGCTGTATTCAAACAGCGTAAATTATAACTGTCATTTGACTCATAAGATTCATTTCATCAAATTTACAAAAAAAAAGAAAAAGCTACATTATGGATTCATTCCCAGCCGATTTACTTGCAATACATCAGACTGAAGAGGCTTTAATAGGCGGATGGTTGAAAGGGCTTCAAAGAGAGGATATGTGATATTGCTTCATTTTGGAAACATCAACCCCCTAGCAGACCTGGAAAATAACAGTTCGCTGTGACCATAAGGAATAACAGTAGTATTAATAATAAGTAACTGCCTAGCAGTGATGAAGCATGAAGATGTCCTCTCGGGAGAGAGAGAAGGAGGAGTTATCTCTTTTTGGAAGGCACCTCTGTCCTGTCTGGGGTCAATGTTGAGAACACAGCCTGAGAAATATTTATCGTGGGGAAATGAAAATATGTTCTGTTATTGTTCGTCTGTTTATTTGTCAGACAGACAGTTACATTCACCAAGCCCCGGAAATTATCACCACTGTTTGCCTAATAACAATACTTTTTGTTACGTTTCTGAAACTTTATAGAACAGATTTAAATCCAGTGAAAATGTAACTAAACAGGCAGTGGCGGCGAGCTGATGTCACCGAGGCGAACTGCATAAACAGCAGTACAGGGCCCAGGGTAGCCGCTCTCGAGCTCAGGAAGTGTCATTGTTCCACCCGGGTACGTGCTCCTACAGCAATGACCGTTCGTGGCAGACTTTGTGACTCTCGCACCGGCTGTCGTGTCTCCCCGCCTCTCGCCACACCCGTGTTTGTGGGAGGGGAGGGTGGGTGTCTGTCCGGCGTGTTGCTGGGGCTGCTCTGATAAGCTTCTCCCTTACTGTGTGTGTGTGTGTGTGTGTGTGTGTGTGTGTGTGTGTGTGTGTGTGTGTGTGCACCCTTCCTGTCTCCATGGGCTCTCTCTATCTTCGAACCAAGTGTCCTTGCGCCGGTCCTCAGACAACCCCTCTCAGCTGAAGGTTTGCTCAAATTCTTGGTGGAGGTTGGGAGTTTCTGCACTGTCTTTAAGAGCAGCACTTGGCCTGAATTGCTTCAGTAAATACCCACCTGTTTAAACAGGTGAAAATCCATCAGTCCAAGTCCAGTTCAAGATACGCACAGAGCGTAGCATGACTGGAACCCACAACACAATGAGCGACACTGCCACTGCACCATCACGAAATTATAGAAGTAGGGCTGTATAATACAATGCATAAGAAAGCTGTAGCAGGAGCAGCGTCGCACAAAGCCCACAGCAATGCTGGGGGGATGGGGGGGTTGTTGGGGTTTCGAATTCTGAGCCTCTAATCCTGACACACTGCCTCCACCAATTAGAACTCCTTCAAAAGGCGAAAAGGGAGGAAAAAACAAAACCAGAAAGCCAGCTGGGGCATATTTAGTAACATTTTGGCAAGCTGTAATTACATGTATGGCTAACAGAGTAATTTAACTACTTTTTCCCTGCTGATTGACAAGGCGGAGAGGGGGCACTGCTGCAGCTCTGTGCTCAGATTCACGAGGAGCGCTGCTCTGAGACGGGCCGTGCAGAGAGCCCGAGTGCGGTTCAAGTGCAGAAATTTTATAGGCTGGATGTCAGAAAACAGAGGCCAAGTGTCTGGACTCTGGGACAGGACCTTCAAACCCAAAGCTTCTGGTTCCAGATGTCAGACCCAAGGTGGGACATGAGGATCGAAAGGCGAGGGAGATGAACGTCAGGGACATACGGTAACTTACAGCCTGGGTTCATCACACTAGACAGGTAGCAAGTTTATGTTCGGATCATGTTGCTCATATTCCAGTTGAAAAACCTGCAGGGAACAATTTTGCTGCCTGCAGGACATAGGCTACGATTTAAAAACAAAGTTCAAATCAAGCCTATAATAAAATGTAAATAAAAACTATAATAAATAATAAAAATTTAAGGATCAGAGAGCGTGTAAACTTATTGTTAAATAACAGCTAGAAATAATAAACTGGCCAAAATTTGCTTAAAGTACCAAGGTTCATGGACATCAGGGGCATATGTGTGTTAACCTAATTTTCAAGGTTTCGTCATTTGCCCTACAAGAAAACAGCCACAAATATTTCAATATAAACACATTCATTTATAATGGAAAGATGGACAGAAATAAAAAGTCTGGTGACGGTCATCTGCGACAGTGCAAGTTATAATTTCTTCCCTGGGTCAATATTGACCTGTGTAGTTTGAGCGGCCGAGCAGTACAGGCTCCGGTGTCTCAGCGCTCAGCACAGCACATCTCTCTGTCCAACTGCGGCCTCCTAACTCCCGTCACCCCCCCAGGCCTAGGGCTTTCCCTGCCTATCCAGCGGGTCCTTTCTCTCCCTGCGTCTCCTGCTCTCCTTCCACACCCTCTCCAAGGACAGAGAGGGCCCAGGCTGGGAGCTGGTGGCCAGCTCTGTCTCAACCAGTGGACAGGATCAACCACGGTAAACACGGCAAAACAAGCCTCTCCTTTTCTGTCTCCCAAATTAGGGAAAACGATGCCCTAAAAATACCTCGCGCTTGGCTTTGAAGGTTGCTGTTTTATTTTATTTTTTCATCCGCAGATAAAAAACATCTTTCAGCTGCACGGCATTCCAGCACCATTGAGTAATAATTCCCGCCGAAGGTGGCGGGCTGTTTGCGGAGGTCTGCGAAGGTGAAGGTAGCTTTATTATCACCTAGTCAGGGAGTGATTCAGGTCTACCAGTGGAACCCGGGATGATGGAAAAAACCAACAATACCTGCATAGAGACACGGGACACCGCAGGACAGAAAGGTATATACACATATGGATATTTTGGTGAGTCATAAATTTGAAAGATCGTTCTTTAATCGAGGATAGGTGCTGACAGAAAGAGCCCCTCTGTACATATACAGTCTTAACTCGATTAGCACTCCAGATGACTTCTTGAGAAATGGCGCACTTAACAAAACAGCGCTATACTGCATGAGGTCATTAATACAGTTTATTGCATAAATGGAGCTTGAAAACTGCGCATGCACAACATCATGCAGTAAAAGTTAGTTACACGTAATAATACCAAATACATGAAAAAAAAACTATTTTATGGATAACAAATATAAAATTTCCTAATATTTGTTTTAAAATTTTGTTTTTTTTTTTAACCATAATAATGTAAATTATTAAATGAATCAAAGATTGCCATCTCAAAATACTGCTATAGGATGTAGCACTGATCGAGGTATTGTTGAATACACACGTATCACTGTGGAGCACAGCCGTGGAATGGTATGGTGCTCAAAAATTTCCACACCTAAATCTGTTTTGTCATATCACCGACGCCGATCAGACGATATGTGATAGATACAGAGTTCTGGTTCAAAGGTGCAGTAGTTTACTGGTGTTGGGCCTGCCGTTCTTACAAAACCAACAGAACAGCCCAGTCTGACAAATGTCCAGACAGTAGGGGAAAACTAAACGTTCCGGAAAGCTCCCTGTCGAGAGGGCATGCTGTTTATTCCCCTGAAACACAGCAACTGCACCAAAACAACACAACAACAAAACAACGCACGCCTCAGACACACACATCCCGTTAGAAAAAAAAACAATTGCAACAACACCCAAATCCCACTGAACTGCTCCCGTCCCCAACCCTTCATTTCCCCCCAGGATGTGACAATGTATAATCACACTGGGGGTAACCCGACCGCGGGGACGGCCACTGTGCTTTATTACTGGCAATAATTGCAACACTTCCCAGCGCCGAGGAGAGGGGGCTGCCGGGCCCGGAGGGCCCCGCTCTTCCGGCCAGCTTCTCATCCAGTACCACCAAAGAATCCCTGGCTCTTCAGGAGTAAACTTGTGCAATCTGAAGGCACTTGCTTATAATCAGATTGTCATGGGGCATCCCAGTGCAGCTCTGCTGGAACCACAGGGCTGTGAAGGAAGTGAAAATGCAGCTGAGGGAATCCCAGTGGATGAAAAGGTTCATTACTATCCATTTTGGATGGCCACCCCTGAGGTTGCTTTTTTCAGTGTGAGATGCTGGTATATTTTAGCTTTAATTTAAACAGACAGCCAGTGGACAGCTATTTTTTGGTTTCTTCTCCTGCATGCGCTTCTTTATCTCTCGCTCGCTTGCCATGCCTTTCTCATCAGATGTGAAGTTCAGGAGTGCTGTCCCAGCTTCCCACAAGGGAATGTACTCTCCCACCACAAGGCTGACAAGCCAGCCCCCAAACAGCCTACAGCATCCCAACATTAAACAAAACTCTCGAAAGGGAAAAAAAATGAACAAAATAGTGAAAAAAGGGGGGAAAAGCGATGGATTTTCTAATCCGGCCTTTATTGAGGTTCCTGGTTTCAGCATCGCAACCTTTTTTATGTGCGAGAAGCCTTCTCTGTAATTTCCCCACCGCCACCAGCAGACCGGCTTGTAATAAACAGAGCTCTATTTCGGGATTCTCTGTAATAATGGCCTCTTTCCCTTTCTTGTCAGATTAATGCACTTATCCACTGTTAAGGCAGCGGTGCAGGTTGTGGACAGGGTGGACAGGGGTGGGGGTGGGCCAAGAGGGTGGGTTGGCTGCTGTTAAAACCACAGGATGCGGGGACACAGACAGTAAATGCAGATCTTCTCCCTCAACAGGCCTCAGCCAAACTGTCCACCGCAGAAGCCAGCCCTGCGTATGACGATGTTGCTGGACATGGAAATGGAAACAGAGAGCAGAGCAAAGCAGAGTGCGCCAGGTGAGCCATACTGAGCCGCTAGAATTTCTACCAGGCTTGAGGTTCTCTAAATGAGTCTTTTAGGCTTGTTCAACCAAATCAAAAGAGACGTTTACAAATATGTTTTACATACAGAGGTGATTCAGAGAATTAGCATTTATTTTTTCCATTTCAAGCACTAACCCAAGATGTCACATTTCAGGCATCACCTGTGAGACAGGCAGACTCCAGCTTCTAATGGAAGGCCTTCTGTGGTCACAGTGCTGGAAACAGTGGTGTCTTATCTTCTTCCAGCTGCGAACACTGAGGATGGAGAGGTAGACACCTTCCATGTAGGGGGAGGCCTGGATCCTCAATTGACTGGACACCTTTATATGTGCCGGAACACCAAGCCAAAAGCCAAGCCAGAAGGTTGAGACATTCAGCACAACAGGTGAAATGCTCACTGGAGCGATCCAGAGCGCACAGTGATCACACGCCTTCGGTCATGGGCATAAACACCACCCACACATGCACGGGATCTAGAAAACAGCACAAAAACAACACCAAACAGAAAAATTCAGATGACTCAGACAATGGGAAAAGTACCGAAAAATTTGAAGGGAGGACAAATTTTTAAATTATGATATTTGTCTAAGATTCCCAGAACAGCACCTCTCCCTCTCTCCTGCTTCCACACCTTCAGAAAAAAACGGCTCTTAGCGGAACAGGCCGTTTCAAGTGCTCTAATTAAACGGTGAAACTTTTTATGTTGAAATAAAGCATACAAAGGGAGTTTTAAAATTTTATTTTTGCCTTAAAACTCGTCTTGGCATACACAGAAAAAAAAAAAAAAAAAAAAAAAAAGGTTTTGGTGGAAAGCTTTCAGTGAGACTACACCTTGAGTTAATTTTATCTTTGTCCTGGCAGATAGAAGAATTTCCATGCCCTCTGCTTTCGGGACAGACGCATTGTCCGCTGCGGCTGTCCTCGAGTATTTCGCGGTCATCGGTAAAGTTATCGTAAAAACCCTCGTGGGCCTTGCTTTAATTTACCCTTAATTGGAAGAGTGGCCCCGCCCCTCCTCCTCCCAGAGCAAATTCCAGCGGTCGCAGCGCAGCGCGCGGTCAGCCTCCCTAATACAGCAGCAGCTGATTTTCTCCAAAAAATGAGGGAAAAAAGTGAAAAACACACTCTTGTTGCATGACAGAATCCCTCCCAACCAAGACTTGTCCTTTAATACCGAGGCCCTTTGAAGTGGCTACCCCACGATTGCACATTGAGAAAAGCCAACCGCACTGCAGAGACAGTGCTAATTATACGCTGAGAGTACGTGTGTGTCTCTATGTGCGCGAGGAATGCAGTAACTATTGCAGTAAACTCCAAATTCTAAATGACATGTCTGGATGTGTCAACGTCCTCCTCTCGGAGGAAGATAGAGATGGCTGGGAGTGAGACGGAGGCAAAGCGTTTGCACACCGGATCCCGACAAAATTACAGTCAGATCCGTGAGTCAAAGCCGGGTTTCTGGCTGACTTTTCTGCAGGAACCTAATGTGACCAATTCAGTGTAAACATGGTCAGAAGGACCTTAAAAGTCTGACGTTCTCCCCGATTACAGGCCATTAGGCCCTGAGTCACTTCTCCGTGGCCAGCAGTCTCACGGTTGACAAGGATCCTGTTTATACACACAAAGTCTGAAAGTGTTTGTAAGAGTTCCATGAGTGAAAACACATTGGATTGATCGTATCGCTGTCTTTTTAGATCTTTTCATTCCCAAAAATCAGCACAGGTACAGATTCTTAAAGCAACACAGACCTGTTGCGATGATGTGAGCCAAGCAGCCTTGAGGACATGTAGAATACACAGCTGAAATGTGGAGCTGGGAAGTCCAGAGGTTCAGATGTAATAATAATTATGCCAATCCAAAAAAATCAACATTTTCCTTACTCTGCCCTTTTTGTACCTTCTTATTAGCAGTATTTCCTAAGTCCTTTTGGGGTTTTAGGCATTTTGGTCTGCTATATTACACAAGCATTGCCTCCAGCTGGTGAAAAAAAAATACTTTAAAAGTCTTTTTCAGTTTAGGAACCAGCATATTATCAGAGAAAAATAGCCACAGCTCTGTTTCCTGGAGTGTTTCACACTTTATCACGTCTTCACCATCTCATTTCAAAACATGACAAAACCACATCATTTTCCATAAATATAAAGCTAAACTCTGAGGACAGTATCCTCTGGTTCTGGATGATCCAGCCATCTCCTTTTCCTCCCCATTCACCGTCTTCTTCCATTACAGCCTTTGGCAGGAGGACGACCCACAAGCAGAGCTCTACATTACTATCAGCAGGATATGGTACGGCGAAAGGGTTAAATCTGTTGAACTCTCAGACAATGGATGACTGGGCTGAACAGGAAACAGAGTGCCCCCCCGATACACACACACACACCATATACAAAAAGGGCCCATGTTTCAACCTCAACCTCTGGGCATTCCTGGTTTTCCAGCTCCCCAGCTCCAGAATTTTCAGCAAAGTCCAGACCAAAAAAAAAAAATAAAAAATATATATATATATATATATATATATATATATATATATATATATATATTTTTTTTTTTTTTTACATACTATATATATATAGTATGTAGCTTTATATTTCATCATGGAGATATGTCAATAGATAATCTATAACTACAATGGTTCTGTTCAATATGTCTGGCACAAGTTGAAATCTAGAAGTTGCCCAGCAGGTGTGTGAGACCCAGTCTATCACAGCAACTGAAAAGAATTCTCAGTAACTTACAGTGTTTACCGTTTCACAGAAAATTATGTGTAAAAATTTTCCAGAACCAGCGAGGGTTTACCACCTTTCTGAAGTGTAGTAAAGTATTTTTCCTCACCAGTTTCTAAACTTCTAGAGTCCCTATTGACTTTTTCTGAAATTACATTTCCTGAATTCCACATCCAAAATGTCATCTCTTCTAGAAAAGTATGACTCCCAGTGTGAGACACAGCCAAGCTTAGTAAAACATAGTTCCCACCACCTTAGGGCAAATCTAACCCTAAATCTGAGGACCTGTTCACCTTTACATGAGCAGCACTACTTGACATGTTGACAGAAAACAGCACTGAACCATTCTGGTGGTGCTGTTTAGATATGGAAGAACACCATGTTCTCGCTTCAGCTTTTAATAATTCGACTGAAGTCATTATTTTGTACAGCACAAAACTTTTCAGGTGTGTTCAGGTGTACCTGCATCAGTAACTATGGAGTAACTCTCACTGTCGTGACCCATACAAACTTCCCTGCAGCACATTACACCTTTGAACACCTGCTATCCAGAGGGCTGCAAAAGTTACTCACCCTGAAAGGGTCACCTTCAACTCTCATGACAACATGTCCATCTCTGACAAAGAAAAATAGATTTGGGATACAGTGGGGTTTCTCACAATGCAAACAGACCCTTTTGTTCCAACGGGAGGGGTGAGGGCCTCAGACTCAACTCAGTTAACTCGGTTAGGTCACGTCCCTCACGTCCCCCCGCCGTGGGCCACAACCTTCTCTCCACCCACCATTGTGCCCTACACACACCATCTTGGTTGCTAAGCTAATGAGTTAATAAAAGATGATTTACAGTGATTTTATCTGTTTATGCAGACGGATTTTTTTTCTGAAACAACAGGTCCAACACTGCTCAAGGAAAGAACAGCAGGCTCTCTCCTGGGAAGAAGATTCCCTCGTCTCTCCTTGTGTGCCCTTACCTACACCTTCACCCATAGCATCAGCCTTTCCAAACCGCTGTGGCGCCACGGCTGGTGGACACTGGAGCACAGCTCTGGGTGAACCGCTAGCCTCCCTCCACCCCCTGGGCCAGGCTGTGCCCATTGCCTGCGCTCCCGCGCTCTGCCATGCATGGCTTACCAGCCACAAGGAAGTGAAAAAAGAGGAGTCTAAATTAAGTGCCCTCTCATTCCCAGCATTTCATGGTTTGGTTAAAAGCAGGGTGCCAGATGATTCACATTTTATAAGCCTTCCCTTGTGGTGGACTGCGTCACCCTGGCGCTCAGACCGCTCCCTTCAATCACTCACACCTCTCCCTGCCCTCCCTCCACCCCATCCATTGGAGCAAGAACCACCTGACCCCACTACCAGTTTTCTGTGATGATCAGCATCCTGGGTCTAGTTGTGAGCATTGGACTGGATCTGTCCACGGTGACATTCAGCAAGGAATCCTTGGTCAGATGTGGAGGTGAGGCAGGAGCCACAGTCCACAGTACTCAGCTCAAAACTCCAGATCCAAAGAAGAGCTATGAGGAGGTCTTTGGTCTCACTGTGCTCCAGTCCAGTCCCTGTAAAAGAAGGATTTTTCTGTCGCAACAGTCTTTATATATCAATACCTTCCAGCAAAAACCAGCAAAAAATTTAATATTTCTATTACATCTATGAAGTTTCTCCAAGCCCCATCCCAAACATGTAGCATCACTTAAAAACATTGAACGTTCCATAGATCTCTCTGATTGGAACAAGTCCAGTTTTGAAGGACACCTGTAGATAAAAATGAATGGCTGGGTCTCATGGGGACAAAGACTACATTCATCTACCTCCTATCATCAGGTATATACAGTGCACACTTTTATGGTTCTATCTATGTAAGCGCACACGCTCTTCTATATGAAATAGTTGGTATATTTTTCTTGAAAGATCAATCATGTAATTTTCCTTGAAATTAACATTAGATTATAAAACATAACTGTGTGTGGATTCTGACTGGTGAGCTGAGCAATGGCTCCCAATGGCCTCTCTAACATATTCTTCAAAGAGAAACGCGGGAAATGAAACATCCAGACAAAAATACAAGCCTACAAGCCCAAAGGGCCCATTACACCCCTGCAGTACAATGTCTGAGGCTTCCGGGGAAAAAAATGGAGGAAGGAAAATAGCCAAAACGACAGAGAACGTCGAATGAAGGGAATGACATTTCTCTAAGTGAGTCTGACAGCGAGCACGGCTCCAACTGCTGCCCTTTATCATTTCCTCATCATGGCCGCCGTAGGCCTGGCATATGCGGCCAGGAAAAACACAGTACGCCAGGATACTGGACAGCTTGCGTGGGAGGAGCATGCAGTGGCGGGAGACCAGACAGACGCCGCCGTGCAAACTGTCCAAAGAGTGTTTGCCTGCCACTCATACACACTCACACACGCTCAGGACACGAGGCCTCGCTATGCTGTCCTTTCTGGTAAACCGCAAATTCATTTTGCTGCTAAAACTGAAAGGAGGACATTTCTTTCAGCAGGAAGTGACACTTAGGGATGTGAATGACTTCGCAGTCTGAGGAGGATGGAAAGATCAGGAATGTCTTCCTAGTATCATGGTGTCTGGACTTGGGGTTTTTGAACAGTGGCCAGTGGAGCCATGGAGCAACAGGTGTACATCATAGCTCAGTCTGGGAGTCAACAGCTCTCTCTACTGGCGCAGTGATGGAGCTGCGCTCGCTTCTAAGTAACAGCGCTCTGCAGGTCCAGCAGTGCATGTCCACAGAGCAGACAACACACCTGCTGTACGTTCCACTGAAACATGCTTTAAATAAATATGACTCACAGGTCCAACCCCCACTCCATCTCATCGTGATGAGATGGAGTTTGGACAACTGAACTGGCTCATAAAAGTTGAGCAATATGGGGTGGCTGTGGAGAATTCCAGCTTATCAGAGGAATTGCTTGTAAGACAAAGGTAAAATAAAGGTAAAGCAGTCTAGAAGAACAAGAAAAACAAAACCAAGCTTTGTGTACTGCTTCCTCTAGTTCTGAGATTGTTGTGGATCACATGGTTCACTGCAAAAGGACTCTGTCTATAAAAATCATGAGACACTGAGTCTTAAAGTACCGTCTTAGTCCTAATTCATTTATCCAAAGTGATTTAAAATTGTATTTAAAATAATGTATCCATTTGTGCCTTCAACTTGCAACGGCCAAAACCTGTGGTCCCATATATGTTGATGGAAATTAACCCTCAGTTGTGTTAATCTCAGAATAACCACTGCTGATCTGTTAGTAGTTACGGATTTAAACACCAGGTCCATTTAATAAAAACCTCATCTTTATCATCTTTGCCACCAGAGGGCACAACGGCTGATGGGACTTCTTGGAACACGCACGCCCCAAAATAATACCTAATCTAATATCACGCACCTGTGCCTACACAGATTTTGCACTTGCACATACACATGTGAATAAATTCATTCTCACCCCGTCAGCCTTGTGAAGAGGGACATACAAAAATGGACTCATTAGCAAGAACTTTCAGCCGAAATATTTTTAAGTGAGGTCCAAAATCAGGACCTGTGAAGATGCAGGTAGGGTGGATGAGCAACCTAACTGGTACACCTGTCAGCGTCACTTGCAAACTCCAGCTGCAGAGACCTATAGAATCCGCTGTGCTCACGTGACACACAGAGGTCCTCGGAGCAGTCCTTAGTCGAGGAGTAGGGTGGGCGTGGCTAGCATGCGGTTAGGAGGAAGAATTGGAAGTATGCTGCCACTGTGGTGCTGGTTGCACTGCGGGCACTGGGTTTTCTGAACCACTGCTGTCCAGACCACATCTCTCCATCCCTCTATCCATCTCCCTCTCTCTCCCTTTCCTCTTCTTTCTAACCATTTTGACTATAAAATGTTCCCTAACTGAGCCCTACTCCACCCTTCAGTAAGAACGTATATCAACGCGAAACCACCCTCAACACCCCTGCTAGTCCCACACTTTGGCAAAAAAAAAAAGTCAACTAAAGATCTGGCTTCTCCTGCTTCAGAGGAGAACCACACTACTCACTCCTCTAAAGCATTATGCTGGAGAAAACCCCTGTTTATTGAACACCACATTTCTTGAATGTAATTAAAATAGGAAGATGACTGGAAAAGTGATGAGTTGATGGAGATGAACTTACGGGAGAGAGGAGTCCATCTCTGGACTTTGATCAAAATGCAAAATTTGCAGGACATGAATTCTTTGTGACCCACCTGTGACAGGAAAGAATAGTGTACAGCTAAATATATTAACTGCAGTACAGCAGATCATATGCAAACTAATTCGAGCTCTGCCAGTGTGCAGGGTTTTATGTAAAATTCTATAATTATATAAAAATTATATAAAGGCTGTCAAAGAAACCAGCAAATTACACTATCCAAGTCCTGGCTCTGAAGAGACAAAAAGCCAAAGTGGGACAAAGCAGTCGCTTGATCTCATAAACATGGGCTACAACTGACTATGTATTATAAAAGTTCTGAAATCTGAATGATTAAAAAAATCCACAGAGCTGAGAATAACACAAATAGCATTTACATTCCCTGTCAAAGGTTTCCATAACAAAAATATAATGACACAATAACATTTCTGAAAAATGTACATTAATTCCTCATTTTTAAGCTCTGGATCTAACAACTTTTAAACACCATACAGCGGTTATTTATTATTAGATTAAACTCATCACTGTAAAGGGAAGCATATTTCTTAATATTTGTTAGTATTAATTGGACAACTTTAAAAAAATGAGTCTGTAATGATTTCGTGAGCGCTGTGTTTGGATGAGCCAGGTCTTCTAATAAAATATATTGCTGCTTTCCATTCTCTGTGCTACACCAGTTTGCACATGTTTATGAACATAATCCTGGCCTAAGATGAGGCCTCTTCAGTTAAATACCACTGACCTGTATGTGGGGGGCTTGGAAAGTTACCTACTGTGTGAGAAGATTCTTTAAGTGTATAGAGCAGTATGTAGAAAAGAATGTTTATAAAATATATAAATGAAATATATTCTAATAATAGCGTGAAATAACTTTGTGCAATATACCCTAACTTAAGAAAAAAGTTATTCAGTGTCCACTGACAAAATGAGATCTTAATAAATTATATTCTCGAGTGAAAAAAACTAATTTATGGTGACATATAGCAAAGTTCCATAGGAATTTTATTTAAGAATAACTTACGAATGAAGGAAACTTGTAAAAGGCACTCACCAAACTAATAAGGAGGTGTGATGTATAGAAACTACCAGTACAATGTTCTCAAATTCCATTTGCTCTTTCGACAGACTGCTCAAAGCCACTTTCTACAAATCTCACTGAAGATACCATCTCTATGTAATATTTGCATCAATACACAAACCTATATTTTAATTCTGCCACTTAATACCAAATGGTCAATGGTGTTAAAGTGACTCATAAGTTGTCTGTGTGGCAGAATAGGTGCCTTAGTGCAAAATTGTAATGAATTACATATTATTCCTTTTATTTTTACTCATTACCTCCAAAACTGCGACTACAATTATGTCACTGCTTGAGAAATGCAACTTATTTGACTGTTCGTTGTATTACTCAAAATAGAACATTTATATATAAATTAAAAAAATAAAAAATTGAATTAAATTAAAAACAGGCACGTACAGTCTAACTTGTGCAAGCGATTTCATCCATCAGCCCCGCCCCCTCCCCACCTTTCTATTTGCTGTACATGTTTGAATTATTTCAATAAGCGATAGAAAGTGCTGATATACTGGTTTGTGTTATGTGATGTAAAGACTTTATCCTGGCAAATGCATCACAAAGGTTTTCTATAATTCAAAACGAAAAGTCAAATGTTATACTTTTAGGAATAAACGTTACTGTGACGTTTCTCTCTGTCTGCGAAATCCAACTTGTTTATAATGCCGAAAGGTTACGTAACGGAACAGATTCGTTATATACTCGTACACGGGGTTTTCAATTGTAAAGCGATTTCAGTTATTTTTAATTTCAGTTGTAATCCCGTCCAAACATATATAGTTTAAAATATGGACAGTTAAATCGGGCGAAATTATTTACACAGTCATAGAATGCTCCCTGAAGTAAGAAAGCAAAACGGAGCGACTGGCTCTGTGCTGATATTAAACGAATGTGTAAAAGTGGATTTTATTCACTTGAATCACTTGGTTTAAATGTTTGCAATGGTAATATTGTATTTATAACAACGTAGCAAGCTCAGACGTTGGTTTAGAGAAAGAAATGAAGTCGCAAGATATTTAAATATGTAAGACTACGCAAAATGAGGTCGATTTGCCAGGACAAACTGAGCAAGCAGACGAATGCGGAGCCGAAATAGCTCAGTTGGGAGAGCGTTAGACTGAAGATCTAAAGGTCCCTGGTTCGATCCCGGGTTTCGGCATGTGTTGGCGGCCTCTAGTGGGCTGACCGTCCCTTACTTTTATGGAAAGGCTTTTGTATTTAGAGTTATGAGGGAAAGTGTTGAAACGTTTGAATTTTTAAAGAGAGGTTGGCGAAAATATTCTAACGTCTCAGGCGCAACTCATGGATGCCGCCAAGGGGTGGGATAAGGGATTACATTTACATGCAGAGATAGGGAATTTAAATACTTTTTTTTTTTACCTTTGAGAGAACTGCGTGTGTCTGTACGGAGCGAGCATTGACCCCGTGGTTTACATGCGCATGTGGTAGCTTTAGAACTAACTGGGCCCATTAGTAAACTGAATCTTGAGGTGAATGAGCAAAACTACCACGTGTTTTTTTCCCCCCACAATAAAACTTCTTGCTGCTTATGTTTGAGCTATGAAAGCCCTCCTAGAATCTTCATTTCATGTTTTCAAAGTTGTTCGGGAAATAATTTGGGAGTCTTGTTGCCACAGAAGGTTAACTGTTGTCTCATCTGGCCCGCTTGCTGCCACTGTAACATTTACTAGGATAAGATGTTCAAAAGCAAATGATTGGATTATTGTAATTTTACATATTTATATATTTACAAATATATAAATATAATGGATTATTTACGATGGTGCAATGAAGATGTAATAGTCATGCAATGATATCGTAATGACACGTGTTCATGATTTAACTTATGAAAGCACTGCTCGTGGTGCTTTTTTTTTTTGCAACTTTAATCACATTCATGTTTTCTTTATGCTGCTAATCTTTATTATTTATAGCAGAAGGACTGGGGTTCAATTCAACAGGACACAGAAACGCACCGAAATTAAATGTCCCGGATAACGTCCCTTTCGAATGACGTAGGTACTGTTAATTTCGTAGCTACGCCTTAGTCCCGGGTTGCCAGAGGTAGTTTTATCACCCGCGGAATTAAATGATAGATAGATAGATAGATAGATAGATAGATAGATAGATAGATAGATAGATAGATAATTCCTAATTGTAAGTAAACCACGATAACAAGTTTAATAACCGAACGAGGTAGCACAGACAACGTTAAAAATGTTATTCCCATTCTTCTTTATTCAAGATTTTTGTTCCTTGATAAATTGGTTCTTTGTTGCTGTGTGGCAAATTACGAATGCTTGTGTAAGGGGGGGGGGGTACGATACACGGTCACAAATAATTGATTTTTTTATATCACCAATTATTTTTAAAAAAAGGCAGCTCATCTGGCAACCCATCCTGTGTCGCACCTCCCTTGACTCCTCCTCCTGCTCCACCACTGCGGGGGGGGGGGGGGTTCTTTTTGTCTCTCAGGTTTGAACGGGTTTCGCCGCGCGAGTGTCTGGGTTTGGTATCTGCTCAGTGAACGTTATGTAGAAAAGGTATGTGTGCTATTTTATTTCATTTTTTTTTGCTGCGTGAGTGCGACATTGTAAAATATTAGGTGTTGGGACGCACTCTGTGCGAGCTGTGTTCATCTATCAGGAAAATGAATGTCCCTACGTCCTCTGCTGTCTTGTCACTCATTCTCCCTGTTTTATGTCTCTCTTTGAGGGAGCGCTTTTTATTTTCTGTGTAATTCGCTAAAGGCTCCGGTGCCGACTTGCAAATAAACCGTAATTCGCGGAGAAATGTTCCCGTTTGGCTGTCGCGTGCTGCGCTGGATGTGCGTGGTACGTCGCGAGCTCCGTGCTGATGCGTGGAAACGCGTGCGCGCGCGTTATGCAATGGCTGTCGCGGTCGTGCCGTCGGTTTGAGGTGTGAACGATTTTTATTTTTTTTTTGTCCAAGTGGAACGAACAGGTGAGTGACCGGGGTGGATGTGGCGCGTCAGGTTGTGTACTTGGTTTCGGAAGCGGTTTACTATCCGTTCCTGAATTATCCTGAATTATTTGCAAATGTGCGGTTTAACCGCTTCATTTGGTTATTTTCCAGTTAAGGGGATTACAGATGGCTGGGCACAGGATTTCACCCCCCCCACACACACACACACACACACACAGCACTAGAGATTCATTTTTTTGGGGGGGGCGTCCACATTAATGTACATCACAATTTCATTGTCTTAGTTACCTGTACCGTGTGTCGGCACCTTTCTCTAGGTTCTGTGCTAACTTACATTTTGCGCACTGACGTTTGTACATAACCTTAGGATGTTTTTCTGTCTTTGCTTATACATTCCTCTGTTTACCTTGGATTTATTTTTAGCTTGAATTTCACTGTAATTGGAGTATATTGGTTCTATTAATGTGCATAAACATGTTGACTCACGTTAGGTTTGTGTGTTGGAATCCATAGGGAGCAGGTGTTAAAGTAGTTAAAGCTGTCTTTTGCCTGAAGGACCTAGATTCACAATTTTGCCTCCTGCTGAAGGTACCCTGGTATAAGGTACTTGTTCTAAATTAGACTGGTAAAAACTACCCGGTTAATAAGATTGGTAGATTAGTGTAAGTAATAAAAGGACTACTGCTTCAAAGGGGATCCCACATCCTAACCTTCAGCATAAGCATCAGTCATATCTTACATTAGTTTGGAGAGAAACACTGGCTAAGTAATGTTTATTTGGAACACCACTAGGTTATGGTGCCTGGGTGAGAACCTGAAACATGAACTAATATTCTCCACAGGGAGCCATAATGGTCAAATGCCTGTGTCTGTGAAGGAATTCCTTAAGCTGTGAGTTACAAACAAGTTCTCCATATTTTGTCCTCTTTCCATGTCAGGTTTGCCAGTAGAACCTCATTTGACCCTGTTCCTTTTTCCATCCACTTTGTCAGTCTCAAGCTTGAGTAAGTTTCCTCATGTCTGCTTCTCCCAGCACATTGCAGCTGTAATCTGAGTTTGCAGACACTTCCTCTAAAACAATTCTGCCCATACCTCACACCGCATTCTACACCTGGTGGGAGGTCTCATGTCCCCTGCGTCTCATTTGTCTCTATTCTCACCCGGGTTTTTTGGACCAACTTCTGTTTCAATGCCCTGATGTAAATATACATATATCCAATAATCTGATATGGTTATTATGTGTTCGGTATTTAAATAACATTTAAATAGGCCGCTAATGAACACCATGAAAATATTGATGTCAGATAAACTAGCTTTTCATCTGTCCTGTGATATACTTCTATATACAAGGAATTATATGTTACTTTGGAAAATTTTTCTAAGTAATTGTAAGATGTCTGTCACTACTGGCTGCTGGTTTTCTCACCTACCATTTTAAGGCCACCACACCTGCATAATCTCTTGTGGTATAACGCAACAGGGGCAGCTGAGGGAGTCGCGTTACCTGTTTTGCACGTCAGGTTATGCTGAGGAACAACATTAGGTAAATGAATGTAAGAGACTAGGTCAACACAGTAGGTAGAGATCAGAGGTTGCCTGGTTTACTGCTGAGAGAAAATCAAATGTAGACAATTTTATTTGGTGTATGGTGATTGGTTTTAACAGATTATGATTGCTGTTATGTGATAAATTTAAGTCACAATTGTGTAAACTGTTTTACAGGCCTTGCATTGAGCTGCTGTTCTCACCATCAACACATTTGAAAACTTGATCTTTAAAAGTGACATTTATATGGATTTAAACCAGAGTTCTACAGTAGGTGGTTTAAAGTATCAGTCTGCTGGTATCAGGAATTGGTGTTAATGTACATATCCATTTATACATTTTTTTGGCAGTCTTTTTTTTTTTTTCCCTCCCCCCTCAGGCAACTTCTAACTCTAAGTATACAGAAGTCCAGCAACAGAAGAGCTTGAGATCTTCTTTGTCCGTATGTTTGGTTTGGCAAATTTTTACGCCGGATGCCCTTCCCTCTCCATTTATCCGGGCTTGGGACCGGCACAAAGAAATACACTAGTTTGTGGATCCCCTTGTGGCTTGATTAACAGAAGAGCTTGAGATACAGACCCATAATTATTAAAGCACAGCTTATTTGTTTAAACCAACTTTTTTTCTAGGAATGGAATATTAATTTATTACCATAATTTTCTGGCACCCATATTCAAATGGCTGCTTGTAGAAGTGACAGGACCAGCAAAATTGCATTGATCAAAGTTACAGCTGGTAAAGAAGCAACTTGCGAGGCTCTCAGCAGTTTGGTAGGAAAAGTGATCCGATTAATTTTGAATCTCTTTTTGTTGTGGAAAAACACGTAGGTGTGTTCTTGTAGCTTTAAACATTGGTTGGTTGCGTGCACTTCCTTTCACTGAATGTTGACATCATGGTATTTTTGTCCATTCCAGTAAATATCTGCAATCAATTCCATCAGGATTGAGTCACCCTGACTCAGTCACTTTTAGGTGGCTACCCATACCAAGTTTTTCTCATTGACATGGGATAAACATTTCCCAGTTACAGTATTTCTCTGTGCTTGAGCCATTAATCAAAGTTTTCAGGGGTGCAGAATACTTTTTCTAGTATCTAGTTTTTCAGCTGCAAGTTGGCAGTTCTAATTATTATGCCACCTGCTGACCATAGTGCTTACAGAAATTTTTTTTTAAAAGCAATTCTTGAATGACAAGATGAAGACCTATATTTTTAGCATAGAAAGGTGCATGCTGGGAGAGATGGATGGGGGAACAGGGTCAGTATAGAGTGGAGAGTGGGAGGATCTAATTCTTTCTGATGTTTTCAGGTTGCTGGAAGGCCAGTGGCTGTTGTTAGTGCTGTGAGATATGTGACCGGGAGGGTTCTTTTGCTGAGTCATGTGGTGATACTTTCCTCAGCATTGGCACGCTCCCCCTGTTTGTCATAAGTTTTTTTTTTTTTTTTTTTTTTTTTTTTTTTAACTACATTTTGTAAGGTTTTAGAGGTTATTAAACAAAGCAGTAAATAGTCCTGATAACTTTTAAGTCTGCTCTAAAGTTCCCACCACTTTGGGGTTATGTTACTGAGATGTACCTCTGCTCTTCTTACTCTTTCCATTTGTCTGTTTTCTCTGCTTGAATACATACAGTATGTCCTTCTATGTTTTTTTTTTTTTTTTTAAAGGTTTTGTGAGGGTCTGTAGTCGTGATTCCAGGAATACTCGGGGTTTCCTTTTAATTTTTTTTTTTTTTTTTAGGTACACCTCTGAGTTTGCAGCGAACTGGCCAATAGTTCCTCAACAACAGCCTTCCGGGGCAGGATTAACCACCGTGGCAGCGGCCCCCTTCTCTTCTTCCTTGGCCGAGTCTGAGTGGGGGGCCTGGCTTTCCATACTTTGGCCTCGAAGATGTTTGAAGTGAAGCCCATAAGGATGGAGAAGAACTCCAGCAATGGCCCTGGTGAGTCCCTATAAGGAACTGTAGTCCTCATTCACCCTCATCTGACAACTCCTATGGCTGTACTAAATGTCAAAGGTCACCATGGAATAAAAAGTGATGCTTGAGCACTTCCATCCTTGCATGCCTTGGGAGAAAGCAGCTGGCTAAAGTTAGCCTTTGTCCCACTGAACCACATGACCAGCCAGCTGGAATGATGTACAGACCTAGCAGAGGAAGCACACACTCACTTCTGCCATCATTCCCTGCATACACAAACACCAACACCCCAGTGATTCTGTTCAGATTTATCAGAGTGTGACATTTGTACTTTAGTGGATGCAATTTGTTATGTAACACTGCAGGTCACTGCCTCCTGCTATAGCCCTGACTTGTACACCCACACATGTAGCAGTGTGGAGACAATCTGAATAGACATCCTGTCTGTTATGCAAAATGAGTTACCGTGACAGAGCTGCCAGGCTTTAGGCCATTTTGATTCTGCAGTTCTGTGATGTCAGTTCATTCAGAGAGTCTTTCCTTGCACTCAGATGGTGGTGGTGGTGGGATGGACCATAGACCAAAAACACTCCAGTTTGAGTCGATAGGGACGGACTGCGAGTCCCTCTACCTGTATGACAACCAAGATTGGGTGGTGACGCCCAGTGGATCACCAGAGGAAACCAGTGCTATCTCCCCCATGTTGGCTGAAGAGACCTTCCGCTACATGAGTGAGTGGGGGATGGATTTTGGTGGGTGTTGATGAAGGTGGTGTTGGGTGATGTGGGCTGGGCTGGAAATGCATGCATGCATGTATGATGATGATGGCTGATACAAATTCCCATGTAGGTTTGTTTTTCCTTTTTGCCTAAGTATCTTGGTTACATGAGAGATTATTGTTCTTGTTTCATGAACTCATGGACTTGAGTGCAACAACAGCCTGTGTCATATTAAAATATGAATAATTGAAAATAGCTTCCTGCCTTGTACGTAACAGATTTATGTGGACATAGTGCTGATCTCAATCCTGCTGATGCCAAGTCTTCATTCTGTGTTTAGAGACTTTGTGATGAAGCTACTCTCTATGTTCCATTTTGGATTGGTCAGATGACTGTATCAGAGATGACATTGTAGTGTGGGTGTGGTCATTGGACTGTAAGGAGCCAGCGATTGATTGATTTAACTATACTGGTAGCAGAGCCGGTTAAAGAGACCTGTACTGTGTGTATGTTGGTTTGATACTGGTCTTCATTTGATTTATTCAGTGACTGGATATTACTGTGTCCTTAGAGTTCATGAGAAGCCTTGTCTCCTGGTGCTCCTCTTTCTGCTTGAGATTCTGACTGTCCAGTGGCCAGATGGTTTTTAGCCAACAGATAACTAACACTGTTAATCTATTTTTGTCTTAATAGTGTTAGTGTTATTAGTGTTTGTTTTCAATGCTTCCAGTTTTTGAGTGTGTTGATGTTCTGAATCTACGTATGTTTATACAGTTCCCTCAGTTCCTCTTTGTGTCTTTTGAAGCCAGGGGTATCCGGTGCAGACACTTCCTGCATGTGGCTGCATTGCGTACACACATTCACACTGCAGCTAGCAGGGTCAGATGATGGAGGAACCCTGTGCGCTGCTCTCAGTGCCGTGTGGCTGTGGACAGTATAGCTGGTGCCGATGTGTCACAGAGAGACAGACAGCAGAGAACTGAAGGTGCAGGGGAGACAGAGGGCATGTGTACTACATCATGCTGCTGTTTCGCTCTGATGCTCATGACAATGAGGAGCTGTATGAGGGCTTCACTCTTCAAGGTGAGCTGCAGTTGGGGTTTAACTAGGGTGTGTCCTTTCTGTTGCGCTTCTGTGTGTATTGGTTTGCCTTGTTATGCCACGCGCATGTGGTCACCCCTTGCGCATATGTGCTTCAGTTTCCTGTGTTTGTGTACACATGTGCCTGCTTATGTTTTCTTTTTCTTCCATTTGAGAGTGGCAGAAAGTGTGTCTCGGATTATTGCAAGGTCACTCGACACAGATGCAGGAAGTGCTGCAAGGCAAAGGAGGGGTGTTCTGCAGGAACAAAAAGAGGAAATGGTCTGAAAGCAGAGTTCTACCCTTTATTCTTTGTGGTTCTTGCTGGTGTGGCGTCACTGAGGTGCCCTGGGGGTGAATACCATGTTCCGTCCACACTTCAGTGTGACCCTATTCTGCATGGTTGATGCTGTTACCCCTGAACTTGAGAAGGTTGAATGAGGAGAACTTATAGGGGCCATGGGACAGCTGTTCCACTTCTGCAGGATAAATTAAGATTCCACTGCTATAAATACTCACTGTGGACACAATAGCCATGAGAGATGGGGTGGCATTATCATAAAGTGGACATGGCTGGGAGTGGTTTTTTTTTTTTTTTTTTTTTTCTCCCCTCCCTCTTTTTCCCTTTCCCTCTTTTACTGTAATCAGGAGGGAGGTGTCCAGGGTTAAGATGGCTGGTTCCTCCCATACAGCCAGACTGGTTCATAAGGTTTAGTTTTGCCCATTTTCACGGCATCATAATGGTGTACAAACATTGCTGATCCCTTCATGGGGCTTTTTTTTTCTTTTCTTAAACACACAACCAGAAGGCAAATAAGGTGTCAAACCTTCAACAGCCCTTGATTCCAGACAGTATTTGGCCTGTTACTGTCAATTTTTTAATTTTTCTGTTTTGTGGTTGACATCACCTCTCATCATGAGTCAGTTGAGATGCCGCAGTTTGACATTTGTGAGACCTTGGACCCCGCTGAATGCTTTGCATTGTTAAAACTTGCAGCAGCGTTCCAGAGGTTGATTGTTTTCTGTTTGGCAAAGAATGGGATGCCTTTGGGTCACTCAGTCACCCGGGAATTTGTATAGTAGACAGCGATAAATGCCTTTAACTCTGAACGGTATCCCAGGGAAGATGTATTGAACTTCAAATTAGGGTCTAAAGGGCTGTTCTTAAATGTTCTTGCATGAATATTAAAGTAATGAAACCCCCCTCCATCATAGTGTCTACCACCAAATGTTATATTTTGTATTCACATATCTGCTGGGCACAAGAAGTTTTTATATGTTAGTAACCTGTAACAAATTTGTCCAAAATCACTGTTTTAATTCATGGAAAAGTTTTGTACAGTAACCTTAGCATTATTTACCCACTTATATACAGGGTCTTGTAAAAATATTTAAGTCCCTTAAATAAATGTTGCCTGGATTACAAATTATTGTGAATTCATACTCTACATTTCAAGCTAAGTCATTTGTCTGCATACTATATTTTAAGAAAGTGAAAACCTGAATATGCTACTTGCATCAGTATTCAGATCCCCAAACTATGGAAACTCCCAAATTTAGATGTTTCTAACCACTACACCACCTGCTGATGCAAATGAAAAGTGAGCAGTGCACCTTCTGCCATTTCACAAGCAGTAATGTTCCCTCCAACTGTGGTGGCCCTGAACCTAGCATAAGACTGTATGATGCTGTATAATTTTGCTTCCAATATACAAGACTGAATAAAGCATTTACAAAACAGAGTCCCCCATAGCTTAATCCAGCTATGATTTTGTATGTTCTATTTTTTCATGTATGTAATTATTTCAGTTTGTGGCAATTTTATTTTGAAGTCAGTTTATTTGATTTCATTGTACTGTATAGTCATCTTGCAAAGCTGGTTGGCAGTAAGACTCAAGCCTTTTGAAGTCTAAACTGTTAGTCTGTTAAATGTGAAATTCAAATGTTATGGAACATAGTTTTGTAAGTGAAATTGGTCATTTGCACTTAAATAATTTTGTTCATTTTAATGTTGTGCTGTTAACAGAACCAAGAACCTCACAGAATGTCTTGGCTACTTGAATGTTGTGAACAAAAAAAACATCAGGTTCCAGTTAGTAGCTGATGAATCTGTGCATCCATTTTAGTAACAGCATTAGGGTCATACTTGGTGAAGCCCCACAGTGGCACTTTGTCCTGGTTGTGTAACTGTGAGCTGTAGATGGTCACAGGAGATTCAGAGACATATTCAGATTCAGAAAATTGATTGCATTTGATTTTTCTTCATTTACAATACATTTTTGAAAATAGACCAGAAGCATTCAGAAGGGCCCTAACCCTATTTGAGAGCAGTTTTATTTTGACCATCTACTTTATTGTGGCTGTATTTTATGCAATATTAAAATAATTCAGTGTGTATTTTTGGAGGTGGGGCATGCATAAAATTTTTGGCACCTGTGGAGTTCAGTCTGAAGAAGAAACTGTTCCTCTCCTCATGTAGGTTCCGTCATTGGTAGAGGCATCTCTGCTGAGGCCTGTGGGAGTTTTCAGGTGGTAAAGTTTCCCAAAGCTGCCAGTGTAAACAACTTTAGTACCTGACCTATATCTCTTTGTCTCTCTCTCCTGCTCGGTCTCTCTACTTTCTAGTTTTTGTGCTCTGCATCACTTCCTTACCTCTCTGTTTTGCTCATTCTTTTTCTATCCAGCTTTCCTTGCTCTGGAACCTTCCTCTTTCTCACAACCTGGCTCCCACACCTTTTCCCAAGGTAATTTGAGCTTCTTTCTCCCCCTCTTCCCATTTCTTCTGTTTCTGTGTTTCTTTTCTCATTCTTACATTTTCAGTTATATGTCTACCTTTCCGCTCTCATTCTCCATCTTTAATGCATGCTGAGAAACTACCACTCTGGTGTAATGCCTGTGAATGAGTAACCGGTTTATCATTTTGTGTAAACTGTTGGAGCTGCCCTCCTCCTGCTGTAGTACAGTATAGCATGATTCTCTATAGACTGGCCTTCAACCTCAATAGTGGGCTTCTAGAAAGTGCTACTCAGTCTATAGTGTTGCACAGTGGAGAAGCAAGAGTGCACGAAACTGACCAACAAGGTAGTCCTGATATCAACCTAATAGTTTCCTCTTCCTCTTTTCAGTCCTCAGTGGCAACAGGGTGGAGCAAATGAACAAGACCTTCAATGATATTGATGTGGTGACACACCTGCTTGTAGAGGTGGGCTCTGGGACCCCCTTCCCCCTCTCATTTTATTCTCACTTCTCAGATGTACAAAAAGTCGTTCAGAAGAGTATCTTGGGAGGTCTGCTTACTGATCTATTGCCCTGTGTTTGTGTGCTTGCGCAGAGGGACAGGGACCTGGAGCTAGCAGCGCGAATCGGTCAGTCACTGTTACAGAGGAACCATGTACTGCAGGAGCGCAATGATGCTGTGGAAGAGCAGCTGGCTCAGGCTTTGGACCAGGTGGGTGGTGACAGCTTATTTCTCAAACACTCATATACACAAACTCACACTCTTAACAGAATGCCTAGTAGCCCCATTTTGACCCCCTCCTATCCAACTCTGTGACTCAGGTGCACCAGCTGCAACACGAGCTGGGCAAGAAGGATGAACTCCTCCGTATGGTGGCCAGCGCCTCGGAGGAAAGTGAGACCGACTCCAGCTGCTCGACCCCACTGCGCCACTGCCAGGCCCTCGGCACACCACTGCATCTCAGCCAGGTGGAAGCACTGCAGAGCAAGCTGCAGGAGCTGGAGGAGGAGAACTTAGCACTTCGGTCTGAGGTGCATGATGCCCCATGTTCTGCTGCCACACCCCGATTTTGTTTAAACCACCTACTGAGTCACTACCCCTATCTGTTGTTCTCTAGGCAAGTCATTTGAAGAAGGAGACAATCACATATGAGGAGAAGGAGCAGAAACTAGTCAGCGACTGTGTGAAGGAGCTCCGTAAGTCAGATGTTAAATTGGTAGTGACATCTAATGTATTTGAAGGTGACTCCACATGTGGCAACTTTTTATGCACAAATGGAGCATATTCTTGTGATAAATAATATTGTCATAGCAATTCTCAGTCAAAAGTAATTTTTATATTAAGACTAGCTTGGCGGGTAGGTTTTCATTAGAAAATTAGACTGGCCATAGGCGTCCTACAAAGTGTAAGGAACATCTCCCATCTGCAACATTTATACTCTCTATGGCAGGTGAGTCCAATAGTCAGATGGTGGCACTGACAGATGAGGTCTCCCGGAAGAATGAGGAGCTGCTGCGGCACCAGGAGGAGATTGCACAGCTGCTCTCCCAAATCGTGGAGCTGCAGCACAGGGTGAAGGAGGTAAGGAGCCTGACACACTTTCCCAGTGAAGATGTGGAAGCCCAAAGTACTCAGTGCCCTGTCTGTATGTGTCTGCATAGTTGGCCCTAGAGAAGGAGGAACTGCGTGTTCATCTGCAGGCCTCCAAAGATGCTCAGAGGCAGCTCACTGCAGAGGTGAGTCTTGCTCTCATTACCATGTCATCCTAGAGGATTGGTCTATATGGTGTTTGAGACTGTCAGTCAGTTAGTCAGTCTGTATGACCAAGCATGAATTCTGATCAGCGTATAGCATGATTAGATTTGGTTATCTGTGGTAGACAGCTTGGAGGAATGGGTATATAATCTTGGACAGTTGAAAAAATTGTCACAGTGGTTCAGGATGCAGTCCATGATTAGAGGTAAATAAGGATAGGTAAGTGCCACTGATTTGAAGTCGAATCTTAGTGACCACTTGTGTTTTCCACAGTATGAATATGGTTTATTATTGCTTTCTTCCACAAGTTTTTGAATTGCTGTCAGGAATTACAGGTAAATGCAGTAGGAACATGCACATGGAGTCAGATCTGAAACCTTGACCCCAGAGCTGATCCTCTATTTCACTGTGCTGAAATTAATTTGCTCCCCTCCCCCCAGCTGAACGAGCTGCAGGATCGGAATGCTGAATGTATGGAAATGCTGCAGGAGTCACAGGAGGAGATCCGGGTGCTGCGAAACAAGAACACACCTTTGGCGGGAATGCGCAGGCACCTGCCCTACAGTCTCTTTCCTATGGTGAGCATCTGTAAATGCGCTCCTTTCCGTTTTGTTATGGAGTTGGTGTGTTTTGCAACTGAGTGGTGAGGTTGTAAAGGACGCGGGGAGCTGGTATGTCTAAAAGGGTCAAAGGGTAATGGGTCCTTAGCCGCTCCTCTGGGTAGATGATACAGTAGGTCTCACAAATCTGTGCATTACATAATAGAGTAGTAAAATACAGTAAAATATTGCCACCCTTCTGCTGAGCTGTGCTGTTGTACTTTGTGCTGTTATGTTACACTAAAGCATGTGGTTTTTTTTTTTTTTTTTTTTTTTTAGGACTCTATAGCAGCTGAGATTGAAGGGACTATGCGTCGAGAACTCAGTGTGGAGGAAGACCGTTCAACCCAGGACCAAAGGTGAACCAATGCAGTGCAACACTTCTTAGACTCTAGAATATTCTCTCTGTTGGTCCTTTCCTCCTTCTAGTTCCTGCTTTACTTACAAAGAATGGTGTTGGATCCAAAATAACATCTTATACTGTGCTCAGGGCTATTTTTTTTTTTTTTTCTACCTTTTAGGATATTTTATTTTTCAATAGAGAAAATTTGCATCTTCTTTTGTCCAAAGTTGTGTGTGTGGGGGGGGTTTGCAAAAAAGAGCTTCAGATACAGACAGGTGATTCTCAAATTAGTTTTTCCAGCAGGTAGCATAATGGTTATATGTGCTACCTTTGGTCCCAGGTTTGAATCCCACATCTGGCTGTAGTACATGTGATCAAGACATTTATCCTGAGTTGCTCCAATCAGATATTCAGCTTTATAAATAATCCTTTTAAGAAAATGAAATTTGGCAGTTGCTTTAAGTGTTCAGCTGCACATGCAGTGTAAATATCCTGTAATACCATTTTCGTTGAAGTACATCATTTGAGCAGTTGTCTATAGAGTTGAGCCTGATAGGAAATACAGACATGATCATGACAGATGATTCAAATTGAAGGAGCTTTTAGGAGATTAGGAGGAGATTAGTTGTAAAAGAAGTGTTGGTAAATAAACTTGCCGGGGAAAGCTGTGAATCATCTGATCTAATATATAGAAATGCATGCATGTTCTGTGTTATGTAACCTACAGCTCTATTGATTTTGCTGTTTTGTTCCCCTGGCTAGCAAACCTCCACTGCAATAACACCTAACAGTCTACAGTACCATCAACATGACTTTATACATTCCTTCCTGCAGGGTTACTGTGGTGATGAGCATCACCAAAAGCTATAGCTGATCTTGCTGCCAGAATAGCTTCATCTTATTCTTAATTAGTTTTATGATCCACCATGTGTCCTGCCCAGGAGCACCCAGAAGCGTGTCTTCCAGACAGTGCGCTCCGTCAATGAATTGGTATGCGCCCACCCTACCCCTGCCCCCATCCCAGGCTCTGGCCACAGCAGTGTCATCATGACCGCCCAGCCCTACCTTTCCAGCCAGAAGGAGCCCACAGAGGGCACCGGGTAAGACCTTTAATTGTTTGGGGCATAGTCCTGATGACAGCACTCTAGAGTCTTGTACAGTGCCGGTCAAAAGTTTGAGCATACCTGCTCAAAACGATACATATAGAGTGTAGATTTCTTGGTTTTCACTCTTCCATCCAGTTCATCCCCTAAAAGTACTGTTAATCTCAGATATACTGTGTATCTGTATATTATATTATATTAATCACACCTATGGTCTTGATTCTATTATAAAACAAAAACTAAACACCTCCATGCATGTTTAGCTCAGGTTAAATCATTATTAAATCTGACTCAGTAGCTTTATATAACAAGCATTATGCTTAGTATTAATGATTTAATTATAAGTTTAATATTACAATATTTCATACAAAACCATGAAGTCTTGTATGTATACTGTATAATCTAGCCAAAAACAAACTGTCAATGTTGACACAACCGAATTCCACTTTTTTATAAATCAATTCAATTTACTGTTTGTTTGTGGGGTAGCAGGGAAGGACTGCAGGCTGGGTCTCCAAATGGGAGCAACCTTGCCTCTGCACTGCAACGCCTGTCATTGCGGCGACACAACTTCCTCTGTGAGCAACAGTTTTTTGAGGCAGAGCACAGCAGGAAACTGGAGGCCCCTGGCAGGGAGGGACCAAAGGACAGTGGGGACAGAAGCGACTGCAGCTTGCTGAATAGCAGCATCGTCTCTTCCAGTACCAACCTGTCGGATTTCTCTGGCACCTCAGGCTGCTTCAGAACCTTCCTGCCGGAGAAGCTGCAGATTGTTAAACCCATGGAAGGTAGAAAACAATGCCGCTGTGACCATAATCCTGGGTTGATACAATGTGGCTGAGGTGAAATCTGACAGAATGACTATTGGTTAGAGTGACTGTTGAAGAAATGCTTGTTGCTTTGCTTCATACTTGACACTCTTTACATGTAAACTAACTTTAGTCTTAGATTTTACAGTCACATATAAGCAAGCTCCTCATCCTACAAATACTACTGGGACTGAATGTTCACAGCTCATTTTCTTCATGATTCTAAAGTTACTTTTACTTATCAGCTACATTCAATAAAAGCATAATAATACAGACATCTTTTGATATTTAGGTGTTATCTTAAGAAAAAAAATTGGATGTACTTGTAAAGCATCCTGTTAAAACTTTTAAATATTTGAATGTCACATACAACATTTCTTATCTTATTGCTGATCACCAATAGTGTGGAATGCAACATGAGCTGTGAGTACTGTGGAGGTCAGCTGAATTAAGGAGGTCTTACTTCTGTTTGGTTGTGTTTTACTGCTGTCTACAGTAATAACTACTGACATACCGTAAACATAGGTTGCATTCACAATGCGACAAACTGAAGTTCCAGGAAATTGGTGATGCAATTAAGTTAATTGAAGAATCATATATTTGAAAACTTGTAGCTTGACCCATAGTAATATGAAGTCAGTGTATACTTTTTTATTTTTTTTCCTGTCTGTGAAGACATACAAAAACAATATGAGGTTAATCTTGTGCTTGTGTTCTTTGTTTAGAGGAGGAGTTTTACACCAAGTCCACAGAGGTGGAGTGCGGTTTTGTGTTCATACTCTACTTTTGTTCATTGAAGTAATCTTTTGGCCCCGTAACATATAGGTTCCCTGACTCTGCACCACTGGCAGCAGTTGGCTCAACCCCACCTGGCCACCATTCTGGACCCGCACCCAGGTGTTGTCACCAAGGGCTTCCGTCCCCTGCTGCAAGATGCTATGTACCACCTGACAGACCTGGAGGAGGATGGAGATGAGGAACAGAGTGGCAGCAGGGAGGCATGGGAGAGGCAGAAGAGCAAGAAGGTGGAGGAAGAGAAAGGAAAGGCAGATGAAGATGAGGAAGAGGAGGAAGGAGGAATCACCTTTCGGGTTCAGTGCTCATCCACACCAGAAGAAAAGAGGCAGAAGAGTGAGAGGCCCTTTACACTCTTTCCTGTAACTGTCCACCCACCATCCAAACCCCCTCAAGCCTCACCCGCTGTCCATGACACTCCTGTCCTCTCAGGTCTTTCTGCATCCCCTCTAACACTTCATTCCCAAAGTCAGATTCTCAGCATGCCAGTGACTTCCTCAGGTAAGGCTTTTTACTGCACTTCTCTTATGTAGTCACACAGACTAATGCATATGTACCGTGTTGTGAAGTCAACTGATTGCCATGTACCTCTTTAGTACACAACCCAGGGAAATGTTTGAGTGCCACCTTCTCCACCTACACATTCACCACCTGCCGGATCCTGCACCCCTGTGACATCACCCAGGTTACATCAAGGTACCGCCCTGATTTTCCCTGAGCCTATGGGTAAAGAATAATGTAAAACTTACCTTTTTTTTTTTTTTTTTTTTTTTTTTAATTTAACAGAATATTGAAAATGGACTTGCAGTTATGCCCTATTAGAATAGAGTTTCATTCAGATTTCAAACAGTAGTGTAGGTCATGTCAGTCTAGTAAAAATTCTATTCTTTATCTCCCTCACCAACAGCTCCCTTGGAGGCCCTGCAGTATCTGTGTGTGAGAATATGCCAAGTTCTCTGCGTACAGGTCCCAGTACCCCAGTGACCCCTTGTCGACTGAGCTTGGGAGACTCTTTCCCCCCTCGCCGCCAGGTGGCCCCCCGTGGCTTGGCTAAGCTGCTGCTGGAAAAGGGTATTTCTGCCCAGGTCACAACTGGAGGAGACCTGCCAAGCCTACTCCCTACCACACCACCCAACTCACCATGCCGCACCATCCCATGCTCCCCAGTTGCCTTCGAGACCCACCCATCATCCTCTGAGAACTTTCTGGCTTCACGTCCTGCTGAGCTCTTCCTCCAGGATGTTTATGGGCTAAAACCGAGCCGGTCACGCCCTCATCTACCAAGCCCAAGTACGGAGGCACCTAGTGGAGCAACTGTGAGCTTGGTGGAGCGTCTGCGGCGGCTGGGCCTCACTGAGGTGCTGCAGTCTGCAGGGCCAGAGGGGCTTCGGCGGCAAGACTCCGCCACCATCCTGGCCACTGGTCGAGGGAGTCTCCTTGATGGGCTGCGCAGGAACCAGAGCCTTCCAGCCATGATAGGTGGCCTGGGTCCACCTGCTGGCAACCCTTCACATCTGCCGCACCCACCACACCCAACTACCCTCACCCTTCCCATAATTCCATGGAGAAGCTTGACGGAGCCAAGCAGAACTCGTCTGTCCTGTTCCCCTGTACAGGTTTCATCCTCCAGACCCCAACAACCAAGGCCATACTAGGTAGCATAGAGAATGAGCTGCTGAGGGCAACTCCACCCTATAAGACCTCTCACCTTTTCCTCCAACCCTATGAAGTCTGGTTTATAGAACTGTGTAGGACTTAATAAAAAGGGAAAAGCATTATTCCAGTATTTTATGTCCAGTTTTCAAACCTTTTTTTTTTTTTTTTTCCCCCCCTCTCTCTCTCTCTCTAAGATACAAGTACCAGGATCTTTGAAGCCGCAGCTAGGCTGTCTGAAAGTGAGTCCATGAGCTCTATTGCTGGAAGGTTACCCAGAGCTCCAGGCTAACATGAGGTGTGTCATTCCACAGCCTGGGATGTAGTACTGTTGTGTGAAACTCTGAGGAATCAGGAAAGTGTAGACAGGAATATGGAAGATGTTATGGGAATGGGTATGTTGTGCTGATGGTATGAGTACAGTGGAAAGAGGATATCTGAAGAAATGACACAAGGAAATGCGAAAAATGGTATTGAAGGGTATTTCTAATGGATTTGGATGGAGTTGGAATGAGAAGGAAAAGGGAAAACCAATGAGCTACTTTACCAATCACATACAGCATGTAAATAATTGCAAAGAGTCAGTTCATGGTAGTTTGGAAGCTGTTTGTATTGCTGATCCTGGAGACCTGCAGGCTGACTGTGTATGAGACTTGTGTACTCTGTGCCATGAGAATGAACAATGTTTTTCTGCATGTTTGGCTCTTTTGTAGAGTTTTTGGGTGAATTTTTTTTTTTTTTTTGGTCCTATAACAAATGTGGGGAGTTCTGATGGCACATCTTGTGATCTTCAAGTGTGTCCACTCCTGGTATCTCCCAGCGTGCTTTGTGAGTTTTTGAACCTGGAGTGTTTGACATTTTCCTCATGACATCATCAATAGGAAGGGCCTTTCTGACTGAGATGATAACCAGTTACAGTGAGTGCTTGAGTGTGGAACTTCAGGCTGTGGGGGAGAAGCTCCAGTTCTGCACTTTAGCAGGGGTAGCCCAGGTTGTGGTTCAAGGTTCAGGAACTTTACTGTGAAATGTTGCACCAAGAGTCACAGTTAACTCATTGTGGAGGTCTTAGTTTAGATGTTTTGGAAGACAGGTCAGGTGGCTGAGGCAGCAGAGCAAAGCAGTCCTAATGAATGTCAGAGAGCATAAGTGAGGAGTAGTTCTGGCAGATGTTGACCAAAAGGGCAACAGATTTGTATAGGAAGTCCTTTGTAGAAATGCAGAGGTGCCAGACTTTCCCTCATTTTGGTCATCTTGTATTATTAATGAATAATTTATTTTTAATCAATGCCATTATTTACCAGAAAGACTACTTAGTGTTTAATACAATATCATACTAAAGTAGTATTAATAGATCTTATGACAAAGTAATATATGTAGGGATTTGATTAGAACTAAATTTTAATGCATACTTTTTGCTTTATTGTACAAGTGGATGAGGGAAATTGAGGTAGGGGTAGTAACACTTAATATACGTAAACCAAAATTTTATCCTCTTTTTGAAAATGAACTTTTTTGATACCTGTTGAAGCCATGGGTACAGCAGCTGGGATTTGAGTGGTGGATGAGACTTTAAAGTTATTTGAAAGCCCTTTCAAGACCGAGATAGTAAGACTGACAAATGAGCAATACCCTTGTTGCTAAATGATAGTCTTGTGAGGAACGTGGCTGCTAGCTCATCTTGACCATGCATTCACACACACACCCCCCCCCCCCCTTTTTTTTTTTTTTTTTTTTTCCCTTTTGGACAGACACACCCTTTTTTCTTTTGACAGCCACACCCTTTTTTTCTGACAGTCACATCTTTTTTTCTTTTTTGACAGACACACCCTTTTTTTTTTTTAAATGAATAAAACGTGACGTAAGGAAAGGTTTTCTATGTTAGTGGCCAAGGCTTCATGCATTGAGCTAGAATTATGTAGAACTAGGCTTCCACAAACCTGTCTTCTGGCCTCCCATCCCTCCAAGTCCCATTGCTTTTCTTTTTCCCAATAAAGCATACTCGGAGAAAAACCTGGCTCTTGGGCATTATTCTACACGTAAAGGTTATTAAATTTGTGCATAATAAACAGATATGACTAGAGCACAATTTACTGTCCACCCATTTCCACATTAACAGGTGTTAATTCATTTCTGTTTTTAGAGGGCCTGTAAAAATACAATTTGTTTCCAGACAAAAATATGTTGCTCAAAATGAATAAAATATTTGTTTTATTTAATCAGTTACAATTGTAACCCTTAGTGTTAATTATATAGTGTATGGAATTATATCACTTATCCAAATTAACAGTAATATAAAATGTGCAGAAGAGAATTTTTATTTGACTCAGGATCACAAAGAACTGTTTATTATGATATGTTATGAAAGTTAAATGATTTAAATAGTTTAGTTTCACATTCATTTAATTTGTAATAGTATTCAGTCTGCTATATCAGATGTGATCTTACCTTTATGATTGATAGTGGATTACTGTTATGGATATAAAGATAGTGTTAACTGCACAAAACTGTATAAATGTGGGGAGAACATGCAAACTCCACACACCCTGACTTGGATGCTAACCCCAGGCCAGACAAGCAGCCCTGGAGCTGTGATTCAATTGATTAACTCTGCCCCCCCCTCCTGATCAAGGTAATAACCCTAAATTGCTATACAAGAATAACCTGCTGTATGCAAGAGTGAAACATTGTAAGTGATGAGCAGCTAGAAAGGTGGATACCAGGTTCAGACACCATCTAGCATCTTCTCACCAGTATCAGATGAGACCACAGGAAGAGTGTTACTACAGCCAGGCCAGACAGTCTATCTGGGAAGTACCACCTCTTATCTCAGTAGCACAGTAGCAACAGAGAAACTGGTGGAACTGTGAGGCCTGAGATAATTTTAGAACAGAAACAGACTTTGTGTATAATACATATACAGTAAATCAATTTTGCATCTCACACAAATCAACTTTTGTACAGCATATGACATTTTACACAGCCTGTTTTATCATTCACTTTCAAATGGGAATGATTGGATTTCTAATAGGATTTCTGCCTTTTTTCACAAAAGGTACTTTTCACTTGATTTTTAAAAAACTCACTTGTATAGGAAGGAAATTTTTTATGGTGATTTGTCCATATTCCCCATTTATGAAAAGACATTTTTAAAGCTATTCTGGATTTGTATGTGGTGTGACTTGGAGGTTTGTATCAGCAGTTGTCCTCTGGCCTGGTGCTGGCAGCCAGCTTGGTTACCTGTCATAAGCTTTATTTCAACAGAGCTTTGAGTGTTTTGTATATTTTTATGAAATTAGAATTCACAAAGATTCGTTGGTAATAATATTTTTTATAATGATTATCATTTGTAAAATATACATACAAGAATTACAAGAATGTAGTAATGCCACTGTCAAAAAATCACTAGTATTTACACTTGTGAATGAGTACCCGTGATTTTTCATCAGTGAATTCTATCTACTGCTATGTGAATGCTACAGTTTATAAAGTGTTAAGGCTGAATTCAATGTGAAAGATCCAGAGCAAACACCAATCTTTGTACAAGTATACAGTAACACTCCATCACAAGAATGTATAATAAAAAATATGAAATTAATGTAACTTGTACACATAAGAATATAGCACAGATGATTTCACTGTGCTATTTTCGATTACAAATTTAGTAATAATAGTGGAAAAGTTGGTTTGTGAATCAACAAAGTCCACTATAAAATAATCCATATGAAACGCAGCATTTAATGTCTACAAATAAGCTTAGTGGTAAGAACACAATATTTCTATAAATATATTAATCAGTATATTTATATATTTGAATCAGCGTCTCACCAAATTTCTGTGTAGCCTGTATTTGTGAACAGGATTCCTAGGAATGTAGAGCTGAGAGAAACGCACGTCTGTAGGCTACCGTAATATTTCCAATATAGTTTGTCAGAATTTTAATTTATCTTTCTGTTTTATTTGATAGTGAGAAATAATGTGTCAGAAATATTTTTACCTTCATTTTTCTGACGTTTACATCTAAACAAAACCTGTATAAACATTAATCTTAAAAGCCTTAAACAATATTTACAACCTTTTTTTGCTAATTAGTTATTACGGTAATGACGCATCCAGCCTATTTCAAATTTTTTTTTTTTTTTTTTTTACAGGTTTCACAGGGCGTGGCTGAAATGTTGCGGGGGGGGCTGTAATTACGTATTCGAGACTTTCCTCTTCTATTGGCTACGTAATGATAACGTCGCGTCATGTAATGCGTAACATGGCGCAAAGCTTATATAGTCACTTGGAAAGTCCTTAACTTTAGCTTGAAGAATCGCTTACCTGGGGTAAGTGGCGGGGCGAAGTTGTAGCTCCTGGACGTAACGTACAAGCTACTTTCCACAGACGTGTCATGACATGTTTAAGTCGAGTTATCTCTGTTTTATTCTGTGAAGTGACTATTTTGTTAAGCGAGAGGCCGTCGAAATACGGAATCGGGGCTGTTTTTGGGGTTTTAGGGAATGCTGACATATGTGTACAGTGCGCATAACTGTCGTAAGAACCGAAATATTTTGCCCTGTCTACTTTTAAGTACATTTTCTACATTCCTCTTGGACAATGTTGTAATAATTCGACGGTAACAATGTATTTTTATTATTTGGAGGGTGTTTTCTGAAAACTTATTTAGTTAATCGTTTATTTAATCGTTGACGATTTTCTCCAAAGCGCCTTAAAATGCGCGTGCTTTATAACGTAAATGTTTTGTTTGTTTTTGATAGACGAGCATGTTTAAATGATAACTGTGTACACTATGTTTAGGTGGGTGTATATATGTACTGTATATGTGTATATTTAGGTAGCTGTATGTGAATATATGTGTGTATGCTTGTATTTACAGGTATCAACGTACGACCTAAGTTGAGAATTGAGAATATCTCGTAGTAACTTACTTCAGAGACCAGAGGACCAGGAAGTTTTTGGGCGGCCTAACTCCAGTTTCTCTTCGGCATTTGGCCTCTAAATGCTGAACACATCTTGAATCCTAAGTTTCATTGAGGTGACGATGGACTAGAACCGACGTGGGGACTTGAGAAGCATGGTTGTCAGTCACTGTTACTTGTTTTGATTTTTACAGCTGAGAAATAAATAAAAAAAAATAAAAAAATTACCAGATTTTCAGTGTTGAAGTAGCCCGGGCGCCTTGAACACTATGAATATTGAATTGCTTCACAAAGTCGACGAGGAGCTGGACTCCGAAGATGTTGCAGCCATCAAGTTTCTGTGTAGGGATCACATCCCCTTGAAGAAGCTGGAGAATGTGCAGGATGGACGCAGCCTGTTTTTGAGGCTGGAGGAGCAGGGGCTGTTGGGAGATGACGACTTCATTGTAAAGGATCTGCTGTTCACAATCCGACGCTTTGACCTGCTTCGGCTCCTGGGGACCAACCAAAATCAAGTGCAGAATCTGCTGCAGAGACGACGGGGCTCAGCTTCAGGGATATCTGCCTACCGGTAACTGTGGATGCTTGTGTTTAACCATTTCTACTCTTGGTAGTGAGTGACCTCTGATACCTGAGCTTTGCTTTTGGATATGGGTTAGAATCCAGCTCTGGGGGGCCTGGAATAAGTAACATTAAATCATTTCTGTTTTCATGCTTACCATGAAAACCACACAAGTGGTTGCTGTGAATTGAACTGCAGCTTGAGGGCATTTTCCCAAGTTGGCCCAACTAGGTTAATGATGTTTTTCCTCAGGAAAATGCTGTATGAGCTATCTGAAGATGTGACAGAAGATAATCTGAATTCTATCAAGTTCCTCATTAATATACCACGTAGTAAACTGGATCTGTGCACGGTGAGTAGCCATGCCTGAGATGTACAGTATACAAATGATGCACAGTAATTAAATTACATTAGTATTTTAAAATTCTCCAAATGTATACTGCCTCCCTAAAATATAAACAAATTTGTACCTGAAGTTTGTTCATAGCCTGATTTCTTTCTTCTAACATCAGTCACCTTACAAAGAAAAAAGCAGTATAATAGTGGTTTTTTAAAATCCTGAGATACACGTATAATACATTTAAAAAATACTCTTCGATCTATCCAGCCATTATCAATAACTATAGCATGAGTAGGTGACGCTGCAGTGCAGTGCGTGTCACTGATGCCTCGCAGCACCTGAATTTGGATCTGGTTCTGGCCCAGACTGTGCAGTTTGCATATTCTCTCCATGTTTGCATGGGTTTTCCTTGGGTGCTTTGGCTTTCACAGGCTAAATGCATGTTAGGTTGCTTCTAAATTGCTTGTACTGTGATTATGATGTGCTTTTGGGTTTGATTGTTTTGTGTATTTTTACTTCAAATAGGGAGCCAGAGTACATGTGTCATATGGTAAAATATTCAAAGTAATGTATAAAGAGCCAACATGGCATAAAACAAATTTTCAAAGTCCCTCCCCCTCCCAAACCCTCTGCAATTCTCATTCTGTAAAATGGTTGTTGGCATCAGATCATTACCTTGTGGTCTTTCTACATGCATATCGTTTGGTTGTCTACTTCAGACCTTCTTGGATGTATTGATGGAGATGGAGAAGCAAGAACTTCTGAACGAGAACTGTCTCAAGGAGCTGGAACGCATATGTTCACTCACCAATAAACAGCTTTGTGTGAAGCTGCAGCATTATGTTGCAGGTGAGATGAAATTTGGAGAAAACTGTGAAGACCTTTTTTATATAGTAGTCGCATTTGCCATGCGTAGTCTTTGAGACCATGTTTTTTTTTTTTTTTTGTTTGTTTTTTTTGTTTTGTTTTTTTAAACATGTCAGCTTTTTACAATAGTTTCTTAAAATATTTTCATACAATGCCTTTTGAATTGACCATATGTCAGCTGAGCTACTGGTATGCAATATGAATTCTCTCTCAGGTGACTGGTGACACTCATGCAAACATCTCAGTAATTGTAAGGGGGATGAAGGGTAAATGCATCATGTGTAAAGTACACTATATCTGTGCAGTGTATAAAGGTGTTGTCCCCACTTAAGTGGCACCTCTACTGTAAGTGCTGTACTAGTTTAAAAGTATATATCCATCCACCATCCCTGCTCTAGTATGAGTGCTTTTATTTATTTATATATATATATATATATATATATATATATATATATATATATATATAAATAAATTATACTTTACCAATGTTCTATTTCTGGAATTGCAGATCAAGTCCAGAAGAGTGGATACAGAAATGCTGAGACAAATGTAAGTTCTCAAAATGGTTCATAGTACATTCTACCTTAGGATTTTATTACATTTCTTCTGACATGTTACTTTATTTATCTTTAATACTCATCTGAAGTTCTTTCTGCAGGTTAGATAAATGAACCATCACTCAATTTTCTACTTTAACTGCTGCAATTTATCTAGCTGTAGGGGAAACATCCACAGTTGGCAGCATGGCTACACTCTGCTAAATTCAATTGCTGGATGCATTTTTCCTTTTTTGACTAAGCAGTTTATTATGTATGTTCATCTCCAGAAGGTTAATCATAACCAACAACTCAGGAGACCTCTTCCAGAAAAATTCCCCAGCTGTAAGTTTGGTGTTCATATTGTGAGTGAATTGGGTAATCTTAAGGTGTGCTAATAATTCCACTACTTTGCTCAGCAAATACAATAATCTTCTCTGAGTTACTTAACATTTTCTGGTTACCTGCTTGCACTGGGGAGAAAAGCCCATTTTTTCATGCCACAATATTTTTCACCCTTTTACAGATATACGCTCACCACCTCCTCAGGTGTACTAATGCTATTGGTGGTTTTCCAGGGATACTAACTTTCCCTTATGGTTTTCCTTCATGTATTCTTTTCTTCCAAATTTCCATATGTTGAGTTTTAGCCTCACCTGTTCTGCATCAAACAGTGTTTTTGTGTTTCAGACCCTGCAGAAAAACCAAGCTTATCACTGGATACAGAGAATGAAAGCGCAGTTGACGAGGTAGGTAAATCTGCTGGGAGTAAAATCAGAGTGGACGTGTTGCAGTCAATCCATGCTGACTTGCATTGTGAGAATATTTCAGCAAATGTCTTCCACATCATTTATTATAGGAGGAAGTTTACAGCATGAGCCATCGCCCGAGAGGTCACTGTCTTATAATCAATAACTTCAATTTTGTGGAAGCTAGGAACAATAACATTGGTCTGCTCGATCGCCGGGGAACAGACAGAGATGCAGGTAAGGACTTTATTTTGCTCCTCTGTAGATGGCTTAAGGCATAAAATGTTACATATATATCTCACAACTGGTGGGCTATACATACATACCATCATAGTAATGTATTTATTAAAGTGCTACCACTTCCATTTTTTTCTTTATGCTTTGTCTGTTGCATTCAGTGTTGAATGAACCTCCACTGTGTCATGTTTGTTACATGTGCAAATGTACAGTATTTAATCAAAGTGTTGTATTTTGGTGTCTCTCCTCAGAGGACCTCACAGCTGTATTCTCCAGCCTTCACTTTGAGGTGACTGTACAAAAGGACCTCACTGCTGCTGAGATACAGAAGGTAGTGAAGGAGTTTGGTCAGAAGGACCACAGTCAGATGGATGCCTTTGTGTGCTGTGTTCTGTCCCATGGCGAAAAGGGTTCGGTGTACGGCACTGATGGGGAGCTGGTCTTAATCCGTCACGTCACCCTCCCCTTCACTTGCAGCCATTGCAACACACTGGCTGGAAAACCCAAGCTTTTCTTCATTCAGGCATGTCAAGGGAAGGCCATGCAGCGTTTTGTGAACATCCAAGCAGATGGGGAGGGGGATGAGCAAGAGGAGGAGCAGCTATTTGACACCGATGCTAGACTTGTCATCCCCGAAATGATCCCTGAAACAATTCCTGATGATTCAGACTTTCTGGTGGCCATGGCTACAGTGGAGGACTACAAGTCCTTCCGCAGTATCAAAGACGGGTCCATCTTTATCCAGGAGCTCTGCCGCCAGCTGAATTTTGGTTGTTCCAGGTTAGTGCATCAGTCTCAAGCTGGTTAATGCATTAATAGGAAAGTGGTTTTGTTTTAATGAATTTTGTTTTTGTAGCCCTTTGTCAAAGAATTCAAATGTTCATAAAGACACTGAACTGTACACTGTTGCAGGAAACTGGACATCTTGACGATCCTGACAAAGGTGAACCAAAAAGTAAGTAGTGGCATGTACCTAAACAGCAAACAGATGCCAGAGCCCAGGTACACGCTCACCAAGAAGATGGTGTTGCCCATGGACTGAAAGAGGCTGTGCAAGCTTGTATTTCACCAGCAGGAGCTGCTTACTCTGGCGGGGGTGAAAACCTTGATCCTGATTTTTTTTTTTTTTTTTTTTTTAAATAAATTTATCCCCCCCGCCCCAAACCAAACTTCATTAAATGTATCTTTCTCAATGGAAGCAGCAGTGACACACATTGGTTTAACCTTTCTAGAGTTTTGGCATGTTATGTTTCTGCTAAATGTGGAAAAGATGATAAATGTGCATTAATGCATGTGAATGTTTTATAAGATGTTTATGAGCTTTTTTGTGACTTTACCGTTTATCCATCCATGGTTATCACATCTCCAATGAGAATTGATAACTATGTGGTGTTGCAGGTGCAGTGCATCTTAAACATTTTGCCATTCAACTTGGGGTGCAATTCCAGTCTTTCTAGCTGCCTTCTGATACGTAAAATGGAATCTGTTTACTATATTGGTGTAGTGCATCTCTTATATTTCTGGTCCTGAATGGGCCTGTTTCTGTATACTTAACACAATATTTGTCTTTTAGTATAGTATATTAATTTATATCAGCAGTTGAGCACTGTATTTTGCAAATATTAAATATATATGCAATGTACAGTTATTGATTTGTCCTTTCTTGGCATGCTTTGATCTTGCAATATTATTTGCATACATTGATCATAAAGACTGACCCAATAACATTAAATCTAAAACAAAAATGTAGCTACAGCTATTGAACTAGTTTAAATACAGGTTGTTTTTAGACAAGGATAACGTATTCAATATTTGAGACTTCACAAAACCTACTTGTATGTCGCTGCCTTTAACTGATACTGGTGGTAAAAGAGACATGGCCACAAAAAATGTTTGTGAAATTAATAAAAGTTTATTTATAAAAAAAAGACAAAAATTGAGGCTGGCTGAGTGGGTGGTATTGGTGCTACACAGTTCCTAGGTTGTGATTTTAATAAAATACTGGGCACATGGGATCCTCTTAAAGTCCAAAGATGTACATTACAGGAAACCTGGGAACTAAATTTCCTGTACCATGAACAATTGCTCTGATGCATTGGTATTCTCTTCAGAATGTACCTTCTCACACAGATTCCATAACTAAAAGGGGGATTTTTTTTTTTTTTTTTTAAATCAGCCTTAGCCAGTCCCTGTATGCCACATAAAGGGTCAACCATCAGAATAGTGAGCACACAGTTTTGCTGATTTACTTAAGCTGCCTCATGTTCAGGGAATATCCATGTCAGGTACCCGGAATACCAGCCTTTTCCGGAGGGTGAACACGGGTTCTGGGATCTGCTTGGCTAACTGCTGTTTGCTGTGGTGGACTATGTTACCCTCCTTCTTGCTGACCTCTTCATTCACTCTGGTGAGGATGGTAAGGATGTCTTCACCCCTGCAAAGGATAAATATAGTACAAAGAATATAACTTATCTGTAAAGGTGATATGGATTACACTGGACAGAAACATTATTTGTGCTAAATTCCTGGGTTGTAACAAATGCATTGAAGCAAACAGCTTTTTTTTTTTGTAGAAAGTCTTGTTTTAAGCAGGTATGTCTGGGTTTTGGAAAACTTTCTGTGCTTAAATTACATTTTGAATTTAGAATATTTCCATGTTTTTAAATTTTTATATACTGTACCTTGGATTTCATTTTAGTACCTTTCACACATTTACTTATTTTCTGTTTTTTTTTTTTTTTTTTTTTGAAATGAGAAATCAGTCCTAGTTTTACTATGATTAAAATTAAGGCAAGATTTTCTTATGAATGTTTGTCTCTGGCTGGACCTCACCTGGGGCAGTCCTGCCACAGCACCTGGCACAGCGATTGGATGTACCAGCTCCCACTGTAACAGTTTCGGAAAGAGTAGCAATCCTGCACAGTTGCCATGCCAACAAGGAAGTCAGCATCAGTGGGGATAGTTGTATTACCGAGTGCATTAGCATCCATATCTAGACCACAAACAGCTTCTCCAGCACAGTCTGACTGGACATCCACAGCCCCCTGTAAGCGTTTCCCCTGGCATGCCTGGATGAAGAACACCTTGGGCTTGTTGACTAGCGTGTGGCAGTTGTTGCCATTGAACGGCTGTAGGATTTCCTGCAGGCTGATGGACTCCCCATCACAGCCGTAGATGGCCCGCAGCGTCCCATGGCTGAGTATGCAGCACACAAAGCAGTCATTGTGCGGTTTGTGGGCATACTCCTGTAGAATGAACCGCATCTGCTCTGCTGACCGGTCCACAAATGTCTCCACCACAAATCCCAACCACTTGAACACTTTCTCCAAGTCCTCTGCCAGAGAGAAGAAAATATTCCAGGGAGGGTCAACCATAATGTACTATTAAATATGGGAACCAGTGTTATTCAAGAAAGGAAACATTTGAAATCTGAGTAACCAAAATGTAACATGTTTTAGTTCATCATATCCTTAATTTCTATAAACAAGACACTAATCATTTACTATAAATAGATGACCATAAAGTAATAGTTGAGCGGAAACACAAACCAGCATCTTTTCTGGATCCTTTTCGTTCTTTCAGGGTGCTTATTTCAAAATTCTCATTATTGATGATGACACAGAATCCTCTGGGAAGGCTTTTCATGTGGTATTCGCTGACCTGTGTGTACAGAGATTAAGATATATTGTTAAATTAACTTTTCAAAGGTTTGATGATGCAGGAATGACTTTATTGTACACTTTGTGCAAGTTAGGACTGTTAGAAAAGTCTGGTGTGGTCCGGAGGAGAGGATTATAGTCTGAGACTCTTACCTCAGTGTTCCCCGGCTTATGATAATGGTTATCTGGATAAATTGAAAGCTGCTTCAGTCCAGGAAAGGTTTCCAGAATGTCCGGTTTCTGAAGAAGGGCCAGGAAGCGACAGCAGGTCTCCTGTCCTTTATTCATAACCTTGTCCAGCATGTCTATGACAGTCTTTTCGCTGGACTGCTGCATGCTGTGCATGTTGTGATACTCGCGCTGCGTGATGAGCGAGTCGGCCTGCAAATGCTGCAGAATGTAACTCGGGTCTGACATAAAAACCTGTATTAGACTTAGCTTTCTTTTTCTAATTTCTTCCATGACGGCCTTCACTCCCTGCAAAAAAGAACTGGACAGCAAACATAATCAGCACCTGCCTGCACTAAAGCTGATAAATAATAAAAGTTGAACATTTTCTAAAAAGTATTCAGCGGCTAAAGACAAGGAGCGAAGTCATGAACAGTTCTCAAGCCCATCATTACCTTATGTATAAAATTTATAGAGCCATTACGAAGTCCTTGTTCTTTCCACTAAATAGGAAATAAAACATGCAAAATGGCAGAGTAAGGTAATAAATTCAAATTTTTCCATTCAACAAAGATTCACTTATTTTAATTTCCCCATCTGTTTTTTTTCCAAGATAGTCTGTCATGCTACACCAATCAGCTTCAAAAGAAGACAAAGAAATTTGGACTTTTTTAGACGTTGGTGTTCTGCGAAAACTTTCAGAGAAACACAAATTCACACACTTTGTTTCTTACTTCACTGAAGCATTTTACAGACTTTTCACCTCCAACAGAACAGACGTTACTCCTATTTCGAAGTACACAAGGACTTTATATCGGCCCTGTACTGCATATCTTAAGCATCACCTGCCTAACTTTCACCGACTGCTGGAAAGGCACTGAGATGCAAAGGAAAAAACGATGTATCAGATTACACTTTCGCTTTCGCCGCCTTCCTGCCAGTCCAGAGTACAGAGTAAACAAAGTATCTACTATTTCCTATTCATTCGCAGTCAGAAGACAACGTCAGTGTTGAGACGACCCGCCCCCCGAAGACTCAAGGAGCGGGTAAACCTGTTACCATGGCGACGGGCCACGAGCCAGCTCGCCTGCACGAGAACAAAAACACTAGCCCGCGTGGTTCCGCACACCGCGGCGCTCGAGCTGCCCGTTTCACTTTCCTTCACTCCCAAATGCGACGCGTTCGATATATTTTTCAAATATATATAATATAATGTACATAATACAACAAAGGTGAGCGGGTTGGATGCAAGCAATTTAGTTTTGTTGCAATTTTAGAGCGTTCCCTCGTGTTTACGAGGCAAACGGCTTGAATGCACTGCGTATAACGCATCGCCTGTGCTTTTCAATAAATACTGGCAGAATATTGTTCAAACGTAGCATCATATCGCTTTTATGCTCAGCTTCGTTCAAAAGCGAATTAGTTATTCTTACGGTTCTGGGAGTAGAGTGTAAGATGTATAAACGCGCAAAGACGACTTTGCCTGCGTGCGGAAAGTGCGCTGTGTCGACAGAAATGTTTCTGTCTCGGAAGGTGTAAAAAAGAGCGATGGGTCCGGAGTGTTGAACGCGGTCCAACCGCATAACCAAAAATGTACGCCGAAGAATAGGAACGGATTCGGACTTGTCTCCGTGTAGAATGTGCCTGGCTTAACTGCGTGCGTAAGAAGTGTCTAAAACCTGCGGAATTAAGTATAAAAAGTAGCGAGTAGCGTCGAACTCTCCCCTTCACTTCTCGCACTTTAAAACATTCATGTCTTTAGTGTTGCTGTAAAACACCGGACGCTGACAGTGAGCAGCCCCTTAAATCGCCTCGCTGGGGTCCCGTGGACAACGACGGCGATGAACGTGTGCGGGGCTACAGGCGACGGTTAGCGATATGGAAGCGTTAGCATTAGCATTAGCGTTGGCGTTAGCATTAGCATCAGTACAGGTGTTTCTCAACAGCAGGGAGCTGCATGTGGACCTGGATGCGACCGCATCGAGCGCAGCAGCACGGTGTCGCTGTCTCACCCACCCCTCCCATTATTGTCCTCCGCGCACAGGGCCCAAAGGGAAACACAACACGGCGCAACCCAGTCCATATTACCTGAAAATATGTGATGTACGCCCGTGTTCCCGGCGGGCGACAAACAGCGGAGCGCTTGGACACCGGCGTTACCCCTGGAGGAGTGAGGACAGCCAGCTGCGGCGCCCAGAAGACGCCTCCGCGGGGGACTTCCCGTTCCTGGGCCGCCTCTTCAGCGCCTTTGGTTCTCGGTGGCGCTATTGAGTCCGATGTTGAGGAACGTCCTGCACATGTGGCGGACAAAACAGGCAGAACGCGGTATAAAATGCCGCATAAAGCTCGACGCGATGCGCGTACTGTGTCTGACTGGAGCTGTTTTCTCGCCGTTCGTCATTTAATGTAAACACTGAACCCAAAAATCCGCTCAAGGTAATGCGGCTCGCCAGGTACAGCCACGTGACCGTTGCCCCCGTCTCCTGTTACCTGTTTTCGTAGCGCCTTTGTGTCAGCGCACCTCTTCTTACAGTTCTTTAGTTACCTTTCCAGATCGCCCTTCTACTGTCTGACCTCATGGACCCAAAAGCAATTGGTAAGACCGTTTTACCTCCATCAATTTCAATTCGGTGATACTACGGCGTACATAATGTTAGTTAAATAATTTAAGCAAGCCTTAGTCTAAGTACGTATACGTATATACTCTGTTAAGTATATATACACATATTTATAGCCTACTTTCTGTAACTTTCCGTGTTAAAAATACTGTATCTTATTAGTTATAATAGCTGTGGGGTTTTTTTCAATCTAGAATTTTCTGGAGGTGAATGCGTCTTTTATTCAGTAGCTTCTTTTAAGTTATGATATATATTTATCTCACCTCTTTTGAAATGTTGCAAAAAAAACTTTTTAGAGTTAAAAAAATACACGTACAGCAGCAGGGTTTTTTAAGTATAAACCAGCCTGTGTAAAGGGGTTCGAGATAGACTGGGCTGTCCACTGAGCTCTGTTATTTCTGCAGACCGCCTGGAGGGGGCGCTCTCGGCTGCGTACCGTGCCGCTTTCAAACTCCGCTCCCTGCAGAGACTGTGTCAAAGTGAGTGAACTTGCAGTCAAATGGGGAACGTGGCTTTGTCGGACAGTGTGTCACACGTTGCTGCGTGTGGGCGCTCACTGACGTGCTGCTTCTCTCAGTGGACGTGGTCCACATGCATTCTCTCAGCTCCACCCTCCAGGCCGTGGGCGCAGGGGGCAAGGCCACCGAAGCGGACGTGGGAGCCTGTCTCCAAAGGCTGTTGTCCGATGTGTCCCAGAATGCGGTTCTTCAGACCACGCCGGCAGCCGTGAAGCACACCACCAGGCTCCTGTTCAAGCTGTTTGACAGGTGGCTTCTGTAATTATTGTTTTGTTTCATTTTAGGTCAATGACCTTTATTTGTCTTGCTTTCCGTGTTATCATTTGTGTGCCATTTCTCATTCCAGAAAGGTCTCAACAGAGCTTTGTGGTGTTGTGTGTGGGTCTTGTGCAGGGAGCAGTCTGGCTTTGTGCTGCTACGGTCTGTAGAGGCAGTGCTAATCGCCCTGTCAGGAGACACTCTTTCAGCCAAGCACACAGGTTCTTGTGACCCTCCCCTGCCAAATGAAACACAGGCCTCTTTCTCAGTGATCCAATAAACAGTGTCCAGTTTATTTTATACATCAAAATTCTGATTACTATAAATTGTGATTTACAAACCTTCCTGTTTCGCTACTTTGTACGTTTAAAAGCGCATTTGTAAAAATCCAATAAAATGTACAATAAATAAAATTTGATTTATGGGTTCTATGACTTCCTGTCCCAGCCCTGTTCCAGTTGGCAAGGAGCTGCAGTGAAGACCAGGACAGACACAGTGGCACAGTGAGCCAGAGCAGCCTGAGGGTACTGCTAGAGGATCTGAGCCAGGTGAGGTGAAACTAGTTGACCAGAGAGTTGATGTACAGATGAGATAGGTGGTTGGCTGGCATATTGTAAGAAGGTCCGCTCTATATGCCACACGTTTCCTCTTGTTCACCTGTAGGTCCCTGTGGTGGTTCAGGAGAGTCACATGTTTGGTCAAGTAGACAGGGCAGTGGCATCCTGTTTTCAAGGGGTAGGTTCATGTAACCCTCAAGATGCAGCCATATGATCCTAAGACTCATATCTGTATCACCCTGCTCCTTACTAGATATACTGAAAAGTACAAAGACAAACTGAGCTTCCAGATTTGCCCATTTTTGAGTTAAAGCTCAATGCACAGGGACACAGTCAAGACTCTTTGTGATTCCACAGTGACAAAGTTCTAGGAAGAGACAAAATAAGATTTATTTAATGTATTTTGTTCTAGTTTTTATGCTTCTATGCTAGATCCTGGATGGTGGTGTGCCTGAGAAGCACTTTCTGTGCTGGCTAAGGTCAGAGCCACGGCTCTTGCTCTGGCTGTCTACGCTCTCCAGGGTCTCTGCCAGCGAATCCTTGGTCCACCAAGTTCGTTGCCACTTGTGCAAGGCATTTCCCATTATTGGACTCAGGTGTGTCTGTTTTTACCATGTGTTTGGTATATTCAGGCAGTCTGAGGACATCCACAGAATCTGTTCTTCATGTCAGGTATCGTTGCCTCAAGTGCCTGGACCTGCAGCTCTGCCAGACATGCTTTCTGGCTCAAAGGGCCACCAGGAAACATAAGCCCTTCCATGCTGTACTGGAATACTGCACTCAGGTGATCTGTCGCACACAGTGCAGTCATGCACTCATTTTTTTAAATATATTTCAAAATGTTACATGGCCTCCAGACCTTTCCAGCCTTGCTCTCTGCTGTACCAGCATTAAGATCAGCTGTGATATACTCCCATCCCAGGGAAACATCCTTTTTTCAGGCTTAAGAACAAAAAACGAATTCCAGCCTTCTGCACATACTAGTGTCTGTTAGCTAATCTTGTGTTTTTACAAAAAAAGTTCTTCTGCAACTGCTTCATTTATGCGGTATGAAATGAATGTCCTGTTGCGCCTTGGTGGTTCGACTCATTTTTTATGCCTCTATTTGAAATTAATCCCTGCAGGTGAGTTTTTCTGTGTGAGCCAAGCTGTGTTGCTTTTATGATGTTGACTAACTCTTGTCCTCTGTGTGCTTAGCCATCCTTAAGGGAGTCTTTGGCAATGCTGGCACACCTCATGCGACAGAAGGTCAGGAGGAGGCACGCCAGTAGGAGGGAGGCAGAGACGATGGGTGCCCTTTGCTCAGCAGAAACAATTAATGGTGCTCGGCTCAGGTTTATATCCGCAACCAGTGGACCCGTGCCGGTTAGCTGCAAGGACAAGGGACTGTATAGCACAGATGGCACAGCTCAGCTGAACCAGGCGTTGCAGTTTGACAAACCCTGGTTTAGAATAACCAAAGATTGTTGTGATTTTTTTTCAGCTCCAGCACGCCTGTCTTGACTCAAGACGTCGGTGCAGACCATAAGACACATGTTGAGACCGTGCCTTCACAAACCACAGTGGAGTCCAAGGCCATGCAAACAGACACATATCCACAACCTCAGGTATTTTCTTTTCTTCATAATTCCCGTGTTGTTGTTTTTTTTTTAATGGAAACCATCTTAACACAATTGTCTTGGACGATAGGTTATTTATCTTCAAATGTTTCATCTTTTAGGAAAAGATATTGCTTTTCAAACAAGATCTTTATCAAACACAAATGGCTCTTAGGGACCTACACAAGGAGAAGTGGTGAGTCTACAGTACATGTGGAAGATTCTACAGGGCTTCTCCTGGAATGATATTTTAATAAAGTGTATGTTGGCTGATGAAAAAGTATGAGTGTTGTAGTCCTTGTTTGATCAGTGTACATTTAGTTGCAGGTCATCTTCACTCAGATTCACTATTGTATGCACGTGTGTGTTGTGATTCTCAGGCAGCTGCAGAAACAGTTCCAGGCTTGGATATCCTCTGCCCAGTCAGAACATAATCTGCTAAAAGACAGATGTTGTCAGATGGAAGCTGCAGTGGAAGTCCTGACCCAACACAACCAGAATCTGCAGGAAGAACTCTTTAGAGTTCAGCAGATGCTAGCGGTAAGAGGAGCGACTGTCAATACTGCATAAGTGTCTTCTCTTGTTGTACACCTTATTATTCCTAAAGAAACCATTACTGGGGGTGTCCAGTGGGTTTTGGGTCTGTGAACACTGTAGTCTACCATCACATTATCTGATGCTTATCCCATTCACAGGGGAAGAAGAAGACAGAAGAAGAAGACACTCATGTACCTGAGACAGAGAGTTTAAAACAAGACAATGTGGTATATAACTACAGCCAGCGGGAGCTTAAAGTATCATCAGCCTCTTTCCAGGAAGAAGGAGGAGCTCAGACAGACTATCAGACTTCTGGGCAGTCTATAGTGAAGCCCACTGCTCTGAAGAATAGCAAAGGTTCTGGATGGCACCCCCTTAACGAAAAGCAAGAATCAGATCAGTGTCAAGATTCCATCCTGCAACAGGAATCAAACATTGGGAGAGGAAAGCAGAGTGACTCAAACTCCTTTGTGGAGCAAGAAGCACAGTTGTTTGACTTGGTGCAGTGGCTGAAGAGTTCCCTTTCTCTCAGCCAACAGAGAGGTGTGTGCATGTTTATGTCTTCATTTTCCACTTTAATTGTAGTTGAATGACTGATCGGAAAGAGTGAGCTTGCCTTATAGAAGTTAATCAGTGTTTTTCACACTTGCCCAAATGTAAATGTTGCTAATATACTTACCATCAGAAGCAGTAATGAAGACTTTTGCTGCTCTCTACATCAGAATGTGGCAGTGTATCATAGCTGGAAGTATTATTTATCCTCTGTAGATTTGTTACATTTGCTGGCCAGGTAAAGTCAAATGATTTCTGTTTTATGAACAGGTTATAAACAGTCTGCTTCCAAACGTTTTGCTGGATGTTTTAATCTTGGTGTCACATCAAGCTGTGATCCTACACACATGATGGTATCTCTGCTTTTCCAGGGTCAGTCTGTACACCTCAAGAGGATCTGCTGGTGGCTGCCGAAGGGGTGAGAAGATCTATTTCTCAGCTTGTCACTACTGTCAGCCTGCACAAGCCCGCTAGCAGCCAAACTCTCTGACATCACCACAACCACTCAAAAGGTCCATCATATGGAACAACAGTTCAGCAGTGTTTGGGAACAGGACTCTAGGCTACATAATAACACAAACTTTGGCATCTGCACTCTAATCCACATTCGAACGGCACAGTGGGTGAAATTAATTTATTGCAGTTCCTCAGCCTCTCATTTGGGAAGATGTTCAAATCAAGCTCAGTGTGTCTAGGTTGCATGTTTTCCCCATGTTTGCAAACCCAAACACATGCACGGGACAAGGCAAAGGTGAACCACTTTCTGACCTTGTCTTAACAGGAAAACCACTCAAGGTTGCAAAGAGTCCCCCCCAATCCACATACAGCACAGGACACTGGAGGAGGATCTGTGTTTTTATTAGCCAAAAAAAGAAGTAGAAAAGTAAGTGGGTGGATTTTCACTTTTAAGTTACAAGGCGGAATTCCTCTTGGTACCGTGGTGCTGCTGTTGCTTTCCAAGAAGTTCAGTGTGACTTGATGGACCTGGATCCTGATTAGGGACATTGTCGAAGTTACTCTGCGAAACACGCACGTAGGACTCTGTAGAAAAAAGACAACACCTTTTCTGAGCCAATCTGTTCTGAAAAGTACATATAGTATTGTTCTACAGTGCACCGTATCCCTTGGAACTGGACAGTATTTTGTGGAACCTGAAAAAAAAAATTACTGGAATGGAATGAATGTTTTTATGATCTTGGTTTGTTGGGGTACCCACACTATCAGACAATAATGTCAGTGAAAAGTGGTGAGAGGTGACAAACTGACTCAGCGCTGAGAGTGCGGTACTGACGGTCAGTGATGAGCGAGTACATCGCAGTGATCCGCTGCTGGGATGCAGTCAGCTGACGGCGGCCCAGTCCGTGGGTGCGGGACAGAACACAGTCCACGTAGATGTCCCAGAAGAGGCGCGCCAGGTCCCAGAACAGAGCCCCGTGCTTCAGGTTGTCCGAGGACTTCAGGAGGAGCATGAGGTCCCAGAAAGCAGGCACGCTGTCCGCAATGCGAGGGGTTCGCAGCTCCAAAAGCAGAGCAGAGGAGGACTCCCAGCATTGCGGGTCCACTCGGCTCAGGGTGAGGGGGTCCACCTGGCCCAGGCCCTGCCCTTGCAGTGGGAGCACACAGGCACAGCCCAGGAGCAGCACCCTGGCCAAGCGCACAACCAGTCCATTACTGTCCATCTGCAGGACAAAAAATCATGGACCTCACATACGCAGGCAACTACTCATCCGCCCCAGTTTAACACTTTCATTGCATATTTTAGTCATTCCATGTATGTACGTAACATATGCACAGTTCCCAGGACACAAAGTTTGTACAGACTTGAAAAGATGCTGCCATATTTTAAAACAAATGTTTAATAATATATGCGATGTAAGCTACGTGGACTGCAATGTTCTGTACTTGTGGCTATGCTGTGTATAAATAAGTAAAATATAAATAATCTAATAACGTCATTAACAATTTAATTTAAGGTGTAAGAAATTTAAAATTTTAATTCTGCTAACTCTCAGCACCTCCACGGTCATAGGTTCGCCAGTGAAAAGCCGAAGTAAACATGAAAAGTGAGGATCCGAGTTTACACAGATGACAAACTGCAGGCGTAAACATTCGTTCTTGCATCAACACATAACAAGAAACACGTTTGGAACCGTCACAAAACACGACGTTAGCGTTTGCATTAACATTAAGACGAGATGAACTCATTGAAAGTTTATTTTGCAATTGTGGCGCAGCGAGGAAGTTCGGCTGAGCGAAACCCGTGGCGAGAACCGACCGACTTACCTCGAGCGCGCTCGGGTTCGTGCTGCCGCGCGCAGTTGTGCGGTTGAAGTGCGAGGCGGCGCGAGCGGCTGCGACACGCGCGCCCTCGGCGACGTCAGTCTGCCGCCCGCCTCCTGCACGCGCGCCTGAGAGTCAAGAGGTCGAGGCGACAAACAAATTCACCTCAGGGCTGAGCCGCCGCCGCTGAAATGCAGGTATTTACAAACATTTATAACCGATATAAACAAAAAGGAAAAACTCGGTTTTCCCACTCGTCGCTACTTCGTTTCATGTCCCGAACTTATGCCATCATTCGGTTTTCTGTTGTTTTCGTCGTAGTTTAATCTTTTAACAATAATCCTATTAGCCGTCAGCAGGTAAAAGTTAGGAGCCATCGTCCTCTTTATGTGAAATAATGCTTCTCTTTGTTTTCATTTACTATGTGTTTATACATATGTCGTGCAATGTAAATATAACATACTGGTAAGTTTCTTTTATACTTTAAATTAAAATATAAAATCTGACACGAACCGGTAACTATAATGAGACATATAATTAGTGGTGTACATTTATCCACTTTTGGTTTTATTAAATAAGGTATTGGTAAAATCCAGTGGTGTAATAACTTGCCAATAACTTCTGGATGGAAAAAAATTACTGTAAACCAGTGATTAACTGATTTACACTGCCCGGCCAAAAAAGTCACCACCTGGATTTAACTTAGTGTTATGATGTGGGGTTGCTTCACTTGGTCAGGTCTAGGTTCAGCAACATTATGCGCCCAAAAAATGAGATGAGCTCACTACCTGAATATAGTGAATGAGCAGGTTTTTCCATCAATGGGTTATTTCTTCATTTTCCAAGATGACAATGGCAGGATTCATGGGGCTCAGATTGTGAAAGAGTGCTTCAGGGAGCATGAGAGAGACATCATTTTCACACAACGATTGGCCACCACAGAGTCCAGACCTTAACCCCACTGAGCATCTTTGGAAAAGACTTTACGCAGAGGTCTGACTCTCCCATCATCAATATAAGATCTTGGCGAAGAAAGAATGCAACTCTGGATGGAAATAAATGTTGAAACATTGGATGAGCTTATCGAAACGATGCCACAGCGAATGCATGCCGTTATCAAAGCTAAAGGTGGTTCAATGAAATATTAGACACATACCATTCCCTGGACCCACACTTATTACCATACTTACTGACATAAAAATGAATACTGTACACTGTCCTGGTTTCTTAAGGATGTGGTATCAAGTGGTACAGTGGACAGTGCAGATGCCTTACAATTTCTGAACTGCTGTCTGAATGTTGATACAAATCTGCCCATCTGTGTGGAGTTTGCATGTTCCTCCAGGTTCATATGGGCTTCCGTGAGATGTTCAGGCTTTCTTCTATAGTTCTAACACATGTTTCATAAATTAGCCATAGTATGTGTATATGTATGAACAGTTGAGTCTTTGGTCACAAAGGGCTGGGATCCAGTTTAAGGTTTACCCTCCTTCATGCCCAGTGCTTCAAAGGTGGACTGCAGACCAGTATAACCCTGCACTGGAAAAACAGTTACTGATGATAGCAATATAGCTGGTTGGATGAACTGGCATCATCAAGTAGATACTTCCCTTTGCTATCGAATGTGGTCTCAGTTTTTGTAGGTGTGGCTCAGATGGGTTAGGCATACTGAGAAGCTGGCACCTCACAGATTTTTTGTCTCATTTCCTTATCACAGGATCTTGGGAAGAACCGATTTCCAGCCTCATACACACAGATATGGAGTATATTCAAGGGTATTTGCAGCACTAGGCTTTTAGTGAAATGCCACCTGAGTCAGTGATCAAAGGAGTCAATTGTAGCCTCAGAGAGAGGCCATGGTTGAGTGTATTGTGGCTACATGTACTGGGCTGTCAGTCTGTTCACCCATCCCTCTAATGGCCCATATGGGCAGGGAGAGGGGGCTGGTAGGAAGGTCAAATTCTCATGATGCAGAGGTTTAAGCCATAAAAAAACAAATTTTTTCTTTGTTATAAATATTATCCCTGAATGTCTTCAAAAAAGGTTTTGCAAACTGGATTATGTATTATTTAAGAATGTTATGTAATCTATACTGATATACAGGTGTTAAGTCTGTTTTACCAACCTTGCACTAAGTTTCCTGTGAGCACCTTAACTATGGCAATTAAAATTCAAAACTACCATTAATGCAGCCCTCATGTATAACTTTTATTCACATATATTTTATGTCAAAAAGAACTTCTGCTCTAAGTTGCAGAGGCAACAAAATTAGTAAATTAAGGGCTTCTCTACAGTATCAGAATAAGAAACCTTCTGAGCTCTATACTGACTTCCAACAGAATTATAAACTAAGTGGTTGTAATTTACAGATGCAATCAAAAATATTCAACCCCTCTGAAGACTAATTATTCACAAATGTTAGTTTTTCTAAAGATCCAAATTTTTTAAAACTACATTTAGGTCATTTGTGTAACTTGTTCAAAATAATAATGAACATTTATCATTTTAAATTTCTGAATAGGATTTTGTTTTATTGTGTAGCCATGTCATAAGTATTCCACCTCTCTTAAGTACACTAAACAACCAAGGCTGTCATCACACCATGGCTCACTCCACTTTTAAAGAAGCACATGAAAAATTGACCTGCATGCAAGACATTTACAAGAACATGAAGTTTTGGGAGCATGTTTTATGGCGTGATTAGAATAACCTGGAAGTGTTTGAACCCATGGATCAGCATTATGTCTAGTGTGAGAAAGGTGAGGCTTATTACAAAAAGAATAGCATCCTCACACTTAAGCATGGTGGATCAGTCTTGTTGTGGGGTTGTTTTGATTCTGCTGAAACTGACAATGTTACATTGTGACTGGCATCATGGATTTATTGAAATCAGACCATTCTGGAGAAGAATATGATCCCCTCAGCTCATAAGCTGAAACTTGGTGATTAATGGATTAATGGACCAACTCTAACCCTAACCCTAAGAAAGACAATGATCCCAAGTATACATACAAGTGAAACAAAGCTTGGTTCTGGGAGCAGTCCTGAAATGTCCTTGATTTAAATCCCATCCAGAATTTTTGGTGGAACTTGAAAAAAGCAGTGGCAGTACAGAAGCCAAAGAATATCAATGAAATGGAAGACTATGTATGTGAAGAATGGGCTAGGATTCTAGAGGAGAAGTTTCAGAAACACTTATAAGAAACATTTAATGAAAGTTACCATGGATAAAGGGTGTGCTACAGAAATGTTGACTTTGGGGATAGAATAATTTTGCACATGGATACCTTTGGAGATAATTTTCTTTGTCTTCTTAACTAATAGAAAACTTTGCTGAATGTTTTCAAAATGCCTCGAATACAGACAAATAGACTTTATTAATTAACAACTTAGTTTATGATTTTTTGCTAAATTTTTACATCACAGTGATGTCTTTTGGACCTGGGCATTCAATATTTTTGATTGCAATTGTATGTGGTCCTCTTCACGCAATGTACCATATTAGTTTCAGACTGGGCTACAATCAGAACTGAACACATTAACAGTGATCCTGTAGTGCCGCGGTTCAGTGGGTGTTGCAGCTTTCTGTAATCCCTTACTGTGATCTCTGGAGCAATAAAACTGATTTGGATGAGACAAGTAACTCAGTGTTTGCCTGAAACAGGACCGCAAGAATATAGCTGTCTTTCAGGGCTGCAATTGAGGAAGCAGAGCATGGAGGAAAGCTTTCATGCAAATATAGATTGTTAGCAATCATTAGTTTTAAGCCATTTTGTTGTGTTATTCCATCCTTCCTTCTAATTGTTTAGAATTGTACAACCTTTTCACCCAGACTCCAGTGATGAATCATTGTCAGTTTATGGTGTTTTTGCAGCAGGTGCAACAGGTCAATCTGACAATAAGAAAAAAAATGCAAAAAATGAGAATAACCTTTAATGACATTATTGCTGACGTCAGTAAGAAATAGTGAGGTCTCCAGAATAAAATACTTAAGTCATTTATTCATCACTGCCTTCCATTTGAACACAAATTGAGAAGGACACAGGAGATTATGATCAGTACAGAGATGACACAGAACATATAAGATGTCACTTTTGCTGTGAAGATTGGAAAAGTCATAGCTTACTTGAAATGTTGAATAAAAAAGTTCCCCTGGTTTTACTGACACAAACAATATTTTATTTAATGCGTTTCAAACAGATGTCAATTTCTTTCTCTTCACTTAAGAAGTATGAATTCTATTATAGTTTTTGTCAGTTAGAAGCTAAAAAGATATGGGAGTGGCAATGCTTATAAAAGACTGCCTTTTTCCAGTAATTTTAAAATGTAATATTGTTACTTAGATCATGTTTACCAACCCTTAAGATTGTGCAATACCTCTCTTTGCATAGTAAATAAAAGTGAAATAATTCATTGTTGACATGCACATACCCTTCATAGCATATTCTTTTTGCATATTTGGGACTCTTAATAAGTTTGAAAGCCAAGTATAGTTGTATACATGCAGCGCACTAGGAGAGCCTAAGCCTGACCTTGCTTTTCGAATCAGTGTGTGAGCACACAAGGTCAAGCCAGTGTAGTGGGTGTTAATAAGAACTGTTACTGAGACCCACAGCAATGGGTGTGTGACTGCGCAGTCTGGCAAGCCAGAGACACAGGCCGTGTCTGCCCTGAGCCTGTGTCCGTATCAGTGGGAGAACCAGAGTGCAACGTGACTGAGAAAGTGCTCTGTGTACATCAATGCCAAACATTCTGTTGGCTGATTCTTTGGCTTTTTTCCTTCGCTGGGAGGCCTTCAAAGACCCCCGAGACTATGAATCAGAGACTGTATGTGGCCCCCTGGATCTCCCTTTTAACCCTAGATCCTTTAACATACCATGAATATTTGGATCTGACCAATAGTTTTAACTTCTTGTAACTAAACTGATTACTTTTTCCTGAAGGTGCAGTATACTTAAAGTGTGTGTTTTTTTCTACTATAACCTAAAAGGCCGCATGTTTTTAGTGTTGAGTTATCCATTATCATTTGGTCATGATCTCTATTGCTTGATTATCATTAACATAGCCAAAAAACCTGCTATACAACATGCTAAACAGTAAAAAAAAGGTAGCAGTCGATATGTTAAAATTCAATAACTCTTTTCTCATATATGTACAATCTAACCTATGAATGTTTTGTAGTATTGTGGGCAACTGAGGCCCATACAAGCACCTAGTTGTAGCCCTACCCATCTCCAGAATAAGGATCTGAGGATGAGGAGCAGAGTGAAAAATCTCACAGGGTACCACTTCCTATTTTTAAGAGGCTTTCTTTCCCCTCTTTTTACTTCTGTCTTTTTTAATGGGTAATGATTGCTTTCTTAGCCATAGAAAGTCCTTTAGGGTGAGCTCCTCATGCCACAATCCCATGTATCCATAATTTATATCTCTGACGGAGACTTAGTGGATTCTCTTCTTGACATCTCTTCTTGGTACCTCTGGTGGAAAACTTTTGATACTCGAGAGAGCAAGATGGGGTTTAGTGGGCACAACTGAGTTGAGGCTTGAGAGAACAATTGAAGGGGCTTCAATTCTAGATTTCTATAAGACTTAAGTTGGAAGTTTAAGTTTAAATGTTTGATCTATTTCTTTTAGTTTTTTTCTAGTAAAACAAATTAAAAAAACAGCAGCAGTTAATGCAGTCCAGTTGTAAGGTTGCCAGTGAAACCCAGGAGAATCCTCTTTGCACTTGTGGCCTTGCTGCCTTCTTTAAATGGCGGTGGCATTGGGGTCATACCGCCGCTTCTTCACATTTCTTGCGATTGTGGGGAAAAATGTGGGAAACAGAAGACAAAGGGGTCATTCCTAGTCAAACTGTAAAGGTCATCAGTATCTCCAGGGAAATACCACACTTGCCCCTTTGTACCTTAGAAATGACCGGAGAATGATCAAAAAATGATCTGTTGCCTGTACTCATAAGTTCACAGGTCATGAAAATTGTCTATTTTCTATTTTAACTCCTGATGATCTTTTTCTAAGCTGGCTTCATGTCATAGGGCTGTTGGTTCTGCAAGTTTCATGCACTGTCATCTGCCTTTAAAGATGCATTCCAATAAAAAAAATGGAAAGTCCACCATAGTCTCATTCAACATTTCGGTAAACTGTAAAATGTGCTCTTTCATTTCATCAGAATGAAGTTTTATTTGCTTTCAGTTTATTAGGGCAGGGGTGGCATTAATCCACTGGCTTGTGTTTTACTGTTATGTACCTAAGTAGGGCAAAAGGCATGTCTATTTAATTTAAGGGTAGTAAAAATGAAAGAAATAAAGAAAGCAATGTTTCTACCTACCCAGGGGGAAAAATAAAGTCTAAAGAAGAGGGAGCAGGAGAATGTAACAAAACAGCGTGACAGTAACAACAACACTGACAACAAGAGGGGTTGGGAACATCCTCCCCGTAATGTGGCTTCATGTGGGGCATCCAGCGGTCAGTCATGCACCTTTCCCAGTATAGGGTGAGCGCGATACACCACTATGGCTGTGTTTGGGGGGGAGGGCATGCAGTGCAGTGCGCCGTGTCTGTACCAGGTCAGTGAAGCAGGCAGCAATGGCAGCTCGTGGGCAGATCCAGGAGTCCTGCTCTGCGCTAGGGCGGAGCCCGGGCATCCAGGTGGGCGTGGTTTGGCCAGCCATGGCACAAAGGCTGCCGCCAATAAATGACTTCCCTCACAACGCCGCAAATACTCTCACCCTCTAACGCTATCGGATTGAGAAAAAGATCATAGCAGTGATGGCAGAATGTAAGCCAACCCAGCGTTTTCTTCTAGTGCAGCCCAGCCTTTGTGCAATGCACTGACCTTTCTCTATTCAGTCTCAGTTTTGTCAGGTCAGCATGCAGAAGTTATCATGAGTGTAAGTCAAGATGATGTACCAACTTGCATGCTTTGGTAGCTACAAAGTTACATGTAGGTTTCGGTAACCTTTTGTTGACATCATGTTAGCTTTCAATGCATTGCTGTGCTCTACTAAGCCAACACCACTATAGGCACAGATTTTTAGACTAGTTATATGGGGTTTTGTTTGCATCACAGAGGAATGTTTGAAGTGTATTTCCCTGCTCCAAGACAAGTTTTTCAGGTGTGTACATCTGACAGAAAGGAGAGATCACTGGACTTAGTACCACGTTGCACTAAAGTTTCACTGTCTTGCAACTCCTTTCTTTAACTGCCCATTCAGAAATACTGTTTACAGCACGTTATTTCCACTGAAATTTTTTGTGTAGGGGAGATGTACAGTGTTATGTAAGCAAAAAGAAAAATTAATTTTGGTCTTCTCTGTGCTTTACTAAGATGAACCCAACGAAAAACAAGCACTCGATTCAACATCAAACATATTTTTGAAACCATAAAATCAAATTGTTTATTTCAGCACTGGTGTAGTCTGATTGATATTTTAAAGCTATTTAATTCTGTAAAGCTTGCAGATGTTAATTTCTGACATTCTTGTAAAGGAATTAACTAAGATACATGCATGTAAAGCTTGGAACTAGATCAGCCATTAGCTTGAGGTTCTGCTACAGATCAGGAATTTTTTTGAAGGTAAAGAACTCAACTTACTCCCTCCACCTGTCAAATCCATTTCCCCTAGTCATGTACTATGTTTTATAGTTCCTGTGTCTAAAACGGCTGCTGATTCCTATCCTATCCTATCCTAACCTAAAGGCTAATTGGCTGATTGTTTCAGGTGTGCACTGCCTATGGTTAGTACAGAGGTCTGTATTCTGTCTGTTCATTGCATTTCAACTTAACCATCTTCTCTTCACTATGGTCTACATGGGAAGTATGTTGTGTATGCATTGTTTAAATAGTGGTCAGTATATGTTTCTTGTTGTGTTTCTGCAATGCTGCAGTCATCTGTGTTTAGCCTATGTGCTCTCTGTAGCAGCAGCTCAAACCCCCAGTTCATAAAAGCAGGACAGATGCCAGAGTTGAAGAAGGCATGCGGTTTTTTTGCTTACTTAAAGCCCCATCCTGTCCCCCCTAGCACAATGGCTGCCACCAGGATGGCCCCCGCAATGGAGCCTATTATAAGGTTGGTGGCACTAGGACCTGTGAAGGGTTACGGGGAGAGAGAAATAAGAGACCAGCTGGCAGTTCTAGTTATTTTCATACAGACTGTCCAGAGATAGCTTCATCAGTATGAAAAAAAACAAGCCTTGGAAACATCAGATTAAAAAAATTAAGTGGATATTTTTGGTATATGGTGGCTATGCAAAATGATGTATAAGGTACTTGAAGATTTATTATATGTTATTTTGCTGACTTCAGTATAGTATAATGTCAGCACATCCATTAGTGCCACATTATGGGAGGGAATATTCGTTTTTGGTGCTTGAGTCCTAGATGTTCAGGGACAACCTTTCTGTTGGACAATTTGACAGGATGCTAAGGCAGCCAGACGACTGGCTATCCTTCACAATGAGTAATGAGCATACAGCTGTTTTCTTTTAGAGGGCCAGCTTGATTTTTGGGAGGACTGTGATGTTAAATAATATATCAGTACATTTAAAAATGAATGTTAATGTAAAACTAATGTCCAAAAGTGATGGATTTGTCACATACTGAAATAATTCAGTTGGCACGATTGTCAGCTGTAATTTTATATACTCTGATATTGTTGACTTGTAGGTTGTGTTGTTCAGATTAGACAGTGCTAGGTAAGGTAGACACTATCTTCAGCTGAGGTAACAAGATCTGTATGAACATCTAACCTTCTGGAAGAGACCATAAACACATAGCCAGGTCTTGTCTTTTTCTACCTATGATTTGTATATATGCCCCACATGCCCCAGAAAGGAGAGGCTTAAAACTAAAAGTAATAATAATAAATCAATCACTCATATGACACAAACACATCCAATCACATAACATTAATATGGTGACCACATAAGGCACAGCCACTTGAACACACGCACATACACATTCACATACACACATAGGGCTCAGCTGGGTCAGGCTGGGTCATGTGGCCCTCCCCACACTGTAGCACCATTATGAGAAGTACAGCCGTGAAGATGAGGAAAATGCTTACTCTATTCCCCACCCTGTGCCTCCAAAAATCACCCCCAGGGCCAGAATGGTCCCTGCTACTGCCCCTATCAGCCTGTTAGTGGCCATGCTCACTGTGCAGAAGAAGAAGGATCAAAGAACATCATCACCAGCTGACAAAGGTAAATTTTGCTTCCCATCTTCTAGGTGGTTGAACTCTTGGCAAATTTAAAACTGACAGTTGATAATGTAATCCACTCTCCTGACTCCTCCCATTTTCACCATAGCCGTGTAAACCCTTTTATTGAAGCTGGTGTTCTTAAATTCGTAGATACCATTTATTTAATCCCTAGAAGATTGTGGTGCTGCTAAAACTAAGCAGCATGCTCAGATCGTAATACTGTGTATAATAATCGCAATACCAGTACAGTATGTAAGGTTTCTGTAGCTCAGTGACATAATGTCAAAGGTAGTATTGGTGGTTTTGAGTGTTAGGTGTGAACAAACATGACAAACCCTTGGGTCCCTCATCCTCGGCTGGCGGGGGCTCCTTTGGGGGGTCTGGCATACTGCAGTCTGTTCCTGCCCAGGTAACATCACATGTGCAGGTACCCTCGTTATTGCAAACCTGCAGGATCAAGAAATGAGAGGCAGAGACACTTCTGTGGTCAAAGCACACCCAACTGAACAAAGAACTTGCCCTGTAGCTACAGCACAACTGAACACATGGTGCTATGGGTAAAATAGCAAAACTTCATATCTGTGTTAATTACTTGCCACACATCAGACTGGCTGGGCAAACCAACTTACCCCATGGCTGGAGCATACTTGGCCATTGGAACCCGTGGGACAGGCACTCAAGTTGAAGGACTGGATGGGCAGACACTTGCGGTCAAGGCACATCATGGAAGGCCCGCATGGTGTCCCGTCCTCCACGTAGCCTAGGTCAGTTTCATCATCCAGGAGCACGTGGCCGCCACTGTTGTCAAGGGGTCAGAAGGAAGCATGATTGGAGATGTGGAAGGAGATTTCATGATCAGAGAAAAACACTAAACGATATGGGAAGAATAGAAGTGTGGATGATTGTGGTGCTCATGTTTTCCCTGTGTTTCTGTGGGTTTCCTTTATGCATTCCAGTTTCTTCTCACAGTCCAAAGATGTGTTGTAGCTGAAATAATTATTCTAAATTTCCCTTAGTGTCTTATTGTGTGAGTGACTGAGTGTGTGTTTACCCTGTGATGCTCTGTGGCATTGTTCTCGATTGAATAACTTGCCTTGAACCGAAACTGAACAGGCAGACAGTAATGATGGATGGATGGATGGATGGAAGGATGGATGGATGACGGATGTGTTTATGTGCAAGGGTTGTCTGTTCTCACCTGCAATCCACAAGCCTACCCTGATGGTTGAAAGAGGTGGGTGTGATGTCACCTTTTAAGAAGCCAATGCGAGGAGTGCGGCCAGTGTTGGCACAAAGTAGATACCCGCAAAATACATCACTGCAGGAACAGCAGGAGAGAGGGAGAGCTAGAAATTACATTAGGCAAAGAATATGAAAAGAAATGATACAGTCTCCACCCCTTGGTCAAGCCACTCCAAAAAAACATTGTTACAAAGAGCCGTAGTTGCTCCTTATGTACTCTTTGTCTCCTTGACTCATCAGCCTTTCAATAGTCATATTACCTCAAAAGTGACCTTTTCAGTAATTGTGTGTACTGTAATTTCATGAAAGTAAATTAATTTCATAATCAAAAATGTCAGCAAGTACATACCTCAGTATCTATTCTTTTAAATGAGTAAGGATATATTGTGCTTGTGAAAACATAAGCCCACGTATTTTATAGGACAACTTTCTGTTAGCTGATGCGTATACAAAGCAGCTTACAGTGTTACCTGCTTGCAAGATATCAAAATACAAGTCTTGTGATTTAGGACTCTTTGTGTATGCTAGTGGAAGTATTTAATACCCTTTACTGAATTTCGACCAAACATGAGGCTGAAAAGTCAAGCATGGGGCAGTGTCTGAAGTTCGTGCCAGGAGCCACTGTACAAGTGAGTTCGCATCTGTAATAGATTAATTATGTCTACTCAGTCCGATGGCATGAGAATAATTTGGTCATGACTGAATGTAGATGTATGTGTATGCTTATACGTACAGTATATGTGAGTGTGTCTAAGAGACAGTATGACAGTGGCAAGTGTTTGCAGAGTTAAGTAAAGGTTGTTTTTAAAATGTGCACCCTGACTCTCTTGAGATCTTGTGATCTCAGTTGATTTTATCTAGTGCATCTATATTATTATTACATTGTAATATATTATTAATGGAAAAAAATATTAGCTTTTTATATAAAAAAAATGGGTCTTGGTTTTATTTAAGTAAACACTGGGGTGACTGTGTACCCTGGAATGTTTAAATTTAATTTAAAGATACATCCAAGGATGCGCTGGGACACATCATCAGTGATGTTTCCTGAGGTCATCAGGTGTTTCAGGTCTCACAAGATCAGACACCCTCGCTCAGGTGACCCAGCCAAGGTTGATCAGGCCCTGGCTTGTGTCCCAGCAGCACTAACCCACGGTTTGGACGTCCTAATCCAAATCCACCTAGGGGTCCTCTCTGCAGCCTCAATAATGGACTTTATGGCTTAAAAATGTTCACATTGAAATAAAGTGTAATTATATCTTCAACTTACGAGATTTCATCTTATGAGTCAATTTCCTGAAATGCATTATCCTTACAAGTAGGAGGATACTCGTATGTATCCAGTTCTCACTGCAAGCTACTTATTGGGGGATATGCCACAAATTTGGAGATACGGTACATTCTGCAAAGACACACTCACTGTTTGCCACACTGGAGCCAGCTTTCTCCATCTTTCCCACAGTTGCCCTTCTCGGTGCCTTCAGTGTTGAGTTTCTCATAGCAGAATTTTTCAGATGCTCCAGCCTCTGCTCAGGGAAACATGGGGCAGGGACAGAATAGGGCTGAATGACTTCTACTTACAGTATCTTTTGTCAAAAGACAATCATCAGTCCTGACAACCTTTAAAGTCACATCTAGAATTTTGTTTCTGTCTGCAGTAATCAATTTTAATTGTTTATTTTTTATATACTGCTTGCCAGCTTTACATAAATTATCTCTTCTTTGACTAGATATTGCATGTGTCACTATGCAGTAACAGCAGTCCTCAGTTGACCTATGATAGCAGTTTGCTGCTTTGTGCTCTGTGAGCAGTAGTGTCATCCAGGCTACAGGGACGCTCAGTTAGTAAAGCTATGGCCAGATTGTACTCACTTGGGCCCCAGATGTACTTGCATTGGCTCTCCCTGGTCTTGCACTCTCCACCATAGCAGCGACCCTGCAATTGGGACAGGACAAACAGCATGTACTTAAGCCTTCTTTGGTATTAGTGATGACATTTGAGCATATGTTAACTGTAGAACTAAAAATTTAGATAGCAGACAGCACTGGAATGGCATACTTGGCCTGCCTCTGTGCCCACCTGATTGAGCTGACATAGGTATCCATCTTGTTTGTGCAGATTGGGGGGACACTGTAGACAGATAGCAAACAGATTACCCGAGTTCTTAACATACACTTTTGGTCTCTAGTTCATCATGTTATGAAGCCATGGCAAAATTAACTGAATAGTAAAGGAGGTAAAGTGGCTTTCTGTCACCTAACACACCTGTCCTGAGTCACCAGAGCAAGTCTCAGAAATGTCACAGTCGTTCACAGCGTAGCGACAACTATAGCCTCGAGGGTAAAACTGAGAGATAAAAACAGTTTATGAGCATGAGAAACGGTGACTTATTAGTCGTTATATAAACCACAGTATATTACAGTGTCGTTGCAGCACACTAATGTTTAAATTATAAGCAAAAAGAAACACAGACACATCAAGTACTTACCAGGCAGGTGTTATTACAACAAGGACCATCACTGCAGTGAGCTCCATTAGACAAAGAGCACTTCTTACAGCACTCTTTATAGCACTCCTGAAAGACACAGGAACACACATGTACATGCACACACAGATGTAAAAAGGTTGAATCTCTTAAGCTTTTTTCTGAGCAAGTAGTGTTTGTAAGGCACTGGGGAAGGGCAGTGAACAAATTAGGTTAGATTTACTTTTATTGTATTTCTTAAAATGTAGAGTAACAGTGGTGAGAGAGCTGTGACTCTCCTATAAGGCATTACCGCTTTGTGTGTAGTTATACACATAAGGTAACCTTTGTGGGCAGTTATAAGTAGAATGTGAATCCTTTGTGTATTTAATGTATTAGAGGGTTTTGGCAGGCATGTAGTTGCTAGTTGCACTCTATAACTGCTAGTGTTTAAACATGCTGTGGAGAAATAAAGCTCATACTCTCACAGTCCTGTCTCCCAAGTTCTCTTTTTGTAACAAAGATGACAGAATCCATGAGACAAGTTGTAATTCATTTTATAAAAAAAGGGATAAAAAATCTTAAGGAAGGGCTGTAATCCACCTGGGTTTGGGGACAAGCCACTAATAAGAGAATCTCCTGTTTTAGTCACCAGAAAAGTCCCCTTTTATACACCTCCGTTTTTAAGATGCCACACACAGTAATTTTATTTACAGTCCTGGCACCCCCTTTCTGCCTGGTATCTCAGCAGAAGACTACCCTTACCACCTTAGTATGTCACTGCCAGTGAGTCCACTGTGATGGTTCAGTGCAGGTACTCACCGCTCTGGGACCACAGTCGCACTCTTCTCCAACCTCCACATACCCATTTCCACACTCTGTGGCCTCAAAAAGCTGACATCAGACAATGCACTTTGTTCAGCAGCACATCCATCTCAGAATTGTGTGTGTTCAGCAGTTTTTTTTTTTACAATATGCTATACCGTTTTCAACAATGTGTCCATAATGTGGATTCTGGAGTAGCTGGTATCTTTGGGCTGTGTTCACCTTTACTGAACACACTGAGTGTGACTTCTAATTATGTTCAGTACTGGTGTCGATTGTATCATAAAATTACCTTAGTCGGTCTGTTGAAGAGGCAGGACCCACCACCCTTCAGGAGGAATTCCCTGTAGTCAGAAATGCTGCATTTAGAGAACTTGCGGGGGTGCTGCACCCTAGGCAGATGGAGAAAGTTACATTGAATTTAGCAAAGGTGTCATTATGAAATACTAACATTAATCATCCTAATATGTTGTAATAATTTTTTCCTAACCCAGCAATTTTATTAAAAGCAACTTGCAATTGTACCCCTTTTCTGGGTAGTTTTAACAATTTTTACAGCAGCAGTTCTGGTTATGGAACTTAATAGATATAACAGGGTCCTTCCTGGAACTTGAACCAGTAACTTTAAGCTTACAAGTCTGTTTATAAAATGACATCACTACCAGTTGCCTGTACAAAATCAACGTGATGCTACTACTTGCTGCTTCTCTAACATAAAAAGGACCAAACTACCAGCTGCTTATATAACTGAGATTGAGATAAAAGTTTTTGAATTTTCACATTAAGTATACAAGTGAAATTATTTAATACCCTTCACTGTGTCATGACAGAATATGATGCTGATTTTTTATGTTTATGAGTAATAAGAGCTGAGTGTCGGTAATTATGTCTCCGGCTTATGAGATTTCACCTTATGAGCAGATTTTAGGAATGCATTACATTTCTACATAGGGGATACCTGTACTAGAAAACTTCTCCGTAACATCAACACGAGACCGTTGCAGCGAATTTTGTAATCCTTTTGTAACGGATCAGGTTAGCAGCTGTACTAAAGGTGTAGTCCTGCTAAGTACACCTGGCCCAGGGATTTTGGCAATGGAGGTAATGTTAGCAGCTGAGCTGCTCAGTGTTGAGGCTTGTTCTGTGAAGGAAATGCTTGTTAATGTCCCAATGACGTCAGAAGGACTTTCACATGCAAATTGCGGTCACAACCCTTTGCAGAAACAGCTGAGTGATGGCGTCTGATCACTGCTGCCTGTGGCCTTATGAGTTCCGGACCCTCTGTCATTATAACCAGAAGGCCACAAACCCTGTTATCAGAGCGAGGAGGAGGGGGAGGGGTCATAAACCATGTTATTACTAATGTTACGGCTCTCTTATTATTAACACAAAGGAAGAAAAGCTGGTATTCTCTTTTTCGCTTTCTCTCTCTTCTTCTACCCTGCCATTACATAGTGTGTGTGTGTGTGTGTGTGTGTGTGTGCGTGCATGCGCGCATTTGCGCATGTGTTTATTTGGTCTTGGTCAAATTTGAAATAACTTTACCCAGTGTCCTCCATGATGCATCCTAACCATGACTCGATACAGCCACACTCTTCTGCAAAACAGTGAGACAGCAGGTATTCGTACTTGCACTTTTTAACTTACTGAATACATTCACTCACATTTAAACATGAACCATGTTATTCCCAGGCCTCCTAAAACAAACAAACATATTCAACACTGATAGTCACATATGAATATATACCTTCTCATATTGCTTTAAAAATGTCTGAATAATTTAAAATTTTTGTTCATTTTTGCCACTGTTAGATTTGAAGACTTTGTATGTAAAGTACAAGCCAAATATTTGAATACATTTGAAGGATGCTAGTTTTTTACAAGACCGTTGGTTAAGTTTCAGCTGAAAATCAGCCAGTACATCTTTTCAGCTTTTTTACATCAGCTCCCAGTGACATAGGGCACTTGTGGGTTGCTTTGTTTTCACTCTTCTCTCCAGTTTGTCTCGTGCAAAAATTACCCAGGATGCACAGACGTTTGACTGATACTGTGCATGCTGTAATAGGTTACTGATAGAACTGTGGTATATTTTATAAGAGAAACCCAAGTTGGAACACAGCAATAAAAGCATGCTGCAGAGTAGTATATCTTAAACAAAGCATGGGATGTGAGCGTGAGAGTGTGGCAGTATGCATGCATGTATGTTTGTGTGTACTTCTCTTGTTTGGTGGATCCCACTGGATTCCCAGGTTCTGTGCCAGGCTTTGGGATAGAGTTACAGCCATTGTCCATGTACCACCAAACTGCAAGAGGGGTATCCAAACAACATGAGTCCTTGTGAATTTGGCTGAATAGGCGACATTCACTTTTAGCTTGCAGCTCTTACCTCATTGACCCCGACACCCCGGTTCAGAGAGCACACACCCCCAAAGTATGCCGCACTGCACCGGCGATAGTGAAAGGTCACATTGCTGCAAAAAGAAAGCAGGAAAAACATAATTTTTTAAACTGAAGTTTAATTTCAGATAGCATTAATTATATTTACTAGAAAAAAGTCTCTCAGTGGATGGCTGCCAAACTAACTGACCCAGAGGAAAAATCACACTTTTTCAAACACAGATTTTTATTAACAAGGTCAGGAGAGAAGCATCCCCAGTGGTGCTTTTCCAGATGATGTTTACACAACAGCGGGAGTTTAGCCCTTTGAGCTAAGCAGGCCCAGAGCACAGTTTTGTGCTTTCTCTGGTGAAAAAGTTTATTTGAGTTCTATACCCAGTTTTGTTCCAGGTGAAACCCTCAGCAAGCTGAGCTAAAGCAAAACACGGCAGCAGGTGGATCTGGATGTGTGTTACATTGCCTAATGCAGCCTGAGACCTCTACTGTACAGTGAAAAGAGGAGCTCTGTGCTGTGCTCAAGTCTTTGGCAGGTACTCTGATATGGAACAGATGCATCTAGAATGATTTTAATGTGGAATACATTACACTATATAGTAAAATTTAAATGGATTGGCTGCTGTCAATTCCTAACATCATGGTACAATTTCATCAAAGCAAAGTATTGATCAAGATGACACGGATATGAAACATCACTGTCATCTCTTAATGATGTCAATCAATGTTATCAATGTTATTTAAAAGCAGTTAAACATAAATTACACAACATAAACTGTAGAAATCTTAGAATAGTTAATTTTAAATATACATAAAAAATCAATAAAATTATACCTCATCATACATAATAAATCATGCTAATAAAAACATCCTAGGGGCAGAGTTACACAAAATGAATTATGTTTATTAAATTTGTGAAAGCGAGAAGTTGTCCAAAGTGATAAGAAGACAAGACCCTTTTTCAGGCAGACCGGCATGTTTTTTCAGCAAACCCACAACATGACTGAGAAGTCAGTAACTTTTACTCAGGCATTCATCCATTCTTAATAACAGCTCATATAAGATGTGTGTGGCAGGCCACATCATGGAGGGATGTCCATTACAGGGCAATCATACAGACACTCACGTATACCAGCATTAATTTAGAGTAACCAGATCCCTTGTGTTTAGACTGTGGGAGGAAACCAGTGCACCGGGAAGGAATCCACATGACCACAGGAAAAACATGCAAACTCCTCACAGGCTCAACCAAATTTGAATTTGTGTGTGCCCATAGTCAAAGAGCTGTGAGGCTGTACTACTATCCCAACTAACTACCAAATAATGAAACTAAAATACTGCATATGTGGAACACTGTGGTGACTTTAAGACTTTAAGACTTGTACTGTTTTCTTGAGGCTTGAGGGTGGCTTACGAAAAGAGATGTACTGTGTCTGCTTGCTGCTTGATGTTGCGCTGTCGGTACTTGGAGAAGTCACGGAGCATTTCAAGGGGTTTCACACTGATGGGAATCTGGTCTTTGTCTGTCCAGATCTCCACTGCAACCAGAACTACCCGTGTGTTCAGCTGCTCCTTGAAAACCTGAGGTCAGCAAGAGGGGAACATGAACCGTAGCGGAAAGGTAAGTCAGCATTTTTGTACACTGACTAAAGTGAAACAGGCATTCACAGACAGAAACATAAAAATATGACAGACACAGAATGGATACATGACAATGTCTCCAGCGCTCAGCTAAGAACAGCATGTGCTGATATCTCCTAAAGAGAACACTTGTCATGAATTTAGTGACATGGACAATAGGAAACAGCCTGATCACATGAGCCTTTCTGGGGAACAGGTGTATATATTCACCGCATCCACCAAGTTGACCACCGACTTGGCAAAGTTTTTGGTGTGCTGCATGGTCTTCAGTCTTTTAAACTGCAAGGGACAGAGCACACCACACCGTAATGTCAGTTCACTATGCTTTCAGTGAAGGCTTCAGCCTCAGTGAAACTACTGGAAACAGCACCTTACAACATGACGAAATCCCTGTGCTACCGATAATGGTATCACTAATCCCTTCTATAAGCACATATTGGAATCGTGCACCCTCTAGGGGGAAATACGGTCTTTGCACTGCCAGCTGGGACAGAGATCAGTACAGTGAGATGACGCCATCTGTTTGTGGATTTGCGACAATGCTAGAATACAGAATGTCTGCATAAAGACTCTTCCGTCTAACATGTACAGTTCTTGGTTAACACCAAAACAAAATACTGCACAAATTTCAGTCTTGCCGGTCTTTATGCTTTCTGCACATTTTTCACTTGCAAGTCTGATACAAAGTGTATTTATACAATTGTTGGGTTGTTTAGGTACCTACCGTGTTGTGGTCACTGACAATCATAATTTCCAGGTATTTCATCTGTTCAAACACATTACGCTGTGCCTGTAAGGAGTCAAACACAGTTCAAACCAACCTCAAGTGAACCATCTATGCAGAAGAAATTGAAAGCGTGCTCTGCAGCACTTTTAACACTTGCATGCCTCTGTGTGAAAGCATCATAGGCAGTGATAAGAGAACAACCTTTGGAGTGACAGATTAAAGAGCACGTTGTGGACAGAAGGAATTTGCTGTACAAGACTGAGACTGTACATAATGTGGACTGTGCTGTAATATCTTTTGTAGAGAACAATGGAGAATAGTAAGTAGGGCCAAATAAATGATGCAGGGGTTAAGGTAGTGTACTTTTAACCATAAAGTTATAGGTTCAAACCTAAGGAGAGTGGCTATTACTGTCATATTGTAATCCTGAATTACAACAGTTATTGTTTGGGTTCAAAGACATCATTATGCATAATAAAACATAGCACAAATAAACATGTAAAGACAGGTGATGCACTCACAGCACGCTTTTTCCTACGCCTGAACCAAGTCAGGTCTGTCAGCTCAGACAGCATCTGCTCTTCATCTACAGTGAAGACACAAGCGTAGACGCTCCCATGTCACCATGGTAACCAGGAAAATGTGTGATTTCACACTGAAGTTGCTATAAGCTTAGGGCAGGACACTTTAAAAGCCTTTATGTCTGACCAAACACTTCATACTTGCACTGTGTCTGTAGCTGTACAATAAAAAAAACATCAGAGAGTGAGATGCTCTGGTGGAAGCATTAAGAAGACTTTACTATAGTGAGCGCTTACTTGTGTTGTTCAGGCCATTGTTCCACTGCAGACTGAGCCCCCGGCGCAGGGTGTGGGGCCGTGCTGCAGAGTCCTGATATGGTCAGATGTCAAAGATCAGTGAAGAAAAGACCAGGGAAAATACATAATTCTGAGAAAACTGAAAACACTTGGCTCCTTGTGTTATGAATATTTTGAATTTGATTATTTGTAAATGTGTTTTCCTAACTACTTTTTTTAAATTTCTGCCTCTTGTGCAACAAAAACAACCTGTATTTCTGCATCCAGTGTGGAAGTTCAATTAGCAAAACCTTTTTGCAGGGCACATTCTTTTATTCATATAGCAGTAAGCTTGAGCAACTGAAAATGTGCATGGAGAGGCACCTCAGTACGAGTGTCCCATGGATACAGCAGCCCTTTCTGTATACATCTTAAAGAGCTTCACAGTAGGATGTCAATCATTTAGTCCCTAACAATGTGTCACCATGGGGGTAAACAAGTTCCCTCTCCCCACTTTCTCACTGTTGGCTTCCTTCCAGCAATACAAGACTACGCAATTTAGACTGGACAATAAGGGTGTACAGCTGTGTCAAGTCACAGAACCCTTAAGCAAAGCAAAGCAACATGATTTTTTTCACACCAGCTGTTAGTTGGCAATAAAATGTACCTAAACGGAATTTTTTCAGGAATTTTAAATTAGTTTTAATTTAAATGCATTTTAAAATTAATAAAAATGACAAAAGTTAGAGTACTTCTTGTACTTATAGTACATATATATGAAATTGTTACAGAACCTTACCCATGAACAAATGGAAGAAGAATATGACTAAATTGTATAAGTGACTTCGGATTTTACCACAAATGAAATTACAAACTTCCCAACCCTTTTATGTTCATAAATTCAAATCAGAGAACATAATCCCTTAGTGCTAACCTTTTAACACATCACACATTTTAACATTGTGGAAAACAGGAGGCCGGTTTACTGGAAACACCATGTGGTTGCTGGTGTTTTTCTTCATGGGTTCACAAGGGAAAATTAAGGGAGTGGCTGCAGCAAAACAAATGTTTCCCTTCAGTGCTGTCATTCTCTGGAGATCATATCCTTTGCTTTCTGTCTCAGGAAAAACTAAGAAGCACTTACTATAACATGAGTCGGTTGAAGAGGCTCAATTAGGTAGACGTAGAGTCCATCATCAAACAATCCACTGTCCACCAAGAGCAAGCAAGACAGAGACAGGTGAATGGGTGAAACAGTCCATTAAAATGAAAGGAAGGAAGACCAAACAAGAAGTTTTCTAGAATGTACGAAGTATACTTACATTAACAATCTAATTAGGTTTCCCAAGGGAACATTAAACACTGAAGCAAATCCTTTTTCTGTACTGGCTGATCTGCATATGATTTATTGCCACCTACAGAATGTCTATATAATATATTGGTGGAAGATAATGGAATCACTTGAATTATAATGTGATCATCATTATCATATTCCAGAAATGTAGAATAATAATAATTTACCTCTTCAAGGTAATTTTTTTGGCCTTGGGTTTAACAAGTTTAAATACTTTTTCAAAACATTAAATAAATTATAGATTTTTGATACAAATTTTACACAGAAAATTACATGCATTTGTATTCTTTTTTGAACTTCAGATTAAACCTGTACTCAGACCATCTGGGTATTTGTTTGCATCGTTTTGTTAGGGGAAGAAAGGTAGCAGATTCATGTTGAAGTTTAGTGTTCTTTATGTCACACAAACCTGAAGTCTGTTATATATGCAATGCATCCTATGTATGTGTTCAGACTCACAAATAATTTTATTATTTTTACAAATACAGCTATCACAAATATATAACATTCAAGCCAGTATAAAGAAGAAAGTGCACTTACCGTAGGCCGTTGCAAGTAGACAGAGCCACATAAGAGTGCTTGTTGCCTCGCAGTTGTCCATGGTAGTAGCAGTGCTCCCCACCCTGCACCCATACAACCAGTCAGAGCAGAACTACTGAAAATCTCTAACTGTCCTCTAAACTGAATTCTAGGTGATAAAACTGTATTATCCATTGGCACAAAATGAGGAGGGTCCTCCTGGGAGGAATCCCAGGTTTGATTCCCAGTAGAGTAAATGGAGAAGGTATCGGTCTGTGTTAACCATTTCCCATTTGGAGTAGCTATTGTACTTCAAATTGGACATGTAAACATTTTATTACAATTTAGATAAACATGTTTGAATGTTTTGTTTTCAATCTCAACTTGAAAGTCAGTAATAAATGTGAAAGACTTGTTAGAGGACAGCTTGGCACTATGAACCCCTCACCATCTGTTTTACACTGTTGTGTTCGCACAGTGCTTGCTGTGGGCAAATATTCTGTTCATACTAGTATTGCTTTAATGTTGTTTACATGAATGTGTACTGTGCTAATTATGCTGCCCATGTGTTTACTGCATTGGCTATTTGGTTAAAGCAAACAACCCCCTGCACCACCACTATTTACTCAGTCAGAATTCCTCATGGCTGTATAGCATAGCAGCTCCACCCAGGCTCCCTCTCCCTCAGTGTCACCCTCAGTCCCACCCACCCATGGTGTACTGCTTCAGCCGAGCAGCGAGAATGTCTCTCACTGGTCATGTGACTTATGTCCCAGGAGTGTGCCACAAGGATAGCAGAGCCCTGCTGAGTCAGCATCAGGCTCCACTTCCCTGATTCAGCAGCAGCAGCAGTAAGAGCTTCAACCTCCCCCTCATAACTCACTCTCCCTCATCCAATGGTTTCACTGCTGTGCCTTTAGCACCACCATCTCTCTCTTACTGTTATCATTATCATCATTATAGTGACATTATATGGTCATCTTATCTCACTGGTGTCATGGTACCTGGAAACACACTTGTCAACACTGACACCTGTATTATAAATTCTTGTGCCACAGAACAAGGTTATGAATTATTTATCTGGGACTGAGGAACTTGTTATAAGTGGTAAATAGTAGCATATTTCTGTTAGCTGGAAAACAGTATTTCAGGGTCCTAACAGACATTTTGACAAGCTGCAGCTAACATCATTAATGTTGCTGGATGTCGTAAAACTATGACCACAATTAACTCAATGATGAAATAAGGGTAAGGTTAAGATGTAGAAGTTACACATTTATAATAAAGACCCAACTAAGGCTTTGTAAAAAAAAATTATAAAATATTACACATTAACGTTTAAAATGACTTGCAATTTTTAAAAATCTTATAGAGCTGAAGAAGTGTATGGTCTTAATGACAAAACCACAGATCTAGTTTATGTAGCTCAGCTGATACTGTTGGGGTCACTATAATGACTGGTGATACAAGACCAGAGAAAGACTGCTATGCAAATAAATTCTACAGCTTGTCCTGTCTGGATCTTGGTATACCATTATACTACAATAGCCAAGAAAAGTAACTTCACATAGTTTTAATAAACTGAAAAGTTTATGAAAGTATATGAAACTTTATAAGGCAGTCATCCCAGCAAAGTATTACAGCTGAACTAAGAATTCTTTAATTTAATCTCATAATGGCAGGCTAAATCTGAGAAATGGATGTTCAAAATTACACAGTAGAAGCTTTGTGGCACTTAAATGAGCTTTAATTGAATTGTTACTCTGTGGTATGTATATACAGTAAGTGTGTAATACATTTCATTACCCCAGAGGCAGTGGATAAGCTCATTCTGGGTGTAGCACAGAGCAGTGAAGCTCCAAGTGGAGTTTTGGTTCAGTGTTTCTTTGTTCTTTAGTAGTGATGTCTTGTTATTCAGAACCCCATCAAATGTGAGTTTACATTTTAACTTCAGATTTTTCAGTCCCATTATGAAGAAAAATGAATGAAGCCCCTCCCACATTCAAATCATTAGAGAATGAATGATAATTTTGAAAACCAAGAGATCATGTTATTAGCACATTTTTTTGTTCTTACTGGAACAAAAATGAATGCAGTTCAAAGTGGTTTTAAGGTACAAGTGAACTGTGTTATATGGACCTCTACATTCTTTCAAACTGAAAGACAGCTCACAGGTATTTAGTATCCACAAGCAGGCATACACACACTCTCTGAAACACAGACAAACATACTGTATGTATGTAGTAAAAAGACAGTGTACTTTAATGCAACCCATTATAGAGCTCTTCTTCTATGATGAAATAATGGCTTTCAACCTGATGGTGAGACCACAAAACCACTAACAATCTTGGTAGTTGTAACATTATTTGATTTAAGGTAGTAAGTTTTCAATGCTTGGTCAATTAGCCAAAATATCCTGAAAATTTTTGGTCTCATTAGGATCGTGTTTGAAAACTCGCTATAGAGAATAATTACTACCCTACCTTGGATTGAACACGTTTGCCATCGTCATAGTGTATCTCCACATAATCTGAGGACAGCAAGTCACTGGAAAACAAAAAGAAACAGACAAAACTGCTTATGACTTCTGGCTTTTTAGTGTTTACGATCAAAATGTAGGTGGCATGGGGGTGCAGGAGGCAGTACTGGTCCCTCATGCCTTCTGGGCTGTGTGTTCAGGTGCAGGTTTGAATCTGTTGTGGTCTGTGTGAAGTTTGCATGGGTTCACTCTGTGTGTGCAGGTTTACACTGGGTGCTCCAATGTGTTTCAGGTGAACCGGTCACTCCATATTGCCTTCAGCACGTGTTTGTATGAGGGATTGCATGTTTGTATGTGTGTGATTATCCTATGATGAACGGGTGTTTTGTTCAGTGTGTACCCTGCTTCACACATAGTGATTCTGAGGCTCTGGACCTTGCATTGGATAAGCGGTTGCATAAAAAAAATTTTACCCATACAAGATATGAGTTCATTGCCTCAAATCTCCTATTATTATAGCAAGTACTTGAGTAACTGCTACCCAAAATGCCTCAAAGTTAAATCCCTTTATTTAGCTGGAGCAATTCAGGTTAAACATCATGATCAGGGTTGTCGGATGGCAGGGCGCCTTCATGAAACTGAACAGGCAATCTTAACGTAAAAAATTTTGTGCCCTTCAGCATAAAGATACCTGGTAGACAAAATATTGTAGCTATATCATCCTCACCCCAAAGTTAACTCCCCAGGTGACAACATAATCCCACATTTGTAAGACAGAGCAGAGCAGTAGGGGTCCACACAGAAAAACAAGGAAACAGAAATTCAACTACTGCATATGGCACCATCTGACAGACTTCAGTGGAAACTAAGGAGTAGATAGACCCATGAGTGAGAAGGAGAGGAGAGATAAAGAGACCAAGGAAAGGAGAGCGAGAAATGCTGAGGGGGGGGGAGCTGGAGAACAGCTGGCAGAGGGAGGAACAGGATAAAAATAGAACCGAACACAAAGGAGCACACACACATCCGCAGGGTTAGGGAAGGATGTCCTCCATAGAGCACAGATCAAAGTCAATTGTGCCTGATGGATGGAGGGAAGGGACCTTCAATTTGTGGAATGCTGCATAGAGTTCAGCTGGACTCTAAATCACCCCACTGATGGGCGAGATCACAAGAGACGTGGCCCGCAGTGGCAGTGTCCCCTGCACGATGACTAGCCCCATCAGCTTCCGATTCACATCGGGCAGCACCGTCCTCCAAGCACTAATCACTCAGTCGTCTGACTCAGCACCACCGGCACTGTTCGTTCGACTGTCGCACCATTTGTGCCACTACGGCAAAGTTTCCCAGACATCTTTGCATTCTGAACTTAGACATCACTGCAGAATGAATGTGGCTGCTGATGTGCAAGTCCCTGACTCACAGAGGGAAAGCCATGTTTCCGAGAACACGACACCGCGTGAAGCATCTGACCATCCTGAGGCTGAAGTGCTAAACACTGTGAGCACCGAGTGCAGCGAGGGGAGTCTGAGGAGTGGTGCGCTGTCTGGAAGAGGCTCCTGGGAGAGCAGCTATTTTTAGCACCATGGATGAGGCAGGGAAGACATGGGAGCGAGGGGGAGGGAGTGTGTGTGAAGATGTAAGGGGCAGCGAGGTGGAGAACATTGCACTGCAGCATGAAAGCAAAGTGTGAATTCAGGTATATGTTTCTGTGGGTGCAGGGAGGTGGAGACTAACACTGCAGTGTGTGTTTATATGACAAGTCAGACCACATGCCAGCCATTTAGAGGAGATTCATATATGTGTATGTAATTGTGTGTATGCAGTGGCATTGGATGTATTTGTCTTTGTGTTTATGAGGTTAAACAAGCTGCGGTACATTTGCAGGGGGCGTGGGGGGTGTGAAAGCAGTGTAGGCTGCAATTTAAGCCCATTTATTTAATTAACTATGCTTGCAGATGCTTTAATCTAAAGCAACTAACACAACATACAGTTTACTTGGTTACAGTTCTAAATATTTTTGTTTGAAACAATTCAAGTGTTCAAGTTCACTACCATGCACAGAGGGAAAAGTGGGCACGCCCTTTCATGGGACTTGAACCTGAAACAATATGGTCAGGTGTCCAGGTCCTCAAAGCTACCCATTGTATGCTGAACTTATGTGGTACCTTGGAGATAATGTCTGTGTAAGCGCTGCATCAGGTGCATCCAGGGCTGACCCAAATAAACATGCTTGCTTTCAGATGGCAAGGGCTTCTTCTGTGAAACCCCTTACATTATTTACCCGTTTAGCTGATGCTTTTCTCTAAAGTAACTTATAATGTTGGATTTGTACTGTATGCTGTGGTACTTGTAGCCAGTTACACATCTGTATAGTAGAGTATTTTTTATTGCATCAGTGCCGGGTAGGTATTACAGCAGTAGTGGGGATTCAGACCTGGGTGCTTTCATTACAAGACAATGTTTCAAACAATTCTAACAATTTCAGTACCTACAGCCCCAGAGATGCTGACTACTACTGCCCGTTTTAAAAAGATGAACACTCCACCCTAGTTCTTGACTTAAAAAAGAATCACAGAAGGATAAATTTACCAAATATACAATTTTTAATAAAAACATTTATCCCTATATAATTTCAGTGCCAAGTAATTTACTATGCTAGTACTATCTGGGTTGTGGGTTTGAATCCAACTCAGTCTGTGTGTGGTTTTCCTCCAGGTGTGCTAGTTTTCTGTCACAGTCCAAAGACATGTGTTTCAAATTAATTTGTCACTCTAAAGTGTCTGTAGTGTGTGGATGTGAGTGGCCACCCTGTGATGGACTGGAGTCCTATACAGGGTGCAGTTTCACAGCCTAACATCCAGTGCTTCCAGGATAGGCTCAAGACCAGCACAACCTTGACCAAGAATAAACGGTTAAGAATTATAGATGGAAATGGTGTGATATTTCTTTATTAAGAACATATACATACATGAGGAGAACATGCCAACTCCACACTGACTGAGCCGGAATCAGACCCACATGTAAACACAGCCTGGGAGCTGTGAGGCTCATCACCCTATTGCACTGTAGCACTGCAATGTGAAACTAGAAAGCAAGACAGAAGGACATTCAGACCAAAATAGCACAATGTTGAAAACATGTTCACTGATAATATATAAAAGTATGTTTTTGTGTGTGCATGGAGATATAAATGTGAGAACACATTTGTGTTTGCTTCAGTGAATATGTGTGTGTTTGTGTGTCCATCTTGCTGATGTTCAGTGGTGTCCAAATGTTGGCCAGATTACAACCCAGCTGCAAAATATCCCTTTGACCTTGTAGTTAGTTTACATTTTCCATGTGCAATGACTATAATTAAGAGCATCTTCTGCTTGGGCTGAGCATCGACAGTTATGTCCATCTGGTGCTTTAACCACAATCTGTCCCTTTTCTTTCTGCTCAAGTTGGTTCAATAGTTAGTTCAGAGAACTGTGTCTCATATCATACAGGAGACCATGAACATGCATTTCAGTTTTCTCCTGTTTCATCCCCATTTGGGAATTGAGTTATAGCAATGGTTTGTTCTTTTTAGAACAGGACATTTGTGTCCTATGAAAACCTAGAGGTTTATACTTTATTGAAGTATTCCTGTCTGTAAAAGTAGGAGGATGTGGGAAGGTTCTCTTGGTTCTTGCTTTGTATGTCCCAGTACAGATGTCCTCAAATATATTTTAAAAAAACTTAATACACTTACAAGGAGGAACAAATCTTTTACAAAAAAAACTGCCTTAGGCCCAGTACAGACAATATTATCAGGCTACCCATTAAATGTATGTTTAGTGCTGTACAATATAAATATTCTTTTCGTTTGCTGTCATAATTGTTATAAGTGTGCCAGACTTTTGATGCTGGATTTTCTGCTGTATTTGCTGATACCTATAAAGCACTAACATGAAATATTTATAGTTATCAGCAAATCCAGTGGCAAATCCAAACATGAATTAAAATAAAGAGCAACTCCTGCTGTGTGACACATTTGGGTAAGAAGTAAAATAAATGCATATTCTGAAATTGTGCAGGAAAAGGGTGCAGATCAAACAGGTTGCAGTAGTGAATGTGGCATGAATAGATTTAGGCCGGAACCCACACAAACAAATGTACATACATACACATATATACCTCCACACCTACTACATGGCCCAAGGTTACAACAGCTTTGTTCCCCAACAGGTGGCACCCCTTACTGCCCCGCCTGAGCTTCAAAACCAGTCAAAATGCACTCCTCTGTGCCAACATCTGCTCTGTGGGACTGTGTAAGGTGGGCAGCTTGGGGCATGGGGTATGATTTTGGTTCCCTGTTTGACTCAGTTCCCTTCCCTTTTATTGTGACTGTAGGAGGTACTGTGAAAAACTGTGGTGCTGATATTAGCACTCCTTACATCGTATGTCCCATGATGGACACCAGATCACACGGACAGTGACTGGATGAGTCGGTATTGCTGGCAGTGAACCTGACTGTGGACGAGTAAGATCAGCATTACCTCCAGATGTACGTTAACACACTTCAGTCAGAACATGATTTTACCATCCACTGACAGATACCAGTTTTTGTTCATTTTGAAGCAAATCCTAACTCTTTTGACAATGCTTACTTTCGGGTCAGGTGGAAATTTATAAAATGTGCAAAAAAGTAAATGAGTGCTAAAGACGCATTAATCTGGAATACATGGTTTTAGTGTGAAATCCATCTAATTTACTCTGGAGATGGCGTGTATATCATAATTCTTACCTTAATCTCATTACATCAGAGGTTTGGCTTTAACCATCTACACAGATCATTTAGTCTATCACACCTCTTGAAAAACAGCATACTGAAGCAACACTTTTCAGAGTGCAGGATTATAAAGACCAGAGATTCATGACCCTTATTAAAAATATTAATATATTCAAGTCCAAGCAGATGAATGGGACATCCTTTTTGGAATCCAAAATTTGCGACAGAGCACAAAACAGAACTTACTTGTTTAATGCAAGATCCAGTATGAACCTGGATCCAAAAGCTTCTAGCTGAAAGCTGGCTTGGGCAAGGTGCACCACCTGGAATGGGAAGCGAGGCAATGAAACGTAATCATAGTTAAAACCAGCATTGGTCCTGGATGTTTTAGGAACCTTAATTTTTTTTGCCAATTAACATCTGATCATCTTAAATTTAAAAAATATATATATATTTTGCTGGGGCAGATTTTCCATTGCCATTGTTCTTCCCAATCTAATAGTCACTGTTTAATAAACTAAGCCAAATCTAACAATGCAAGGTGTTGTGGCCCCATGAAAACAGGATTTCTCATACAGATATGAAAAGAATTTTTGTTTTATATGCTCATTGGTTGAAGATCAAATAGCTGTGCACCCCTGCTTTAGGACAGCCTTTTTGCATCCGCCTTTAATGTATTACAATAATTCCTTGTTAATACAGCATATTCTCATTTCACTACTAGGACAGCCAATTTAGCAAAATATCAACAAAAATGTACAATATATCTGAACCAAACCATTATGTACATTAACTTCTCAGCAGACAGGTGCAGCCTGTGTTCAAGCCTGGGGGAAACAACCTATCAGCAGCTTTTTCTTCACTGCTGCCCCCACCTTCCAACTGCTGCACTGCCAGTCCCACCCCACACCCAGCATGCCAAAGCACATGTCAGCAGCTCTCGAGCTGCTTCTCCCTGCCCTTGGGCACAGCAAACCATAGCACTCACCTGGCCCTCGCCTTCCTGGTGCCTCGTCCTGGTGTCCAGGTCATGGAAGGTGCTCTCCGTATCCTCGTTCAGGTAGTAGATTAGCCGAGAGGGGTACGTGACCTCCCGGTGCGTGTAGTTGTCGCTGTCCCCTGCAGCATCCGGTCCCAGGCTCATCAGCATAGCATCCTTCAGTAACTCAGGGTCCGCAGGCCACGACGCTGCAGGGAAGGAGGAACATCTCCTTCAAAGACCCCTTTTTCGCAAGGGATCAAATTCTGCCAGCAGCTGCAGCTTTCGCAGCCCTGCAGGATGCACAGCTACATTGCGCACAGTACACTGCAGCGCATCGAAAATACATCACAGCTGCCGGAGCGCTGACTCTACCATGCAAAATATTCCAGAACACAGCTAAGAAATATTCTTAAGAGGGGAGCATTAGATGGCACACACAGAGAAATGACATCGGGAGAAAACTTCTCATAGCTGCGAGAATCTAGACCTTAAATTACTTCAGGGTAAATGCACCCTGTCACTTGCAATGCAGCTTATGGTACGTCACTGTTTTAAAATGCTGCATAGAGAATATTCGTGAGACAGATATTCGTTATAAAGTAATTCTGTATTCATGTCCAGAAACAAGGGCTTTCCCTCTGCCAGCATCAACACACACGCCCACTGATCCCACGTCCATCGTGAAAATATAATAAACACGCTCCATGACCGAGAGGCACAGACAGCAAATACACAGCAGACAGCGCAGAGCCAAGCGGAGTTGCGGACAGACCTCGCGCGATCCCGTCCGATCGGAGCGCGTTTTCGGGTGAGGCACGTACCGGTGGCGGCGGAGCCGAGCGGAGGCAGCCGGCACCCGACGAAGCTCGCGAGCAGATTTGCAAGCAGGGTCAGAAGCATGATTCATATTTGATGGTTATAAAATCTCCATGTTAACGTGCCAGCGCAGCAAAGAGTGTGAGGCCCATCTTGGAGGCAGAGATGCTGTTGATGCGAAAGTCCTCCCGTGTCCTCGGCGCGTAGAAAGGGAGGGGGAGGGGCTGGGCGGTCCTGATGCTGCGTCTCCCTCCTCCGTCACCACTGGCCAGGTGAGCTGCAGAGCCTGGAGGAGGGACAGCAGCCCACGCATGTAGGATCCATACAGGCACCAAGACAAAACGGTAACCACACTGTCCTCTCATGGCGTTTCATTCTGCTCATGTAGTTTAGAAATTACGCTGTATATACAGTATATGCTCGTGGCTGTGAATATTTATTTCTATAGCACTGCGAACAAAATGTCCCAAATGGTTACTTCAGGGTTCATATAACACACACAGTGCCAAATACCAGGAGCTTGGTTTATAAAGGGGATCCTAACGCCCATCTAACCCGTTCTAAATCCCCCCCCCCCCCCGCACGCTTGCAATCCGCTACACACCGGCTATCTTATTAAAACTAGCGTCAACCAACTATAATGCCAACCATGGTGTGGCGCAGCAATGGCGCGTCATCTCATTGGGGTTATCAAGTGGGCACCTTCCTTCGTCGGCGTTTCGTCGAGTTAGGCTCACGACACCTCCAGAAGGCTCAACCGCGGCTCAGGCGTCCCGGAGCTGCTCCCCTCCATTACCGCGCGCACCCCTGCGCCACCCCGCCGCTTCTCACATTACCGACCCTTTACCTCAGCGTCCTCACCCTCACCGCTCTTTCTACCCACCGACTCAAAGGAAGAAGCCCCTCGCCACCTACTTTACTTTATCACACTTCTCAATAACTACACCGCCTGCTAACAGCTAACCGACATCACACCTATGCGCTAACAACTATACGCTAATGCACTAGCCGTCATGACACCTACGTGCTAATGCTTCGCCGCCCCGCTACCATCCGCGCTGGTCGTCTTATTCCAAACCCAGAGACTTCCTTGCTCCGCAGCCTGTGACAATTCCTTCACCGCCCGTTGCAACTTCCGCCCCCGAATATCGAGTTCGCGAAACAAATTCAAAGTGGTCGGGCTATAAACCCACGACAACCGACTTCAATTGGCCTCACCCTCGCGTTCCAGCCCCGCCCCCTACTTCCGCCGCTAACTCGCTATATCTTAAGCTTCTTCCTCTCATGAGCGTCGTCCACCGATCCTTCACACAGAACCGAAAGCTGCCTCAAGTCTGCTTTCGCTTCCTTTACCACCTGCCTCGCATCCCATTTCCTACCTGTTGCTATCCTAGGAACCAAGCCTCTTACAACCTCATCCCTACTACCTGACAGCTGCAATTCTAATCACACCTTCATATTCCTCTGTTAAGCTTGAGCGGCAGCTGCAGGACTCCTTGCCCATACAGAGCCACATTGCATAGACACCGAGGAACCCCCAGCCACTTTCTAATATAGGAGCTAATCAGCCTCTCCAGCTTCTCCACCTTTGTGACTGATACCTCATACATAGTTAGTGGCCACATTAAATTATTGTACAGAAAAGGGAAAGCTACGTGAAGGAACCAGTGTTTGAGCTTTTTTCATTATTCATACTGTGAACACTTTGGGGTTATCAGATGGTGGTGATGTGGCAGCAGATGGTGCAGAGATTAGGGCTGCCACCTAGCAGTCTGCTGGGGCTGCATCCTTGGTCAATGCACAAAAAACAAATGCCTTGGGATAAATTATTGTAAAGTTAATTGTCTATCAATGCATGCCCCCTTGGACATGGGTCTCTAATACATAACTGTTAGTAAAAATAATTTGAATGTCCACAAAAAAATATACTTGCAACTGTGGATGCTGGACTCAGGATGCAGGAGACACCTGCCTGGGCTCCTCCACACAATTGCGCTGTGGAAGCCAGCACTGTTCTCTGGCTTCCAACAGGGTGCCAGACCAGCATTCTCACATCTCCTGTTTCAGCACAAAACCACAGCAGCAGGCGGCGCTTCCTGCTCACACCAACACTTTCATAGCCAGCAGGGAACTGCCTGCAGACACCTGTCGCCCTTGTGCTTCCATCCAGCCTTCATCGCCGCATTCCTCTTCCATTTCCATGGATAACCTACTTACCACAATGTACACACATACACACAATTTACAGTGAACAATTAACCTGGAACAGATATTTGGAGTGTGAGAGAAAAGCCACACAAAGAGAACGTGCAAACCTCACACAGACTGAGCCAGAGACAAGTACGTCTCAATCCACTGTCCAGGAGGTGTGGGACACCAGTGCTATCTACTGGCCACTATATTTTAAATAATCTAAAAAACACTTTATACAGTATACAATATCTCACAAGTATAGGCACACAAGACAGCAGATAATTCTAATCATGGAAAAAAACTTTAATTCACATAGAATAATTATTAAATAGACAAATCTTGGAGAAAAATATTACAAACTTAAAAAATGAACCTGATTAAATTGTAAAAAGTAAAATTAAAAAAGGAACAAAAACCATTTTCTCTGGAGCCATACTCTGTGCAAACATTACAGCATGTTAATGGAAACATCTGTCCTTTAAGGTCTTTCCCTCTGGCATAGCTTAGAAATAATCATTCCACAGCACCCCAAAAGGGGTAAAAACAGCGCATTAGTGCATTGAGTAGTATTGTTCCCTTTGGGGACAGATGGTGACAGCTGACTGCTGCTTATAGGTCTATCGTTTCACCCTCTTCCTCAGTCTGTGTGTGACCAGGGGAGCAGGGGCGTGTCTGCTGGATGATCGGGTCCGTGCTCCTGAGCTCCTTTTCTGTATGCTTGTTGTTTGAGAGGAAGCCTTCATAGAGCTTTTTGATCTAGAGGACATCCTAACAGCAGGTTTTTGTGACACTTCCTGATGCTGGGGGGCACGCTTGGCTTTCGCTTTGGGTAGGAAACCCTGAGTGGTATCTTTCCTATGGTCTGTTGTTTTGGGCAGCCGACCCCGACCAGAAGACTTCATGGGGAAGTCCAGCCTGTGTCGACCTCTCTTAGATGTTAACCTGGCAGGGACCTTCCTGGGTTTGTAGGGAGGGGAAGGTCCTTTCTCTTTCAGGCATTCTACCTGGGTACTTTGTCTACTTGTCTTGTGGCCTCTCCTTGCTCGGGTTTGGATGACCTCGCCCGACTCTGTGGGCAGAGCCTTCTTTGTGCTGTCTGTATGAGAAGAGGTGGCAGGGCAGGACCCTGGCAAGAAGCAACCGCTGCTGGAAAAAGAAGAGCGGCTGAAAAGGACCCTTCTGCTGGAGACAGAGGAGCTCAGCTCAGAAGCCCCAACACTCTCCAGGCATGAGCCTGACGTGGAGGCGCAGAGCTCCACCATGCTGCTTCCCTGGCCTTTCGAAGAGCTCCGAGCATCCCTATGCTTGACAAACTGCTTTTCTTTGTTAATGTCTGGACTGAGGCTCCGGAACAGCTGACGGACATGATGCAGTGAACTGGGCTTGCTGACTGCCACCCCCTTGGGTGGGGTCTTGAGGATCCGATTGGTCAGAGGATCGTAGTACTTAAGGGGGGTTTTCTTGTACTTATACTTAAGTATGCTATCGTCAGAAGACTTCCGTTTCCTGCTGGCCTTCCTGGTGGTACCAGGCTTCAAGGGGCCTTCTGCAGAGTCAGGGGAGGATAACACGTAAACTACCGTTTTCTGCTGCAAAGGGGTCATGATTTTCAAATACGCCTCAGGGAGTTTCAGGGCACACATCCTAGTCTTCATGTCAGGTGTCCTCTCCAGGTTAGAGTCTGGCTGGGGTTCAGAATCTGGAGTAGAAAGGGAAGCCTTCTCCAAGACCCTGTGTCTGACAATAGGGCCAGTCAGTAAGGTGGTTTGGGTGCTGTGACTCACTTTCACCACCTGGCAGCGGGAGGCCAGCCTCCACATCCTGTGCCCTGCCCTCTTCCGTAAAACTTTACCACTCAGAGGGTCGTCCTCTGGGTGCTCTGTCAGTTGCAAAACATTCTCACCTGCCCATTCTTCTTGTGCCATGCCACCTTTCTGGCTCTTTTGCTTTTCACTCTTCTTTCCAAACTTTGCTAGCGATTCACTTTCAAAGTAGCATCGGAAGCGTCCTTCTCTAAACTCCCGTACCATTGCCTCGATCTTAAGGTCATCTTCATACATGATCTGGGACCATGTCTTTCCAACAAAAGATTGAGGTATATGTGGCAGTGCAGGCAGAACCTCCTCATGTGCCTGTCTTGCTCTCACCGTCCCTGCAGTACAATTCTCCTCTGTTCCAGGGAGAAGGTTCAGCGCAGTATGCAGCTGACTTTTGTACTTTTGATCCTCTACATTTACGTGCACTTCCATGAGACAACCAAGGTCCTTTGCTGTTGGTTTAGGAGTCTCTGACAACTCCTGGATTGGAATGTCCCATTGTAAACTTGTCCCAGTGTCAGAGAAATAAGGGTTGTTGATTGAGCCAAGGCTCAAATGGAAACTGGCCTCATCTTCCTGTTTCTCGGCACAGATTGGTCCATAACAGTACTTTTTAATAACCTCCTCTATCACGTCTGCGACTGTTTCAGAGAGTTCTCTGGAGGAAGCTTGGACCTGTTGAATGTTCTGCAGTGAAGGTTGCACAGCAAGGGAAGCCAGTCTTGTGTTTGTACCTTTCAGAGCTCCTGAACTGGAGGAATCTGAGCCATTTCTGCATCTCCGACGATCTGTCTTCCGGTGAGCTTTTCGATGTAGTTGAACAGGTGGCCTCAATTGCTTGCCAGGAGATGAAGTTTGTGGGCTATGACTTCGAACTGGGGCTGAAGCATACCTGCTACTACTGTGAAGTAAGCCCTGGGCTGGAGAGTCTGTGTCCTCAAATGTTTGGTTCTTACACACTGCCACCCTGTTTCTGACAGACAAGTTATACGTTTCTGCTAAATGAAGATCCTGAGCATCTCCTGTGCTGTATTCTTGAAGTTGTTTTCTGTGGGAGCCACCTGCATCCTCCTGAAAGATTGATAGGCAGGAGCCCTCATCGGAACTCAGCATCTCCTCACGGGTGCCAACAGTGTTGCCATCATCCTCCTGTGCACAGCACACATCAGACAGCATTTCTTTTGGGACCAAAGGTGTGTTCATAGAAGGGAGGTCAGCATGGGTGGGTCTATAAGGACAGAGACATGGGACTGCTTAGAGAAGTGAAAAAGGCCAGCAGGTGCCAAAGTGGTTAGAGCTGTCAACTGGAAAGTGGAGGGGCTCAGGTTCTATTAACTAAACACTACTAAAAGGGCTGACTTTATTCTAATATCATGAAGTGTCCTTTCTAACTTGGGCCAAATCTTTGGCTGGCAAATAGAAAATGTAATTGAACCAAACATCCCTCTTGGCAGTGGAAACAGATGAGCACATACAGTGCGCTGCCTCAATCAAAATGTTTAGCATTTGCTAGAGTGTCAGTTTTTCTGCCTGTTACCATTATAGTATGAATTATGTCCTAACCTCAGCGGAAAGAAAATCCTTTAAAAACATAGTTCTAATGCTTAGTTTTAGGGATGCAGTGGCACAGCATTTTAGTGCCTCATGGCTACTAGGCCACTTGCATAATGTGGGGTTCAAGCCCAGGTTAGGGTCTACAGAATTTGCATATTTCTCTGCATATTTCTACCCAACATGAAATGAAAATGACATTCATTGAAGAAGGGAATAGCAAACCCTTCTATTACTCGCTTTCTGTGGATGCCATGAGTTGGTTTTGATTTGATTTTGCTTCCATACCTACTTAATTCATGCTACTTAATTCTGAAGACTGGAGTGGAGACTTCTTAAGTTTTTAGCTTTAACACCAGCTCCCCTGAGACCTGAGCCTGGCACCTTATGAATGCTATTTCCTCAATCCTGTACCCTTTTGTAGTACACAGCTTGTTTCCCAGTGTTGCTCGTAACTGCCCCGATACCCACCTGGTGTCACTGTAGCGGTGTGGATGATGCAGAAAGACATCTTGCAGGAATCTTTCCATAAGGCTGCCGGATGTTACACGTGTCCGGGAGCTGCTAACTACCTGCCGGTGTCTGGGGCTCAGGATGTGCTGCAGAAAAGCCAGGGAGAGGTCACAGAAAACACTGAACTTGCACAAACCCCATGAAATATTTAGAAAGCACTACAATACATTTTGTTTCCACTTAAAAACGTGCCGATTTAAGCATTTGGAGATTACTTTGCTTTCAAAGTACCCTTGTTGGGATACTGAATTTGTAAAGTGTTTTCATTCTGTATGCAGCTATGTGAGCCCCTTACTGAAAGTTACCTGCTCCACATTACTGTAGATCACCTGACAGAAGCTACAGAAGCCCTGCCTCTGAGGAGCGCTGGAGGGTCCTGGGATAGCCTGCTCAGCCACACTGCTTCTATGGACAGCAATAACGCAGCATTGGAGGGAGTTCAGCTGTCACAGACCCGGTAGCCACTCAAGTCTCATTGCAGCTCTTGCTGTGTGCCATTTCCTCTTTATTTCCCCCCCCAAATGTCTGTTGTTCACACTCACCCGCTGACCTGTTCCAGCTTATTGGGAGCTTCAGTCTGTCCATGTTCTGCATCTGCTGTAATATCCCAGGGTTGTTTTCATCAGCAGCCACTCAGTTCTTACAGTGCACATTTATAATGAATTCTGACTGACTTAAAACAAAGGTGATTTTTTTCTTAACAGTCAGCAAGTTTACTCAAAGTAATTAACCCACACTTCCCAAAATTGCTATCATTTCCATTTTATCTCAATTTTTACCTTGAGCAGAAGGTGCAGAATGCTCCTCTGCAGGCATAGTATTTTTGTACGTCTGGGGGGAAATAAAGATATACAATAATGCTGACAGTTGCACTGGTAGCATGGAGACATACTGTACATCTACTCATCACAGATTAAATAATTAGTTATCGTGTCCTGAGACAACAATAATGTGGCTAATATAACGGAATAAGAAATGACACTAGAAATGTATAGCATGCTTTACTATCTTCAAAGGATCACCCTTGTTCATGCAATTATTTTTCAAAAGATTCAGTGCCAGTCAAAAGTTTGAGTACACTCGCTGGAAGCGTTTTTCCCTACAAGGCATTTGGTTAAAATGTTACAGCAAGAACAGGTCTCCACAGCTTTTCTGTTGCAGTTTAAAGATGTAGGGCACCTACAGGTTGCTTACTTTTACTCTTCTTACAGTTTCTCTTGTACAAGTATTGCTCAAGGTGGCCAGGAGCGCTCAAACTTTTGATAATCTAGACACCAACTAAGTTTGAGATGAATGTCTGCAGGAGACCAACACTTACATGCCTGACAGCAGCTCAGAAATCGTGACAACTCAGGTGACCGTATGCAGTGACATGACAGTGAACTATCCACGGTCACCAGTCATCGCCAGAGACATCATTGGTGCAACACCTGCTAAAAACAGGTAACGGAGGAGGTTCCCTGGTGATTAACACAAACCTGCAGAAAAGTACAGTTTCAGCTCCTCATCTGACACAGGTTACCTCTCAATGCGACAAATGCTCAATACGGAAACATCCAGAGAAGATGCAGAGCAACAGTCCAACAGGACAGATTTACACAAAAGATCACTTCAGTTTTCAAGCAGGGTGACAATGTTAAACAAGAAGAATATTAACCTACAATATTAAAATGGATTACATTACTATACTACACTGTAGTTTGAAATACCAATGTTAATGTTAGTCCGACCAAATAAGGCCAATTTAACATTGATCAGACCCCTATACTGTAAACCTAATTTACTATCAACATCTGTTTGGATAACACCATGTTCCACCGTGGTTTCCTGGAGTGAATCAAGGTACTTTCCCTCAACTGTACATTAGACCACTGTACAAGTGGGTAACTCATGAGGAATTTGCGCTGGCCAAAAGTGAAAGGTTAGCAAATAATGAGTAAATTATGCATATACTTGAACATAATGTACCGCGACTCAACAAACGAGTTCAGATAATTGTAACAGGGTACAATCCAGAACACGTGTTTATGAGACAAACACCACTAAGGCAGCGATTTCGCAAGTTGGATAACAAAAACAAACGTTACCTGCCACAACGCTGGAACCTGAAACACCTGACGGGGCTGTTTTGTCTTTTTACACCGCTACAGCACGTGGCCAGGTTCGCGGCGCTGATTGGCTGCCACACGGCGCTAATGGGGCCCAAAAACACAACCCGGAGACGAGCGGCGCTGCCCCCCCCCCAATAGAGAAACGCGTACAAACACATGTAACCGGACTTCGGTTTTGCAACCCCCCCCCAGCAGTCCCCACCTGCATGGCCGCCGCACGCTGAAACGGCTGCTGGAGCCGCTAGCTGAGCGTAAGCCCCTGCAAGGCCCGTCCGCCGCGCTTGCAGCCCTCGGTCGGTCGTAAGCACAGCAAACGAGCGCTCGTCACGTTATTCCATCTGCGCGGGGAACCTACAGGCACGGCGCCGTGGATCCTGGCCGTGTCTTGTGCCGCCTGCACTCACCCGAGCGCCGCCGGGCGATGCTCCGCCATCCGCGTCAGAAGTTTCTCGGGCAGCTCTCGCGCGCAGCCCCGGTGACGCGGCCGCATCCTCCGCGCGGATTTAAAGGGGAAGAGACGATTGGGCGGGGGGCACCGGTTTATAGCGCGCTTTCAGCCCTCATTCCATGCTTACCCAGTTTTGTTTCCTAGCATTATCAACACATTAGTGTTGGGGTACACAAAAATATCTTTATTCTGTCTATTCAGAGCGAGATCCAGAAGTGGGATTTGAACAGATGTCCTTAAGGTAAGGGTTACAAAGTAGTACAGCACTGGTGTGATGACTTCTGTACATTTTAATGAGGCGCACAGTGACAGCAGAAAAATTTGTGCTGATGGCAGCATCTGGATCCTGCCAATGTTCCATACACAATTTCAAATTAAAACAGTCCAGCCATAAACAATGGCTTTTAAACCTTAAACAAAAGTCAGAGGCAAAACAGTTTTTTTTTGCACTTTTATTAAAATTTGAGCAATACATACATACATACAATATACAGCATCACATTAACATGTTGCAAATATTGAAAACATGATCAACATATCCTATTGTTATCCATGACTACCAGATTATACACTGCCTGGCCAAAAAAAAAAAAAAAAAAAAAAAAAAAAAAAAGTCACCACCTGGATTTAACTTGGTGTTATGATGTGGAGTTGTTTCAGTTGCTCAGGTCTAGGTTCAGCAACATTATGTGCCCAAAAAATGAGCTCAGCTGACTACCTGAATATACTGAATGACCAGGTTTTTTTCTTCCAAGATGACAATGCCAGGATTCATCAGGCTCAAATTGTGAAAGAGTGCTTTAGGGAGCACAAGAGAGACATCATTTTCACACATGGATTGGCCACCAGAGTCCAGACCTTAACCCTATTGAGAATCTTTGGGATGTGCTGGAGAAGACTTTATGCAGCGATCCGACTCTCCTGTCATTGATACAAGATCTTGGCGAAAAATGAATGCAACTCTGGACGGAAATAAACGTTGTGACATTGCATAAACTTATCGAAACGATGCCACGGCGAATGCATGCCATAATCAAAGCTAAAGGCAGGCCAACGAAATATTAGAGCGTGTGACTTTTTTCTTTTTTGTTCAGGCAGTGTATTTTGCAGTTTTAAGAAAGTGCCCTCATCATTATTATTCAACATTACCTGCTTCTTTATAAACAAACTGCTTAGACTGCACACATCTTGAGCACAGTCCCATTGAATCTGCCATCCCATGGCTGAAAACTGGGAAAGGAGAACATCTGTGCAGAGTGCAGGTTGTGAAAATCTGAAAACAAATAAGAGTAAGACAAATGAGATTGCTTTGTATACAGAAAAGATCTATAACCGCAAAGAGCTGGCAGCAATCAGATCAAACAATGTCCATCACAACTCAGTCGAAAGATGGTGAGTATGATCATCAGAACATCAGCCAACACAGTGAATCCAGAACTTACACAGTATATCATTGTGAAATACATCAGTTAAAAATCCCACCACACACTATCATAGACATGGAAGGGAAATGCATACCTTGTATTCTTGGGCCCGAAAGAACAAATCATGCTCTTGACTCTTTAGATACTGTAATGAATGAGAAATGGTGGTCAGAAAGCTGTGCATCATTTTTTATCTTTCACAGTAGGCAGTTTAGGCCAGTCAGGGTTTATAAAGCTGTGCATCATGCTCTCAGGCGAAAGATGGTGAAATGGATCATCATTTAGCCTCGTATATCCAAATATTCTTTTGGAACAGTCCGTTTCACAGCAAAAGAAGGTGGAACTTACCTGGTCTTCTGTAAACCTCGATGATACGATCAGAAGGCACTCAGTGATGCTCTGAAAACAGTCTACAATAGGTAATGTTTTTACTTTTTGCCACCACTTCAGACATTGAAGATGTTGCACTTTTAAAGTCAGTGAAAAACAAATAAGCAAAGCCTGACTTCCTGGACCGTATTGTTATACTGTAGTTGAAGCAGCTGGCAGTTGCCCACTTAAAAGATCAGCCATTACGTTTTCACTCGTCTAATACAAAAATGAAGCCATTTGTTACTTAAAAATAAAAACGAAAATTTAAAATGCAACGTTTCTGTACAAACACATGCAGAAAGTTTTAACCGAAGAGCTTTCGACAATAAAAGTTGCCCATGTGAGCTGAACAGAAGTTTCCAGTGTAGATTTCCGGACCGTTAAACTGAGCAAAACGTGGCACGAAGAGGTCGGTTCCCCGGCAGGAGGAGATTTTATGGGGAAACGAAAGGCCTGACTCCTCCTCTTCCTCCTCCATCCCATGCAGTCCACTGCGGTCAAACATCGCGTTATACTTTATATAACAATATGACCACAGTGAGCAAAATACTTACTAGTTACAGCTAGAGAATTAAATGACTTTTTCCATACATGTAGTGAATTTGTGTATATACCTGAAAAAGAAACATGTCCAATGGGGGGGGGGGGTAAACCGTTCAAAGAGTATACACGTTTCTCAGGAAAATAATTCTCTTTCTTTTCAATTCACTCTCTTCTGAATACTTTCCGAGCGGTTAATGCTTCACTTTCGAAATTTAAAAAAGCAGGATGTTACGAAAAAGGTTAAAGGTTAAAAGCGAAAAAAGCTCATTGTATTAAAGATACTAAAACATATGTAGTATAGTATATATTAATATGTCTTTTACTCTATTTTTGCAAGTTTATATGCAAGGGTGTTTATATGCTCCTTTTTCCCGTCGGTTTGATGAAAATAAAACATTCCAAGGCGCCATCACTGTTTGACGTCACGTGACTTTAAACTCGCGTCTTTCCGTCAGCTTGGCGAATGAAATTACAGACTCGTGCATTTCCGTCGGATTCACGGCTACAACCGAAGCCGCCATTACTTTGTGACGTCGAGTCGCTGCTCCAGTCTAGAAGGCCAAGTAGCGACAAGGTAATATAATGCATTCGCTTTTGTCCTGTTTTTTTGAGAAATAACTTTATTTTCAGTTGCCTCCAATTCTCTTTTAAACGTTAAAAATTTTATGAATATGTGCATTCTATTGGCAAGGTCACAAAAGCGAACATGTTGTGGATCATGTTCGCTCTTGTGTCCTTGACATGCTAGCTAGCAAGTAATAGTGATATGTCAAAGTAAAAATTGGGGAGCAAAGTTGTATTATTTTTATTAACGAAAATAAAAAACCGAATTATTGTTGTTCACATATTTAAACGTGCAAGGTGGCAGTTGTGAGGTTATATTAATGCTAACTTGTGTTGTGTGGAGAACGGGTGTGCGGTGTAATTCTGTATGGCTGTATGGTTTAAAGTGGGATTTTTAATAAAAAATAAAATGCACACATTCGGTTTACTGCTGTCATGGCCGTGATTCAAAACACAGCGATCTGATTTGATATGAATGCTGAAGAATTTCATTAAGAACTACTGGTCTTTCTGTTTGTTTACATGTTATTTGTGTAGAGCAAAATGAAGCAGCTGGAAAAAAAGATGCACATTAATTCGGACCGTTGGGATTCAAGTACATATGACTTATTTCTGTCATGAAACAAAAAGTTGTCTAACTTATGGTTATCTTGTTAAGGTGGTCAGAGGAGTACATTTGTGATCTGCTCCGGCAAGATGTTTATTTGTCAGCTGGTTACCTAATCGGCTTATTTCCTAAAACGGGGCAGTTGGGAACATCCACAGGTGCTGAGAGCCAGTGGACAGCCACAGGGAAGCTGGATGAACACTGTGGCATTTGCCTTTATGACCACTCAACGTCCATGAGTTGGTTTGGATGTGGCACCTGATTTGGGAATATAAAACTGAAAGAACAGCACAAGCGGTTTCGACCTGATGTGATTGATTCTACATTGAGATTGCATTCCCAACTGACGTGCCGTGTTGTCTCATCGTGTCCTTCCTGTCCAGCTCGCGACATGCTGCGCTTGCCTGTCGTCAGCCGTGTGCTGTCTGGGGTCACACACTCCAAGGGCTATGGAGCTGCTGCTGGCAATGGTACGTATGCCCCCCGCAAGTGTTTGTGCATCCTTTCTGTATATTTCTTGCATTTTTTTTGTTTCCTTTGCTTTTCTGTGGGGTGCCAGGGAAAACAGTGAGGCTCTACAGCTAATAAACAGTGTCGTAATGGTGTTGCTGTGCTGTGTATTGCATGCAGGATTACAGAGAGTTGCCTGGTTCCAGGTATCATAAAGATTTGGGCATTGGCAAGCATCAGTGCTTGCCTCTCCTGAATGTGCTTAGCATAAAACAAGAAAGGGGTGCATCATGTATATTTTGTACAGTACGCAGTGTAGTGTGTATTCACTAAGTGGATGGTAATAGTAGACCATGTTGAAGATCAGAAGCAGCAGTGGCAGCCTTGTCAAATAACCTTGTGGATATTTTTTATATATTGACAGTTCGCACGGCTGCCACAGCTGCCAGCAACCTTTTGGAGGTGTTTGTGGATGGGAAGCCTGTCATGGTAGAACCAGGAACCACGGTGCTGCAGGTAATTTTACTTCCTCCAAAAATATTCATACTCATTAGTTTTTATTATAAAGTCGTTTTTAGTTGATTTGTGGAGAAAATTATAATATTTGTCTAAATACAGGTTTGAAAGAAAAGTTTTTGAAACTGAAAATGTATTTTGTATTAAAATGATATATAGGTCTCTTGAATTGTTTGTCTCTCCTGTGTCCTTTCACAGGCTTGTGAGAAGGTAGGGATGCAAATCCCACGGTTCTGCTACCATGAGCGTCTGTCAGTGGCAGGGAACTGCCGCATGTGCCTGGTGGAGATTGAGAAGGCACCTAAGGTACTTAATGCAAATTCATTTGGCAAGAACACACTCATTGGGTTGCTTTTAATACTATTAGGAGACCTGCATTGTTGTGTCCTTCAAAATATATTTGAACGTTATCTAGTTAGGTCTCTTACTGGTTATAGCTCTGTATAGACCAATGTAGTAGAAACACAGTAAAGTCAGTGCAGCCTGGTAATTATGCATTCATTTCATCATTAACTGTGCATGAGAAAGCAGTGGAAATAAATAGAAGACAAATAATGTTGACATGCTTATGACCTGACAAGAGAGTGTCATTTCTCATATATGTGGTGACATGAGGGAATGTTCTTCACCCATAGCCTGTGGCAGCCTGCGCCATGCCTGTCATGAAGGGTTGGAACATTTTGACCAATTCAGAGAAAACCAAGAAAGCCAGGTGTGTTTGTGCAGTGGACAATTTCATCTCTGCTGCTGTTGATTTTTTTTTTTCTCTCCCCCCTGTTGCTGAAATAAACAGGACAACTATTCGTGACCACATTCTTTGACAATTTATACAAGTTCAGTGTATTAATAATGCAACATATTCATTCTTAACTCTCCTCTTTTGCTCTCTGTACATAATGTTAGAGAGGGTGTGATGGAGTTCCTGTTGGCCAATCATCCTCTGGACTGCCCCATCTGTGACCAGGGAGGAGAGTGTGATCTTCAGGTAGATGTGACCAGATTGAGATGGGGCTGTTATCCATAGAAATGAGTGCCCAAAAATCTTAAAGAAAAGAACATTCATTGCCACTTGATTTGGATCTGAAATGGTATAAGAGGTTTCTTACTAGTGTACTAAATATTTAAATAAAGAAATTAGAAATGTATGTAGGGTGTAAAAGCAGCAAACCCTTTGGTTCTCTGGCCTCCTTTTCATAGAAGGATCGATTCTGGCAGGTTTAGAATTGAGGTGACATCACATAACTTTCTTTTGCAAAAGTTGTTTCCCACTCTGAATCCATGTCCTTTTGTCCTTCCACTGTTTAGGATCAGTCAATGATGTTTGGTAATGACAGAAGCCGCTTCACAGAGGGGAAGAGAGCCGTTGAAGACAAGAATATTGGGCCTCTCATCAAGACCATCATGACTCGTTGTATCCAGTGTACACGCTGCATTCGGTGAGTGGTGCTGTCCAGCGGTCTGGACTCTGCACATTTATATTCAAAGAAGCTGCATGTAAAATTGCGGCATGGATTTGTTAATTTTAAGTTTGCCAGTTCAAGTGGCCACAGGAATCCTGCTTTTTTAACCCTAGAAACTAATGGTCATAACAGTAATCATGTTTGTGTGTAAAGTCCATGCTGTGAACATCACTTGTGGGGATAGCAGCACAAGTATTACATACAGCGCTAAAGGTAAATGTACAGTATTAAATGAAAACCAGCATTCACTAAGTTGATTTTTCTGTTGAAGGTTTGCTAGTGAAATTGCGGGTGTGGATGACCTGGGCACCACAGGCAGAGGCAACGAGATGCAAGTAGGCACTTATGTGGAAAAGATGTTCATGTCAGAGTTGTCAGGGAATGTGATTGACATCTGTCCTGTTGGTGCGCTGACATCCAAACCCTACGCCTTCACTTCCCGGCCCTGGGAGACCAGGTAAGTCAAAATCTTGGTTTATTGACATTTTGAGTGATGGATTCTTAGAACAACCAATAAAAATTAGGTCAATTGTGGGACTGCCCTTTGTGAGTGGATCATACCTTTTGGAAAATAAGCAGATATGATGGGTCCCACATGAACTGTTTATTTGCTGATGCAGCCTTCAGGTAGATAATGATGATTCCGATCATACAGGAAGACAGAATCTATTGATGTACTGGATGCTGTGGGAAGTAACATCGTGGTGAGCACAAGGGGGGGTGAGGTTATGAGGATACTTCCACGCCTCAATGAGGATGTAAATGAGGAGTGGATCTCAGACAAGACCAGGTGAGTGTATGGTTTCTTTGTGCAGTTTGCACTTCTACCTGCCTGTCTTTCTTTGACTTATGCCAAACTTTTCCTGGTTCCAGGTTTGCTTATGATGGGCTGAAGCGGCAGAGGTTAATTCAGCCTATGGAGAAGAATACCTCAGGGCAGCTGGTCCATACCTCCTGGGAGGATGTCTTGACACGAGTGGCTGGATCAGTATGTGCCTTAACATAGTTGAAAATCATCTAGAGTAGTGTGATTATTTTAAAAAAGTTAAAGAATGTGATTACTATTTCATGCAAACTGTGAGCACCTCACAGTCTATGGGCATGCTTTGGTGCCTCCAATGAACTTCCAATACTCTTCATCTCAACAGCTCCAGGGTGTGCAGGGGAATGATGTTGCGGCAATTGCTGGAGGCCTGGCAGATGCAGAGGCACTTGTTGCCCTGAAAGACTTGCTGAACCGGCTGAACAGTGATAATTTGTGCACCGAAGAGGTCTTCCCAATGGCTGGAGCTGGGTAAAACTGGGTGGAATAATGGGAGATTTGAGTGGAACTTTCATTAAGGTGATGGAGGGGAAAGATCTTGAGCAGTGCTGAATGAGGTATTGAATCTTTCCCCAGGACTGACCTTCGCTCAAATTACCTGTTGAACACTCGCATCAGTGGCATCGAGGAGGCTGACCTGCTTCTTCTGGTGGGCACCAATCCACGCTATGAGGCACCTCTTTTCAATGCTCGTGTTAGGAAGAGGTAAGAGGACTGGGATGGTGTGTGTGTGTGTGTGTGTGTGTGTGTGTGTGTGTGTGTGTGTGTGTGTGTGTGTGTGTGTGTGTGTGTGTGTGTGTGTGTGTGATTAGAACAGTGTACTTTAATCTATTCAAGGGGCCTAAAAAAGGTAAATTGCAAGGTCCATAAAATTAGGTCACCTTTCTGCAAGATCTGCAGCTGTTGTACCATACTGGCTTTTGGAGATTAGGAATAATTAGGATTAACTAAAATGCCAAGTAGTGTTGTGGATGTATATACTGTACTATATTCTGTAATTTTAATGTTACCAGGTTACATGCCAGGAGTAGACTTTTTCTTCATCCCTCTGTCACTGTACTTAACCTGAAGTGCTACAGTGGAACACCTTCACCTGCATAAATGAAAATGTATGCTTTTTTTAATATAAAAATCTAATCTGAAAAACTTAACTGTTGCAGCTGGCTCCACAATGACCTGCAGGTGGCACTAGTAGGACGGGAGGTAGACCTCAGCTACACCTATGAGCACCTTGGGGAGTCTGCACAGGTGCTGCAAGAGATCGCAGCAGGGACACACCCTTTCAGCAAGGTAACATGTAGATGCCATACAGGGGAACTTAGAGTTGGACTTTACAAGGGGTTGCCAGTGGGATAAAAAGTTCTATCACAACTGAGCTTTCAGGCAGAGACTTTATCTGATGCTTTTCCAGGTCTTGGCCCAGGCCAAGCGCCCTGTGGTGGTGGTGGGTAGTGCATGCCTGCAGAGAGATGATGGAGCTGCTCTGCATTCCATGGTGTCCACCATTGCCCAAAATGCCCGTGCCACCAGCGGTGTGCAGGACAGCTGGAAAGTTCTCAATGTTCTCCACAGGTGATGATCACTGAAGTGCTTGTTATGTCATAAGAAGTGGGTTACTTAGAAAAGGCATCTAACACTGAAAAAGTGTCCTCACTTTTTTTTTTTTTTTTTTTATTATCAAGGAAGTTCTAGAAAATACTGTCTTGGTTATAACTGCTGGTAGAGCTAGACATTAATGTTTGTTTATACTCACTTGGACTTTGTCTACAGGGTAGCCAGCCAGGTGGCTGCACTGGACCTGGGCTACAAGCCTGGTGTAGAGGCCATCAGGAAGAACCCACCCAAGGTGCTGTTTCTGCTTGGAGCAGATGCAGGCTGTATCACCCGGCAAGACCTGCCAAAGAACAGCTTTATCATCTATCAGGGTCAGTCATTCTCCTGCTCAGCACTGCCTTAGCCCACAGTTTTCCATATTAACCCTGGACAGTTATACCTGTTCAATGCCATTGAAAAGCAGAGTGCTATCTGTTTTCTGAAGTGTAGTTTCCTCACATTTTTTTCTTCAGTTTCATTTGGAGGGAACACAGAATAATGTTTATTTTCTCTAGGCTTTCCTACCTTTAACAGTTTAAAAAATATTAGAGAGTTGTGCATCTGGCCCTCTATCAACTGTACAGTGAAGACCATAATATGTGTAAAATATTTTGCACTTTTCTAAATGATAAAGGTTTAATTTTGATTCATACTTATACATGTCCTGCTTCCATGCTCGCTAACAAGGTTTTTACCTTAAGTTGCCCATGCAAAAAAAGGCCTAGCTATATAAATTTCAGGTAACATTACAAATCACTTGAAAAAAAGCATTGTCTGAAGGAATAAATGTATGATGATTCTGTCATGTCAACACACTGCTGACTTTCCAGGAAGCGATGTAGTGGTCACGCTCCCAACAACTACTTTGGAAATAAGCAAAGAAGTGTAACTGTGCATTTCCCAGGTTGAAGTTTAGGTAGTCAGATGTCATGGCTCTATGCTTCCAGGCCACCATGGAGATGTTGGTGCACCCATGGCTGACGTCATCCTGCCAGGAGCAGCTTACACAGAGAAATGGGGCACTTACGTGAACACGGAGGGACGTGCACAGCAGACAAGGGTGGCAGTGACTCCACCAGGCATGGCCCGTGAGGACTGGAAGATCATCAGAGCCATTTCTGAGGTATGTTCACTTCCACTTCCTCCTCCTTTCCTGAACTGCCTCACAGACTTTCTCAAATACTTTCTCTTCTCTGCAGCATGTAGTCAGGTTGTGCACCTGTAGTTCACAATGATATGACTGTGTTTAGCTGGCTGGCATTACACTTCCCTACGACACTTTGGACGAAGTGCGAAACCGACTGTCAGAGGTGGCACCCAACCTGGTGCGCTACGATGATGTGGAGGAAGCCAACTATTTCAAACAGGCAAATGAGCTGTCAAAGGTCAGTGCTGTACCCCGGTATCTCACTGAATACTGCCTTCTACTCAGAATATCATAATATGTAAAGCATGTACAGAATTTAAATATCTTTCATCCCATATTAATAGGCCCTTAAAGGTTTTACCACATTTCAGCTGATTAGATAGATGGCACCAGGCTAATGTTGCTATAATTATAATAATGTTGCTAACTATAAATTTGCACTACATTTCATATAATTACTGAATAACATGGTGTGGTTTTAATGTGTGCTAAGGATAACCTTGGTGAAGTAAAAATGCAGTTTTTTTTTTTTTTTGGACAAACTTGAAAAAGGGGTTTGTATTTGAGCCAATGGTGCAGTTGGTACCTGTTTACATTCTCTCTATTTACATATCCTTAGATTTTTTTTATGTATAGAAAGACAGTTAACAGGACCGTGTTTTCTCATGCTTTCTTTTACATCATCCTCAGACTGTGAATCAGACACTCCTCTCTGAGCCTTTGGTTCCCCCACAGCTCACAGTGAAAGACTTCTACATGACTGGTAAATATCAGTGCTGCTGAGCCTCAGACATTTGTTTAACAACAGAGGACACTGCCCAGTTTATCTTGTTTATTTGGATTATTAAATGCTATGCGCTGCAAATTCCCCCCTTCTGTAATCATTCTCACTTTTGCACTTAAATCCTTGTCCTCAGACCCCATCAGCAGGGCCTCGCAGACCATGGCCAAGTGCGTGAAGGCCGTGACAGAAGGAGCACAGGCTGTGGAGGAACCGTCCATCTGCTGAAGACCCTGTCTGTACTCTTTGAGAGTTACTTACCAGTGTTCTCATACACCTGTGTGGATCACACCTATCAACCTCCAGCCCTCTAGAAAACTGTGCACAGGCTTATTACGGTTTATCACCATGCGTTGTACCCTAAACCTAATCTGCAGCACAAATCCGTACCGCGTGAATTTTCCTCATGTGATTAGTGTGCTACTGGACTGCTGTAAAGACATTTCCAAGTTTAAAACTGGGGAGCATATTTGTAACTGAACCCTAAAGTGTGGTTACGAATAAAAATAAAAAGTATTGCAAACTATTTTGCTTTCTTCAAAACATGTATCTTCTGTGTGCACGTAATGTTTTATATATTAAAACTAAAGTACCATGCATTCACAATTCCTATAAATTATTTGTAACATTAACAAATGTAAGAATTAAAAAAAAATTAGTCAAGAAGGAAAATTGAACTTAAGCAGAGATTTAACATTTTCATTCACTGTAAATTGTGTACTTTTCACAGCAGGAATCAAAATTTCATATTATATAACGTTTAAAACTAAAAGGTGTTGACTTCATGGTGTATTCTGGTGGTAAAAAAAATTGGGAGAACAGAAATTGTTTTTAATCTGACAGAATCAATTGAGAAGGCTTGAAATTATTCGATTTAAGGAGAACAGAGACTGACATTTTTAAATATTTGTCAGTGTTTTTTTTTTTTTTTTAAAAAAAAAAAAATTGATATTTAGCACTGAATAGGTTCTTTGGTGGGGAAAACGAATGTTTCGCCGCACGTCTGACCTCATGGCGCGTCCATCACCACTGTGGCGCACGTGTGGCGCAGCTCCGAGGGATGAGAAAGGTGGAGCGGGGTGAGGACTGGGGATGAGCACAGGGCAGCAGGCGGATGAGGTGCCAGTGAGGAGGAGTGCGAAGGAGGACTGAGGATCACTGAAGATCAGTGCCGAGGAGTGAGCAATGCACCCGTCCCCTCAACAGCTCCACACAAGTTGTGACAGCGCGCACACGCCGCCGCTCCGGGACGCAATCCCAACGCACTTGTGGCGGCGGTGCAGCTGCGCTGAGGTGCTCCACACCGGCCACTTGCTCCCTTTTGTTCCCCCGCACGCAGAGTCTCCTCTCCGGCTCAATATAAAGTTACATTTCCAATATGGTAGGAGAGGTTGTTGTCGAGCGCGGGCTCTTGTCATGTCCTCGCAGTGCCGGTAGTGGTGCTGTAAGGAGACTCTGCCCATGCCTCAACTAAAGCCCCCGACAGCTCTATACTGCTATTTTTTATTCCAGATAAACTACATTTATTTGTATCACGGGTTTAACAAAAATATGTACGGATAGAAAAAGGCTAGTTTAAGAAATAAAAATACCGAAATTCCGTGCATACAGAAGCCCGGTTATTTATAATTGGCGTTTGCAGACTCCGTCCGGAGTGGATATTGTGTGCGGCGCATACCAGCTGAAGGTAAGCCGATCGGCCGTGGAGCCTCGGGCTCGAGTGCAGGCCAAAGCGGGCTGTTTTGCAAGACGAGGCCGCCGCTGCTGCTACCCGAAGCCCGAGGATTACAAGGTGCGATAGGCCGTTTCTAGCGTTTCGTCTTTTGGGCTTATTTTGGCTTCTCTTTTAGGTTTTATGCGCAACGGGTGTTCTGCAAGTGTAGCTGTATGCTTTAAATTTCGTTCATAATAACTATAGCAAACAAAACGCGTTTATTGTGCTTTAAAGGCCCCGATTGTGTGGGCCTTCCGATTTCTTCATTGTTTGAAACGTTTTTATAAATAAAATGCGCTTTTGAGACCGTAGAACCTGTATGGTATTGGAATCGATAGCGAAGTAGGTTTTGTACTTCGGCTGGATAAATTGTATTGCGATTAATGTCAACGATAATATAGTTGATGTTTGCATTTCCGTTTCCTGGCGGTCGTGTTGTGTGCCGTGTTTAAACACCGCCGTACCGAAGAAGCGCTTTTACATTAAATGGCGTTATATTGTTAATGTGTTGGAAATGAAGAGGCCGCTGGGTTTTCCGCACTTTCCCCGCACCGTTGAGGTGTAAAGTGTCGGTGCTGTTCGCTGGGCTGCCCCGTAGGGCCCATCGCTACGATATGGTATCGTTACCCTGGTGCTCACATTTACACTAGTGGATGCTGCACCGATAGCTGTTTGTCACACTGACCATAACGTTTTTACTTTTATTGCCAATTGTTATATTGGTGGTTACTGGTTGTCGATAAACTGACAAATGTGTGGTTACACTGATGTACACATTCATGCACTTATGGTTGTTTTGGTGGTGGTTACACTGGTGTGTGCGGTTACACTCGTGGTTTTTATTTTGAAAGTTACACCGTTATGCCCATGCAGGTGAATACACTGTTAACACTGGGGTTTACTGGTGTGTCGGTTACTCTGCTACATCTATGGTTACACAGGTGAATACACCGTGATGCAAGGGGTTACCGATGTGTCGGAGTTCTTGTCATCTTGCTTTTAAGTTGAATAGTTGTGCTACATTTGATGCTGGTTGGCCGATTGTCTTGTTCAGATGCCATAACTGTTGCGGGCTTAGAGGTTGCATGTTTAAATCCCACCGCCTGCTGTTGTACCCTTGAGCAAAGGTACTTGCGCCGAATTCCCCCAGTAAACACTTTCTTGCTGCGTAAATGGACATATTTACATTGTAAGTTATTCTGGAGAAAATTGCCATATAAATAACACATGTAAGTAGCCTTGGATCCCTTTAAGAGTCCCATGGAAAAGGTGTCAGCTTATTATTATTGTTAAGTAATAATAAAGTAAATCTTATGTTAGATGGTTTTAGTTCAGAATAAACCAGTCCACCTGTGACCATTAGTAGCATCCTGTTACCTAGCTGGTTGTCCATAGTAATGCTACCTTCATGTAAATTTTTAGCTGTCTGGTATTAATAGTAAAAAAGGTGCACATTTACACTTTTGTGTCAGAGCTGGTGGAAATTAAAGGGAAATATAGTTTTTCCTGTTTTATATTTGCACACCCTTTCCCTGTAACATGGACACTTTTTACTCAGACTTTCCTACTTTTTACTCAGACTTTACACACAATTCAATATTTTATATGGATACTGTCAGGTTAGCCAGACTTGTATAACAGCAAATTTAGGGTGAAACATGTTTCACCAAACCAACTGAAGAGCTGTCCACCCAGACTGGTACCTGGGCCCATCGGATGAACGCTGACGTCTCTGCGTACAGACTGAGGATGTTGGGAGCTGTGGCCAGCAATCGCTGTACTGTGTTGTTTGTGCACTTCTGTATTTGTTGTGTTAAAGCATCTTGAACATTTTTACATAACTTTGACGTGCAGAAGAAAAAAAATTTTTACTTCTACTCTGCATAACACCTTGCAGTGCATGCATGACTGTTTCCAGCAATCTGGGTGAATGTGACACAACCTTGTTTTACATACCGACCCCTCAATATTAGGAAAATTTGTATTTCCAGTATTTGGTCCCAGTAATGCCATGTATACTTGTTTTTCAAGCGCATACCATTTTTATGTATGTTCTGTTTTTTGTAAGTTTGCATGATTTGTATTGCCTCATCCTAAGTCTTTCCCTTTTTGCCCTATAAGTTTGTATAGCCCCTTTTTCGAGGAAAAACCTGCTGTACTGAGACAATTGATAAAGGTGTTTAACTTCTCGCCTGTTTAACTGCCTTGCAAATACAGTGACTAATCCATCATAGACAGTGCAGTACCCCCCCATTTCCACTATTGGTAAACCAAGGCTCTTTTTACTGTTTCGACTTTTGTATTCTATCTAATTTTGTCTTCTGTCTGCATTCCTTAAACCACCCCCAACGTGCTCTCTGCTGACAAAATATCCATAACACACCCACTTCACTTGCATCCAGTTACAGCAGTGGGTAGTTGATAAGGGGACCTTCTTTATAAATATTGGAACAGTGTTATTAATGATTGTTTCAAAAGGAAAATTGTCAATTTGAGAATGGATACACTTTTCCCATGGATGCCCTTTCCTTATAAAATAATGAAAATATTGTCTCATGTATCCGAATATCAGTTTTATGGATGCATGGTGAGAAATGAGTTAGGTTTGGACACTGGGGAAAAGTGTATTATTTGTATTTTTACACCTCAGTTTACTTATTTGCCAAAAAGTTAGCTGTAGGTCATCCCCATCCTCTTTCCATGTTCCAATATATGGTTTCTGTGAAAACAAAAGTAAATAAAATGCGATGAGCAACGAACAAGTGACAGTGTAGAAAGACATGCGGGCTTTACTTTTGAAAAAAATAAATTTTTATTTGTCATTTGTGTGTTTGTTGTTAGGGTGGGTGAAGGTAGCAGACAGATTTTTAAAAAACTGATACCATGTTACTATGTGCTGTATATCAAAGTCACGTTTGTTTAGGAGGAGTTTAGCTCAGCTGGTAGCACAAGAACAAAGTTAGAGTGGGAAGCATTAGCTGAACTGAGTTTAGGGTTTAACTGTCCACCTTGTTTCATATAGAACGGAATGAATGTTTCCAAAGGGCAGCTGATGGGCAACTTGCCGTCCTCTGCAGAAGTAGATGTTCACTGAGCCTGGTGGTTGTGCTTAATGTTTAAACAATCTTTGAAGTTTACTATTAATCATTTTCAAGGTGCAACATGTGACTTCAACTGTTTAAAAGTTTTTTTTTTTTTTTTCCCCTCTTTCTTTGCTGATTTATGAAATTGTATGTTAGATAAAGCTTGTTAGAGTGAAAAGTTTACATATGCTCGAAAGTGTGCATGCAGGGAACAGTTTCCACTTCTCAAAGTGGGCATCAGTATCCAGGTGTATCCTGTTCCTGTGTGTGCATTTTTGTTAAACTTCTATTACTACTATTACTAACTACTGTTTGAATACCCGATGGTCGTGGTTTGTTATAACCCAATTATTGATTATCACCTTTCATTGGTCAAACCACTGAAATATAAAGGATACAAGACAATTCAGTTGTGAGGCCACCTGTATTTTCTGCCCTGTTTGTTTGCTGAGAGTTCTGCTTTTTTGCCTGGCCAGTCTGATGAGAAACTGACCTTTTTCTTACCTTCTCATCAGCTGATGTTCTCAAGGACCAGAGTCACGTGATGTATGAAGGCAAACACATACACTTCTCGGAGGTGGACAACAAGCCGTTGTGCTCGTACAGCCCCAAGCTCTGCAAGCAGCGCAGGCTCAACGGCTATGCCTTCTGTATCCGCCATGTGCTGGAGGACAGGACCGCTCCCTTCAAGCAATGTGAATATGTGGCCAAGTACAACAGCCAGCGATGCACCAACCCCATCCCGAAGTCTGAGGACCGCAGGTGGGTGGAAGGAGCGGTGATCCTGAGAGACAGGGTTAATTTGCCTTTTCCTGTCTACCTCTGGTATTTTCTTTACACTGTCCAGGAGGGGCCCCATGTCCTAGTAAGGTGTGGTCGCAGTTTACTTTTGTTTTTTTTTATTGACGTACACCTGTGCCCGCAATGTTAAAATAATGACACTATTCAGACCACTTGACACTGCTTTGTTTGCTTGGATGCAGGTACTGTAACAGCCACCTGCAGGTTCTGGGTTTCATCCCCAAGAAGGAGCGCAAAAAGAAGCACGATGTGCTAGATGAGATGCGAGCGAGGTCCCACCTGGAATCGGTGGCCCTTAACATCATGGTGCCACCTCTGGCCTTGAAAACACCCAATGGCTTAGACGAGCTGCCACCCTCACCCACCCACCCCAGGATGCTGCCCCCTCCCGAAGCCGAGCTCCTGGATCCTTTTGCCTTCCATGAAGATGAGATGGATGCGGAGGAGGGTGCATTCCGGAAGGCCTCTGCTGTCAAGAAGAAGCTGCAAAACCGCTTGGCGCTGAACCAGAGGCTCCGACTGGGTGACGCTGACCTCCTCAAGCCCCAAGCAGAGCACTTTACTCCCTCTACTCTCCTTAGCCAACAGTCCTCTACCCCGCTTCGTTCCGCCCTCCCTACCCAGCAGCCAGGACTTGTTCCACAGACCTCACACCCCTTTCTGACTGCTCCAGGTGTCCCTGCCGTGCCACAGGATTTATTATGCAAGCCAGCACCACCTCAGAATAATGCCCCGGCGCCTCCTGCCAGTACCACCTCCAGTCCAGCGCAACCCTCTGGCCCCTCCCTTTCTAGCAAAGTCCCTCCCACTGCACTGCCGCTGTGTTCTAGCAGCCAGGATAGCCCGCAGCGCCATGTGCTCATAATGCACCCAGCAGCCTTTTCTCCACCAGCCACGTGTCGCATGCGACTGCGGAATTTGGTGCAGCTCTGCTCCCAGCGACACCAGCAACACAGAGACCTTTTCCCCCACCTAGGTACACAGCTGTATCTTCTTCCCCAACTTTCTGTCTCAGTTATTTCATTGTCTATAGCCATATCTGATCTTCTGTGTAAGAGAGCAGCAGTGCTATTCTAGATTTTAGTTCTACAGATTTTAGGAAATACTTTGGGAGACCTGGGGATTTAATTTTTTGCGATTTGCAATTGAGAGTGAACTCGGAGCTGACTTATCAGCCTTCTTAATGTTTGCACAGTGACACTGCGAGATGCTGAATAACAGCACCCCTGTCCTTTGTGAATTTCTACCCTGTTGAATAAATTAATTCTCAACCGCCATCCAGATGCAAAGTTCCAGTGACAGACAGGCTTAATTGTTATACCAATAAATAATTCATAAAATAGTGTGATGTACACAATTTGTGGTAGTTGAGTGTGGTGTTTTGCTGTGTAGGGCTGGACTGGTCAGAGGACAGTGCAGATGAGGATGAAGAGGAGACGGAGAGAATACCTTCTGATGCGTATGCCTGGAGACTGCATGAAAGACACCTGCAGGAAAGGTATGTTGCCATGATCTCTGGGGTTGTGGAGTGAGAGTTCCCAGTCTGCAGTATCACCATATCTCCAGGACTTTCTCTTCTGCTATGACCCACAGCTCAGATGAAGATGCAGATTGTCCACGCAGCACTAGGCTGCTTCGGCTGTGCACTTACCTCCGGCAGAAGTACAAGCACCTGTGCAGGCAGGAACGAGCAGCTGTGCGTCAGAAGAAGTACCGCTATGCCTTCCGCAAAGCCCTGCTACATGCAGCCAGCAAGGACCCTGACTGCACAGGCCACCTGATGCAGGAGCTGCATACGGCCTCCACCGTGTCCCCCAGGTGTGCCCGCACGAATCGGGTAGATTTTGTGTCCGGGTGTTCTGTTTAGACTTTGGCTCCTTTCAGAGTACAGGTGTACCCCTACATAAAAGTGTAATGTGTAATTATAAATCAGCTTATGTGGTGAAATTGGGAGAGGTGATTTTGAAAATTTAGAAAATTCCCACACGCTCGACTCTTCTTAGCCGTAATTGTGAAAAATTGGTCTCATGGCAAGTTGCTAAAGGTTATTGAAAAATTTCACTTGGATATGAAAAAAACTCAAGAAACACCTGTATCTGTACCTGTGACTTTTTTAGTTTGTTGCAGTGAGGTGAGGAAATTCTTGGTTACAGGGAGCAGCCGCTAAGGTGCCTGTGTGCTGAGTTGTTTGTGTCCCCGCAGCACGAGGTCGCCAGTGCCAAAGGACGTAGGGTCAGGACGCTGTATGGTCAGCACCAATGGGCAGGCCTGCACTAGCAGAGCTCTACCCTACACCCACCACTGCTTCCAACGTATCCTCATCTTTGGCTCTGTCGCACTGTATGATGGGGCTCTGCTGGATATCACTTTAACACCAATGAAGTGTGGGCTGGAAGACGACTGTTGGCCAGTGCAGTTTTCTAGTCCATGTGAGCTGTTCCAGATTTCCTTAACAGTTGTCTGTAGACATCCTCTTAAATCGCTCGCAGCAGCTGTTCTCCAGCTGTACAGCCAAGTTTGCAGACGGACAGCAGTGCTCCATTCCTGTGTTTGACATCACGCACCAGACCCCACTATGCGAAGAGCATGCCAAGAAAATGGTAAGCTATACTGCCATCTTTAAGGAAGGGGGAAGATAGCAGCACAGTTAGATGTGTTACTCTGTTTCTGCAGTACCTGGGTGTCATTGTGGCAATGTATGTTCTGGTGTCTCATTACACTGCAATGTGTGTGTGGTGGCTTTTGCTCATGTTTACATGGCCTGTTCTCTTACAGGATAATTTCCTGCGGGGAGACAGTAACCGGCGAGTGCAGCAGCAGCAGCTCCAACTCCAACAGCAGCGCAAGCCACGCAGGAAGACAAAGCCCCCGGCGCTCACAAAGAAGCACAAAAAGAAGCGCAGGAGGGGTCCACGGCGGCCACAGAAGCCCATACCCCCAGCGGTGCCACAGGGAAATCTGGCCATGCCCTCCAGCCTGACGTTACCTGCTGCTGCTGCCAGTATCAGGTGGTCCAGGTCTTCTCTCATGGTTTATTATTCCTGTTCGACAGTTGCGTTCCACAGAACTTCTTACTAGCCCTCTTTTGAGCCTACTGGATCCTGTTGCTTTGCCTTGTCCTACATAGTTTCTTGTGTCTGGCAGAAGTCCCTCAACTCCAGACCTCAGCACGGATGAGCTTCCTGATGACATCACCAATGACATCTCAGACATTCCACATGACCTCGAGCTGAACCAGGAGGACTTCTCAGATGTGTTGCCTCGGCTGCCGGACGACTTGCAGGACTTTGACTTGTTTGAAGGTACCTGGTCCTCCGTAACAATGATAAATAAGACTGAAAAAAGGGGTCTCTACTGTTGTAGCCACAAGGCATGCTGCTGTAAATTACTTAGACTAGAACTCTGTAAATATTTTGCAGAATTCAGAATGCATTGAACAGAGATTCTTGTTCAGTGTGATACCCAGTTTCTATTCCCAGATTAAGAAAAGTCTAACTTCAAAATGTTCATTGTCTTATAAACTGCATCTGGCTGTGTGATATTAAGTTTGTGTGTGTGTGTGTGTGTGTGTGTGTGTGTGTGTGTGTGTATAGGTAAGAATGGGGACCTGCTGCCCACCACAGAGGAGGCAGAGGAACTGGTGCGAGCACTTCAGGCCATGGGCTCATACCCGGACTCACTGGTGTGCCTGGGACCCATGGGGGAACTGCCCCAGCCCGATGGTGTGGACCACCGCTCAATGCCTGTCTTCTGTGGCACCGGGGCGCAGAGCAGTACCATGGGGGACCTCCTGAATGGCCGCATCCCCACAGAAAACTTCTCTGGCCTGGATTTGGATGACAACCTGCTGCACTCCACAGGAGGGCCCTTCCCTCCTCCCCCTCCTGCCCCCTCAGGGACGAGCTTGACCTCAGGCACCCCACCAACCTCTAGCAGCCTCCTCACACAGGGCGCCTTGACGGAGCGGACGTTTCGGCCCCACGCCTCACAAATGCTGGCCAAGGCAGAGACTGCTCACTCCTCTCCACACAGCAGCCACTATGGCAGTGAGCATGTCCCATCACCCTACAGCGACCACATCTCCTCACCACATCCCAGCTCCTTCCAGACAGAGCCCCAGATGTTACTGGAGGTGCCCCTCAGTGGAATCCCGTGCCCTCCACGGTCCCCTTGGAACAGCCTTCCGCTCTCCCTGACGGACCCCGCTCAGTTTGGTAACCTGATTGTTCCCGAGGGCCATCTGATGTCCACCTCCCTGTCCACACCCCCTTCCACTACACACTCTGTGACTATCCAGCCCACCGTGGCGCTCTCAGCACTGCCCCCAAGCGGCTTGACAGGTCTGACTGCCCCTGCCCCCTCTTCCACCTCTTCATCCTCTTCTTCAGCTGCCACCTCTTCCTCTCAGCACGACTCCCTGACCTCCACCCAGCCCAAACTCCAGCTTCCCCAGTTCAGCGCCGCCTTCGGCCACCAGCTGTCCTCACACAGTGGCATCCCCAAGGACGTACAGCCCAGCCACAGCTCCACGGCACCCCCTACAGGTTTCTCCATTGGCAGTGCCACTGCAGCCAGTGCCAACAATGCAGCGCCTCCCTTCACAACACAGTGACCGAGGAACACAGTAGGTGAGCATAACAGAATGTAATTATACCAAGATACAGTTACCATGGTATTAGTCCTTCAGTGCATATGGCTGACTGCAAGCATCTCTTCAATGCATCATGCGGTCACTCATTTCTTCTAACCTAAGTCCTGTTCATTTTGTGCAGGTGTGTTGCTGGCTGTGGACGGGACTATGGTCAATCCGATCACAGGCCGATGCTGCTGAGTTCATTGAAGGCCTCAGATGGTGGTCCCACTCATCTGGAGTCTGCAGCTGCCAGGCTTCTTGGCTTTTACCCCCCCCTGCTTCCATCACATTATCGGTCCACCTTTCCTGCATATAGAGTTCCATTTCCGTGGATGCCATGTAAACGAACGTGTGTGTGCGTGTGTGTGTGCGTGTGTGTGCGCGTGTGTGCGCGTGTGTGTGTGTGACCTGAAGCCCATTCTGACTCCACAGAGGGAGCAGAAATGCAGACTTTGCTCTGAAAGTGGTACTGCATCAGTTTCTACCGCACCATTTTAAACAGCAGCTTTTACTCTGTACCTGCCTGAGATTTCAAAAGTTGTATCAAACAGACGCTTGGTCTGAGCACCTGCTGTGCGCTGTGGAGTCCCATGGGCTGTAGGTTCGAGGCCAGAGTTGTTTTAAGCAATAAACTGTCACCGGTGTATGATTTTGTCGCTAGTATCTCAGCATGTCGTATTGACACCCTGTCTGCGTATCTTCATGCCACTCACTCACTCACGTAAAGTGGAACAGAGAAGCACTGGGCCTGTTACGGTTAGCAAGGAGATGTGGCGAGTCTGCAGGGAGCCGTCGCTAGCAGCAGGACCTCCGTCAGGTCGCGTGAGAAGTACCGGGTTTCTGCATTTCCAAAAAGCGTCCAGTGGGCATCCTATGCTGTCCCAAACCCTTCACCGGTGCTCTCTTGCCCTCAACACGAGCAGTGGCCTTGTAGCCGGATGTCCGGGGACGTGGTACCCTGGGACCCCTGGCAGGGAGATGTGTAGGATCTCTTCAGGAACTCAAAGTGTCTTTGAGATCAGTTTTGCATGGTGAGGAAGCAGGAGGAGGACAGGTGAGCACTTGGGCTCGAGGGGATCAGAGGCTGGTGGTGGGAGGGGGCCGCACTGAGGAGCAATGGATGGCTTGTTTTACTCGGGTGTTGGCCGTCTGCATCCATGCCCACGCACAGCTGCCAGGCCACTGATGTCAGTGTCATCTCTGAGGGCCTGGAGCCCCACACTCCCTATTGACATGGCCAGAAAAGAGTGAGAAAGCAAGAGGAACTGCCTGACCAAACCTCCTCCATATCTGCTTTTAACAGTAGTTTTATTACAGCACTAAAACATGGGTTTCGGTAGTATTTTTTAGAAAGTGGAAATATTAAAACTTCTATTGTTATAAGTATTTAATATATTTATAGAGTAGCAGTCTCTGCTTTGGATTTTATTGGTGAGTTAAAATGAGTGACAATGAATCGAAAATGAAAAATCCTTCTCGTCTTCTGCAAACTACATGTTGACGGAGCCAGTGTGCGTGTGGAAAATCACCCAGCAGCTTTAATGGCTATCAAAATGTCTCGTCATAGTTTTATCTTCACCAGTTGAGTGGACGGTGTCGACTATGTATTGTGGTTTTTCCCCACCTGCCTTTGAGTGTGTAAGAAAGCTTGGTGTCCTTTTGATAGCTATTAAACTCCACAGAGCAGTTAGCAAAACACCAGACTGCTGTAGGGACGCTGCCCTGCTGGGCTCCGAGCTGATGTCCAGGAGTTAGGAAGATCTGATCTGATGTAGGAAGGCGCTGAGCATGCTGGTGCCCCACCTCAATGGCCTCCAGGCTTGTTCACCCCCAGCGTTGAGCCCCGGCTGTGCTCATAGTTCTCCGCTGGTCTTGAACCCCGAAACCTAACCGCTGTAGAGCTGCGCACGCTGATTTCTGGTCCTGTTCCTCGACGGCGACACCTGTCTTAAATCCACTCGGGTCGCTGTCAGTAGGAAGCGCAGGGCCACCGCAGGGCAAAATGTCCCACGTGGCGCAGAAAGGAAGTCTTTTGCGTAGTTTCGCAAGCGGAAATCGGAGGCGATCCACAAATTCCTGTACTCGTTGAATGTACTGTATTAATGTTTATAAAGATAATAGGACGAGCTAATAATCTAGTCTCCTTTTGTTATTTGTCCTTGTTTAATTTGTTTAAGGTATTTTTTGTATACAAAGGTTTACATTTTTATGTATATTTTTCTTGTGTAAAATTATGTAATATGTGTATAAACACTGTATGTAATATTTGTATATAGTGTGGCAAATTGATCTTTGTTTTTGGATGTATAAATAAAAGTTGCTGTGAAGTATTTGCTGACGCTGCAGGTTTCAGTAGTGCTTGGAGGTGTAGACGTGCCCCTCAGCAGTTGTCCTCCACCGTACTGTGCGCTTAGGCACTGCTGTTGATGTGTTTGGCTGAGAGATCTGCAGAACCGTCGCTCCTCCCCAGGTGGCACTTAGGACCTGGATCATTACTCATTTTTAATTTCACACAAGTGCGCGATCCACTTTGGACAGAATAGCTGGAGTCTGTTGTGCTGTGCTGTCACAGATTGAGATGGTGTGGTGTCCAAGTTGAACTGAAAATGTACATTGTTTTCATTATGGAACATTCTGGAAAGGATCCTTTCAAGTTATGCCATCAAGTCTCAGGGGAATGAAACTCGTGTTTAAGGCATTGTATTAAAACTAAATTAAAACTGGAAGTGTGGGCTTGGGGTGGGCAGGTGATCTAAAGTGAGGACAGCAGCATGACAACTGCAGGTCATTCGTCCTCACCAGCGATTTTTTTTTGGTGGGGGGGGGGGGGGGTTGTCCTTCACTCATAAGCTGTTTAACAGAAAAGGTTCCATTGCTACACATTGGCACCTTTTGTTGTTCAATATAACATTTTTGATGTTTAAATGACTTTCTCACCAATTTTCTGAAATTCTGTAGTGCAGTGACTACAATCCGTATTTGCCTGCCCCGACAACAGATGGCGGCGAAGGAAAGCAAGCAGACCGAGTCCACCTTAATTCAGCTCTCTTCCGCAATGCTTACAATTCATGCGTAATGTTTGTGACAAGTGATGATGAATATTGCGCATTAGTTGGCTGAATTTAACAAATTGGTGAAAGACTTTAATGATTTTACAGTAGTTTATTTTTTTTCTTCATAGTTGTGTGTTGGGTTTTAACAGAAAATTGAGGGCCACCGGTAATAGCTTTTATTTTACTGGTAAAAGTGACTGTAGTTGCAAAACAAAGTGAGTTATGAACATGTTTTGCTGAACATTACCTGCTCCCCCTCCCCTTAGCACATCCCTTTTGGGAGAATTCAGTGATTTAATACTTTAAACCTCAGGAATGACACCAGAGAGCTACTGTGTAGTTCTGCATTCGCATTTTAATTCTCGTCCCAGTCACTTTATGCTTATTAGGATTTCAATACCATTGTTTATAGTTCAATGAATAAGGACTACAAGGCTATAAATGGTCTGCATTGTTACAGGGAAAAAAAAAATTATGGGAAGTGTCAAACATTGTGGGTGAGCTGTTCTTTATAACTTACTCTGTAACATAGTTCCTTTATACAGTTACAAAAATATTTGATTTTATTCCATACAGTATAACTGCACTGAAGTCCTGATCCCTAGAATGTTTTATTGCCATATTTGCTGAAGTACAGTAGCAAATTGGTGAGATAAACATTGTGGCCTCAAGTACCTTTACAGAGATGCTTACAAAGTGCAACAGAGCATAAGGATCAACCAAACAGTAAACAAAGGTGCATTACAAAGGAAGAGGAACAGCACTTGTTGATGACAAGAGGATGATGGGAGGAAACTGGGTTTGTGGCTATACTGGTTTCCAGTGCTAACTGGTGTACGTCAGGCTTTTTTCCAACAGCAGTGTGGCTTGTGTGCAAGTGCAAGTGAGAGACGAGGGGCCTTTGAATACTCAAACACTGGCTTTAAACGCATTCTGCCCGCTGTACACTTCTTACGTGCTGCTCGGTCTTTTACTTCATCATCATCCTCCTAAGGCACAGGAGAGGTCTGTGGAGTTAAAAATACAATTCTAGCTCACACTCCAGTCCAAAATATCCAAGTAAAATTCTAATCTCAGGCTAAAATGATAAATTACCTCACCCATGAGCAGTTAGGTTTCATGTTTAAATTGAGCAGAGTGCCAGGTTTCCTAAAACATTATTGCTGCGTACTTTTACAACCAGCTAGAGGCCTAATATCAATTAAACATTAAAAAAATGATGCTAGAAAATGAGACGTGGCAGCTGCCAGGGGTCTTAATGGTCCCAGCAGCTCAGCTCAGATACATTTAATGGGTTTCTTAATTTTTTATTTAGATGGTGAGTGAAGCTAGGAATTCTGGGGGTGTTTTACCTGTTCAAGAGGCATCTCTGTCATGTGTGCCCTGCTATGCCCACACCAGTACAAATGTTACGCTAATTTCTTATGGCTATTCAGGCTGCAAAGAACAAGAAGGCAACTGAGTGCACTGCGAGCAGCCGCCATGGACGCAAGGCCCGCCTGAAGGACCTGTGTTCCATTTGGACACCCCTTGTGCTGGGGTGGACAGAAGAGGAGGCTGCTGGGAAGTCTTGCATTTGAGGAACGGTTGTTCAGAGCAGTCGGTTCTTAATCTGCAGCCACTGACTTTTACACGTTTTCCTTTCATAACAGCAGGACAAGTCGGCACCTGGTATCAATTCACTGGTTATGCGGAGACGCAGAAATGACAGCAACCCTATAAAATCCGCCATCAAGAGGCAGCAGCAAAACTGAGGTCCCTACAGTAGTCATTGAAATTAAATAGCTCCTCAGTTGTCAGTCTTTTAAAACACTGGAAGGATCTGTTTAAAACGAGGGAAACGTACAGAGTAATAAAGGCAAGGCAATCCGTTATGGCCATGTGATGTATAAACCTACAGGAACAGAATTTACACTTGGCCATTTGTACACAGTGATTCCTTAACGCAAACATCCATAAAAATACAACAAAAAGGTGCTATTTACAAACGTGAACACCTCCCCAAAACAGGGTTCTCTGTGTTCCAGAGGTCCACCCACTTTGAGCAGAATACCTGAGGTTCCAGAGTGCTACAAATCTCCTCGGCAAGGTGCACAAATACCCATTTTATGATTCCAACAGAAGAGTGAGCAAGCGGGTGTGCGCGCAGAAATGAACAAACCTATCGCACATTCATCCTTTGAATGATCTGGAAACAAATGAGATGTTTACCCGTGGAGAGTCACGCAGTTATGAAGCAGTTTTGCACATCCGAATCCTTGAAGTATGAAAACGGCGAAGAGGAGTGACGCATACACAGCAGAGCTTTACGCTCTGCCACTGACTGAAAGGCCTTATGGGGGATCGATGTCTCAAGAAGGCGCCTCCGCAGAATGCACACAAAAAAAAAAAAAAAAAAAAAAAAAAAAGTTTGAGCATGGAAAGTTGGAGGCCCTCCAACACACCATAATGACCACTGGTGTCAGAAGTGGTGGCTTCACTTGGGTGGGGACAGAGCTGCTGTTCCCTTGGCAGGAAACGACTTGGCTCCTATTGGCTGGAAGATGACACTCGAGCCAGTGAAAACCTGCAGTAGAAGGGGGGGCATCAGTGAGAAGCCATAAATACCTGGGAATGCATGTTGACAAAAAACCAGTGGTTCAACTTATCTGCCACTAGTGCACAGGGGTACTACTAGACTCAGTAACTTTGCCTATGTTATTAGTCTTTATCATTCATTTTTAGTCAAGCATTTACAGCAGTTTAACAATTTTCATCAATAGATGCCCTTTAACAGTACACATGCATTATTAATGGTGTACACAGGTATTATAGTCACCCCATGCTTTGCACTAGTTTAAGCGCCTGCCATCCAATATGCGATCAGTTTTCATCGGTTGATGTTTTCTGACTTGTCTGAGAAACACAAATCACTTTATTACTCATTAATACAGCATTGTCGGTTGTTCCTGGGCAAACGACTCCACTGCCACAGAACAGTGCATGACATGAGGGCACCATCACTGAAAACAGTGAAACAGTGGAGGTGTGAAAATGCACCACAAACCACTAAATCTAAACACAGCCATTAGCAGTCATTATGTAATATACATTGGTCTTCGTTTACAGAAAGATGCCAGAGCTCATCCAAATGACCACATCCTGCCATAAAAACTAATGATATGAAAAGGGATAAACCATGGCTTCCAGAAATGTGCAGGCAGTCTCTTATCATTGAGCTGGATGCACTCAACAGTGCCACAGTGACTCCCACAGCGGCTCTGACCTCCGTGCAGGACAGTTGGAGAGCGGCTGACCTGTGACAGCACAAGGTGACCAATCCTACCTCTGAAGTCTCTCTACGAGCTCTGACACCATAGAGTCCGAGATGCCTGGGCACGTGTTCTCGGCTAGAAAGATGGCCTCCCTCAGCTCCTCCAGTACTTCAGGTCTGCTGCTGCTTGCCTCCTTCTCTTTCAGCTGTGCAGGGATGGAGAGAGGGAGAGGTGACAAAGTGCACAGATGGTGACCGTAGTGGCCCTACTGTAAGGTGGCTAAAGACCTACAGCATGAAGGTTCAGGCTCAATCCAGGACTCTGCTTTCGTACCAAACACCGTACTCCTTCCACAGCAAAATGTTTGCCATGCACCCAGGATAAAACCATCAACTAGGCAAATAAAGTCATAAAGCAGTCTGAACCACCACCACCTTCACATAGGTACATCCTTGAGGAGCACGACCTCTGCTGTAATTCTCACCATATTTAATAACCAGCAGCCACCGTCTGGGAGAAAAGTGCAGTTTTAATGAGCCGCAGACCCAATTCTGAAATTTGGTTATTAATGTGAGAAGCTCTTACCTCGGCAAAAAGAGGAGAAATAATGGTGGTGAGGCTCTGGGACAGGGGGCCCTTCTGCATGTCTGCTGGCTGGCAGGAGGGAAGGGAAGAGACTGAGGACCAAGCTGCATCACTAAGTGCCCCCAGACTGAGCAAACAGTAACTAACTGCCAGTTGACCGTAGCCCTCAAAACCGTTTTATCAAGGTTTGTGGTAACCGAGTGGGAATTCACTCGGTAGACAAACAATAAAGGAGGGGGGGGGAGAAAAAAAAAAAAGAAGAGTAAAATAGTGTAAGCGGCCAAAGTGTTACGGCAATGCCAGCTGTGCACCATGGTTGTAAACCCCTTCCTGATGCTGAAAGTGTTTACAGTAAACCATGTGGAGCAGTGACGTCAAGATGCAATGATTTGTATTTATTTAACCACTATACACATTTATAAAATACAGAGGAAAATGGGGCCAAATCTGCCTGGATGAGAGCCACACACAAATATAACATTCATGTGTATAATGTTTCAGTTTCGCCAGTTCATGTACAACCATCATCGACCGTGACAACCTGTGAAAGTGGCCAGGTGCCCGATGTCCCCTTACTCAACAGGTCGAAATCTCGCCTTGAGCTGTAGCCGGGATGCGGGGCACGAAGTTCTCGCAATTCCCTCACCTCGCTCCTGTCCAACTCCTCCGGCTGGGCCGCCCCATTCTGCACCTTTTTCGGGTCCTTTTCCCTGATTGTGCTGAAGATCCAGTCGTCATTCCCAGCACGGTCACCCCCAGTGGCCTGGCCGTCCTGTTCACTAATGGGAAGGAAGCGGCATCCTCAGAAACACAAGCCAGTGGCCCTTCATGTCCCAGTAAACAACCTTCCCGCTAATGAAATGTTTAAAGAGGCTTTTTAAACAGAATCCGCTTGACAGCTGTTCTCAATGGGAGCGTGATGAAGAGCGATCCAGTAAACAGGATGTTTGAGATGGCTGAGCAGCTGAACACAGAGCTAGCAGGGGAAGGGTGTACAAAAGCACAGCGGCCAGGTGCTGGGACTTACGAGTCAGACTCGTCCGAGCTGGACCGCTCCCTGGACTGCTCCAACTTCCACCGCTTGTACCTGTCGATGAGCTCCGTAAGGTAGGAGGTTTTCTTGGCGTACCGTACGATCAGCTTGTGCTTCAGCAGCTCTTTGGCGGTGGGCCGCTGTGGAAAATGTGTGCAAGAAAGCTCTTATTCAATGGACATCTGTGTCTAAAACAATGCTCTCAGAACAAATAGAATCTAAGAACTCAGGCCAACAGTTCCATCACAGCCCGACCTCCAAAACCCTAAACACAGCCAGCTCAGAAGCAGAGGCAGGAGGTAAGAAGAGGGAAATGTATGAAAATTGCAGTGGTTTTGTGGTAAACAAAATTACTGGTCTTACTACTATCTATACTACACTAAGTACTGCCACCTCCTTGAGGAACATGTTTTGTGATTCTCATTTCTTGAAGATATGACCCTACAGGCCATCAGCAGTTCTGCTTACAAAGCTGGGGTCCTTGTTCAAGCAGGCCTCCACAAACTCCTTCAGAGCTTTGCAGTAGTTGCCCTCCAGCGTGGGTGGGTTGTTCTTTGGGATGAGGAAGAGCACCTTCATGGGGTGTAGGTCTGAGTGCGGCGGCTCCCCTTTGGCCAACTCGATTGCCGTTATACCCAACGACCAGATGTCCGCCTGCCACAGGGAGATACGTTCGCTGAGAACAGGAAGGGTGATGCCTGGGCCTGACCACAGACACACCCCTCCAAAGCATGACTGGATGGACACAGGAGCAACCAAGGCACCAAACGCCCCCTTTCCCCCACAATCCCTAGGCCAGTTCAGGCAGTGTCCAGAATGCCTGCAGGTGGTGAGCTAACTAGAGACAAAGAACATGATAATTTAGGTTTATACCCCACCATCCCAATAGAAAAAACTAAAAACCAGTCTTTTCTGCTCATCTCTCAATCACTCCTGGCTCTCAGGGATTTTGCAATCTTGCATTTCTGTTTGATGCTGATGTACCTTCAGGAAACATGATGAGGCTGATGTGGCTTTGTAACCCCCTTTCTCTGAAACACATTGCAGAAGATAATATTTGATATGATTGGCCAATAGTAACCCTAGTTAGGCACAGCTTCCTGGGTCATGGGGGACAGATGTGTGTCTGGCTGTGGCCCCATACAATTACACAGTGGAGTGCAGCGAAAAAGATCTTCACATGGGAATCACAAGGGAGGAGAGCGGAAATGCGGCTGGAAATGAGACGCTTGGACTCCCATGATCCCTCAGGGCCGTGCTGTTAATGCAGGCCACAGCCAATCAAAGTGTAACCTCATGAGGCTTTAGTCACCGGACTTTCATTTACAGTGGACAAACCGGCAACAACTCGACATTAACAGTCACTCAAAAGAGGACCGGAGAGTTGGCGGTGGGGGGGGAGGGGATACAGTGGGAGTGGAGGAGGAGCGTCTCAAACCTGCGTGTGTCACACATCCATCTGCTGGGCTTGACTCATCCTGAGCACCCATCACACATTCATTTGGTGATATTTCCATCACCATGAGCTCCCTGAAGTCAGTAAACCATACAGCTTTTGCTTTAAGCCCTGCCCCCCGGCGACCCTCACAACACCGACGTCTCACATCCGGCAGAACAATTCAGAGTGACAAATATCAGCGCGCACCCTTTGTGTGATTTTTGAGCTCTTTTTATGTTTTCCGAGTTTCATGGTACAAATGAAACTGTAGCATTAATAGTAAATTTTAAGTTCACCCAACCAAGCAGTCAGGCTTCATAGTATTTCTGTAACAAATAGCTACGAGTCTCACTTTCAAGTTCTTATATACAAGCAAAATTATATAATATCCTTTACTGAGTGACCAAATATGAGGGTGATTTTTTGCACTTCCAAGTAACAAAAGCAATTTCCAAAGTTCCCGCCATAAGGATAATTATGTCTCTGACTGACAAGATTTCACCTTACAAGCTGAATTGCAGGAACACATTACATTCCTTCGTAGGAGGCCTTACCTGTAGTACAATGTAATGTATTTTTAAGTACTCCAATAACAGAAATCATTTAAAATCGACAAATTGACAGTTCTTACTTTTGAATCGTATGCCGACTGCTTTATTACTTCTGGCGCCATCCAGAACGGCGTGCCAACAAACGTGTTTCTTTTGATCTGGGTATCTGTCAGCTGTCCTGCCACGCCAAAGTCCGCCAGTTTCACATCTCCTTGCTCTGACAGCAAGACGTTGGCGGCTGTGGATCAATCGGAGACAGAAAAAGGCTAAGGGGTCATGCTTGGGGCTCATGTCAGTCAAAGTTAAGTCTTTTAACAACTCTTTAACAAGTTAACAATACAGTAACCTCAGCAGATGATTCTCCTTTCCTACCACTGCCAGGACACCAGCTGAAGGCAAACAACTTTAAGGCATTTGAGCAAGGCATGCTGGGTCACATGATCACAAATATTAATTTAAATATTAATGTGGAACCTGAAACCACAAAAAGGGAACACTTACACTTATGAGAATCATTATCAACTACTTGTACAGTGTTGGATCATGTTTGAAATGCTAAACAAACCAATTTAATATTAAATTTAGATAAAAATAAGTCTGGTATTTGTACTGTTGTTAACATACAGTGTGTCCATTTTCTTACATGTTAAAGACAAAATCTTAATATTCTATATGTGGCCCAAGAAATTTGTCTTTCGGTGGATTCTGTACTGGAATTAGTCATGTCACTAATACAAAGGCGTAACAAATTAATCTGATTTGTGACTGAAATGTTAGCATGATGTTAGAGTTAATAGAAGTTCAGGCATTTCTCATAGGGAGGGTTTGCTAAAAGTGACAGAATGTAGGACTATAGTGCGCCCCTTTTTGTCCAAGGTAAGTCTTTGGTCACTGGCTGTTCCTGGGATCATGCATGTACCTTTAATGTCTCTGTGGATTTTCTTTTCTGAATGCAGATATTCAAGACCCTTCAGTATTTCTCTGAGGATCGTAGCGATCTGCGTCTCGTCCAGGGCTCCCGGTTCCAGCTGAAAAATTGTGCACAAACGTGTTGTTATCGGCAACATTCAACTCCGGTTAAATTATACAAACGCCACGCGTCATAAAGATGGATGGTATAAAAACAGAGGCTGCAGTAAATCTTTGTACCGCTGAATGTCACAAAAGCTTAAATATAACCCCCTCCCACCACCTACTGCGGGATTACTCACCAAATCCAGGGCTGATCCTCCGCCTAAATATTCCATGATAATCCATAATTTTGTATCCTGAGACAAAAAGAAACAGGTGTTAACAGAGCACCTTCATACACAAATTGCTCTCCAGTGTATTTACAAACCTTTCATTTGTACTTTAGTTCTCCACAAATGTCTGTCCTTTAAAAAAAAAAAAAAAAAATTGTAAAAAATACATATAGTAACCCTGCCAATTATCTGAGGAAATAAAATCTAATACTAAATGCAGATGGTCTTTCTGATGATTCTGCCAATACAAGGATTGAGACTATAATGAATGTTTTGCAAAATAACGTCAAAACATGCAAATATACTTTACTGTTTGGTCACAATGCTGGTGCCTTAGGAATGTTAAAAAAGTATAAACCACCCAGTGAAATTGGAATCAATCACTGGAGCCTCTTTTTGCTGAAAATGATTAAACAACCTTTGCATTTCAGCACAGTGGTATTAACATTAAAACCATCCACTGCTATCAGACTACCAGACTATTGCTCATACTGTAATAGAGTATAATGGTACAAAGCAGCTACATTTGTAGGATTCATTTTATTTAGTTTACAGAGAGACAAATATTGGGATATGGGCCAGCGGATTTTATTTAGTACTGACCCCCCCATCCACCCCACCACATTTGGACACAGCTCAAAGAAACGACAGACTGGACGATGAGAGGCTGCTGTGTGAAAGGACAGAGGTATATGCTGTGTAAAGCAGGCTGAGCTGAAGCATGTAAATTATTCAGTGTAAATGTAGGCTGTAAAGTCACAGAAGACCATGAACTCTACCTCTGGAGATAGAGAAGTGAGCCCAAAGTAAGTCTGCAAATGTACAAGGGCGAACATGCAATTCATTATGACACGAGTGCTGCCCAGAACCAGAATTGTGCCCATAACCTACAGAACCATAGTGTGGACACTGGGACAGTAAGACAGGGTGGGGTGTTGGCCCACAGCACCGATCCCCAATTGAACAGTAAGACAAGGTGATGACGCATGTAGCACAGAGCAGTACTGAGTGTTTACAGCCTCGCCGACAGCCCCCATCTGGCTGTAAACCAACAGAACATTAATCACAACCATTCGAATGGGGGCACACCGGTGTTTCACTTGAGAGCCACAGTGCATTTACACGTTATTCACACAGCTGATGTTCTGATCCAAGGTGACGTATGCCATCGGTATGGCAAGAATGTAAAACATTCAGTGAAACACAAAAAGAAGTGTATTAATAAGTAATAGAGTGACACTAGACGGCACTCATCACGGGCACTCAATAGATTTCCCATTATTTTTATGGATAGACATTCCATGCCCATTTGGGATTATCTAAAAATCAATTATAACAATACACATATTAAATCCTCCTGCAGTTAGTTATGGATCACTCTGAGTACTATTCTGACACCGAGCCAACAGCAGGTGGAAGGAATCATGGGAATTGTCCACATCTCTATGCATGCCAGAGTAAACACAAGTGAACTGTATCGGCCACGACGTGCTGTAGCTTCTTTGTATATGGCAGCAGACATGCCGCAGCCGAAACCAGAGACTGAACCAACATGACAATGATGCCACAAGCTTGTAAAGATCCCAGGAATCAGTGTGCGTGTGTGTGGGGAGGTACAAAAAGAATAGGGATGGGCAACTCCCTTAACAGCTCAGAACACCCTGACAAGCTGTCAGCATCAGCTTCCCCACCTCCTAACACAAGCAATTCATCAACTCAGATACACACATGACCCGAGAGACACACACTTAGATAAGGGGGAGGGGGAGATACTGATACCAGCAATGAGCGTCATGGCCCAGTGTTTGAATAGTTACAGAACCATCAATCAGTGGATAAAGCAGCAAAAGGACAGCAGCGTGTGGGGCAATGAAAGCCCTGTGCAGCTCTGTGTGATCAACAGAGGAAACCTTGTGTGCCTGATCATTCATGTCCATGCAGTTCATTCCCCTTCTCTGGTCTCCCAGACTTCCTGAACCTCACACACAGGTGGCATACACAGCTTATTGTGTATGAATACTCAACAGCTTTTGTTTGGTCTCTCTTAAGGCCATAGGTCAGACAGGATCTCCATCATACTTCTTCCTTCCCAATACTGATTGCTGAATGATGGCTGAACCTTAACAAAAGGGACAGCCAACAGCATGAAATGCAGTTCAGTGCCTGAACAGGATTGCTGGACTACCTACCCTGGTGGCACTGCAGTACTAATATAATAATCTGATTTGGAAAAAGTCCTTAAATAGAGATCAAAGTCATCCAACACCAGCTAAAAATATAAGAATGCAAAAATAACCTTTTGCTTCATAAATGGATACCCTCCTACCTCATGTTCAGATTTCAGTCATCTGGCAAAACTGTCACAACAAGACAACACTCACTGACAAAAAAAAAAAAAAAAAAAAAAACACGATACAAAGCAACATCATACCATGACACATCTGATTCTTCCAGGATGTGTAGGTGGGAATATCAAGCCTAAACCAAAAACTATCCTGAACATAAAAAAGGGTGCAAATACAGCCATTCTTTTCTCACATGATAAATATATAGTTTTGCCGACTCATTGATCTTTGAATTAAGTGTGGCCAAGCATGCTTCCAACTCCATCATCAAATTTGCTGACGACATAGTGGTGCTGGGCCTCATCTCCAACAACGATGAGACAGAATACTTGGAGGAGGTGGAGAACTTGGCTTCATGGTGCCAAGATAATTGCCTTCACCTGAATGTAGGTAAAACTAAAGAGATGGTGGTGGACTTTGGTAGACGACAGCAGCAGTCCCACACCCCCATTACACTCAACAGAACTGCAGTGGAGAGGGTGAGCAGCTTCAAATACCTGGGCGTTCATTTCACTGAAGACTTGACATGGACTGTACACATCCGAGCTCAGGCCAGTAGAGCAAAGCAGCAGCTCCACCACCTCAGACAGCTGAAGAAGCTGCAGGTCTCTCCGTCGATCCTTAAAACGTTCTACTCTGATGCTATACAATCTGTTCTGAGTCAGAACATCATCTCCTGGTTTGGGAATAGCTGTGCTCGTGACATCAAGGCACTGCACAGAGTGATCCGGGCAGCGGAACGCTGCACCAGATCTGTTCTGCCATCCCTACAGGACATCTACACCAGTAGATGCTGGACCAGAGCGACCAGGATCATTGGTGACCTGTCTCACCCCAGCAATCATCTGTTCAACCTGCTGAAATCAGGCAAATGATTCGGGAGCATTGTGGCAAAAACGGAGAGACTTAAGAGGAGCTTCTATCCACAGGCCATAAGGCTCTTGAACCTACCACTATCCTCAAAACCACGCACAGTGTCCTGTCGATTCAGTTTGCATTTCACTGTATGGCATACCTGGTTACCATGTATGTGACAAATAAATCTCTTTGAATCTTTGAAAGTCTGATTCAGAATCAAGATGTTTGTTGATATGATCAATTCTATTTGCATATGAGAAAATTTTAGGAAACTTTTCCTGTCTATTTTGAACTGACATCCAGAAGCCCAGATTTTATATCTCTGCTGCTGAGCATTGTGAGAGCAAACACAATTTCCGTTCATATGTTCCTTCAAGGTGGTTGCTTGTGCTGTGGCTTGTGCTTATGTTTAAAAAATTAGACTTATCTGAATCATATACCTAGCTAGTTAACTTGTTTATTATATTTAGGACAATTAATGACCGAACAGGAATAATCTTTTATATTTGTAACATCTTTACCTAATATGCATCTTCCTTTTCTTTTGTCATTGATACACAGCATACATAAATACATACAGTAAAAACACACATAAATAAGTATGTACAGAACTTTGTTATTATTGTTATATTTTAGCTACTGTTCATCATCCTTTACCACTTAAACCTGGTCAGGGTTCTGGCGGCCTGAAGCCTATCCCAGAATCATAACGTGCTCGGCTTTGAAACTACTCCCACGTGGGTCTATCGCAGGGTAGCCACACATGCTCACCATCTGACACACAGTCACACACTGTAGGCAATTTAGGGTGACTAACTGACCTGAAGCAAATGTCTTTGGACTGTGGGAGGAAGCCAAAGCACCCAGAGGGAACCCACATAGATATAGGGAGAACATGCTAACTCCACAACGACCGAGCTGGATTTAAATGCACACCCAAACACCCCACTGAGCTGCCATGTTGCCTCAGTTTAACAGCAATTGCTGCAAATACTAATTGTAGCCAATGTTGATACAGGAATAATATTTCTTACTATATTTGGGTTTTGGGGTGATTTTTGGTCATTAATGGGTCTTGCTTGGAACAAGTTAGAATTTCCACCATACAGTAAAAACAATGGCATCTGGCACTTTGATTTACAAACAGATTTTCAGGACCAAGTAAGGTTTGTAAATCAAGGAATGGGTGTATGTAATTTTCAGAGAATACACAAAATGCTTTTGTGATTCTGGCACCCTTTGTTTTCTGGTGCCAAGGGTACTCATCCCTGGTGTGACAGCATCTCCTTTTTATCTCTTTTCCGATTTATCTCCCGTAATTTCCCCGCAAAGGATAACATCTTTTTGTGTGGCGATGAGGAGACAGAGAGAAGACTTTGCCTGCGGCATAATTTATACCCCAGACACTGAGATCTGAACAGAAACTGTGCTTGGGGCCATACTTCACAGCATTGGCAAAATGTTTTATGGGGGAAAAAAACTGCTTCCAAGGCAAGAATTGAGGTGGATTTAAAACGTGTTGCTAACACATTTGTGTAAAGTTGTTTGTGAAGCCATTCCAGTGTTCTTTGATCGCGATCACCCCCAACCTCGTACCCCAGAGTCGAAAGCAGTCCAGTAACTTTCATTTCACAATTAGAAAACCAAATTAAACTTCAAAGAAATGGTTCAGCAAACAGCTTGCATGGAGAAACTGGTGCACTAAATGAATGTGAACACCAGCAAGCAAAATCATGTTTATCGCTGCCTTACAAAGCAGCACAACCACCATGCTTCTGTTCTGCTGCCACACTGAGTAAATTCTTACGTGAGCAAGACTAATACTGAACAGAATTTTTATCTAAAGGATACAAACTGAAAAATGTTCTCAGTAAAAGATCTCAGACTACAACTGTAGTGTAGCATTGCATGAAATTTCTGCTGCCTTGTAATAATAAAACACCGTATGTAGAAGGTCAGTTAATGGCAGCATGTTAGTACATCAGGGTTTATGGGTACCCACCTTCAGATAGGAGCCATAGTATTTGGTCACGAATGGGCTGTCACACTGACTCAGCACTGTGATCTCCTGCTGAATGTCCTCAATCTCATCTTCTGCCTCCTCCAGGTCAATGATTTTTATGGCCACTACCTTCTGAGTGCGATTGTCAATGCCCTTGAAGACCTCTCCAAAGGAACCCTTGCCGATCCTTTCCAGCTTGGTAAACAATTCCTCTGGATCTGCTTTCAGGTTCTAGTGTGTGTGGGGGGGGGGGGGGTGTCAAAAGAGGTACAAGGAAAAGCACAGTCAGTCAATGTTCCACTGGAATAAGATTACCAAAAATAATTCTACTTATGCATTCTTACAAAACTGGACTAATTTACGCACCTAATAAAATATACTTTCAGGTTTGGGAAAAACAAAGTTCTTCTTTGTCCTACAAAAACAAAACATCTCAAACTCAAGAAAGGAGAAAATAGTTTTGGCCAATTAACCATCTACTGTGAACCATCATGGTTAATAACAAATATATTTCTTCAAGAAAATTTCAAAATGAAAGCTAAAAAATTAAAATAAACTGTTAGAATATTGCAGATCTTGGTATTAGACAATTTGCCTGGGTGGATAAGCAGATAAGTTATGGTGTAACTTACACCCTCCTACCCTCTTATCTGCAACATCCTTAAGCAATTTAATGGGATATAAAAACACCTCTTTATTTGTGTATGGTATAATAAGTCCAATATGGTGTCCTTCAAGGACAACAGCAGAGGAGGGTGAAATGCGACTTCTTAACAACAAAACCTAAGGAATCACACACAAAAGCTGCTTCATCAGCTTACCTGCAGAGACACCAAACTCAACTTCTTCTAATACTTTTAAAAAAATCCGTGAAAATTTTAATAGCATATGCCTCTTGGGGACATGCAGCCACATGAGCTTACAGACTTTCTTTTTCCACGATGGAAAAACTAATTTCCCAAAAGCTCTTACACCTCCAGTGAGCCACACGTGTCAATCCCTTTTTGAGGTTTCTGTAACTGCTCTGCCACAGGCCAAAACAAACACTGACAATCCAACGAAAAAAACTGCTTAGAGTTCTTTCTTAAAGACACAGTCAGGCTCCGAGGGAGATTTTATAGTCTTTAAATAGTACAAAAATTCCCTCTGTAGACCTACTCAGAATTAAGAGATAGCACTCATTTCATTAGTTTGGAGGGTTCTAAAAGTCTGAACGTTGCCAACGCAGATTAGCAGGGGTGGTTCAAGGCCATTGACAAAACCTGGCCGTGTTCCAGTGGTCACAATGTCTACAAACCATGGACACCATTGACGCCAATAAGAGCTGAACAACAGCTTTTTAACAAAATGGCTCTTATTATTATTCATGTAGATGATGCTTTCTTCTGAGAGTAAGGTGACAGCTCCAGACACTGTGCCACCAGCTGCTCCTTTTCTGGTAAATGATCTCCTAAGAGACCATATCAGCGGATTACTGGATTCACAGGCCAACCATAAAAACATAACTGAAGAGTTGAATTGAACCACCCGATTAGCAGAGGCTTTCTGGTATTAATAGAGATTTGTCACTGGGGTAAATTTTTCAATTGAATAATAAACTCCTTGACTATATTGGCTATTTCAGTGGGATTTTCTAAAGCAACTGTCCTTCATGCGGAGAGGATACATGCAACAACCTTAACATAAAAGAATGTAAACATCTCCATCTAGCATAAGCTTTCACGCTACATGCTAGCTTTGGTGTTATAGAATTTACTATGTCTGCTAGATGAATAACATTTTTGATGATTATACAGAATACACCAAGGCCTGGGCTTCTCAGCACTTCTTCATCCTGAGCATCAGCCACAGTTATGTGGACAGACTGGTAGCCTTCTGCCAAACTGCAAATGCAAGACTACAGCTTATCTTCTTTTATAAAAACCATATCTTAAAAGTCAAAGCTGCATTCCATTTTATTCTAAAAAAATGCATTCTTGCCGTAGACTGCAGAACTCTGTCTTCCCCATTTAGAGTTTAAAAAATTTATGTGTAATGCTTAAGTTGGTACTGCAGCAGTTCCAGATGAGATCTGCATGACTTGGTTCATTTCTCTAGGGCTTACTTCTGAAATAAAATAAGGACATGGCAAAAATGTCACAGTCAGCCCTTGGAAGGACCATCTGTTTCATGTGTACTCAGCTTGTCTATTGACACACTTTTGCTAGATTTTACACAGCAAAAATGCTCCTCTCCACAGAGATTCTCCAACAGTTCCAAACATATAAACACTCAATATGATGTGCAGTCATTTCTTCTCCAGTATGTTTCTCACTTGTACTGAATGTAGTATCTTTCATATTTACACCTTCTAAGAGCTGAAAGATGAAAAAGTAGCCACTCCAATTTATAAAGAATCTGTCTACATCAATGTCTGCTGGGTTTGAGAAGAACAATGTGTTTGATGTGTGTTTGTTCATTGCTCATCTGCAGCCATCAGTGTGATTTCGGTATGGTTTTCTCAGCAAGTTTGCCTTTTTGAAGTGAAATACAAGGAGTGAGTCAAAATGATGACAAATCCATGACAAAACATTCATTGGAGAGGTTCACTGCACTTGAAACCCTGTGATCACAAAAGGTCATCCTTATTCTGGAACAGCTGGGCAGTGGCAGAGTTTGAGCACACCAACATCTACACTCTGAACCCCAACTCCTCAAACACAAGTCAGAGGACACCTTTATGGAAACCTTCTATAGAATAAGGGACTCAGCCAACATCTCTAGTGAGACACTCAATTTTCCTGTTGGTGTGGGTCAACGTAGAACAACTTCACACTCTGTAGGTCCTAAATGGGGTCAACGTACAGCCTTTTATCAACAGAACACTTTCCCGACTGCACTTATTACTTACATATAACCCTTTCCATATTATTTGCATATTGCATTTATATCACACCACTGTCTTCATAATCCAAAATATGCAGTCATCTATTCTGTGCACAGTTTTCACGTTTATTCCACCACCTTCCAACTAAACACATACAAAGGTGTCATTGGATCTAAATTGTACATTTTATAGTATTCAGGACACTGTCCTAGTTAACGGAGAAGATGAAAATGGAAGAGGTCAGTTTGCTGAATTAATATGAATATTGATATGAAATGACACAAGCAGAAACAGCTTCCCTTAACCGAAGAACCCAAATGTGTTGAGTGAAGATAAGAATTTGAGCACTTCCCTCTGCAGCAGGGGTGTGTGTAAGGCGTGCTGCCCCCCCTTAGCGTGTAGGTCACACACATGAACAGTGAAATTCTCTAATGAGAGCACACTTTGAAAAACACCCAATTAAAAGAACATCAAAGGAAACTCTGCAGGAGACAACCAGGGACCCCAAGCAGCTCCAATACACACAAGGTGTGTTTCAGTCAACAACCACAGTACAGAACCTCTGCTTGACCTGACAGGACAAAAACAGCCACCGAACCAAACAAAAATCCTTCCCCCTGACCCACATTGGAAGAAATGTTATTCACAGCTGCCATTCCAATTCATTGACATTAAGCACACCAATCTGCAGCCTGGAGCATGGCTACTCCTGCTTCATTTCAGTGCACAACTATTTGCTTCTGCTTCATATAAAACAGGCTAACAAGACCCATTTCCTGCCCTAATTGGTACAAGCATTAGCACCAACTGATTTCTCCGAATTAAACATTTACAACTGACCTTACAAGTGACTATATCATGGAAATCAACGTTAAAATTAACCTGCGGCACCAACATGATAGTCAAAATCAAAATGACATCTATATCTTTCGAAGACCATTTTAAACAGAGCCATGCTTTCTCTGGGGGGCCAGCAAACCACTTTCAACACAGCTGTACATCTCCTGCTGTGGTCTTCTTGCTTCTCCCTATACACTGACATTACATTACACTGACCGATTGCCTCACTGCAAAGACACAGTCTTGCCTGATGCTCTGTCTGTATTTTATAATTTTATGCATTTATGACCTGGACATATGGAACACATACAAACATGGGTTTAAAAAAAAACAAGGAAGAAAATTTAGATCATTGAATAAATTACATCACCCATAATGCAAGAGCTTCAGAGACTTGCAAATAGTTTAGGTTTCTTAACTTAGCCCAATTCTGCGGTAACAAACATCTGTGCTGTACATTCCCCAGCAGTTGCTATAAAAGGAAAGCAAAGCAGAATACGATGGCTGAGTCCCAGAGAGAGAGAGAGAGACTTTAAGGGTCAAAAAATGTATTATCACAGCATGTCAAATCAGACACACAACAGTGATAAGATCATCTGAGCTGATTTTTTAAAGGTTCATGTGTACAGTCTTTGCAGATGGTCTTCAAACTCATCACCGAAAGTGTTGCCCTAGTATTTACTTTACTGTCTGTGCAGCAAATTTGCCACACTTCCCACCAGCCTCCAGGACATTGCAAAACCTGATATCATTGTTCCATGAGAGCTTTGCCTTGTTATTTGAGAAGGAGCAGTTCAGGAATGGCAGGACCTGCTGACTCCTACCCAAAGTCTTCTCTCTTCAACTTCTATCTCATGTACAGAAAACCCCCTAAGGCATTTCTGTCGCACACCCAAACCTTAAAATGCCGGTGTGATGGACCAACCTAAGAAAGAGCATGTTGACAACAAGCCATGACTGCAACCAGGCCCTTGGAAACACATACTCACTGATAGCCAAAGTGCATTTCAGATACGGTAGGAGGTACACACAGATGTATACACAATATATACAGTATAATTTTCACAATGCAGTAGAGCTGTTTGCAATCATGAGCACATTATAAACATGACCTAAATTTCACAGTCTAGTTCACTTCTACATGCAAGATGTCCCTGTAGACTTAGAGGGGAACAGTATGGAATGGCAGTGCTTGCAGGGACACTGGCCATTTACTGGGCTTAATCTCCATCTGAGGAAATTTGGGAGTCTGTTACCAGATTTCTTACAGCGAGATGCAGATGTCTGGGTCAGGACATAATGAAACTCAGTAATTTCCTTTTGCAGCAAAAAAGATGGGGAAAAAGCTTTACTTCAACATTGACTGAACTTCAAACTTGCAAAAGCGATTTACACATATTGAGGATCAATAACAATGGTCAATGAACATCTCTAAGCAAAGGGGCAACAAGCAGTGTAGTGATTACAGCCGCTGCCTTCAAACTCAAGAACCCAAATTCAAATCCCACCTCCTGCTGTAGTACCCCTGAGCAAGGTATTCAGACCAGTGAAAATTCCCAAGGTGTACAAATGGATAAATAACTTTAAGTAGTTTAACTTGGTTCACTGCTTTCGAGAAAAGCATCATCCAAATAAATAAATGCCAAGATAACACTGGGCAGGCGTGCTCAGGCTGTGCCCATTAACTTTGTGGAAATGATTCAGTCATGTCCTACTGCCACACACACTGTAAGCTTTCATCTGTTTGCCACATCATTACCTTGATGCCCTTAGTAAATTCACTGAAATGGACTTCACGCAACAGTGGTCATGACAGGTGGATTCTTTGCTGTTCTGTCCTGGGACGATTCAAAGGACACATAACTCATAGAAGCACCTGGAAAGCAAGCTGAAGTACAACCTACTCACTTTATTGAAAGTAATGGAATTTAGCTGCATGCAGATTAGTTAACTGCAAGCAAATAGTTGCATTTATTCCAAAATCCAAGTGTGCTTTTACACCACGATTACATCACACCAGCAAACCACAGATGAGCCAATGCAACGAAACTCAGAATACTGCCACAAGACTCCCATCATATAACAGACAAAGCAAGAATTCCATTAATGCAAAGTGAAACAATTCAGTGAAAACCTGGACATTCAGTTGTGTGCTTCCACTTGAAGGGTCCAGTCATCTCACAGCCCACCATAGACAGCACATTTGGGGGGTCTGCAGAGGCAGCTTTCTGGCCAAACAAGCAAAAGCCATGAAAGAATGTGCCCTCTGTTACCTTTAACAGTGGTATGGAAGCAAAAAGAACAGCACTCATTCTACCCCCCCAGAGACTCTCCCTTTGTCAGTCCCTAGGCTCTAAGGGGGTTTTCCAGGGATAGGTCTGGCAGTTTACAGTTCAAATCAAAAACCTATAACAGATGTTGCTCATGCAATATTTCATCTCAAACAGAAATACTAAGTTGGTTAACAATAAGAAAAAAAAGAGGATGAATATAAAATGCAGATGTGCACTAGACATCTAAAAAATAAATAAATAAATAAATACACAAAACAAGCATGGCTAGCCACAGCGGACCTTTTCAACGTTTTCAATACATGACTAGAAAGGTTACGCTGTTCGGAAAGAAAGGGATCAATCAGTGTTGCGTATACCGCCCTCCCCCAACCATCACCCTGATGACAAGAGTATTCAGTTAGTTATGGCCTCCATATATAAGGAACTGTAACGGAACCGGCAGAGCGGCTGATCGATCGAGGTCTAGCATGGCGTATCCCCCAGCTGAGCTCCTTCACTGTCCTTTTTGCATTTGGGACAATGAAGCAACATTAAGGAGAGCCTTGCATTATTAACATTTTGCAGCAGTGGGTCTAGGAAGCAGGGAAATGCACCAGCTGTGCCATTAATTTAATAAAAACTCTTGCGTTGTCTACTCACTTAAGAGTGTGTGCTTCCTGACAATCAAATGCTGCAAGCAATTTATTTTTAAGCATCTTACAAAATTTATAGATTCAGTAAAACAACCATCAGGACATTCCAGATGAGAGTTAGCTATATATCAGCTAAAAAATAAAATTTGGAACCAAGGACTGTATTCAGAGGCATGCTCTGGATCACAGTTGAAAAACACCAGTGCAACCAAGGAGCTCCAGGAGTCACTTATTTTACCTCATTAACTGTTGAGAGCTAAAATATTTAAAAAGCACTACAAACTATACACTCGGGACCTTTAAAGAAACAAGATGTCCTAGTGATGTGTCTCAACTGAGGACATTACTGTAAAACATCAACGTTGCTTTTTGCAGATTTAAATATACTTCTGCAAATTACATACTGAACAGGGACAGCAGGGTAGCTCAGTGAGTAGCACTACTGCCTCACAGTTCCTGGCTGGGGTGGATTTCAATCCAGCTCAGTCTTTGTGGAGTTTGCATGTTCTACCTGTGTCTGTGTGGATTTCATCTGGGTGCTCCAGTCCCCCCCCACAGTCAAAAGACATGCATTTCAGGTTAACTGGTCACCAAGTTGCCCATAGCACATACATGTTTGTGTGTGTTTCTACCTGGAAATTTACTAGCATCCCATCTGGCAGTTGTTTCATAGCCTTGTGCGCAATGACTTAGGGATAAGTTCCAGACTGCCATAGCCAAGCTCAGGATTAATGGGTTAATAATAATGGATGGATGTACTGAATAAGTAACTAACTCTTGGTGTGAACCAAAAATAAAAACCAGACAAAAAAAAAATACAGGGAATGAGAACTGTGATCACTATCATGACTACTGTAATGTCAATGAAAAATTTCAGTCTACTGATGGATAGATGAATGGACGGCCACAGACAGGAGAATATGGAGAAAAACTGAAAGCCAGTAATCATGCTTATGACTGCACTCAGCCAGTGTAGAAAAAGCTGACAGGATACTTTGAGTTCTCACTGCTCCGTTTGTTACGGTCTCCTCTCACCATTGAGGTTGCTGCCTCTCCTGGATATCATGACTCTGAAAGGCATGTGTGCAGCATGCAGGAACTTGACCAATGCCCCAGGTTTGTGCAAATACACATATATGAATTACAAGAGATGCTGTTGAGAAAATACTTAAATAAGATCTAAAACAGCATCACACTGCATAGGAAGGTTCTGACACCCATTTGTGTAGGTGACTGTAATCAAATTTAAACCTGTGGATTTGTCCTCATTTCTATGTTTGTCTACACCGTCTGCCAGGTTATAGAACAGATATTCAAAACGTTTACGCTAGTTAGCAGCCCTTCGCATTTACTGTGGGGAGCACTATTCAAGGCACCAAGGAACCTAGTTAGTTGAGTGCTTAAATCAAACACAAATTTTTAAACAGTGTTTAAATCCTGTTTGTTTTTTTAGTGAAACCGTACAGTAAAAATGTGGACTGGAAGACAAGGCTTCCATGGCTCGAACAGCAATGATGAGTTAACTGGTTAGCAAATTTACAGGATGCATCCTCAAGGAAGTTTGGGAACAATGGTGAACAGGTGAGGATTGGTGAAAACTGATAAATACACAACCTGGATTAAACTAAGCAAATAGGTAAGAGCCTTCCATTACTGCAGTTCAGCGACATTATGTGCCTAAAAAATGAGGTCAGCTCACTACCTGAATATACTGAATGAGGTTTTTCCATCAATGGATTTTTTCTTCTAAGATGACAATGCCAGGATTCATGGGACTCAAATTGTGAACGAGTGCTTCAGGGAGACATCATTTTCACACATGGATTGGCCACCACAGAGTCCAGACCTTAACCCCATTGAGAATCTTTGGGATGTGCTGGAGAAGACTTTACACGCAGCGGTCGACTCTCCCGTCATCGATACAAGATCTTGGCGAAAAATTAATACAATTCTGGATGGAAATAAATGTTGTGACATTGCATAAACTTATCGAAACGATGCCACGGTGAACACATGCCGGAATCAAAGCTAAAGGCAGTCCAACCAAATATTAGAGTGTGTGACTTTTTTTTGGCCAGGCAGCGTATTAGTCGATCCTGGCCAAGAAAGATGAAGACTTTTGGACATGAGTAAACAGCAGTGATGAAACAATGAGGGGCACAGATGGAGACAGGTGGAAAAAAAATGAAAATAAATGAAAACAGGTTGGTTGGTGAAAATGATGAGCAACACCGGTGAAGCCAGGTGGATTTCTGATATGTGAACATCAGCAAAGGAAGGGAGGGCAAGGAAAGACTCATTGATACAAATATGGACTGGAGAAGGCTGAGAAGACTGACAAAGACTGATAGCGAGAAGAAACTGGTGAGGATCGGTGATGTTGGAGGCCTGGAGAAAAATGGAGATGAACACTTGATGAAGTCTGTTGAAGTTGGATTAAAACCGGTGAGGACAGATGGAGACTAGTGAACATGAAGAATGGAAAAACACCAGTAAAGACTATTAAGACCGATGAATACAGAAGGTGAGAGATTAAGACTGATGAAGATCCAAACAAATGCAAACACCTGTAAAGAAATGTAAGAACTAGTAAAGAACTGTGAAGTCGAGGGTCATCTTACCTGCATCCCTGGCAGGCCACCTTGCACCGGGGAGAGAGCCATTGGGGTCACGCACGAAAAAGCAGGGCTAAAATAAAATGAGCAGTCAGCTAAAGGGAGGGAGTCCTGGACGTCCCTTCTGGAGCTGCCCCGCTTCGGGACGTCTCGGTATCCCGAAGGAAAGTCCCCCAACGGGGCTCGGAGACTCCTCGCAGAGCTTTGCACGTTGCTTCTCCGTGCACTGACAGCAGATACAGGGGTCTTCAACTATAAATGGTCTTTACCCAGAGTCTGCGGTGCGAGGAGGACGCGGAGTCGCGACGAGTATCAGTAAACACGGGAGCAGCAGCTTAGCGGAGCCCCTCTGCGCGACTCGGGGGTCCAGCAGCCAGTGACAATCTTCCTTTTCTGTCCATTGAACTGACCGAGCGGCCTCCTCACACCTGTCCCTCCCCCGTGAGCTGCCACACTCGTAGGTACAAGGTAGCAATACAACAACCGCCGGTTCCGCGACTCCACCGCCGCGTTCGTCCTCCTCACTGAGCTCCGTCGTCCGCCATCTTGTCCGCGCCGTCAGTCCGACATGAGGGCGGATCGGCACCTCGCGCCGCCTCTGACAGGGCGGGACGGCGGTGGGCGGAGCAAGGGGCGGGGCCTGCAGGCACGTGCAGCTTAAGGCGGGGCAAATGCGAACGCTTTTAATTAATGTTCCGCGCAGAGCGCTAATATTCCTTAAAACAGCATCCCGAAATTGTCTTGCACTTGTTTTGGGAATGCTCGCACACTGTAATACTTTGGGGGGAAGAGAGTGCAAAAATTAATTAATGTGTTATTCTGTATTTTGCACTGATAATACAAAAGCTTTTAATTAAAACGGATATATGAACTTCAAAAAGACACGTGTTGACCTGAAACAGAATTACTGCACTATTTCACTGCATCCCATAACTGAGAATAACCAACTGCGAGGACCAAAGAGAAAATGAGGGCTTTGGAAAAAAAGGTTCATGTAAAATAAAAAGAAGCCTTAGGCAATGTTGAATATGGGAATGAACGCCTATTCACCCCACCCCCCCCCCATCCCCCAACCCACCGGGGTGGATGATCGATGATCTTTATGTGCACTCTATTTACAGTAAAATAGAACTTAAGGGACAGCAGGCATTTAACCAGAAGCCCCACTTTAAATCCCATTCATGCTGTAGGCCCATTGATAAAGGTACTTGCATTGAATTGATGCAGTGGGAACACCCTGCTTTATAAATGGATAAATCGTTTTAAAACTGATTATGAAACACTATAAGTTATCTTGGACAAAGGAGTTAGATAAATAAAGTATAATAAGACAATGTTAAATGACCCCCCATTACAACGAGGCATGTTACATGGATCAGACCAAACAGCCAAAGCACCTGTACAGGATAGAGCTCTCAGGTAAACACCTGTGTATAGAGATGACCACATTTTCACTGTCTCAGCAGACTACATTTTATGCTATTGTGCTTGAAATGTTGTATATTGTTTCTGTTCTGCAGCTTTGAATAATTACTGTTGTGCAAATACCCAGAAATAGTTTATCAAAAAGCCATAGTGGGGCTTTTATCCCTCCCTTGTGTTCTGTAAATTCATAAAAAGCAAAGTGTTCATTCAGAGCTAAGCCATTTAAACGTGATGGAAAGCCTCACTACGGAATCAGGTTGCAATTCTTCAGTTCTTGTGGGTCATAACTCAGCAGTTATTATGTACTGGCCTTCCAGCTGGAGAATCTGCAGATGTTCCAGCTTCAGGAACAGGAGATGTTCATAATTAATTAAATATTTAATTATGAATGTTTGTCTTAATCTGTTACTCAGCTCATGCCTTTATGTAAGGCAAATAACAGTATTATACCCATTTATTCAATAGGGCATTTTTTTACTGCAGCAATTGAAATACCTTGATCAAGTATATGGGTCTTAAACTGGAATACTTAAATCAGTTACTTTCTCATCCTCCTGGATATACATTTTCATATAATTTAATACCTAATTGTATTTCCATTCACATTCCATTTACGTTATTTCAAATATTTTGTTGACACATACACACATCTAAAAACGCTGTCATTTTTATTACTATGCAGAAAAAATGAAAATGGAAACCATTTTAGAGACCTGGGCAGTTCAAAGGCCTTATAGCCTATATGTATTTATTAGAACATACTTGAAATAAAGTTTTTTTTTTTTTTTTTTTTTTTTTTTGATAACTGCTGAAAGTGGGAAACTTCTGGTGCCTGAGAACTACATGCCAAAATTCACTTATTACTTTCAGGCGTCTTTGTAAGATCCAAGTAAATTAATCCCCAACATGGTCACTGATGTGTATAATAGAGGAGGGTGATTTATCACAAGGCAGGCAGGCAGACAGAGTCAGTCTCTCATTTACCTCCAGCACTGATCTTTTTAAGCAGAAACACATACTGAAGGCAATTTGTAATGGACAGAACAATATTCTAATTAACTACATAACAGTAGAAGCAAACACAACATTTATCTGGACAGCTGCAGAAAATACTACACAATGCAAACATGCAGAGAAATTATAGAATTTTATTTAAAAGAAGGATTAGGGAACATTTCAATTTAAATACAGCAAAACAGTCATTCTGTTAAATAAAAATAAAACCCTATACTGCATGTTCAAAATATAAAATGACTTTAACAATAAAATGGCAAAAGCTTCATGTTACAGCTGGGTCCTGCTACAAATGCACTGAAACGTTTCCTGTTACCAGTTCACTTTGGCAAGGAGGACAGACTCGTTCCTTACAGTGTATGAACGGGATGCAGCAGGGTGCTGCACAAAAGACAGCAATATTACACTCCTTTTTTACTCACGGGAGAGCACAGAATATGCTCATCACACGGCCTCGCTTCCTCTACTACTGTGGTATGTGTCCTTGATGCACTCAAAGCAGAAGGCCAGCGTTATCAGGGGAAAGACTCCACAACATCACGTGCCTCTGAGCAGAAATATGTCTCCATATACAGACAAATACACGTATGACTATATATAATTGCACAAAGATCCATTTCCTTGCACATTTAAAAATAGTATGCTTTATTAATCCTGAAGAGTACTCACCTTATACACTGTAATACTGTACATACAAAAATATAGACAGGAAGCCAGAAACTTTAAAATAATAAAACACTAGAAACATGGAAAAGGAACAAGAGGCCTCCAGGAAATAATTACAGTACATGCCTTAATTGTTCTAAATGTTTTAAAGACTCCACAGGAAATGTCACAAAGGTCTTGAATAGACAAACTGATGAATGGTTAAATGGATGGATGATATACAGATGGTATCTTTTCAAGCACCTTTTCAAGACCTTCCTTTCATTTATGTCCATATCATTTTCCATTGCTCTTCCCTGCCCCTGTGTCCAGTAAGATAGAGCTTCTTGTCTATTGGTTCTTGAGAAATGATGTACTGTTCAGGGTCACAGAAGAGGCATGAAAGTGATTTGTGATGGTGCTCTCTCCCTCCCATGCTGGACTGGATTGCGAAGAGTGGGCTGAGAATCTGGAAGGTATGAGTTTAGAAGTCAGATACCTCCTCACACCACTGAGGATGAGCTTGGGATGCCCTGGATGGAGGCACTAGTGGGAGTGCCGCTGATGGCATTGAAGATGTGAAAGGAGTCGGGTAGGAGGCTCTTTACCCCATCCTCCACTGTGCTGATCTGTAGCAAGAACAAGAAAGGCACGGTAGATGACGAGCACATCATGGTGGAGGGCAAAAAAAAAAAAAAAAAAAAAAAAAAAAAAAAAACTGTATTCATCCAGATTAGCTCATAACTCAAAAATATTACTATTACATTTGCTCAGGTCTGCACAAAGCACACAAAAAATTGAGGGCAGCAAGCCAAAAAGACTGGTTTGCTCAGCTGTGTGCAGTTATTATTGAATGTTGATTTCTGCCTTTGTCCCATTGTTCATAGTTTGACCGCAACAAGACCCCAACTGGCAAGCCCCGGCTTACTGGCTCATGCATGATGTCGGACAGCTCGCGTGCCAGGTCCCGGTAGTTGGCTTTCATCTCATCATGATACTCCTGCTGGTCTTCCTTGATCAGGCGTTCATTGATAGCCAGGCCTTCACCACATGCCTCCACGAATTGCCTGCACACCGTTAACACCAACACCATAATGACACTAGGGGCCTTCAAACACACACACACACACACACACACACACACACACACACACACACACACACACACACACACACACACAAGTGTCAGGTGGTATTTATGGGTCCTCAGACTTACCTAAAGACCTCCTTCAGCTGTTTGACCTTGTTCTCAGGGTATTTCCTGCTACCGGTGTCATCCAGGAACGCTCGAGCATATGCAAGCGGACCAGCATTTACCTGGACGCTGATGCTACCCTGTAGTTTGAGCTGCAGCCTGATCATGTCCACGTCACTGGTGGAGCAGAGCTCACGCAGCTCAGTCACCTTGCGGCTCATTGCATCGATGGCCACCTCGATGGGGCTCAAGTTTGTGTGGTGCTGATACATAACTGGGATGCGCTTCTTCACATATGGGAAACTGTGCGTGGCTGAGGGAGGAACGGAGGACAAGCTAAGACTGGAAATGTGGAGCTTACAGGAGCTGGAACAAAAGGTTGTAAGAACAACTTGACCCATTTTTTAAACTTCTGTACAGCTAACTGAAGCAGTACAAAGTAAAAAAACTTGAAATCAAGGTGTCTGATAGGTGAAACAATACCTCTTTGTACCTTATAAGTCACCAGGACTTATAGGTCACGGTACCCTTTGTGAGAGTTGCCCAGGACTAACATGATAGACAGACAAGAACAGGCCCTTATAGGTCCTTATGGATTCCTAAGATTAGGGAGACCTACTGGTCAGAACGATCCTGCGCTTGCATTGCTCCTCCACGGAACCCTGCTTCTTTCCAGAGGTGGTGAAGGGCATCTCAAACTCAAAGCGTCTGATGTTGTGGCTCCTTTCAAAGTCTGTACGCCTTTCCGCAAGCTCCTTCTCATCCAGGAAAGGCATTACATGGGTCACCTGGATGTACGCATACTTTGAATCCAAGTCTTTTGGGTTGATCTGTAATGAAAAGCACTTTAGGTGGTACCGGTTGATCTGAGTCATACAAAAGGTAACCTAAAGGTGAAAATTTGACTTTTGAACAACTACATTTTAAAATAGAATTAAATACCTGCTTAATCAGTTTATTGCCTATTTTTCAAACCTGTTTTTTCCCCAAGGAGATTCTCAGAAGAACAAATTGTAGAAGAATGGGCATGGATAGCATTAATAATTATCATGATTTCCAGTTACAAACAGAAGTATTGCTTTTTATAAAGGCCGTGACTGAAATCCACTGTCTTTTGTGAGTACATTTACCATAAAACTTCGAGTATGTGGACAATTTCCTGATGTAAAAGAGTTCAAAGGGCAAGACTACTAGAAAAACGGATTGGCACATCCATGGGAAATGAAAGCCCTTTTCTCCAGTGAAGTGAGTCCTACCTTGCCCGAGTCCTGGATCATTTTGACATTCTCTGGGCCAAACTTTTCTGAGTATAGCTTGAAGAGCCTCTGGGAGATCTCTGGGAGGGGCGTGAATTTGGGCTCTTTGTAAATATATTCCTTTCCATCTTCATCCTCAAAGAATCCCTGAGAAAAAGCAAATGCCTCAATGGATATTTTTGGTGTTAACTATCAAAAAAGTCCTTACAAGATTAGCAAAATGTGTACATACACACAGGGGCCAAACTCACGAGTTGCATTTAGCAGAGGTCTCTTTTTGACACTTAAAGACATACTGAAGTCAAGACATCACTCGGTGTGCAGCAGGATTGTGTACTAGTGTTTGTGCTTTTCAAATGTGGTCAAAGACCAACCTGAATGATCCTCGGTGAAGAACCAAAGCCCTTGACCACATCCTATACTGGAAAACTACATATCGATTACCCCTGAAATAATATTTACTGAAATGCAAGAAGCTGCAAACATCAAGGTACAGTGGTCAAAACTGCCAAACATGCAGCCTCTATCTGAGTAAATACAACATTCCTATTTGTACATAACAGCCGAAACTGAAATCTACAACACAATACTGCCGCATAAGTTGGATCTTCTACCAAATCCCAAACAGACAAAAATCAGTGACTTCCTAAACACCCTGAACACCATCAGAAATGCATTTGTAGTCCAGTTTGCTGGGAGTTCCCTGTCTGAAGGCTTTCATTCACTTTCTAATTCAAATCCTGAGAGAACCAACAAAGCTGGACTAAGCAGCTCTGGTTTCTCTCACTGTCTACAGTTATTTAAAAGTACTGAAGCAAAACAAATGAGAGGAAAAAATGTACAACCCCTGTAAAATGAATAGTCATATTACAAACCAGCCTTGAACCAGATGGGCCTGGGCTTAGCAGCAGCTTGCGTCCAACACCATGTTATTTGTTGAAATGGATGAGCTACTCAAGGGTAATGAAGCATGGACATTTCAATCTGACTGAACAAGGACACATCAAAAAAACCATAAATTGATAATGCAGTCAATGTGCTGCATCATTAGCTTCTCAAGAAGTCATTTACCTCTGTCTCAGTGTCAGTGTCAGTAAACTGGTAGTGCTACAGGGTGGTAAAACAGCAAAAACAAGGTGACGGTTATTCCAAGTACTCCAGATGGACACCTTAAACATGACAGAAGTCGATATATTTGTAATGCACACTAACATGGACATGATGTCAACCAACACATCTACTGTGAAATCAGCACACCAAACACTAAACTGAGGCAACTAAGTCCAATGTTAACAAAAATTCAAGATCCAGGAGCACATAGATATAAACAAACAGGGTCAGATGGTACATTAAGCAACTACATAAAGTATGCAATGTGGAAGTACAAAAATGACATGCATATAGTATCATTCATAAGACTACATTATGCAAATGTTAAATAACTGGTATCAATAGATTAATGTGTTTGCCAATTATAAAAAAATAAAATAAAAATAAAAATAATAAAAAAAATAATAATAATAAAAAAATTATAATAATTATTATTATTATACAGGTCTTCTAAATTGTGTTTAAAACTCTTCTTAAACCTTAAATGTGTCATTTGTTCTTTCATGCTTTTGCTTATGTACAGTTTGGCTTTTTATCTTTTTCCCTTGATATCTGCATAGTTGCCATTAATGTACAATGTGACCATACAAGCAGAGAAATTAAGCTTTCCTAATGGTAGCAGATGAGTCCACACATTATACAGCTGAAAGCTGCAGTAGTTACTCCTATGGCTTAGATGATTTAAGGCACAACTGTTATGATTCAGAAGCAAAAGACACATGGATTTATGCTATGGGTGACAGCTACAGTACCAAAGGCTACAGCTCAACTTACCGCCGCCTTTATGGAAGACAAAAAAAGCAGAAAGATTATAAGAATAAAATATTAAAATAAATACGTCCGGGACAAGGGCTAGGGCAATTACAAAAAATTAGATTACTGTAACATACATACTTAAGTGAAGTCTTAACTGTACAAATCAATTAGCAAACTCATAGAGGTCTGTAAAACTATTCTGGGAAAAAAGCTTTTAGCTTTAATTACTAAATGGACATAAGTACTGTAAGTGTAGTAAATGTACAATAAGTGTGGATAAATTAAGACGGTAGAAAAATTACTTTCATGTGGGGAAAAAAACAAGTTCTATGTACTTATACACAGATGTGCACGTTGACATGAGAATGTGATGGTTAAGTCAGCTCTATACATTGATGTTGCTGTGTAACGTACCATGTAGTTCTCACAACACATGGATATTTAACAGTAACTGTTAGCTCTGTGCAAGGGAGCTGTGCTACATAACAGAGATCTTCTTGCTGACATTGCTACCTTACAGGAATGACATCTTTATGCTTACAGTGCTGTGTAAAGTTATCATGTCAAATCTCCATATTGACATTAGTATGTAACAGTAATAACTCTGCATGCTGACATCACAGCATTAACTGAAACAGTTGGCTCTGTGTAGCAGCATGGCCACATAATTTAAGTCAGATCTGTACCTTAAGGGTACTATGTACCAGTGACAGATTTATATATTGACTTTGCTACATAATAATAGCAATACTGTATGCTGACATTACTATATAACAGCAACAATAAATCTATTAGCATTACTACATAACATTAATAGACATTTCAGCACATTGACCTTGCTGCATAAACTTTATATCTTTATATCTTATGCTGCATGTTGACATCACTACATAAAAGTAACAGTAACACCAACAGTCAGCTCTGTATGTTGAAATAACCACATTACCATTAAATACATTAAACATCAATATTATCTCTATGTGGATATCACCATGTAAAAAGTTACAATAACAGTAAGCTCTGCATGCTGAAACTATGGTGTAAGAATAACTGAGTACTGCACACTGACAGCTTTGTGTAACAGTAACCATCAGCTCCATGTGTCATTGAATTACAGCTGCTGAATGCTGTTAACTCTGACTGGACCTCGTGAGCAGGTGCTACCTCACCTGGCCAAAGAAGGCCACTCTGAAGAAGGTTCCCAGCAGCCTCTTGCCCGTATGCATGACCTCTGTGACCTTGCTGTAGGCGCGATGTAGGGTGTCGTAGAGATGAGCAAGTTTCTACACAAAGCACACAGACACAGTCATTATGGTGACCCTCGCACCAGGCATTCTTAAATTTTTTCTGGAGTTTAATTATAGCACAAATAGACTTAATTGTGTATGCTGTTTACCTATAAAGTTTAACTGTAAAATGCACCTTACAACATTTCTAAGTCCTTCTGCATTGGATGCTTTACAACATGGAAAAGTCTTAATCATGTAGGCAACAAAAGTGCTGTGGATGTAGATGTATGCCACCTCAAAGTCCCTGCGCTTCTCGTAGATGGGGATGATGAGCTTGTAGATGTCAGAGATGAGCTCGTAGCGCTCTGCCTTCCACAGGCCATTGGCGCACTCCTCCACCAGTTCCATCAGAACGTCCTGCAGAAATCAGCAGCACTTACAGTTTAACTACCACCATGCTGTATTCTGTACTGTAATTTCAGAAACATCAACTGCAGTGTAGTGAGGCCAAGAGAAAACAAGCTGGAGAAAAAGCAGTCAGCTAAATAAAAAGAAGAGTACCTTAACTAAAATTCTTAAAAATGTCCAATATATGTCTTTGCTAATAATGTTTCTACAAGCATGTGACTATGACAATAAAAAACAGACATTATGGGCAGATTTAAATGAATGACAACCAATATCATTGCTAACTCATTTATTACATCCAAGCCTCCTTCACACTGATGAGGAAGCTTCATGATTCAGCTTCTTACTAAATGCACAAGGGTAGCACCATAGGGAACATTGCTGAGAGAAGCCACTCGTACCTCATTGAAATGGACATCCTGCATGCCCACATCCTCCATCATGGACACCTCCTCGTCAATGTTTGGTGTTACGACCCGGAACGCAGAGCAGCCTTGTTTGAACATGCCTACAGGGAAGAGGAGATGTTGACAGGTGGACAGTGTAACCACGGTGATTCAGATTACCTGATCAGCAGTAGAGAACAGTACTACTAGTAGAACAGGTAAACAGATCATAGTAATGTTCTGTGACCATGTCTGAAGATGGAATCTCTGCAAGCCAGAGGCAGAAAATCATAACTCTGTGAAACCAGTGCTCCACAAAGCCCTTCTTACGCATCTCCTGTTCTTATTGGTAATCTAAAAAATGCCATATTTATGAAAATCTCAAGTTTACTTCAAAAGACTGAATTGCCAGATACAATCAGAGTGCAAAGAACCACAGAGTGCAAAGAAACTCATCGTCATTCTCACCATTAAAATGTACCTATGTATGTGGAGATTTTTTTCTGATTCGTACAAATACGTGCAATGTTGGGTGTAACTGGAATTTGTTCAACTTTCACTGATATTTCCTGACATTTCCACTTAAGGATATAAATATTTTAATTGAGTTCATCACTATGGAAACTAAACTGAGCTGCCAGTTGAAAGGGACCTTTGAAGGAACATTGACCACACTGTCACCCAGTGGAGATCAGCCAGGTGATACTGATTTCCGTTAGTCCCAACACACCTTTCCGGCGGAGGTATTCTGCCACCAGCGCTGCCACGTGCACGTAGCACATCGCGGCCTACAAGAACAAGCAGGCATTAATCTTGGATCAGTAGAAGGCCATGAACAGCCAGCATTACAGTGCAGAGAGGTCACTGCAGGACTATTCAATCACAGCCCCGAGGGTTGAGCCCAGAAAGTTCTTCACTTGTCCACGTGGAATTTACATATTTGTCGCCCCAGATGGCTTCAGTAAATTGGTTTTAATCCTGGAAGGGGAAATTTCACAGTAGCAAGTTAAATGAGATCACTCAGATCAAAAAGATCCCTGTGTGACCGGAAGTAAAACTTCTAGACTCAGCCCTCCACATCAGTGACCATTGTACATGTGGAGTGAACGTGCAGCACTGTGGAGCAGAGCTCTAACCTCCGAAAAGTCTCCATTCTTCACATGAATGCGCGCCATGCTGTCTAGCCAGGTCTTGCGTAGCTCCGGTGTGCTGGCATAGGACTTGGCCAGGCTGTATTGCAGATCCACCAGCATCTCTGGGTCACGCTCATGCTCCTTCATCTGTGCCGTGGCCATCAGCACTGTACGGATGCGCTTGGTCAGATCCTTCACTTCTGAAGGGAATACTGTATTCTGAGGTGGGAGGGTATATAATCACCATTTCGTATCATTGTCCTATTATATGCTGAAGCAACATTAGACTTTACTGGCGTTTCATAACCTCATCAAAGATTCAAGCAAATACAACCAATTCTTCACCATTTTAAAATGTGCCTTATTACTTGTGGCCAGTGTAGCTGGGAGTTCTGGTCAGCGTGAAGAGCTGCCCATACTGACCCTGACTGTCCGATCACCATTGGCGCAATTGTTGATGATGGAGAGCGACTGCTGGAAACGTGTTCCTCCAATTCCAATGACATCGGCGATAAGCTGACTGACTGCAATCACAACCTACGTGGAGAAGAAACAGAGTGAAACAGTGATGACAAAAATCTCTTCCTTCTCAAGCTCAATAACTTGTGGCTACCGATCTTCCTTGCAGTGAAGATGCTCAAGGTAAAGAGTGGTCTCAGAAGGGAGGCCTTGCTCACCTGCAGGTGGGTGCGGACGAAGGACTTGCGGCCGGTGTAGTCAAAGTTGCTCTTCATGAGGAAGTAGAGCAGATGGGCAGCGTCACTGCGAATGGAGCTCAGCTTCGAGTTGCAGCACTTGAGGATCTCGTAGCAAAAAGAAGCACACATGTCGGCACGGCCCTCGAAGAACGTGCACGGAAACTGAGAGAGGAGAGCAGAAGAAGACACTCATGATGATGATGTTGGTGTTTCAGGTCCTTGCAGTATACAATTCTCGACAGAAGGGATAGCAGACAGATCACAGGTGAATCATGGGATTCTGCACCAGCGCCCTTACTAGAATCACACCACTAAAGATGTTTGGAAGAGGACGTCTTGATGGCTGATCATTCTTACCTTGTAAATAAAGGTGCGCAGGGAGGTGAAGACATGTCGGAGGGCGGTTTCAGACTGGTTTATCTGAAGGAAGCAAAGGTGGACCTGAAACACCTTCTTCATCAGGAGGCTGTGACCATGTTCTGCACATAGCTGGGTCTGTGGAAACAGAGGATCCTGTTAACAGGTCTCACAGGAAAACACACCAGGTGTCAGCTCGGCAAGCAGCAAATGCATGTGTTTGTGTCAAGTAATGACTGGTACCACAGTAAGAATCCACATTTCCCCTTCCAGGATTAAAACCAATTTACTGAAGCCATCTGGGGCAACAAATATGTAATAATAGGGAAAATTGGGCAAATACTTTGTCACAGTACTGAATATCAACAAACAATAGTATTTAAGTATATATGTGCTGAGCGAAGAATACTGGTTCCTTGCAGCAAATGGAGGAGGTAGGTGAGAAATGTGGTGAACACAGAGGCTGCAAAGAGGTTTACCTCACCTTAAAACTGGTGACGAAGATGCTGAGGGTGTCCAGCACTGTCAGACACACCTCGGTGGCGATGTTGGCCTCCAGCAGAGACTGGTTCAGCACGTCAGCATCAGAGTGGGAGTAGCCTGTGCAGAGGTGAAACGGTACAGAGCAGAGTCCTTCAGCTCTGAGACCACAGTTCCAACCGGGGTACAACTATCACCTCATGTCAACACAGGGTAGACGGTACCTCCATTTAGTTACAGTATAATGTCTATGCTGCTACCATTGTTATTGTTATAATTGTTGATAGTTATTAACAGCATGAAAAGCATGGAAATGGATATTATATACAGCCGAAATGGAAATGTTCCAGACCATTATTGTGACTTTTTGAGTGAATGCAGTAAAAGGGAATATGTGGTCAGAGAGACACATAGGAAAAGAGAAGACGCGATACAAGCGGCTCAGAAAAGCTCATTCCCAGTGAACACTGCATGCGCCTATGGCTGCTGCATTCAGAGCTGAAGAGCTTAGGACGGCATTGCGAGCCGGCAGCCAACCTGGGCCATTCTTACCATGGTCAACAGAAATTCCAAGAACACTTGAAATCTTTCTTATGCTGAAAACACAAAAGAGCCAATTCAATAAAGGAAAGCATTGTGCAACACCCACCCGGCAGGGAGATCTTCCTACGCTTCTATGTGAAGCTCTGCCCCATGAGTCTCATGAGACAGTGTTATTTACACACTCTTTCCACGAACACACTCCATTTGTCACCCCGATACTGGTTAACCTCACTGAAACCCCAAACATCCACCAGAGCTGCCATGGCAGGTGATGGTCAGGTCGGGCAGGGTGGAAACACGTGAGGACAGCGTGATGGGGTGGTGAGAAGGATGACAGCGACTAGGGATGCAGGATCAGAGGGAATTCCTCAAAGGTGTGTGGTGGTATGGGGACACTTACTGTGGTTAAAAGTGTAAGAGTTATCCAGGCTGCTGAGCTGCTGTAAGCGGGCATGCACCATCCCGGCCCTGTTACGTGACACAGGCAGAGTCTGAGCCTTGCGCTCGTGTGTCACGGGGCCCGGCCCTTCCTGGTTCCTAGTGAGGAAACGGGACACAGAGCACGGTTTAGAGGCGTAGCCTTTACAGGCATCGCCAGGTTAGTAAGCAGGTTAGTGTCTGCGCCCGGCACCCAACTGTGCAATGGTGGAACATGGAAACCACTGAGTGTAAAACGGACATGCTTGCTGAGCGTTTCCATGGAGACCAGTATAAAACTACAGTGTAAACGCGTATCATGCCACTCAGACTGACACCCATTCATGCCATAACTTTTTTGGTTCAGGCTGGAACATAATCAAGCAGGGCCATGCAGGATGTGAAAAGAGGACCGTGGGTTTGAATGCAGGAGCCAATACGGGCCTGGCATCACTACCACAGGCATGGGGTTGGGTTGCAGAAGCTATGCACATGCTGTGTGACACTGTGGTCCAGCTACATGCTCTGAGTGTAGTAGAAAGTCAGGGACACCACGGGTCTTACCGAGCCAGGAGAGGGCACGAGGCATAACTTTTTTAAAGCATGAAAAACTCGGTGGGTTTTTAGTGCAGAAGGAGAGAAAGGTGGATGATGGTTATGGAGAGAGATGACCCAGAACTCTCAGTACATGGTTCATTGTCAGAGAGGCCCAGAAGCACCGTGTGTGTGTGTGTGTGTGTGTGTGTGTGTGTGTGTGTGTGTGTGTGTGTGTGTGTCACAGCAGGGGCTTTGCTGAAGCACACTTCTATATTGGACATGAACAAAATGACAAATTCAAAACAGTAAGATCATAAAATTTAATCTTACAAATTTATAAATATTCTGGGCCTAGTAATAAGCTGAAAAGCACGTTTTGTATACTTATGTAAAGTCAATGCTAAGTTTCCTAAAAAAAAAAAAAAACTGCTATTGAATTTAAAAGTAAAAAAAAAGGTAGAATCCATTTGCTCTCAATTTACACCCCCCAACTAGCAAAAGTAATTAAAATATTGAATAGTTTATATAGTATATTGTATAAATGGAAGTTGAAAACTAAAAATGTCATACAAAATAGATCATTTATTCCTATAATAATGGTAAATAAATACAGATAACAATTAATCTTATGTATAAAATGTATAACATTCCATTTTTTTCAATAAAAATGTAAAAATATGGTGATAAATCTAAATGTGATCCATTATTCAAAGGGCTAAAATAAGTGATTGCTACTGCGGAATTGAGACTTACTGAGATATTATAGTATATTCAGACATGAAATACTTATTTTCCCAACTTGTGATTAATATTAGAAGTATTATTTTATTTGTAGAATCTAAGCAGTATAATATCTCTTTCTAGATCTTTAACTAATAAAAGCCTCACTCCTGTTTCCATACAACTGAGAACATCTAAGAGGTTAAGCCCTTACCTGACAATGTACCGCTTCCCCATGTATCTGAACTGATGCATACACACTCTACACAGAGGGGAAAAAATGCTTTTTAAACAGTAAAAATGAATGGATGGAAAGTCACTTCAAAATCACATACTGTTCATCTCATCCAAATGGGTATACAGGCAGATTTTCTTGTTTTTGTACATGCTTGCAGGTTATGTTTTGTTATATTTTTGCTCTTTCAAGTCAAAACCATTTAGGTTTATTCAATTTAGCTGGTGATTTTCTTCATAGCGGGTTACAATGCTAAGCTACTTATAGTGAATTAGCCATTTACACATTGTGGTATTTTTTTACTTGAGGACAGTGCCAGTTGCACACCTCCCTGTAAGTGCTGGGCTGACCTGAGTTGTTTCTCTGAGGAAAAGCTGAAAGGAACATCAGCTCAGATGTTCCCAAGGCCTACATATCACTAATGGATGGTGAAATGCACATTGGAACTCAATTGAAACCCAGGTCCCCAGAACAGTTCTCTGGGCAATCCAAAATCAGGGGACCCCTGATCATCAACATTATCTTACTTTCTTTTTGGCACCAATTCCAACACTCTACTGAAACATCTCCATGGTGTAAAAGCCTGAATGTGAGTGCTCCCAGATGTTCTCGACTCACTCGACCAATGTGAAGAAATCCATTAGCTCCACCTGGCTGGCTTTGTTCCAGTACGCAAACAGGGCATCTGGGAGAGAACATGGCAAACGTGAAGACGGAATCAAACCCATTGAGTGCTCAAAGCAATGAATTTGATTCTTTGCATCAATGGTTTTCTTGGTTTCTCGACAGAAGGGATAGCAGACAGATCACAGGTGAATCATGGGATTCTGCACCAGCGCCCTTACCCTCGGACATGCTCTTGAGGATATGCAGGAAGCACATGAGCAGGCTTTTGATCTCGGCCTGCTCCAGCTTGTCACAGCGCAGCAGGCTGCTGCCCAGGGCGGAGGCAGGCTGGTTCTGCAGGCCAAAGGGGGAAGTGGGCATTAGAGGACCTGGAAATGAGCACTGTTAGAGCTGCCCCTCTCTCTCCTTAGATGCCCAGATGACACTGAGCTTTTTACCAAATTCCTGAGTAGGGGTGCTCTTGCTCTCTGACTACACACCTGTACAAAGTCCATCTGGGCTTTTCATAACTAAATTTATATTCTTGCAGTATACAATTAAGAACTATGCAAAACTACAAGAATTTTCCCCTAAAACTAAGTCAGTCAGTTTAGCACATCACCAAAATTTCACAGATGAATTTGGACAAATGCTATGCTACTCAAATGATCAGCAGCAAATCACATTCAAGGATGAACATCAAAATTCAAATTTCCACATCTCTTAATACTCCAAATAGAGGACTTTTGTCCCTGTATTTATTATAATATTTATTACAATAGTGCTCCGTTTTTTAAAATTTTTTTTTTTTATGCAGCGTAACAAAAAGCTACCAGAAAAGGAGCAACAACACTTTTGCTGATGTGCTTCAGTTTGTTTCACCTGGACTGAATTCGGGCCAGGACTCAAAGCGGGTAAAAATCAGTCGTCTAAAGAAACCAATCAAAGTGTTACCAAACGAAAGGATTTTACGATATTATTAGGATACCACCATTAATGGAGGAGGACTGAGGGGAAGGGGAGCCCCACATTCCTGGGACCCTATGCTCAGGGTTCACACTGGCATGGGACTGGAAGCCTGGCTCTAAGCGCATCTGTTCTGCAGTCGGAGAGGAAAGAGCAGAAGTCTCTACAGAGGTGACGGGGAATCTAAACATGGAATAATAACATTTCAACTGGCCCTGGTGGAACTGAACCTATGGGATGGCCTGGAAGAACACCAGGAGAGACAGGTATGTGAATATTTGGTTCAGCTAAACATGAGGGAGGACTGTTTCGTGGGGATGTTGGTGGAATATCACTTTCACTCAAACAAATTTAGTCAGTTTTCAAATTCTAATCACCAGTGCAAGTGCAACTGCACCTGAAGTATTTTTCAGTTGTTGATTTGCTAACAGTTACCATTTATCCAGAGTAGGGCCATGGTGGTTAAGACTCTATCCCGGCACAACAGGGTGTGAGGTCAGGTGCACTGATCCATCACAGTACTTTTAAGTTATTACTTAGATAAAGTAAGTAAGGAATTAAAAGGGTTCTTCTCCAGGACAGGGCCCAAAGCAGATTAAAAGGTGAGAGAGTAAGATGGCAAAAGAGAAGAAGACAGCGAGTTATGGTTGCTAATGGAGGCACATTGCACACTAAGCAGCCAGCATCTTGGATCAAGTTGTGTGGAGAAGCACGGCTACAGGCCACTCACTCACACACTGGGGGAGGGTGATGGGGGTGGTGATAGGCAGAAAAAAATATTGTCCAGTACTTGGAGCGAAAAGCTGGCATGCAAGGCATTCTCTGGCAGGGCGAGGGCACGAGCAGGGAGCTGGGAGAAGTCCATGGTGATGCGTTTGGAGCGAGGGGGGAGAACTGCATCCTCGCCCTCGGGGAGGAGCCCCAACATGACTGCAGAGTGTCTCCGGACAAAGCTCTCCCGCTGCCAACAGGGGTTTGAGGGGGGGAGTCAGAGGCACAAAGCGAGGGTTAGCAGCCAGGAGGCAATGCAAGCCCATGTCGCTCACAGCTCAGCAGCTTGACACCTACCTAGCTTGTAAAACACCACACTTTGGAACAAATTCCCACCCATAGTACAGCAAATATTTACCAAACATTTTTACTTGACAGTCCGTTTCCTGTAAAACGTGTACATCAGGGTCCACAGTGAGGAAAAGCTTTTTCCTAAAGAAATTTATACAGCAGATTCTTGATGGAAGTTTTGAAAACATCAGGAGATGGGAATGGACTTGAAGACAATGGGTGCTCTCAAAGCAGGCAATGGCTGTACCTTGTCCAAAGAGTTTGTCTTCTCATGGCTCTTCTCAAGGATGCTGCTCCCAGAGTCAGTGCTAATGAGGGAGCCGCGGGATTCGGCATGGCGGACCGCATTGATGTTGGGGGTCGAGGAGGCATGAGGCGAGACTGTGGGAGAGACCAGAAGGCGTGATGCTCACACACAACTAGCAGTCATCCACATTATTCTGTGCCTTGATGATGTCGATATGGATGCTTGGCAACCACATAAGCTGAGCGTGTCCAGCAAATTGCATCGTCTGCTTGTGTTCTTAGTGTTGTGCCATGGTAGATGCATTTATTTTAATCTATTAACTTCGGTTGCACATTAACACAAATATGTAAGGGTGCACCGATACTGAAACAAACATCTGCAAACAAGGTAACAGCGCATTTCCCTGATTAACAGTGAGCCAGGTGCCTATCTGCTCCACCTTCTGCTGCCCTTGCTACTCACTAGATCCAGAGATGGCCCCAAACAGATCTTTGTGCAAATTGTTGTCCAAACTGCTCACTGGTCTCTGTGGGGTTGCAACAGCATTTGGGACAAGAAGCTCATCTTTCCCATTCTGAGAATTGAAAAAAGAAGTTGCTGAGTTTTGTGCCATGGCTTTAAGTTGTAATTCCACATTGGTCTACTAGAGGGCAGTCTTACATTGTTTGAGTGGTTGACAGTGAAGGGGGACACATCTTTCACGTTGAGCCTCTGTACGTTTTCTTGAAGCAAACCGAAGATTGGCAGGTACAGAGTGACTAGCCTGGCCTGCTGGCTCTGGGTGATAGAACAACATCCAGTGATTTCCCAAACCAGCCCCTCACAAACCACTACACACCTGTTTGTTATGGCTCAAACCACGTTCCCCACCTTTGAGGTGTAGCGGTCATCGAAGGTGTGCTTGATCATGAGGTCTTTCAGCACCTGGATGGCGATCTGGCGGATCTCCCGGAACTCTTGCAGGGCCCCACCCACCTCCCGCAGCAGAAGGCCCACCAGGAAGTGGTTCCTACAGAACTCCTCTGTCAAGGAGTAATCAAGTTGCAGGTCTGTGGGGAGAGAAGAAAGATGTAGAGGAATGGAGGAACAATGGGCCCTTTCTCATTAGACTCATACTGTCCTGAACCACATCGCTCTGCTCTGGAACTAAAGAGTTCAACACTCTTCTATAAAGCTATAGTACCAGTGAAAAGTGTGAGTCCACCTGGGAAACCTGGACAGCACCTGTACGGAACAAACTGAACAGAAGAGAGAAAAAAGCGACCCATAAGTGTCCTACATCTCTCAGAAGTGCTGTGGAAGAGCTGGGAAGACAAGCTTGCCCCCGTACAGATGAAACTTGCTTCTTGATGAAAAAAAATAAACAAACAATTTCTTGCAGATATCCTAAAACTTTTGACTGGTACTGCACATCAGATGTGTGTGAACTAACTGTTATTGTACTATCCTGTGTGCCAGAGTAGCCCCACTGACCCCTCCTTCGAGTTAAATTCCTGCAGCTATTAAGATGAGGAAAGAAAACAAACTGGGTGCTACTCTGGTCTGAGAGCAAATGACGATTTTAATAGTTTTATTAGGGTGTGTATAAACAGGCATATAACAGCTTTAATGGCTGAATAGAAATGCTATGCAATAAAAAAAACACTCTGCTCCATCTGAGAAGCATTATATTTTAAAAGGGTTTAGAATAAATAAGATTAAGTCTTGATAGGAATATACTCCACACTTAAGATAATAAGCCCTCAGTGAAAAAGAATGCGAAAGAAGGAATGTTTTTGTGGTCAATGTTCAGAGAAGCTTTGGAAACCATGATTGTAAGGAAATATAATGACAAAAATGAGAAGTTCACAGTCAAGATACTTAATTTCTCTTCTCATAATTACAAAATATTACAAATATATGGCAAAAAACTATCCCAAAAGACTTAGGGGAATTGTGTTTTTGCACAAGTATGTGTGTTTTCTCCCTCTCCAAACCTGCACACACACAAATGCACGCACAAATGCATGCAAACATGTGTACAGTAAATTTCACACTTTTTTATAGGCCCAAGGGGACTGGAAGAGCTGATCATAATCTTGACCTCACACACTGTCTGAACCAACAGAATAGGTCCGTTACTAGCACGGTACTTTTGCAAGCTGAATACACCAAACTGTGACAAAACCATTAATTTTTATTGGGCTAAGATGGTATTTCCCTTCAACCATTCTGTAAATTAAAGTGGTGAATTGCATATACTCTTGTTAAACTGACTGAACTTCAAAGTTTGTGACAGGGTCGACTAAAGGATGACATCATTGGAGGCACAGACCAGCGATACTTCCTGGTATCTTGAGATGGAAATGTTATAAAAAAAAAAAAAAAAACATGTATGATATTGTTAAAACTTCCAATAATCCACATGGAAAAAAACAACAAACTTATCTTTTATACTGAATCAAGGGAAATGATTGTTAATCAGCTCACATTCACGCAGCTATGAATTACTAAAGTGCATAGAAAATTACACAAACAGCAACTAAATCTTAATAATCTGGTGAAAGATCAAATGCGGTCAACCATGTACAAAGAACACAAAGTTAAATGTTAAATAAAATACAACCACACTTATCACATGGCAAGCAAAGATAGGGCAGGTTAATTTTTGCAAGCCTGGTGGTTAAAACATGACCAATAAAATCTTCAGAACAGGAAAACAAACACAGTAAGTTAAATTACATATTAAAGTTAGATAACTGGCAAAAAGGACCATGTTTGCATATGGGCTGTAACTAGTTTAAGTGGGAGGCCTGTGAGGGGTTTCAATTTATTTATTTATTAATTTGTCTTTATTAGACACAGAAAAATCATAACAATTAATAAATGGCTTCTGTTACTCAGGCTTCACTTATTTCACTGCATGCCACCCAGCTTTGAACATGCTATAATGTAGCAGACATGCAAAAAGCTCCTTCCTTACAACTTTACAAAGTTACACAAAAAGAGCACTGATACCCTTCACCCCCCCACCATTAACACAGAGCATTTGACTCTGCCTCATATAAGAACTCCTCAATTACAGTCCATTTCATAATTCATACTGATTCATAAAATATGCTCAAACAATAGTACCCACTAGAAGCAATGGAACTGACATAAAAGCAACCGATTAATTTTTTGATTTTCATTTTCATTGAGTATTCCAGGAAAAAAAAAAAAAATTCAAACGGCACACCTCACCTACCTACAGGAGTGTCACCTGACTCCATGGTGGGGGAAAGTAAGGCTAATATACAAAGAAAGGGAAGAACACAGAGCAGAAACAAACAGATAATGTAAGCAAGAATTAAAAGAAGGTCTGCATTAATAGAAGGGAGTTCAACAACACAAAGATATCTCAACTAGGCTGGCCAAGCAGCTGCAATGAGATGTTCCTCGATTGTTTTGAGGGCATCTTCAGTTTGTAGTAGTGTGGCTGGTTCCTGAATTTTCAGCTCTGCTCAGCGGGCCTGAGCAAAACCATAGCACTTCAGTCATGACTAGAAGAAGCAGTAAAGATCACTGGAAGATGCATCAATGTTCAGAGCTTCAGCTACAAGCCATGGGCACAGGCAAATTTTTTGTGATATTTGATACAAAGGGTGGGCCCTTAGTGGAAGCACCTGTTGCAACACCCCTTCCTCACATGAAAGATGATGAGTGTCTACAACCACCATATTACAAACCCTGGAAACTCACACCCCTGACAGAAAAGATAAATCAGTCCCACATGTCTCCCGTTTGTTGACATTTATCTGCATGATCCCACATCTCATCCATAGAGTAAAGCCCCCAGGATCATCAGAACATGAAAGGGTTGAGCTATTTCTTTAGAAATCTACTTGCATGCCTGGGTAAAGCAGAATGTGTCAAAGCCATTACTTTACCTTGAAACCTCTGGATTCTTCCTTTTCCAAATGGCATGGGTAAATTCAAGGGGATGTAGTGCTCGTGGTTACATATCACCCGCAGGAACTCAAACTTGAACTCATACAGAGTCTGAAGGAGAAACAGATGTTAGTGAAAGAAATGAGCAAATGAGACATCATCTACAGATAGACCTTTTTGAGCTTGAAGTGCAGGAATACTACAGGAGTAGGAGCACAGAATCTCTATAGAAAACATTTGCAATTGATTTGGTGGAAGAAAATAGGACTTTGGGTACAAATGCAATATATCCTATGGCACCACTGAATATATCATGCATCATTGTAAATTCAAGAGGAAGGTCGTTCAAAATACCAATCTGCACCATTTGCACAGAGGGCTTCAACATTTCATTCCCAAGTTCATGCACACTTGAGAAACACGGGATGCTGTCCACTCTACCTTAGAGTCTGCTGGGCCAAAGCAATTGATGTAGTTGTTAATCTGCTTGAAGACGAAGCCTCTGTCCATGAATGTGAAACAACGCTGTGGGAGGTAAACTACTCAGAGCAAAGAAAACAAATTTTTGCTCCAGAACACAACCACTGAATAATCAAGAGAAAATGTTGGGCAGAATTTCACAATTATGTTACAAGTATGGCATATCTGTCTTAACAAGCAGACATGACCTTTGCGCTGAGTAACCAAGGCTAATGCTATTGACAGCTTCAGGGGCAGAGCCTACCTTGATGAAGACTGCCAGACTGTGATTGGCATTCCTGGCTGCATCCAGGTTGTCCTTGTACTTCTGAGTGATGTGGGGCATCAACATGTTCACCAGCGTTTCCACTGTGTGATGGAAGGAAGCTGAGAACCGCTGGTTCCTGGACAGCTGGGGAAAAATATCTCTTAGGTTAGAGCTCCAGCTGCAAATCATAAGCGCTTTCAAACACACTGTGTGGACCACCATGGAGGACACAAAGCAGTCCATGTGCATGTTCCCAGCTTCCTGCTGTCCGTTGCCTTGCATTTTCATTTTTCATGTAGTTGTCTAATTATACAAGCATGTGCCAAGGAAAAATAAGCACACGGTCATGCTGATTAATTATCACTGTCTGTGGATGGAAATGTGGAAGTACTTTGAAATCTATAGGTTCTCCAGAGTGAAGACTATCCAGCATGTGGTCTACCCCTACTCAAGTCTCAGTACAGGAATTTCACTTACCTTGAATTTGGAGCTTTCAGTCAGGTACTGGGCCATAGACTTCACCAAAGCGTCAAAGAAATACCACGAGTACTAAAAAAATGAAGAAAAAGATGGACATAGAGTGAGAGAGAGAATGGAAAAATAATGAAAGTTGGACTCCTTTAGTGCACTTAAGAAGCAGTGTTAGGAGCATTGCTATTTCAGAGCACCTTGAGAAGCTTGTTGCTGGTGAGGAAGTCTGTGGAGGGTTTGAGGATCACTGTCATGGCTTTGGCCAGCTCCTCATGTACTGTCTTCACTCCAGTCTCAGAGTATGGCTGTATTCTGAACACGTACTAGAGAGAAGAAAGAACAGGGTGAAAATGACTATGCTGCAATCCATGGCTGGCCCAATGGGACTTGTAGCATTTACTGCTGTGGCCCATTGGCGAACAGACCTCACCTTAATGTAGGAACGCAAGTAGTGTTCCAGCCCTTCTTCATGGCACTGAGCAACAATGTGGATCATGACTCTGAAAGCAGGAGTCAGACAAAGGGGTAAAGTTATAACAAGACATTTACAATTGAATATCATCATAGGCTTTCACTTGAAGAAATGTGGAAACTCCAGGTTAGATTAAGGGTCTATGGCAGAGTGTAAAGTATAATGGTGCAAACAAAGGCACTATCTTAGTTGGAGGGGCACAGTAACATAATAGACGAAAAGTTTTATAGAGAGTTTAGACATAAAAGCTGGTATCTGGATACATTTTTATTCCAACAATTAATTGTTGGTTCCCACAAATCCTGCTCTTCAGAGCCTTATCTCTTTTCTAGCAAATGACGGGGAATCATACATCATAAACAGACCTGATGTAAAGAAAATCATAACGCATATCAGAGCTCCATAAGAGAAACCTGCCACTCTGACATTAAGCTTTACAGATGATTAACTTGTCCCAGAGGTGGAAATCTAGGGTTCACTTGCCGGGTTACATTGACTGCCACATCTTCGTGGGTGGCACTGGTGAGCACACGAAACAGCTGGTTCAGGATAGTGGGCAAGAAGTTGATCATCACATGACTTTCCATGGCATGTAAACTCTGCAGGTAGGAAACAGTTTCATGAGCAACATCTCCAGGTTGTTCCATTAATGTCCAGGTAGTGCTCAACAAAATTCTCTAGAGAGGAATGGTTATGGGGAGAAGACTAGATTTCTGTAGTATGGTAGGCATTACACAAGGTGGGTGAATGTTCTTTCTTCAACATGACACATCTGCCAACCTTGTGCCCCCAAATGTATGACAGTCCCTTACTTTCAGATACTTGACAAGCTCTCCTCCTGGTGCCTGCAAGGCTGACTGCACTTTCTGACAGTGGTGGAAGAAGTTGTATAGATGCTGGTCCTGAGGAGAGAACAACACAAACAGTGAAGATGAAATTCAAATCAACAAAAATAAAATAAAAAACACTACCAAAGATGGCATTTAAAAGGTGCATCTTATTAATGCACATAGGTTATAACTTTGATTGCAGCCCCTGACCTGAGTGTATACAGTGGAGACGAGATGAGTGGACACCTTGAACAGCGGCTTGCCTCCGTCAACCCATTTCACCTCTGGAACAGAATGCTGCCATGGGCAATGAACAGAGGCACCAAAATTAATCATGCAGGATCAGAATCCTTCACTGAATACTGTGAGCCACCGAGCTGAACAACTGTATGCCTCAAAACATGTACATTACACCAACTGTATCACTCAAAATGTTTCCTAATGCAGCAGATTTATAGATCAGATGGCAATAACTACCATTGTATTTTATGCATTCCTCATTGAACTAATTAACCTTGGTCCGAAACATGTAGCAAGTACATAGTAATTTGGTCATATAGAAGATAAATGAATGAATTCACATGCTATGAAGCTCCCACTCCACAATCCTCTCAAGTGATGGCAGTTACCTTGCTAATGGTGTCCTGGCAGGACAGGTAGCCTGAGGGCAAGTTGACAGCAACCTGGATCTGCTGCTCATTCATGACGACTCTGCCGTCCTTCAGCAAAGGCAGCCAAGCATAGCCAACTGTGGACACAGAGAGGCATGGGAAGAAGAGACACCCCAGGTAGGAAAAAGGAAGAGAATATCATCATCAGTCAACTCCTGGTCTGATTTATGGAGGATGGAATGAAGGTTTGCAGCAACATAATCAAATTGGTGCTTCCTTGGTTATAGAACGAAAGCAGACAGAAACAATTTGTAACCTGGAGGCTGGCAGGGCGGGGGTTGGTAAAGATTTACCTTGGCTCTCCAGTGGGTCCCTCCTCTTGGTGCTGCCCTTGCTGGTGCTGTCACAGCTCACATGGTAGAAGGAGAAGAGAAGGTGGTGCTTCTCATGTAACTGAATGGGCAGCTCTATCTTAACCTGGATGAGCAGCAAACATCAGCCCCTCAGAAAATGCACCAAGCAAGGACACCAGCAGTTTCATGGTAAAAAATAACTCACTGGCTGGACTACTATTAAATTTGTAGCCAGGTACAAAAAATCCCAATAGGATGTGGAATAGTTTTACAATGATGACACAGCACTGACTTATCAAATGTAAATTGACTAATATACTGTATAGTTTATGGCCTTGGGGTATTTTAAGAGGAGCTTTACAGGGCTACAGTACCAGCCTAAATCTGGAAAACCTGCTGGAAGTACTGTCGCATTTTTCATGAGGTATAAAGGCAGAAAGTTTGGTCAGGAAATGAGGGACCATGTCTTTTCTGCTTTTCTGTAGAAATTCTCAGAGACATAAGACACTTGTGAGTTGCTCTGCTTTCATTCTTGTGTCCAGTTCATCCCGTGCAGGAACTGCTCACATTGCCCAGGTGGACTTACACTTTTCCTGTGTACAGAAAATATACTCACCTCATCATAAAACTCTGGGTTCTGCTGGTGGTGCAACACTGCAGCAAACGCATTCTTGGTGAACAAAGGTCCCCCTGGCCGGCCATAGATACACTGTAGAGGCATAGAGATAAAAAGCTCATGGGCATATGACCCTGCAGTGACAAATCAACCTGCAGTGGAACAACGGCATTAGATACAGGACAGTACAGCACCACCCTTTGGTGCCATGGGCAAGAGCATACCTTCAAGGGCTGGGCCTCCTCCTCATCCGAATCCTTGAACTCTATACACACGGCAATGTTTCTCGCCTTGAAGAATGACAGACAACTGTCTGTAACTGGTGTGTTGCAAACGTTCAACTTAGACAAGCAGATATCAGAGCCATTCAGTTTTGAAACTTGGCTGCACTAAGTAAGTCTCCATATCCACAGAAGGTTTCTTCACTAGAAACAAACTCTTACTGCAAACATTTCAGGACAAATGTGAGCCCTGTGATGGACCAGCTCTATAATATTGTGACTTTGAAGATGCCATGTGCAATGCTGGAGAAAAATATAGTAAAATGGGCTACAGTCTGCAGTGCCCACTCCAACCATCCAGTGTATGATACTGCTAGATTAGTGCATTTAGCTGAGGTTGCAGTGTCCAGGCTTTGAGCTGCACCTTGGTAAATGACTTTTGGCCATCATACTTCAGCTGCCTTAGGTAAACATATAGGTGGTTGTTGTAGATGGTGAAAGGCTGAGAGCACTTGGCTATGCACGGAACAAACTCCTCCACTTCAAACAGGGCGTTGGTCTTCCCATTGTTCTCAAATGGCTTCACAGGAATGTAGGATGAGGTCACACAGTCTGCAACAGGCAGTGAAAGAGAAAAGCAAGCACCTCAATGAAAACAAGGGTGATCTCTTTTGAGGAAAAAAAAAAAAAACAAAAAAAAAAAAACTGTGTATTCACTGCATGTTGAATTTGGAGAACTTACTTGTCAAATCAGGGGCAACGCTATCAATGGTCACATCCAGGTTTCCCAGGATGACAGGAAGCTTGGCCATCTTTTCTGGCCTGGAAGCGAGACAAAAATAAGCAGTGTCTAATGCTCTTAATTCCTACTGCCTTGGACCACTGGTCCCGACATGGCTCAGTGCACAGAATAAGAAATGAGAAAATATTTGTTAAGGTGCAGCAATAGGAAAGAAACCCACCTGTGCAAACACTTCAGTATGTAGACTGCTGACTTTAGGCTAGATTAGCTTTACACAACTTTTATGGAAGTTTTGATTGCTCATTATATTATAAAAATTATATCAGATAGTGTCTGCATAAAATACATCTCAGTACATGACTTTGCAATAAAAAATGCACTAACTTTCTGAAGTCTGTCAACAGCTTGAGCATGTCCTCATTGGACAACCTGCTGCTGTCCTGCCTGTAGAGAGTGGAGAAACGGCTGGCTTTGTCTAATGTCCCCGATGCATCTTTGAATAGTGGCCTGCAGAAGAAGGGAACAAAGGCTCACGTGAAATGGAAAACAAAAATATTTTGAATTTGGATTGGTCTTCATACTTTTTCCACGGGCTTTTCCTCAAAACAAGGTTTTCTCTGAATCCCGCGCATCACTTCCGCTTGCTGTTCCACAGAGTTAGCATGTGCTTCCACTGTTAAGCTTTCCTGCTGAAGCTTAGCCATAGTAGCAAACACACTAATGCCCAGTTGGAAAGATAAACACCCAACCAGGGAGATTTCCAGTCTCTCATCAACCATTACAGATACAAGCATTTCAACACCTCATTGAGGAGCACTAACAATGATCAACAATCAACTGGAAAACCACCTCGTAAAAACTTGGCCCAACAATTGCTTAGTGGAAAAAACTATCTGACTTTCATCTGGATATGAAAGACCTGAACAATGGTTCTACAAAAGGAAATGTTATCCAAGGTCTGCTTTGGAATTACATGAAACTTCTGTCAATTATCTGCTAATAAAGTACTGTGGCTTCATTATGGTTGACTAATGTAAATGAGCTGTAACACTAGTGAAAATGTGCCCAGCCGTGATCCAAAATCATCTCCAGCTATGTTATAATAACCCCCTAGAGTTTCAAGAGTGTATTGGTACTCTGTCTCCAGCAGATCTCAGATCTTGCCATCCACTGTCCAAGTGGAAAGGATGTTCTTACCTTGCAGCCCATGCAAAAGGCATCCTATACTGGCCCAGTCTGCTGCAGGCCTGTTTGGCATTTTTCAGGACCTTCTGTGCAACCTGAGTAAGGATGAGTAGGGAGGACAAAAAGAAGAGGAGATATCTGAAAGGAAACTTCAGTGCAACAATTTCCACTCAGGAAATCCATTATGAAAGTGCTCACTAAGGCACTGCTGACATCATTGCTGAAACGGGGCTTAGTTCTATACAACTCCTCAAAGATTTGGTCAGCCAGGTATGATTGGATTTTGGTCAATACCTACCTCATTTTAAAGCATATAAATTCACTTGAATGGACCATGTATGCATGATAAAGTAATTCGCTAAATTAGTTAAGGCAAACTTTTTTTTGCTTTGCATGGTGACACAGTCATGGGTTTCGCCACTGTAACTGTACCTTTGCAGAATCCGTGTTTTTCATGTAAGGCTCAGCACAGTGGGCAATGCCTCCCTGTAGGACCTTCTCAATGCGGGCCACCAGGAAGATGTCCGGATGGGGATATGTCACAGAGAAGACCCCCTGTAGGAGCACATCCGTCCTGACTTAGTGGGCATATCTACTGTGCATGGGAAATGATGCAATACAACAGGATTCAAACAGTCTTCCCTCAGGGATTAACTCTAGTGAATTTCCTGAACCTCAGCAGCTCAGACTGAAGGGACTTTGTGGGTGGCCCACGAGTATGTAAGTGGTTCCCACAGACTGGGCAATGATAAGACATAATCGTCAAACATCCCACTGGATACTTTACAGGCAGGGACCACCTTTCATGAGGATCACAGAAAGAATAAAGGCATTTCATTGTTAAAATTTTGTGAATCGTGTTTCAATATAATTTGCACACCTGTCTGGGGTACTCGAGAAGATCCTCCTGCACTCCAGTGATAAGTCTCTGTCCTCCACGAGGGCCATCCCCACCTCTATTCACATGCTGGCTGTTGGAGTTGGACACCATCTGCCGAACTGAAGGGTGGTTAAGGTCCACATGGAAATCGGCAGAGATCTTTCTGCCATTTTGGATGTCGAAGAGTGACAACGTAATGTAGAATGGCTCCACCTGAAGAAGATGAGAAACAGTTACATAATGTTTGACAAAGTTTATAATAAACAGAGCAAATATATTTAACCAACACAGTATGTCTGGATGTTTCATTGCAAGTATTTAATATTACTTGTAGCCAGTAGAGCCCTGGAGCTAGATGCTGAACTTTGGCGTGCTTTACTATAGTATTAAGGTTTATATATGCTTTAGATCATGCTGCTGTGTACAGTATGTAAACAAAGTGAGCTAAAGCAGTTCTGAAGCAGGGTGGGCTATAGGGTACCAGGACTGGCCTGAATATGAAGTTCATGTGCCCTGATGTGAGAGCAGAAAATTTGCAGAATCCAAGAGGCCTGGGCTGCTGGCATTTAGCATTACATGACCAAATTTATAGGCTGTGTTCAGCACAGATCTGTGGGGAAATTACACAGCAGTGCATCCTGTGAGAGATGACCTGTTTTACAGAAAGAGAAAATAGTAATTCTCATACAGAAGGTGGTGTATGGAATTTTGAAGCATACTTATGTAATATCTAATACACAGTATTTGCATAAAATGAGGAAGTTGTCAGAATCAGAGTAATAAAAGACTCAACAGTTCCTGGACTGTGAGTTTTATCAAAAATGTGTATAAATTGTGTGTGTAAATAAGCACAGAACTGAAATTAAGAGTATACTTCTAAATAAAATTGGAAAATATGATGTCTATGTTCAGGCTGTCATGGCCTTTCCACCACAAGGAGATCACTGAGAATGGCAACTGGAAATGTAGTTTATGATCACATCACATGTTACTGTGACAACCAGGATCTCCCGTACACAAACACAGACGTGAACTACACAGAGATTAGTGGAAGCACTGAAAGCCAGAGGAGTTTAAGGATTGGAAAAGACACTGGGGTGGGGCCTAATGTCCCGGGATAAGGTTGGGTCAGAGGCAACCAGTGTAAAGACATAGCTGACTGAGAACGAGAGCTCTTCTATGCCTAAGAACAATGGGTGTTGAATCTGATCAGAAACTTACATTGGTTGTTGGTCCCATTTCGTTTTCAGCCACACAGCTTTGTAGGTTGAAGGATAGATCATTGCATTTCACCAAAAAGCGCTTCCCAAACTTTTCCTCAAACTGTTTGACATCTGGCTCAATCCCTGAGAAATCAAGCTTCTGTAGCACCACAAAAAGCCAAAAAAGAAAGAGATAATTTTAGGACAGACACAGGGAATGCATAATACATAATAAATGATTATTATCTGGTCTCCAGTGGACTTGGCAAAATAAACGGCTATAGAATCTCCAGGATAGGGGTGTGGAAATTATTCTTACCTGAGTATCAGGGTCCAGAGTGAACAGCTTCAATCGGACCTCATTCCGCATTCTAGACTCAACATCCTTTCCGCTCTGTTGAAAGCAAATTAACGGAACATCCTGATCATCATTTTCATGGATTTTAAATTACACACAGATTCCACACAAATTCCACTACAGAAAAAGAGCAAAATGATATAAATGCAATAAATCTTGATATCCAGACTTTTTTGTCTTCAAGAAATGTGACCATTAGCCATAGGAGAGTGCAGATGTCATACATTTGTCACAATAACCATCTTGCTCTTCTCCTTCTTAGTGCAAATTGCTGAGCACAGCAGCCTCACTAAGCAAACAGGGGCAGGGGAAGGTAGATCTGTATCCAATAGTAGCACCCTGAAGATCAACATGCTGATTGGAAGCCTCCATCAATGCTGTAGTCAGAACTGGCTCAAACCTCCTGAGGTGAACCTCTCTAACTGCCAAATTGGATTTTTCTGGAAGAGAACAGGCCGTGAGCACCCATGTCTGTGGGACAGGACCTACCTGAAAACTGTCCAGGCTTGCAGAGGAACTGTCTGCCTTTCCCAGCTCATCATCTATGAAGAAAGCCAGCATTTCAGTTAAAAACAGCTAACTTAAGCACTTTTCAGTACATTATTAGTATCAGTATGAAAGCTAAACCACCTTTTCCACAACATTTCACCCGACTCTTCAGTCATACATTTCCTATCCAATATGAAGGGAAAGATACCTCCTAACAACTCATGCATGATCAACTCATAGTCTTTTGGCTGCTCTTGTACCAAAAAGAAATGAAAAAACATCAAACATGAGAAACAGTTTCCTTAAACAACATTTACTACATCACTGTGGTGATGGAATTAAGAGACATTGTACAGATCAGGACTTTCCTGAAAGAGGGTCTGGATGAGAGAATAGGGAGGGTAGTCAATGCTTGGGTGGTCTGTGGATTGGGAGAAGAACGGGGGGTTGGAGAACAGACAGATCCCTGTAGGAAACTGTGATACCCTGGGGTCTTCTAAGGTGTCAAGAGCTGAACTACAACTTTGCTGCTACTGAGATGTGATGTGTGGTTGCCTGCTAAAACTGAAATTCACTGATTTTGCAGGAAGACTGGGACCCCCGCTCAATTCTGCACAACTTCTCCTCAGAGATCCAGACTAACAGGAAAGCCCAGTTTCACCTTGAGGTGTTTGCTTTCATCTGCTGTGGATTTTCTATTAAGAAGAAGATTACTAGTCAATTTGTGGGTTATTTGGACCATTCTCTTTGGTATTTTCAGCTCCTTGTGATACTTTGTGAGAGTTTCATTCTCCTCTGCTTTTGAAACTTTGTGGTTAATTTGACCCAATATCAGCACCTGTCATTGTGTCTAGTTCACATTCACTCATACATTAAAAAAAGTGATTCATAAACCAAATTCAGAAAAAAGCCGATTAACCAAAATGTGGTATTTAGTTATGCAAAAAAACAAAAATCTACTTTAAAGCTGTGTTAAGTTGGGAAAACGTCACCAAAAGTTATGCATTTCAGGATTTATTATCTTCGTAGGGACATTTTGAGGAAGGCTTAAGAAATTGTTTGCATTCTTAGGCACACAGGCCTACCATCGTGCACGTCTCCGTTCCTCTTCTCCTGCATGGCGAGCTCAAAGCTGCTGTGCAGGATCTTGTTAAGGGTGCCAATCCAGTCCTCCATCTCGTTCTCGCTGTCGGCTGCTAGCAGGTACGTACTTTTGTCTTGCATCTTTAGCTCGAAGGCAAAGCGGCGCACCTTGTTGTTCTGCCGAAAAGGCAAACGATAAAACTGAAAATAGATCTGAGGCAGATGTCTCTTTGCAGGAAGTATTTTCATGTAGTTTTATGGAACAGTTAATCCCATCAGAAAATTTATTTAGAAATAATTTTTGGTAGGGAAAGAACATCCATACATGGTCCAAAAGAGGATGCTGCCATTTGTCTTTGAGCTTGTGCATCATTAAAACACCAAGGCACCAGCAAATGCAGTTTAATGAACTCAATTACATAAATGGGAAAGGGGAGAGCTTTTGTATAAATAGGTCCTGACCTGGGCCTGAATCAGATCTGTTTAAAAACTACTTTATCACCATAGCTGAATTGTGCTACATATTCACATTTCAGTCATACACACTTGGGAATTAAACACTATGATGACCTCATGTCTACTTTAATGCGCACCTCACTGTGGCCCACATGTCACATGCTGGATGGTTGTGGCTTTGCCCAACTCATGAACAATCATTATGATAGAAACCAACGTGCCATAGATGTGCATAGTATCTCAAACTTGGCAAAGGAAGTCAGCAAGAATCATATAGAGAGGACTCTGTTGGATGTTTCTGGCATGGGGATGACTTTTCTGCACATTAAAGCTGCCACAGCAAAGAAGATGCAAATCCTGAGACTGGCTGTTTGGGTAACAGATTCTCCATCAGCACCAGCACAATCCTGACCTCGAGGACTTTGGAGTTACCTCCTGTTTTGAACATTTGGGGCCTGACTGCAGATTTGAAGAACATGGCACTTCAACAAGTCTTTCCTAAGGGGTGAAAACATCTGGTAAGCCAGTTTGGTGCATTGTCACCTCTATTAAAAAGTTATAGTTAGTGTAATGTTAAGGTCAGTGGCTTCCGTGCAATGAAAGGCCAGAATAACATGGTTACATCATGCCTCAGAACATGGAGGCCAGGAGTATTCACTTATATTCTAATGTAAAGATATAACCCCATTCTTGTATCTTGCATGAAGGGGGATGACTGGGGAAAACTGAATTTTAGGAGGCAGATACCTGTAATCAGTATGAGAGACATCGCAAGTATGACCAAACACTGATCTCCTGTGGCCTGCTGCTGCAATCCAGCTCAGCTGCAGTTTTCGGAGAAAGAATTCTAAAAAGTCGCAATGAAAAATAATGCCTGTGCTACACAAAGTGTTTAAATATCATTAAATTATTGACTGATCAGTTGGGTTTTAAAAATTTTACAGCGAGCTGCTACCTTGCAGTTGGCAATCCCTGGATGAAATATCACATCCTGCTGTAGTACTGTAGGCCCTTACTCTGAACCGGTTAAGTAAAAATTACCTGGTTGTAGAAATGAGTAAATAATTTTAAAGAGCATGGGTTAAAAATCTAAGATTGTAAGTTGCTTTGGAGAAAGTCATCAGCTAAATTAATGAATGCATAACAATAATAATTCAGACCAATTCCCTAAAGCCACATGATGAAGGTGGAGGAAAAGATAGAGGACATTTAATAAAAATAAAAAAAAAACAGGCTTCTGAAAAGAAGAGATTTTGTTTCCACCGTCTGGGTGCTTGAACAAGAGACTATTATTTTCAACACAGTACTGGACATTGAAGACTGTGCTTGCTACCTTGGGACCTCTGGGCCCACAAGAAGTGTCAGGGTCAGTATGGCAAATTAATGGACGGGGGAGGACAGAGACATGTAGCGGTGGCGGTGCAAGTGCAGCCTCCATTCCTCCCACAATTTTCAGCACATGAGGGAGTAACTACAGATTCTTTTCCCCAATGGGAGTCCTGTTCTGCCCTTCCCAAAAACAACAGTTGTTGGGTGGAATCAAAGAATGAAGCCAAACCCTTCCCAGCTTCCCTGGCCAGAGTTTGTTTTATGGCATCTGGTTAATGTTAAGAACATTTAACTGAGAGATAAACACATGCACAGCTGTACAGTTTACCTACAAAAATATTAAATAAGCAGTCATTTTCTGAGGATTGAAGGTCAGTATTGTGAATAAATAGATCTTCTGAGAAGCTAATTGTACAAATCCTGTTTTTTATCATGTTAGAATGTCTGTTTGTGAAAGCTGAGCTGCTTGCTGACCTGCCATTTTCTTCTGGTTACCAGGAAGGCTGAAGATGAAGCTGGGATTGGGCCAGGACTGGGGCAGGAGCTTTGCCCCCCTCACGTGGTACCAAGCCAGCAAAGTGTACCATGGTTTGTTACCCACGTTTCTGCTCCGTTCAGAAGCAAACTGAGCACAGGATGGCTTTTGCAACATGAAAGTTGAACTGATCCTCAAATTAGGTGTACAGAACAATCAAAGTTCTGGAAGGACAAACTAGAAGTACAAAAAATATTTGTATGTTTTAAAATTTACTTCTGAAGGTTTGTCAAATCACGTAGTTGAATAATTGAAATATTAGCAATGTTGTGAAATATTTCTGCCCTCCTCCACATGAAAAGTGCATGCAAAGTGTTCCCAGCAGTCTGATACTTTATAGACTTATTGAGTCTTAAACACGCAGCATAATTTTTAAAAGTGATTTTACCTGAACAACACCCATACATGAGTCTAGGAAAATAGTTCCTTTGGGTTCCTTGGAGATCTTCTCATCCTTGTAGAAATTCAGGTTGTAAGATCCATCTCCAAGCTGGGTGAGGTGGAAGTATCTCCTCTTGAAAGACTGAGAAATAGACAGAAGCAAACACAAACAAACCAAAAATGGTCCACTTTTCTAAAATTAGGAAAGGATATATAGGATTGCACTGTGGGAAGTTAACAAAAGGGGGAAAAGAAAATCAAAACTACTTTAGGTCTATAAAAAGGTTTCCTCATTATGAGTGGACGGATGACCATAATGTCTAAGCAAAAGTGATGGTGATGATGGCTGCTACCAAGCACCAGAATACTGATGTTGGGTTGGCTTTTCCATTGTGTATTCAATTTAAAAATACAATAAAAAAATCATGAGCATAACACAGTAGTGCAGCAGGCAACACAACAGGTAACACCTCCAAATGCTCTGGCAGATTGTAGATTGGTCAGTCTAAATTGTCAGTATATGTGTGAATGTATAAATGTGTGTGATTGCCCTGTGATGAACTAGTACTTTATTCAGGGCATACCCCTCTGTCTGTCTTCTATTTTCCAGAATAGTCTCCCAACCACTGTCACACTGCATTGGACAAGTAGTTATTAATGGATCGATGAATGTACTATAATAAGTATATGCTATAAAGATGACTATAAGATAAAAAGGAGAGGGATAGCTTTTATTCCTTTGTATTTTATTACACTGTATTCTACAAACACAATCAAAGTTGTCACACCACAAAGTTCCTTTGGAATTTGGGTCACTCACCCTCATTGTTACACTGATAGCACTGTTCATGTTGCCCTTGTACAGCCAGCCATGTTTATTAATGCCACCCTTTTGTGAACTGAGGGATGCTGTGTCCTGCAGGAAGAGCAATGGTCACAAGGCATTAATAGAGCAGGATAACATTGTAAAAGGTGTTTAGAAAAGGATAATCACAATTTTATTTTACATTTAACAGCTTGGGCTTTTTGGTAGAGCTGGTGGTGGGCAGAACTTTTCCAACAAACTATTGACTTGTCTACAGTGAGCCCTGCTTCCCCTCATCTACCCCAGGCTGGTTTAGACCCCTCCCTGGGGAACTGGTGAAATCACCCATGTTTGCTTTTGCTGAACCCCTACACTCTCCAGACAGTCAGCTGCTGATGCCAAGGTCAACAACACCCCAAAATCTGAAGTTTATGCCATTATCCGGGGGAATTATTTATGGGTGGATTCACAAGGTTCACTGTCAACTGGTCTATTTGTAAGGGAATCTGATGTGCTTTTTAAGGTGACTATGAGTACTGAATCTCTCAGCAGCAAACAATTTAAATAGCAAACCATATTTTTCATGAAGCTGTACCCCAAACATACTAGTGATAGCTTAAACATATTAAAGACACATTAAACCTCTTAGGGACTAACAGATGTCTCCTAAGTGTTTGGAATGAGATGGCCTACCAAAAACAGGTCACTTGGCAAGAACACGCTGATGACCAACACATAACAACAATTTACTCGCCTATAAACTGTACAGTTTAAAATCTCTCTGAGAATCACAGTAACAGAAAAGGTTGAAAAAGTACCATTTGGATCAGTTGACTCCATTACCTCTATGCTATACCATCCTTTTTTTTTTTTTTACTTCCTTCTGCACAGTTCAGTGACACATTTGCTGCTAAACTTTTCTTTGATCCACAGCTGCACCGATTAAAGGATCTGGTTTAGCAAGAGATTAAAACGAGTTTCCTGTCTCAAATAATAACTTCTTGAGTAATGGGTTATGTTCATAGACAGCAGGACCTTGGAAAGTCCTCACTGTGGGAAGAAACATTCCAGAAGAACAACCATCCTGGAGGACTGTGTGACCAGACAGAAGAGGGTGGCAACTCCATACACGTGGATTGTTTTTTCAGGAGGTGAACCTGCTTCTAAAGCAGAAAAAGGCCCGTCTGATGTTTTTTTTTTTTTGGGGGGGGGGGGGTGAGAGTTAAGATCAAAGGAGACTGATTTTTTTTTCTCCTTCAGTTAGTTGTATTGAGGATGATACTATGAAAATGTAATAAAAATGACCTCTTAAATGAATAATTCACATTATGACCTGTGAAAAATTCAATTATATTAAAGTTATAGCAAGTTTTATATGCTTGGACCACTTCAGATTCAGTTATGGCTCAGTCTCCTATTGTGCACAGTATATTGCATGTGAGATGATCCAGTGTGATGTAGGAATATGCAAATCATGTTTTGTACAAAAGTATTCATTTATAATCTCTTCAATGAATCCCCCTCCCCTCCGCTAAAAAAAGGTCATAAAACATTTGAAAAGCACATGCATAAAACGTATTAAGAATACAGTGAATAGTGAAGTGAGATGTGCACCTTTGTATGCAGAGGCCTAATTTTTCACCACACACTGTGTTAGGGAATTAAACAGAAGTTAAACAAATGCCTTTATTGACTGTCTTACTACAGCAGGTACCTGGGAGAAATCTGACCAGCAGGTTTCTCCTTGAAAATGTGGCTATACATGCTTGTAGAGCAAAAAGGGAAAGGCTTAGGGTGACGCAATACAAATGATAGAAACTTACAGATAACCTACAGAAGCTGAGGGGTTTGTATGTAAATCCAATAACAAGTTTTCCTAACACTGAGGGGTCAATATGTAAAACAGGTTGTCACATACACGCAGGATGCGGGAAATGGTCGTGTATGCACTGCAATGTGTCAAGCGCAGTAGAAGTATAATTTTTTTCTTCCACAGCTGGATGGAGGTGATCCATAAGGGCCATTCTAAACACATCCCAAATCCCTTGGCAGTAACCTTGGTGTGTGTACTATTATGATGGGCCTAATGAGAGGATTGGCATGTGGGAGAACAGGACTGGGGAAGATCAGCTCCATGCTCACCTCGTCTTTGTCTGCATCCTCGTCCACCTCAAATACGTGAATGGGCAGCTTGTCTGGTCTGGACACCTTGCTGAGAAACAGGACCCAGGAACTGGTTTAGAAATGGCACTTTCACAGAAGGAAACATAATGCTCAGATTTGAAAACAGAATACTGCTCTACAAGCGTACATTTCAGGTCTTTAAATGATTGACATAAGACTTTAATTTGAGAAAAATAGTGTATATAACATTGCGTAAGACAGTAACTGCCACCATCTACCCATACTTGTAGTCACTTTGCTTAATTTCCCATTCAAACTGCTCATACCATTTACTGTACATGCAATGAGTACAGTAGTGAAGAAAACAGGTGATTTGCAACTGAAGGATCTGGGTTCAAATTCCTATTCTTGCTGCGGACCCCCTTACTCAAGGTACTTAACCTGCATTGCTCCAATAAAAGCTATGTGCACTGCCAAATCACCGTAAAAAGCGTAGTAGTTACAACTAACATTGTAATTCATTTTGGAAAAAGGTGTGCATTAAAAAAAGGTTAATAATATAAATAATTTTGTATGAACATATTCATTCTACTTTATGACAATGTTATGACAAAAGCAGTGAACTACAGCGTTTATGCTTTCATAGTTGCTTGACCCTTGACTGGCCCACTTCAGCAGACTTACGATACACCCGTGTGCAATACTTTTCTTAAGAATTCACATCAGTGATGTAATGCTTGTTTGACATAAGCAAAATTATTTAAAAGAATCAAAAGAATTTTTAACTGTCCATCTGTGTGCCCAGTTCATACTTCTACCAGATGTCAGTTAGCTTTCAGCCTTAATGGCTGTTTTCCTCCGCACTGCTTCAGTAAAATACAAATATTTCCCTCATTGTAATCCGTTCCTGAGCAAGAACAAAACATCCGCAGCTTAAACAAAAGAGGGGACAAAAGACACTGGAATGGTCATGCAAAAGCCCAAACATACGAGGACAGCTCTCTCTCCGGGGACAAGAGCATGTTGACGGCAGGCCCGAAGGTCAGCCAGTTTGCTCGTGCAACCAAACGTGGAACATCTGCAAGTCCACCGCTCACTCCAGCGTGATGACAGACAACTGGAGCAGAGGATCGTGGGAGTTTTCCTGAAGCCAAGCCAACCAGGCGCCCTCAATTATCAGCAGCCGAGGAGGAAGAACGGCATTGTTGCACTGGTTCATGACAGGAAGTGCAGCATTTCCTAGCCAGCTTCCCCAGTAATCATGGCAGCAGTCATATTGGTTGTGTTTGGAGGATCAAAAGTGGCCAGGTAACAGCACCACAGGGTGGGGGAGGCACATATCTGAAAACCTCAGCCCAAGGTGCAGGTAGAAAAATCCATGCGGCGTACAGCAGTCTTGTGTTGATGCAAATACCACAAAGACAAATGGCTTACCTTGGAAGGTGACGGAAGTCTCCGGAATAATCCTCATACTTGTAACTAACAACGTGCCAATCAGAATTGTAGGTTCTGATGCACTGTGGGAGGAAAACAAGAGGGAATGAGAAAAGTTTTCATCTAAACCCCACCTAACACACACACACACACACACACACACACACACACACACACACACTTGAATTAATAAAATTTAACTGAAAATATGGCTATAAGGAACAGGTTCCTGGAAACTGGCTCATAATGCAAAATCTTAAGTCTGAGATATAATTAGAGCACAAACGGCCCTTGTTGCTCATGAATGCAAGAAAGTCGGCCTCATATTTGGCTGTAACTAGGGTATTAAATAATTTCACTCATATACATGGAAACTCATAAACCAAAGACTCATATCTCAAGGGACACCTATACATATTTTGACAGGCACAAACCAGTCAGGTTCCATGTAAGTCAGGAAAATACACACTTTAGCAGCCCTCCCTCTCATGCACTCTTCAGGAAATGAGGTTCAGCTGTCAGTCTTGTTTTAAATGAGTCGTAGATCAGTAAAGGTTGGAAGGATTGAGAAACCCAGGCTTTCAGCAGTTCCCTGTAATCCCTTCCATTCCTTCAATCTGCCTTCCAACCCAAATGATGGAGTGGGCAGGAAGAGGAAGAGGAATCAAAGTGAGCACTTGTCTTCAGCTGAATCCAGGCAGAAGGGCCTCGAGGACTGGTTTTAATGAGCCTCACGTTGGAGCATCCATCAACTCATTTGAGAAGATACTGGCTTTTACATTTTCAGCTGTGAAAACCATTAAAATTCCGGAGCAGAATCTTGTTCAGTGTAACAGTAAATGTGAGCATTAAAATTAACATGTATGCTGGCTTTCCATGTTTATGCTGTACTGTTAACATCATCCTGATAAACATTTCACACCGTTTCCATGTACCTGTTCCCAATTTCCAACATCTTTATGATGCATGCACGTACACACGCACGCACACACCCCTTACTAAAAGTAGTATAAGAGATAATATGTGATGTACATAGATATTCAATCTAAATATGGCAACATGCAGAAAGTTGCTCCGTCATTAAAAGCCCATTACAAACTTAACTGGTATTATAACAATTTCATACACCAAGTTATTTTCCAAAAAATAATTCAAATTAACATGATAAATGATGGTAAGTATAAGTACTTGTATGTGGCAAAGCACTTTTTAATAGTTTGAGAAATCAGTGCAGAGCTGCTCATTATTTAATCCTGCAACTGGGCCACAAAAAACCTGCACAGCCATGTATCAGCAAGTCAAGAATATGATTTGCAAATGATGAATAGGGCAATGCCCTTATCCCCGCAGATTGTAAATGAGGTTTAAAATAAAGTGTCCCAAATCTGTAGTACATCGCAATGAACGAACAGTCACAGGAAGTAGGGAACAGTTATAGTTTGTTCACAAATGTTTAGCTTGGGCAGCCAGGCTGGTCTTTCAAAAGGAATGTTAGACACAAGACAAAGGGGCATTCAGACCTCAAATAGCACTCAGATGGGGAAGAGATGTGTTGTGCACTCATATTTACCCTTCGCCCCTTGCTAACTGTGCTACACTAACCTTCACTGCAGTGAGTACGAGCAATTTTTGCCATTCGTTCTTTAAGTCTGGTAGCTGCTCATTGCAATGAAAACAGATTTTCATATGGAATGTAATGGGCAAGAAAATGGGGATTGTAGGGTGTGATCAGCAATCTGGTCAGCAGTTCTTAAAAAAGAAGGAAAACAAGAGGGGAGATATGCTGAGTGGATGCATGCAGCTGCTGTTGTTCATGTCATTCTGTACTTGACTGTGGGGAGTATCACCTTTCCGCTCCAGTTACGTCACAGGGAGAAAGTGAAAGTGGAATATGTGGGTGATGGGTTACACATGTCTACAAATTAAATTAATGTCTACAGATTGCATATGAATGAATTCCAAGGGTTCTACAGAAAAGGTCAAAACAGCTAGTGTGACAATTACTGAGCCAACTGTATCTGCTGGCAAAAGTGAGATCTATTTTAAACTAATAGGTTACATTAAAATTAATGCTAGGAAAAAATGGTGGGACTTCAGCAGAAAAAGACACACCCTAAATTAGTTGTCAGCCAGACCCTGTCATCCTTCTGCTACATGGGGTCTGACATTTCAATCCTGGAGATGCACGAGAAGTAATAAATCTGAGCTCTTCCGATGCTCACGCTGTCAGCTATCTGCTCTGTACAAAATGCCTGCTGCTAATGGCTTTGTGATTATGGTGCTGCAGACATTATGCTATTGTCTGTGGGCGGACGCCACGGTCTGCTTCAAAGGCCAACCAGCCAAGCTGTCAGAAATGATGTGAACACCAAGCTTGCTGGTTCTGACTATAATTTAACTAGAAACCAAGAGACCATAGCCTAGGTGGGTTTCCAATTTGGCATACAGGACAGAGATTCAAGACCATGGATCTAAGAGCCACATCGATGGGGTCCTCTAAGTAAAATGGAAATACCCATTAACCTGAACAGCACTCACTTGCAGCCTCTGATTGCTTAAATTGAATTTCCCTAATGCACTTTGTTACATTACACCTGAAACTGAACACTGGTCTTGCTGGTTATGCACATAAATCATACAAAATACTTCTGTTTTCTTTGCAACGGAACCCATAGTGACATTTTATGAAACCAAGGTCTATACTGGTCCTCTGATGCTGGTCTGTTGCACAATTACAGCCTTACCTCTTGGACAAAAAGACTCTGAGCCTCTTTCTCTGCATTTTCAGGTACCGAAGAGTACAGAGTCCTCCCTTGGCGTCTAAGGATGGAGATCTGTGGAATACATAGGGGGGAGGAAAAAAAAAAAAAAAAAAAAAAAAAAAAAAATCAGCACAACTATTTATCCCTTCAGTCAATGTTAGCGTTGTTTGTAACCACAAGGCAGAGGTGGATGTTTCTTTGGGTTAAATGTTAAAATCCTATGAATGCAAAAAAGTAAAAAAAAAATTGCATGAGGTAGAAGTGCCAAACATGAATGCTACATTGCAAAAACTGAAAATGTAATTTGTGTGTATAATGTAATGAACTCAAGAGAGAAACCAAGAAAGCCTCCAAATACGCACTCAGTGTGTTGTATCACAAATGATTATGAAACTCTACAGGCGCTGTGCAGCAGGTGTAGAAGGCAGGGACATTCCAATTTTCTCACATGGTCAAGATTTCAACTCCCACCCTTCAAAGGATTGTTCAGCTGGTCAATATTTCTTCAGAGGCTCTTCAAAATATTATTTTGTCCCTTCAAGCACATGAACACCTCCCTAGGGACTTCAAGAAGTCCACAGAGTAAGAGGGTGCGGTTCATCTCAGAGGGAACGAATCCAGTTGATCGGCACTGAGGAACTTAGGTTCTTTAATAAGAAATTTAGGCACTCCTGAACACAGATGGCAACTGTCATGTATTGCTGTCTAGCAAGCAACAAGGTTCTCTCTGCAGTGTTGTGGATCAACTCCACTGCATCAATCTGAGGTCCCTGGTGACATAAAGCATGCAAAGAACTGTGGCTAATTTTGGAAACCTTTGGAAATGTGCAGTTACTAGTAAAGATTAAATCTGATGTCTCCACCCACCAAGATGAATCTGAGCCAGATACAGAGCCCCAGGGGATTCTGGATAAACGAATGCTCATCCCAAGCAAACAGCTTCACTTAGACAAGGCCACCCTCTGTTCAGCACCTTCCCTTATGGGTGGATGACTACTTATTCTGTTTGTTATTTTTGCCTTGCTATTTGAGGAAGAGGAATAAAACAAACCCGAAAGAAGAGTGACACACCAGTATTAGCCCCAAAGAGTTTACTAGCCAGTATTTCATATTTCCACATCAAACACAGAAGCAAATTACTCAGTACACAGTGCTTTCCTCATAACAACTGCTATATAAATATTGTGTCTTTCCAGAGTGACATTAGTCTCACTGGATAACATTGCTTTCTGGAATGGAATGCAGCAATTCACCCACCACAGCCTTGGTGACTAAGGGAAATGTCACCTTAATCTGCTTGTTCTTAACATGGCAACTCCGCGGTTTACCTCTGGGGACACAGAAATTTTTTAAAAAACTGAATAAAAAGACTGACTTCTCTGGGTAAAAACAAGCTGTGGCAACACTGATCATACATTTTCAACTGTTAAAAGAAGACAGGCCCAGAAGTTTTTCAGAAGCTGAATTCATAAGAATCAAAATGCTGTATTGTTTATTATATTTATACTTTTTTGCTCACTGGGCACTTCTGCACCTTGAAGGACGACTAATGCAATACAGTAATAGAGTCCACTTAAGTGGATACTAGATAAGTGGATAATTCACTTACATGAATATGGTCACCATAGTCCCATTTTCATAGCATTCATTTCAAAAGGGAGAGATGTTCGATTAAGTGAATACATGGTAAGTGGATTACTTGTGTCCTGTAACCCATGCTCCTCTGTCCGTGACACTGGTTTAAGTAGATATTCAAATATAACTTTGTAATCGATGGCAGAATTACGACAGAAAACGACGTTTGAAATGTGTGGTTGTGGCAGAGTCTGGTTTGATGTCAAGGATCAACAGCACTTCAGAGGATGGGGTTGACGGTGATCCCACAAACTATCCTTCCCTTTTGCTTGCAGCCTCGCTAAAGACAGCGGACGCCCCATGTCATTTTATCAAGGCCAGCGGCCGCACCAACATTTTTATGAATTTCAAGACAAGACAATCGAACTTGGACATACAAATGCTACGCAGCACTGGATAACCAACTAATCTGTGAATAAATAGGGAACTCTAAACACACCTGAGGATTCAAGTATATGTACATAACTGTCTAAATATGAGGGAATACTCCACATATCTGGATAGTGTAAGACTGGGATCATGACATCCTCTGACTGTACTTTGATTAGTACTCTAGATGCTTTCTTGATTAAACAGCATTATTAAAAGTCATTAATACAATATATTGCATAAATGGAGCCTGAGAACTGTGTATGTGCATGTGTATAATACAAAGGATTACATATACATACCTTTAATCACAGTGAATAAACAAACATTTCTAACATTTGTTTTGAAATTTTTTTTTACATTTTTTTAAAAAATATAACAAATTATTATGATAAATTACTCAAATGGTGAAAATAAAAGGGTGCTACAACAACAAAACTGCAAAAAGTATTATTGTATTATGAACAAGGTTGAAGAGAAGCCAAGCAGCATTGTGAGTACTTTCATAGAAGCCATTTCTCTTCACCCACAATGTGAACAGCTTTGCCCTGTGATGTTAGGGTTGGAGTCAAGGTAACCTGTAGACCTAAAGTTCAGGTACTGGTTTTTACATTTTTGCACACTGCACATGGACCCAACTGACACCATAGGGCAAACACTCAACTGCATACAGCAAGGCAGTAGATCATTTGGATGGCTATCGCATACTGGTTAACCTCTTGCTCTGCTGTGATATGCATCAGCATGAGGTTTATAGAGAGTTGGAGGCACAGGCTTCCATCTTCATGGGCTGGATTTCCTCCAGCATGAAAACAATCTACATCACCATTTCACGAACAGAACTACGCAGAGCACTAAAGGAGGCCGGATGGGTGTGTGGGTGTATGTGTATGACTGCATGTTGCTGTGTGTTAAGAGGTCTCCAATTTATTGTCCACCAGTGGAACACAGCTGCATGAAGGCAGCGCTCCATTGACTTCCTTCCATCTCTACGCTGTTATAACATTTGTAATGAATTACAATGCACTGTTGAAAATTACTGTATAAAATGCTGAGGCTAGGGGTGCAGAGAGGTGTTTTGTGAATGAGGTAGGAATGAGGTCCAAGTGGTCCATCTGTGCCATAGCCTTCAGTAACACACTTAACCTGAACTACCCAGCTGTGGGAATAAATTTATCCCCCTGTGGAAATGGGTAATTCATACAAGTTGTCCTGAATGGAGAACTTAATTAAATAAAGTAACTGGCATGGATAAAAATACAACATAAACAGTACTGTAGAGAATGACAGTGTGGTTCGGTAGCACTGCAGTTTAAACGGCTCAATAAATTGCTCACTGAAATTAAGAACGTATAAATGAAATACTACAAAAGTAGATATCATAAAAACTATTTGTTACCTGGTGCTGCTTGGGTGAAAAAGATGTAGCAATGGAAAGTTAAAAAATTGATATTATATTTTATAAACAGCAAACCCTTTGAGGAAAAAAAAATCCATCAGTTTCTTTACTTACACTCTGCATGGGATTTCACTACTTCCAGTTTTGTTAGAAACAGAATTTAAACATTTTAAATAGTAAGTAGCCTTTTTGGAGATTAATGAACTGGATTATGCAAAAAGCCTCACTTAGGATGAGAAGTACCAAGTGTGCAGATGGCTCCAAGTGTGAGGGCAAAATCACTTTTTATAACTGTGAAAAAAACACATTTTAAGGCTACATTATTTTCAATTCACAGTTACCCTTACAAAAGGAGCAAGAAAACCACAATACAACAACTTTCTTAATTCAAAAAGGCTGTAGCACTGAAGCAGGAATTTCAAACAGTAACTGCAACAAATTTTGGGACTTTGAAAAAAAATGCAAACACTGTTTCTTATATAAATTGCTCATCTGGCTTATTTCTTAAACCTGCTTCACCGTTACCCAGCTCTTGCTGTAGTAAGCAAATAGGCCCGACCACAAACAGAAGAACTGGAAAACAACTTTTTTGTTGAAACAGATGGACACGATGAAAGTGCAGCTGTCACAGGAAATGTGGGGCAGTAAAATAAGCATTCTCTTTTGTTCAATACAAGCTTCCTCATCAAAATGCAAGAGTAATTTACAATCACACTGACATTCCCTTTTGCTTATTTAGCTGATGCTTTTCTTCAAAGTGATTCACACTGTTGAAGTACATAATATTTTACCCCTTCATACAGTTGGGTAACTTTTACTGGAGAAAGTAATGGTAACAGCCTTTCTCAAGGATACAGCATCAGAGCGGGGATTTGAACCCAACAACTTCCAACTGCAACGAAACAGATCTGACCACTTTGCTACCTGCTGCCTCAAAATTGAGGACAAACTTGTAAATCAAGCATGCACCCAAACATATAAATTCCTCTGCACTTCCCATTTGAATCCCTACAGACCTTAGATCTGAACCTGACACCTCTGAGTGCAAAGCAGAAGCTCTAACCTATACACCACCAGTTGCCTAAACACTGTGAAGAGATATTAGGTATATATAGACATATTATTCAATTAATAGTCACATCATTAAATTATTTTCAAATTATTTCAGCACTGAAACAATAGGACATCAGGTGATGTGGTGGTTACAGCCACCACCTTACATTCAAAACACCCAGGTTTTAATCCCACCTTCTATTGTAGTATCTTTCAATAAGGTACAGTAAAAATTTAAACAGCTCTATAAATGAATAAATAATTTAAAGTATCATGACATGTAAGTTCCTCTGAGGCTTCACAGTGATTTCCAGCCATTAAAAGGCAGACTTGCAACTTGAAGGATATGTTTTTGAGGCCCAGGAAAGGTCTTGCTGTATTGAGCAAGGTACATAACCTGAACTGTTTCAGAAACCTACAGTATTGACCAACTAAACTGCTGTAAGCACAATCAGCTATCCAACTCAACCATGTAACAATACTAAACAAAGTGATTTTGACACCCCTCTTCTAGGAAAATCATTTTATCATGAAACCACTTCCAGAGATGCCATTTCCTGTATGCTCATGTGCCCCAGTGAAGAGCAATGTATTACAGTTCTCTGCATTTGGTGATCAGAACCAGATGAGAACAAAATAAACTCTTCTGCTTGTCCTTCTGAAACAGTCAAACCTGTGATCCTACAAAATGGATTCAATAACAGCCCCCAGGGTAGGGATTGCAATTGCAATGAGAGAAATGTCATGGTGGTTCCAGTGCTGAGGCAAAGAGCCCTGCATGCAAGTGAGAAATGGTCCACATGGGGAACATCTTTTTTAGTGGCCTTGGGAGAGAGCTTGGGGACCACCCCCAATGGATCCCTATAAAAGGATGCAGAGATTTGCGGGGGGATCATTGTAGATGCCAAGCACCAGTCAGCTGGCGTGTGCCTTTCTAAGCTTTGGGGTGGATCTGCCACATCTCAGGCAGATCATGAGAAAGCCATGAGACTTCTCATAGAATTGGAATCAGAGGTCCTATACCTCAGCAAGAAAAAGAGAGTACAGGAGCGTGAACCATCAGAAAAGAGCTGGAGACAGATGTGAACCCCATGTTTTTTGGAATCTTTCCATAACTTCTAAGAATGTCCTTCTCGTTGCCATTTAGAAAATGTAAATGTGCGCACACATATCCTTGCAAAGGCACCTCTACTGTCATTTACCAAACACTGCACTGCCTGGTTGTCTAGACAACTGCCCACAGACTTTTCTTTCTTTAACCAGGATCCTCACACCTAGATGACACTGAGATAGCAATTTGCTTCCTCACTCATATCACACAGCCATAATAAATCGGTGACAAACTCACATGGTTTAAAAATATACTCAGCGTTTTGCTGGTCCCAAAGGCAGTAAAAGGGAAAACCCGGAGGAGGGGTAGCTTTTTTCAGCAAAGCCTTTTGAACCTGAGACCCTTCATAGTGGGGGTGCTACATAAGACCTATCAAGAAATGTTAAGCATTGGTGGAATACGGTTAAGGTACCAAACCGAGGCAAAAAGCCGACACAAAACCATGAGCCATTATGTAAACTAGCAGATGCGCAGAAGCACAGTGAATAAACACTACAATTTCAAAATTTGCTGACAAAGGGTTTTAGAGTAACGTAAAAGATCACCAAGCCAAGTTCCAGTACTCCACTGGTGTCCCTTTTGTCCCACTATAGGGGAAATTATCTGTTTCAGTCACAGGTGTGACACATGGGACAGGGGAGATCCTCTTTTTCAAATGTTCTCCTTTATTCCTTGACTTTTGTCCAGCATGGTTTCCTCTACATGTTTCAGCTTAACCAGTAACTCTAAATTGCCCACAAAGTATACAGGCGTTATTGATCTGAACTGTCCCTATCAAGGGTGCACCCTTCATTCGCTTTACTCCTGTGTTTGGCTCAAGGCCACCATGACCCTCCACCAGACAAGCAGTTATTGATAATAGATGGATTAATGACTGACTGAATAAAATAATGCTACGAAACAGAAACTGTACCACTGGATCACATGAGCTTCAGAATTTTCTCATCTAGGCAATGTTAATAAAAAAAGATTTTTTAAATGTTTTCTCCAATCAGCCTTTTAACAGTGTTACCCTTATCTACTCTTTTCACTTTGTTGGACCATGTAATATGAGTGTAAATTTGTGTGCCCAGATACCAAGTCTATAGTTACCATGGTGGAGTCAAAACACAATACCATTTGTCCACTGGGTCAGTCACCAACGGAGCAAGATAAACAGAACCAAGTTCAAATAGTAGATTAGATCACAAATGGCAACCAACAAGTTTCATAGCATTATCCATCTTGGTTAAGTAAATTAGGAAGATTATACCGCACTGCTGTATTACTGTATATTCAGCTACCCACAGTACCCATCATTGCTAAGAAAGCACTATGCTTATACCGTACATAACACACTCCCCTTTGAAACAAGTTAGGTCTTGTAGAACAGTTAAAGTAGTTTTAATACTTTATGCAATATTCAGACAGCTGCCAGTACAGTGCCTTGTGTCTTCTGTGCCATTTTCTTTTGCACAGCTGTCAGAACACAACTAGACAGGTAACAGGCAGCTGGGTGGACCCTGGACTACTGTTAATGGTCTCCATAGCAATAACAAGCTAAATCACACTGCCTTGGAGTACGGGAGCAGTGCAGACAGGCATTCTGTGTTACCTCTGGAGCCTTGAATCGGGAACGTTCAAATCACCTGGCAGTGTATATCCAACCACATTGCCAGCCACCTCACCACCGGAGAACATGCAGCTTACCTGGAAGTCCTCTAGAGGAAATTGCAACATGTCCCGCAAGACGTCACTGAGGATCTGGGTCTTCCTCTGGAGTAGGACATTCTCGTAGTCCAGTGGCTCCACAATCTTCGGCTTTACCTTAAGAATGGAAATACAATTTATATTTTTTTATAAAGTCTCACAAATGACAAACTGCACCAGCCCTGTTTGCTTCTATCTCCCAAATGTGGTGAAAGAAAATCATTTCTTATGCTATAACTAGTAAGAAGGACCAGGTGGTTGTCCAAGTTTGTCAATGTCTTAGTGGCAGGCATACCCAACTCCGTTGTTTACAAGTATATGGACCCATTTTCTAAAAAAATAAACCCAGATGCCATCCACTCATGGAAAGACAAGGCTTTCCTCAAATGTAAACCTGTATGAGCAATTTTGGTCACATTCTGTCAATTCCCCATGCTACACTGCACAAAAAGACCTTTCACTCATTTTAGCATCATAAATGCCATAAACATTGACATACACAGCCAGATAAATACACAACATAGGCAGTAAAGTAGAAATTTGGCTGCAATGTAAACATACCCAAGCTCTGCATAAAGCCCAAGGATCCAAGAACCATTGCAGGAAAGTTCTAGTAAATGCCAGCATTGGTTGGTTCTAGTGAATGTCCTGGTGAAGCCCAGTTCCAGAGACTGGATGAGCCACCCTGTGCTGTTGGCTTCTCAGACAGAGGAGCTGTGCAAGTTGTTGACAACAGGACTTCAGTGGAAGGGCCATAGTTCCCAAAACATGGAGGAATTACGTATAACGGCGGGACAGCCATGAGATCATCCACCATTGACAGAATCAACCAGGGCTTCTTTGTCCAAACCAAGACAAAATATACTGTCCACATAGGCAGTGGAGTCAGCAGGACAGTTTCTGGGGCTATTCGATTGAACAGACCAACTCAGATTCACAATCCAACAGTATAAAACCTACAAGAAGATCCTCACCTGGTGAGGCAGAGCATGTCATATGAGAAGAGATGTGGGCCACTGAGGGACAAGGAGGCAGTATCAGCACAATACAGCCTACTGCATATTCTACAATTTGAAGACTACCATCAATGAGCATGTGCAGTTTCCTGTCTGTCCCGTCCTACTCCTGTCAGACACAGCCACTCTGTACATCACAATGACTGCCTTCCTCACAATGGACAAAGACAAACTGTACTCGTGTGTAAAATGCATTATCACATTTCCTGTGGGAGCTGGCACCCAAGCGGCAGGCCATCACTCATGCATATGCAGTGCTCTACAAAGGGAACTGAAAGTATGGCATGACATTACAATACCAGACTAAAAGAGTGTCTTTGTGGCGCTTAGGACCTTGTACAAAGAGCTTGTGACCAAGACTTTCAGTTACTGTCCACAGATCCGATCTGCACACTTGGTGATAACGGAACCTGGTTCACAGGAGAGCATAGCATGAGTAACAGCACATTTAGGAGCATACTGTAGAAAACAAAATTTTAAAAAATCATAAAGATGTCACTGAGCTTGGAGTCACTTCAGGATAAATCAGTCAACTCATAGCCAACACCAGCCCTGTTTTTCCTAAACTAGATAAGACAACATTCTTGTTGTGGAAAATTGCAACAAATGGTACAGCGATATCGCTGCTCTCCAGCTTGGTCATGTGTGTGTACATGTTTTTGGTCCCTGAACGGAAGGCCAGGTCTGGGGCCTAGGGGTCAGAGCCAGAGATGCAGTGTCCACGAGCTACCACATCTGGGCTTTATCTGGAATTGAAGCCGTGTATGTGTGTGTGGGTGTGTATGTGGACGTGCTGATGATACCACTCAAGTGGGTGACTCAAACATAACTATCCTTCATATTATTGTTATTATTATCATTGATCATAGTAATAAAAAAGGAGGACAAAAAAGTAAGATAAAAGAAATGTTTTACTAATTCCTTAGTGATTTATTAAGCAAGTGTCTTTTTACAAACCCAACTACATGCAATTCCACGCAACTTTTGTTTTTTAGTAACCAAAGATAAACTTAGCCTAACCTGCCAGTACAATGGTACAATAGGAAATCCCCTCTTGGGATTTTAAACCACAGATATTTAGTTAGTAACCTAATTTTGTAACCACTACTCCACCCGCTTCCCAAAGGAATACATTGCATCTGATATTACAGAATCAGTGGCAATAGTAAATGACATTTATGGTGACAAAGTAAAACTGGCCCAAAAATGCAACTGGAGCAGATCAGTGGACAGAACATCATGGGACATTTGTTACCCCATCCATTTTAGATGAGATGTTCACTGAACTTCACAACTTGACACCACACTACAACCACTTGGTCAACTTTTCTCTGTTCCTAAGCTACAAGGGCACCGCTACTGCGCTGCCATGAGGCCAGATTCACGCTGAGAGGCTTAGAAGGTAATCGGGAGCTTCCTACAGCCTCCACAGCTAGGCATCAGTGAGGAAGCAATAAATAACGGTAAGATGCCACTCCACTGAGGAGAGAGACACCTCTGCTCCCCAGTTACCAAGTCATTCACCATGGAAAGAGGCGGACACACTATGCGGACCAACTTCATGGGCTCAGTGTCCTCAAGGTAAGTTCTGGGGGTCAAGCGCAGTGACACACAACACAAAAAGGCAACCTGACTCCAGAATGTGTTTTACACAAGTACCTGCACCTTGTTGTCATTTATAAATTAGTGCTTACATTTGTATTTGCATTTATTCATTTAAAAAGTTCTTTCTCCAAAGTGACATACAACTCGACATAAACTAAAATGTATTTCATCAACAGATGAAGTCACAGACCCAAACATCTGACTGATGGCACAAAACACACAAGTAGGTGCCTGCAGAGTTGATAAGGGTTATAAAGGTGAGTGCACCAGATGATTTAATACATGTTTATGGTGCAGTTAGGAGATCAGGAGCAAAGTGAACATAATGTATGCCTCAGGAACAGTTTATGTTCTTGCCTTCTGATACCTGCTGAGCAATATAGCCCAAATCTCTCACAAGAACTGACCAGGGTGCAGGACAGCAGCTGGTGTGCAAACCATGAGGAAACCTCCTCCATGTACTACACCTTCAATAAACAAAGGAAGAATCAGCTTTATTTCACAAGCTTACAGAAACCCCACAGTGACACCAGTGGGTGTGTGTTCACCAGGGCAGAGTGTGAGCTCGCAGAAAGCTAAGACCAGAGCCATTACAATGAACATCATCGCCATTTATTTATAGTGTTTGACCATTGAAACCATTGGTTTTATACTTTCTTCCACTTTCTAGACTCTGAGCAGCACTGCAACTGTAATTTCTCACTTTAATTTTCTCCTTTGTAATAAATGGACAGGCCAGTTTCATCCTGGTTTGTGGACATTAATTTCATTAAGAACATCAACTTTCTCACTGACACTCACCTTACTATAGCATCTCCCTGTCCTGTGTGTCAGATAGTAAAGCAGATGTCAAAAAGATGTATCTCCTGCTACTATGAGTGACTTTTGAACTTCACATAAAGGGATTTACAGTAGCTCCAAGGTGCAATTAACCTTCCAGGATGAAATACTACACCCAGGTTCTTCCAACAGCGCTGCTAAACTCCATGGCTGCAAACAATGCTGCCTTTTAAAAATGGAACCTGTTGAACTGCACAGAAACATTGTAGTCCAATAAAAGACAGACTGAATCTGTAACTAGGTGGGTGTGGGAAGGCAAGAAACAGTGAAACCAATAAACACACACACACACACACACACACACACACACACACACACACAACTTGTTTAATGGCTATTTTGGTACATAAGTACACAAACACTGTGTGCTCCAAAACACTTCAGTTCCCCATAATTTAAAATCATTTTTGATATCTAGAACCATCTACATTTCCAAAAAAAAAAAAAAAAAACCCACTTCATTGAATTCAGAATCAGTGAATGCAACTATACTGTCCCTTTGCATGGACCATGAGGTGTGGACTGGCACCACTTCCCCTGAGAGCCAGGACTTACCAGCACCTGTGTTGTAGGTTCCTCTGGCTCAGAGAGGTGTGTACTGCGGTACTGCTGAGGAGACTCAATCACCAGGTCCTTCCTGGCACCCCTGGCAGCCCTGCCCTGCATGGTGAAAAGTCCACGTCGGGTCCAAGTAGTGCAGATGGCCCGCCCCTGCTGCGGCCGGCATGTCCCACGGGGAGACCCCGATCTGCTGCGATGCCCCGACAGCAACACTGAAAGCTTGGCTCCTCTGAGCCTCTCTCCTCAGCCCAGCTGGTTGCTTTCTTACTGCCGGCTGCTGATCGCTGGCATACAGGGAGACGGTCCCTCCCTTGTTCAGCAGCTTGTCTGGAGGAAGGGGGCGGGAGCTTTGCATGGACAGGCCCACACAATCTCTCATACAAAAGAACAGCTAAAGCTGTCACCTGACACCTCTCCATCCACCTGCCAGTTAATGACAAGGTGCTCAGACAGCAGAGAGAAGAGGATGAACCCCAGTGCTACTGTGGTCCACAGGGGCTCAGAGTGCTGCCTGCTGGCTGGAGACTGGGTGGTGCTCGCACACACCACACCCCTGACAGAGAGTGACTAAGTGAGCTTTTGAATGGCAGAGTAACATCGTGAGTTACTGAGTTTGCAAGTAACTAAATGACTGAGGGACATCCAGAATAACCAAATAACTCTGACAAATGAGTGAATGGAGCGAGCTGCTGAATGACTGCATAAATGACTGAGTGAACACCTGAGCCAGTGACTGAATGACTCCATGAGCCACTGAATAACAGAGTAACATGTTGAGTAGCTGAGTGAGCAATTGGGTTGAGCAATTGGATTGACTCACTAAATGATTGAATGAACAATTGAGTGACCGTAAACTAGTATTAGACCATGATATATTATTAGAGTAAGATATATTATGAGAGTGATCAAGTGACAATTAAGACAGGTGGATAGGATATGATATGATAGGATAGGTGTTTTATTAACCATTGCAGATAAATAAGAGCAACTAACAATGTAACATGGTAAGTGAATGAATGAGTGAATGAACCACTGAACATTAGAGTAAGAAGTCACTGAGTAAGTGAATGAGTGAGTGAGTGAGCAGATAGGATAGGCACTTTATTAACCCCTGCATGGAAATAGAAGCATCTGAATGAGTAATTTGAGTGAATGAATGAAATGATGAATATCAGAAACACAGTGAGCGAGTGACTAAATGAGACCGTAATCTAGAGTGACTGAGTGTACACAGTAATATTGAAGCACAGGCCCTGGTAACAGTCATTAGAGCTCAGTTGCTGGTGTGAGAGACCTCAGTGTAACTTCTGAGGAGGTGCCAACTGCCCAACCCCATCTTTACAGTGAGATTAGGAGGCATTTCAGGATAGAGATGGTGTGCACCCCCATTGAGGTAGCTGCAAGCAATGGAAATCCGAAATGCTTTCGGAACTTCAGCAGAGGTGCTTTGGGTTTATCCTGCAGCAGATGAGGTAAAGAAGTTCACCGTTTGAGGTGCGAAAAACAGAGCCAATTGAGGTCAAAGACCACTGCAGCGACCCATTGAGGGATGGAAGAACTTTCATTTCTGCTCACAAACCATCAATGTTCATCATCAGCATAATTTATAAATGAACCCTTTAGCAAATAATTTGAGCCAATCCAACGCAGCCTGATAAAATTAAGGAAAATGCTCATTGCTTTGGGTTTACGCCCATGTTTAAAGTCACAGTACAAATAGGGAGCCATCCTCTTGTGCATTCACAAAGACACAAACGCCAAAGCCAAATAATCCAAAAAATATTAAAAAGCTAAGCACACCACGCAACCAAACTCTGCTGACTGTACGCACAAAGAGCAGGCAGAAACAAACTGCTGCGATCAGCACGCCTTCTTTATGCCAACAGGATACCAGCTCTGCCAAGTCAAACTTCACAGATTCTGCCTTTGTAGTGAGAGCTTCAGAGATGCCTTCACAAACACTGACCCCCATAAACGGAGCCCTGAAACAGACACAGTCTTTCATTCTTTTTTTTATATATGCAATTTGATAGTGAGCAGACGACCATCGTTGGCTCTCTTCTGGAGATGGGTTTGAAGTGGATCTTTACAGGGTTACGGCTGGCCTGTGGTCCGATGAACACTCGGCATCTGTGTTCCTCAGGAACAGGGATGTACATGATAACGGGACACAGCAGGGGCCACTCGGCATGTGCGGCAGGGAACCTTTACATGTACTCGGCCTTATCTGACCTGCCGAGGACCCCGGTGACCTCTCAAGGGGTCAACCGCAGCTAACTGGCCCTTTGTCTAAACCTATGTTTAGCACAGGGAATACGTCAAAAGTAAAGGCCACACAACAGAGATAAAAGGCAGATCCTTTAAATCTTTATCGAAAGGGAAAATACTAGAAGTCACAATTTGATTCTTCAAAATCCTTCATACTGAAAGTGATTCTGAGACAAAGCTTACAAACAAAACACAAAGGCAAGAAGTTTACCATTTTAAACATTGATTCACAAATGCTGTGACTGCACTGTAAAGGAATTTTCACAACATTAAACGTATCAGCTGACAGATATAAATAAACAGTTGGGTTATAAACTGTGAACAATTGCTATTTGTTTCAGTTTGGGACAAGTGGAGTATTTTTAGAATTGCTGTGAAAAATGTGCACTTATTATTAATGGGACAATAAATGAAGGGGAAAAACAGAATTCTGTGACAAACAGTTAAGACCATTTAAAGTTCAATAAGAAAACAAACTATGTTGTTCCCTAGCATGGTGCCTTTGTTAATTATGCAGTCAGGTGTTGTGTTTTCATTTAGAAACATTGCTTACTTGTGTAGGAGACATCTTTATCCAAACATATTTACTTTGCTCAGTAATATTAGTAAATGTACCAAGTGACCTAACCCTAACCCTAAACTCTGTATAATCCTAACCCTGAACAGAGAGCTGCTCTTATACCAACTCTACCAAATGGAGACACAATTGCCTTTATTCTGTGGACCAGGCCTACTGCATTTTCTACACTGACATGTCAGTAACGCCTTCCTACGAACTCCTTCCTCTTATTCCTTTAGGTCAAAAATACAAAGTTGTTCAGCAGGTTGTTTTCATGTGGTTGGGGAGTTAAACAATGGCTTTCTTCAAGGCTGCTTTCCCCACAGTTACTTTCAGCCACTTGCTGACAGTGCTTCTGGAAAAGTCCCGTTTGCATGTAAAGACATCATTTCACACTAGAAATGGAGACCAAGAGAGAGAGCTACCCTGACCAAGCAGTTTCATAAAATCTTAAGTCCAAAGGACATTACAATCCTAACAATACTTGCTTGTCAAAAAGAATAACACCAACCCAACTTTCACCACGGCCACACAAATGTAAAGTTTAATAGACACTGTTTGATGATACTGCCTGGCATTTTTCGATAATTTTGATCCAGGTTGGCCTTGCCTCACACTGTTGTGTTACACTTCTCCACAGTTACTTTTATTCTGGACAGATGGTGCTTGGTAGGTGCTTCTCTGTAGATGGTGGTGGTACAGAAGTGTTAAAGTATCTGACAGTGCTGTGACTGCACTATTCTGAGTTTGAGTCACGGTGGCTTTGTAATCCACCCATAGGATTCTCATTTTGTTCCTCTGCCAAACCTCCTCCCATGACCCCATCCCCAACCCAAAATATCCCATATTCAAGGTTCAGTTTGCCAGACACAGCACAAATCTCCTCTTCTCCCACCCTTCTCAGAATATATGACCTCAGCATCGCAAAGCCCCCACACTCCTCAGCTTCACACATGGTGACTGAAGCTGGGCAGACAAGTCTGTCTCGGAGGAGTCGGGTAGCAGGCAGTGCAACCGCAGTGTGATATTCTACGTGCAACTTGTGTGTGTGAATATTTACATTTGTGTGAGAAGGTAGGAAGGTAAGGCAAAAGGCCTGGACCGGTCTGCAATGTAGTATCTGTTTGTGCTCCACGGTTACTACAGACACCACCATCTCTAAATGGACTGAATCGGTCCAGACTAAGCTACATGATGAACGATACTGCGTGACTCCTTGTGACTCAGCACCCCTATTGTTCACAGGCTCTAAAACTAATAAATAGCACAGCAGCTGAAATAAAGAAACAATGCACTTCTAACACCCACAGGCAGGCCTGGAAAGGAGTTGAAAGTATAAACTATATTTTTTTCTGACATTCAGTTCTACATGTAGCCAACACCCATCAGGGAGGGAATACTGGTCGAGTGCATGCTTTCTTCTTCATTTTCATTAGTGAATTTGGTAAACACTGGAATGTCTGTGGAATTTCTGATGAGTCAGTCCAAAGGGATGCAATGTCCTTTAGAAGTTTGTGGTGACTGGGGGCAACTGACCAAAATGGCTGTGATGGAGTTGGAGGTGCAGCTGAGACCTAGCTATTAGAAACAACCTGGAGGTTCCATCCCTGAACAAAGCAGAAAAACAGGAAGGCAGCCAATATGATATCACTAATATAATATCAACATATTATCTGGTAAGTATCATAGTTTCAAAGATGTCTGAACTTCTGCTAATGCTATTCGATTTTACTTAACTTCCAATAAAATATCTGTGTAAAAATAAATATGTGGATTTGAATGTTAAGCAATGCCACAGTCATCCGTCTGATCCAGTCTGCTGTTGTCCAGTTGCCATAACAATTTGCCAGGTAGAGGAAAGACACCTAGCTGGTCAGTGTGTAAGGTTCACACCGAGCAACGGTTGCTTTCAAACTTTCCAACAGAAGTAAGAGGAAGACTAACAGAGAGGGAGGAATGAGAAGGGAGTGAGAGAGCTGGACAGAGGATCACAGTAAAACGAACTAATATCCTTCTTGGCAAGCAGATGTCTTGGCAATGCCTAGCGGCTCTGACGTGTGAAATTTAATAGTGAGGTAGTCATAGACCCATACTGCGTAAGAATCATTATTAAGTACATGTGTGTTATTCATGTTCGCCTAACACAAGGGCGTCTCCACAGAACTGGGGAGCAGCAAGGTTACCCTTCAGAACATGTTCCATAATTCCACTTGCGTGAAATAAACATTTAAAAAGTCTATGAAAATATTGCACAATACACTTACCATTTGAGGGAAAACCCACTAAATTAATTTTGGAATCCTGTGTCTGACATGGGGATGACCTTATCCTGGTTCCTATTAGAGACCATAAGAACTGTGGAAGGTTTAAGTTCTACTCAGCTATGGCCTGAACCAGTACTCTTCAGTAATAAAACACATACAGCATCAGTGAAAAGTTTGAATACACTTGCTTAAAACTATTTTCCTTCATAACGATCTTTGCCAGGGTTCTTCTCTTCACTTCTTCATGAGATAATGTCTTGAAACAAAATTGTTCAGAAACCACGTTGCTGAAGAAGAGAGCTTCCAGCTGGCCATAACCCTGGTGGAACGGCATGCTTCCGAAGTGTGTTATGACAGCCATGTTGGCTGAAATTGGCATGGATTTGATTTGTAAAGACCACAACACTACCTTCTCCAGGCTGGACAGGTGGCACAGGTCTGGAAAGAAGTACAGCTCATCACCTCTATGTCTTACAAGTATTTACATACGTATACTGGGCCCAAATGCTTCAAATTCAAACACATTGCTTCATACGATAGACTTCCAATTCTCAACAGTCCATTTTCTGTATTTTTAGCCCGTCAAGTCTGGCTAATGCTGGCTCAACATAACCAAAAATGCATTATAAGCAACAGAATAATTAAAAAAGATCCTAAACCACACTGACTCACAGCATGTAGACTACCTGTACAGAATGAAGACACCAGTGATGTTTAATGCACTGTAGGCATCTTTTCCACACCAGCAAAGCTTTTTCCTTCCAGCAAACAAGACTTCATCCCATCAAGAAATCGAGCTTCCTGGAGGAAGGAAGAGGGTGCGGCCACAGTGAGCTTGGGCTGAGGAAGAGCGGAGGGGTAGTGATCAGTAAACAAAGGTCTACCTATGACGTGCAGGAGGAGGGCTTCCTGACCTTTGCCCTTCTTGCGTGCTCCACCATGACGGATATTTAGCGGCATCCCCCAAACTCCCCTTGGGCTGCCGGCCCTTGATAATTTCGTCGCTATTGTTCCAGAAAGGCTGTTGGCTGAAGGACCAAGAGGAACCCTGCTGTTGATACCATTGACCCTGAACCACTCCGGCAAAATGATCAACTCGGTAAGAGCCAAAGGCTCTTATCACAGCCTAAACCGAATGGCTTTGCCGAATTAAAGGACCTGCCAAGCAATTCAGTAATTAAAAGAAGCAGAAGCGCAAGACTCTACGGCCAGCACAAAGGAACAGCTCGAACCCAGGGCTAAATAAGGAGGCCGTTATTGAGATTATTATATAGCCATTACAATGAGGAGGAAGACTCAATCCCAGGACCATACGCTTCCTTTGTGACACAGCAACATTGTGGTAACTGGGAACTGAGTCTTCACAGTAATCTTCACAGTCTTCCTGTGTGCCTCTGTGGACCTGCAATAGTCCCCACTATTGAATGCCCTCTACAGACAAAGGACAAGAATAGAGTACTGCTAAATCCAGGGATACCAAACAGAATTAAAAAGCGGGACAAATTTACACTTGGATCTACTTTTGAGTCTTAATTTACTAGACTCGGCACTCTGTCTGAACACACACATTTTTGTTTTATTAAGTGCTAGGAAAGCCTGCCATAGCTGTGAATATTTATTATAACCTTTGTGTGTGTGGGTGTGGGGGGGGGGGGAGTACAGAGTTTACCATATAAGAAAGCATCTTACGGGAAGATGGGCACAGTGTGTGCGTTTTCCGTAAGGAGAGTGGTTGACCAGCACGCCTGAGTACCTTCTAAACAGCCAGACGTTCAAATTCACTCCTTTTCCTATTTTGGAGTCAGAGTCGTTTCCTTGATCTCAACAACCTTTTGCCAATTCCGAAATGACTATTTAATGCCGGGAACACGTGAGGGGCACTCCGCTGGTCAAAAAACAGCACAAAGCCCAGACTGTGACAAGAAAAAGAAGCAGGGCACAAGACATTGACCTGGGCCATCATTCACTTCAGGACAGGTGAGCACACACCACAAAGCAAAATGCCACAGGAACCCAGACCATTAATTCTAACTCAGATTTCCCAGAAAAACATTTTGTTTTTGTGGGTTTGTACAAGAAAAAAAAAACAACTGGCAAATGTATAAATTAGCAAGCATTTTCTTGATTATTTCTCTATTTCATTTATGTTTCTTCATTTCACAGACACTCCTTCAAAGCGGATAAAGTGAATACTGTAGTAATTGTCTGACAATATTTTATACAAGATGTTTGCAGCGCTAAATATACTACAGTATAGTTAAAAAGTCATTCACTCATCTATACATCAGTGATATAACACATTCACAAAACTAAAAGCAATTGTGAGTTATCAATTTACCTGAAACACATGTCTTTGGACTGTGGGAGGAAACCAGAATGCCTGGAGGCCGTTCACGTAAACATGGGGAAAACATGGAAACTCCACATACGCTGAGGGGAAATGAAGTAGGGATTTCCTACATTCTCTGTTTTCCGTCATGGAAGGTGATGTGCAGGGCAAGACAAAGGGGAAATGAGGAAACAATGCTCACAGCTGTTTGATTTAAATGCTGTAACTGCAAGGACTCAGTTATGACGTGGGACACTAAAGTGCTGCTTAGTACAGAATTGATTCTTACTTTTTAAGATGCCAGACAGTGAGCGATGGCCAGGAAAAGAGTGGAATCCGTGCCTCATAACCATGCACAGATGCACAAGACACACTCTTAAAACACACTCATAAACAGCAACACAGAAGCACACACAAATGTAGAATTGGTACCGGCGATGCAGTGTCCAGCTTGACCTGGGACTCCTTGCGGCTGGGGACCCAGTCGGGCTCCTCAAGACCCCTGGGGTCCACCTCGCTCTTGCAGACATAGCCACAGTTCCTCTCTAAAACAGCACACAACCCCTCAAAGAGCACAGTGCTGGCAGTGGAACCCATCCCTCTGGGTCCAATACCCGCATCACTCCCAGGTGGCCTGCTTCTGCTTCAGATGAGCCAGGGGGTGACCTGCTTTCCCTGAGGCAGCCTGACTTTGGTGCTGTCGCAGGCTGTCTGCATGCTGGAGCTTCGCACCCTGGACTTTGCAGGGAAGGAGATGGAACCCAGTGCAGTGCTTCAGCAAAGTGATCCAAGGCAGTGGGAACAGAGCTGGGTGGAGGTCCTAAGTGTTGTTGCTAGAGCTGCAGCCTCTTCTGGCAGAGCTGTGGGTGGTCACATGGCCCACATCCATCTGCACTGATGCTGATGCTGAGCTCTCTGTCCCTCCTCCCTCTCTCCCTCCCTCTCTCTCTGTCTCTCTCTCTCTCTCTCCATGCACCCAGCATGCTGCTCACTTCATTAGTGGGAATGTGGAGGCCCTTGCGTCAAAGTCTGACATACATCTGACTAAAACCAAGCAAAGGAGCGCACGCACGCACACGCATGCGTGCGCGCACACACACACACACTTTTATGTGAGATGACAGTTTTCTGCACAAAAAAAAAAAAATCTGGGAGTAAGAATGAAATGTCATGCATCAGCTGTCCGGAAGTTCTCCTACTTTCTTCTCACACTGGAGATGATACTGCCAAAATACACATTTCAATGAAGATAACATGAGATGAGAATCTTGATATTTTTAATTGACTGAACCAGCAGAATATATTCATAACCTCATTTATAACAGCTCTAAACAATGGATTACTTTATAACATTACCTACTAGTTTTTATGATTTATTCACCTGATGCCTTTATTCAAAGTAACTATGTTTGTAACCTAAGATACTTTTTTCATCTATTTAGATGATAACTGGTTAATTTTTACTAGAGTAATTCAGGGTAAGCAGCTAGATAAGTACTACAGCAGGAGGGGTTTGCATCTCAGATCTTCTGACTGTGAGGTGACTATACTAACCACTATGCCCCCTGCTGCTCCAACAATGAGGGCAGAGTTGTTGGTCAAAGACACAGCCACACACATTTAATCTCTTCAAGACCGTGGATCTGAATCATTCCAAACTTTGCCATTTACAAAAATAGTTGTACAGTAGCTGCGGGACTAAAACAAAGTGCCAGAAATTCCGTGCTAGTATGGCTCCAGTTTAATGACTTCTGGTTTTACATGGAAGGTGAACTTCCCTCCCGATGTTCTCAGCACAGTCTGAACCCATCGTGATTCTGTTAAAACACCCTGATCCTCACTGACTGACCTAGTTCAGTTTATTTCAGGTAATCCACAGTTTAGGCTGGCTGGACGAGACTGGGTTCCGCAATATCAATTATCAGAAAACAGCAGAATATTTCATATGATATCATTCATTCTGATTTAATGAATTCCATTTCATTTGGATCCATGATTCTGATGGTTCCTGTTGTAAAACTGAACTGTCCCTGCTACATGGGGTGTACATGTCCTGGTAGAGTTTAACAGCAGGGTGGCACAACAGGGGGAGATAAACCTGCTGGCTCCTGACACACACACACACACACACACACACACACACACACACACACACACACTTCCTTCTCCGCACTTCACCTACCCTCTGCATTCCATTCTAAGCTGGAAAGGATGGGTCAGGATGGCTAAAACCATGGAGGAATTTCCACACAAAAAGCCCCTTGGAAATTTCAGATTGTCTGCTTTGAAAGTAAGGGTTTAAAAAAAGCTTTTCCCATTAATGTGCTCAGACACAGAAGTCCAAAGGAAGCAAAGGAATATTTTCATTTTAAAAAAGTACATCTGTAAACAATGATGTTTCCCCTGGATGTGGCAATCTCAATGTTGCAATAAACCCAGGAGACAATGGCAACAAACAGTACCAATCCAGTTCTGTACTTCAGATCAAAACTTTATGCATGTTTTCATACATGTGTAATCCATACCCACTCCAAGAACCCTGGTAAAGGAGACCAAAGGTCCTGTGTGGATTAAGTGAACAGTAGAAGGAATTAAATCAGCTTTGTCTATGCTTTCCAGTGCCTTGGACACTGTTTGAATGTATGTGTGTGTGTGTGTGTGTGTGTGTGTGTGTGTGTGTGTGTGTGTGTGTGAGAGAGAGAGAGAGAGTGAGAGAGTGAGAGAGGAGAATGAGAATTCTCCTCCCCAAATCACCAAACCACACACAGTTTCTTGGAGTGAGATGACCTGTGGGCCTGCTCAATGTAGAGCTCAGCCCCACTCCAGGGAGATTCGTTCCGTCAGTAATGCCCACATCCATCAGTGCCTTGAAAAGCCACTCGGCACGCAGATCGACGGCTGCCGCTTTGAGGTCAGAAGGGAGCGCCGATTACAAATTGCACAAATCCGGCCTGGTTGTAAATGACCCATAAACGGCACGCATACCAACAGTGGGCATCTGGGCAACTGTGCTTCATTTTGCTGTTAAAAAGGAACAGCTGGGAAGTTGCACTGTGATGGCCGCTCCAGCACCCACACAGATGAGTGGATAGTTTAAGTATATTTTTGTTTGAATTTTTATTTATGTTTTGCTTTGGAGAGTTTTGGGTGGTGAGATGTTTGGCTTGAATTTGTTTGGGGTCTGAATGGAAATTGTTTTTGGGTTGCTGGTTTGGTTGGTGGTCTCTGGGGATTGGCCTATCCAGGTACCAGTCCGGACGGAGGATTGGAGGAAGGAAATCGGGCCTTGGAAAGCGGGAAGTGGATCCAGGGCCGATAAACCTTTGCTGCAGCATAGGGGGGAGAGAATATCGGTGTAGACGTTCACTTGGTTTGTTTTCCTGATTTGTGCTTTTATTAATAATATTTTGATTCTGCTGGATTTTGTTATGCATATGATTTGGTTAACCAATTGGTGTGTAGTGTTTTGTTGTTTGTTTGTGTTTGTATAGTTCTGGTGTTCCCCTATTGTATGCAGTTGTATCTGAATGGTCTGATCAGCCATTATTTAAGCCCTATTGTTTGAGTGTTTGGGGGGTCAGTTGTATGTCTAGTTGATTTGTGCTGTGCACTGTTGGTTTGGGTGTTATGTTCTGTTGACCTTTTTATGGGCCCAATTTTATTCTTTGCTGATGACATAATTACCTTTTTTGGAATAAAAGATTTTTTTCTATTAACCTGTGATTCCTTGTGCCTGCTGACTCGGTCCCTCGCAGGCACCATCAAATGACAGGTGATGGAAATCCATACCTGGTCAACTGAATGCAAGGATGGAAGGAAAAGCCAGAAACTCTGCAGATATCTGTGACCTGTCTCATCCCAGCAACCATCTATTCATCTTGCTGAAATCAGGCAAACACTTCAGAAGCATTATGGCCAGAACGGAGAGGCTCAGGAGGAGCTTCTATCCACAGGCCATAAGACTTCTGAACCCGGACATGCTACCACGATGCTCACAGACCAGGGTCTTCAATATTCTGTGACCACTCCCCTCACTGTCACTGTCCTTCCAGTGCACCTTAAGGTTTCTTTACAGTTTTATTTATTTATTTATTTATTTATTTATTTATTTAACTTATTTATCTATTTCCTGTTTGTTTCTTTTCTTCTTGGTGTTCGGTTGTTTGTTTTATTTTTCATTGTAAATTTTCATGCACAGTGTATCCTGGATCAGAGCACATTTCACTACATGGTATACAACCATGTACGTAACAAATAAACTCTTTTGACTCCTTGATATGAGACACAGGCTGAGATGAGCTGCTCCTTTATAGTCTATTTTTAAATCATGGAGATCATTAGTACAGTACCTATTGATTTCTTTGTACAGACCGACTGGTAACAGTTAATTCAATATGGGCCTTGGAAAACAACTCCTCGCGCTTCCATTAACTAGCACGTTTTAAACTTAAATGCTGGAGATGCAGGAAGTAGCCCATCCCTCATGCACAGAGAGCCTATCAATAGAAAAAGAGGCGCCACACTTTCTTACAGATTCCAGGAACAGAACTGGGCCAAGAGACAGCATAGAAGATAGCACAACTACCTCTGCAGGGTGCTGGTTCAAATCCCAGTTCTTGCTATAATATCACTGAAAAATGTACTCACCTTGCATTGCTCTGGTAAAAAACCTGCCTGTATAAATGAATAAATCAGTACAAGTTACTTTGGACAAAAATATTAATGAAGTAAATAAAGGAACTCAACCCAATGTCCTTTCCTCATGGCTTCCCTGATGCATTTTACAGTAGGGGCAGTATATAGAAGCTCAAAAAAACAAGGATGCATCAGGTGATACTGTGTTTAAATTCACCACCTTTGAACTTTTAGGACCCAGATTTAAATCCCACTTCCTACTGTAGTACCCTTGAGCAAGATAATAAAATGTAAATGATCACAGTCACCCACACAAACAAAACTCTCTGCTGAGACACTTTGAGATTATTGCCCTTATCATGCTGTGCTTTCTTAAAGACAGACAATCGAAGCTCTGTAGGCCTCATAAACATTTTAAACAGAACTCCAGCAGACAGAACTGTGCAAGGACACAGAGATGTTGTGATGAGGGGATAGTGGCCACTAACTACTGGCAAGTCTGTCAGATGGGCTTCACTGGGGGTCAAGCTATGCAGAACACCACCAGAATCTCAACGGGCATAATTGTTGCTACCTGCAAACTCCCTCAAGAGGAATACTGTATGGATGGACAGGCACACAGAGGGTGTCCAAACTGGGCACTATGAGGTCAAGCAGGGTAAATGCACATGCACACACAGACACACACAAACTACTAAGAGCATAATCATGCAACCAAATTCAAATGCTGTAAGGCAGCTTACAGTCCCGGTCAAACAACTAAGTGCACAGGGACAACCTGATCACTACTTTTATGGGGCAAACCGCACAGAAAAGTGAAAGTCAAGCAACCCAAGTGTCCTGCATCTCTGAGAACTGCTGCTCAGAAGCTCTGAAGACAAAACACCTCTTTGCCTGATCAAAATTGTATCCTAAACTCCAGTGTGTGTACTCAAATTTTTGACTGGCACTGTAGTTTAACTGATGCGCTGTTTGTTGGAAACACGCACACCTCAGTGCTCTTCCTAAGCAACCATCCGGCATCTCTCTCCACCCATTAACCTGAAGGAAATGAGACTACTGCCATCCACAGGCCACTGCAGGCAGTGCATTCTGGCAACGGTAAGTTGGCACTTGGAGGAGAAACCACAAACATTGCGTCCACGCTGGCTAAACGCAGGCCTCTTGATCATCTGCATACCTGCTAATAACACTATTTGGGGCAAACGGACTTGAGGAGCAAGGACACAGGCCTAAATCATACAGGCAGCTCTATGCGTTAGACTGGGGTTTGAGCTAGTGCAGGGGATGCAAACAACTTTTGCCAAGACATGTTTGAAGGAAGAACCCCTTCCATCCACCCCAGAGCAACAACCCTCGCTATCATTAGACCAAAAGTTCTTCTCATTTTCTAGGCCACGGACCCCATTAGGTATCAGATGGAAGCTGAGGACCCCTCCTGGGGAAATGTCCATAAATAAATCTTGAGAAAATGTTGCACTTAACTTGGTTACCTTCACACACACAATTAAATCACTTGTAAAGTTTTATTCAATTTTAAACTTTATTTTGTCAGTTAGTGTTAGTTTCAAAGCAAGCCTGTGCTGCATAGATGCCCTGATGCTCACCAACGGCCTTCCAAGTAGACATCAGACCCTAGGTTAAGAACCAACATCTTATCCTCATCCTTAATCAGCGGACCCTCATATTAACATTGTTTAAAAGATACAACATCATTATTGCATTTTAAATACAGTACATTATATATAATTATGTGTATTTTTTACATATATAGGCTTCAAAAAGCCACCCCCCCAAACAGTCATGAACTTTACAAGGAGTAGTATTGGAAGTTGCAGCAAAACAATGTGTACAAGCAGCATTCCAAGTACAAAAAATTTCATTGTCTCACTGAAGAGGCCCGATCGAATGTCAGCTCAGCTGAAACCACCCAGTGACTGTTCATAAAGGAATTAAAATGTTTACAATATGCCTACACAGTATGAAACATTTCAGCACCAAGCTTCTAACAGTAAAGGCAGCACAGGCCATCTGGAAATAATCATCCTGAAGTGTAAATTCCAGAAGATTTTCTTAAATTTTTTTCCACACATTTGAAACTTGCTCTGTCTTAAATGGTTCAATGTTATAATTATATTCCCAAAATTCTGGATATAAGTTTATGGTATTTAAAAAAAATTATTTTTACAGCATATGTATTAGAGTGGTGCTGTGGTTAGCCCTGCTTCAGAGAATTTGGATTCTTCAGGTTGCGGGTTTGAATCCAGTTCAGTCTGTGTGGAGTTTGCATGATCTTCCTGTATCTGTATGGGTTTCCTCTCACAGTCCAGCAAAGTGTTCCAGGTTAATGTGTGTCTCTACACAAACAATCCAGCACAATTTATATACCACGCCGCTACCTTGGGCCAAACCGGCCCCTGGAACAGGAGGACCACTGATAACATTGTGACTGTCACAATGAAGGAGGCCTGTAGTGTGTGTGTGTGTGTGTGTGTGTGTGTGTGTGTGTGTGTGTGTGTGTGTGTGTGTGTGTGTGTGAGACCTGGAATAGACTGGCATCCTGTCCAGGGTGTGGCCCTCCTAGTCAAGTCCTCAGCAATTTTGAGACAGCACAAGTGGTTCATGAAAGTGAGTTAGTGTGTATATGAAAGCAAAAAAAAAAAAAAAAACCGACATAACTGCTTATATATAAACTATATGACACTGATTAAGCTACAAAAGGTATAGCTGCATCAGCAGGGATGGAGCTTTTCATGTTTGTGTCCCTGAAAGCAAACTCACAGCTCCTGTCTCAGGGCAGGATGCTCAGGCCTGTCACAGTTTCCATTTCCATAGCGATGCCCATGCCGAAGTTCTACCATTTATGACATTAACTCAACAAACCCACAAGGATTATTGTGGCCGGACACTGTACTCATTGTTCAGGTCCAGATCTAGGCCACCAGCAGGCCAACAGAAACTAGTCCTGTGACCCAGCAGAACCACTGAAAGCCAAGGTCCGGGGGCCCGTTTTAAATGGAAAGCGGAACAAACACAAACAATTCAGCCCAATTTACATGTCATGCCACTGCCATGGAGCAAACAAGCCCCTGGAAGGAGAGAACCGCTAATAACATTGTGCTTCTCACGATAGAGGCGGCAGCCAAAACAAACTGGTACTGAATGGTGAAGCCATGAAACGCAGGTGCTTTCAAAACCTGCAGAATTGAGGGGAAGTCAATCAGAACGTAAATATCCATCACCGTCTGGCATCAGGCACTCTGCTTTCCTGGGACAAATGTGAAAACAACAGTTTTCCTCTTTTTGAAACCACCTAAGCAAGGTTTTATAAACCCGCCATTTATATGCAAGTCATTAGTCGTCCACAGAAACCCCTTGAAAGGGGATCAGCAGTTCCAGTTTGAGACAAAGTGAGCAGTGGAGGATGCCCTCTAGTGGCCAAGACAGCTGAAACCAGTTCAATTTTAAAAAATTAAAATAAAAAAACACTTTTAACCACAGCTGATTCCAGGTCTGATCAGCCATTGAAACCTCCAACTCCCTCATATGGCCGGACCTTTGCTCCGCTTTCAAATGTGAAACACGAGATCCCAGCTGGGATCGGCCCAACCATCAGAGTGCACACACAGCTCATCTGTATAATTCCATGAGTGCAGTGATTGGTTTGCGTGGCGAAATCCCCCTGCAGTATGCTCACCGGACTCGAGCAAGCGGACGTAATCTCTTAATCCTCAGACTGCCACCTTAAAAAGGGAACCTACTGTAAGAGTACTGAGCTGAAGGCTATGAAGGCGAACCTGAGGTTTTCTGAGCAATAGCCAACTCAACTTCAGAGGAAGGTACATGAGCAGAGAACATCGTTGGAATGAAATAAAGAGAAGACAGTTCTGGACTGCATCAACCATGAGACTTAAATTCATTTTTACACTGCACAGTTATTGGTGAACATCTGGTGTAATAACTACTGGTCTCATTACAGTATTATGTGATCGCTCTAGATTAGAAATGTTTTGCTTTGTGCATATATTAACATGGATATATTGTAAAACTTTTGCTAAACACCTTCTATGTAGAGCATTTGAGAAACAAACAAACAAAGCACTTATTATTTTTCTGGCAGGTGTGTTAAGGGTAGAAATGAAGCCACATGTTCCGTATTAATTCTTGAGAAAACCCCAGAAGCGGGGGCAGGCTGAATCGGCTGGTGTGGATCCAGCAGGACACAAAGGTGTTCCTTAAAGGACTGTGCGGAACATGGACATATTCCACTATGTTACACAACTGCTCAAGCCGGTGAGCTAATCTCATTTGGAGATTCGGTTCCTAAGCGTATGACAGGGGCCTTTGTAATCCTGAGGCAGGGGGTCACGCAGTGTGACACCTGAATTCTCTGTGGAGCTGTGTTAGGATGCCAAACCAGTTGAGGAGCCCCCCCTGTGGGACTATGACAAATCCAGGCACCAAGTGGGAGATGACAGGGCAGAGATGGATGCCTGGACCAATGTTAAGGAGGAAGGAGAGAGCATGAGGAAGCAGGAGGATGAGGAAGGTACTGAAAAGACTGCTGGAGAAGAACAGTGATGAGCAACCACATTTGAACATAACACACCACTAGGTGAGGTTTCAGAGGCATAAATCCACCCTCAGGAAGACTTGTACCTCAAGGCAACAAGAGGAATAACAATAAAAGGACCCCAGGCTCAAAACCCTATTGCTGTACCCTTGGACTTCACCCTGAAGCGATGCAGTAAAAATTAACCAGCTATATAAATTGATAAATCATTGTAAGATGCTTTGGAGAAAAATACCAACTAAATAAACAAGTGCAAGTATCATAGCTCTTCACTCTGGAGAGAACATGTGACAGTTACAGGTTCTCAAAGCAGGAGGTTCTTACCCCCTGGAAGGGATTTCCATTCATTTACTGATGAAAGTAACAAATAATAAATATCACAACAGGCTTTATGGTTATCATGCACACTTGACAACATGATTATGGGGTGAACTGCACTTTCCTGCATTTCTATCAGGACCGCAAACATACTGTACATAAATGAACAGCGAGCAGACTGGCAAATCTCAGCTAATCTCCTCCATCCTGTCTTTTCTCCTTCTCAGCAGCAATCCTCCTGAGCGGAGTAAACAAGGTGGAGCAGAGTAGAGCAGTGAAAGGTGGTGAGGAGGAGTGGTAGGTACTGGAGATAAGTAGGTGAAGGCTGAAGGAAGGTATGGGTGGGATAAGTAGTGAGTTGCAGGGAGGAAGTTGTTGGGTCCATGTTGGAGGTCATTAGGAAGCACACACAGCCTCCTCCAGCAAGGACAGTGTACACACACCCTTGAAGAGACCATGCGGTCACTTTAAAAAGCACAAATATCATGCCAGGAGCAGTACGTGTGTGTGTGTGTGTGTGTGTGTGTGTGTGTGTGTGTGTGTGTGTGTGTGTGTGTGTGTGTGTGCGCGTGTGTGTGTGTGTGCGTTGTCCAGGCATGCGTCCAAGGGTGTGTTTAGGCGTGTACCCAAGGGTGTGTCCATCCTGCTGAAGACCTGCTGGCACTTGCTGACACAGTCCTGGTCACCATCAAGACCCACGCGCTTCCTGACTGAGGAAGCACATGGTCTTCCATCTGTTGCCTCTTTTATTTTCCCATAATTTTCATGCCCATTTCAGGAATATACATCAAGTCCAGGCATCTAAGGACATGAGGTTCTAAGATGTCACATGACAGCTGAATCCTGGTGATGTAGCCCAGGTTCTTGACTCTTAAGCCCATGGTTAGTGAAAAAGAATACTGATCTCTGTTTGATGCTCCCCCATAGTGCAATTGCTACTTAAACAGGAGGCTTCTCTATAATGTTTCATAATGCTGGGGGAATCCTAAAACAAGTTGGATCATGGGAAGACAAGCAAACAGAAACCAAAACCCAAACCTGGATCTGCATGGATACTGCAGCGGTGCAGTAAAACTGTACCATTCAGGTAAAGCTGCAGCCAACCAGGCCTCCAGATGGAGACATCAAGGAAGGCAGAATGCAAAACTGCCCCTTTACCCAGAAGCGAAAGCACTAAATCCAGTTTTAAAGTGACCAGGATGCTAAACTGCTGGTGGACACACATTCCTGACATGATCCTAGATGTCCTGCCAGGGCTCAGACACTGGACAAGTAGCCAGGAGAACATCCTGGTGCAAATAAACCTTGATACAAATGCACTTTTGTCATATAAATACACTTGGTGCGAGCGGCCAGTGCATCCAGCAGAGCCAATGGGGCAACTCAGAAACAAATGCTTTAAAAGCATGCATACGACCAACATGACTCCAGTACAGGTTCCCCAACTTCCCAATTCTTTTCACACTTGGCATCACAGTCAACCTTTTTTTAAATGTTTACCTTCTGACAAAATGCTTGTATTCAAATAATCTTGGATCAGGCTTTCCCAGTTACGCAATCAGATATTAAGTGTAATGGCTCTGGATAAGGGCCTTTTGGAATTTCAACAGCAGGCTCTACTGTGGGGGGCTTGAACTTCCAGCAGCTATTCCACTGAACACACAGACATCCTTTCCAGTGAGTGCCACAGCACCTGTAGCAAGAAAAAAAACCCAGGCATCCATTCTCTGTCTCACTCCCATTCTCCTTCATCCTTCTTTCACTTCTTTCTCTTTCTAGTCTCAACATTTCCCCAGTGCTCTCTTTTCTCTCCTCTCTTCCTACTCTCATCCCTCCACATGAGAGCTTCTGCAGATCCTTGTTCTGGATACTTCCGCTGCCACACCTTCCTTCAGGCACTCATCAATCAACAAAGCCATTAGGCTGCTCTTTGTAGCATGAACATTCACTCACTTCCTGAATATTTTACTATTGCTACACCTTTGCACAATGACACATTCCCCAAGCACTAAATCAGGGCATTAGCATCACACAAAGAGAATATTTACATTATCAGTCATGAAAACGAAACAACCTCCATAAGGCCATATAATCTAGATGGTCCTGCAGCCATCTTGGAGGATGCTGAAATGATAACCATATCGCATCAAGTGAGACTGTGCATCATGTTGCACTGATGGGGTGGGATCATAGGGACTCCAGATACATAAAGTGTGTAAGTGTTATACTGTGATTTATTGTTCTAAAGTGATATTCATGGCTGCCAGTTTTCAGGAGGTGGACAATCCCATGAGCAAACAGCTCTGACAGGTCTCAGACAAATACAGAACATTAGGGAGTCCAGTCCGACAGGGATTACTGCAGCAGACAAACCATTTCCTCCGTGTGGTTTTCCTTGCCAAGTACCTGCTCTCTGGAGCGATCCCAAACCCCAAGGCGAGAAAGCAGGACAACTGGCTGCTCGTCACCGCATGACAACCACAAAGATCCAGGAACCATAATAAACTTTCATCAATGTGCGATTTCTGAGAAGAATCATATGCCAGTTCAGTATTGAGCAGATGACTTGGAGGAGCCCTTTCTGAGTCAGCTTTCTTCAGCTACAACATCATCAAACACAGTGCTTTATGGAGAGTTTACACACCTAGACAATAACAGAGAGATGTAGTTTTTCAAAGCAGACCACTGACCACATGGCAAAAACTGCCTTCAAAAACCAGTGAAGCAAATCTGATGTTACATGTCTTTATTTTCCTCTTAGTTTCAAGTTCTAGTATGGAAAGTTGACCTTCCTTAAGAAATGGAAAAATGGATTGCTTGTCCAAAGCAAAAAAAAAAAAGGCATGGCCTTTAGTAACAGCAAGCGAGGCGAGTGATGCTTGGAGGGCACTTTTACAGCAAGTCAACTTGGTCGTCAGCCTTGAAGACAGTAATGAATTATTGGAAACTAAAAGGTGAGGCTTAACAGGGTCACAGAAATGCAGCCCCAGTAACTTACAGTAATATAAAACATAAGCTGCTATCTAGGCTACCTTTCTCCTACTGCCCTGTTTTTTCCTGGGCTGTTCTAAGAGTCCCTGAGGTCCTCGTCTGGTAATGAGGTAGGGTTTAAGGGGTTTGGCAAAGGACATTTCTTGCCTGTGGTGTTACTTCTGCACCTAGAAGAAAAAACACAGCGAATTCCCATTTTGTGTCAGATTGCCTGTGGTTTCGTTCACTAGAGGAGGATCAAGAAGAGAAGGATGTGATGCAGCATCTCAACCAAAGGAAAACCTCCCAGCAGCAATGGGAGTGGGAGCTAATTCAGTGGGTGTGTTTCTGAACCTGAAACAGGGCTCACAGCAGCTGGACTCTCAGTTTCAGCCAGGAGTGTATCCTGAGGGTAAACCATGAACAACTACTTATGCTGTCAGTATGTCCATTCCAGGAACAGACCTTGTTTTCTGATTCACTTCCTGCTCATAATGGCGCCATTATCAGCGGGTCCTGGTTGCTGGGCCCTAATGAACACCCCCAGGCCTAGATTTTGCCTCTCAGTGGAGCAGAAGATGGTGTGAGACATGATGAGCCTTACTAATGTGATGAAGGAGAACAAACTGGGCCTTTTTTCTTATCAAGGTGGTCACACCCAAATAAGGTGACAAGTTATGCCTTTCCTGTTATACACTGGTAAAGAAAGCAGGCCATTCTGGTTTAAAAAGATGATCCTCCTTCCTGATTGTAATCTTGAGCCTACATTCAGTAGATTTAGACTGAAGATAACACAATGAACAGAACCCGTTCACAGAGGGGCACCTCAGCGTAATTCCTAAACAACCTAAATGTACCTGCCCTGATGACCTAATGGATAAGATACTGGCCTCCTAAGCCAGGGATTTTGGGTTAGAGTCTTACCTGGGTTGGAGTTCAAGCATATGCAGACATTTCACAGGGCTGACAGTGTAGTGTAGTGGTTAAAGCACTGCCCATGTTGTGCATGAAGCTGGGAATCAAACCTTGTCTCTGCTGAGCAGTATCTTTACCACTGACTGTTTGTGCTGCCATGTTGTGTCTGTGTCCTGCACTCATACTTGTCACCTGCTCCCCAACCACCTCTCAAACTCAATAACAGCACATCACCACTTAGCTTTACTGTTAACACCCATTTTTTAATCTATAATGAGTACTGTAAATAACACCTACCCACATACTGTACCTGTTCAGCTACCTGCCTACCAAAAGTGTCTTTAGTTCTGTATTTATTCATACACCACTTACCACAGTAAGTGTTTTGGCCCCTATGCCTGTTCTGTGTTGTCCTATGTTGTCATGCCATCTATCCAGTGTGCTGTGTACCATGGTAAAGGACAAACTACTTCATTAACTATTTCATTCTCGTACACCTGCATAAGTGCAGAATGACAATAAAGTGAACGTGGAGCCTTGATGAGATTACCGAGTCAGAATCCTTCAGCCCACATAGAGACAGTGAGGTTCACACACGTTTCACACTACAACATACCACCATGATAGAAGCACTCAACATTGAATATCAAAAATTAGTCATCTTATGGAATAGGTGCACAGTCAGACCGGTTTCACCCCCACTGGCTTCCATCAGTGTCACCGTGGAGCCTCAAAATTGTGATAGTGATGAACAAAAACATCAGGCTGCTGACTGACCTCCAACCTGTGAAACAAAGTGGAGATCATCTTCCGGTTAAACTGCCTGTAAGGGGGAAATAAATTGCTGTTAAAAACTCAGGCCTATCAGCATATTTGCCACTACAGCTCATTCTATGTGTCTGTCTATGTTGAAGATTTATACTTGTTGCCCCCAGGGTGCAAAGACACACCAGTCTCATCCCCAGCCTGCCAAACAAGCCTGGACAGGAGCAGGCCAGCTTCACACAGCTGTACCTCCAGCTTTGGTTCACATGCATTTAAATTGCTACACTCATTTATGCAGCAGATTTTTGAATTCAGAGGTGAGTTTGCGTCCCTGACCTTAGACCAATGAGTGTCAGGTGAAACAGCCAACTATTTGCTGCTACCAACTTCCTCTCAGACACAATACGATGTGCTAAACAAAGCAGTGAGAGAAGCAATCCATGGGCCACGAAACCAGGCTGTGCGCTACACCAACATTTCCATGCCCCGGTCTTCCAGTATGTGTCAGACTTGTCCACCTATGATGCCAATGAGTTTGTCAACAGATTAGGAAAATGATCCTGTTGTCCTGTTTGCTTAAACTCCTCAGTCAAATGTGCCTTAGAAAACTAGTGATAAACAGTCTTTCAGACCTGAACCTACTGTTGTGTATTTGGTTAAGGTCAGCACCACAAGTCTCTTTCAATAAACCTATTAAAACCACATGCTGTATAATGGATATAACACAATTTGAAAAAGCAAATGAATGACATCACTTCAGCATGTGTAAACGTGTGCAAGACTACGTGCAATGGAACAAAGAAAGGAGAGATTAAGAGTAGATGTATTAAGTACATGCTCACGGCTTCCACTGCAGTTTGGCTATGTTGGCACAAAGACGACCTGAAACATCTGCAGGCTATGGAACAGTGGCTGCGAAGTGGCCTCTCACACTTCTACATCTGCAAAATGAATGCATCGGTGGAGGGGGCACGTCGTATTTTCAGGGCCTGGGAGGCGGTGGAGCAGAAAATGGTTTTGGAGCAAAACCACAACAGCAGTGAACGGTGCCCGACTCCTCCTGGAACAGCTCTGGCTGCTTGCACATCTCTTTCACACCCAGGGCTTTGGGTGCATGTTGGTTCTCACATTTAACCACAGTTGATCACTCCATTTACAAAGAGAGCTCCATTTTAATCATGAAGCGATGGAGACATACAGTATGTGTCAGTGTGTGGTTCAGCAAATATTTCCAAAATACACCCCCATTGGTGCAGATTACAGAATCTGTTTTATTTCGGCTCTGCCAATCTTACGCAAAGAGGAGGAGAAACATCATCTTGCTCAGCATTCACCTGTGTGCATGCGTGTTTCTCCCAGTCTCTCATGGTCCATAACTTATGGGAAGGAGCGGTCCCTTTAAACATCAAACACTTTTCCTCGGCCTTGCACAGTAGTTAGTCAGTAACTAGTCAACTATTAACCCTTCTGCTGCTACGGTCAACATCACTCCCCGCTCTACGAAGGGCTGTAGTCGGTTTTGGTAGGGGAGCAGTAATGCAGGTAGGCAGAATGCCACTCAAGGAACTGCAGCTAGGGTTTAAAGGATGAAGGATCATGTCCTTGGAGAACGTCACTGTATCTCTGAGAAAGGTAATTGTGCCAAATTGCTTAAATAAAAAATCATCTTTTTTAACACCTAAAAACACCCAGTACAAATAACGACAAATATGGATCGCTGTGAATAAACTGAGGAGGAAGAGAGAATCGTGACATCAACCCCAAGGGATGGGGGGAGGACGTTTGGTCAATCTGCTTAGAACCAACACAGAGCTGACAGCAGGCTAATCTTGGGGGCCGCACTCCCGGCGCATGCTGGTTACACCATCGCGGCCCTGGTGGTGTCCCAGAAACAGCTTAGCATATATTGAACATTCAAACTTTTGAGTTTGATGGGGACAGACACATGGATAAAATCTACAATATCTTTTTTCATTATTAAAAGATTTTTTTTGTATTATGTAATAAAATAGACTAAGATATATAATGCATAATAGTAAAAATATGAGGTGAGAATACAGACTTCATTTTAAACCTAATAGAAATGGAATTCTGGACACAGCTCGGATGGCAACTGTATTTAAAAAACAGTAATTAGTCCATATTTAGCTGACAATGCAAATTACACAAAATAAAGTTCACAAAGTGTACAACTCCAAACAGCAGAGCAACATGCATATGCTCACATAACTACGATGTGCAATTCAGACTCACCAGGTCAAGCTAAAACACATCTCTGGAGTGTATAAGGAAACCAGAGAACTCAGAGGAAACCCACAGAGAGAACTTCCAAACTCTGCACAGACTAAGCTGGATCTAAACCCATGTCTGAACCAAAGCCCCAGGAGCTGAGGCATCAGTGTTGCCCAATGTTCCATCATGCCAGCTATCCCCACAGTGTAGCTGTATGATGTGAGGACCTGCAGGAACACATTGTCTATGTGCTTGAATTCTGTGAAGCCCAAGAAGGTACAGGAAACCCGAGCTTGTAAATGGAATCCTCGGTATTTTCTTGTGCTACCAAAAAAACCAGCCAGACAGCTCACTTTGATTCAAGTCATATAAGAGCACAGAATCTCAAAAAAAAAAAAAAAAACAAATCACATCAGCGGGTGACCCTAAACCATGCAGATGACCAGGTCACAGGGAGCCTATGGCTCCGCTTTATAACCATATCATGTATCTGAAGACCCACTCTTTTTGGTCACTTGATCCTTAATGCAACAGCATGTCCTTCCAAGGGGGATGTCTGCCCTTGCTTTGTAGCAGTATCAGGCAGTAAAATGGGATGTGAGGATCAAAGGAGAGAAAGCTACTTAGCTGACAGTTTCACGGTCTCTTTTTCAAGAACCAGAACCTGGTGAAAAGCAGGGTAAAGGTATATTTCCCTGCCAGAGCAACAGACAGATGATGTACTTGTCCACTGGTGTCTTATGTCACCATAAGAACACCCCAACAGGGAAGCCAGCGGCCACTTTCACACAACAGTGCCATCTTTCCGACTGCTGCTCTACTCAAGATACATCACTGCCACAAAAGAAAGTCCAGCACAAGATGCGGCTGCTGAACTCCACTGTTTACCACAAACAGAGTTGGGCTTCACTCTTGTAGACTGTTCTGCTTAAACAAAAACTCACACAGGCAGATCAACCCAGATCAGACCCAGAGTAAGTGGCGTAGAAGCCCGAGCAGAATCGTAGTTCATCAAGGTCTTTGAAAGATCCCATTATTGAGATGTTAAGCACAGTTCCCAGATGTCTACAATTTATCTTATCCCCAAAAAAAATCAAACTCATATTTCTAACACAATTTAAGGAAGATAAACTGAAACCTTAACCATAAACTTGGTTCAAGCTAGAAACAACGGGAGGGGGAGGGGTCTTCAAACACTGGAGACATAAAGATTGGAGTTAATTTTCAACTAAGTTACACCTCAAACACCAGGTGAAGAGCAATCCTTTACACAGAATTACTGTAGTAAAACAATCAGGCTGAGTTGAGCACCACTGAAAAGCATCATGGCCTGAGGTCCTGAGTCCTGTGGGCTGAAAATGGAAATAACACAAGGGTCTCAACCAAAACCGGCTGTTTTCATTCCAAAATGTCCCCCTGGACAATTGGTCTAATTAGTCCTCCATTATTCCTACTATTTATATGGTTCTCCCAAAATAGCGAGCTGACATGCAACGAAAAGTTTTTTGGGGTTAATATGTGTGATAATATATAAAGAAAGGAGGGATAAAATATCACAAGTTTCAAGCGGATCTGAATCCTCCATCACCTTCAGCACCAGTGAGCAAGTTGGTGACCCTGTACTGATGCGGGGAAATCACCGAGCTGTGTAAACAGGCGAATTGAATATTTTTAAGTGGTTTAGCGTACAAACCTAACACTATAAGTGTCAGCTAAATGAATAAATAATAATAAAATAAAAATATAAACAGTAACAAGTGGCTGCCATGGTTTTTGCCATGCGTTTGTTTCCTGCCAAGAAACTGTGCGCACACTTCCATGTGATCGTGAAAAACAGTGTGTGGCTGAAGTGCGACAAACCCAACAGCGGCCGCTTTGAGTCGTGGCAACGCTGCCAATCTGCTCCCGCTGCGGGCACAAACAGAGGAGCGGCCAGACCTGGGTGAACAGCCTTCTGGGTAATCAGCCACTGTTTGAAAAGCACGGGGGGTTATTGATCGCGGTTACACAACTGGCCTAGATCCTCTCGCCACACACAGAGCCACACACATCCCCGAGAGCCTCGAAAAACACATCCATCCATTTGCATCCAGTAGAGTTCCTGCTACAAGGTCCTCAACTATTTAACTCTAACAGAGCACAACCAGTCCACTTGGCTTCTCTGTGTTCTTCATATGGGTTGGTGTTCTGTGACAGAGAAGACAGACCAGGTCTCAGAGAAGACACCACACATGAATGTGGCCCGATTCCACCCCACATGACCTATGTCACTATGACATAATAACCCACGTGTGTCAGCAACAGAGGAGTAATTCTTACTCACAGGAAGCATCCTGGGGGAGAGAGGTTCAACACTCGGTGCATGTAGACTGGAGCGTAATTTCATTAAGAAAAAGGCTGAAAAATGGATGGAGTTACATTATTTTATCTTCTAATTCTAATCCACTGAAGCTAAAGGATCGCCAATGTTTGGATGTGAGTGCATACAATTCCTACAGTAAATTACAGTACAGATACTGTTGGACAAACGTTTGCAGAATATGGGGTAAAAGACACCTTTACCGGGGTAATCGACTGCATTCATACACCAACCTTGTCTGAAAAGACCAGGACTGTCGCTCCATTACTTCTTCGATAAGTGTGTTGGTCACTTTGATTCAGTTCAATTGAATTTATTTTTGCACAGCGCTCTTCTCACACAGGGACACAAGAGTGATGCAAAAGATCAGCACACACGGCAGAAACAAATGATTAGCTGTACATTTAAAGGCTATTAGGTCTATGTAGAGTAAGCTGACTGGCAGCTGAGGAGAGGAAAACAAAAAAGTTCTAACCAGGAGGTGAAGGACAAAAATAAACCTCTGGGGGTCCAAGTTCCAGTTGCTGCCCACCCCCCTGAGCATTGCAGGTAGAAGAAGAGTTACTATAGTTAAAGTTGGGTAAAATGACAGACTGTACATCTGTTTTTAATAAATCTCACCAAAGCGCACCTTCCTGCTCACAGTTCTTTGCAACACAAACAACAGAACAATGACTAATGCTGGGGGCAGAGAGCAGTGTGCCAGGAAAGTCCTCAGCTCCAGAGGACGCCAGGACGGTCTCGTTTTCTGTTTCCTGCAAACAGCTTCAGGACGGCTAGAGTGATGAGAACCAAACACCACACTCACAGCACACACGTCTCACGGCTCCGCTCAAACCTCTGGAGAACTTAACGTCCCTAGGTACTGTGTTCGGAGAAGTCATTACAATGTTTACTTAATTTCAAATATTCACAGCGCACACTGAATACAGCATCTTATGATGATGCTGAAAACAAGGGACAGCAGTGTACAGGGTAGAATCTGGGCCGACCTTACGAGGATGGGGATGTCCCACTACGGGAGAAAAGTGAACTATTAAGTATTTGACCCATGAAACAATCTGGCACCTCAGTAAACACCACGAAACTGTCCAAAGATCAGTTCCCGCCCCGTTCAAGACTGTCAAACGCAGCGCAGGTAGCCTTTCCTCTGTGTCGAGAGACCAACAGCTTTCATTCTGATGTTTTTAAAATTTATTGAAGTGACTTGCTTTGCATAGTAACTGTTTTTGCAGCTTTTAGAAGCACTTTGGAGGACTGAGCTGTATGGCCGTGTTTGGCCTTTCAGGTGCAATGGCAGAACCAGTAATCCAAATGGCATTTAAACCGGCAGACAGAGCACAGGTGAGCATAACTGGAGGGGGGAACGGTTAAGGTGGGTCCCCACACCAGCGGCTCCTGTCACTCACTGTGGGACACATTTTCAACCACAGCGGTTAGCGGGACTCTCTAGAGCACAGGTTGGGTTTAGTCGATACAGGATGGGAAATGTCTACAGGTAGAAAGTGAGCATTTTTCAGTGATAAGCATCCAAGATCCGCAGCTGGCCAAAGCGACATGACCAAGTGGCATCAGTTAATACTCACAAGTGAAAAACAACACGGATGAATGAGTGAATGCATGAACGGATGTTTTTGCAGTGCTGTCATGCAGACGTTATTTACAGCAAATTACAAAGTGTTTTCCTGTTCACACCTGAACAACAATGACGTTTACCCAACCGCACCGGAAGAACCAGACAGACGCTGGTTTGAAGCCCGATCCAGCTCCTGTGTGAACCTGATCTGATCCCCGTCTAGACCAGGTGTGATCCCGGCCCCGGTCTCGCTGCAAACGCGGTCACTTACCAGCAGCACGGAGGCGCGCACCACCTCGGAGACGCTTTGGCGCAGCTCGGCCGCCGTGCCCGGCTTGCAGAGAGCACGCGTGAACCTCCGGGTCTCGGGCTGCCCACTGTGCGACATGGTGGCGGCGGGGAGGCGCTCATTCGTGGCCCCGCAACCTCGCCGCGGTCATACCCGGGTCAGATCCGTCATCGATCGGTCATCAGCGGTTATCCATCAGTTCCCAGCCAGCTTCTTCTGTCCAGTTCACACCCCCCCCCGTTGCTCAGGATCGAGCGTCAGTTGGCGACCGCACACTGTCCCCACACACACCTGTCTCACTGACACACCTCCCGGCCGCCGGTGTCTCTCGTCGCCAGCGCGTCTGCGACGTCCATGCTGCGCCTTCCAAGGCGAACTTTGCGTTCACGGTTGCGGTTCGAAAGCCAGCCCCCCCCCGCCGCCATCCAACCCCCCCAAGCCCCTCCCCCTTTTCACTGCACCACTCCCTTGGCCCCTCCTCTCGGACCCGGTCCAGTGACAGGCCCCCCCCCTCCTACCAGCCCCCGTCATGGCGGGTTTTCAGGGGGAAACCCGAACCCAGTCAGCGCCGCACACGAAACCGCGGCGGCACAGCAGGGAACTGAGCAAAGACAAACTTGACTTTTGTATACATTTCTAAATTCTGCTACCCCATAAATATAAAATCAACTGTTTTTAAAATAGCTGAGAAATAACACTTGCACATATATTGTGCTTTCGAATCGAAGACGAAAACGCTTACGCAAGAAATGATCGTTTAACTTGATAAAGAGGGGGGCCAAATTGAAAAAGAGAGGGTTTGTTCGTTATTATGGTGCCATCTATTGGCAGGGGTGGGAAATGCAGTGTGAAAGTGACCCCGGTCCGGTGTTCCCTAAATGGTTCGGGTCACTTAAGAAGACGTCCAATTGCATAAATAAACTTTGACAGAACAGAACCAGTTCTGAAGCAAGCGTGAAATCGTACAGAAATGTACAAACAGGGCTTGATCAGAATGTTCCGGCTACAGTGCCCATCCAAAATGATTTTTTTTTCTATGCCAGTGTTTATGTAGACATGCATATGTGTCGGAGGACAGGTACTGAAATACTGCATCTAGTTACCATGCCTCTCTCACTTTCACCTTAAAGTAAACAAACTTATAGTTGCCATGGTTCCCAACTGCCTGTTTAAACTGTCACTCCTGTCCAGAAGGTGCTGAGAGGGAGAGGATTTGGAGGTCCGTTGTGCAGTTCCCCGTTTCTGCTGCATTTGCTTTTATTCGTTTCCAGAGGTGGGAATAAGTTGTGCTCATGCAAGTCATAAGTAGGCCAAAGTCAAGTTAAACTTGCGTAGAGTAGAATTAGAACGGGTGTGACGATTTGGACTTGGGCGTGAAAATCGATTCTGTACATTTGACTATGAACAGAACCCAAAAAAGCCGTAGCTACAGTTAACTGGTTGATTGAGAAATTACATTACATCCTTCTATTCTTATTTATCTACTTATCTGTTCAATTTGTGCTATCTTGTCATAATTTTCCAAGATAAATTCCATTTATATGTTGAAGTGATATGTAGAATAAAATGTGCCGAAAAATTCTCTGCATTTTGGAAACTTAAATCACAGATTAAATATCGCATGGTTTAGACAGTCCTCATATTTACAGATGTGAAGTTTTAATAAAAGTGAAAACAGAGTTGAAGAAATTTTAACATTGTGGAATTCTGTCTGAAACAGATCTAAATTATTCCATTGTCAAAAAAATCAGCAATTGTAATGAATACCCTTATTCCAAGGCCAAGGAAAATTTTACTTACAGCTGAAAACAATTACAAAAGCAATGGAAACATTAATATTTTGCCCATTAAAACAACTTTCCATAGCTGTGAGCACAGTGCAAAAGCTGGAGAGTGGAAACCTTTGAGCTATATTAAATAGTACTTAATGCTGAATTAATTTTTTTTCACTTGTTGAAAAGATTTTTTGGTCTCAATTGTTCATCTGTCTGGTTATAATCTTATCTGACTAGTATTTAGCTTGCTTTACATTGCTAGATACACCACTCTGAGCTCTACAATCATTCACTCACACAACAACATAGACTCAATATAGACTCAACAGTTTATCTGAAACATCTTTGGACTGAGGGAAGAATCCAGAGCACACAGGTAAAACCCAGGCTAAAACATGTAGAACATGCAAAACAGACTAAACAGAATTCAAACCCACGTCCAAATGCACAACTCAGGGACTATGAGGCCCTAGTACCACCTGCTGAGACACAGCATGTATTTCATGGGTTGTTTTTTATCATTTTATATAAGATCATTCTTTTCACTTTGCAAGAATAGCTGAGGCATGTCAGTGTTGTCTGGAACATAGTTATCAGAACGACTATCAGTATCATTCACGTTACCTGTGCTTATGTCAGTTTCTGTCAAGCACACTTCAATATCTGTTGGCTTTAGAACAGGACTGATATCATCATGAGGTCCCAGTTGTGGGTGCAGATAGCAAGTCAGGATAAGAAATTTCCTTTTATTTCCTTATGTTGCAGCCAACAGCGTTTACCATGTAAAAACTGCAGCCATCTACATGATTTTTAGGTGAGTGCCATACCACTGGAGCTCTGAAATTGAGAGATTTCTTCACACCTTTGCTCCAGTTCCTGAGAACTTCTACACACATCCTGCATACAACATGAGGTGCCTATGACTGGTGTTGATCTCCAAGCTTCATACCAAAGTACACATGAGCCCTCTTAAAAGTCAGCTTTTTTGTCCTTTGTGTCTAAACAACATAGTTTCCAGGGATGTAACAATCAGCACAAATACTTTTAAATAAAGTGCTTTTCATTGCCAAAGATGACATTAAAAATACAGTATGTACTGTAAGTAAAATAAAAAAAATACTATGACCAAAGTGAGATGTTCTATGATATCATGTCAAGCATTATTCATTGTGGATGATGTGAGTCAAAAAAGGCCTGTGTTAAGGGTTCCTTCAAATAGCAAATTAACCTTAGGCAATGGAAAAAATTGTCAATTTTTAAATTAGAATGTCAAAATAGGCTGAGAAACATGCTTTCTGAACAACATCTGATTTGTGCAATTGTATTGTAACTTCTTTCTTTCACGTCAATCCCCCCTTTGCATTTAGGAATATGAAAGTAGACACTGAAAAATTTAAAACTTTATTTTCATAACGTTTGCCCTTGAGTCATGTAATAAATGCAGGCTGATACGTTTACCAGATCTTCATCATCCTAAGACCAAATGGATGATCTCCTCTTCCATTTCCTATATATGGCTTTTTCCAACTGTACAAAATTTTTTAAAAACAACTCCAATGTCTCATAAGACAGTAAATAACAATACAAACAGTTTTTGTAATACAGAAATATTTTAAAAAATGTCTTTTGTAGGGCATCTAAATCAATGCATGTATCATATCGTATCATCTAACTCTGCAATAAGAATAACAATGTGAAACGTTTCCATTTTAACTGTATTATCTTTTTGTTGGAAATTGTCTAATTTCACACAGAACTTTTATCTGCACATTTTCACCTTAAAAAAAAGCATTTTCCACAGTAGTGCATGTTATCAGGTGAGGTTTTATTGCTTTTATTTCCATGGAGCTCTCAGCCATCTATGGGAAACAAAGCATTCACTCTTTCGTTCCAAACTGGCATCTTTCTCATCTTTCTCACCCACCTTACACATCCATTACATCACATACATGACAGTTTTGGTCTCTGAAATGGCAGTGGTATTTGCAGGGCTGGACATTTCCTTACTGTTGATAGCATTCATTTTATTATGAAATCACTCGAATAGACGGAAGTTCTAAAAATGTCTGTAGCGTAACAGAATATCACAGTAGATCCATTCCTTAAATTAATTTTTCTGTTGCCAGCACCGGCAACCACACTGACATGATCAGTCCCAAAATAATATTGGAATAACATTTATTCTGCCAAAATATATACCGACACCTCACTTAACTGAGAGAATGTCCATCCATGAAGTTTTACATTTTCAAGGGACATTTTACATGGTAGTTAAATTAAACTGTCTCTTAAAGACAAATTACATATCTTCTTTACGTACATCAATTAATTGTCACTTTTTTTAAGAAACCTACATATCACCAACATATTAAAATCACATTATAAAGCCAGACATTTGTAAAAATCAGTTTGGCACTCAAGCTGCTGGATTTAAAAGCAACCTTTGTCTCTTAAAATAAACACATTTCTTTTTTTTTTTGAAGTGATAAAATCCTGTTTGACAACAAAGGCTTTTGTGTGAAATTAAAAAAAAAAAAAAAAAAAAACAAGCAAAAACCGATCAAAACAATTTCAGGATCTTAGTCAATGTGTTTGCATTTTAAAAACAACCAATAAAATGTGAGGAAAAATATGATAAAGTGGTTCACAGACTAGTAAAAAATCGTACAAAATGATGTCCTACAAAAAAACGGCTGTGAGCCGAGTAAAATGCACAGGGAAGCAGTCTCAGGTGGGGGGGGCAGCCAGCGCACACGTGACCTTTAAAGCATTTTTAAAAACCAGACGCTGTGCAGGACACTGACTGACAAATGAGTTGCTTCCATCGTTTTATTTTCCTCTAGAAAAAGATAAAGCCCTTCTAGGGGCGGGATTGCAGGTGGGTGGGGCCAGGATGCTCTGCCAGGAGGGAGGTCATCGTCCCTCCCTGGGCCTTTTCGATCAGTAATTGTGAAATTCCTTTCGGTTCAGGACACGGGTGTGGCTGGGGGAGGTGGTGGCACTACGGATCACCTCCATCCACCTGCAGGTACAGACAGACACACACACACACACACACACACACACACACACACACACACACACATTGGGCAAGTCAAAAAGTGTCCACAGCATATTTATTTAGAGGTCATTGCAGATATTTTTTACTTGTAATAATGATAATAATAATAATAACTTCACTAAAAAACTGCCTTACCTCTCGAAGGTGTACTCGCTCTCCGACCGGAAGTAGTACACATGAGATTTGAAATGCAGCTTGAAGACGTAGTCCTTGTGGATGCTCTCTGACTCGGAGGGGATGGTAACAGCGTAGCCCAGCAGGGGCAGACTGGCCAGAGGATAATTATCCTGGAGAAGAGGGCTTTTGGTGTGAAACTAATAAAAACAATGAACTAATATTACAGAAATCTTTCAAATAGCTGCACTGACCCACTCCTTGGCCGATGACATCACTTACAATTCAGTGCTCCTTGTCATATATTTAGATATCTTATAGTGAAGTACAGTTTAAACATATTTTATTGAAATAACACAGTGATTCGTGCACGTGAGTTAATGGAGGAGAAAAACAATGGTAAATCTTTACAGTCCTTATTAATAATATAATCCAGGTTAAAGAGACAAATTGACCTTTGAATCAGGACGCTTCTAGAACAGCTTGGTGAGAAGTTCAGCTCTGAACAGGTCAATGACAAATTGTTCACTGGAGACATGGCATAGGGGATGTAAAAGATCCTCCAGAGTAAGAACATAGGCCACATCCACCAGCTCGTGAATTTATGGTGGTGGTTGGTCATTTTCACACCCGTCGAAAAGCAGCTGTGTCAAACCCCCCAAAGTGTGACCGGACCTGTGTTCCCCACCCACCCACCTGGTGTGTCTTGTAGAAGAAGAGGCTGAAATTGGTGAAGACCACCCACAGCTTCTGCCAGCCATTGCTGTTTTTGAATTTCCTCAGCAAATTGCCCGACAGCTGATTCTAGTGGACGGAAGAGAGAAGATCAACATCTAACAGTCATCCAGGGCCATCAAGCAACGGGGAACTTTTCTTTCACACAAAGACAAGCTGTTTGCATGAAGGTGAGAAATGGGACAAGGCAAATTAAACTGGAATGAGGCTGCAAAATTAACCTCATTTCCTGGGGGGGCTCCACACCACCCCAAAACAGTAATATGAGGTCTGAAAAAGCATGTTAAACTGCTTAATTTTTTACATTTCAACTGTTTTTATTTTTACTTCACACACATTATTTCTACAACCATAATTATGTTACATTTTTAAACCATGGTTTAGAAGAAATGGCTGGTTTTAAAAATAAAAACGTTCTTAACATTTCCACATAGTTTTTTGCTATTTTTACTTTTTACAAACTACATTAATACCAAAATCAATGTCTCAAGACAATTCACCCTTTACAAACAAGTGGCAAAGCTGTAACATCAGCAATGATGTGAGTATGATGTGGCCTCCTGGTTTTACATCTACAAATATATATTTACATTTACTTTAAGCTACTACATGGCATCAGAAACAGTAAAGAAAAGCATTACTTAACAGTTAATTTCTTTTGAAGTGGCAAAATTATTTTTGCCATAATGGAGTATTTCTGGGGTATATTTTGTCATGTTTCTACACCATTTACAAGGCCACATCATTAATTTTAAAGCAGCGACGTGTCCTTAAACACAGCATCAAGGTTGGACCCACGAGCGACTGCCTGACTCAGTTACAGCAGTTCAGAAGATCATGTTCTAGACCATATGGATCAAGGACAGTAGATGGTGCTGGAGGAGCACTACATGGGGAAGGAGGGAAAGTGATACTCGAGAAGGTACCTCCACTGCCATGCTAAAGTCCACCATGGACACACTGGTGTTCCTGTGCCAGCACACGTGCACCGTGGTATTACCGCGGTGAGGTGCCTGTCTCTCCAGGGAGGTGCGTGAGGCACTCAGATCATCCTCCGACTCCTGCTCCAACGAAGAATCCTCGGGGGATTCTGGGAAGTTCAGTGAAAGGAGCAATTAATGGAGAGGGAGAGAGAGAGAGAGAGAGAGAGAGAGAGAGAGAGAGGCGATGTGGTTGACTGCCATAGCTGATGTGGTTGATGCCAGTGTCACCAGCATGACATATGTCACTCCTTCCCAGTGACAGCCTTGAACCTCAGGCTATCCTCTTTGACAAGCTTTTCTGAGCTGCAGCCAGGTCTCCAAAACATTTTTAGGTTTAAACAATTTGCTTGTGGGAAAATTCCTACTCATTTGTATGCATGGAGAAAATGAAAGCGGTTAAGGCATTTTTGTCAAACAACAGCAGAGGCATTATCACATGCTGCTCCTCAGAAGCATTACAGAACACCTACTATTTGTGGTTCTGCTCCAAGCAGATGATGCAGAAATTAAAGTAAACTTTAACAGCGATGGCTCCCCGGAATGGCATGGGTACAAAGGAGCAAAGGAAGTGAAGTAAAGAGGAAAGGTCCCTTGTTACACCCACATCAGCACGCGAAGACTTACTGCTGTCGCCGAGGCTGCTGGACAGCAGGGTCGCAGAGGGGCCGTTGCACTTCTCAGCCAGGTCAATGGCCATCTTGATGTCCTCCATCCACTTCTCCATCTCTGATGCTGAGCTGGAAGAAGACAAGAATACAAGTGGTACTTCAGGGTCCATCAGAACTCCAGCCACCACCCAACTGGTCAGATGTCTTAACTAACCATAGTGGAAAGGAGTAACATATTCAACTTTAAATGCTTCCAGAAACACTCATTTAATGTACAGACACAAGACTTTATGCTAATTTGTAGAATAAAAACACTAAAAATAACAAATGGGAAGATTAAATGGGAAAAATGGAGTGGAGCAGAGCACATAAAATAACCATAAATAATGGCAATGTGTGGCATTCTGCATTAATGGGATTCAATTCTTTATTTACTGTTTTATTGTAATTATTTGCATTTCCATTTAATGCCACTACTTTGAATGTCAATAACAGTAAAATTAGGAGGATTTAAATAACATGCAAATATTCTTAAACTGACTGGAATCCTGCTCAACAATGCATTTAATACTTACTGGGACTTGGGTTATATGTATTTCTTTTGGCTTTATTATTTTTTTTTGATACTGGTGTGGTCCCTCTGTAAAAACATTGTATTTTCTTTGGCTGGGAAAAATGTAACATCTAAAGGGTATTGCAACTCACATGTTTGGACGTGATCAAACTTTCGAAAGATTGAAGTTGTTTGTTTGCGTGTTATACGTGTGTATGTATTACCATTTCAGTTTCTGTGCTGCTGTGAACCAGAGTTACTTCTGTAAAAAAAAACCCCATCACTTACAAAACACCCATTCAAAAAAAAAGCGATGCAACGGTTGAAAATAATAAAACATGCAGTTTTGCCATTTCATTCTGATGAAATGTGAGTTAAACTCGCTTGAGAGAAGTTTGAATTTTCAGCTATGGACTGAATTTGAAAATGCAATCGTGTTTTTTATGACTCACAGGTGCAAAAGTTTGTGTTACGCAAGTTGTGCTCCTCGGTTTACCTGTTGCAGTTTATCAATATCGGATAATCGCACGTTATGTTATCGCATGTTACAGCCAAACTGACCAAACTGACCTTTCATTTAATTTACTAGAATGCCACAGTGCCAATGTCATCTGTCACTGCCACCGAGGCCTTACCTTGCTGCCACGACCACGGACTGGCGCTGTCCGAACAGAGTGAAGGAATTTGGGACGCCCCACTCATCCTCGCTCTCTCTGATCTGGGGTGTGTGAGTGAGACAGAAAGAGGGGACAGACAGCACTGTGAACAATGGACACATACAGTATATTCCTGAGCAGTTTTTCACATCCTGAATCCATGAAACTAGCAGGCACAGTAGAGATGAGAACATGGCCTTATAACCTGAAGCTGAAGGGTGCTGGTTGAAGTCCAAAAAGGGGCCCTGATGCCCAGTAACATGGTACTGCCCTTATTTTACTCCAGAAATACATCCAGCAGTACAAATTGGTAAAATTTTGCCCCACCTATCGTACCACTGACAGCAATGTTACATGGAGCAATTGTTAGAAAAAATATTGTGCTTTGCACTGTCTGTTCTTGTTCCTACACGACCAAAGACACAATCCTGTTGTTTAAGAATAAAGTCCTAGATCCAGCTAACCCGAAGTTCCTGCCCTTCATTTTGGGAACTCCCTACATAACTTGTCTAACGTCTGTACTACTTGTTGTAAAGCTCTCCATACTCTCCGTGATGTATATATCACCTCACCCTAAACCCCACCTAGTTGCTATATAAGCCTGCCCAGCACACTGTTCAGGGACATCGGCTCTGCTGACTTCTCCCAGGTACCTGCTGTGCTGAGACAACCAACAATGGTGCTTGGCCTCTTGGCTGTTTAATCCCCTCACACAATAAAGCAGGTAGACTAATACTTAGGGCTGCCGATATATACTCAAAGGGCCCACATTCTAATCCCATCTCCTGCTATTGTACCCGAGAGTAAGGTGCTTACCCTTAAAAATGTACAGCTGTATGAGAGGGTAAATAATTGTAAGCTGCTTAAAGTATAAACCTAACAATTAAGTTTCTTGGGAGAAAAATAACAACAAAAAATTCTGTTGGGTCTGCTGTGGGCAGGAGGGCACTGAAGTGGGTGACATTAGAGGCTCCAGCCCATCCTTTATTCCACAGAAGGCCCTAAATTCAAATGCATCCCCAATGTGACATCACAGACCTCCACCTTCCCATGAGATGCAGAGCTTCCCATGACCTCCTACAAAATCCAAAAGACTAATTGAAGACGAGGTCCCGCTTGGCCAAGGTGGCCGGGAACAATGCCTCTCTTGTCGCACTAATGGCATGACTAGAAGCTGAGCGGAGAGAGAGGAGAAAGGAGAGAGAGGGGAAACATGCAGCTTGGCCATTCTGACCAACTCTCTCATTACATCATCTGGCTGCTTTGCCCTTATAATGGAAATAAAACTTTTCCAGTTAAAAACTACTCAGTTGTAAACATTGCAAGTCACCTTGGAGAAAAGTACTAGTTGAATCAAATGTCTTCTTCTTCTTCTTTCGGCCGCTCCCGTTAGGGGTCGCCACAGCGGATCAAAAGCTTCCACTTCCTCCTGTCCTCTGCATCTCTCTCCGTCACCCCCACCACCTGCATGTCCTCCTTCACCACATCCATAAATCTCCTCTTAGGCCTTCCTCTCTTCCTCTTGCCTGGCAGCTCCATCCCTAGCATCCTTCTCCCGATATATCCAGGATCTCTCCTCTGCACATGTCCAAACCAACGCAATCTCGCCTCTCTGACTTTGTCTCCAAACCGTCCAACCTGTGCTGACCCTCTAATATACTCATTTCTAATCCTGTCCATCCTTGTCACACCCAATGCAAATCTTAACATCTTTAACTCTGCAACCTCCAGCTCTGCCTCCTGTCTTTTGGTCAGTGCCATCGTCTCCAACCCATAAAGCATAGCTGGTCTCACTACCGTCTTGTAGACCTTCCCTTTCACTCTTGCTGGTACCCTTCTGTCGCAGATCACTCCTGACACTCTTCTCCACCCACTCCACCCTGCCTGCACTCTCTTCTTCACCTCTCTTCCACACTCCCCATTACTCTGGACTGTTGATCCTAAGTATTTAAATTCCCCCACCTTTGCCCCTTCCCCCACCTAGTTGAATCAAATGTAAATAAAGAAAACCTTCTTAACAGGTAGAACAGAAGGGCCCTGCTCCACACTGTGCCCTCAGATTTCACATAGTCATCCAGGCCCTTGCCACCTGTCTCCAGGTAGAGGAATACTCACTGTCATGCCGAATAAAGGCAGCTGCCCGTGCACTTTGAACTGGTTGGAGGCTGTCATCCCGCGGCTTGTGTATAACAGGATGTCGTTGAACTGTAGGAAAGGGAAACAAACTGATTTCAAACACACCGAACACACAGCTCATGCAAGAGCAACACTTTCTGCAATGTGGTAGCATCAGAGGGAATACAGTGGAAATGCTGTGTGAAGGATATGCTTGCAGATAAAGGTTGTCAAGTAAGAAAACATCAACTTCAGCATGAATAAGCCTTACAATAATTTTTGTAGAGGTGGAACAACCTGTTTGATGTCCACTGCTGCTCACAACACTTATTACATCTCCTGAAGCAGGCTGACCCAAATATAAAAGATACAAACTCTTTGCTGGAATAAGGTGCGAGTCATATCATTTGGGTTATACCTGAAAAAACCTCCAGCTCCTCAAGTTATGAAATGTTGTAATCCACATTTTTCAAATGAATTTATTTAGTTTTAATAGCATTTTTGTCATTTATACTTTTTCAAATATCTGTAAATATATAAATATATAAAATAAAAAATTATACATTTAAAATATAAAATATCTGTCTGTATTGGAGCAAACATGACCTGTATTTACCCTCCAAGGCAACAGATGGCAGTAAAGAGCTGATTGTGTTTCTGTGCAGCAGCACAATAATTAATATTGTACATGTTTACGGGGTGAACTGATCAACAATCAAGTACTGAATATGAATTTCCAGGAAACTACGCACAAAGTTAGTTTTAAAGAAGTAAGACATTAATAAAAATAGTAAAATAAAAGGCCTGAGTATATTTTAAATTTATTATAGCTATACATTTACAGACTCTATCCCATCAATAAACCAGAGAGCATGTGCACTCAGATTTTTGTAGATTGTGATTTTATGTTAAAAATTACAGATTCTGATTTTGATTATTTTATTGTAAAGTTGATTTATGAAGACATCTGACCCCAGGTACATTCATAACCCATGGAGCCGGTGTCCATGGTAACATTCTGCAGCACACACAGAACGAATGGTTAGACGGAGGCACATCCTGCTTTCAAAGCAAGGTGTAACATCAGACGGGGCAAATTTACCAGGAAGAACATCCTCTGCTGGAGGCCTTTGGCAGAGAGTTTGCTCAGACAGCCTAACCTGATGAACTCCTGCAAACCCAGAAGCAAACAAATGAAGAATTACAGCAACTGTCAATAATTTGCAATAAACAAACTACAGTACTTGTTTTCTTGGTGGGGGAAGAAGTAAAACAAAGCATTATGTGAAAGCACACACCCGTCCTGGAATGGCTAGATTGTCGATACCAATGAGGTCCTTCTTGAGCTCGAGCAGCTTCTGAAAGTTCTCCATCTTGATCATAGCCCCATGGAGCTGGGCCTCAATTTCTGAGACATCCGCTAAGGCCGCTAGGGTTAAAGAGACATCTCATTAGTCCTGTTCACCCAGTTCCCACGCCAACCACACAGACTGCTTTTACACGACGCTCCAGATTTTGGCGCTCTGGTGTGGAATGTACATAGCTGGAACCCTCTGCGGGGGTATGCTTATACCTTGTAAACCCAACCACTGTTTTAAGAGTGTTTGCAAAGTGATTAATCGGCTCCCCTGTACCCGTCCACACCCAGGATCTGCCTCCTTATGCTGGACCCCCTTCTAGGACACGCTTCCTTTGGGCACCATACCTCTGGAGTCCCTGAAGTCCACATGTGTAGCGGGGTAGTGCTTGCACAGCCTCTCCAGGATCTGCTTGTAGTGTGTGAGGCGATGCAGTGGGCGTAACAGGAACACGTTGAGGGGCAGGTAGCACACCTTCTGTAGCTCCAGGTCCCGGCAGATGGCCTCTAGGCGACGCGATGTCCTACATACCCTCTCCAGCTCCAGCAGCACCTCTGAAAGCTTCTGCAGGTAGGCCGAAAGCTGCTGTGGGAGCAGAACTGGATGTGTTAGGTGGGTGGAGAGACAGACCCCCAGGCCAGGGCACAGTCAACATCCTTTTCCCTTACTCCCTGAGACAGATGTGCCCCAGTTCAATTTACTGCTGTCCTTCTAGTGGTCTGTGGCCCACTCTGTGTTTGTTTACGTGGCAGTGTCTCAGAGTCGCCTACTTCCAAGAATAAAACGGAAATAAGAGGGTTCGGACATAAACTTTGTGGAAATGACTCATTGATGCAGTTGTGTAGCAGCTTGCCTCCCACTGTCAGCCAGTTCCAGCTTGAAAGCACAATGAGAGATGCAACAAAATGCCATGTCACTCTAAGAATGCACCTGTGGCTTTTCAAATGTTGTACCTGGGAAGGTGGCTGAGTGTGAGTCCCCCTGTAACAGACACCCTAACAGTACCCATGGGGAGAGGCTTCCTCTTGGATGGGGCTTATTAAAGGCCAATTAATGGTTGCAGGCAAACACCATCAGAAACCAGCGGCAGGGGCTCTAAATTAGCCCAAAGGGGGTCTTCCTCCCCCATCCGTGCATCTAGACATGACATGCAGCTCGCCTTTACACCACTGTTCACCAGTTGGTTCACTCCTTTTTGGAGCCTTTTTTTTCTTTATACTGGACAATGCTGTTACCATGACTACATCTGCTATCACTGTTCTTCACCATTATCATCATTTAACTTTATTGATTAGGCCAAATCTACGCTCTGATATTTAGCTACTGTAACTGGAAACAACTGTAAATTCTGCTGTATTTATCAATGTTTATCATTTATTCATTTAGCTGACCCTTTTCTTGAAAAAAATACTTTGGGTTAGGGTGTTAGAATGTTAGATTTCTATACTAAGCTACCGTTTATATACCTGGTCAATTCAAACCCAGGACCTTCTGTAGCAAGGTGGCAGTTCTAACCACTATGCCACCTGCTGCTGCTGTGCTACTGTTACCATTTAGTATTTCTATACCCAAAAAGTCTTACATTGTGTTACATGTAAACAGTCTCAGCAGCATTAGATATAGTTTTTTCACGCCTGTTAAGTTTTTTTTGTTTGTTTTCAGGATGAAGTTCAAGTAAGAGGGACATTAGGTAGGAGAGCTCACCTTGAGGCCTTGTATGTTCTTCAGCATAATGTCTCCAATCCGTTGGTGGTCTCCTTTGATGTGGGCGTTGGGGCGCCCCTCCCTACACAGAACACACAATTGTCAGCGCAATATTTTCCATCACTGTCTGCTGAAATAACCTCCTTCCATCCTCCTCATGCAGTGAAACTGGGCACTCACACGAAACATCAGACAAACTGAATTTGATGTACTGACCAGCAGAGGGCAGCCCCAAGTAGACTGTCTCTACGGGACACAACAAGGTAATAACTGAACAATTATGTTCCTCGCGCATCAAACGCTTACTTCAGTTCCTGAGGCGAGTGTCATTATCACCGCCCGATGTGGAGCAGACACACAGGAGATCAAATACCGACTGGAGACACCCTTGGTGTGATGTCTGTCTACAGCACTTCATCTTGCGAGCCTTGACCAAATGCTTTGTTAAACTGCCTTCCTGCCATTTTGTTTCTCAGCTTTGTACTTATTTCTGCAGGTATTTATTTCACAGCAACAAAATGCTTACAGTACATTATAAAGACCCCCCCCCAATCGCCTCTCTCATGGTCAGATATATCGCAGTCTGATGTAATGTACTGTCAGGACCATCATCCCGATGCAGGTTTAGGTTCAGTCCCTCTGAACTCTGTCTGTGCCAGTAGTGTGTGATGGGGAAACTGCCTTCTTCAAACCGTTCTGCAAAGTGGGAAGCAGGAAATGGAAGCTCAGGGGTCAGGAAACCATGCCTCAGCCCAGGCGTTACCATAGAGATCTTTATTCCTAAATCCAACTGAAGAGCTCCCTGCTGGACCATCTCAGACTGTCTGCCAATATTATGGTAGAAATTTGCCATATAAAAGGTGTGAAGTTCCACGCATGAAATTCAAAACATTTTAGAAGCACAGCCTGGATCATTGTCAAGCGTTTATAAAGCATATACAGGAAAAAGGTCCTCAAATGTCTAGCTGCAGACTTGGAATAAGAAGGTACTGTTTTTGGTAAGTTAGAAAAGAAAGGAATTTGTCATTGTGAGAATTTTTCTACATTTTATTTTTCCACCTTCTGAGAAAGTTATTACTTCTCAAGATCACCTTTATTGATCTTCTATTATTGTAAAATGTTGAGGGTTATCAAAATGTGGTGCTATGTTGGAAAATGCCTGGTACAGCAGCAGCAGTATGTCAAGTTGTCTGAAAAGTCTGAAAACAGAAACGGTAACATGCATAAATCTAAATGCTGCCAAGTGACAGTGAGCCAGCACAGACCGCCCTTCTCTTGCCCCGTCATAGAGAGAAACCCCTCACCAGAGAGCCAGCCTCTGCTCCACCTCCTTCAGGAAGCCTGTGTGGAACTTGTGCAGTGGCTCATAGTTAGCGGAGATCATGCTTCTGAGGGAGTCTGGCGCAGCCTCCTCCTTCTCCAGTAAACCCTGGAAGGACTGAGAGGACAGGACCACAGGGTGAGACACAGGCTGAGGACAGCCAACTGTTTGTTGTCCTGGTCACGGCACCAAGGGACCATCTGACCAGTTGTGTAGCTGCTGTTTTTGTCTTCTAATAGCCACAAGTCATCGTTGCCACTTAAAGAGAATTAAGGGGATCAATACACCCCCTGTCAGCAACTGGGCCCCAGGAGAGCAATGATTCCTCCCCGCAACTGGAGGAACTGCTGCTGGTTGTCAAGGACTCAGTGTTCCTGTAAAGAGGGTGGGAGATTGGGGGCGGCCTTCAGGATCCTGAGAAAAAGGGGACTATAAGAAGTGAGACTGTTGGAAGGCGCTCAGATGAGCAGCTGGCTCTTCAGATGGTCTCCTGCTCATGAGGAGCAGTGGTGGGGAGCGGAAGGGTGGCACGTCACTGTGGTGGAGGGAAAACGTGCTGATCTGCCATTGAGATGATATACATTAATCTTTCCACTGTCATCAAACCCCAGTCCTCATGGCTGGTGCCACTTAAACTGTTAAGGACTGAGGAATTATTCAGTTACCAAAGTGGGTGTTTAAATCACTTTGAATGTTTGTATAGGAAGCATTTTTATGCTGCATAACACTGAACCACAATGGATTTAATTGATCTGTGTGGAGTTTGCACATCCTCCTTGTTTCAGGTGGGTTCCCTCCCACAGTTCAAAGACATGCATTCTAGGTGTATTTGCGGCCAAAATTTGACCTTGTGTTTTTATGTGAGGGTAAATGCTTATAAGTACCTTACTAGAAACAAATAAATAATAATTATGTATATAAACACAAAAAAGGAGCTTCCTGCCAAACTGGCACTAATCCACAAAAGAGAGTTTCAGGTCCAGCTTACGCAGAGATACACGGTATTAGCAATGTTCTCCTACACACTGATGTATCTTTCCATTGTCCCAAGAGAGATTTTCTATATTTTCAATATGCCCAGCAACAGACAGCAGTGTACTGTATATTCCAAACCTGGTGAGGGGAAGGGGGGTTCAAAAACCAACAAACAAGCCAGAAAAATCCAGACAACATCAAGATGTCTGATCCCAGAGTCTGCAGAAGACTCTCCCACTGAGACTCACCACAGTAATAACCTCCAGGTCCTTCAGGTAGGTCCTCTCTGTGGTGAGCAGCTCCTTGGCAATAAAGTAGGCTTTGTCTGTGGGGAACCTCTGGAACAGAGAACACAGTGGAGGAGATGGTCAACTAATGACCATGGCTCAGAACTGCTGCTTCACTCCACATACTGTACATATCACCGTAGAGTCACTCTGTCCACGCATGTTCACGTCTGACCCCTAAATAGCTGTGTAGCATCTAGCCAGCAGCTAATGGACAAGAACACAGCATTGTTTCAGAAGGAGGACAAATCCATCATTCCTATCCCTGCTTCGAACCTGCCTCTAAGGATCCCAGTTCTTACCGTGGTATTTCTAATATATTCATTGTGGGGTCCTGTTATTGTACCCATGAGAAACACACTTAACCCGTGAGACAGATTTCTATTATTTGCTGTTTTTGTCCAAAATTGGGGAGCCTTTCGTAATTGTTCGTGAAGCAAGTAAAAAAACATAGACCATCACTTACAAATTTTAACAGACTTCACTCCGAGCCATTTAGACAATTTTTTAAATTTATTGTTGGCATTTATGGTTTATACTGTAGAACCCATTTGCCTGAAATTACACCACTCGTTTTTAAGTAAAACTCAGGGGGCACAATGTAGTATTTATTATTTATGTGGCACAATTATAAAATTTGAAATAGTGCCAAAACAAGTATTGTGGCTAAATTCTGAGTCGCACCATTCAGTGATAACAGCTCTACATGTTTTCCTCTGGTTTCTACTGTCAGCCAAACAGTACGAGGCCAAGATTTATAGTGAGGTCATACAGATGAGGTTGGACTCAACGTTACAACTCTGTAGTTGTGTGTTTGTGTGTCCATTCATTTCTTCTGGATTTGATCAGACAAATCAAACCATGGATCCACAAAATCTGAACAATGCATGTAAAACAGTGAACCGGTGTGTTTTAATGGTCAGCGTGTAAATAAGTCAGATTTGACTGGAACACAACAGATACTTAAAGTGAACTGGTTTAGGAAAATACCCCATATAAGTGAGTAAAATGTTAAATTGTGATATTTGTAATATAGTAAAAGGGGCCCTGCTGTTTAACCCATGAGAAAACATAGCCAAACTGTTCCAGTAAAATACCCAGCTGTACAAATGGGGAAAATGAGTAAGATGATAAATCGAGTAAGCTGTTGTGAACAAAGCAATGACTAACAAAAACCCAAACCCCACGAACCTTCCTTCGTATCTCATCTTCATCGTCGGTGCGTACGCAGCCCGCGTCGTTGAGAAGGGGGCTGGTGAGGGGGGATGGCTGCCGCCCGTCAGGACTCGGACCCGGGGTTAGCGTGTGCCTCTGACCGTTGACCAGGCCCTGGGAGTTCCCCGAGGAGTCCGACAGCCGAGGACTGTCTGACACCAGGCCTGAGGGAGACGCAACAGACGTTAGCGAGGAGGGAAGAACAATACGTTCAACTTTACCTCCATGAAACTAGGGCTACGCAAAACAGGGAGGTGGACTTCCCAGCTGGGCATCCTATGGGCTGTGACTGCAGTTGCCGTGACAACCCAGGTACTTATGGGTGAGCCACTCTACAGAAAAGAAAAAAATGTAAAGAAGTCTTGGAATTTGTCTTCAAGGGACTGATGCTACAGTCTGTTTTACAAACTACTTAGTCTCTTTTACTCTCTCAGTTCACATATTCAAGCATCTCTAAGCAACAGATAAAGTGACTTACCTAATTCAACTACATCGACACTACGTTTGCTACGAGACTGGACGACATACTTGCCCGCCACGGTTTTTCACTCCTCTGAATGGACTATGTCGGCGTGGATAAAACAGTGATTAAAACTGGCACTTTCTACTAATCTACGACAGGGGCGGTGAGATGAATGGACAATGACGACAACAACTACGGTAACTATGACAACGCTCACCACACGCGCTACACACGCAAAACACCCATGCGTACCAGTGCATGTATATAACCGCACTGTTATATACAATGCAAACACTCAGCTACGAATGATGGCTCTATGTACAACATCACAAGAGGGAGGATGAGGGGGAGTCTCTAGCATCTAGGGTGACCTCAAGACGTCGGGGGGTCTTCAAAGAAGATGCCGGAGTCCCACTTCACAAAGGTCAACTTTATTGACACTAGTGCACAACTGTGTACAATGTTAAAAAGTATAGAAACCTTTCCAAAGAGAGAAATAGCAAAAAAGAACAAACAAAACAACAGTAGTAAAATGCAGTGCGTGCCAGGAAGAAAACCAGTACAGGGTACAATATGCAGAGTGTTACAGTGCCAGCAGTAGGAGACAGGAAGAGGCTTTTGCAGGTGCTGTCCATTATGGGTCATGCCAGAGATGCAAACCATCTGACAGCGTGGCAGTGCCAGGGAAGGGCTGCGGTGGAGCGTCGCAGTGACGCCCCCCCCCAGCATAAGCTTATTGACAGTCCTGGTCAAAGGGACCTCCTGCGGTGGTGTTAAGAAAACGAGTGGCAGTTTTCAGGTGGAACAACATGCAGGTTAGGGATACAGCCAGGTTACTGTCCCATACAAGCCATCTTGTGTCCCGTTTTTACAGTGGTGGGGGAAAGCAGCGCGTTCTGCAGCATCCCTGCCAACTGCGATCCACTAAACAGTGCACAGGGCTGTGATAAACACAACACTACAACAATTGAGTAAGAGGTCCAATAAGAATCTGGCGCTAAAAACTGTATGAAATATGTTTATAAAAGTTAAATGTTAAAAAATACGTGATTTAAACAAATCTGTATCATTGAACAAAAAGGAGGGCTGTCGGTCTAGCAGGGACACACATTGAACGTGCTGCTTTGCTGGCAGTTAAGTTAAGACAAGGAGGAGACTCAAGACATGGGCACACGGGGGCGTGACAGAGGCACGGGGAGGATCGGGACATGTGTCATTCCAGCAATTGAGGAACTGGGGGGTGTGGGGCCCATGCATTCTGGCCATAGGGGGATGGGCTGGAGGAGATAGAACAGAGCTATCCTGCTGGCTGACAGACGGAGATGGCACACAGACTCAATACTGCATAGGTACAATGCGCACTGCAGCGGTAAAAACAACATCTGTCACCCCCCGAGCCCATCCCCCACCCCATTCTGCTTCTCCATTACCATCCACATAGGACTTGGAATGGAGAAAGGCAGTGCATGTCAAGCTAAGCACAGCCACTCTCCAGAAAGCCAACAAGCAGCACTTGGCGCATCATGACGGTTCCTTGCTGGAGGTGATCCAAGTAACTGAAGCTGCTCTCAAGCTTTCCTTCCCCTTACAGTTACAATCAAGATGTTTCTAAAGTTGGACACTGAAGTCTACAACACTGCCTCAAGATTCTCCTCCATCAGAAAGCTAGGCTCATCTCTCGGTACACTGTATTATTAACAACGTATTTGTGTTTATTCACATTTTGCTTCACTTTCACTGTAAACTGTATGGCTGGATTACTAATATTCACTACAAGAAGGTTCAAAATACTTATATATTTTCCCAGAGGTCAAGTAAGCAGCTACTCAAGTTCATCAGGGGTCATTTACAGTCGCAGTGGGAGGCAGGTTACATAAGAGCATCGATGAGAAACACATGTGCAAATAAATAGAGAACACATAAAAAAGGACAAGCAGAGGAGTCAGCAGAAGCAGGTGAGACTGATGAACAGCGATGAGGAGTTTACCTTTCTCACACAGACATGCGACACCTACTGAGACACCCAGACACCCTGCGCCTAGTTGCCCTGCGCTACCTGGCCGGAACTATGAATTGCAGTTAACAGGATCACCACAGTAAAACAGAACCTCCCCTTGGCTTCTCCTCAAAGGGGGAATGGGATACATGGGCAGGGGAGGTGGGGGGAGGTATTCAAAATGGCAGTACAGCAGGAGCTTCTCCGTGGCTCCAGGAGAGAGAAGCAGAGATGATGAACAGGACTTCGTTCCCATAGGAACATGCCGACAGAACAGTGCTGAAACTCTCACAGGAAGTCTTTTTGTTCTTAAGAAAAAACATTCTGTCCCGAACGGGGTCCGATAACCAGCGGTCAGGTCAAACAGTGCACACAAATGACAATAATGAGAATAATGTGCCAGCGATCAAGATTTTTGCAAAAAAAGAAAAAGAAAAAAAAAATAATAAAAATGAAAACAAAGTGCAAAAGGGGTCAGCAGGTAGTGCATGCTGGGTAATAAGAGCATTGTACATCAGTGGGGGTGTGAGGTTAGCACTTCAGTTGAATAAACTGAGGGCACAGGAGACACACCCAGGGATGGGGAAGGGAAAGGAGGTGAAGTGAAGCCATGTAAACAGTTGTCACGGAAACAGTCAGACCTACAGCATTTGGATACTATACTGCAAGACCTGAGGAATACTCCATCCACGCCAAAGTCCACATGGCATGCTAATATACAGTTATAAAGTACTATGGTACACTACTGAAACCACTGAAGGATGCATTAATAATCCTAAATCATTTTAGAAATAGTCATTTCAATCAGGAATCCTTGGTCCCTTACTGGCAAAAAAACACACATTTGAGCCCCAATGCAGACAAACAGTTGTTCATCACCATACAGTGTAAGACTATAGTTTAGTTCATTGGCCCATCTGAACGACGAAAACGAAGTTTGGAATGCGTTCTGCAAGTTGGTCAGTCTTGGACACAGTTTACTACGGAAATCAGCGTTCAGTAAACAGCAACAGCACTACTGCATATCAACTGCAATGCCGAGGTTACGACTAGACCAGACAACTTCAAAACATAAAACTTTCAGAGGAGATCATATCTGATGCGCTATAGACAGTTCAAATGACTACTTGCCAATGCAAGTATTAGGCATAGAGTGTATCTCCTCCATGAAGCTACCATGTACACAATCAAAGCCACGTATGATAGAACAGCACAACACTACGTCTCTTCAAACCAACATCTCCCCTAGAGACTAACCTATTGCACAAGACTACAACTGTAGAAGTTAATTAGTAGCAAAACAAGTAAAACAAGTGCACCTTTCAAGTATAAATCAAGTTCTCTATTATAAAAATTGAAATGACCACGATTTTTCATAACTGTTATCAAGACATGAAGGCATTTGACTGAACACCAGGCACATCATTTTAAACATGCCAAAATGTGCTCAAAGCAGACGGTGTACTGAATATATGGTATTTTGTTAGTTTATAGATTGTTAGATGCCTGTCTTCGCAGGCTAACAGCAAGATGCAGCCAGTGTGGGTTGCAAGTCTTGGACTGCGGTCCAAGGGGTTCGATCAACTTTGCTGTCAGGTGCATTACGAGAAAAAAAAATGTAGGCCAGGTTTGGGCCCATGTGAGTCATGTGGACATCTCAAACCTGGTCTTCAGCTACCTGTTTTGAAAGCAACCAGACTCAAACGTTTTGGCACTTGGCACTAGGCTGCCTTCCAGAAGCTTCTCCATCTGAGCAGCCAGAAAGGAAAAGAGACCCTTGAGGTCTTTTACAATCAGCTTGGAACAGTCAGCAGAGGGGCATAAGGTGCTTCACACGCTGTGGACTCTGAACAGGTATACTGTTCCCATAGACCCACAAGGACTGGTTCTGGAGATGGCTGCCCATTCAAACACTAATTAACCATGCGATTATGCCTTCCCAGAGAAATAGGCCAACCAGTGTCTCGACTGCTGCACACCTACCTAAACTAACAGCTGAAGACACGTGCCCCATCCTCGTCACTAAAGTTAAAGCAGCCGTCTTCCTCATCAGCTTCCTCCTCATCCAGCTGCAGGCTGCCGAAGGAGAACCTGCTCCTGGGAAGGGGAGAGGAGCTGCCCATGGCTGCCGGGTTGCCATACACAAGTGGGCGGCCGCCAGAGCTGCCCGTCTCTGACTCGGAGTCGCTGGACTCCGTGCCGCTGCTGGTGGAGCCATCGATCATTTGGACCGCCCCGACGTGGTCCGTGCTGCTACGGCCATAGAGCCTCTGCACAGGGCTGGGCTTCGGCTGGCCAGGTGGTGACAGGCCATTGGCGACCATTCGCCGTTCCAGGGCTGCCATACGCTCAGCCCTGGACAGAATGGGCTTTGAGGGGGTGGAGCCAGTGCGGCTGAGGACCAGTGGGTCGGTGTCAGAGCGGTTACGCCCATTGGGCAGCTTATGACTGGGGAATGCGGAGCTCACGATGGGGGAGTGGCTGCCGAACCGAAGACCCTGGTCCCAGTGGCCAGACCGGCCAGCATGGCCATTGGGCTCGCGATTGCCCAGTGAGGAGGTTCGGTGGAATGCGTTTACCACAGGACTCGAGCAGGCACTCTTGCTGCCAGCCGTTAAGGGGCTGCGCTGATGCGAAGCCCGATAAACCTCCTCCAGCAGGGTACTGTGGAGGGGACCGCCATGAGGACCCACACCAAAGAACAATGTGTCCAGCGGGTCATTGTTCTCAAACTCCCGGCTCAGCCCAATGGGTGGGCCGGAGATGCCCGGGGACTCCCGGTACCTGATCTTGGCCAACCCCTTCTCACGCTCATGGTGGTACGCCCCATTAACGCCCCCACCACAGATCGCCGGCTCATCCTCAAAATTGTCATTTGTGCGGGAGTGAGACCTGGTGACACGGCCCCTGGCCACGTCGTATTCGCTATCTATGTCACTGCAGTCGATGTAGGGGATGGACGAGCTACTGCCCTTGGCAGCCCGGGATGCTGGACCTGTGTTCAGATGCTCGGCTGGCAGCCTGTTGAGGGGCGTCCCTGGGCTGGCCTGGGCCTCCCGTCCTCCCCCGTTGTGCTGGGCAGAGGGGCTGTTCTGCTTCTGTGGGGTGGCCACTCTCTCGCCGCTTACAGGTGCGCCATCCTTCCAGCTGCGGTGGCCGGGAGATGAGTCGGTCTTGGGTCTAGAGGTGACACTGGTGCTCTGCTAGGGAAACACAGAATGCGGGTAACAACCAACAATGCAGGGCTGCGTAGGATGAGAGGGGAAGCCAGACTCCAAAAGGAGCCCACGATCAGTGACTGGAGGGTCACACAGACCTCTGTGGGTGCGTCAGAATGCCGCTGAGAGGGCAGGAGAGATGGGCTGCTGCTGGACTGGATCTTGCTGTGCTTCCTGGGAGGAAGAGGAGCCAGAGGAGAAGGGGAGACGTGATGAACGAATAATCACATCTTGATGAAGAAGGCTTAAAGTGTGGCTTCCGGTGTCTTAAGTATGACACATATATCACTACCAGAATCATTTAAAAGGCTTCACAAGGATAAAAGAAAAACAAAAGGAAATTTCCAAAACCCTAAGACTCACCTTTCAAATGGGATCTTTTTGAATTCAGAATCCTTCACATAATCAATAACCTGTTTCTGTGTCCGACCACTGGACGAAACAAGACAAAGAGAGAGAATTGTTCATCAAAGCTGTTCAAATTGTACATCTGCTACTTAATGGATATTAATAATACAATAATACAAACAGCTTTCAGCATTGCCATTCAGACTAAAGAACATTAGTGTACACATGAAACCCCCAGCACAGACCTTAGCATCTCCTCCTACCTAAATCTGAAGGATGAACCCCTGGTGAAGAGCACGGGTTTGGGTTTGGGCTTGGGCTCCTCAAAGAGTCGGAAGAAGGCATGATACTCCACACATATCTTCCAGAAGACCTTGCAGCAGTCACGGCTGGCCATTAGGAACTCCAGGGTGTCCTGACATGCGCTCTGCAGTCACACCAAGACAATGTCCTCCACTCAGACACACAGCCAAGTTAACATGGTGTTCCTCCTCTCTCACAACTCAAATATAAACACACTGTGTACTCTGTGGCTATGTTTATTGTTTTTTTTTTTTTTACGGTAAAGGACTACTGATAACACTGTACATTCAGTATTATCTTGCAATTTATGAATGACTTTAGACTATTATGTTACTGGCATTTACACTTTATACAATGATATATGGATGGATGGACGGACGGCTAAAGACTTTATAAATCCTAAAGAAAATTGCCCATTTGTGTTTTAAAAAAAAAAAAAAACAGCCAGTGTAACTTACGTTTAAATCTGGTCTAAGTTTGATGAGAAATCGCTTCCTCTTGAAACTCAGTTTGCGGACTTTGGACCAGTTGAAGGCATTGATCTTTGTGTGCCCCTGGAAACAACAAGAAGCCATTAAGGAAAGATTTCCTGGGATAGATGAAACAGTTTGATTCCCACAGGAACAATGGTGAAGAATAAAAAGGTTTTGCTCTTGAACTACCGGAAGCAGTTTTTCCCCCAGCTCCCGATCTCGGACTCCATGTTTGAAGTGAGCAGGTATACACCTGTATGGCATAGCAGCACTTCTATATTTTACTCTTTTGAGTTCTGTTGACTTTTTTTCTTCTACCGGCACTTTTATTTAGCTCCTGGTGCTCCTTTTCTGCCCTGGACAACCAGATATTCTGGCTGAGCTGCTCTCCCAGAGAAAGGCTGCAGCAGTACAGGGTCATTATTCACAAAAGCCTTCATAGCTACATTTCATTGCCCAGGGTGCAATACGTCATGCCGCAAGTCGGCCCATGCACTGCTTTCCTACCATTGCTTCAAAATTGGTCTCACTTTTATTAAATATATATTGTAAACCTCGGAACTATTTCCTATTACGTTTTACTCTTTGCAAAAATAAAAAATGTAATACTTAATGGTTTCTGATGCTGACTGACAAACACACTTACAGGCCAAAAAGAGGAGCACCGGAACCTATTTTTGTCCACTTCAATCACTTTCCAGGCTCTATACTATATACCATAATGCTCTGAAAATACATTCCATTCATCACACAACACTGAAATGTTTATATTTAAATATACTTAATATATATTCTTAATAGACATTAAACAAAAATAAAGGTAAGATAAAGGTTTCTGTGGATTTTAAAATATCAAACACAAAATTTCAGTTAACACAATTTAATTTTCTTTTAATATTTCCATAATAACAGAAATAAATAAAGGTGCTGTAAACAAAGCACCAAGAAGTGCAGCAAAAGACAAAAGCACTCTCAATGCAGCTAGTTCACATGTGCAGCGGTCAAAGGTGAAGTATCCCAAAGGCTGAAATGTCAGTCAACATATGACTATTTAACTATATATAAGCTGCAGCATTATTGTGGCTGTGGCGATGGCCTGTTTTGGTCACCTGGAAGACCAGGATACCGGTGTGCGCCACGGCCAGGTTCAACTTGGTGTTCTCGCGGTCCTTGGCTGGGTGGAGCCGCACACCGTACATCTCCAACCTGCGGGCGATCTCCAGGAGCTGGTAGTCGGACTCGGCAGGCGTCTGACCCCTGAGGAGAACATATTTGTTTCGTCCTTATTTGTCCAACCCAAAAAAAACCCTTTTTTTTCCCAAACACAAAGCAAGTTTCCATGGCATCTAAATCACCCTCACTCGGAACAATTTTGGAAAGTGATTTAAGCTTAGTAATATTTTATATAGCATCCCTATTATAATCAATAGCACCGATGCTCTTATTATAGTTGAATTAAATGTTTACCTCTGACTCTCCTCAGTCTGCAGTAAAAATAAAACCAATTGCAGATTTGCAGTAGTTTTCCTCACTAATAATTGCCAGCCTTGTCATTACGGCAACACTTTGCGGCTCGGCTGAAAGCGCCAGAATAAATTAGTATCGCTTAGCTATCGAATCCAAACTGGCACGACTGCGAACTCAAAAGAAGCAGGAAGAGCAATGATTTAGGAAAATTATTTCCTGTTTCCTGTATGTAGTATTTAATTTGACATTCAGCTCCCTTGAGAAGGATCGCCGGCGTTATCGGCCAAAAGAAGGAGGGGAAGGACGGTGGGGGAAGACAAGGCAGCGGCTGAATCCGACACAGATTGTCAGCTGCCTCCTAAACACACATCTCCGCGGCATCACAGCGAGCTGGAGGGCAGCCAGCAAAGACGCTGTTATGATTTCCGGTGCACGTTCAAAGGCCTGCCCGCAGTGGCCAAGCGACAATTGGGAAAATAGCAGGAAGGAAGTGGAAGCTGTTTCGCCCCCCCCCCGTCTGTCACTGCTCACCAACATTTACTGCTGCCATAGAAAGTTATCTGCAGTTTCACAGACATTTTTACTGCTGCGCTACTGACATCATGTTTTGGAAACAGAATAAAAAAACTAACAAAAAAACACTAACTATACAGCTTGTATCAAAAAATGTACACACATTTGACATTTGTTTCTCAACCATTTTCCAAACTCCAAAGTGGTTAAATGTTCACAGTTTACGTTTCAAACACTTGTATAATTCATCTTTTGCTATGGACCTGTATTTGTGCACCACACATCTACTTCCAATTACTATGCAAGGAACATTTTTTGCACATTGAAGTGTGTTTATATTTGTTTGAGACACTGTATTATACAGTATAAAGAGATGTACAGTGGGTGAAAACAGGAGGTAAGATTCTAAATTCAACCACCTTTCAGTTTTTTTAAAGACACAGTCATACCAGCAGGGGGTGTAGTAGTTAGAGCTCTTGTCATGCCATTCAATTCCTACTCCTGCACCAAACCTTCATCAAGGTACTTGCCCTCAAAATGCCTTGGTGGTTAAGAGTAATAGTAACAGTAAACAAACAGCATGTTTTTCCCATTAAAGATACTTGCAAGTTTGCTGTACATTAGAGAACTAGAGAACCCCCACCACACACACACACACACACACACACACACACACACAGACTTGCTGACTCTAACTCACACGTGTTTGCGGTGGCACTCTAAGATCTTGTCCATCACGACCTCTTGGTCAGGAATGTACTTGTTGTACAGGAGGTGCTGCCTGCTCTGGATCTCATCAAAGTCCCCGATCTCAGCTGTGCGGAGAGGAGAAAGCGTTTATGAAGTTCATATGTTCTTATACCTTTGGCTGGTGTGCTTACTTGGCATACATCATGATTGGGGAATAATGTGAAACAATAAGGAGCAGAGAACCGACAGAAGTGGTAATGGTTCATTTTGTGGGAACATGAGTTTTACTGGTGTTAATTGCTGGAGGTTTACTATAAAGGTGTCAAAGCAGAGAAATGGGTGGAGGTGGAACACATTTACATTCCACACAGCTAACTGTATACAAAGCATGTGGAGGTGGGCCCTATGTACACTGCTGTGGAGTCTGACATTGCCTTGAGCAAAGCTGGAAGTGCAGCGACGTGGCAGAGAGCCGTTTCAGCTGCATTTGGAAGATGACTAGCGGTTGAGTTGTCAGATAACCCACCCATGAGACCATAGCTCAGTGTGACTAAAACACACAACAGGGTGTCACACATGGACCTCACATGGATGACAACAGCACTGGCCTTCTGATGGCTCTCTCGCTCCCTCTCCATTTATTTATCCCTACATACTTTTCATGAAGGGATTTCAGATTTGAACTACTCACTTTACCTGGGGCCCTACCAGTGAAGCTCCATTCTGTATTTAAAAGGAATAAAGTACAAGAAGTACAATAACAACTAAATTATTCTGCAATTTTTACTGCTTCACTGAAACGCTTTAATATGCTGTGAAAATGTTCATAAATAAGAATTAAAATATTATCCTTGCCTTCTACTTAGCGGTTCCTCATTAACTTAGAGGCTGTGGATTAACAGATGGTCACGGGAACACAACCTGCATCAGCAATGACTGTGGTGCTTCATTTTCTGCACTAAAAATATACTAAGCTAGATACAAACAGGTAATCTCGGTTTAGTCATCTACAGTTATGTGGAATACATATCTAATGAGTCCAAATTTCTAACACAATTTAGTCTTCCAGGCTCCCAAACAGTACAAGACAAAAAACCAACCTGGAATATTTATTTAGCAGAGGAAGGACAGCCATTAAATAAATACGACACTTGTTGAACTTACACTGAACGATATGGGAGACCAACAGAGCGGCGCTGGTTTCGTTGCAGGTCAGCCGCCCACAGGCCAAATCATACTTGATCTGCAGGGCGAAGAGGTACCTGAGGGACACAGAAAGTCAGGAGGAGGAGATGAGAGGAGATGGGGAAGTGAAGAACAACCTCAATTGAGCAAAGGTGATGATTTAGATCCATCTGTCGCTGCCTGTAAGGGAGCAGATTGATGAGACACCAATCCTTCTGCTAGTCAGTGGTTCAGAAGTCAAGCCAGGAGCCATACAGTTCTGCCATAGGGTCCCATCATAATACACTGCCATAATTCAGATCCAAGTCCCATCACAGAGTCAGATCGCACCGTGCACTGAATACACCTCGGCATTTCTACTGAAGCTGAGCACAGACTCCACCATCTAGTGTTACGCATGGCTTGGATTACCAAGCACGCGGCTGCCAAGACCATTGGCTGGATCTGTAGACAAGTGTTCTTCAAGAGTGCTCTGTGGTTGGGTGTTGGTGGCTGAAGTGCTGACAGACAGCAGTATGGATAGTGGTCAGGTCTGTTAACAAACTGACCTTGTGACCACAACTTTGCCAGTTCAAATCCCAGCATGGAAACGGATATCCCAGCGAAGGTACTTAAACTGTATTGCTTCATGAAATAATCATTCAAACAAATGGAACAACTGAACATGCGCAAAAGAAAAACTAATTCATTTGACTTTTTCATGTTTGCAGCAACCTGACAGAGAGCAAAGATGCCATCCTGAGGCTAAGGGATCTCCATCTTGAATAGAACAGATCCCACTGATACGGGAGGGGAGATTTTTCATTTCCATTTAATCATTACAGTTACAGCAGTGAAACAAATCAATGCTTAATCAATACTGAAAATACTCTAATAAGAAATATTTCCTTGTATAACCAACACCCAGCGTCATACCAATTATATTGAATTTTTCAGGCTCATTTCCATTTAATAAACACAGCATTTATTATACATAAAACATGAATTTCACAGATGAGCTGAAAATTAAACTGGGGGGATGGCTAATAGATACACCAACACCAGAGCTACTGGTGGCCTTGTCTCTCTCTCTCTCACACACACACACACACACACACACACACACACACACACACACACACACACACACACACACACACACACACACTCTCATTTGGCTTGCCCGCCTGCTGCTATTCTCACGTCACACACTATACCCACTGGGTCGCTGCACAGATAGCTCTGGATGGCTCATCACCCAAGCAGAAAATCCATCAATGAATTTGCAGAGGCCTTTCGGGAAATTAAAATCCAGTTGATGTCCCTGCCCCCACTCCCATCACCCCCCTCTCCATGTGATGGATCCATTTTAATGTTTACCCGGCATCGCTCCTTCCCTTAGAGCTCTGCAAATGTCACCAAAGCTACATGTTTTCACTACACTGAGTAAAACCACTCAAAAGTGTTTGCACGAACATGACTCAAAAAGATGTATTTTGAGAAGATGATGGATGGTGTGAGGGTGAACTGTTCTGGATACCACAGTAATGCACTCCTGCACACACTCCCCAAAACTGAAAGCTCCCAGTTTAACTAATGCCAATTCTATGCTGATGCAGATGGACTGAGACAGCATCTCTACAAATGTTGACGTAAAGACAGAGGCACGGAAAATTAAAAGCACATCTTCACCAGATTCACCCGAATCCCTCTACTTTTGTACATCATTATACAATATCATTATAATGCAGAGGGAAGTTCTGCTTCTGGGGTTTTTGTGGAGAACTTGGCAGCGGGATGTAACTTGGAGCTCACAAACAGTATCCCACAGTGTTTGTAAAGGACACAAAAAAATGACCTATTGAACAAAATCTAAAATGCCTGGAAGGCAAAAAAATCTGGGAGTTGTCATCCTCCCGGTTTAATGCTTTGCTGCAAATTCGGATTGTTTTTGTCATTTTCCAAAGCTTTCGGCTTGCACCAAAAATAACCAGTTTCAACAAACTGGAACAAGATGGCACAAAACTGATCGTTCCAGTTCACATAAACTGTTACTGGAGTTATCGAGAACTTAGACGCTGCGGTATCGCATGGCTTGTTCGGCAGATGTTTTGGCGAGCCCTCATGTTTTGATGAATAATGCCTGAGTTGTGGGTTTCTGGAACAGTGACGTTTCACCAGGCTGTTTTTGGGAACTGCGGGCTCTTTTCCTAGGAACTGGGGAACAGATGGGTTAGTGTGCTCGTTCAGCCAGTTGTCCTCCTGCGGAAACCTCAGCAACATTCCTATTGTCAGGACAGCAGAGAGCAGCTCCTGTCTACAAACCTTCCTACTATGGGAAAACAGGAAGTAGAGAAAGTCCAAGGACTCTGGCCAGTGCGTCAGACATAAATCCACTGGTCAGCTGCAGCCAAGGCTCATGGCAATCGGGGGTCCCAGGTATTTTATATATAACTAGAACTAACTAAAAAAACATGGGACAGTGAGTGGAAAGAATGAGGACGCAAATCTCCTGGGGTCTTGTCTTACCTGGTAAGCTCCTCCATCAGTTGGGCTTGGTCTGGGGGGAAGAACTTCACCACGAACCGCAGGATTGTGTTCTTGGGCCCTGCAAAGACAGACGATGCTGTCGTTCTAGAATTCCTTAAGGTGAATTCTCATATCTCAGTAACATACAGTGCTTTTTTTCCTGAAGCAGATGAGAATTTATTATTGCCATGGTAATAAAAGTGAACAGTACTGGGGCATCCCAAGTTCCCGGTCTCCTCATGCCAATGATTCATACAGAAAGTTGCAACAGAACGCTTAAAAATTCCCTTGCTTGCCTAAGATGTTGAGCGTTCCCTCTAGAGAAAGTTACCAGACAATTCCCCTGCAATAGCGTTCGGACATGATGCTTACGTGTGATCTGCTTCATGATTGGCTTCAGCAGATCAAGCCAGACCTGCAGAAACAAACAGAAAGGGAGAGTCAGACTGATGTCCTGGCTGGACACACCACAGCCAGCAATACTACAGTGAGATCCGTGATGAGTATCCACTAAGTCTGCCACTCTGAGGAGCCCATAAAGGAGCAGATCATTCAACAAAGGCAAGAATTAGATCATTCAGCCAAAGTCAAAGTGCTGTAGGCCATTTTAGGATTAATCTGTGCCATGCATCAGTCTGCCCGCCACACAAGTTTCATCACTCACAGTCATCTTGCGTTGGTTTAAGAACTCCAGGCCAAAGTAGTCCCCCTCAATCAGGTTCAGGTGGGTGCAGACCATGTCAAACAGGACCTTTCCCGGAGCTCTTTGCTGTAAGGTGAGAACACAAAACAACGAAAGGTTAGGATGGCTGAGCCGCTTGTCTGGGCATTCTGGGATTACAGTCACATCAGCTGTGGTTCACTGCATCTGGCATCCACAGCTGCATTAGCTTGCGATTCCCACTGAACCAGTGCACGCAAGGTAGGCACTTGTCACAGGTACGGCAAAGCGGCTGAAGATGCTTATCTGCCAGACACATTCCCATACACACCTGAGGAATGCATCCCCAATCCAGCAGAAACAAAGCCCACTGTGGTGTGAGACGGGCTGTCTGAGGCAGGACAAGTTCTGAACAGTACTGCCTTCGTACGCTAATGAAGCTCCAGTGTAATACATGCACACTCCTGGACAGACTGCACGCCCCACCGCCACGGCACTGAGCCTCAGGCCTCAGAGGATGACAGCAGTTTGGTTACAGACAGCTGTGTCCACAGACAGGCTGCGGATTACCCCCACACTTAACCTTTTATTTATTTAGCTGATACACTACATCGCTTTGGAGAAATGCATGTTCAGTGATTTACCATATTACCCAGCTGGGCTCAAAGATACTTTTACACAGGAGGTAGGAGTCAAGCCTGGGTCTTCTGAGAGGAAGATGCCACCTCTGACTACACCCTGTTGTTGCCCTCCTTTAAAAATATGGAAACAATGGGTAGCTAAGATAAGGGACCAACTGTATCTTGGCCATCACTGAGGAAAAAAACAACAACTGGAAGAAGTCGTGATTTTTTCTTAAACTGACATGATTATACGACAAGGTTATGGGACAGAGATAGCGTACAGTACACAGGTTGTAGTGTTAGGATCTCTACAGAGGGAGGACTCCTGGTCAGTCAATAACCATACATCATCGTGCGGGGCGGACAGAGAGCTAACTGTGTCAACTGGTGTCCGGTATCAGTTTGGATTCGCTGGGCCTCAGCTCTCTGTGGCAGCTGAGAGCAACAGGAGCAGAGGAACAGCTGGTCCAGATACAATGGGGGGTTCGGCATACAATCACACCCAGGAGGTAGGGCCATCCTCCTATCATAGTTGGGGGCACTCAGCGGTCAGCTGTGGGGCGGGAGCTTGGGACACCCAACGCCACACTGGGAAAAAGCTTTGACTAAGGGCAGAGCTAATTTTACAGCCAAGTATAAACACATAATATTTATAAAATATACACATAGATAAAGTCCAATCCTGCTGTTGCTTTTTTCCAGCCCAGAGGGAAACAGGAAAAGGGACACAAGGGGAACTTCCTTGAATCCAGAGATTCTTCTGAGTAGTGAGCATGACTGAGCTCACACAGACAATTCGGATTCCCTTGCCATACTTTAGGGACACGGTACACAGAGACCACAGCCCACGGTACTGACACCGGGACCACCACCCAGTACCTTCAGTGACGACTGGGCGAAACTCTACCGGAAGACCTCCCAAGTCATTGACACCCAACAACAATTCATGAGTCGCATCCTTGTACTCGGACATATTAGTGAAACTACACCTTCTAGTCACCTATCTAGAGTAGCTCGGGGAAAAAAAAAAAAAATCCAACTTCTCCAGTCCTACAGCAGCGCACCACTAACTGGGAAATCAGCATCGGCTGTCGGAACCAAACCCTGATGGAGGAGAACAAGACTAGGCCAGGCTCTGGAAACCCATCACAGTGAAGGCTCCGACAGCATGACCAGACGCAGACTTCCGGAATGCCCCATTAAAAACCCACCAAGCAGGCCCCGTCTACATTTCAACGTGAAGTTAAGCGAGTTCCGTTTTCCACCGGAGTGTCGGCCAAATGTTCACAGAAAGTGGAGACAGAGGGCTGGCTGCAACAGCAGATCCCCATCTGCCTCGAGCGTCGATTCAAAATGTGCTCATGGTCTCAATGCGACGATAACTACGCACCGCACGAGCAACTGTCAGTTAGCACTTTACTTGCGTTAATGGTCATTCAACTATTTCAGTCCATTAACACAGCATTTTGGCAGTCCTGTCTGACTTCTTCATGGTTTTTCTTGCCAGCTGTGCTAATTAAAATCTTTCTTCAACAACAGCAAAGACATCTTGGACGGTAAGCAAACAGTTATTAATGCTTCCGACCCCCTATTTTTACTTTCAGCGGGAAACAATGTCACTTTTTGTCACACCGGACAGTTCCTGCATGCAGCATTTATAGAACTGGCAACCTTAATATGTATGTGGATTGCATTGTATAGAAGTTCCTACTTAATCTCTTTCCTGTGAGGGACCAAGAACAAGCTGGCGCTGGTTCCTGTGGACCTAACGGAAGATCAGCTTCCTGTTGTCCGAGAGTAGAACAGATATGTTCTGGAGGAAGTTCTTCCTGCGAATAAATGAGGACATCCATGTGAAATTCCTGCCTCAGTGCTGGCACTGCTCGGGCTTTGTAAGCGCACTCAGGCTGGAAAACACTGCCTTCTACTCCATAAAACTGTTCCGACTTTACGTGCAGTCACGGGTGCCATTTGTGGGGTTAAAATATGACCTGCTCTAATCGAATTGCTGACAAGGTCTCCTTGGAATACATGCTCAGACCTTGTTTGCAAACGGCAAGCCAAGTGTGTCCAAAAGTTGAGGGGGATGGGAATCCTAGACATCCGGGCTGAAATTCCCCTCAGACAAGTAACCAACTTCAAAGACAATTATATAATTGTTCCAACTGACTCACTACGGGCCCAGCATCCCTGAGGAGTCCAGCTGGACAAACAGTGGCCTGCGGTTCGAGATGGAGGCATCAGCAGCGCACACCTGGATATGGGACTCGGCATCAACCGATGCATCAAAAAATGACCCTTGAGACTCGACAGTATCTTGTTGCAACACCATGTCTACTCCAAAGAAACAGCCCTGTCCTGTTTCTGCCAGACAAGACTTCTTCCTCTCCATCTGACATAATTCCTGCATGCTTACTGCCTTCCTAACCCTTTCATACGCTCTGCTCTTGAAAGCAAGACTCCTCACTGAGATTTAGGCAATACCGAAGACATGGTCAAGCCTGGTGACAAACAGAGCATTCTGTAAAACTGTATCAGCACATTATAAGAAGGACCATTGAGATGCGGTATGTATGTAGAAAGAGCACATTTCAGGGGAAATGTTTGTGATATTTACTGAATGGATGTTGGACTTTCTTTTGCTTCATTTGAAGCAGTGGATGCAGATTCATTTCAGACTTAAATGATTTCTTCTAGCAAACTGCTTAACTTTAAGTAAAGAGACAGCAATAATGTATGTGTGTGCTTGTTAACCTTGCCCTGTATACAACCCATTAAGCGAAATACATAACTCCGTGCACTTGCCTACGTTCTGTCATCTATCACAACCCTAACAACATACTTGCATCGAAACCCTCTACAGCACTGCGATGGAGGCAGCGCTAGAGCCGCAGCAACTGTCAGGCTCATTGTACGTCACTCACTCTGCCCATGCCTCCCAAGAGCTGACAAGCCCACCATGACAGGAACATCCCCCTGAATACAGAGCAGGTGATGCCTGGGTCAATCTCAGCTCTGTCTCTTCCTCTGCTGTAGATCCACTGCAGAAAAGAAACCCCTCGCTGACATCCCAGGCCTTAAGAACCGACAACCTCATCAGACGGTGTTTTAACCAAAGGCATTCTGGTGTTCAAGACATTGAACCCATTCTAAAACCTGCACCATCTGCAAAGGAAATGACTGTGAGGTGAAAATGCACGTTCCTTCCTAAACAAGGAAAGACCCAATAGCGACGACATTCTGCTTGAGACTCTGAGAAAGCCTTAAAGAAAGGGGTTAAGGAAGGTCATTGTTGTATGCACACAAGCCTGCTGGGAGTAAACTGTGTGAGTCAATTTGCATTCCCTTGCCACGCTTTGGGGACACGGTGCATGCAGTTCATTTCCGGAGACTCTTGTCTGGCTCCCAGCCTGGAAAGTGGCTGCCACTGAGGGTCTACTGGTGTCCAAAGGAAAGCATTGAGTTTTCTATTAAAAAAAGTCCCTTTCCTCTTCAATTTTCCATCAGCTTCTTTTCAGCTAATCCTAAATGCTTGCCTCATGCCGGTTCACTCAAAAATTTAGTGGAGCAGTAAACCCCGGATTAACATCAAGCCAGTCTCAGCCCAAATGCACCCGTAAGTCTTCTTTGCCACAATCAATTTATAAGATAATGATGTTAAAAGAAAATGAAGGATTCTTCAGTCTGAAGTTGCCACTGGTTCCTTCTTGTTGGCCTGCTCTGTTACCCCAGGAAACCCTGACCCCCTGAGGGTTGTCCTGCTGCCATTACGGCATTCTAAAATTTGTCATGACAGAGGAGGTGAAGCTTAGGATTGCAGGTGATCACCAGATTTTCACTTTGAAATTTTAACATCATTAAACTGACAGTTCCTTCCGTAATCCTCTTGGAGCCCAGCCCAGGGTTTGAACTTCACAACTCATAACTGGGCTACACACAGGAGGGGAATAATATGTTAGTTTGATTCATTCCTTGATGTCACTGTCTTTTGCCTCTAGTCATGACAGGATTCCTAACCTCCCACATGAGGAATTGCAGGAATGTGTCAACACAAGAGGCGCTCAGAAGCTGCGGAGCCCACAGTGGTTATGGTCGCATACATAACTGAGCGGGAATGAGGGAAGCCATTCTTCTCACCTCATCACTTTGTCTTAACAAGTAGCAATAACTGGGCAGTTCAGAGTTTTCCTATTAATTTGCTTCATCTGTTATCACGCAGGGTACAGCACCTTCCCCAGCAGCCCTCCGTCCTTCTTCTATTTGGAAGACAGACTGTTTTTCTTCCCCATGTTTTCATGCGGATGACTTAAGACCAGGATACAAGTCCCCTACCTTCTCCTGCTACACCAACCAAAATTCGCGTTCCGGTGTTTTGACTGCCTTTTTTACGAGGGGTAGTGTTATGGTTACAGCTCAAAGGAGCCAGGTCTGAATCTCACCTCCTGCTGTAATACCCTTGAGCAAGATACTTACCTTGAATTCTCCAGTAAAAACTTCAAAGCTGTATAAATAGGTAAAAAATTGTACAAGTCACTTTGGAGCAAAGCATCAGCTAAGTGAATAAATGTAATGTTCTTTTGGGGTGTTTGAGGGTTTAAATCTTCTAGTAAAGAAGTTCTTGTTTAAAATGTTCAACAAAACTCTGTACATCTCACCAACCCCAAATCCCCCACCTTCACCTAAATGACTTGCTTTTGGCACGGGGTTAAGGGCAGTGCCACTATATAAGGATACGTGAGCCATTGCAGAGCAGAGAAAAAAGCAGCCACGCAGTTCCCATGACCCCCAGACCCCACGGTAACACTGAGTAAAGGACATGAGCAGTAGATAAAGAGATCCCTTTAGGCCACCAAATAGGCATTTTAGCAATACTGCCTGTTGAACAAACCCTGTAATTGTGCCGAAGAGCCATTTATGGCAATATTTAACTTATTTCCCCCCTGCCGATTCTATAAATGGAAAATATGCAAACAAAGCTGTAAACTAATGACGCTGCAATTCCAAGTCAGGCAGCAGTGCTGTGAGCGATGCCTGTAAAACCGGTTTTCTGGACAAGCCAACACTTGTGCTGGGCAATAACAGTGGGCCGAAAGGTACCGACCCAATAATGCGTCAAGGCAAGTGGGCACTGAAAATAAAAGCATCGCAAAACAGACACAAGTACAGAAGACAACAATGTGCGGTAAACTCCTGAAATGCATGCCGTACTGACCATTAACAGAGAATGATGAAGTATTAGCAGATAAAGGGTACTGAAATACACGGTATATGAACAGCCTTATTAAATAGACTGCGGGGCTTAGTCATACTCATAGAAGCTCTAACCCTGTACTAAACTTCAGCTCCTCGAGGCCCTGGTGTCAGAAAGGAGATTCTGCACAAGAGAAACGATGAAAACCCGGAGAGGGCCGGCGCTGACGCCAGCACAACTGTACGCTGCCACAGGGATATAAACAGAGCGCTGGGGATGGTGCGTTTCCACGGATAGCACGAGACCTGCAATCCAGCCCAAGTGTCTACAAAGACAAGGCGAAAACCCGAGGGCATAAATACAGGCCCGAACAGGACGGCAGCAGCAAAGGTCAGCAAAAGAGCAGCACAGCACAGCGCGGCGTAGACTGAAATCGAAAACAAATCACGTGGAATTGGAGAGCGGGAAGAAAGGGTAAAGGTTATTTCCTGCTGGAGCCAGTCCAGACCCTGCAATAATAAATTCAGATGGTAGTAAAAAAGATTTAAATAAACACCTTGTGAGGGGAGCAGTTGCTCAACAGCACAAAAGCCATTCATCGCAGGGAAATACACTGATTAAGGTTTAATCCAAAGACAATACGGGACTTTTCAAAAGGAAAGCAAGACTGAAGAACACTCGGGCCGAACAGGTTTTTCGCACAAAGAAACGTCACACTACTCTGTGTGTGCCGCCGGATAATGGGAAAGACTCAGATTTCACTGGCTGAATTCCTTGGCCATGGAGCCTTGCAGGGCAATGAGTGCTGGAGTGACAGAGGCCTTCTGGGGCTGGGACTTTGTGAACTATAAAAGGACAAAGTTGAAAAGGACAGGGGAAAGAGTTTGTCCAAAAAGCTGTCGCCGGAGCTGTTTTTAGAAGCAGCCATTCGCTTCTCAGTACCATGGTATCTCGATTTACAGCTCAGATTGTTCGCCGTGTTCCCGGAGCAAAGCTGCGCCATATGTGACGCTAATGGAGTTGCATTCGGTTGCATATGTAGGCAAGGTTCAGAATGTGTTAGTACCTGTCAAAGCAGCACCATTTCCAGCCAGCGAAGCCCCAGGCTATATCGGAACACTGCGCGTACGCAAGAGAGAGAAAAATGGGTGGCAGACCTTATGAATTGTATTAGTTTTTATTAAAATTATGCACCTGTTGCATGGGACACCAAAGGCTTCGGACAGCGAGTTAGTCATATCAAGCGTAAATGAAGCGTAATGAAACAACGCTGCCTTCCTCGACAGCTCAAAGCGTGACGGTTATTAGAGCTGAGATGTGCGAGGACCTGGCAAGGGCTTTCCTCTGGCATATGCCTACATTAATTCGAATTAAATTAAATTAAATTACAGGTTAACTGCTGGGGACAAAGCAGCAGCATGCAAAATCTGCAGCATTCGCCGAAAGAAAATTGATTTCTCCTCCGTGCTCAGCTGCTGGTGGTATCGCAGGGGGAACGCTGGGCAGAGAGAAAGATCGGAGGGAAAGGTTTTATTGTTCCAAGAAAAGGTTTGGGGCGGCACGGTGGAGCGGCACGTAGCGCCGGAGCCTCGCAGCTCCTGGGCTGTGGATTCAGACGTAGGATTGGCTCCAGCTCAGTCTCCATGGGGCCTACATGCTCTCCCCTTGTTTGCGTGCATTTCCTCCAGGTGCTTCAGTTTCATCCCACAGCGCAAAAAAGTCAGTGTTTCAGGTGAACTGGTGTTTTTGTGCAAAAATATACCAGCCAGGGTTCACCCTGCATCACACCCTATGTTTCTAGCATAGGATCTGGATCACTGCTACCCTCCATGGAACAAGCAGCTATTGATAAAAATGAGGGCATGAAAAAGGCCATTTTAAAGCCATAATGTATTATTTTCCTTACTGTTAAATTTCAGCAAACTGTGAGGTGGGAACCAGTTTTTTGCCATGGGAGACTCACAGAGAAACAGAAAAATAGGAAACTCAGCGGGGCTCAGCACAGCTTTATTTCTCCTCACAGGAGGCCTGCGGGGTTTGAATGGGTTAGTGAAAAGACTGTTCCCTCAGGTTGATTTGTCCTTTTATCACCGCAGATCAAGGTAAAATGGCTATGCCAGAGACACCGCAAGGGGTCCACGAACCATGTAATAGTTTGCATTTAGTTACTGTTAAGAAGCCCATTTTAAAATTGTTGTCCTTCTTGAATACTTTACCCATCTTGGGGTGAAAATTGTTTTGTTCCACCATTTATCACATGCTATTCCCCTTGAAGGAGTATGAAGTACAGGTGGCACTGCCTTCTGAAAAAGTAATTTATTTCTCTTTGCATCATTACAGAACACCCACCAAACCCTCATCCCAGTCAATCGTCCGAAATACCACACTCCTGACTGGATGATTGAGGTCCAAAACCAAGCATGACCTAAAACCTTTGCCCGCCATGAACATGTCTTAAACTGGGAGTGCAGGATACAATACTGCTGTACTGCACATTACAGAAGTATAACATCAACCATGTGTCATCTTTGGGAAATTCCTTTCTGTCACTTTCAAACAATTAAAAATTGAACTGTTTATACCACTAAAAGAACAGTTGTGGTTGAACACTAACCCAGTTACTGTACCCTAGTAAAATTCTGTGTCTACTGTAGTTTGCGCTCACCCAGGAAGATCACTGTGACAAATCCGCCTCAACACTGTTCTCTGGTGCCACAGCTACATTTGATTTATTTACGACTCTCCACATGGACTTCAGGCATCCTGACTTGTGTTTGCATTGAGCAACATGGAGATTTGAAGGCTGGAAATTACTACACCCAGCAGCTGGAGTCATATTTAAAGGACAGCATGTGTGACAAAAGGATTGCATCAAATCCCACTCTATAATCTGACATGGCACCTAACTGAATCTCCTTCAATAAACAAAAAGATGAACATTTCATAGAAAGGTACGTGTGGAAGCATGGAAAGCTATAAACTACCCAATATATCACATTAAAAGTTGCATGATGAAAAACCCAAAACTTTCTCCTGCCAAACTCTTATGATTCCAAGTTACATGGGCAATGCTGTGAGTAATATCTTGACCTGCTCTTAATCCGAGGTCATGTCCAGGCTTAATGCGACTTGATCTTGGCAAAAGCTGCTTCTGTAGTCAGCTGACCTCCTCAAGAAGAGGATTTAGGTTAGTGGTGGCAGACTCACTTCCTGCCCTACAAATTCCTCCGGCGTGCATTGGGGGCAGAGCCGGCGCCTTAGCAAACCTCGGCACGGATGCCATAGTGGCACACAGGCTTGTGCTCAGTTTTTGACTTGAGTTTCAATCCAGCTCAGTCTAGGTGCAGTTTGCATGTTCTCTGTGTGAATGAGTGACAGGACAGAATCCCAGAGTGTACCCTACTACGTGCCCTATGCCTCCAGGATAGGTTCTGGATCACTATGACAATGGACTGGACAAGTAGTTACTCATAAAAAAATGAATGCCCAGAGCACAGAAAATTAAGTACATTGCAGAGATTAAAAGCATTATTTGGCTGGATATGTATAAACCAATATGATTCTTGCATGCAGATTCCAGTCATCCCAGCCAGCTAATTTCTATGCACTGCAAAAGAACGTGCTAGTTGGTCCATGTAAGTGAAGGCTGTGAGTGATAAACTGCAGTGGATTGAGGAAACAGCTGGATTGTTAAAGAGTTAAATCCTGATGAATTCTTGACCCAAACCATGGCAGATGCACATTCTGTTGAAAGCAGACTGAGCAAGTCCAAAGGGTGGCAACACGTCTATCATGGAGCCAATACTGCAAACCCACATTACAGAGCTGTGACTCACAGAAACCAAAGACTCCATTGTTCAGACAGAAGTTAAAAATGATACAAGATTTCTACATCTGCTTTGTCACTGGGCATTTGGGTGCTGTCTCACTGACTGTGATCGTGAAAATAGACAAATTATTTAACCAGCTGACCAATATTAGAGTTGACAACCCTGAAAAGAAAGCTGTCAGAAATAAAAGGACCCTTGATACATCCATCCTGCGTATTCTGTGAACGGACAGGATACAAGCTTATGGGGACCGTGTTCATTCAACTGTTCAGAAGATCTTTAACAAACAGTTTGACTTGTTCCCACCTCGATATACCTCTTGTATTACAGCCCAAATTCTACTTTTGTTTAAATTATGGAACATATATTCATTATTCTTATTTACCAAGAACACATATTTTACTGCTATGGTCCACAGAAGCTTCTTTTGCAAATATGTGATTGGCTCAACTGTCTATCCTTCTTCCACAGAAAATGTTAACATTTGTCCTGCATCATAATCCAAAAAAAAACTCTGGAAAATCTGATCACCCTTTCTAAATGACAAGGCAAGTGGCCCTCTTTAACATTCCTTAATTCTGGAGTATTTTCAAGTTAATGCCTTCACTGGGCTTTTGCAGCTCATGGTTTAAGTCCACATTCATGATGCAACATTGGTTGTTTTGCAGAGTGTTCTGGGTGCATGGTGTTGAAGGTCTTCCTCTGCAGTAGTTCTATGGGAAATAAAGGTGAATCCACACTGTCCCTTCACAGTAGACCTTCCCAGGAACTAGAGGATCTTCAAACAAAAGGCAAGCCTGGGTTGACTGCCACTAACTGATAGCGATCACTAAGGAATTCCAGCCTTTATGACAGAACTCCAGTTCTTCTTCCATGGAATAAGCTCATTGTGTTACCATGGCAACTCCAAAAATGTTCATATCCTGAAATAGAACCCTGTATCCACTTTGTACATGAGGAATGCTGGTGGTTCACCCAAAATTGTCAGTGACTACAGTAGAAACCCAAAAGCTGTGACAGCTTCCACAGATGCAAGTTGGAAGGGCACCAATGCAGTGCAACAGTGTTCCGTGCCCATGTCAACCTTCAGCGTTCTTTTGCGAGATGTAGTGGAGCTGTGGTCAAAAAGCTGGCATGGTGACCAGACGGCCACATGTTCAAGTCCCCTTAGGGGAACTGCTGTTGAACCCCAATCTCACACCATGCCAGAATTGCAGGCATGACTGAGATTTACTGTGCCCCTTTGCAGAAATACTGGAAAACAAAACACCACATTCATGTTCAGCAAGTGACAGAGCCAAGAGCCTTTTGAAAAAAAAAACATTCCCAGCCAAAAAGCAGACTGATGTCCCTGAACATGCAGGCACACTCTTCAGTCTTATTCCCCACATAGTATATCCATCTTCAACCCATGGATATTTCTCCACAGAAGCTTCAGTGAACTACAACAAAAAGGAAATGTGAAGATTTTGTTACTCTGTGGTTAGGAGGCCCTGGCCATCCAAAAGTGGCCACTTTAATAGCTGTAAGGAAAGGAAAGGAAAGACCTCCAGGGCAGGACAGTGCAGCATTTACATGTGGGTAGTGATGACCCATTAGGCCCAATGGTTATCATTTGCTCATTTTGTTCAGCTCTTTCTCCAAAGAGACCTAGAACATGAGGTTTGAACACTAAAATACTTACAAAAATGTACCATTTTGTATAGCGTGGAAATGTTTTCTGTATCATTTTAGGTTAAGTACCTGGTCGAGGGTGCAGTACCTCAGCTACAGCAGGACCATGGATTTGAACCCAGGTTCTTTGACTGAAAGGTTGCTGCCCTGTCCACTACAACACCTGTTGAACCAGGATCTAAGTTCTCTTCTGTAGAAGCAATGGTGACCAGATCATTGGAGACCATGACATTTCAGGAATAAGATGTTCGCCCAAACATTCAGATGCTACAGCACCATAACAAAAAGGAACTTTTACTGGAAAGCAAATTATGTCCCACAAAGTATGTAAACTGTTTATCACATGTAAATACTTGCAAAAAACTTTAAATGGCAGATGCAAAAAACTTCTCACCGTGTAAACAGAACACAGAACTCACTCAGTGTACAAGAGCTGCCACTGAACAGCAGTTTGAAATATGAGGTGAAGCACTAGTGTACAGTACAGCTGCTCATCTGCAGAAGACCTGACAAGTGTGCTAAGATGATGCGTTGGCAAGTCTCTGTGCAGAAAAACAGCCAGATGTAAACAGTATGTTCGGCTGGCAGCGGTTTAGGTCACACATACACCACAGCAGCTGTTTGCCACATGTCCACTAGTTCTCAAGGAGCTCGCTATCAGCCAACAGGCATACCGAAAGCATCAAGGCCACGAGCACATTTGCATCCCTGGATCCTATGAGACGGTTCGGGGAACAAGTCCCAGTTACGTAACCCCCAGTTGGTGAAAACAAGCTTTCAGTCCTTCACCACGGACCTTCCGAACGTAGTTTTCCAATGAGGAGGGGGAGAGGAAGTACCCACAAAGGGACCATTTGTTCCCTCCTCCCCCATAGAGGAACGCTCATTGATTTAAAAAAAAAAAAAAGGGGGCACCAGGAACTTGGCAGCACTTGCGAAGCCTCAGGGCCACATGAGATTCTCTGTTTCACCCTTTGCTGTTTGACACGATTAGTTTGTTGCGGCTTATGTAACACGCCCAGACGTAACAGGAGGGGCCCGCTTCCAGTTCTGCCACGCCATGACACGCCACTGGTTTCCTGGTTACAGAACGATGGTTGTCGGTATTGCCTCCGCAACTCTGAGCTCTCGGGACACTTTATTTCCGTTCCCCTATCAATACTGAGATGCCCAAAGCGGAGCCTCAACAAAAGGACACATGACCCAAAAGAGCACATGACACTGGGCTGAAACTCAAGATCCAGACAAGAAGACATGGAACCTGTGATGTAACCTTGGTTAAGGGCAGAGCTGCTCTAAGAATTCTGAACTTCCACACACAGCGACATGTGATGCTGGCAAACTCAGGAATGGTGGCCTCTGATGAGTTGTTCATCATTTATTTACCAAACTCTTTTCTTCAAAGCAACTTACAATGTAAGATTTGTACACTAAACCACTTGGTACATTAATACAGCTGGACAATTTTTATTGCTTCATTTTAGGAGTAACTGCCTTGCTCAAATTTACTTCAGTAGGAATGGGACCAGAACCCGGGTTCCTCGACGGAACCAAGCACTAACGCTTAACTACCGACCCTGTGCTTCTGGGACAAAAGCGCCCAAACCCTAATAATTTACACACTTTTCATGACCAAAAATCCAGTAATCGACTACTATTACTGGTCCAGTAAATCCATTACTCGTGTATGTGTAGCACATCGGTGCGTCATGGTATGCAGGCACACAGCAGTAAACTTTTAGCACCGAGGCAAACTCTTCATTAATTTGCCATCCGAAAGAAGCTTGGATAATTTATGAGTTTAGGGGTATTGCAAATGACACCCAATGGTGTGCTGTGTGCCAACAAAAAAAAGACCTCCACATGTACCAGGGCAGGACAGTGCAGCAAAACACAGTCAAAGTGAACTACGTTCAAGTAATGTGCAGATTCACTTTTATTTATGTGATGCCTTTCTCCAAAACAACCTAATTTTGGGTTTGCATACAAAGCTACTTAAAGTGATTTTCCTGTTTATACAGCAACTTACAGTATCAGAGCGTGCACCTTGTTCCAGAGTACTTTGCCAGGGGGCGGAAATGGAACCTTGGACCTCTGAGCGGAAGGTGACAGCTAGCACTATGCCACCCACAGGCCCAGGTTTGCTTCAAAAGGACATAAATGCTCCCCTTTTAAATAGACGATTGGGAAGAGGAGACCTTCTCTTTCATGTGGAGGAACAGATTCATTGTTAATATAGCAAAATTGGGAGTGCGGGCACATACAGATTTGACTCAGTGCGTGTGGTTGACGTGGTAACCACAGGCACAAAGCTGCAGGGAGAAGCACTTTAATGACGGTGGGAAATAGAGAGGCTGGAGAATGGAGAGAGTCCTCAGGCTCCACAAGGAGGACACACGGCAACAATTACATTAATGGGCTCATTAGGCTTGTTAGGGCTGCCGGCTGGAGAAGATGACCCCGTCGGCATAGCAGGAGGAGCAAAACGGGACTGCAGCCTCAGCACATGAGCCACACTGGCGTAGCCCCTAAAAGAGGCTGCGTAAGATAACCGTAATGGATATGGGTGCAAAACTCACGTCCCTCATCCACAACTCGAACGCACAAAGCAGGGAGGCAGCAGGATCCGAGCAGCAGCAGACAAAGGTACAAGCACGACTGGGGGAGCAATGGTCTTCATCCCAGTCTCCATAGCAACAGCCTCCCAAAGCCATCAGCACATTTACAGTATGTGTGCTACGAACTGTCAGTGCTTCAAATGGCTTAACATAAACTTCAACCTGCTAAACACAAATTACAATCATTGCATAATGCAGAGAATTCTGTAAAAGTGTACCTGCAAATAATTACAAAAGTTGGGCAGAAAATATACATTGGCTTAGGTTTCTTTCTGGTGCTCCAATTTCCACCCCCCCACAGTCCAAAGACATGTGTTCCAGATGAACTGGGGAAGTTAAATTGTTCTGAGTGTGTGTGTGAGTGATTGTGTGCCCTACATTGCTCTGCTGTATAAATAGGGAAGTGACTCTTTGTAACTGGGTGTACTGTATCCAGCATGGTATGTCAACCTTGGAGAAAAGCTTCAGCTAAATGGATAAATACAGGCATAAACGTAATGTGTGGGACACAAGGTTCTGAGAACACATCTCTTCCAAGGGGTATTGCTTTGTCTCAGCATAGTGGACCCTCAGATATGTTATTTACAGCTCTCACGGGTCCCGGCAGTACAAGGGTTAAAACCAAATCGGCGGTGCTTTACTGCTTTGTCGTAGCCTTTCCTCTCCCTTTAAGGTATTTAAGGCCCATCATTACTGACTGACAGCTGCAGGGGCCACTATTTTCCTACATATATCCTGAGGCAGTCCAAGGATTATAAAGTATGTGGAAGATGACAAAAGCCTCCCAGAAAAACAGCGTTTACATTTGAAAAAAAATCCACTTCTTTTCCCATTTTTCTGCCTCCATTTCAAGGAAAAATAAGAATAGCAGGACTCCCACACACCTACTGAAGCTTTCAAACAGAATGTTACTTAGACACCTGATACGTAGTAACATCTGATTTTAAAGGCAATAGAGCACATGTTTTGCCTTTAAATAGAATGGCCGATGGCCAGATGGCACTGTGGATCAGAATTTACTGGCAGATCAACCCTTAGATCAGTATCATTCCTACGCTACTGTATGCAGACACCACGGCTGGAGATGTTCCCCACAGGACCATTACATAGGGACGTGGTGCTCTCTCAGAAGCACAGTGATGGATGACCATCCACCAGAGAGAGCTTAGCGTCCCTCCACCGGGGTCCCCAGAGTCCTACTGCTACCACAGTTTTCCATGCACGTATTGGAGGGTCCTCAGGTGGCACTATCTGGTGATGAAGACCCTTTTTAGTGATGTGCAGCATGACCAATCCTCCACCGCAGCCCAATTTCTCCAGCTCCCTGTGTGATTCATCCTTCCGACTCCATTTTTCACAGAAGATGGACAAGTCCTGGAAGCCATGGGCTGTGGGTATTCTCTCGCAGGCGCAAGAAAGTGCAAGAGTAAAAGCCAGTGGGAGATGGGGAAAAAGAATAAAAAGCAGAAAATAAAAATGCTGACCCAGCAGTGGAATCTGAAACTGAGGTCACATCCAGCACAGGGTTGGATTTCTGAGCACAATTCAAATTAACTGCTCGCATTACCTGCAACCCCGCACAACAAGAGGTTTAACTCCCTTCACCTTCAAAAGCGTGGCACACAGCTGAGCAAAAATAAAACCAGCATTAAAGATCTGCAGCTGAAACAATAATATACGTATGCAAAATCTATAGATAAAACTGAGGCCATGAGGCATTTTAATACCCATGAATAATTCCAGAGATGAAAACGCGAGCAACTCGAAGGCGCACCTCCCGCTGTGAAGACAACCGTCTCAATGAGGTGAACAAATTACCAAGAGAGGAGAGTGGTCCAAAATCCAGCCCATTCTCAATAAAACAGTTAAGTCTATATTTAATGTAATTGTTCATTGAAATTGTTGTCCCATTCACGTATCGAATGTCTCAGGACGCGCCAAAATGGGGAAAAAAGTGGTACCTTCAGATGGCGCTCATTGTCTTTAATGGATGGACCGCATTGTTACGCCACGTCTTCATTAATCAAACACACCGCCCACAACAATGAAAACCTGGGACATCTACTTACTTATGCACATCCCCGCCCCCCACGAAGGCTCCTCAAACCAAATGCCAGGAAACAATGGCCTCACAAAGAGAAACTGGGTCAAATAAGGCCGCTGGGGAGACAAAGGGTTGATGGCCTATAGATTCGGGAGATGGTCCTCTAAGATACCAACTGGTGAGCAGTAATGCGTACAAGTGGGTCCTGCTGCGTTTTCTAATCATATTGGACGTAAGAGCTTCTTGCGGGAGGCAAAGCTCAGCTCTGCACAAAGCAGGACACAAAAGGGATGGACAGGCACCACTGCTTCCCTGCCCCACCACCACTGTCACCTCATACGGGGCTGGAGAGAAGCTACGGAGAACAGGCTTTACATCGCCACGTCCTCACGCGTCACCATGGCAACAGAGGGAGTGATCGGCAGATCGCAATTTCCTGTGGCTGCACGCCAATATCCACACATACAAGCAACGTGTAAGCATACGCACACAGGGAGATCATAACCAAACACCACGTCCCACGCGTCCCGAGACCAGAGAGAACGACAACAACGGACAGGGAAATTGGGAGGGAACTGTGTGTAACAGTGGTAGTGATGAGATGCACTGCTGTAAATCCAATAAAACACTTGTAAGGCAGCGGGTTGTTCTTTGGAGAAGATCCATCAGGCCATAACACAGTGGAGAAGGGTGTGTGCCGCTGTGGTTTGCCTGTTTGCATGACTGCAGGCGCAAAACAATAGTACTAACAGCAAGACACCACACCGACAACCATGACAATGCGGTGAATCACACATTTTCATGCTGGCGCATCTACAGCGTGACCGCACTTCCATAAATCCAATGGTATCATTGTCTCTGGGAAGAAAATTACCCAAATAAGTAAGTTTTAGGTTTTACTTTGTTTCATGAAAGATCAAAAAAGCGCCACTGGACATTTGAGAGGTCGAACAAAACAGTCCATCTCTGTGTTCACCCACCGCTGACCATACCACAAGCACACCGCTGTGGCCTGGTGAGGGTCTGCGGGGCATGAGGTTAGAGGAAACATCTGGAAGGGTGTGCTCAGCCATCTTATTGTGCAAACTTCTTGAAAATACGCAGAAGAAGCCCCATGTGTGGGCTGCCCTTGCCATAACTCTTCCTGGCTGGAACCTTGCCTGTCAGCTGGATCTCTACTGGAAGTTTCTCTTACCAATGTACCTGGAGTGTTACCAGTAACCCCAGCGTACAGTCGGGTTTTTCACCTTATTAGTCTCCTAACCCCACAGTATACAGTAGTACTTCCAGTAGCACGCTAGCTGCATTCTTGACAAATGGAGCTTAAAAAAGCAGTGCTGTCAGAGGTCATTAATACAGTAGACTGCCTAAATGGAGCTTGGAAACTGCATAACATAATGACAAATAAACACAGAAAATGGTCTGTGTTATGAGTAACAAATATAAAAGTATAAAAACTCTTTTGAGGCATTTTAAAAGTTTAAACTATAATGCCTAAAATGTAAAATAAAAAGGCAGAAGGCGAAAATAAAAGTGTGCTATCGCATAACAGCACTACAGGAGGTAGCTATAATCGTAATACCATATTACTCAGTTTGGGAGTTTTTATTACCGTTGCCTCTTTAACTTTGAACAAACACGCCCTGAAATTAAAGCATGTTTTAAGTCTAAATAAATGTGAAACTACAAAAGACGACTATAAGGATTATGGGGGGGGGGGGAGACACCAAAAAATTAAAGGGGAAAGAAGGATAAACAAATAAATCACTATTAATAGTTGATATAAAATCTGATGGATGCTATCTTTGCAAATGGGCACACAGAGGCAGCCAGAGCACAGGAAGAAAATATCAATATTCAAATTATAATAAAAAAAGAGCCAGACAGCCTTCTCTTCCAGCTGGGATAGAGATCCTAGCCAGGGGCTCACAGGACATTTTGCACACAGTCTTCATACAGATCTGTGAATGGCTGACTGCCCGGAAATCAGCAGTACCGGTATCCTTTATTAAGGTACCTTTGTTTGTCAAACTGGCTCCAGGAAATAACTCCACAGCTATATCAATAGGTAAAAAATTATAGGTAGTGTAATAATTATCAGCTGCCTTGGACAAAAGCAAAAATCCACCATTGGTGGCAGTGGTGCCTAGAGAGGCTCACCGTTCAACCACTTGTAGTCCCAGGGGTTTGCCCACTTCATTGTGCCCCAACTCCCCTCACCCCAAACTACAAGTAAACGCAAGGCAACCAAAAAGTCATGCACCCAGCATACTTTCAATCCAGCTAACTGCTACTTAAAGAATATTTTTGCGCAAACATTTCTTCTTCCAGAGATCAGGTAACATGATCTCTTTGACTGGCCCAATATTTGTTATACAGCATTGAGAGCCAAATTTGTTAAATACATGCAAACCACTATGAATGCTCCGTATACGGCCTGGGAAATCACAACAGGCCAAGAAGCACATTGGCTGCCTTACGGGACGCTCAGCAACCAGCAAGGTTACGCACATGACGTGGCCACTGACTTCCACAACATGGAACATGCAGGTTAAGGATAAAAAAAATAATTTGAGGTCACTCCTGGGATCAAGTGAGGAAGCATGACGGGTACACAGGTATCTGCAGGACACAACTGACAAGGGCACAAATAAAAACCATCAACACCGTCACCGTGACTGACCTGGAACATCGCTTCTGTAAATAAAACAGACAAATCTGCTCTAATGTCCAACAGCACAAATGCACACAAGGTCTATGGGGGGGGGGGGGGGATTAAGGGAGCTTCAATGCAAATACGTTTCTGTAAAAACACATAAAAGCCAAAAGTGTGAGTCCACTTGATGGAAAATTGTGAACAAGAACAGTTAACATATCTGATGAGGCGCAACGTTTTCCCAGCTCTTCTACGCCATTTCCCTGCGATATCGGACACTTCAGGGCGGCGCTGCTTTCACTCTTCTGTCCAGTTCCTCCCATGCAGGTGTTTGCCCAGGTGGACTCATGCTTTCCACTGGTGCTGTATATACACACATTACTCACATTACGTGGATCCTTTTCTTCCATGAAATCACCGTTTGGTGAATTCCCTTTGTCAGGGGATCAAATTACCAACATTTATTATAGGGGAAAAAATGGCTCGTACTTTACAGACAATATTTTTCGTAAAGTTCTGTATCTTCAAACCTTGCATTTTTTCTTTCTCAAGTTTCTCTTTCGCTTCCTTTCCCAATGGCTTTTATCTTTTTTTCAAGGCTTTGGGAAACATTTTGGCAATATGAATCACAGATGTTTGTGATATAAAATTCAAAGAAGTCACCGGCTATAATATTTCCCTCTGTTGGATGCTTAATGATCTTTATATGATAGCTAGATTTAGACTTTATTTACACCAGTGGTCACTTCCAGAGCAATTTAAACAGCCTCACACTAAATTTAGCTACAAAAGAGCCAGTAACCACTGACAGACAAAAACTTTATCAATTTGAAAAACTGTGAGAATATTTTTGTCCCAGAACATCTGACACAAGGGGTGATGCTCCTGTGCAGAATTAACCACCCTTTGTTAACATAAAATGACACCTCATTCGGCAAAAAAAACAAAAAAAAAAAACAATTGTATTGAACAAAAAGCCAACTGATGATAAAAAAATTGCAGATATTTTCATAAGCAGCTGTTTTTCATTGTAGGGGTTCCTGTCAGAAAAGGGATGAGATTATTTCTCTTCAGCTGCAATATTAAACTGCAGTGGCTCTCTCTATAATGCTGTTCATTAGCAGCAATTGTACAGATATTGGGGATGTCATGGTCTGGTACAACGTGCCACAGCATCTTTACATTTGGTTACTTTTGTGTAGTCCACTGGGGCCTGCGTTTTTTAAGGTGGCCTAAGACTCCTGCCGTCTCACTGTGCTCCCAGCTACTATCTCAGTGTTTCAGCAGAGCACTTCATTACAGAGCGACGCCAGGGCCTTCCCCGCTATAAATGAGACGTTCCATCATATTCCGCTTATTAAAATGTCCACTGAAGTGGGATTTTATCATCTTTCCCCATGAGTAAAGACAATAACCAATTAAGGTCACAACTGTTCCAGTCTTTGAAAAGGTGCTCCTTTACCAAGACACCATCCACACCCGTGTCTGCATGTTAACACCACCTCCGCAATGTGGTCCGGGTGTATTACAAATGAATAAAAAGGCCTCTCCTAAATCGCCCTGCAGCAATGTTTCCAGCAAGGGTGACCTGAGAAAGAAAGTGAATTCATTTGGAAAACCATTAAACTGAGTTAAAACACATCTGCCTATCTGTCCATAGACACATCACAAGGACCGCAACTACGATTTACCGTCTGGTTTGGTCGACTCAAGAGTTGACGACACCGCGCTTTACCCCTTAACACGACATCTCCCATGCTTGCGTGCTAGAAACTTCATCATAACTAAACGAATGGCGAAGAGGTCAGTTGAGGACACTTTACATCCCACAGCCGAACTCCAACCACAACACAGCGCACGCTCCAGGCTGAAAGCCGGGGACTAGACAGGAGTGTGCGACTGTTCAGAAGATAATCCCCAGGCTACGGCAGATTCCCGCTGTATGGACAAGCACGAAAGCGCGCTTATGTTTAAAGCATTATGCATTTAACACAAAATGAATTTGTACCATGGGCTGCACATTGTTTTGTGGCTAATGCAATGATCTCTGGATACGATTAGTTATAGCCAGCAGTCATTCCGGCTCATACCAAGGCATACAGACCAGGGCTGGCAGATCCGGGTTTAGAGACCATCCGTGATCTGTGGAAGGGGGTGTGATGGATGTAAATTGGGAATTACAGCTCTGAGCTCAGTAAGCCAAGCTGTGTGCCATGAATACAACAGCATTCCCCAGGACCCTGAGTCAACCTTATGCTGGACACAGTAACCCAGCATTTCAGTGTTTCTTGCATTTTTGAACAAGAAAATTGGTGTAAATGGAGTCACCCATTAATAACAGTGGCGATCTGAATAAACAGTTGTGATTTATTAATGTGCGATACTGAGACATTTTGCAGAAGCTCCCTGCAGTGCATATTAATTCCACAAACACTCTGGTAGGGCATCCTAGGGGCAGGAAGAGGGGGTTGTAGACACACAGCAGCGGTCACAGCCCACCTGCTCCCTGACAATCCAGCGTGAACCTCCCAAGAGGCCAGTCCCAACCAACCCCTCCAGGCCTTAATCTCCCACAGGGTGACAGTGGGAGCTCAAACAGAATCTGCAAAAATCAGACAGGGTCCTATTATAACCCGAATCATCCATGGCCTTTCTCTGCAATCCAGATTCATCTGGCTGGGACGCGATCTTCAGAATTTAAAGAAATGTGTGCAGTTCTGCATCATGTCAACAGAGGTATTCATTACTTCATTCGCTCTTCTATCCTTCTATCCATCCATCATCAATAACTTGTCCAATGTAGGCTTATGGTGGTTCAGAGCCTATAGCAGAAGCACAGGGTAGGAGGCAGGGTACACTCTGGAAAGGATACCAGTTCAAACACTCAAACACACACACACACACACACACACAGAGTAAAGGCAAAGTAACAGCTGAGATTGCAGATATAGATATTTACAGAGCCAGTTGACAATACTGATGGGTGTGGAGCTACAGACTAATTTGTTTTGAGAAAGATGAATCCAAAATCCAGTAATTTGAATGCCCAAATCAAAGATACTATCAACACCCTCATGTGTTGAATAATTGTCCTGGCTGGATTTTGGCCCCTAGCAATATGCCACCATCCTTACATCAAAGCCACCTTGGCCAAACTGACATAACACACAGTGCGTACTGAACTCCCTGCAAGTTGAAAAAAGTGACTCAAAACACGTTTTGTTTCGAAATCTGAAGTGATGTCAACAAACAGCATACATTGTTTATTCAGTATTCAATGTACATTATTTATTCTGCAGCCCCATAAAGCATAATCAAATGTGGGCTTCTACCATTTTGAAGGGTTGTTGCTAAGAGACCAAAAGTAGTCAGAAGCCAGGGATGGTTGTCCAGATGGGCAAGAATTCTTACGTTTTAGTCCAACATGAAAAACTAACTGGTAAACCTTGTCTGAGTTCTGTAAATATGGAATGTCAGCTTCTTTTCACAATGACTGTAGTACAGAAACTGTCAAACACCAAATACTGCAGAGTGTAACTGTTTATTATCCACTGACAGAAATACCACCCTGCATCCCGCCTTTACTACAGTACTTGTAACATGTTTGTGCAAATATTCAAAAACAAAATTTTGCTTCTGGGATGGCAGTCGGCTCCCCTTTCCTCAAAACAAACACCTCAGTTGCTCCTGAATCCTCTTATTACACACACACACACACACACACACACACACACACACACACAAACATAGACTGGCTGCAGTTTACATTATTCATCTAATTTCCCCTTTTCCAGAATCTGAAGGTTTTAAGAACGCGTGTATGTTTGCTGCAAACAGATAGCAGCAGGTCCCACCCATGGATCATGTTCTGGTCTTTCGTCAGGTCCATTCTTCTGGGTGGATCAGCAAGCAGAGGGGGTAAACCACGGGGGTCCCACGTATACGAGTTCATGAACAGGACGGCTGTCAACATCCCTTCCGTATTATGGAACCCGAACGATGATACTAAGCCGATGCCAAGCAATCTGTGCCAGCAACATGTTACTGGGGTTAACTATTTGCGTCCCCCATGGAGCGAAATAGAATATGGAAATAACAGCAAGGACACCTAGATCCGCGCTGGTGCTCCGGGGGTCGGGTAGTAACAGTCACTGCATCCTTCAGCTCAGCATCCTGCCAGGCAAATGTGACTCATGGAGGAAAATCTTCTCCATTTAAATATCACACCATGTAAATCTATTCTCTAGGAGCACAAACAAAATATAGTTAAGTACTTTCTAATTTACACTTCCCTTTAAGACATAAACATAAACAGTTTAATTGAATAACATGAAGATCTAAGGGAAGTGAACACAATAAAGACTTGAAAACAAGGCCAGGAGGGGAAGATTAAAAGTCAAGCATATAACCGAGGGGATGAATAAACCCCTGATAATTTAGGAGGCTTTAACAGCTGTGCAAAAAATCAGAGTAAATCTTTATGAATTACTCCTAACCCCCAAGCACAGTAAAATCCCACCATACAACGGTAACAGAAGATGATGTTAGAAAGGGGGTGGTGGTGGTGGTGGTGGTGGGGGTAGTAGCCAGTTGCCAGCTGAGTTCGAATTTGTTTTATCGGGGGGTTTCAATCAATAACAATGAATGCTACATCGTGTACAACAACTTAAGAGCTAAAAAAAATCAATAACATTAATTTGTAAGTGATTTTATACTGCAAGCGGACATTAAGCAAGGCTTATTTTTCTTTGAAGGAGGAGCCTGGCTTCCAAACAGTCAAAGGTTTTATTCAATAAGTGGAGTTATTTAGGCGTCATTTTTGCTAATATAGTTTAGGCTTGTTTAAAATACTATTTTTGATGTGTTTAATATACAGTTTTTTAATTTATATTCTATGGGGCACCACTACTATGAACGAGTGTAAACTGTTTGTACATTTTCTTTTTTCTGCCCAGAGACTGTAACTGGTCAAACTCGTCTTGAAGGAAAAGGTTGACCAACAAATACAAGGTCCGACTGCATATTGATCACTGGTGTCTGTGAGCACAGCCATCACCATGGAAACCAGTCACACCAGGTTCCACGGAGATGTGGACCTAGAACTTCATGCGTATAAGAGGAGAAATGTTTTGATTAGGAACAGGACCGAATCACAGCAGAAATGTTTAGCTTAGATATAAGTGATGTGGATGTAGAAATGCCAGGTAGTGAACCTCACAGTGTGGAGGAAGAGCGCAGCAGGACATCCTCAGGAGTTAAACAAAACGGGACGAGGGCTCCGACTGGTCAGGCCCAATAGGCACATTTTACAGCCCAACCCTGCCTTTTCAAAGTAAACACAGACCACGGCTTCTGAATCCCATGTGAGCCGAAACAGAAAAGCATGAAGTCACGCGGGTCGTAAATCAGACCTCAGACAGCCCGTTTTCCTCCACCAGAGAGACCGCAGAGCAGCTCAGCCCCTTGATCCACGGGCCCATCCCCCTGCCGCCGCATCAAATGAAATGAGCCACTGTGGGGAGACTTGATCAGTGAAGGACCCAGGGGCTGCTGGGGGGCAGGGGTGGGCAAAGGAGGGGGTCAGCACTGTAATTTGGAACTTCACGCCCCCGCCCAAGGCGTGCCATCATAGCTGTTGCCGCCCAAAATTTTGAGGAAGATTTGCCACTCCATTAAGACACTCTAAAACGGTGGGTGGAGACACCATCTCTGAGCGTGCATCTCGGGATGTCTTCATAAACGGCTTCCTATAACCTCATGGAACAGGCGATGCATTTTAGTGAACGCTACAAGTTTATAGTTAAGCGTATCTCCCAACCTGTACATGCTGCAACTCCTGAGTCCCAGCACACCTCACAGGGGACATTGACAAGCTTTTAACTTATGCAGCACATTTGGAATGGAGCAACTTTGTAGAAATCCTAGAAATGCATTTTGTACTGGATTTTGGGAGGTTAAAACACCTTTGGCCACCTGGCGTGCGCTTGTGAGCATCACAGAACAAATCCATTGTCAGCTCACTTTACGCACGAAGACACGCGCCAGTGCTCTGTCCACCGATGTTGCCGGAAAAACAGAGAAAGGAAGCTAATGAGAAGAACGCCACCATCAGACACACCCTGCACAGCTACCAGACGCACGAGGCCACATCGCATACTTGACATTTTCAGCTCCAATTAAACTGGACCAAAATGGAAACCGGGGAATTTTTGTAATTGTACAGGCATTTAGAAATAAGAGGGTGCAACTGCACAGGGGTCCCTGATGCCTCCCTGATGCACACTTATTGAGACCCATGAAGGTGTTAATCTTTAGTTCTAGTAGAACTTTTCCTTTGGCTTTCCTCCTGTGGAAAGTGAAGAAAGGGTCAAGCATCCTGTCTGGCACTGAAACCATCTTTGCCAGCAGAGTCGTCGTCATAGTGATGGTACTGTAAACCGCTTTTTACTTTTTCTACATTTAATTGGTTTTATCGTGTTATGTGGTTGTATTCGCAGCTGCTAAGTGAAAATACATGAACATACAAATACGAGTATTTGATCTTGAAGAAGATACCGAAGTACTGATTAATGTAACACAGCCTTATTATTACTAAACTGTGCTTGGTTTTATGTAGACACTTTAAGATTTTAGAAATGAGAAGGTACATTCCATCTCCTTCTTGCTCATTTTACTGTAAACATATCTGATTTCCATTACTGCATTACTTGCATTTAACTTTTTAAAGTTTAAAGAAAGTCTGTGCGGTCAATGATCAAGACTAGACAGGAAAAGCCATGACATCTGATCCGCAAAAACGGTAAGGTCTGAATTTGTGTTATACATGAGCCGTTTTAGGCCCAGTAGGCTAAAATTTTCTCTAATCTTCATGAGTAGAAGGATTTCCTGAGAAAACTGGAATAATGTTGGAAGTTTAAAAAAAGCTCATGCTGATTACAGGGCCCACTTGTGTGCACCACTTCATTCTGAGGAACAAAAAACATTATAAACTTAGTCTATACTCTCTTTTAGTGGAAAAATGTCTAATTTAGCAGAATGAAAAGAATGTATAATAATAACAGCATTTGCAGTAGAAATATCGTGAGCTGCTGCTCTTGCCCATGGTGAGCGCCGGAGTAGACTGGCTTGGAGATGCAGCTGATGCAGTTGGACCACTGCTGGTTCCACAGGTGGACAGGTTTTTTTTCTCCAGTATTTAAAATAAAATAAAAAAATCAGACAGATGGCTCAGCGCCGGACCTTATGGTAACAGAGACTTCTTCCAAAGTCACGACACCTAAACGCTCAGGGGTTTTCTATAAGATTTTTATTCTGACCACAGGACTTTCCCCCAGCGATCCTCAGGAAGGAGGGTCCTCCCCAGCCCCACTTCCGCTCCAAGTGGCCTTCACCCCAGAGATAATGGCCCGCTGTTCCTGTAATACACACCAGCAAGGCTAGCACATCCTGCTCTGCACAAACCAGTACAGCAGGTGGCGCAGTGGTTAGAATCGTTGTTCTGCAATTGAAGGAGCCCAGTTTGGATCTACACTCTTGGTCAAGGTGTTTACTGTGAATTGATACAGTAAAAATGACCCTGCTGTATAAACTAATAAAAAAAATGCAAGTAGTTTAGTGTACACATCAAGGACTGGAAGTCATCTTGGAGAAAGACATCGATAATAACTAAAAATAAGACATGTCTTATTTATTATACTAAATAAACTATACAGACGAAGCCCACTGGCGCCGAGTCCACAGCAGTACAAAGCAGATCCCAAAATGTGTATCGAAGGAGTCTGCGACACCAGTAGTTGGTAATCCATGGACACAGATGCTCAAAATAAATAAGCAACAAGTGGTAAACTATATAGCATTAGGCACCTGCTGACACAGAATAGTTTTAGTTCCACCGATATTTACTCTCAGTAATTTCAGCTCCCCTGCTGCGTGTTTCAAGTCTTTTGCCTTGATACATTTTTCAAGTGATAGTGAAAAATAACTGTGGTCAAATATAAATTTTAATGCTTAAAGAGCTGCAGGAGGAAAGAGGATGGTGTTTGGAATCACATATGAAACCTGCAATTATTAATAAGTGCCGCAATGACTATTAATGAGCACATTACCACTTCAGAAGCTTGAGGGAACTCCATGCCACCGCAGAACCTCGCCAGATCCCCCGCATTGAATTTCATACTTCAAAGCGGCAAAACCAAGATCAAAGTTTGTGCCGACCTCGGTCAAAACATTAAGCTTGTGTGAATGACAAGCGGTTAATGGGCAGAAAACAAGGTAAAACGCAAGGTTCGGACACAGAAGCCCATCTCGTCCTTGGTGAGACCCTACGGCAGCTCCGTACTTCAAAGTTGATGCCCAAGTGGAGACAAGGCAGGAGGAGCAACTGCAGGCCTTTGATCGTCTGATGGCAGTTTCTACAATCTTATCTGCCAGGGATGTTTATAGCCAGCAATGACAGTGCTATTTCAGTGGCCTAATAAACACGGCCTGACTGATCCTACCGAAGTTTACCCAGAAAACACTTGACTATCGTGGCGCCTCGGAATGGACCCTACATCACAGTCTCGGTGCGTGTTCTGTGGGCTGAGCCCTGGCGCTCCTTTGAACATGAGTCAGAAGAAACCCTCCTGGGTGCATTGGCTCCTATCTGACACACTGACAAATTCAACAATTAAACTTTTAGGTGGGTTCCAAGTGGGCTGAGATACATTATGAATCACACAATTCATTGAAATGGACAGTCTGCTGAGTGAAACAAAGGGGGATGTTGAAAAGGGGCTGCTGTTCCTGTTGTATTTAAGGCACTTGCTCCATCAAATGCCTTTTGTCCCTACATTTTCCTTTATGAGAGGACATCCTCCATTCTGAATAAATCCACTGCTGGTGTTGCAATAAACAAAAGTCCTCCATCTTAACTCTGGCCTCATTTATGGGAGGGAAACAAAAAATAAAATAAGGGCGAGAAATGGTTCATAGGCCGGCAGTAAGTAAATTCCTCCTTGGAGGAAAGATGTTTTCTCAGAAATAAATACCACTTGTTTCTGGGGAGGACGCGAGTTCTTCTCAGGACTCCTGAGCGCAATCCTCAATAAAACGCAGTCTTTGTTTCGGCCTCCAGAAACATCAGAGACGGTCCTCAGAAGTAAAGGCAAAGCCTAATCCTTTGAAACTTGGAACCTGCCACATTTCATTCGCTGCGTTACGAGAGAAGCAGAATCGCAGACCACAGGTTTCTTCTTCAACCTCATTTCTCAAGAGATCGTGTGTCCTTCGTTTTGTCACTACACACCTAGCCTCCCCACGTGACCTCTCTTTTCACAGATTATTTTTAATTTTGCTGACACTTTTCTCCAACGTGACCAGCAATTTTAAGCTACTTCAAGTAATAAAACTATATATACAGCTGGGTAACATTTACAGGAGCAATTCATGGTAAGTACCTTGCTCGAGGGTACTACAGCAGCAGGTGGGATTTGAACCCGGGTCTTTGAAATGCATTGTCCCCTTGTCCCATTCTCTCCATCACAGTTTGCCGTTGTCAGGGATATGGTTACAGGTAACATATATGTACTGTACCTACCAATGTGCAGGTTGAGGTACTGTTTCTAGGAAGGGGACACAGTTTTCCTCCATTTTCAACATTCTTCAAGTGAGACTAAGGTAAATAAAACAGCAAGGTGGCACAGCAGGTACAGCTGGTGCCTCAGCTCCTGGGCTGTGATTTTGGAGCTGGGTTCAAACCTGGCTCTCGCAGTCCTAAAACGCTGATCTAACAAGGCAACGGAAACACACACGCATGCCCTGCCCAACCATGAAACCCACATGAAGAGTCACTTTACGTTGGCTCTATGTCACCTACCTGCTTACTCTAAGGCTGAAAGGTGAAATGAAATCTGTGAACACCTAAGGGACTGCCTTTGAAGAACTTGCATACAAACAAACCTACACGGCAAATCTGACATGGCTGAATACTACTCTCATTTACAGCTGTCAACACTTCAATATTCAAGTCAGTATCACTGTTGCTGTATGTTTTCACCGTGAAATACAGGTTCAGTGAACACAGAAGCTCTCCGAAGGCCCAAGCGACCTAGTTTATAAATTCACGACTCCTCTACATCTTCCTACAATTCTAGCAGGAGATGGAAATCTTTCAAGCGTTTCATTATCCACCCCCTTGCACAACTCCTGTGAAGGTGGTAACTGTTCTTAGACGTGTCTGACAACAGCATCAGAGTCGGCTTGAATTACAAACCTGGTTTGATTCCAAACACATCCTGCGAGGACAAACAGCCTCACTGAAGGAGGGAAGTAAAACAGCGTGGAGGAGCTGGACATTCCTCCTCTGCCTGCAACTTGAGTTCCACTCAACCCTTACATTATACTGCAGGTCAGCATATATTCTATTATATCGTCTTTGGGCGAAGGAGGTAATGTTCTGGTTAAACCTGTCACCATGCCATCAAAGAACCTGGGCTCAAGTCCCTACTCCTGCTCAGGCACCTTTATCAAGGTATATTGATGTGGCAAAAACTACCAAACTGTATAAATGGGTAAACAGTACATACGATTGTTACATTATAAATTATTTTTGTATCATGCTAACTGCTAATACAGATATATATGTGATTTGCCTTAATGAAAACTATAAATAACAGCAAACTGCAATGTCTATGTTGTCTTAAATGGACGGTAATTCCATAAGGAAGAAAAGCATTGGTTAAACAGGATAGAGAAGTAAAAGAGGTGTGCATCTACTTCTCATGTGCAAGCAGGAATAACAGCCATGAGCTGCAACATTCAGTGCATCTAAAGGAGAGTGGTGTATCTGTCAGATGAACAGGAGATCATCTTAACAGAGACATAGTGAGGAGCCAAAAAGGACCCGTTTGTACCAGGGATGAAAGTGTCCCCCCGAGGCTGTGGTACAGGAGGACTGAAGTATCTCCCATCACTGTGAGTGTGATGTTCCCCTCCCACTGAACCAGCCTGACAGCCTTCATTACAGCAATGACCCAGAGCAGCTCCCCATGTGTCCAGCATGCCAGAAGCACACATTGGTTCCTGGGGAACCTCCGCCCCCCCCCCAATCTTACAATTGGACGTATTCATCTCTTAAAAAAAATTTCTGAAATTCAACCAAAATCACAAAAATCATTTTTCCATGACCAAATATTCAAAATATTCCCCAATATTCCCTATCACCTCAAAAGCCAGGGAAGACAGATGGGTGAATATGACTGAGAAAGACTTCCATTAGCAGCTGAATTCTCCCACAAGACAAAAAGTCATCACAAGTGCTATATAACCTCAATGGGTGGATTTAATTTTGCTTTGCCAGTAGACCGAAGAACATTATTTACAACTTGTCTAACACAAGTAAACACATTTAATAAGTAACCATGGAAAGACTGCATGTAATACACTTAAATAAACATGGTGACAATTTCTAAATTGAAATTGTCACAGCCTACTGTCTCCTCTGCTGCAAGCCCTCCCCTACTGGAGGTCATGCTAACCATGCGTATCCCATCCAGCGTTCTGAGCTCCAGCTGGCACTGGCACGGCGCACCTACACAGCTGTGCACGGCTCATAAACATAAAGTGCACAGCCCTGAAAGTGTGTCAAGAGGGTGCGAGGCCAGCATCCTATTGAACAAATAAGCAAACCGACTTTCTCGTCCAGACTGGGCGATGCAGGCCAGCCCACACAGCTGACCGCTACACTGAGCTACCAAGCTGCCAAAGGCCCTGTGGGAGCATTGGAACCAGAGATGGCAGCACAGTCATTTAACCTGCTGAGATCACGAAGCAATAAACTGAGACAATAAAGAAACCTTGTGAGCTATCTAAAGAAACCCCAGCACCGTGAGGCACAGTTCATGCTAATACCACAATACAGCATGGCTTCAAAAAGAAAAAATCCCAGGGTTCCCACCAAGACGGAGCCTGAACACAATGGAGTAAAACCACGGTACTCTGAAAGAGCACAATTAGACTAATCGTTCTTTGGCACATTCAAGAAATGAACACAAGTTAAAATAGTCTCTATGCCAACCATGAACTTGTAACAAAGGCTCTTGCTCTAAAGCAGCACTTCTGGGTAATGCATTAAATAAAATGAAGCAAAACATATTGGAAAAGCTTCATAAAATTATTAATAGTTTGGGAAAAAGACCATTCTGAAGGTTAACCACATATGCACCACAGTGGCATGGAACTCACCGAGACTTCGAAAACTTCCTCTGTGTCATCCAGCATGTGAACCCTGATGGAGATGCGGCGCCCCGGAGGCATGGCGGGCGGCCGGTGCCCGGGCTCCAGCGTGCTGATCCCCAGGCTCTCCTGAGCACCCAGCCGCTGCCCAGCAGACTGCCTCTGCTCCGGCTCCGCCATGGTGCCTCCCTCAGCCCGGATCCTCCTGGAGAGCCACAGACAGGAAGAGGGTTGGTACAGGCGTAGGCCAAGCACATATGCAAAGCATGGCAACCAAGCAACTGCTGGCAAAAACTTTTAAATATTTAGGTGTGAACCTAATGTGTGATGTATGGTATGTGCAGCTGAGTGATTCCCTTATATGTGTTCAAGTTACCGCACGTCTACTTCAATATTTATAAGTAAGGAGAAAAAAATGCAACTCACTGAAAACCTTAACTATAGCTCTGGTATTATTATATATTACATTATTACAAAACAACTGATAAAAATCCATCATGGCAAGGTCCGTCATCGTGATTTACACACAAAATCCTTTGAGCGTACTGTCCTCTGATAACAGATCACAGAAATAGTCAATTTATTTAAAAAAAAAAAAAAAATTTTTTTAAAAGTCCACACCAGACTAGCAAACATTTGGTGAGATTCAGTTTCAGTCCATCATATTAACATTCAACAAGAAGTTGTGAGTTTGACTGCATATTAATATTATTTATTTATCTGGTAGTGACTTAAACAGTTATGTTTGTACAAAAATTTTTTGCTCAAACCTAGGTTCTTCAAATGTAACGCGATTGCTCCAACTACTAAACCCCATCTGTTTTAGTGTTGTCACCCTAGTGCCGTACCTCTCTCAACCAGCCTCAGCATGCAGAAGAACTCAGTATGGATGGCCAACATCAGGTTGGATTGATGGTCACGTTGTCAAGTTTCTTTTAATCACTGGCCAGAATGTCAACTTTACTCATCATTCACTGTGCCTCTGTAGACCTGCTGTCCAAACCCCTTGAAACTCCAAGAGAAACAGCGCAAAGACTGGAAAACGTTGCAGTGCTAAAGGAGTTCTACATGGAGAAGTGGGCCAAAATTTCTTTACAACAATGTGAGACCCTGGCCAACAGCATTTAGTTGCAGTCATTACAGCCAAAGGTGACTGAAGTGACACTGACTTTATCCACGCCTATGACTATGCATTTCATCATCTTCCAAACCAAGAGAACGTCAGAACAACAATGCTTGTGTCACCTTTTCTCTCTCCATTCATACACTAGAACTGACACAAAACAAATTTAATGTGAAAAAGCTACAAAAACAGAGAAAATTGAAAGGGCAAAAAAAGTCTTTTCTTAGCAATTTAGAGCCATAATCTGAATCCATGGATGAGCTTAGATGGTCAACCTTCGCATAGCATTTACTTAAAGGTGATCTTTCTAACTGGAGCAAAGGCCTATGTGGGGAAACCCAAAGACACCTTGACCCAAAGACAACCTCTCCACTCAAATCCTCTTCCTCAGGCCTCTCCAAAGAGCTTAAGTCCTCATTCCAGGACAGAGATGTCATTCCAGGACCTGCCTAACCTGAAGGGCATCCCAGCACAGTGGTGTTTTTACCCTATGATCATGGCCTGCTGAGGAGTGAGTAGGGGGGAGCTGCAAGACTGCAGTCAGCAAGTTCTAAGTGCTGAAAGCCTCCAGAACTCTAAACCCCTGTACTTCAGTCATTCAGGTTCAACAACTGACTGTACTACTTCGTTTATTTCATGTTTCCTGGGTTTGGCTCGGCAGGTCATGCAAATTATTAATGGTATCTAGTATCAACAGAATATAAAATAAACAGAACTTGCTTTTTCCTCACTTTTCAAGAACTGTTTTGACCACCATGAAGATGAATTCAAGTAGAACTTCTACACTCGACGTGTAGTGTGGCATGAAGCCAAACACCTCTCTACTCTTTTGCCCAAAGAAGGTAGATTGATAGCATGAAGCAAGCCAGTTTAAATCATATTAAGATAAAAAAAAACAGCTTTATGGATTTTTTTTTTCATAGAAAATGAAAAACTGGGGACAACTAATCCGATTAACTGATACGTTCTTTTAATACAACCTACAATATTACCTTTTCTATTTATACAGCTTTTTACTGTATTAATGCCGAGTAAGTAGCTTTATCAAGGGTCCTACAACAGCAACAGAAAAAGTTGAGCTTACAAGTTGAAGGTTTTCAAAACAAAGTTCTTCATGCGCAATGCAATCCAGTTATAAAAATCTTTTCCTCGCTACTCATCTGAAAAACCAAAGGGCAGTGGTGCATCTGAAAGCCAAAATACCAATTAGCCTCCATCATTTTTAATACGCTGAGAGTATCTGCGCGTTCATCGTGAAGCTTCAAAAGAAATGTTCAGAAGATAAACCTCTAATGTTAAGGCAACAGAAAGTTCTCAAGTTCTCTTTCGTTCAGACACACATGAAGTGCACATCCAGGGACACCCTGGGACTCTGAAAAACCACCCCCCAGGATGCAGTGACGCAGACCTGCTTTCCTGGGCTAGAGAAGCTCCTCTACACAAAGCTGCTACATTGAGGGACACTGTGGTTATGAAAGCCAAAGTGTCTCAATGTAGACCCAGCAGACCCATCAGCAATAGGACGGCAACAAACCATACAAACAGATGAGAAATAACAATAACCAGTAACTCTTAATGGAAGCCACAGCCTTATTATGTGGATTTAAAATGAAAACCAGTCCCACAGGCTGTGATGCAGAGTCAGAAAACTCATAAACACAGTATTTTCCAACAGACAAGCCACATAAGCAGAACAAGAATTTGCAACGAAGGCCAGTTGAATGGAGACCTAAAAAAAACTTCATTTATTATTCATTTATGAAATAGTATGTCTTGTTTATGCTGGTGTGAAGCATCTGTCCTTTCTCTTGTGTAAGCACACCTAAAAGCTGGGGAAAATATTATGCTCACTGTATCAGACTCTGATATTCATTTGATAAAGCTTCTTTTCAGGAGAACCAAACAGGCCACTGCAGGTCTGAGTGAAAACATAAAAGCTACAGTTTTTTACTCAATTCAGTGCCTGACGTTCTCTCCTTCAGCCGACACGTCCGACAAAAAAGCAGAATTATTCTCAACACAATGATCTTAATGCTGCACAAACGTCTCGCCTCTCATTTGGTTTCCTGCAGAATTGTGGAAGCGGGTTATGAACAAAACTGTGTGGTCTTCCTTGGACTAAAAACATCTTCATAAACTATCAAAGCGAACGCTGAATTGGACACATGTTACGAAGGCCATCGGTCACACATCTGTGTCCTCTCCTGAGCTCCTCTTGCATCTTTCTCCTGAATTCTCTTCTCATCCTCTCATCTCAGATCTCAGATTAGGAGCTATTGTTCCAACAAGGAGCCACACTTATTTGTAGATGTTTGTGAACAACTGCTTACAGGTGCAGTACCTTTTAAATGGGGAGAGTACTGGAGAAGAGGAGCTGGAATTAATTTAAAATAAAATAACATAATTCTAAAATGAATAAAATTAATCTGCGTTCCATTTCATATGGTGCTTTTCCCAGATACATTCATACAAGTTTCTTCTTGGAAGGGTCAACTTTTGTCAAATTTTTGAAAGGGGTCCATGACTTAGAACAGGTTAAGAAGCTCTTCCACGGGGGGGAGGGGGATGTAATATTAGAAGAACATTTTAGCACAACTTGTGAGCTCACCTTGATGTGATGGAACCCAGAGTGAAGGCACAGCTGTGTTTACCAAGCAGTGAAATAAGTCAAATCACAGCACAGGTCAGCAAAGTGTGGGTTGTGAGAAAACACCACACCGATGAAGTCCGGGTCCTCAACGATGCCATCGATCACAATTTTTCTCTACGAACTATAGATTCAGCCATAGTGTTTCAAGCTATGCTTCATTGACTATTAATCTAATGTTCAAGAGGTTGAACGTGTTATGCAAAGGTTGGCTTGTCGCTCAAAAAACTAACCCAGAAATGACTGCTAATGTGTTTTAATCCTCAGGAACATGAATCTGTTCAGGTAAATTACGTCTGATTTGTTCTTTCCAATATGGTCTGTTTAGACTCAGTTTCCTCTGTACCATTTTCTCCCAGCAAGTGCTCCTTGGTCTCCAGGCTCAAACAAGCTCGCTTTCTTTTTAAACTTCTCACAGGGTTTGAGGGTTAAGACCCCCACCCCTACCTCCACCCCAGTAGCTCTGGGCTGGTCAGAAACAAAAGTGCTCCAAGAGGCTGGATGATGTGCAAGCAGGTTGGTGCAAAGGTGCAGATTATTTTGGGCTTTGCCTGCTCTGTTTCTGCCCCAAAGCCAATGAATCAGGCAGTGCTGGGCAACGCTTTCCTCCATTTCTACTTTAATGGAAGCACTGGCGGCTTTAATGGAAAACACCCCACCGGACCAGGGCTGTACCACAGCAGGGACCACGTCTGATCTTGCGAGATCCTCTCTTTGGTTTCAGTGCCAAACTCTACAGAAAACTGCAGGGATTTTTACATCCTGAGGCCAGTGTCCTCTATCTGGGTGAGGACTTGAGGGGACCTTCACACAGGATGCCCTGAACCCCATGCGGAAGATTTAACCCGACTTTGAACTCGAATAGCGAAAACGTGGTAAGAACTGGCCTTTGAGCCAGCAGTGTCCAGGGGCGGGTGTGGAACAGAGGTTCTTCTGTGTAACAGTAGGAAACCCCACGAGCACAGACTTGGGCTAGTGTGTAGAATACACACAGCTGGCTCTCATTACGGCGAGCTCCATGTCTGCACCATCTCAGCCACCCCGCACCTGAAAAGTGTTACGTTTCAACCACAGCTTCGGCCTTCCACAGGCTTACCTAAAGGAACGCAAGCCAACACGTCACCCAAAGAACAGAATTTCTGTGTTTCTCACCAAACGTGCAAACGTACAAAAATAAAGCTCAAGGTAATAGACGCCAAAAAGAAAAAGTTCCAGTGGTACCCCAAATCTGATTTGCTCTACTTGGTCTGAGAGAAGTTCTTCAGTAGTGACGGTGCTTTTTTGGCGAGAGAAGACCGCTTTCAACTCTGCTTTGAGGAGCACCAGCTTACGTTGCCTGAGGTGTTTTTCTTATTCCATAGTTATGCCAATTTTATGTGATGTGCAATGGACTTTTGCCACAGTGCTAAATTAATACAGAAATATATCAACTCTTCAGTAGCTTTGGATGCTGCTATAAAACAAGGCACGTTAACAACCATGTTTTTGCTCGGCTTGCCAAACCATCTCGGCTGCTTCAGAGGAATCCAGAGTTTTACGAAGGTAAGAACTAAGATTCGGGTAATTTGTACATCTTAAGGCGGAACACCGGAACTAAAGTTGGCAAACGTGCACACGGCGTTGACGAAAAGAGCACAAAATCTCCTACCAGCATCTGCAAGAAGCACTTCACCGCAACAGCGGGTGCCATCGTGGTTAAGGTCACGGCACGCAATCTGAAGAATCCTGGCTTAAATCCCACCAAACACTGCGTTACCCCTAAGTTGGTCACGGATGAAGATGTTGGCTAACTGAATAACAACAACGATAAAAATGAGAATGTGCTTAAACTCAAAGTGCGGCGTTCTCTTTCTTCCCACCTCAGGTTACCTTTATTACCTGAGCTGTTCAAAATGAGTTGCCACACATCAAAAGGATCAACCCCCCAGGCTGTTCAACCGCATTTAATGAAACACAACCAGAAACTGCGTCATCGCACGGCCGTCCCGGAAAACACGTAAACACAGAAAGGCGACGGCACGTGAATGTCATGCTGGGGGGGCGGGTGCGCCTCTTCATCGCCGCTCGCCTTTGAAACCACAGAACTAGAAACACAGCCTCGGTCCAGTTTCAAAGGACATGCCAAATTCGTTTATTTGCTCCGAAGGAAACGTGCAAACCTTTCAGAAGCTCGCCTGTTGGCTGGCATTTAAAGGAACGCCTTCCTGCAATGGAGGTTAATCCTTCAGGTTACCGTGTTACTGAGTTGAGAAGAATGGATACATATAGATCAACAACATATACATGGCAGCCTTTAGGTCGGGACATCAGCATGTTGATCAGCAGGTATAAATATTACGCACGGTGTATCCTTTGGGTTACTGTATTGATCAGCAGGTTAGTGTATTGATCAGCAGGTATAAATATTACGCACAGTGTATCCTTTGGGTTACTGTATTGATCAGCAGGTTAGTGTATTGATCAGCAGGTATAAATATTACGCACGGTGTATCCTTTGGGTTAACTTGTTGATCAGTAGGTTAGCGTGTGGATCAGTAGGTATACAGAGTATACTGTTTCCTTCAGGTTAGTGAGTTAGGGCGCTGAGCAGAATTAACACCCACTCAGTATGCTGTACCACGCAGTCTGCTACACACCAATAAATGCCCCCCGGCTACAACACACAAAGCCAGACGCCATGCAGAAATCTGCCCAGTGCGTGTGGTCTTTGTCAAACCCTCCAGTGGCCCTAACAGTGGACAATCTGACCATTTAAACCCGCCTGGCAATCCATGCCCAACGTACTGGATCCTCTGGTTTCAATAAATCAATTTACCCCACCCCCTGGGATAGACAGACAGACAGATAGACAGATAGATAGATATAACCAACCCCTGGGGGGGGGGGGCACCACTGTGTCCGATCTGATTAATACGGCGGTGTTTAGCAAAATTTCAATGATCGATTTCATTAAATGTGCAGCGGGAAGTGGGGGTGGGGGTTGGAGACGGGCGATCGGCGCGCCATCCCGGACACCGAGGGCCACCTGGAACCGAGACTGAGCGGGCGGGACCCCGGCACCGACCTACCTGCGTTTCCCAGCCCCGCTGATCGCCGCCACGCTACACCTGTCCTCCTCTCCGTCCTTCGGGAGCCGAACGCACGGCCGCACGGGCAGCGCCGAGCAACAATGCAGCCGAAAACCAGCGGGCGCGCAGGCGGCACCAAAGTGAAGGAGCGGCGGCTTCGGAGCAGCACGGAGCGCTAATCCAGCCCTCGGACCCCGGCAACAAAGCGCTCTCACCCTTTCGGTCGCGATCCCCCACGTGTGGATCTTTTTTCCCTTCCTCTTCCTCCACCGATCGGGGAGCCGTAATACTCCTTCCCCCGCCTCCTGCAGACGAAGTGCCGGCTGCCCGCGCTGGTAGGGGCGGATCAGATGGTGTTCGTTCCGTGCGGAGGCTCCTTCACGGTCGCCATGTCGGAGCGACTGCCTGGCCGGGCGCCTGCGAACGCGGGATTATGGAGAGAGAGCGGCGGCGGCGGAGGCGCAAGGGACACCGCGCCCGGCGAGCCGACAATGAGGGCGGACGCGACGCCTCCAAGCAGTGCGCTGGGAAACGGCGACATCTACTGGCGGCGTCTTGGAACAACCACAGCAGATCAACTGCACACTTTTTTTTTTTAAGTAAAAAACAAACAAAAAACTCTTACTCTAATAAATGCGTACCGTTTATACATGAAAGTCTCTCATTTCAAACCGCTTTAAACATTTTACTATGTTCAGTGTTGCATTTCCTTGTTTAATGTAATTTTGTTTGTGTTTTTATTCATACATTTATACTGAGTGAATATTTATGCCCAGTAGGTGGCGCAGCAGTTACTGCTTCCGCATCTGGAAATGAAGAAACTGGGTTTGAATCCCAGCTGCTGTTGTCGCCACCTTAATCCAGGCACCCAGCTGCTTCAAAGATGCATCATTCAAATCACCTTGGACTATAAACCTACCACAAGAAAGTGCTTTGGGGAAAAGTGTTAGTAAGTAAGAAGAAATTCTAATTTATTTATCCAGCAGATGCTCTTCTCCAGAATGACTTACATCATCAAGCCATTTGCAGTGATTTGGGTCACTTTTACCAGAGCAGATCAGGGTAAAACCTGAAGTATTTTGATTGTTACTGGAACACTTTGCTGCTCTGTTTCAGGGATGGTGTTCTGCTTCCTGCCAGGCCCTTTTCTATTATTGCGTGTAGAAGGTTTACTGGACTCTCGCAGAACAGGCGAGTGATGCTCTCTACCAAGTGCAGAACAGACTGTACTCCAGGGCCTAAGGTATTCGCTTACAAAAAAAGTTAAAAAAAAATTTGCATTTGACTTAGCGCTGCTGTATAGGCAATTTGAGACACGCAAATGGCCAAAAATAAATGGCTGTGTAGAGGACATTACCTGCCTTTCTTGTTTTGCCTTATACTAAATATTACATAAATATTCCAGGACACAATGTACTCCGGGAAATGTAACTCTCTGCTTGTGGTCATTTATATAAAAACAGACTGCTCAGCTTAAAAGCCCAACTGGGACTGGAAATCTTTTCCCAACTCCAAAGTCATTTTGCCCCCAGATCCCAGTCAGTAAATTTTACTTATCTGATATTGCCATAGAATATTTTAATGGTTTCATTAACCTTGACCTACATTAAACCTATTTCTAAATGACTGAAAAATGTCTCCACAACCTCCTATTCAGTTCCAGTTGTTGACTGATTCATGCCATTGACATGTGGTTTGTCATCTTGCCAGCAGCCCTGAACAGCAGGCAAGGTGTAAACAGAGTGGAAGTGTGTTAAATGACCGGGGTTCCATTCTTATACTAACTGTACATGCTTTACTGCCATCTGTTGCCTGGTAACTTTCACTTCAGAAAACATGAAATGTCTGGCTGACACGATGACATCACTTGATCCATCCAACCTAAAGCAGCCATCTTTAAACCTCATTCTCTGCTGGGTCGAGGCCTTGACACTGTAAAGGATATAAAACGGAAGTTACTCGCATTCTTAGGATCACTCTGAGGCAGACATGGGATGTTTGGGAATTGCCCTGCGGCAAAGGGCAAATGACAGCGTGGTGTTCAACTGTCACTGTGTTGCCGGGGCAACGCTCCTCACACATCTAGACAAGAAGCAGCCGCTTGCTGTAAGATGCTGCTGTCGCTTGTGTTCAACCACAATCTCGCTTGAGAGAATGAATGAACTGGTACCCCAGTTTATGGAGGAAAGAAAAAAAAAAACTGGTGGTTTGTTGGCAAGCCCCCCACTCCACCACAAAATGGCTTAATCCTACAATTCATTCAGGGATCTAAAGATTAAGAGCATCAGGTAAATGCAGGATGAGCTAACAGTTCACTGCAAGTTTTCTCGAACAGCTCATACAAAGCACGTTTATTTTATAGTCTTATTAGCATGAAACAATATTAAAATCAATTTTAAAATGATTGAAAATAAATGTCCACAAGCTCCTGTGTGAAAACAGTGAGCTGCTGCCCTATGAGGCTCATGAGCAGAGAACTTAACCTCCGAATACCAACTGTAGGTCTCTTACTCCTAAGCACAGTAAAGCTGGCCATGATGAAGCCGACAATTGATCATATAAACCATCTGCCAGTATGTTGTTAATCTAAATTTGCAGTCAAGAGGGTAATGGACACACACCCTACTCACCTTTTTTGTAAAGTTTCTGTAAATTTTTCATGTAATCAAATGTTCGCAGGCCCAATTCACTGCCCTCCCCCTTTACCTCACAGCTGGGAGTTTCTATTCTACGTTTGTCTGCTTTCTAATGGCAGAAAGACAAATGCAGGCCATGTTCACTGCAGAGAATTAAAAAAAAAAAAAATCAAAAAAAAAAATGAATAAGAATCCAATTACATGTAAGCCGGAAAGTGTTTCTAGTACAAGCATTCATAACTCAGATGTTTGTAACACCTAAACAATATGCGAAACCCTTGATGGATGTTCAGCCATTCTTTTCAGGAAGCTGTGACCACATTTGCCGTAAGAGCTGACGGAACAATATGCTGTACCTAATAAAATGGCCAACAAGCTCCTCTGAGCAGAGGTGTTGACACTGAACAATGTGGTATGACAATAAAACACCAGAGATGTTAAAACACCAGAGATGCCAAGATACAATTTCTTATACGATAATGCTACACTCATTTCCTCCTACTCCAAAAATATTTGGAAACATAAGGACGTTAATCATTTACTTGTTTTAAAATAATCTGACCTTAATGACACATTGACGCACAATGTTGAGAGCAAATAGATAGATATCTCCAAAAGTTCAAGAGCACAGTATTCCAGGTGACCTATGGGGTGGAAAGCATTTAGCCTCATCCAAATGGATGACATCTGGCAGCTGATGCAGGAAACCAGCCACAGGGCAATGGTTTGGGTGCCAGTCCGGTCCAGCGCAGTTATGGAGGACGGCTGGAGGAAGAGGTTGACTCCAGTAAAACGGGCAGAGCAGGGCAGGGCTCACCTGCTATTCATTCAAAGCCGAGACGCCCGGTAAAGGATCAACACCGGGAAGCAAATCTGTAAGCCAGATTAATCAGTCACAAATTTTAACCTCTGTCCCATGAACAGCTGTCATGTGCAGTTTTGAAATGGGTTTCTAAAAAATAACTTCCTTGAATGTCCTTGATATGACGGAAGCGTCCCCTCATGTATAAGCCTGACAAATTAAACTGAACCGGGAGACAGAGCTTGACCACTAAACTACAAGACATCTTGAACCTGGTGAAAGAAATACAAGCTAAAGACCTCCAAGACAAACACGGGGTTTTTATCGTTTATTACCGTTTATTTCATGGAGGAGCAAAATGAGCTACTGTCACATGCCATTAACTTTTACAGTGCTTTATCAGAGGGTGCGCCACACAGGCATTGCCAACATGGGCTCCCTTCCATGAGCAATCTGAGCCGTCTAAAAAACAAGACACAACAGTGACATAGCAAGAGGTGGCTGCCCCCCCACACCCCCCTGTAAAAGGTCTTCACTTCTCCAGTCCATTCTGATACCGGGCAATGGAAGCTTGACTACTGAAACTCAAGCTCATTTTAGTACTGTTTACACTAGGTGAACAGAAGCGCTTAAGATGGTTACATTGCACACCTACGTGAGTAACTGATTTGGAAGGAAGGAAAAAAATTCGAATACCAGAAATTTGTTTTGCCTAACAGTAAAATGGATGTCTGTGTCAACTCGTTTTTCCCTTTCACTGAGATGAGGGCGATGCTCCAATACAAAAATACTCTAAAGTGTCAGCACTGTAGGGTGCCTGTGTCCCAGGGTCTGAACAAGGAGGACCTCAGAAGACGCACACAGACCTGGAGCCCACAGCAGGCCGGGGAGCTGGGAGCAGGCTACACCGGAGATCCACACATGCTACAGTTCGTTGCTCGGAAAGGTGGGGAGGGGAGAGAGGTGGCAAAGGAAGGATTATCAGGAGCGAGGTTGGACAAGTCTAGATAGATGGTTAAGGCTTTTCAAGCAGTGTTGAGCAGGTCCTGGATGGCCTTCTGCTGAGTCTCGTTTAATGTCGATACACATTCCGTCCACAGCCCTCCAGACACCTGTCGAGTGAAAGGGGGAGGAAGGAGGGGCGGAGGGGAAAATAAAAAAAAAAAAAAAAAAAAGCTTAAGAGGAAATTTTAAAACCATCCATCATGAATAACCACTTGCCGAACGTAGGGTCATTGTAGACCTGCCCCACAACACTGGGTGGATACGCACATGTGCGCACAATATGTTAGCTACTGGATAAGTGATAATTTTGCACTGTATTTTTATTATCATCATGCTGCGTTTATTCTTGGTGTTTGTTTCCCACCGAAAGTTAAACATAAGGTAAATTTGGTGAGCATGGGGCTGCTTACACATTCTCTGTGACATTAGCCATTATTTTTTATGGGACAAATATGTTCACATTACACACCCTCTTCTGGAACCCAACTTTGGCATAAACCATGTCTGTAGACTTTTTCAGGAGAGTGACGGAGGCTGCCAACCTGTACTTGGCGGATGACATTTGCCAATCGTTTGCTACACCCATCTTCACGCTTCACTGACTCATTGGCAACTCCGTCCGCGATGATTAAGAATATCTTGGGAAGGTTTGTGTTGTCAGGTCCGAGGACGATGGGATTGTTGCTGCAGAGAGAAAGAATCTCTTTCGCTAGAGGCCAAGAGCTACGATCTCAACATGTTGGCAAGAGTGGTCTTAACTGAAGAAATAACTTCAACTGCATTTGCTTACCTTTCAATAAGATCGCACAGGAAGTTGAAAGTGTGCACGGCTTCCTCTTTGTCCTCGTTCAGCGGCAGCCAGGACAGCCAATGGGGCAGGACTTCATTGACGTTGACGCATTCGGGTCTGTACTTCATAACCTTGCCGATAGCAGAAATGCAGTTCTCTGTGGCGTTGACATTTTCTTTAGACTTTGAGTCTGCAGCTTGGATCACTCCCACCAGCAGAGGAATGGCCTCTGATGAGACAAACAATTGGTGTTTGGCTCACAAATGAATGATGAGGTACAGTTAATGGGCTTAATTATTTTATGCATTGAACTTTTGGCAAAACAAAGTCCAATTTTTACACTTGTGTTTTTAATAATTTACTCAGCAGCGTAATTTTTTGCACTTAACTTCTACAGAAATATCTGGATCGAAGGTACTACAGGAACAAGTGTACGAACCCAGGACCTTGAAGTGAAATGAAAATGCATAGCCTCATGTATATAGAAGGAAAGGGTACTTTACTACAAAATCTGCCAATTCCCGAGCACTTAAGCGGAAAAAAGCTATTCCATCAATTTTTATAGGGGGAAATTTTGTGGAAAAAGACTCAAAGGTTCAAGTGCAACCATTTGTCCAGGGACTTGCACCTACATCCTTTAAGCTTCAAGTTCATACCCTTAACCATTAAATACAATAGCTCAGTTGAACCCTTTCCCATGACCACACGTGTAACAGATTTTGTAAAACAACCAAACCATCAGAGTTGTTTAAATTCTTACATCAGTGCTCAAGCATCTTATGGGCGATTACTGGACACAATACCTCTGCAGAAAGGCGTGTAGCTCTCCCCGCCGAACTGGGCCATGACACCCACCCCATAGGCCGCCGCTTGCCGCACCTCAGGGCTGGGGTCACACAGGGACTGCAACATGGGCTGCAGGAAGTACTCGGCATACTTAAAGGATGAGGGGCTGCAGTGTTCCACCACATCATCGAATATACAGAGTCCCCACTGCCTGTCTGGCCAGGGCCTGTGAGGATCCTGTTGGGGGTACAAAGGTATTAAATCTCTTTTCATGTATTGCAGCTGGTGCAGGGTAAAGGCGTGATGCCATCTTTATTGTTCTAATAAAATGTACTTACAATGAGGCTGACTATGAGCTGTAGGAGCTGCTCAAACCAGGGTAGTACATTCTCCTTGTAGCTACTGAACACTGAGTGAAGGATGTCGGACACCTTTGTCAGGATGTACACGTCACTGTCATCCTACAGCAGAAAACCCCACACATAAGACACAAGTGCATAGCTCAAGGTAAAATGTCTAAATTGTGCATTTTGTTCAATGGATTGCTTGGCAGGGGCCATTCTGACAAATGACCAAAAAAAAAAAAAAAAAAAAAACCCATTCACTTTTCTGACAGTGAAAACTAAGCATAGCCAAAAACCTGAAGTTAAACACAGCCAAAATAGTAGTTAGAAGTTACAGATGTAAGAATATCTGAGACACTGTCATACATGAGCACCAACAACTGATTTTTAATGTTTGCTCATATTAAAACTTTTGTAGGAATAATTATAGCTCATCTTTCTTAAACCACCAATGAGATCAATTGATGACCAAGACTTGAAAAGAAACTGACACACACACACAAAAAAAAATCATAACTCATGTCAATTATGTTACAAAGGTCAGTATAATGTATTCTTTTGGCAGTAAAGCCATTTATTATACTACTAAAATTACGCTATTATTTCAATCAAACCCTCCACCCCAACCAAATCAGAATGGTATTTACCTCATCCTGTAATGTTTCTTCTACCTGTTCGTCATAATCTTCATCTTGTCGTTTGGCTGCCGGCAAAGAAAGCCACGTAGTGAAGTTGCACGTTAAGAATGTTACACAGCTACAGTACCTTGGATGCAGGGATCCTGCAGCAACTCACCTTGTCTAACTTCTTGGTTTTTAAAGTGCTCCTCCAGCTTGCCCTTGAGGATTCCACCCAGTTCTTCAAAGTGTTCATTGTTTAAGCAACCATCTCCCATCAGCTCAATGCACTGCCACACAAAAGGAGGGAGGGACAGGTGAACAGTGTGTTACCCAAAAAAATCCAGGACAGCAGATATTAAGCTCATTACTCTTTTTGAGAGGAGGTAAACTGGATTGCAATTAAAAAGCTATGGCGAATGAGACCCAGTTTTAAAGCATGGGTACATGTGAGCAATCTGAGCAATACAGGTAACTCCAACTTACAAAGATCCAGACTAATAACAAACATCATGTTAACCTCAAACAAACCACTAAGCCCTGTAAGGGCCACCATCAAGCTAATCTTTTCATATCATTTGAATGCCAACTAAATTTAAATATTTACAGAGTTTTTCATTTGTGATTAATATTATTTAAAAATAGATGGCAAGCGAAAATGTGAGTATTCCAGTAGTGCTGGGGGAAAAAAAAAAGATTTAAAAATAACTAGAAATAACAGTCCAACTTGAAAATTACAATACTGTACAATTAACATGAATAAAATTAACAAATTCCTATAACGCAACATAGCATATGTGCATTTATACATCCTTATGTAGTTTGATAGTGTTCTGGGATTTGAGGAGCACCATTACATACATTTAAACTGTAACAAAGACAAAGAATCCTTCCTACACCAACATTACCTTTGCAAAGGAATGCATGATCTCAGAAAGAACATCAGAGTCCGGTTCTGTGCCAATTGCTTTGATGAGAGCGTCGCACATGAAGTGCCACATCTGGGTCAGGTACTCGGGCCCTCTAACCCGTGCACACTCTAGTAGCAGGGGCATGGACTCGGCTGCTGCCACCCGCACGCTTGAGCAGAGTGAAGGAAACAATCCACATCAAGTTATGGTATGGTGATAGAAAGTTAAGCAGATAGTGTGGAGGTCACCATTTCACCTTCACGCCAAGTTAAAAATGAGCAACAGGTAAAACTCATGGCACTGATATGGTAGCCCTGAAAGGATATCATCATGGAAGTAGAACTTCAACAAAGGGACCATCAGCTTCACAACTTGCTCTGTATAGTCAACAAATCCCTCCTTCAGCTCCTTAGCATAACATACCTGGAAAAAGAAATTGCATAAAAATATTCAGAACAACTTGCATGTATTGGAGTATGAACTGGTACCATTTTAAGTAAAAGTGGCCATTTAGTGAAAATTTCTCATTTAAAAAAAAATAATAAATAAAATAAAGGTGTGGACATTTCTTTGGTTGACTGGCTGCAAAAAATGTACAGGGAGGGAAAAAAAAAAAAATCTACCCTCCCCTAGACAAAGAACATTTTTGGGAGGACCTGGTTTTGCTTGTGTTTTCATACGGACTAATTTTTTTTATATGAGTAATACTTTTTAGCAATACAGAATATTTGCGGTACGTTTGTTGCTTAACAAAATACAACATGTGTAGTCTCATAGAATAGTCACATAGCACAATGCTACTGAAATATAAAAAGGTGCATATAACTGTAGTGTAAGTGAGGGGAAGAGGGGAAAAAACCCAATCAGGACCAAGTCCCCATTAATGCCTGGGAGCAATCCAATAGCCACTTATGGGCAACACTCAGATCTCACCAGCATCTGGCAGGCCGTAGCCTTCTCCTCCAGTCCTGCGGTCTTAATACCAAAACTCTGCTGATCACCCAGGTTGACAAACTCCCAGCCATCATCCTCGCTCATGTTCTCCATGTCCTGAGCTGCAGTGGGGAAGACCACATTATCAACTTACTGGACTTGTAAATCACCCCTTTTGTTTGCAATTTGAACAGGTGTTTACACAAAGTCTAGAGGCACAGAGCAAATGCAAACAAGTGTCTTTGAAGTGTGTGATGTCACTCACTGTCCAGGAGAGCCACTTCAGGCTTAATGGAGGCTGTTTTCATGAGGGGGCCCATCACCACTGGGAGATACTGCTGGAACTCATTCCCTAAGATCTTGCACATTCTGGCCCATGCTGAGATCATGTAAGAAATCTGAAGATGGGGTTTCAGATAGTTAGCTTCCACCAAAACCAAAACATGATGGTATAAATTGTCAACTGGACAAAAGACACCACAAACCCAAAACCATCCCTAACCTGAGGATCATCATCTTCCAAGTCATTGAAATCTGTCTGGGTCTTCAGGAGGAGCTGCATCACAGCTGCAGCATCAGGCATGAACTAGAATATAAGTTTAAAGTGTCAGGTGCTGAATACCTTTAGAAGATAGCCAAGAAGAGATGATTAAAGACCAGTGTCAAAAAGCAGGCATGGCAAACGCACCTTCTCCTTGCCTACAGCCAGACCAATGAGACTAATGCACTCAATGGTCTTTCCTCTGAGCAGCCGCAGTTCCTTCTGCACAGCGTTCTCCACGATGAGCTTCAGCGATGGCATGAATAGGTCATAGTATGGCACAAACTTCTCCTCTGCTGTGTCAGCCACTGATGCAATAGATGTCACCACCTGCTCCAGGACAAGCTTGGTCCCCTTCTGGATGAGCTAGGGGGAAAAAAAAAAAAAAAAAACAGAACTTTAGAGCTTGTACATAAACAGCCATTTTAATAGTTTTTATTGCAAGAAAAGCTGTAAAATAAAAGATAGCAATAAAGTTGCAATTCAAGTCATAGGCTGAAACTTTTCAGAGCAGGATTACCCACATGTCAAAGCACAGTCAAAGTAATTGTCCAAATAAGGTATTTTGCTGCATAAACCAGTAGAAAACAAGGAGGAAAAAGGAATTTCCTCTGAAAACTGTGGTTAAGATGCATATGGTGAAATTCCATAAAAAATAATAAATGTGTAACAGAGCAACATGGTAGCATAGCAAGTACAAATATGTAATACCTCCTGCAACTTGGCCACCATGATGACATGCAAGTGCTGGACCAGGTTGTCCAGATAGAGGATCAGCAGGGCCTTGGGGCAGTCCTCTGTGAAGTTGATGAGTGCAGCAGCTGCGTGGGCCTGGACACGGGGGTTGGACTGGTCCTCCATAGTCTGGAGCAGGGAGGAGATTACCTGAGGAAGAGAAAAAATTAGGTTAGCATCTGAACTTCAGGTGTTTTTTGTAGATTACACAGATGACTACCAAAGTACCTTATCGTGAAACTTCTTCTGGAAAGTGGGTGCAAAATCTGTGGCCATCTGTCCAATAGCGTTGCAGGCAGCATAACGAACTCTGGGGTGCTAAAGAAAAGAGTACAAGAGCTTCAACTGTGTACGTGTACCTTATACATATAGCATATTAATAATCTAACATTTTACAATGACTCACAGGATCTTGACAGAAGAGAAGGACAAAGTTGACAATTTCATTGAGGATGGACTCCATCTGTTGGTGGCAGCCTTCACCAATAGCTGATAGAGCCATGAGGCCAGCATGCCTGTATTTCCAGTCCACTTTTGAGAAAACAAAGAAAATTCAGAATTATATGAAACATACACAGAAGCTTTGAGAGCAGGAGGGAAGCTGTAGACAACTGCTCTCGCACCGTTCTGCAGATAGTAGTACACAAACAACATAACAGAACTGAAGCAGCAGTTTGATAACAACACCCTAGGCTTTTGATTGTGTTGTGTGGCCTTCATTTGGGCAAACTAAAAGTGAACTTACGGTTCTGGAGCATCTGCATTATGTGTTGTTTGATCATGGGGAGGACAACCTTCCCCCCAAGTCCACAGGCAATCCTGTCCAGGGCACTCTCACCAGCCACAGCATTACTGCATAGAGAAATAAAGCACTCAAATCAAACTTGAACAGGCCAATCACAGTGCAAGGGCAGCCCTTCCTGCACACCTTTTAACCACTTCAGAACCTCATTTCACTCCAGGTTTCCATTAAATGCTGGCTATAACTTTCCAGCTATACACACGGAAGGATTGTACCTGTCAAAGTCATCGTCCTCTAGTTCATCGGCCATGGCCCATTCTTCATCCTCCTCCAGATCCACCATCATGGCCAGCATCTGGGGGACTTAGGGTGCATAAACCAATGTGTGAATTAAACTTGATGGAAACTATCACTTAACATAAAAGAATCTGCTTAATATCAAAATTGTGAGCTTACAGATACAAGCAAGTCATCAGACCAGGTCAACACAGTTCCAACCTGTCTATCTGAGAGTTGGTTGCAAGACTGAGCTGATGACTGCCTTATGACTACTCATTATGGATTCCAACACTTTGGCCTAATACCTTACAAAAACTCAAAATTATTGTACAGCAAGGAAACCTGGGGCATCTGTAGTTGTTAGATTCTGCTTCAAACTTTTCTCTATAAAATCAATAATCTTCTACAGTTTTTAAGAAGCACTAATCACCTAAGTAAACTTTGGGTTAACTGCCAACTCTCAAAAGGCTCGCTAGTTACCTCATGCTCAAGGAATTGGAAGCATCTGAGTTTATGCACCGCACCCCCGCAACACTGCATTCTGTTTCGTAGGCTCCCACTTTCCGTTTTTCAGCTATCAGTTACGGCATCTGAATGCTTCATTCTTTACAGCTATGAAAATCTTGTGTCAAGCCAACACAGCAACAGCAAGCCAATGGTCAGGGTGACTACAGGAGCTGGTTACTTCCTCCACTGCTGCCGTCTACTTTAGTGGCACTGCACCACATGTTCCAATCAATATCCATCCTGTGTTATTAGATGTACTATCATTAAAACAAAAATGCACTAAAAGTATTGGTAGATGAGTTAATGTCACCATGTGCAGTTCTTTCATTTTGCATGACCTGAACAAGCTTCAACTCTTCTCAAGCTGTTAACTTGAACTGTAACATTAAGTTCACAGCAGTGCAGTTCCGGTGTTGCCCGGCAGCACTGCAGAAAACCTAGGGCATCCTCTCCACATCACTGACAGTGGCTGCATTCGACATGAGTCCCAGCACTCTCATCTGAAGTGCTGCTAAAACTTAATGAATCAAGCTTGAAATCTACACATTTCAAAACAAAATGTTCATCCCATGTTAAAAATTAACCTTTAATTTGCACCGAGCAGGTACTATGACAAGACTGGGAACAAGTAACAGACTTTGCTACCCTGTGACAGAACACTGCTATGCTAGTCAGCTTTCTTCATCTGCCGAAACACATTTACATGCCAGACAGAAGCATCAAAATCCAGGGACCAACATGAACACCAACGGCCTCAGCGTCCTTACGGCTCTGGGCGACGATGTTCGTGTGCTTTCTGAGCATGGGAGCTGCCGTCTCAGACAGGGTGACGATCACCTCCAGGGCCAACTGCCGCTGCATGTTGGTCAGACTGGTGTCACCACAAAGCTGCATGAGCAGCCCGGGAACAAAAAACAAAAAAAGAAACATGTTAAACAGGTAGCAAGAAGGTTAAAGAAAAAAAAAAACTCATTGGTTATTGTCAAAGGATGTGAAAAAGCATACACTTGGTCAACAAAAGTCTTCTTTTTTTGGCACAGCCAAGATACTCCAACAGGAATTTAAAGGACAGATACAGTGGCTATAAAAAGTCTACACACCCCTGCCAAAATGCCAGGTTTTGTGTGATAAAAAAAATATAAATTCTGTCAGAACTTATCCTACCTTTATTGCAAAATTGCAATCTATACAAAGAAGGTGAAAACAAAGCAGAAACTGTTCAGTAAAAAAAAAAAAAAGGGGGGGGGGGGACACATACAAAAACCCAGTTGCATTAGTGTGCACACCCTTTAGTAATAAAGGATGTGGCTGCGTTCAGAATCAACCAATCGCCATCAGTCTCATCTCAAATAGTAGTATACACCTGACATTGAGCTCAGATAAAGTTTGGCTGTTCCTGTAGGATTATTCTGATATCCTTGTTTGCATCATACTCCAAAAGCCATGGTCCACAAAGAGCTTTCAAAACATAAACGGGATTTCATCATTGAAAGGTATCAATCAGGACAGGCGTACAAAAAAGTATCCACAGCTTTAAACATCCCATGAAGCACGGTGGAGAAAGTCATCAACAAGTGGAGAAAATATGGCTTAAACAGTGACTCTACCAAGATCAGGACGTCCCTCCAAGATTGATAAAAAGACAAGGAGAAAACTGGTCAGGGAGGCAACCAAGAGGCCTACAGCAACATTAAAGGAGCTGCAGGATTTCCTGGCAAGTATTGGTTGTTCCCTACATGTGACAGTACAACAATCAGTCGTGTTCTTCATATGTCCGGGTTGTGGGTAGGGTAGCAAGACGAAAACCTTTACTCACAAAGACATCTAAGCAAGGCTAAACTTTGCAAAAATGTATACCCAGTCTCCCACAACTATGTGGAAAAATGTATGATGGTCTGATGAGACCAAGGTTGAACTATTTGGGCAGGATTCCAAAAGGTATGTTTGGCACAAAAATAACAGCACATCATGAAAAGAACACCATACCCACAGCAAAGCATGGTGGAGGCAGCATCATGCTTTGGGGTTGCTTTTCTTCAGCTGTAACTGGGGCTTTAGTCAAGGTGCATGGAATTATGAATAGCTCCAAGTATCAGTCTATTTTGGCACAAAACCTTCAAGCATCTGCTAGGAAGCTGAAGATGAAGAGAAACTTCACCTTTCAGCATGACTATGACCCAAAGCATACATCAAAATCAACAAAGCAATGGCTTCACCAAAGGAGGATCAATGTTCTGGAATACCCCAGCCAGATCCCAGACCTTAATCCAATTGAAAATCTGTGGGGTGACCTGAAGAGAGCTGTGCACAGGAGATGCCCTTGCAACTTGACAGATCTGGAAAATTTTTGCAAGGAGGAGTGGGAAAAAATTGCCAAGTTCAGATGTGCCAAACTGATAAGACTCTTGCCCCCCCCCCCCCCCAAAAAAAAAAACTGAGTGCTGTAATAAAATCAAAAGGTGTTTCAACTAAGTTTTAATTTAGGGGGTATGCACACTAATGCAACTGGGTTTTATATCCACTGTATCCTGGGCAGGGTTCTCCCTGGCTCTTACCTTCAAGCTCAGCTGCAGTGCTGGCTCAAGGTGGGGCCGCAGATACTTGGGTGCCGTGTCTGCGATCTCCACCAGGGACTTCAACACAGAGTCATCTCCCCCGTAGCAGGACTCATTCACCGCCTGCGGCACAGAGGAAAAACAACATTAAGATGTCAGTTCATAAGGTCACAGCAACAACAATAAACTAAGTCCAATAAAGTCATCACGCCAATACTAAGGTTACGAAGGCATGAAGGGATGCACTCAGGGCATCAGCCTCTTCTCTTTGGTACCTCTTCCACAGGTACCATAGCACCTGACAGTCTAGTGCACATCTGGACACACGGATGCCCTGAGGGTCACCTGGAGGATGCCTGGCAGCAGGTCAGCAAAGTGCTTGAGCAGTCCAATGTTGTTCTCGTTGGACAGGACAAAGGACGATGCAGCTCTGGCTGCCAACGTGCAGATCTGAAAACCAGACAGATGGAGACGTTTATGCTTCACACACCTTTAACACTTCTGAGGGAAGACACAGATGAACGCACAAACTTGTGCATGCGCGTGGAGTGAACCCTATTATAAAGTTTAAAATCCTTTCAGAAACTAAAAAGCAAGCAGATGTTTTATTTCCTAAATTTTGTTAATTGAGCAGGTTTACAGAATAAACCGGAGAAGGGTTACACACAACCCCACATACAAGCACAGTTGGCTCTGAGAACTTGGAAACTGCACCTGCTGATACATTTTTCTCCCACCTTGGTCATTAAAAGGGGAGAGTAAAAGGAAAATGACTGTGGCTTAAGGTACTCTTCACTACCACATTAAACTCATCTTAAAGAAAAATTTAATTTCATGTGCCATACAGCCACGACTGATTCAAAAGGGGAACGCCAATTGCTCCGAGCACCCAAAGGTACAACATGCTGAGAAGGCACAGAGCACCCAACATTAACTCTTTAGACACTTTCAGATGCAAGAAAAATCTAGTTTTGAAAAGTTTTTACTTTCTTCCTCATCAGCTAAGGTCAGATGGTGACCGAACAAGAAGAGTCCACAATTTAACAATTTCAGAATTTAACTGAAATTTTTATCACAACAATTCATGCATAAGTAACTGTCAGACCACTAACTTTACAGTTACCGGCCTACTTTAGGTTTCCTTTGGCCCAACATGCCGGCAGACCTTGGCTCAGCCACTGGCTCAACAGCAGCATACAAGGGTTACAACATACAAATGGAAGGCAGAAGAACTGACGAGAACCTCGTGACTGACTGAGCACAAGGTCTAGCTACCTGCAAAGTTAAGCAAAGTTCAGAGGTTACATAACCACACAGAGATCCTTCTCACCTGTGGGTTCGCCTGATCCTGCATGCACTGCACCAGCATGCGTTTAATCACCTCCAGGTAGTGCTGCTGTTGGTTGCCAAATATCCCTGGGAAGTTCCTGTGGAGAAAAGATGTGTTGGACACTGATGAAAAGGCGTTGATCCATGTTTGGGCAATACGACCACAGAAACCCCACAGGTTTGCTTTATCCTGTATAACTTTTACTTTCCACCATTGACATGCCCAAAACTGTGGAAAAAAGCAAATTGGGCTTTGTGCTTTACTCAACAACTACTCCAACAAGGATTCACTGTCAGGATTCAAACCAAAAACCTTAATGCTGCAAAAACATATCCTGAACACCATAGTCACAGAAAGGCTTTCAAATAATAACTTATCATTCCACAATATTATGTAGCTTACTTTGTGAGCAAATGATGCAACAACATCTAAACTGAAAACGAACAAGCTGTAAATTTGAACTGGGTTCCTTCAGTGTCTCAGAATCTGACAGCAGCTGGCTTCACCAAAAGTGTAATCTTAAATTACAAAGTGACAGGTTTCCTCACCAGAAAATGTGCAGAGCTGATTCTCGCAGGTCAACATTCTGGGAGTTGACAGAGTCAAACAGGAACTTGAGCACCTCGGGCCACTGGTTGTTTCCATCATCATCTGAAAGTTCACATGCAGGACATAGGACACGTACAGACACTCGACATCAACGGTGGGCTGCACTGCCAATACCAAAAGAAAATGCTCCTGGGGGATAAGACAGTGAATTCACTGTCTGCTGCCTATTTAGCCAAAGTAATTTACACAGTATTTTTTTTTTTAAACCAGCAGCCAAGGTTAAGAACCCTATGCAAAGAAACAATAAAAAGGGCCCAGAGGGAATAGGGCATTTATAAAGTGGGATTGAATTTTTTTAAAAAACAAAATCAATATCCCAAAACACAGAAACAAAATATAGTCTCCATTTGCACATGTGAAAACATTTCAATGAAAGTACACACCAAAAGGCAGACTTCCAAAATCAGTGGCCAATAAGAAATTTCAATACTGACAAGAAGTGTGTACATAATCGGAAGCTTTGGTGCTAGGGATTTCATTTACCATCATAGTACACTATACAGTACGCAAAACAATCCTTTAAGTCTGTTCTGACCACAAGTGGATGCTTTCTGGCAATATTTTTACGTGACTGTGGATTCATAGTTTAAAGACGAAGAAACAGGTCTCCACTCCCATATATTCATACCGATGAGATTGCGGGACAGCTCAGCAGCAACGTCGCAAACCTTCTTGCGGATAGAGGGTGAGGTCTCCGTTTGGATGCCCACCAGCAGCTCTGACTTTATTGCTGACTGTATTTCCGGCGACAGCCCGGGGTAAATTTCGTCAAATGAGGAGGAGAGCAGCCGTCGCAGCAGCACCGCTGCCATCTGCTTAACCTGAGCGAGAAGTAGTGCAGGTGGGGACATAAATCAGACATACCGCACAAAGACAAACACCATTCAGGTAACATGGCCCTTCCAAATGGCTGCCTCTAATTCAGAGACAGAAAAGGAGAGCAGGATGCACTAAAAATACCCAAGGATGTTAGAGGAGCAATGCAAGGGACATCATTTGATTCCACAGAGCATAAAGTACACTAAATAAATGTAACAGGGTAAGCTGCACAGGGATAAACAGTTATATGCAAAGGGCAGTGTCCCATTTGATAGTATCTCCCAGCATTTGCCATAGAGGACAACTTTTTAAATCTGCAAAAAATAAATATCAATGTAATGTAGTCATTGTGATGCTATATGTATAGCTAATGTAATGTGAATAAATAGCTTAACTCTCAAATTGTGACAACTTAAAGTTCACCAACTGAACTGAATTTAAATAAAACTGACAAACAACCTAAATTAGGGTCGGCTGCAGTATGTGGGACATATCCAAAAGTAAAGCTCATGTGTACAAGGTTTCATCACGATTACAGCCATCACCTTGCAGTCAAAGATTCAAATCCCACCTCCTCCTGTAGTGCCTTCTACCAAGACAATGATCCTGAACTGAAACACTAAATAGCACCCAGCTGTATTTATGGATAAATTATTCCAAGTCACTAGAGACAAGTTTCAAACTGAATGAATTTTAAAAATAAATAAGACACCGGACAGCAGAACTTCCCTTTGAAGACGCCATGGGCCTCAGCAGGGACCACAGGAGGCTGATGCAGACCTCACCCAAAATTACACATTCACCATTTAATCATTATAAACAGTTGAGCCAAGAATCCCAATACCTCAAGTCACCCTGAAACACTAAAGTGGAGGTCAATGCACCAATGAATAAAAAAAAAAAAAAGAAAAAAGATGAGACTCACTGAACAGGGCCCCATATCTTATTCCACTTCACAGTTCCACCAAAATATTCACAGGTGACAGAGAGGAACACATCACGTGTACTCATTATGTTCTGGTGACCAGCGAATGTCAGAATGCTGCTAACACCCTGGCGAGGTCACGGGGGCACGCACCTCCTCAGCAGCTGATGCATCTCGGACTGCCTGCAGCAGGAACGTGATCTTTGTCTGCCCTGGGATGTTGTCGTATGTCTCCTGCATGACAGAGATGAAATATATGGAGGTCCAACAGATGCATACCTTAGTCACTGCTCTCTGAATGAGAGCCAATGAAGTACGGTAGCTCTTGTTACATCAGCTGGAACACTGGAAGAGGACACAGGTATTTCCACACATGTGCCTTCAACACAGAAAAATTACATACAAGATCATTTCAAAGGGGTGTTTTTCAGAGTTCCAAAATGCAAGATTCATTTCCAAATTTTCTGACACAAAACACCAGGAATGCAAAGACTGCAGTGGGTTGTGTGTCAGACTTGCATGCTTTCAGCCTCCTGATCACGTGATGCGAATGATGTCCTCCAGCCTGCTATACTTAATCATCCAGCTGGACTCATTTTTTCCATGTTTACAACTCCGCAGAAAATATGGACCCATGCATAACTGTGGCCAAGGAAACCGATCAAAAAGACACCCTAAATGCAGGAGCATTTCCCTCATTTGTGGATGTCGCCGACGTGAGCAACAAACACACTGAGCTCATATGTCCTCATCAGCTGTAAAATGACACGACACCATTCCTGGGTGAATAAAAGGATGCAGACGACTTGCGGAAGCGCCGGGCGCAAAAATCCCAGAGACAAAAGCCGGCGCCCGTGCGCAGCAGGAGAAGAACAAGAGTGTGACCACCATCCTGTGTGGGACTATAGAGGATTTGCGGGGGGCTTTATTAGGGCCGCCACTCATTGTCTCTCCTGGAGAATCTGCTGATCCCACCGGAGGGATGCATGCAGCAAAGACTCAGCATCCTTACTCAGTTCACCCTGTTTTAACCTCAGTCCTACAAACTATCCTTAAGTGAGGAAGCAAAGACACAGCAAACCACCATAAAGCACTGGGGGGGGGGGGGATCACTAACTTTACCGATTTCTTTCAGATACGTTAGTTGCACCTGTTAAGGACATAAACTGGCAACCAGAAGGGTCCTGGTCCAAACCCCAGTCCTGCTGCAGTACTGTTCATCTAGGGACTTATCCCAAATATAGTAAAAACAACCTGCTGTATAAAAGAGTTAAAAGCTGTAAATCACAGTGGGTGAAAGCATTTACGAAATTAACAACAACACATGGCCAGAATATACTGTCAGTTTCACAGAAATGAACCGATTAAACAGTAGTTTTTAATATTATGACACAGTACGACCAGTTTCCCCGCCACAAATCAAAGGGCACTTTGGGGGGGGGGGGTTGGTCCATGAACCTGTGAGGCTACGGCAGCCACAAAAAGTTCCTCGACGGAACATACAAGTTGGACCGAGCGGGGTTTGCGCTCCTAACGCGACTCTCTGTCGCCGCCAAAAGCGGCGGAGGCCCCCCAAGAGCGACGGCCCCACATCCCGCCGGCTCGCCGGCTTCGTGCCACTCCCCCCGCCCGCGTTCGGGACGCAGCCGCCGCTCACTTAGCTACATGCTAGCGCTAGCCGGTTAGCTCCTCCACTGCACGCTACGGGGAGCCGCATCGCCGAGGCTCCCACTCAAAGGGACCAAACCCGGCCGTGAAGCAGCAGCTCTACGTGGCACCCCGAGCACGTCACTGTCCTTCCAGGCGACCTGCGGCGACACATAAACAGTTTGCGGCCAGAGCTTCGGCCACCCGCCCGCCTGGCCGGCCGGCTGGCTGCCTGGCTGAGTCCGTCCTGCCTCACACGTGGGCCGGGCCAGCGCGGACACCCCTCTACCCCGAACTACACAAGTGGTTAAGTTCGCCTGTGCTCAGCCAGCCCGTGAACAAAGAGTCCCGGGAAAGCTCGCCGTACCTCTGCCTGCTTCCTGATGCAGTTGTCAGGGCTCATCAGGTTGCCCAGTAAGAGGTGGAACTGCTGCTGCTCCGCCATTGCTGCGAGATCGGAAAAGAGAGAACGGCGGCTCGGGGATGAGCGAAGGTAAAGCCGGCGGGCGTAGCGACCTCTCACATCACACGTAAGGGCTCCCGAGCTCCGATTGGTCCGTTGGATGAACAATCGCTCCGCGGATTGGTGAGGCCAGTGCGCCGCACCTCTCTGGTTGGTGGCCGTCTCTCGTGAACTCGTCAATTTAGCGCTGAGCAACACCCACTGCCAGCGCTTTGCTTCGATTGGTGAAGACGAGCGCTTGTCAGGCAGCCGCGTTCGGTATTGGCCAGAGGCACAGCTCGGCGGCCGCGTAAATTTGTGTGGGTCGGGAGTTGAAAGAGGAGCGTGACGTCACGACGAAATGTAGCGATGGAAAGCGCGGGAGATCGGCACGTTGAGCGTCAAATGAGAATCGCTTCGAACGGCGATTTCGGCGACTTAGCAGTTCTATATAAAATAACACGTCCAGTAGAAACAAATGTAGAGCTAGGCAACTAAAAGGGATCGCATATACATGACCACAGTAAAACAAATAAGGATGGGATTAATTTGCAATTTTGTGCCTTACTGCTTAAGCAGAAAACAGTTCAGGAAGATGTTAGCAATGAGTCACATTTCCCACATCTCCATTATACAAACATAGTTAATCAATAATATCACTTTCAGTTTCACTTTCTGTAATTGTCTTTACATAATGAACCTGGCAGGCCTTTGGTCATTCCAGCACACCTGTAAACTAGGGCTTTTACAATTTAAAGCCTACTATATAACAAAGCAGTTACAAAAGACACCGAGCGCTGTTTGCCAGTGTTTGAAAAATTGCCCAATTTCCCTTGAATTTTTGGTATATTTAATTCTTTTAGGAAAAAGTCTCAAATTAACTTGCTCAACCTCAAGAGGTTTGTACCGCTTTAAATGAATCTGGGTCTGAATGATGTTATGTGGAACGATGAAGTCTTCATTGAAAATTCAACATTTGTGAGCAGGTGCACAACGGATGCAAACTACATTGATTTTCACAATCACTGTTACAAGAGCTTGTCTGCATACTTCCAGCCATTTTCTGAATGTAGTTTCACAGAGACCCAAAGCCAGTCCTTGTGAGATTCATCTAGGTTGGTAAACCAGACCATGGCAAAATCATCTGTGAAAAAATATAAAATTCTAATTTAGCACCTCTGCATTTTCCTTTAATGTTCCAGATTTTTCTCAGATTATTCAAAATACATATTACATGAAGCTGTTTTTTGTTCTTCTTAAAATGATTGCCCTCCTGAATGTCCTACATTCTTAAAACATGACAGTATTTATGTTTTCACCATAAAGATGGGATAACTGCCAATAATTACCACAAAATTCAAATGCAAATGTTAAAACATGCAGTAAATATTGAATGCTGAATACAGAAAGAATTTCAGAAAGAATTCCCTTTTATTAAAGCGCACAAGACTTCTAAATTTGATTTAAAATTCTTCACTTGTGACAAATCCCCAAGCTTCTTAAAATAAAACTGTGCTCTGACCTAATTATACCACACTGCTGCTCTGTCGTACCAGAGGCACAGAAGATGTTACAGGTTATAGATACCCTGGAGGACAATAGAGTGTCGGGATTCTCTACAGATCTCAACTGATTCATTTAAAGGATTTCCCAGGACAGACCCCACCATGGAAAGAATATATTTAGTACAGTAATTTGGTTGGAAGCTCTAATGTTGTGTTAAAAGATAAAGAATTTGCATTTAAATTTTCTTCCAGGTATTTAATACGTATCCGATTTTAAGAGTTTCGTTATTATTATTATTATTATTATTATTATTATTATTATTATTATAGTTTTTTTAAGGATATCAGTCAAACTAAAAAGACTAGGGCCAAATAGACCTAACTAGCTAACCTTGACTATTATTTGTTTGTCCAAGTAAGAGTCACAGAGTTCCAGAGCCTATTCCAGAATTTCAAGGAACAAGACTGGATGTCAATCCATTACAGTTACCATACAAAGTCAGACACTACAAGCAATTCTGAGTTCTCAGTCCACTTAAAACACATGTCTTTGGATTGTGGGAGGGTACCAAAGCAACCAGCAAAAACCCATGGGAACACAGGGAGAATATGTAAACCCAACAAAGAAACTGATCTGAGTTCAGGCCTACATTCATTGAGCACAGGTGCTGTGAGGCACCAGCGCAACAAAAGTTTATAAACTTAACCTTGTACTGTACTTTGAAATATCAGCATCAGCCTGACGGCCTAAAGGAATCTTTCCTGTAAATATGCAGTAAAGCATTTTGTACAATAAATGGGCTATTGTTTGGCTCTGAGCTGCCTTTTTGCTGTACCAGGTGATTCTAGGTAAAGATTTGCAGGTTTCCTGACTTGCTGGGAGAGGGTTGTTCCCCACTGACATAAGCTGATGCAGGTGGGAAGTTGCACAGTAGAAGCTACCTGTGAGCAGAAGTACTGCCAGGTGTCAGCAGTCTCTCACTGGTGTACAAACCATGTGAGTTCATGAGCCAGACTGACAACAATTTAAGAATGAGTTAAAAGTTTGTCAGCGCCTGTTCATAGTGATTCCCGATTTCATCATCTCATGTAAAGGACTGTAACTGTATTTTTTTGCCCAGCAAACACATCTTCAAATGCATCATAATTACATCTGAGACACAGGCACTTGAGCATTTCCTTCATTACTGATTCTTTCTTTCATAACCTTCTGTTATTGAGTACTTTCTAGCCACCGTTAAGGAATTCCTCAAGTAATGTTTAAAATATTTTAAAATGAACAGATGGTAAAGCTTGTTCTGGTTGTGTTGTCTTTATATGTAAATAAGCACATTCACTATTGTGAGTTATTTATTAATATGGCAAGGATAACAGTGCCTCAAGCAAGACTCGACATGCATTTACATGCTACATAACTATTGTTCCACTACATCCATAGTAACACTAATATACATTACATATATAAATTAACTTTGCTTTTTAGATTCAACCCTAAAATCACACAGCTGCATATTGATTTGATTTATTTATTAACAATTACGTAAATAAACTGAACTTTTTTTGTTTAGGATTAGCAAATGCTGGAACTTGAACCTAATATTTTTAGATTCAGGTCCCAAGAAGTAAAGTATTGAATTCTGTCCCCTTTGCATTGTGTCTTCTATAAAAGCAAATATACCACTCAGTGAATGGCATACACACCTGGAATAAATTGTCCATTTCAATAACAAGAAAGTCGCTTCCTCCCCTTGTATACAACAGCACAATATTATCTGTGTGTTTGTATATTTATATATTTATATTATTATAAAGTTAGTAAATTGATGTTTCTATTTTATTTCATTTTTCAATGCAAATTTTTTTCTGAAAAATGTTTTTATGTCTATTTTGAATTCATAGTGGTTTATGTATGCTTTCTCTGCATTGTACATCACTTTGGACAGAAACATCTGGTAAAAGAATAAATATTATTTATATTATATTGATATATCATACGTGTGTTTGTACGATGAAATAGCAGAGACTGATCTGAACATTCTCACAAATAAAACCTGGCCTAGTTGCGTCCAGGCTTTCTGCCTCAGCTGGTGTCCCAAGAGTGGCTGTATAAAATAGGAATGGAGTCTACGGCAAGAAATCATAACATGGTCCATTTTTTTTAACGTCACTTGGCATGGGCAGGAAGCCCCAGCTAATAGACTGAAGATGAATAATATATGGGACCTGCAAGGATGACAGCACATGGGGTGGACAGAGCTTCAGCAACCAGCAGGACCTGAAGCACCTTTCACCGACTGCCACCCATTCCTAATCTATGTTCATTGGAAAGCTCACATCGTCTGGCGTCCAGGCTTCCACACATTCACCCAGTTTAGGACTGCGAGAAACATATACAAGTGGTTTCTAGCTTGTTCTAAATAAGAATCATTCTTGTAGTCATTTTTTGTCTTATCCAAGGTTTACCCCCTCCTAGCTTAGTACCCAGTCATTCTGGGATAGAGTCTGGGCCACCACCATGACCCTGACCAGGACAAGGGTTAAAGAAAATAGATGGATGTATGGATGATAGATACTCATTATTATTACATTAAGAAAAAAATCATCAGTTCCTTACATAATAATTTTCTCCTTATAATATCAGTAATCACTAAGCTATGTTTCCCAACTAAATTTGCCCCCTGTAGTCTCATAGTCTAAGATAAATTCAGTTACATTCTTCTGAACCCCTCATTTCCTTCCTGAAATGTATCGCAAATTCATTGAAACGTTCCACACAAAAACAGAAGGCTCCAAGACTTCTACCTTCTCCAGCAGCCCTAATTTTACGGCATTTAGTCGACTAAATGAAGCTTGCTGGTACAACTGAGATTGTATTATTATTTTTTTTTTTACTGTTTCTCCCGAGGCTAAGTGATAAAAACAGCCAAAGAAGCACCCTGCTGACACGTAGCAGCGCTGTTGTTCTAGCAGGAGCCACTTGGAGGCGCCACAGCACGGGAAGCAGCACAGCACATGGCAGCTGGGAAATAAATCGTTTAAATCGTTGGAAGTTATAAGACTAGAAGGCGGATAAAGAGGGAATCTGAAACTGAAAGAGCAGGGAAGTTGATCCCAAAGCAAAGTGCAGCTTAGCGTTTGTTTCCCTTCCCCAATGCCACTTTTATTGGTAGCCTCATCCTTTTCAGCCGACTCTTTTGCTTCAATGTGACTTAAAGTTACGTAAGCAACCTTCCAGTGACTTACCAGTGTATTCTGCGTCAATTCTAGGAAAGTACCTTGAGGAAACTAAAGCAGGAGGGGTATTTAAATCAGGGACTTTCAGATTACAAGGCCCAACCTCTAACTGCTACGCTCCCTGCTGCCCCAGAGGTGGGAGCCAAACCCAGGTCACCTGTTTGGTAGGCAGCTACCGCAAACACTGCACCACCCGGGCTCTGTTTGTGCTACATTGCACAGGTGTCACAGAAACAGGTGTGTGTGCTTCTCTGACCTGGGAAACAGTGGTGCTGTAGGGCATCCACAGCCCCATTTCTGTGACAGGTGTAGGAGCTGCTTTGAAAAGTTATCCTGGTTACCATAACATACCTGCTGTCCCAGGGTGCACTGTGATGTGTACTGGTTCCTGTTACTGGATTGTCTGGTCCAATACATGGTGTCCAGCTGGGATCGCTGTAATATCCATTCATCCATCCATTGTCCTTAACTGCTGGCCCTGGTCAGGGTGGCAGCAGTATGGAGCCTGTGCTGGGATCACTGGGCAATAGGTGAAGTGGGGGGACAGCTGGTCCATCGGGTCGCCAGTCCATCGCAGAGTAGTCTCACATATACACACATTCACACCCTATGGACAATTTAGAGTGAGCAGTTAGCACAAAACACATGTCTTTGGACTGTGGGAGGAAACCCACACAGACATGGGAAGTATGTGCTACCCACTGCACTATGCCTCTCGTGTGTGTAAAAATGCATACCAAATGGACACTGCCTGATTTAAGTGCAGTAAAAAGGGAGTGTTTTTAAAAATATGACACAGAGGAATGGGAAGGGAAATAATTTGTTAAAACATAACAATAAAATATGACCTTTCTTATGGGTGGAAATCATAGGGCAGCTGTTGAAAGGATCGCGGTTTTTAAAATGTTGCCAGGCCAAACACAGATCCACTTTAAATCTAAGGAAGCGCGACCTCTTCCTAAGAAGCCGGACCTCTGAGATGTTAAAGGGGACAGTAATACTGGGGCTCTACCAGCTGGGTGTCTGGAATCGCTCATCCAGCCATCCAGCAGAATAAATGCGCATGTAGCATTCTTGAGCTGTGTGTTCAGGGCAGTGAATTTGTTGAGTCTGCCAAAGTCCTTTTTATGGTTCCTGTGTGATCTCCCACCCCATGGGCCGGCAGCAGGGGGCTGGGGCCAGGAGTGCTGGCAGCTGTCCAGCCCCACTGTGTTTATCATCAGAGAAATCCCAGCAGCAATAAATAAATATCAAATTGCACCTCCTGATGTGTTCCTGATGTGAGAACTGAAGAGATGCTGATGGAAATATTCCACACCCATGTAGATTACCGATGTTGGGTTAAAACAACACAAAACAGGATTAGGGTGAAGATGCTGGTCAAAGCATGGGCCGCGTGGTGGTATTGTGGGTCCTGCTGGTGCCTCATGGCCACTCCTGGGTTGCGGGTTTGGAATTAGCTCAGTCTATGTTGAGTTTGCACGTTTTCCTTGCACTCTGCCCCCCACCTGCCCTTTCACATCAATGATTTTCCTATAATTTTATATTATTCTCCATTTCTTAATACACCCGACATATTTCTCCAACACATTGCAAAGCAGAAGGTAATTTTTTCTGGACCAATGGTAAGTACCTTAATGAAGGCTACTACAGCACAAGGGGGGATTCAAACCTGGACACCTCGAGCACAAAACGATGGATGTAACCACTATATTACCTGCCAGTCCAGGCATACCTGCTCTACACATAGTCTCTGCTTTGTTGTTTTTTGTAGATGTCATACTGTAATTTTTGTAATAAATATATTATGATATACTATATAGTATTTCATTTTTATTGCTGTAAAGTCCTACACAATTTCATTATTATTATTATTATTATTATTATTATTATTATTATTATTATTATTATTATTATTATTATTATTAATAATAATAATAATAAATTAAGGTGGTGTCTGTGTGGTATTCCACTGCAGTCCTGTTCATACCAGTGCTGCTCAACATGCAGTGTTGGCCTGACTCAAAAGCAGGGGAAGGAATGAAAATTAAACAGGGTTCCCCAACATCCAGGATGAGGGGCCACTGCGTGGAGATCAGTACGATGGCTTGGCAGTGTGTACATTCCTCTCCAACCCGGAACCCGAGGCAAGGAAGCTGAAGCCCCTGAGAGAAAGAGAGAGAGAGAGCGAGACAGCGAGAGAGATTGGGGAGACCCAGGTCGAAAGGCATGCAAACACACCCCTGCCGAACACGCCTAACATGAGTCACAGCTCCCCATCTGGATGTGGGATGTCGCTGCCTCATAGTCATCTCCTGTGTTCGACTCTCCCTTCCGGAAACATCGGCAAGCATTCCTCTTGGACATTACAAAATCGAGGTGCCAAGTGACACAACGGGTGACGCCACCACTCGCCACAGTGCACATTTGCAGGTGATTCCAGTGGAGTCGGGCCCAGATAATGACAGCAAGCTCCACGAGGATACATTTCCAGCTCCATTAAACCCTTTGCCTCTCATCAATCTCGATCCAGGCTGATGTCAGCTCTCAGGTCAACGTATAGTTATAATTTATCTCACAGGATTAACCATTTTACATTTGCCTACAGCGGTCCTCTTTATCCAACAATTCTTTACCATCTGACTTGCGTGCATGACAGCCCTCCCGTAAACAATAAATAAAAAATATCTGACATTCATTTTTCAAATGAACGGCTGCAAAGTTCTGGGCACGGTTTAGTGCTGTAATTTTAAACAAAAATTATTTGTTGTGACTACAACTTTTTTTTTTTTTTTTTACCGTTTCTAGAAACGTTTATGCTATTTGAGTCAAACCGAGTTCAGTACATTGCATTTTTGGATGAAGAGATGGTAGTGAAGCTATTAACTTTATTGTACTCTATTATTGCATTTTATGCAGTGAATAAAAAATACTGAGATGCTGCTAATGTTCACAATATACATTTTATATTACAACATATACGTATGTGCATGAATGCAGCAAATGAGCTGACATGCAGCATAACTTAGTGCACCCTGGGTAGTACAATGTAGCTATGAGGGTTATGAATAATAGTCATATACTACAGCGGTATTTGCCAGGAGAGCAGCTCAGCCAGAGAATGTGGTCGGTCGGTCGGGAGCAGAAAAGAGCAGTAGGAGATTATAACAGCCTGTACGCAAGTACTGCAAAGAGCAAAATGTAGAATGTGCTGGTTCTGCGTGCTGCTGAGTACTGGAGCATTTCAAGCTCTGTGTAGATGGTTGCCAATCATACAGAGCATATAGTAGGTGGTCACGCACGATCCAGAGGAGATGCAATCCCGGCTGGTCTTAGGAGTGAGTGGTTTCCTAGGAAAGAGGGCCTACTGTGCTCAGCTACTTACAATGATTTACCCATTTGCACAACTGGGTCATTTTTGCTGTACCAGTTTGGAGCTGAAACACCCTTGCTGAAGGGAAGAGCAGGACTGGGGATTCCCACCAGGGACCGTTCAGCTGTAGCTTGATGACTTTAACCACTATGCCACCTACTGCCCCGGATAAGGCTGGTCGCCACATGGCTGTCAATACAAACACAAGCAATATTGTCAGTGATTATGAACCCAGCCCCTGACCTCCAAAGCATATCTGTCATCCAAAAGAAAGAACTTCATTTTTCACACACATTATAAATATTCATCTATAAAATGTTGTTTTGAGCAATTTTGCCAAGGTTTGTGCCGGTGTCCGTGAACAGCCGCGGTCACACCCAAAGGCCAGTGCCTCCGCAAAGCGGATCGATGAACAGCTCCTCAGCAGCGGCGTTTGCGCTGACCTTTCTGAGAGCACAGGCTGAACCGAGTGGGGACAGGTTCATACATCACGCTGCGCTTTGCAATAATGGCTTCTGGATCCCAGGGGACTGGGGAGCAGAGCAGCCTTTGGCCTTCAGGGGACACCCCGCTGCTCGCAGCACCCCCACGCTGGCACAAAGTATTTTCCCCTCAGCAACACTTCACAAAGGGGACAGGATGGTGTGGTGGTGGTGGAGGTGTGGAACAGGACACACAGCTCGAGCCATGGCTGTCCTCTTTCCCACTAAATGTACAGCTGACTGTCCAGGTTCCTCCTCTCTGAGTGTTTCTGTCACCAACGCCATCTTGATTTGGTTTTATATTCAGCACCAGTTACTCCTGTGAGTCCACTGGCTAAGAACTCAAACTTTTCACTGGTTCTGCACAAATTTTGTCCATTCCCCAGTTCTGCAGAGCAGCAGACAGGGACGTTCCAGTGTTACTGTGATGCCACTTTCTCTGCAGGTTTCCTCTAAGAGAACAACACACCTCCTGACGGGGCAGCAGTGAGCCAGAAACATAAAGGTGTGTCAGTCAGCTGAGTCACACAACACAAAGCACGAAACAGAGCAAAATGCGGACCGACTCCTCTGATGTCCGGAAACAAATGGATTAAGACAGCAGTGAGTCAACGGTCCATTGGCAGGAAAGACCTCCACTTCCTGTTCTGTGTGGTCCGCGTTGTCCTTGGAGGGGTGACCGTGTCGCTTTGTGGGGGGCGTGGGGATGTTACAGCATCAGCCCTGACCTCCAGTCAATTGGAGGCCTGTGATGTTTCAGTGCAGGAAATGGCAGCAGTGACTCAAATCGCCGGACTCGCCTTTCCCACAGATGCTGGGCAATTACCATGGTAAATTAGTCCAAATATACCATAGCATGTTCAACCCTTCCTCATGCAGCCTCTAGGGGTCTCCTCTCTGCTGGGTTTCTCCTCCCTCTGTCAGCTGCTGCCCTCAGCTGTCACTGCATCTGGGAGCAGGAAAACCCCCCAGCAGGCCAAGTCAAATAACCGCAACCCTCAAATGGGATAACATCTGAATGTGAATTGAAATTATTATTTTATGTAATATCTGACATTTTTATTCAAAGTGATATAGCTCTGCCTATTTCTACAGCAGGATATTTTTGTTCCAACAGTCAAGGTTAGGTTTGTTTAGGACACTGCAGAATGAGCCCTGCTGGGATTTGAACCAGCAACCTTCAAGGCCGTATCATTCACCGCTCCGGCGCCTCGGGCTGCCTTTCAGATTCTGCCGGTAGAAAATGGAGAGGAGTGCGGAGGCTTTTGGTAAATGGACCGGTCAAATGGGCTTTTAGTGAGATTGTGTTTTTGTCGGACAGCAGCTTTTGTGCCGGACTGGAACACGGGTGTGCAAGCGGCACGTCAGCAACTTCGATGCTGAAAAGTCATTAGGAAAAGTGTCTGGGGTCAGCAGAGAACGTTTGGCCCTCGCTCACATCTCTCTGCCTCAGCGTGTGACCAAGATGAAAAAGATCAACATGCTTTTAAAGGTTTCATAATAAATACAACCAAAAACACTTCAGATCCAGTCAAACTAAAAAAACTGCACTGTTACTCAGCCCTGAAGTCTGCACAGTAGTTTTATTGTTTAAGTTTGTCGTTATGAAAAAAGCCTATTTTTATAACTGTTGCTTGTATATGTGATCCAACAGCAAAAGGGAACTGGGGGGGGGGGGGTTAAAAACAGGAAGTGGTGTTTGCAACCTCTGCAACATTTTGCTGAGGTTTCTTATGAAGCCAAGCTTGAGAAAGCAGGTGTGTGAAGCATGTGTTTATAACAACATGGTTGGTGCATGCTGGGGGTTTTTGGGTAAGCCGCTAACATTCCTTTGGGATCTGGGGATGATATTGTGCTTCTCTGACTTCCAGTGACAAGAGAAAGTGTGTGATAACAATGTAAAGGTGAAGATGAAAGAGGGTGCTGGTGGGCTGGCTGCTGGTGCAAAATCTCCTCGGTGTTTAATTTAGCCTGGTGTAACACACTAGTGTACAGAAGGTATTTACATCTCAGCAACAGCAGGGCCACCAGCAAAGGCTTCTATCCATTCAGCCAGGAAGTTGCTTTAGCCTTTTTGTACCTCACTAGTTGACTTATCTGGCACTGCCTGGGCCAAAAAAGGCATAGCAACGGAAAGGTAAAAAGTAATGCCATTATATAATCACCAAACTGTTTTACTATTAAAGTGGTTGCATTTCAGACATAAGTCTTCTTTGTGCTGTCAGACCGAGAAACACTACAGAAAATGACGTATGAGCTGGCCGTAGTCAAGTTGAATGGGAAAAAACTGAATACCTATGCTTAAACTTTTTGACCCTTACATCACTAATGTCTGCAACACCATGTGTGTCACATACAATATCTGATAATTTTTTATTCTTCTTGAATTTAGTATGTGTGTGCATTTGTGCATTGAGAAAATCTGTCACTATTTCATCAGGATGTCTATATATAGAATGCATGTGAGGTACACCGTTGTGTGTGTGGTATCTTGAAGTACACTTTATGTGTGACATCACTGCTCCAACAAGGCTAGTCACTATTTTTTTTTTCCTTCAAAATAGTGAGTAGCCTTTTGCAGTTAAATAAAGTTGACTATGCAGAAACCTAATTTTGACTAAGGAGTACCATTGTACCATTCGGACAAATGTAACACCTTACAACCAAAAAGTCAAATCTGTTGCATCTTATCATAGAATAATAATGACAAAAACAACAGTTCATAATAAGGTCCAAAATCAAAAGTTTGTAGGTTCTAGATATGTGATTCAGATGCGGCGCAGTTATCTTAAAACTCATCTCTTTCAGATCCACTTTTCTCCTGATCTCTTCCTGAAAGCTGCATACAATCGCATCACACCATCTGTCTTCATCACATTTGTATTTCCTATCAGACTCGACTCTACGTGCAGTCGATTGTGAAATGTGTACCGGCAAAAATCTTGGCAAGAGACAAACAAACTGTCCTTGAACACTCGTGTGTCTGCATCTGAAGCTCCTTGACCACGTTGCATTCTGCTTTACAGAAAATCATCAGTTAAGTGAATAAAAGTAAATATAAAAATAAATATAATGAGTCATAATAATGCTAATAACACAGAAAACAGCGTGGAAGTTGAACTGCAAAATGCTTTGCACAGCTGTTATATAAATAAGCCAGCATTTTGAAACATAAAAAATGGGAACGTGTGGAAGTTTTGCAGCTCTGCAGAAAAATGCATGCCTGTAACTGTGTGATGGAATGCAAATGGGTGCGGGGAAAAGCCAAACTGGGTGTGGACTGCCGATGATCTGCAGGCATCTTGTTCAAGCGGATTTGCTCGGGCTGAGTGCAGGCAGACAAGGCGTCGACTCAGCGTTCTGCAGAGACGGGATCTGGGCCTTCGCACCCACGGAACAGCTGCATGTGTGCAGGGCGGCTGCGTCAAAGAGGCGCCGCGGGGAATTGGCGAGGAAGGGGGTCCTGCACATCGTATGGAACAAAACATGAAAACAAAGAAAAACTCTGCTTTGCTTGTTTGGAATTGCCATTGATTTTGTTAGTGAGGCAAACCCCACCCTCACACCAGTGGACCTCTGGTGGGTGTTGAAATAATAGATGGTTACCAGCTGAACACCCCACACATCTCAACACCACACGTGTTCACCACACCGTGGGGGACCAAGTCAGCAGGCACAAGGAATCACAGGTTAACTGTTAGAAAAAAATCTTTTATTCCAAAAAAGGTAATTATGTCATCAGCAAAGAATAAAATTGGGCCCATAAAAAGGTCAACAGAACATAACACCCAAACCAACAGTGCACAGCACAAATCAACTAGACATACAACTGACCCCCCAAACACTCAAACAATAGGGCTTAAATAATGGCTGATCAGACCATTCAGATACAACTGCATACAATAGGGGAACACCAGAACTATACAAACACAAACAAACAACAAAACACTACACACCAATTGGTTAACCAAATCATATGCATAACAAAATCCAGCAGAATCAAAATATTATTAATAAAAGCACAAATCAGGAAAACAAACCAAGTGAACGTCTACACCGATATTCTCTCCCCCCTATGCTGCAGCAAAGGTTTATCGGCCCTGGATCCACTTCCCGCTTTCCAAGGCCCGATTTCCTTCCTCCAATCCTCCGTCCGGACTGGTACCTGGATAGGCCAATCCCCAGAGACCACCAACCAAACCAGCAACCCAAAAACAATTTCCATTCAGACCCCAAACAAATTCAAGCCAAACATCTCACCACCCAAAACTCTCCAAAGCAAAACATAAATAAAAATTCAAACAAAAATATACTTAAACTATCCACTCATCTGTGTGGGTGCTGGAGCGGCCATCACACACACCAACCCCTGAACTAGGGCCTATGGAGAAGCCCACTCCTCACTTTTGATCTCGATCCTCTCGACCTCCCTTTAGGCAGCCCAGCTTCTTGCCCTCTTTATGTTTATTTTTGGATGCGATTCAGTGACTTGCTGCATCTTCTGCTGTGCCGCCATCGCTGCCGACGTCTTGCAAAACTTTGTGCTGGTCAGCACCTTAAAAATAGAGGCAACTTCTGAACATCTGTCATCCACGCGTTTTCCGTCTGTCTAAGTCACATGGCCGTTCCAGGCTTTTAAATGCAGCTCAGCACCAAAGAAGAGTCTGTTGAGCTCCTGCGTGTTCAGGAAAGCTGCTTCGGTGTTGGTTTAACACTCCCTGGTTTATGTGATATTGGCCGTTTCGCTTATTACATGGACAAATATTAGGACTGAGAAAATAATGCATGAGCCACAAATGGAGTGATGGAATTCCAGCGCCATGCGTCTCCGAGGAAGCGAAACATCGGTTTAGACGTTTTGCTACTGGTTTACGTTTGAATCTGGAGATCCGTTGTAGCCATGGTTTTAATTACTTCAGCGGTGCCACCAGAGCCATCGACACTAAAACCCACTAAAACACTAAAATGACTAACAGTGCGACTGCGATGAATGACAAAGCTCTCTCCCCTCCCAAAAAAAAAACGTCTTCCCTGGAAATACGGGGAATCGACAAACTGCGCCGATTTCACACCAGTTTATATTTTCCAGGGCATTATGCTTTCCAGTGGGGCAGAATAAAATAAAGCAGAAAAGCATCTGACAATAAAATCTATGTAGATTTAAGCCTGGATAAAATCTTTGACCGTTTCGGTGATTAATGGGAAATTTATTCCTGCATTTTATTCAGACTTTTACAACCAATGTATAAATCGGAGTCCAACCGGCCGGAAACTCGATCGGAATGAACATTTTAAATGGCACTTTTCAGCGTCGCGCAAATACGAAACGCAAATTAAAGTTGTCTTTTTCTTAGTCTTGTGCCACCGCCATGTAAACAAAGGCAGAAAGATGCAAATTGTGCAAAATCACCGTATCCTGACAACTTGGAGCATCTCAGCGCAGAAGATGGCTTTCCGCATTATCTTACCCAAGTACACAGAGTGTGAAATGTAATGAGTTTGTGAAGGATGTCTTGCCACCTCTTTCTTTTGCACTACAAAGAGCACTAAGATGCAATTTTTGAAAGAAAAAAAAATCTTTGAACTCAGAGATGAAGGCATGGGTGGGTAACACAAAGCTGGATGGGGGTCTTTTCATTCAGCGGCTGGTTTAAGACTGAAAAGTGTAGCTCGCAGCATCGAGAGACCTCCTTACTCCTAAAGCAAGACTCCACCGGGCTAGCAACACCGTGACGACAGAATGACTAAAAGCCGCTCCACTTCTGTCTCACAAGAATCAACGTCTGTCGCAGGGTCTCACTCACAGTGCAACCTGCTCTGATGGGGATGTGTCCACACACACTTGTGCTGGTCAGGGTAGTCCTGTCTGAAGTTTATTTCAGGAAGACATTACTGTGCATGAATGACCAGTGTGCTGATACTCAGAGAAAGAAGTGGAATTTCCAGCAGTGACTCCTTTATTTGTTCACCACACTCAACCCTTGGTGCACTTTTCCCTGCTGGTCAGTCTTGCGTCAGTAGAAAAGCCCTCCTGGGAGATATTTGCAGAACACCTCCGGGCGACATTTCTCACTCCCGGCGAGATCCCCTACATGCACTCCTTATCCCAGGGGTGTGACCCTTTATCCAACCCCTCCGGACTGGAACTTTGCAAAGGAAATCATTCCTTTATAGAAGGTGTGTGGAGTTCTGTGAATCTTCTATTAAACCCTGATGAAGTTAACATAGCTTCAGGAACCAGTTGGACACAATTCAACTATTCTGTGATCCAGATGGTTTGTCTGAGAACAGAGCCGTCTGAACTGTAATAACTAATGTTTTATAAGAAAATCATCAAACTGCTCTGTGGTCATTGTTCTAAGACCTAAGATTGCTTTATATGCAGTGAAAACTCTCTGTGTGCTTTGGAAACGCTAAATGTTTTCCACAAACAACGCGTTTTGTTTTATTAAGTCATAAAAAATCAATTTTCTGTTAAGAATCTGAATCGCAGACACATTCCCTTGTTTACACTAAAAGCGCTGCAGTTTGTTAAAGCCCCTTATAAAGTGGCTAATGACATGGGAACCACACCGCACCAGAAGCGCCTTCATTCCCGTGCCCTTGCCTGGCTCCAGGAGGCCATTACTCACCCCAACGCGCCCCCTGATTTACGGGACTCCTCCAAGAGAGGAAATGACCACAACCGATAGCATCAAAATCACTGTACTTCTTATAATTGCAAAGCATTTATCAGGGTTGCGGCAAAATGGATTGTGAAAATAACTGGCAAATAAAGGGAGTTCTGAAAGAGCGCTTTGCCAGCACACACAGGTCATTCGTTTTATAGGAGACCAAGCAGAATTGTTACGTGTTCAAAACTGAACCACCAGCAGTTTTTAAAGGGCAAAAAAACCCCGGTTTAAATGGTCACGGGGCACTCGTAAATGTGAAAAAATGAGAACGCCGTGGCATTTTTTTCAGAAAAAGCACAGAAAATGTAAACAAATGCAGAATAAAGGCAGTGAAGTGGAGCGGTTGGTACCTCGTGGGCTTTGGGCTGTGTGCTGTGATTGCCCCATGACAGACTGGCATCCCATCCAGTGTTTGTCCTGTCTCACACTGGATGCTTTTGGCCAGACTCCAGACCACAGCATCCCTGAAATAGACAAGATATTAATAACGAATGGATGGACCAGGAAATATTCGAAAACCAGGCATTTCTCAAATTCTTTGCTTTCTGGTATTGACCAGCTGGGATGTTTGTTGCTATGGATTCTGCATCACTTTAATGGTTGCTATGAGACTGCATTGTTTCCGCAACTCATGGGCCGTACGCAGAAGCAGCTTTGAAGTGAAGAGAAAAACGGAAACAATAACCTAATCTGGATCCAAGAATGTATATGAAATTCCAAAATAGTATTTACTGGCTACAATATGAAAAGCTACAACAATAATAATTCATTGTAAACCAAAGACTTTTGATGTAGCTTGAGCTACTGTACTCTGCTGAACTAAGCCAGTCAGCGTATGTGTGTGTGTGTGTGTGTGTGTGTGTGTGTGTGTGTTCAGGAGTTCAGCCTTGACTGATGGCTGAATCGCTGGTAACCGTCCCTCAGCAGAGTAGATGCTGGTATCACCACTCTGAACAGCTGGTAGCTGCTGCTTATCTCACATGGACACATGTCTTTGTGCTTCTGCCGCCCGTGTCCCATCGGCCCGGACATCTGAGACGTGCTTTGGATTTTTAAAAAGTTCAAAAGGACATTTGGAGTTTATGAAGGGAGAGCAAGTTATACATCCCACCTGGGAAACTGACATCACATCATTACACCGTGTCCTCAGGTACTTTAGGTATTAACTGTAGAAGAAGAATCCCAGGTTAAACCAACAGCGCTGAAACCAGCCAGAGCGGTTCTCCAAGCTACCCTGGGACACACTGAGGTCATGCCCGAATTGCATCGTGTTTAGCCGAGGATGGGCTTGGACCGCTGTGAGTCTGCTGTAGGACTAACTAGTCATAGGGAGTTGGGGAGCGAGTGAATAAACCTTCCCCAACCAACCTCAGTGCAAGACAGGACAAATATCACTGTTTTGGGCAGTTTGTATGGTCTCAGTCTGAATTCCCGTTCTTGCAGCGCCTTTAGAATGAGCAGCACGTGTTCATAGAAGACACTGATATATTTATGCACTGGAGACAAATGTCCAACCACATGTTAGAGCGTGGGATTCAGTGACTCCACGCACAAATACACACACATACACTGTTCCTGTATCCATGCCACAGCTGCAAATTAGACTGTGAAATTTGACAATTCATCTGATGCCATCTGGTTGCCATGACGCCTAGTCAAAGGGTCCTCATGGTGCTTCAGTGAAGGATGCGTTTCGTGGCTCCAGTTTTCTGTTTGTGTTGTTCCGGCTCTGTGAGGTGAGCGGGACAGATGGGGTGGAGGGTGTCTGGCATGGTGGCCCCACCTGGGCTGCACTGCTATACTGTGCAACTCCTGCTGTTCCATCCCTGCTGCTCTTGGTCTCTGTCTCTGGTGGACGGTATGGATCGCAGGCCCCTTCCCCCCCTCCTCCGAGAAACTGCTTCTCGATTTCTCCACCTTCTGTCCCCAAGGCAGATGCCCCTCACTGGCTGCAAGAACCGTGATCCTTCGGCGGGAATGACGTGCGGGACTCGGAGACCACACTGGAGCTTTGCGAGGCTTTGAGTGTGAATCAATGGTGGGATTAAAGCACTTTTGTAAGGACGACGTGTGGGAATCCCTCTTTATCCGTGTAGAAGCTATGCTTCGCTTTGTGATGGATGCACGGCCTGTTTTTCCCTCAGCCGTGAATGTGTTTTGTGGGGCCCCGAGAATGGCGGACAGGATTGAGAGTCAGGGTAGTTGCCATGGCAATGAAGTTATGCATAAGGGAGCGGGTTGCATGATTCATCTGGAGTCCCCCTGCCCCAGTGCTGCACTTACTCTTGTTTTTGGCTCTGGAAACACTGATGGGGACCGCAAGGCTGAATGAACACGTAACTCTGCAACGCCACGGCGCTTGGCAGCTCAGAGATCTGAGCGTGACCAGATACCCATGACTCAGCAAATCCCTATTTTCTTCACCTTTGCAGAGCTGCTTGTATCAGATGCACAAATTCAAGCCCTGCCACCATGCGGTGCTGTAGATCAAAGTGTGGAATTCTCACCTCTGAGCTGGACCAGGCATGGGGGTTGGTTGGTTGGTCAGTGGTGGGGTGATCGTCGAGATGTCCTGGAGAACCCGACGCCTGGGTGAGCCCTCCACCCGGCGCTGAGGTGCCAGTCACGGGGAGGCAGTGACAGCCGACTAGCCTCCGTGCCACAGACATCTGCAGAGGCTCTTATTCTTTATTCATGCAGCATGCTCACAGGCCGCTGTTGTATTCTGAAACAGAGACAGACCCATCTTGTGGGGGAAAACTGACAAAACACTGTTTGAGAGTCCGTGCGCATGTGTGGAACCATTGCCACGTTATTCATTTTTCTAAAGGGACTTCTGCCCATTTATAGAGTATGGAGGATGTTACCATTAACTCACATACCTTGATCAGAGCCACAGAAGCAGAAGCCCTCAAGGGAACTGAACCAGCAACCTTCATCGCATGTTTGTGTTCCCAATCTCTAGGAAATGAAGGTTTGAGGGCCTTGCAGAGAGGAAGCACCGTCAGACAGTGGTGGCCTCCAAGGAAACGCTGTGAGGCGCTTTAGCATCTATTAACAAGTGTTTCCCACACAGCTCGGCGATGTGAGTCACGCTCTCCATCTCACCAAAGGCAGGATGAGCAGTTGAGAAAGAGAGTCCACGGGGGGTTCCGTTTTTTTATCACCGAGTTTGTGTTTAATTTCATGATCCCATATCGTTTCCTTGCTCGCGACACCATTAGGGATTGGTACCAGTTTGAAAAGAAAAGCTTCCTTGTGCTGGGGTCCAAACCCGAGGTAGATAACTACAGGCTCTCCTGATGGTACTGAGGCCATGCAGTCTGTGCTTTGAGATTATTACCAAAAAATAGTGAATTTCTGTATTTAAATCACTTAGGCATTTACAATATCTACTTTCACAATCGCATTCCGAATATTGCAGCTCACGGCGCACATTTGCAGTTAGAGATTTATTTTGATCTGCTGTACTACTGTTTAAAATATGGTTGGTCAAAGTGAGGAGTGTAAAGCAGCTCTCTGGTGTCCAAGTGGAGCAGAAGCTGGAATTTTTAAAGCACTTTGAAAGAAACAAAAGGATGAACCTTCAAAAACTGCATATTATTTCACTGTTTTTGTGTACTTTTCATTTATCTTCTTATTCAGTCCTGGTTATGAGCTTTTACCAGGTAATAATTGTTTTATTTAAATTGCTCTGTCCTTCCCCTAATAAGAATTTTTATTTGCTCAGCTGGCAAAATATTTCAAAGCAACGCATCAGTTGCTTTCTAGACCAGCTGTACAGTTGTATCCCCTCTACAACTGCATTGCGTTTCTTGAAATCGGCTTGTAAGGTGAGATCTCATAAGTCGGAGAGATAATTATGGCCAAACAGTTCTTCTTACTCATAAACACAAAAAAATTACCTTATATAATAATAATAACTCAGTAAGTGACATAAAATAATTTCATTCACATTCGTGTCTCAAAAACATTTATTTACCTAAAGGTGAGCTCAGTGAACAAAGCTGGATCTCCACCAAACGGCCACTCGCCTACGCTATCCCCTTCCTGCAGGTGGCGCTTCCACAGCAGCACCAAGCCAGTGGCCACATTGCGAAGCGGGGCGGTGTAGACGAGACAAATCTTCTTCGGCTGTGGGCAGGACTCCAGTTGCGGGTGCGGGATTCCAGGCTTTGCGGGGGATCGGTGAAGGTTCCCCTCCTGCCAGCATGGCCTGAGGTTCCGCCCGGAGAAAAGGGCAACGGGGCAGAGGTGACATCTGGGTGCCGAGATGCGACTCAAACCCTGATAACCCCGCGAGGTGCTTTTGACCATCAGCGGACACGATGTTAGTCAAAAAAAATCTAATTTTTACCATCTATCACGACCAAATTTCAATCGCCTAAAAAATCCATAATGGAAGATGAACAGTCACTGAATTAAAACGCTTCTTCGAGTTCACATCATTATTTAATTTCATTACGTTCACAGAACCCCCTCCTCCCGCCTGCTAATCCTGGCTTTAGCTGGTCGGTCTGCACACACACATGCACACACAAACAGAGCTACGGGCCATCGCCACCGCTGCCTGTTCAGGAATGTTGCCTAAAGGGTGAAGGATACCGATGGGGGTCGGACGCAGGGGTGGGGTTACATCAGGGTTGTTAACTAGCAACACATCAGACCCTCACATGCCTCAGTACTGATGAGGCATGTGGCCCCTGGGGGTGCAGATGAGAGGCCTTCATGCCACACCCGGTTTCCCCCGACGGCCTGGCCATATCACGCCACCCACGCGCAGATCGAGCCCCGCCTCGTCTCTAAGTGCCTGGGGTTGCCCACAACGCGACGTGTGCCGGCACAACAAAGGGTGAACAGGCACAGAAAGACCATGTTTACTGCACGGGGACACGTCATCCATCACGGTGAAACTTGGCAGTCTTATCATGATATCAGCGCAGAACTTGCTGAGCAGATACCGCCATCCCAGCAACAGATGGGTAATGGTATATGCTTAGCTGGGTACATTTAGTGTAGTAATTGAGGGTAAGCACCACGCCTTGGGAGTAAAACAAGCCAAAAAGTGTGGTTGTCACGAAACCTCCGCCGGGATTTCCGGAATAATCCCCACTGAGGATGGATTGATAACGGCGTTGAGCCTAATGTTTTGCAGCCGGGCGTGTGTGGTGTTCCCTTGACCAGGAGCCGCCACACACCTGTGACGCAGGTGACGCAGGCCAGCAACACAGATGTAAAATTATTTTTTTCATTCCTTACAGAAGAGGAGGGAGAAGCGCCAGACCACAACGTCTGTAAACCAGCTGTAATAAAACAGCCCAAAGAGGGAGTGATTTTCAACGCAAAGCGCTGCATTTGCAAGGAGACAAGACCTCTGTCCAAAAATAAACCTGAGTCTTTATTTTGGGGACCAATTAGAAGGCCTTCTTGAAACCCAGCAGCATCTGATGTAGCAACACAACCCCTAGAAGAGGACATGCGCAGGTGCGGCAGTGGTTAGAGCTGCTTCCTTGCACTTGAGGGACACGGGTTTGACTTCTGCCTTTTGCTGCAGCGCCCTTGAGCAAAATAGTTGAATACAGGGCTAAATCAGTCTAAGTAGCTTAACACCGCAAGTCTCTGCGGGGAAAGGCATAAAGGAAAAGGAATAAATAATGACATTTAATCCTCCCCCTAGAAAAAGCTTGTAAATTGTTTAGTGGAGGTTCTTACTCCTACTTATGATCTCCACAGAGAACCAGCCTTCCTTTACTGATCACAGCCCAGCAGGTTGGACATCTCCAGGTTTGGTCTTCCATGTATGGACAGACCTGCTGGGTTGTGATGAAACCCTTGTGCTGCGTGTAGTCCAGCCCTGCACTGCCACCTCCATCACAGGGTATCACCTGTTTTCAGAGCAGCAGACCCCCCCCCCATGTACCTGTTGGATTAGACCTTCTGTATCCCGAGACCAAATGGATGCAGACAGAGTGCAAGCAGCGGCTCCAACACGAAGACAGGGGGAACCTTCTTCACAGGTGCTCCGAACCCAGCGGATAAGAGGCTCAAAGGGGATTTGTACACACTTTGTCTAAACAGGAGCGCCACAGTGCGAGCTAGTTCTCCAGGAAAGGTCAGCAGCTGCGGTGATGTGAAAGAGCGCTGAACTGGTATTACTGTGGTTACAGTGAGGCTTAAGAGCTCAATGGGAATAAGGGCCTAACCACAGACTGACGTTCCAGCACTGTCTTTTTGCTTGGTTTGCTGTTCAACATTGTTGTATCTGTTTAGCCAGCTATGTGTGTAACTTCAGTATCAACGCAAAGCAGCTCAAAGCAGCTTTAACTCAGACAAGAATTAATAAACCATTCTGCATGTTCAGTGTAAGTTTTCAGATGTTTTAAGATCTCATAAATGATCATCATGAGCGCTTTTAGCCACTGGGTTGTCCAGTTTTAGTGCTGTTTTCAAGGGTCCTTCTGCCTGTGTAATTTCACACTGGGACACGTCAACTATCAGGTCTTCTACACTAAAGGAGCTTTGTGACCCTGGTTGTAAAACTTGTCTGCTTTTACTACGATTGCCCTCTGTTATTTACCGGTTTTTATTCACTTTGCACTTTCTGTTATGGGTTTTGTATTTAAGCTGCTGCATGCGTGGATTTCCCTTTCAAAGTTAATAAAGTTACATCCGATCCTGCCCTCCAAATAACTTTCATTCTACTAAGCCTGCCCATTTCCAAGGGGAAAATCCATTGCTTCAAAGTTTATACATCAGCCAGCTTATGCAAAATTGTTTGTGTGTAAATGACTGGGGGGGCAGTGGAGTTGCCGCAGAGCCGTTCAGCCTCTCGGCCACCGTTCCATCGTGTTTGAAGGCTTCAGAAGACCAGAGACAAAAATGTCACCATCATCACTGTAGGAGGTTCACAGCCAAACGTGGAGCGGTAGGAGCTACTCATCCTGCATCCCACGGACTGAGGGAGAACATTGGCGAGCTGCTGGGTTCGGGTCTACGCCAGGCAGCCAGGCGTAAACAGCGCTGACACAAAATAACGTTTTGAACGTTTGGCAGGGCGCATAAATGCAAACAACTCACGTTAAAAGTACGGCTGCAGTAGAGGCTGAGACTGAACGGGATTGTCTCGCTTGACGGGAAGCGTCTCAGTTGGGTTCCTCTCACATATCTGGGAATCCGTGTGATGAAAGTGTGATAGCAACTAGGGGTACAAAAAAAAAGTTTTCAAAGCTTGTGTTTTGCCCAAACTGCAGTAAAGGCCCGTAAAGACAAACCCAGAAAGAAAGGACGTTCCAGATGCCTCCCTACATGACTCAAGCTCTGGTCACAAGACACTTCCACTTCCTCCGTCACGCTGCTCATAGGCGCCGCTCCCATTTACGCCAGTTAGTGAGGTTGCACGGTGCATTTGTAAATCAACCCAAAAAAGACGGGAGCATTCTTTTCATTGCCGCTGTCAATGGGGTCTCCAACAAGGCAGGAGAGCTTGTGCGTGACAAGAGAAATCCGTCTGAAACATCAAAGGTGGCCATGAATGGGCCAACTTTAAGAATGTACAAACCGCCTAATTCATATAATGAAATAAACAGATTTTTCATTTAAATACAGGAAAAAAAGGCAATAAAAGCTTGCATCTTTCATCTTGGAACATCCCATGGCCCACACAACTCCTGCAGTATTACTCAGATTCCAGATCTCTGATCGCATAGGAAAATACAGGCAGCAAACATCTCATCCGAGTTTACTGCTGCTGTCATCATTATTATTCCAGTCTTCATGTCAACTTGAGCTTTTCTCACTTTTGGCAGAGTGCAGTGAGAAACTTTATCTGATCTTAGCGGCTCTGCATCAAATATTCTCGGGTCACACAAAGTGCAGGGTTGACCGATGGAGAAACGAGAAGAAAGGAGGAGCTGCCGGCCCATCTCACCCACGCAAACAAGTGGACCTAAGGCCCTGGGAGCGGCGTCCAGGACTGGAGGACTCCAGGCTGCCTTTTCAAGTTCTGCAGACCTTCTGCTTCGTCGAGGAAAGGAAGCTGTTGTGAAGCTGGAACATCGAAAAAGAAACGATAAACAAGACGCAAAGCAACACTGTTGGACTATCAGAAGTTGGGGCAGTTCTCTGGTCCCCGGGGAACCAAGATGGCTTCCTGTTAATGCTGTACGACGAAATCGCAACGGGCGTACGGTGTCATGGAATATCACAAACGCCTGGTGAAACAAACACAGGTCTGTTAGCTGGAATTACGGGAAGCCTTATGAAATCACCGCCACCTTCACAAAGACTAACAATGCAAACTGCGTAGTTTTAGCCATCTTTATTGTTCAGGTGCCAAACGAAAACAGTGTCACCATTCATTTAGGAAAGGGGGGAATAAGAGAGTAAATGTCACATAAAAAAATAGAAAATCAACAATGAAAATGATAACAAGGTAGGAGTTTCCCCCACCACTGCGACATGGATGCTGAGTTCGAACAGTGTCCAATTCCTGAGGTCGGATTCAGGACGAGAGAGTGCTGTTTGCACGTGTCGACTGTCTAAGGAGTCCGTTTGTCCTCAACTAGACATGCAAATGGGTCACGAGTTCCTCTGGAGTGATGAGCTGGTGCAGTCTGAAGATCCCGCACCGTCCGTACAACATATTTACACGTATATGCAGCTAGTCAATCTTATTACTGTTAATATCATTATCATAACTATTATTACTACCAATCTGAATAGTTCAGAATACATAAACAGCGGTGTGGTGTGTGGACAATACTTTTAGAAGCCCGTGTTTCTTGACACCCAGTCAGAACATATGGCGATTTAAAAAAAAAAAAAAAAAAAAAAAAAAAAAAAAACCAACATGGAGCTCTTCCATAAACTCAGGCTGCAGCTCTGCGCACCGCAATACTGAGCGATGGCGGTCTTCAGTGAGGCATTGCGCCAGGCGGTGGTGCAATCTGTTAGCCTGCTGCTAACCACGGCTACCTGAAATGCTACTTCATACAATGTTGTGTCGGATCATCTTAGCGGTGGGTGAGCTGCCCTGTGTCAGAACTCCAAGGGAAAGTAAAGAAAAGACAAAAAGGGGGCTTAAGGGATCTAATGACCCTCGGCTGCCCCTGAGCTCAGGAACGGGGGAGAGAAACGGAGGCACTGTCCCGTCACCTCTTTGGTTCTTTTGGGCGAAAGATGAATAAAGTCCACTTGGCTCAAGGTACGGCTTCTCCTGCCTGGTAGAAAAATCTCATCAAAGTTTAAAAGTGGCGGATCGGGTGACGGCCTGCTGTCGTCCCCGGCTGCTCCGTGTCTCCGCAGCTCACGCTGGTTGTGATGAAAGGAGCCGGGAAGCTAAAACACACGGGGGGGGAAAAAAAAAAAAAAAAAAAAAAACCTAAAAGTAATACAAGCAAATTGAAACCGCAGATCAACACGAAAGGACGATGGCTGCAGCCAGGATGAGGCGCTCTCACACAGTGTGCCGAAAACGTGAGGGGACATTCGCTGTAAAGTTGGGCGACTGCTATTTCGCGCCGCTCTTCTGCGTCGTACGTTTCAAGTCAAGAGATTCAAGAGATCACGACAGGTGGGACATTTTGTATAAAAAAGTTCACAGCCACCTTAATTCACCTTTCACATTGTATTGTTTTCTTGTTTCTTTGTCACTGTTTTTTTTTTTTTTTTTTTTTGCCCGGTCGATGGGGGTTCTGAACGCAGACGTCCTGGTTGCTTTGGACCCCCAGGGCTACTGTATATTGCAGGAGGAACAGCAGGGCTCGTCCTTGTCTGGCTGGGCGGCGTAGTCCATCTGACGCACGATCTCAGCAAACAGCTCGTCCACCATGGTCTTGCTCTTGGCTGACGTCTCCATGAAGGGGCAGCCCCACTCCTCAGCCAGTGCCTGACCCTCTCCTGAAGACACCTCCCGTTCGCTCTCCAGGTCCACCTTGTTCCCCACCAGGATCACTGGCACTTTCTCGTACCTGTGGGTGACACACAGATGCACAGACACACCGGAACATTAATCGGTGGCGCTTATACAACTTACACTTCCAGTATGAGTTCACCTGGTGACTTGTGCTGGAGGAACTGGACAGAAGATTGAGAGTAAAGCAACCCACAGATGTCCTGCATCTCCGTGACCTTCTGCCGAAGAGCTGGGAAGCAATCTCGGCTCACTTCCTCATCAGTCTTGTTAACTGAATGCTTGGTGGGGGGGGGACCTTTCCAGCAAGTAGACTCCAATTTTCACTTCTACTCTATTTTACTCTGTTATGCCAAGCACTGTTTTATCCAAAGCTATGAATTCTCAATTTTTCCTGTCTTGTGAAAAAATCAGATGTCTAGTGAAATCTAATAAAAATGACACTCAATGTTGTAATATTCTCTACAGGCAAGCGATTCCAGTCCCTGATGGCCACTTAACAGTACTCTATGCCCAAATAGGCAGTGAGATGTTGTTTCTCCTTCTGGCCCTGCAAGGCCTCTGGGCACCACACAGTTCATGGACTCAGCCACTCCTGTCACCATAGGAGATGCACTTCTGTCACAAACGGCCCGTCATGAACGCCAACTGTCACCCTCTGCACGCCACCTTGGTTAAGCATAGGCGCGGAACCTGCGGTCATTTCTACCAACAGCCACTCAGCTCCACAATGAGTCCTTACACTGCCAGGGTGGGGACATCTTAATGTCCTTATCTCTCTACAACTTGGGTAACCTCACTTCACCCTACTCCTCCTTATAAATAAATATACTTTTGGCCAATTAATAACTTTCATCTACTTGTTTATCTCTGCTTTAAACCGTATGTGTATTTGTATGAAGTACTCTTAGCTACTTATGTGGCCCACATTTTTGCCAAGATTGGGGGGTGGGGCAGGGATTTGACATTATCAGGTGAGAAAGATAAACCAAAAGTTTACAATTTATATTTATTGTACACATCAGGGGCCATTGTTAGCCCGAAGTGGCAGCATAATGGGTGAGGGCGAAAGGCAAGGTTGGCGCTTTTTTGGGGATGATGGCCTGATGGGAAACCCGTTCTGCCACAGCGTGTGGTGAAATGTGAGGTTGGTGAGACAACGGGGGTGCGAGATAACCGGGTAAAACAGCGGCTGCTGCAACCTCTGGGGTTAATAAAGTTTCATCCATTCGGCCAATAGATACGATATATGTCGGACAGAATTATTTCGGAATTCACTGCATTTTACATTTCCGGCATTCTATGTTGTTGATACTGGTCTGCGAATCGACAGCCAACATGCAAAGGCATTTGCGATAGCTGAGCCCGTAGCAGCGCTATCCACTCATCTCCTCGCTGGAGACAGCGGTGTGAGATGTTCTGCGTGGCACCGTGGTGGTAAATATTCACCAGTTGGATGGGTGGCAGTTTCACACATCTGCTAATGTGTAGAACTGATTACACATAAGATCAGCATTACTTGTGGATTTATTACGTGAAATTATCAAGAAAAAAATGAAATTCAACCTATTCAAATGCTTATTTGAAATAAAATAAAAAAAGACAAGTTTCACCAAATTTCACAACTGTATTTTTACACACGAACCCGTTTCATATTTGTAGGCTGAGTGGCAACACGTTGCTGTTCATCGTGTTGCAATGTGTGGCGTCGACTGACCGGACCGGGGACGATTCCTGGAAGGGGGATCTCTGCTGTACAAACACTTTGGCGTGGCCCAGTTTCCCTCCCAATGTGTCGCCTCCAATCAGCTGAATCATCGGGACAGTCGAGCGTTCGGGTTGAAATGACTGTGCGGCGGAGATGAGGAACGATCACTCCAGCATGAGGATTTTTTTGGGTCACAGCCACTTGTCTAACATTCCGACTTTAATGGCCGTACCTAAGGACATCTCAGGGAATTAAAAAAGGGACGGAGGCCAAGGAGACGAGAGGACTGCAACACCGAAGCCCCATAAGTGCTGTGAACACCTACTGTGGGCACCATCATAGTCAACTGCCAATGTGACAGCGTTTTGTCTTCATCCACTGAGTACAACAAATGACAAAGTGGAGTCGCACTGAAGAACATGGGTTTGAATTCCCCTGCTGTAGTACAACTGATTGTGGTATTTACTCAGAAATGATACGGTAAAATCACCGTAAGTAGCATATAAACCAGCATTGTAAGCTGCCTTGGAGAAAAGTGCCTGATAAATAAATGTTAATAAGATCCAGTTGGCTCACAGCAGGGCAGTGACAGAAGGTCTCTGTTGAGAAAGACAGTGGAAAATTTTAAGGAAATAAATGGGAAGAATGTTCAATTCATGATCATGTGACAGCCAGCAGCCCATAAGGATGTGGCCCTCAATGCACTCCTTTCATGGACTTTCAGAGCAGCAGGCAACAGTGGTGCTTTCAATGTACAAGAACACCAGGCCCAAGATGCAGCCTCTTTCCACAAATGACACCAGAGAGCTTCCACCGGCTTCTGCGGCCTCGAAGCCTTTTCTCCAAATGCGGCATCGGATGAGGGACAACAAACCAGATGGAGAAACTGGTTTTACCTCCAAGACTATTAAACCTCAAGGGGTGTCGGCCATCATTATATTTCTCAAAGGTTAGCCTTTTTGCTATGAAATATTCATACCGATGAATAATTAAGTCGTGCGGGAAATAAAATCGACCATCTCTTAACTCGCCGAGGTGAAAGATGCGCTTGGTAACCTGCAGTAAGACATCACTTCAGAAGCAGCCGTAAGCGATGAAAAGCGGCTCCTCGTCTCTCCGTCAAGGTGCGGTGGGGGACACCGTCGCCCAATGAGTCTGGCTCCACTACAGATAAGAGAGTTTTGCTTTGATCTCTTCCATACATATATTCACTGTGAGCTCTAATCCTCCAGGTCCTTCTGTTCCACTGCAGAGAGGCGAAACATTAAAATAAATAAATAAATAAATGCACAGAGTAAAGCCAGCGACTTGTAATAAGCGGAAGGGAAGTGTAGCAGACATTGCAGAGTGAACTCGCCATGTCTGCGTACCTGCATGCGTATCAGAACCTCATTTTAATACCAAATCATACAAATGCTTATTGATGATGGCTGGAATAACCTGATGAAGTTGTCTGAACTGCTTGCGGATTTAAAGTTCCCACTGGATCTGGGAATTCTTGGCTTACGGGCAACGTGAAATGAATGGTAGGAAATCTACAACAATCCATTACAGTATGGTGTGAAAAGCAGTCTGGGAAAGGGTCAGAGAAAGGACAGTTCTGCATCTGTACTGTGCATGGTCACGCCCCAAGATGAGGATGGGAAGAGATATGAGGGATACCAGACCGGCAAAACATGGATGTCATTTGCTGTGTCCATGTCACTTGTGTGTCCGCTGTAATCAGAATCCTGTGTGTGTGTGTGAGGGGGTAATGTCTCGCCTTCATTGTGGCCAACAAGTGCCATGGTTCACAGACCACAGGAATGGGCTACCCCTTAGCTGGGAAGATGGAGAAGCTCAGCCATGGAATGTTAAAGAGCACCGTGGTGACTGGTTCTGCCTTATGGACACCCTGACCCGGTTCAGGAGGTGCTTTCCTCACGCTGAGCCCCGGTGAGCTGTTCGGGGGTGATGACAGATTTCCCAAATAGAGATGAGCACATGGAGGAGAAAATTAGGGAGTGAAACCAGCGCAGAACTCGGCACGAATAATCGCAGGCGTTTATAAAAACACGTTTCTATGGCGTATTTCCCACATTTCACTGCGCACTCTTTACAGCATTATAACACAAGTTGAGATTTGCAGGTGATGTTTAAGAGGATGTGTCAGAGAATTCCTGCATGCCAGGAGGCAATAAAGTACAGAAAGTAAGAGGGGGGGCAGATACAAATTGGCCTAAAATGCAATAAAACACCTTCCAAAGGTCGACACTGTAACCCTACATTAGGGATCCAACAGCTTGGTCTGAGGGCTACACACATAGAAATCACAGCGAGAGTCAAGCTGAATATTAAACGTCTAAATTGAAGTGGTATTTTATTTTATTTTGGTGTGGTGTAACTATAACTGGTTCAAGAGAGCATTTGAGGTAGGTACAGCATGTATTAATAATTTAAGTGTTCTTGTTGGGTGTGTTCTGTGACACGTCATGCTGTCCTCGGGCCCCACGTTGGACACAGTACCCATTTTTCACCCCTCTGCAGTGGAACAGAAGGACCTGCAGGATTAGAGCTCACAGTTAATATACTGTATGTATGGAAGTGAACAATGAGCTGCTCTGACCCCAGTGTGTGAAAACACACAGCCCACCAACAAATTACAGCCCTGCTCCGAACAGGCCGGGCCCTGCCTCTCTAACCGTGGCCAGATGGTGAAACTTGACCAAAGTGCGTGCTGGGAATGCTGACAGAGGTCATGACAGCCTGTAAATGGCCCACGCCTCTGTGGGTCTCCACGCCTCCGCAGATTAGAGGCCGCACTGGCAGCCCATTGACACGCGGCGGGACATGAGGTGGAGAGGCCTGGAACAAGAGGCCTGGGAGATGGAGCGAGGCGTACGGATGTGCGTGCGTGCGTGTGCGTACATTCAGGAGTTGGCTACAGATCACAGCCTTGTACCTCAGGGCTACCCCCTATCTTGAGCAGTGTGCAGCCTGGGATGGTTGGGTTCTAAGCCTAAATTTCCTCTGCATGTTCATCAAACCGAACTAATGTCAGAAGTATGTAAGTATAAACTACAGCAGTCCTTTTCAAACCTCGGGTCGGCAGATAAACTGCTGTACTGAAGCAGCACAGACATAATGGGATGATCTTTTAACAAATACCGACTGCAAAAACCATCAAAAGCCCTTGAGCTGCCCCACCCGTTGTGTCCGCCGCTGACGCCACTAACCGCCGCGCTGACACATGCTGAAAACAGCGCACGACGCAAACCGCTGTTCAGAGGGACCTTACGAAAATTCCAGAAAACGAAGGGGGGGATGAAAACTCGTGACGGCGAGCTGCCCACGAGAAGGCGAAATTTCACAACAGCCCTTTTCAAAAAGTAACAGAGAAGAGTAGCGTTTGATTTTGTTCTCGACGTGTTGGGACGACTGAAATGAGGTGTAGGCCGAATGTGGGAACGAATAACTAAATAACAGCTCTGTTGACGCTGGGGTGTGTTTAACTAGGACAGCAGGTGGCGCAGTGCTTAGAGTTGTCAACCTAAGCATTCTAAAGATGCGGAACCACACGCAGTTAACCACGAACCAGATGGAGGTGAGCTCTACATCCAACATTTTTAAACCTTCCAACACTCCTTTCAGACATTAAACAATATGACAATTTACCAGTGTGCACTGCAGCATAATCTCTGGAGTGGGTGTCGAACACCAAAGCTACGCCGGCGAGCATCTCACCGATGAGATGGAGTGCAGAATTGCAGGCAAGAAGTGTAAAGTGTACAGAAGTTACACGGATTCAGCAGAAATTGGCATTTGGCGTAGAGGCAGACAACCAGCTAAAAATAGCCTTAATGACAGGGGGCAAACCTGCCATGCTGCAAGGTGCGTGAGGACAGCTGTCATAGTTACCAGAAGCAGGAGGAAGTGGGAGGAGCATAGGCGACGTGGGGCAGCAACCATGGTTCATGTGGGTTATTTGGGGATAGGTGTGGTCTTCAGAGGTGGGGCTTTTTCCTGGCCACACCCGCTGCCAATGCCTTGCTGGTGATGCAGCAGGGCCTGAGCTGGGGGGAAACCGAGCCCCCCAGTCTGTCTCTCTTTGGAGAAGGAGACACCCTCATCCAGGCTCAGAAGAATTCATGAGGGGACAACAGTCGCTACAGCGGGGGGCAACAAGGCCGAGAGATAGGGGTCATTCGTCCGTCTGTTCAATCCCATAATCCTCAGCAAGGCTGCCAGGAGGCCTTGATGCTCAGAACCGACTTGGTTGACAAAAACCTGGATGCAGTTTGGAGTTCTCTTTCGGTGCCACATGGGTGGCCAGAGAAGGGATTTATGTTTGTGCCCGTGATGAGAATGGAGAGGTCACCCCAGGTCACAGGCAACAGAAGCAAATATGGCAGAGAGACAAAAAAAGAAAACCCCCAACAAAAATGCCCTGCTGATAGCAAAATCTGAAGAGACGGGAAAAGGATTATAAATCATCGACTGGAAGCAAAACAAGAGCCATTCACAGTAGCGTGTTTGAAAAGACCTCCTCTACAAATATTTACTCAGCGCCACCTCTATTCTGCAGAACCGCTGACCAGGATGTGACGTCCCTCCACATAGCAGCGGCTCTGCATTCGCCTGGTTTCTTCATTTTAGAAACAAAAGTAAGGCTTCCCTCTGCCACACTCCTATTAGCGGACAGCAGGGAGTGTGATTCACCTCCACTGATCACCGCGGTAACTGGGTGGGGGGGGGGTCCCCAAAAGGCCACCAAACACCAAAGGCATTTCTATGTAATGAAGCTAATGACTGCAAAAAGACATATACAACACACACACACACACACACACACACACACACACACACACGGTGTTTAGAGGTCACAGGAAGTTACAAGTTAAACCACAGGTACCGCGTGTGCATGCACAGACACACACAAAGCTGTGCTCATTAAGACAAAGACTGGGGTGCATGGAGAGGCCATGCCTCAAGAGGCGGAGTCTGAATGACTGTCAATCATGTTTTGTGGCAGAATGGATGGCGGTCCCAGTGAAAATGGCTGAGTCGTCTCTAAAACCGCGCGGATGTGCCGACCAACAATGCCAGGTAATTAATCGTTCACGGCACCTTCAGAAAGGATGCGGGCAAACAGCATCCGAACCCATCACACATCAATGGTACCATGGCAACGCTGTGGACGAGGGATGGGGGGAGAGACACACACGCATGGGGCAGAGTTGACAATCACAGGACACTGTGTTGTATGAACCCTGCCCGCGTATGGAGGGAAGGATGTTAGTCCAGTTCCCATGATCCCCCCATCATTCGCCACACTTCTCATTTACTCCATCTCATTCCACAAGCTGATATTTACAACCCTTGCAAGGTGAATGTAACCTCCTGTGCTCCTTCATGGCTGAGACAGAGCCTGTCAAACACATACGTTTAAGCAGAAATAAAGGTGAGTGTGTGCACACCGAGATACACACCAGCAGGCCGACAATGCTAACACATCCAGTCATTCTCTTATCATTTTCTATCCACCCAAGCTCTGCCACTTGATCAATTATTCATCCCAGTGCCTTGCCATTGCCCCCACACACACGCACACACACACATCCGCAGAATCACAAAACCCTATCAGACCATCAGGATTAACTGCGATATTGTCCTCCATTTCCCAGAATGCCGAGGGCTGCCCGTATCGGAGTAGCTCGGCAGCAGCCTGCTAAGAGAACCAGGCGCAGGCTGCGTGGGTGCGGGTGAGCACGAAGCAGAAGGTGGTGACCAAAGTGTATCGGTGGGGGAATAAAGAGATGGCGCTCCAGACAGTTCCCCCCACCCCCACCTCCTGCGGCAGACGGCTTGACTGCAGGAACCGTCTCCGCTGTGCCGCCCCCTGCGGTGCCGGCCTCGTTCTCCCACACCTCGGCCCACTGCTCCATCTACCCCTCCATGGTCAGCCCCAGGTGTACTGGACGTGACGTGAGGGTATCATCAAATCCCAGGGAGGTAGGTGCTTCTCTGCTGCGATGCAGGCCCCATGCTATAATTTCACCTTTAAAAATCAACCTTGAGAAAAACACATCAAATAAAAGCCCCTATTTATTCCAGACACTCGCAGTGCCTTTGAAAAGCGGCTCCCCACAGCTTGTTTGGTGCAAACTGTGCCATGCAGCACCGTTTTCCTACTGAACTTGTCTGTTATTAATTAACATTGTTTCTATACCATTACTAAGAATTGGCCACGAGGCTTAGTTTGCAGTTTCCAGGGGGGCTGCAGGAAAAGCTGGTTATTTTGGACAAAATAAATGCACCCTGGGTGGTCTGAGAAGCAGGGAAAACAGTGTTTTTAAAACGCTGAGCGGGGAGGAATGAGCGGGAGTGGCGTTTCGCTGACAGAGAATCAGGATTCTGAAGCACAAACCCAAACCAAGAGTCACAAAAAGTTACATTGGGCTGCGGAGGTACGGTAATACACGCTAAGGCTGTTGATATGAAACCATCTAAACTTTTCTTTAAATTATTTTTTTAGACTAAGGATCTGAATTTTTCCTTACAAAACTAAGGTATTGTCTGCATATAAAAATTATTTTTTGTCACACTTCAGTAGTTGTTGCACCAATTAAAGATGTGGTCTTGCAGCCACAAGGCTGTCAGATCAAATCCCACAACGACTATTGATGGATGTTCTGTACCGTAGCAGTCTTTACAGCTTGACTAGAGCTGAAAAATCATTTTCAGTGGGTTTGAAACATTTGCTTTTGACAGGAAAACCAGAAGATGTGTCCTACAGCGCTGTACAAAACCCACAGACAAGAGGACAGCCTTGCTCTCTCTAACAGCCAACCAGTGGCATCCATGGTGAAACCCTCAAGCTGAACGTCAAATATCCAGGTACCGGGTCACACGAAGGTCAAGAAGGCTTCGCACGAACTATTCAAGTGACTGCAAAGTTCTCCTCTTTGGCACCAGCAACGAGCGTCTGCAGTCTGTAGTTTGTGTGCGCGTGTGGGCGGAAGAGCCATCTGTATTTATGTGACTTTTCACTTGGCTCAAACCTCCAGAGCAGTGGAACAGAGCACTGCAAAAAAATCACCACGTCTTTGACCCAAAAATAAAACCAAGCTAACTTAGCAGCGGTGGGCTTGGAGTTCTACCCGCCGGTTCAACAAGCACGGCCTGCGGTGATATAACAGGGCTGTCTGAAGTCCCTGACAATCCCACAGCAGATGCAAGCTCACCATGTGATGATGTGAATGTGGCTCTACAGCAGGGGGGCGATCCAGCCCCAGGCGAGCGCAGCAAAGCCCCCGATGCCCCGCTCGGCCCACCTCCCCCCTCTTCAGCGGGAAGGCCAGGTTCCTCTGCGAATGCCGCAGACGCTGTGACTTTTATCTGTATCCATGCGAGGGGAAGGCAGCGCAGCAGTTTGCTGTATGAGCGACACGCTTTTTACGCTCCATTCTTATGTACTTCATAAGGATTCACTGATCAAAGGGGCGAAAGAAATGAAAGGACACCTGGAATATCGGCAGAAAACCCGAACAACGCACAGCGGCTCAGCTGCGAAACGGCGTGTCGTGCAAACGGAGGTTCGGTTACACTTAATAAACACGCGGCAGCTGACACACCTAGGAAACAGAACCGCTGCCGGAGGTCTGTTTGAGATCGACGCGGAGTAAACAAACACAATGCAAGGATAAGCAGGGAGGCGACGATTCATTTTCGGTTGAAGTGGAGGGGTCACGGTGGCTGAGACAGGGAGCAACCGCATCTGGTTGAGACAAGTAGGACACCCATGTACCTCATTTGTTTAACCAAAGAACAGCTTTGTCACCAAATCTGACTCGACCAGTCAGAGGATGAGTTTGCGACCAAATCTGGTTAAGCCCATCAAAGGACAGCCACGGGACTTAATCTAGCTGAGCCAGTCAGAGGACAAGGATGTGACCAAATCTGGTTGAACCAGTGAGAAGAGACCCATGCGTCTCATTTGGACAAACCAGAGGACGACTTGGTGACCAAATCTGGCTCGGCCCATCAAAGGATAGCCACATGACTCTCTATTTGAGTCAATGCATGCGACTCAATTTTGGTTTAGTCAAACGCAGGACGACCCCGTAACCAAATCGGGTTCGGCCGATGAGAGGACAGCCACACGACTAGTCTGGAAGAGCCAACTAGTACACATGGCTGAGTAATGGTCAACCTAGATAGAGGTGTGAAGCAAACCTCTTTACTTCTGACTACAACACAGTACCATAGCCAAGAAATAAAACTGCTACTTATGGTGAATTATTGCAACTCGGCCCACTACGTTTTACTCACCGCAGCGGTCACGTTCACGCACTGTTTGCTATGGCACTATTTACTATAAGGCTCTAAAGTACTTCTTTAAGGAAGGACAGCGGAGATGATCGAGCAGCATTGGTAAACTCAGATCAGCATTCAGTGGTGTACAGCAGCTAGAGGCCGACTGCTCAACACATTGCGGAGAGGGAGTGAAAGCAGGCCAGGAGCCAGAGCCACGGGTTCCAGCTGACCGGAGGGAGGCTCATAACTGGCCCAGAACCAAGGAAGGAAAGATGGAGGAACAATCTACCCCCGGAGGTCTGGCTTCTGCTCTGGTCTGGAGGGGTTATGCTTTAGGGACTCCGTGTGGACACAGGTCACACCTCAACAATCCCAGGAACTGTACATCCTCATGCTGCTCCAGTGGCAGTAACAGACAAACAGGAAGCGGCGTGCCGGGGGGACGGGGAATTCACTGTCCGGCTCAAAATATGGCACTTAAAAAAAAAAAATCTCTGCTGAAGCCTTTAAATCTGAGATAAAACCATGCGAGAGATTTTTTTCAGTCACGCACTAAGAGGGCTGCAGTAAACTGCAGGCTGGGGTCACTTATATAGCAAAACGTGGCAGAGGCAGCAGCTTACAAGACACTCCACAAGAGACCTGATCCACTGGAAGAAGTACATTTACTCACCATGGCTTTAAGAATCGCCACAAATGATCAAATTGCTAAATGGGGGCTGCAGCCGCTAATGGAAAATACATTAAGTATTTTATAAGAAAAAAGAAAAAGAAAAACTGTTTCTGTTCAACTCGATGACTTTCAGATTATGGACACAGTGAGATTCACAGAAGTGTGAAAACACACTAGGGTGGCATGTCAGGACATGTCCAGCGCTGTCTGCTTTGGCTGCGTGAGGATGGGACTCGGGCCAGTGAGAGTCGGCCGCGGAGAGCATTCCTCCCAGAATGCCAAGCTGCATCACCCGCTACAGCTGGGGTGCTGCCCCCAGCCGACCCTCGCCTTCATGGACATGAACCGTGTTGTAAACATTTCTCTCACCTTAGAGAAAAGTCAGCATTTTCCTTTACTACACAGACAATTGCCTGTAGTGTGCGTGCCTGAATAGTAGCCCTGTAGTGGACTGGCATCCCACCCAATGCACCCTCACCTATACTGGAGAACCAATTGATGACTGATAGGTGGAGGTAATGCTTACTAAGGACGGATATAAATTCATCCAATGCTAAAAAATGTCATCGTCGGTCAGTTCAAATTTATTACTTACATACAAGCATGGTGTACTTTGTTGGAAACCTTCGCGTGGGACAAGCTGCCCTGTTCCGAATCTTCCCCTACACTCCGAAACTGCCTATTAATTATTCCTGTCCTTACACAAGTTAACTGCACCACAGAAACACGCAAAGTTTTGTCAGATCTCCATCAACAGGTTTGTCAAATAGATAATTTAAGCAATGACGAAAGGGACAGGAAAACTCGAGTGTTCTCCAAAAAACCATCTGGCTGTACAGGAAGCGTGCATCTCCATCGCAGCCCATTACCTCGGTGGGATATACAGGACAGATTAACTCCATCCAAAATCCGTCTGCTCCCAATGATTTGAGTGCCATAAGTCAAAGGTGGCTTTAGGTTATTACACTCTAATGCAACACTGATGTTTTTTTGGCTAATAACAAAGCACAATCCCATTAGGTTTTGGTAAGTGAGCAAATTTCAGGCTGGCGGCCCAGCCAGCGGATCCAGCAAGCCGCCCCGACTGCTCGATGCGCACACTTGCTAAAGACAAACAACCTGGGCAAAGACGATATGAGGCCACTGCCTTACGCAACTGTGGCGTACGCATCCCTTCAGTGAGTCGCCGGGCCCTTGCACAACAATGTCTGCTCACAGCCGACCCCAAGCCTTTCTTCTCTGGCAGGCTGCAATCCCCACGGCAGCCGTCTACAGCTCCCTCCTGCCTGTTGATGGTTGGAGGCGAGCGCCTGAATTCCTGACCTGTGAGGCGGCGAATCCAGCAGCTGCACGGCTTGTTTGAACATCGGCTACTGCGCCTATTGCACGATTCCCCCTGCAAGTGTTTGAAAACCCCAATGAACAACAGACCTGAATAAACAGTGCTTTCTATTTTGCCTAGAAGTGCTCGATGCCACGGAGAACGTTTTTATACGTCTCCCCGCCCCGCTTTAGGTGCTGACGCTTCTCTAAGAAGGATGACTGAGCGTAAATCCACTCACCCGTGCCTTTACGCTTTGCCAACAATAAATGGCAGAGACGATCTTTGGGGTAAATGGAACAGCTGGTACCTATCAATAAGAGCATTAATAGAAATAGCGTTGGCAGAGTGACAGACAGATGTTGGAGGGGAGTCACTGCAGACCACAGAAGCGTGGGCCTCCGGACAACTTCATGACATGAGACAGGACCTGAGTAAGATGTAGTTTGGGTGCAGAGATGCTTTTCTTTAAAGTGACTTACAGCGCTAAGCTACTTATAATATTTACCCATTTATGCAGCTGGGTAGCTTTGACCGGAGCAATTCAGGGTAAGGACCTCGCTCAGGGATATGGCTGCAGAAAGTAAGATGTAAACCTGCAACATCTGACTCGGTTGTAACAACCACGCTACCTGTTGCCCTATTGTGGGCTGAGGCTGCAATTTGTCTTTATGAAGAAGTCCTTACGCATGAAAGTATGAAATCGCAGATGAGTATGGAACGAGAACGCAAAAATAAAGCCGTCCACAGTACGCAACACCGGTGTTTGCCGCTGGAACCGCAAGCAACAAGAATTTTAGGTGTAAAATTCCTAGGCTGTCCTTCCAATTCGGAACTTCTGCATTCTTGAGGTTCTGGACCCTTTCTTGCCAAGCCAAACCAATGCTATAAAATCACTAAACTGTCCTATACTGTGTGAGGTATTCTTTGCTTTTATGCAAATTCCACGTACGGAAAGGGCGGATGGATATACGTTATCACACACTGGAACTGCATGCCTGCATGCCACGTGGTTCGATGCTGCGTGAGGCCATGTTGAATCAGTCCATTCCTTTTTCATCAGTTCTGCAGATTTGCCTCCACAATACGCATCTTGTGTACCCTCATGGGGTCCATGACATCAAGGTTTAAAAATGCTGAAGGAATGAGGAAACATCTGCATATCAACAGATTTCACATTGTAGTGTGTTGGAAACACAAGCGGAGGGAATCTGCGCGGTTCACAGACTTTTAGGAAAATTACAGTGGCCTCACGTCATCCGCGCAGCAGCACTTAGCGCTCAAACACCTCACAGATGATGTCTTTGTCTGGCCAGCAGCGCGCTTTGCTCTTAATTAAAAACGCTCTTTTCTCTGCGTAGCGGCGAGCATCTCGGTAAGCTATTGCTAACTGATCTGCAGCTGTCTGTTGACATGTTATTTCCCAGAAGGCCTTGGGGCAGAGAAGGTAGCGTGGCTGGAGGATCTATGCCGAAACACAAACGTGATGGAAGGCACCGAGCATCTCTGCAGAGCACCCAAGTGACTATCTGTGGTTCACGCGGACTACCGCATGAAACGAACAAACGAAACTGCGGACAACTTCTCTCGAACGGAAACACCCGAGCGTAAGAGGCTAGAGGGGCGCAGCATCTTCTGTCCCGGCTATGAGTCATGATGATGACAGGGCGATGACAGACTGACAGTCTATTAATCTGTATGGAATATAAACAGCTGCTTTTTAATATTTCTGTCGGCCACGCACGATATTGCCATTTACACAAACAGAAAGTACGTCACTGTTTTCATTTTTTTCCTGGTTGTTTTACTGCTCTGGCCCCACAGTTTTAGAAAATGTCAATCTTAGTCACATTTGCCCCTCCAGAGAAATCCCAAAGTGAAGTTCCGCATTACTTATCCAGCAAAACAGTGACAATTCCCTCCGGGGCATAAGACACAAACCGAAATCTCGTGCATAAATTCCTCACGGTTGTCCGTTGACGGAGAAAGCCAGAAAGACCCCACCTCTCTTACAGTACACCCATCCCCCCCCCAACACACACGCACACATACGCAAGCTCAAGCTAACACCATCAAAAAGGGTTAAAACCTTCTGTCTGGTGAGTCAACCCCTTCCGAGGACTCAGAAACGTATGACTTTAGCTTGCAGTACAACAAACCAAAATGTACTTGTATATTTGTACTGAGGGACCCGCTGGGAGACCAAGAAAAAAAAAAAGAAAAAAGAAAAACTACCAGGCAGCCATCAGAGTGGCCAAGCATCACAAGCAAAAATCAAGGGGCACATTCTTGAACCTTTGACCCACGCAGCGGTAAAATGTCCCATATTTTGTTCTTGGAATTTCACAGGTAGTGCGGTATGGCCTAAAAGAACAGCTTCCTGTTGCTCTTTTAAACCGACAAAAAGTAAGGAAAGAACACAATGACCAAAACTGTAGATGTTACCATAAACCATTCTCTATGGTAAAGGTCTTGGCATCTTAAAACAAGCAGCGATGTCATCGGTGGCCTCAAGCTTCATGCATCCACCTGGAATTTGGATTCCCATGCTATAGAACTCTTGGGTTTCCAAGGTAAGAAAGAACATTTGAGAGGATGCACCAATCTCCATTGGCAGAAATAAGCAAAAATATCTGCATTTCCTGGTAACAACTGTGAACGTAGGCAATGCTGTCAGCGGCCGTTTTATTGCTCTTTGCATCGTTGCTTACCTTACCTTGTCAAGCTCACGTTCGCCTCTCTCAGATCGTAGTTCTGACCATCATTACCTTCTAATGTTCTAATCCCCTTCTTTGCGCTCAAGATCTGACCTCTCATACCTTCTCACTCATGATCCGAGCTACCTAACATTTCGATCCTTTCGTTCTCACGTCCTTTACCTTCTTCACCAGTGTTTCGATCTCTTAGTTCTTCACTCTGCTATTCCGCTCCTCCTCACTTCTTGACTCACATGTTCTAACGCTCCTTCCTTCTCATTTTGATCGCCTATACCTCTTCACTTGGACCTCCCAATCTTTTCCATTCTAACGGTTTGAGCTCCCTTAGCTTCTTCACTGCGACGCTGCGATCCCTTTAAGTTCCCGTTGCCGCGTTCTGACTTCCCTCAATTTTTCCATTCAGATGTCCCTCACCTTTTCACTCTGATGATCTGATCCCTCATGGGCTTGATGTCCTGGAAGCTCTGCTGGTTCACCAGGCTGTAGACCAGGATGAAGCCCTGGCCGTTCTTGATGTAGAGGTCCCTCATGGAGGCGAACTGCTCAGTGCCGGCCGTGTCCAGGATCTCCAGCACGGAGGGCGACGAGTCCACCTCGATCTCCTTGCGGTAGAAGTCCTCGATCGTGGGGTCGTACTTCTCGATGAACGTGCCCGTGACGAACTGCACGGTGAGCGCGGACTTGCCCACGCCACCGCTGCCCAGGACCACCACCTTGTACTCGCGCATCGCTCCCGGAATCAGAGGACTGCAACGGACATGGAAAGGGGGGATCAGGGCGGGACTCAGGGTCTCATGGCCCCGGCGCAGAGCGAGCGAGAGAACGACAGAGCGACCGAGACGCGATCAGCGCTGGGAGGCGCGCAGCCGGAGCACAAAGAGCGGCAGCCGGGACCCGGGCTTCATGGCAGGGACCCCCGCAGGGCACGCGGCGGCGGAGACGTGCGGATCCCAGTGCGAGCGCCCCGCTCACACACCCATCACCCTGCGGCGGCGACGGCGGCGGCGGTGGCGGCGGAGCCCAACTCGCTCCAGTGCCGAACCTCGTACGGAGGCAGCGGCAGAAAAAAAAAGCCGAGCGCCGCGCGTCTTCGATTCAGGCGGACGTCGCTCTTGCTTCAGGGCGGGCGCGCAGCGACGCGTCTCTCAGGAAGCGCTGCAGCGAGTCCGCGCTCCGTGCCTCCTCCTCAGGCTCTCGATCATCTCCCCGCCGCCTTCCCCTCTCACACCAACACACTCCCGGCCGCCATACTCTCGGGTGGAGACCCGCCGCCGCGGAACCAGCCAGCCTCCTCTCGGCTTCCGTAGCAGCGAGAGGAAGTCGGCTCTTCCGCCCCTCCTCCCCACCCAGAACGTGACGGACGTCCAGTCGCCCCAATAGCTGACGAGATCCGCCAGCAAACCCCTCCCACGGCTGGAGTGAACGTCATGCTCGGAACTCCTATTGGTGCAATTCATCTGTTGCGTGACGTCCCGGGAGCACGTAGCCAATCGCGCCTGCAGCCTGAAAACGGGTATCCAGGAGCAGGAAAGATGCGCCGAATGCTGTTGCTATGGCACCACAAACAGCTGCGTCGCCGGCAGACCTGAAATAGAGCGGCGGCGGAACCCGTGTGTCCTCAGCAGGGCGTTGATTTTTACTTCACGCTGAGATCATAAACGTAAAAATTCACATTGTAGTTTTAATACAACGCGCTGTCTTGTTTATTACATGTAAGTGTAGACCTGCAGCTCTTTGTCTTGCGGAAATAGCGTTTATGACGGTTCAATGCAGCTTATTACTCATTTTCAGCAATACTGAACGGATTTAAAATCGGTAAATACAGACCATACAAACTGAAAACGTGCTGACAACAAGATCAAAATTTCCTGAGGCCAAGGATACAATAAGCAAGGATGTACCGCTCCACTGCAGTGCTGGGGGTTTGGAAATGTTCTCACTGTGCATGTCCACATTGATTATATTTACTCCTGCTAGCTCTGTATATTATTAGTGCGCTTACAATAAAGTGTAAAACACTTCACTCGTACAGTCTCTTGAATAACTGCGCCATAGGTGAAATTATTATCTTTTCTGGTACACAATAATTCTGTCTCTAATCCTTGTCCTGTCTCTTGACTGTGGTCTCATTCCAAACTGATTCACTGGGCCCAATAAGGCTTCAGCAGAGATGGTTTGCGCGCATGCATCTGCACAACAAAAACTGCAGTGGATTTTAACCGGGGATTCGATGCTCTTACGACTTTTAAACCCTTGTATTCGTATTGAATTTGTTTAACAACGAGGGTTTGACACATCTCGATGATGTGGGGAAAACACAGTGACACCCAGCTATTTTGTGGTGAATAAAAGAACAGGTACACTCCTAATTTTTAACGCACAGTTTCAAACCGTCTGCTCTGGCATCTGTGAAATTCACCACAATCATTACACCATCAAACCTCGGTTGCTTTGTATTATTGTATTTTTATTTGTTTTGTCTTAATAGGTTTTACACCATTTTTGCAAGAAACAAAACAATTAACTATAGAACATAATAAATGCACAAATAAAACATGTAAAATGGTTACATAAAAACTAACAGAATCCAAAAAGGGCTTAACATTTTTATACATATTTTTATTTAATTTTATTTATTTATTTTTTTTGCAATGTAGATGGACTACTGCATTACAGATGGAATCAAGTGGCACAGCAGTTTCTATAATACACCTGCATTGTTGATGCAACTGTTTAGTTATGGCACGGTGGCCATAGCCTGATCATCACTGACCATGTGTTTCACAGCCGTTCAACTTTTTGGCCTCACAACGAAAAACGCTAATGCACCGTAAAATGAAAACGAAAGGTAATTTCAGTAGACCATATACAACCCTTTATAGTTTAAGAGCTGAGACATAAAACCTTAAAGAAGAACACACTAAAGGTAAGGCAAAGTTTACTGATATAAGCTAGGTCTGACCAGTCCTCCAACTGCTCAGAAAGTGCTTATGTATCAATTTCTTTCACTGTCAAATCATTCAATGTCACTACATTTTTGAAAGCATTCAAAATGTTTTCTTTTTTTTTTCCCCAAACTTAAATAATGACTGGCAAAATCTTGTTGGCTGTAGCAGATGAGGGCTTCTTTGTATTAGTAACATTCAACACATATTTTTAAAGAAAAAACATTCAGTTAGTGCGATTTTTTTTTTCTAGAACAATGTTGGTCGAGGGTGAATTCACTGATAGTAACAGGTAGTGAATAATAACAATTATTAACAAAATCACCATGTCAACTTTGCCATACCCTACACAATACGTAATAATTATATAATTATTGAATCGTAGTGCAAACCTAAACTCTGGTGAAACCATCAAGCATTTGATTAATTTTTTACACCGGTAATTATGTCACCAGGAGTTCCTTATCAGTTTACTACAACAGGACCGTTGAAAGTTTCACTCCTTGACTATTTTGTAGGTGGGACAGAATATTTACTAAGATATATTTTTGTACTAAATCTCATTGGTACAGTCTTACTTTATCTTTTTAAATGGAAAAGAAATATACACTGATAGAGAAGATTAAATGCTAATCAAATCATTACTGTATATAATCTCGACATAAAGTAGGAAACGTTCCAATATCTTGTTATACAATCTAGTGTGGTACAGTGTTCTAGGAAAAAGTAAACTTAACAATAACATCATTTACAAAAATACAGGACTTTAGTCATTGCAACTATTAAGTTGCCACAGCAACAAACTTAATATTGTTATGAAATACTACCATACTACAGTGAAAAGTACATATTTTTTCATTTTCATTGATTTTTTTTTTGGTAAAATGTTACCTATACAATAAACATTTTTTTTAATATAATACAAGCAATTCTAAAGCCTTGCTCATACTGCAATGCGCTGTCCTGTGTTGGTTACAAGGCAGTGACAAGAAGAACGCTGTGGAGATGCGCCATTGGCAGCTCACACATCCCATCTCTTGTTACAAACCGGCTTCTCGTTGGCTGACCTGACAGGACTGGGCCTCTTGAAGAACCACCAGCAGAACAAAGCACATCTTAATAAATTACATTCATTTTAAAATATAATAGGTTACAACATCATTCTATTACTAATATTTAAACAAAAAATCATGACAAAATATATTTAATCACTTTCCACATCAAAAATTACATTAAAACTGTAACTTTTGTGAAGAAAACAAAAATCTTACTAAATGAAAAAAAGATTAAAAACAAAAAAAAAAAAAAAAAAAATCAAAGGATAGTGCCTTACTCATGCTGAACTAAGGGAGTCTCACTGTGGATTGTCTGTGTTAATCAAGCACCATGAAAATATATCATGATTTTGACAGGATCTCCTACATATACACACACTCCGAGAAAAGAAAACCGGGAATATAAAGGCTGTATGAAGTTATTAGTCTTAAACAGCACTGAATGTGATGCAAAGTTAAAAAATACTTCCAAAGATTTATAAAATATATTAGGTAATAACATGGTAGTTGAACTACACAATGCAATTATATGTGAGAATATGTCAGGTCATTCAAACAGACTTATCTGTGATACGCTGAACTGAAAAATCTTGATGGTCAACACACATGTAGGTGAGGTTCATTTCGAATACATTGCAATGACAATTTAATCTTTGAAAGACAAATGTGTTACAAAAATTAAATGCATAACCATACAGTTCCTGTATGCTCACTCATTATCAGTCACTTCTGCAACGTAAACTACTTCCAAACCTATGGCAAAACAAACATTACATTTCGAAGGAACATTAAACATTCTGCCCAAACTATCTTGATCAATTTCCTATTGAACTCTGTAAGCAGTACTGCTGTCCTGTCGTAAATATGACGCTCGACCAATGCGCCTCAACACTCAGAAACTCAATAAAGCGTGACATGTTCCTTTTGTAAAATCTTGCAAAAATTGGGACAATCCTTTGCGCTCATTTCCACACATTCATGGGAAATTGTTTTCTCCACATGCTTGTAATGTGAAATGTTTTAGGCACTTTTACGCTTTTTGTCAAACGGAGCAGGATTATCAAAGGGAGCACTGCACTGACTCTGAAGTCGCTGATACCTTGGGCCCGACACCCCAAGAGCTGAGTCGTCCCGATTGACAAAACTCATCTCAGGCGCCTCTGACTGAGTCTGGCCTTCAGCTCACATTGCTGGGCTCCCCTCCACCCTTGCTCCCTCAGTGGCTGAGGCTGGGACCGTGACCAGGCTTTTGCGGAGGGCGGCTGGACCCACAGTGCCCTGTCTTCAGTCTGTTGGTTCCTGGCACTTTGACTCCGGTTTGCCTGTAGACACTGACAAGAGTGCTCTGGATCTGGATGGGGTCTAGTCCACCCGCCTGGTAAGGCCCTGGAGACAGTACTGGAGGCAAACCACTCCTAGATGGCCTCTGGTTAAATACCTTCACCTCCCCTCAAGCTAAATAAAAATAAACAAATCTATAAATAAATACACATAAATATATACTTTTGGCTCACATATTTGCTCCTTTAGAGCTGGGAAACAGGCCAAAAAAGTGATCTATTCCTTTGTTACACAGCCCATGTTTGGCAGAGCGCCTTCCAGTGGTGGCCAGCTGTACTGCATCACTGCTGAGCACAGGTACCCAAAGACACCTTCCGTCTCAAGGAGTGAAGGGGAGCCAGGAGGAGGAGAAGTGATACTGTGGCCAACTGTCAGACACACACACCACGATATCCATGACATTCAGGATTTTAAGAAATCGGTTCTGAAAAAGTAAGCAATGCGCTGAGGCCGACTCACAGGCCAAGTGCAATGAACAAAGGTGTGGAACATCTCCACCAGGGGCTATTCTTTCATTGTTCTCCCGTTTAAAACAATCCGGCACTTAACATTAAGCGCTTTTTCCTTTTCTGACAGTGCAAATCAGGTGTTTTCCAGGGGTGAAGTTTGTGCAGAGTTTTAAAAATCATATCCAGAAGGAAAGTAACCCATATCATACTTAGAGAACATCTGCAATCATTTAAATGAAATTTCCACCTTCATCGATTTAGTGTATGTACATCCTTTTTTGATTGTGTCATTTACATGTCAATATTTTCCTAGCAATACATATACATATTTTTGTATATATTACAACAGCACTCAATGTTATAGTTAATGGTTCATCCTTAATTGTTATATTCTTAGCATGCAGGTTGTTGAAGTTCTAATGGAGATGGAAGGTAGTATTTACAGAAGAGCTGTTTTGGGCTTCTTAGTGCAGCATTCGGACACTCCGCTCCTTTCCTGTTGGTTACTTCAGGATGATCTGCGTCAGGAAAGCACACACCAAGAGGGACCGAGTTAGTCAGCATCCACACTTCTGACCAATCAGCAGCCTGACTTCTGTTGCCGAGGCGACCGGTATCAGTGATGGTCAATGCAATGCAGAAACTGAGGTGCAGTGGCATGTGACTCAACTGAAAAGTCGACATGGGCAATTTTACAGGTGAAGAGTCATCTGATGCACAGCTGGCAGCCGCATGAACGAGCTGGAAAGGTATGATCAGCCCCATGTGCAAAAACACTGCCTTTATTTCTCACTTGTAGTGGGTGAAGGGAAAAGGAAAAAGAAAATGTAACCCACGCCAAACAGGAGTTTTTTTTCTGTGAGGCTGAATTCAGAGCAGACGGGTACAGACATTTGGGGGAAAAGGGTTCATGGAGCTGTGGGGTGCAGGAGCACAATCTGGGGTATGAGACACTTATGGATGCTTAGAAAAGAAACATCAGGGCATCGGCAAGCACTGACAGACAGCTCCAATGGAAAGAGCGAGCAAAGGTACATTAAAGGGCAAATATGTTCTCGCAGCAGAGTGCAAAGAGGATGGTGCAGGTGTAATGACCAGCGATGCACTGCAGAGAGCGAAACCAAGAACTGGCATTAACACAACGGCCCACAATTCGCAAAGAACAGGAATTTGTTACAACACACTTGGCTACCCTGACAAAGGTGGGACAAGAAGCAACCTTTAGTGTAGGGAAGTAAATGCGCTATATGAGGGTAAAGGCTTGCCATTAAACTCGGTAATGTGAGAGTTGTTTATGAATCTGCCTCAGGGTTAAAAATAAAAGAGAGAAGTCAGTGGGGATCTGGTGTACATTTCTGTCCGTTAAGACAAGGAAAGGGCAAGCATCTTGTGACTGAGCTACAGATGACATGGAGAGCTCAGTGTGACACACACCAATGGGAACCTTCTGCTTCCTGGTTGAAGATGGACAGGAAGTGCTTTCTGCTGAGTTTATTTTTCAAGTCATGAGAAACTGAAAAGACGACACCAATAAAACCCAGTTTCTGATCAGTCAGGTGACTCTGATCAGAATAAGTGACACAAAGGTGAGGTTATTATCCTGGTTCCGACATGCTGAGTCCAGCAGAAATGCCACCTGATGCTAGAAGGGCAGCCCCACATAAATACAACAGCTCCAGGGTGAACCGGGCCTTTTGGTTATTTAACATGAATGCATGTTACATGGAACTATGCAGCTGAGATGGACTCTACTGCCAGCCAGCCTCTCGTTCTGTGCCCTCTTGGTTCTATGTCCGATCACCCACAGCAAGACCTCACTGCAGCAAAAATTATAGCTGCCTTCCCAGAAAAACAGATAATAATTTTCTTTCCAGTATTATTTAGTCATTTAGCTGATGCTTTTCTCCAAAACAACTTATAATATTAGGTTTGTATATGAAGCTGCTTACAATTATTACCCATTTGGGTACTTTTTGCTGTACCAGTTCAGGGTAAGAACATTGTTCAGGGGTACTACAGTGAGAGTGGGATTAGAATCTAGGTCCTCCGAGTGCAAGGCAATGACTCTAAGCACTACACCCCCTGCTGGTTCGTTTATAGCCGTTTAAGGGGAAGCAAATGAAAGCATCAAATACAACTTGAATCACCTAAGTTGGCGAGCTTGCCTACATTATGTCAATTTAGAAACAATCTTTAATGACATTGTAATAACCATTCGGCTGAAACTAAGGTATATTCTAACTTTCCAGATGTAATTAAATTCAGTTATATCACAGCTGTTAACTGAATGTCTCTCCAGGTTCTTTATATCTTTAGATTGGATGTCTTCTGATGTACATCTGATGTACAATATTTGTTCTGTTTTCCATACAAATGCAGGAACCCCAGGATCGAGAGCCTGCTATGTGTCTGGAATATCTACAATGCGGCTACAGCATAGGGAGGAAAAATAACAAAACATAAACCATCATTGCTTTGCACTCCGGGCAGGCAATGAGGTTTGATGTTGATGTGCGGCTGACTGCAGACAGAGGCTAGTTTTAGCAAAGCGTAAAAACCACAACACCAAACTAAGGAGTCGTACCCAGCAGGCAAACACACACACACACACACACACACACACACACACACACACACACACACACACACACACACACACACAAATAAGCAGCCAGGCAAACTGCAAGGAACACAATGTTTAACTGGACACACTCATTCATTGCACCGAAATGAAATATGAAAATGAGACCCCCGAGACAGCAGACGCACATCTCGGCTGCTTTGAGGGATATATAATACCGAATGGGATGCTGCAAAGATAGAAAAAGCCATGGGCTCACGATGGCTCTTTGGCGATGGTGCACTTACGCAAAAAAAGAAAAATCACACAACCCTGCAGCGCCATCATATCGATGCTCTAAATCTGTCACGGTTAGGACTCTCTATTCTGAAAGCAACACAATGACCCTTATTGCACATTCTGACATTGGAACAAAGAAAGTGAGGAGTTGTATTATTTTATATTTCATTGGAGCCCCACCATTATCTCAGGCATTGGAGCATCATGGTACAGTTTTGATTTACCTGTTGGAAGTAACTCTTCATTCCAAGTAATTTTTCTTTTTATTTTACTTTCAGTGAAGATCTGTGCTTTATGTTAAATTTACATTCTAAACATATATTTTTAATAATGTGACCTTTAAAAAACTTCTCACTGGGCAAATGTGTCCCAGCTTGGAGTTTCAGGGTTGGATTTTTCCCAATTTGTCTTGTGAAACAATATTTACGGTACTGACAAAGTTGGGAGCTGACTGCTCACATGACAACACTGTGACACTTCAATCTGTGGATCGGTGACCTCATATTTATTTATACCCAGCTCTGCGGAGCCAATACAGCTGACCCGAGTGTTTGAGAGCAAGCTGGACAAGGGCTATAAACCAGTTCAAACGCACAGTTAGTGGTAAACATACAGTCTCGATACCTCACTGGTTCTATAGCTTGTCATAATGTACTACTTATGATTGTTAGTTAATGGCATTTCCTACTGTCTCACCTGGGAGATCCAAAGATGAACAAGAGGGTCAGATGTGTCATACATTCAAACTTATGAATCTCATGGATTAAAGCTGAAAATATGAAGGAGTGGGTCAAGATAGCGCCAGTCAGTTTCAGTTGAGACAGCAGGTTGACTAATACCTCTTACGTTCCTAAATAAGGACGACTATAGAGAAAAGTGTGTCTGCTCTTTGTCTTTGAGTCGTGCAGACGGGAAACAGTAGCGACTTTCCTGTCCTGCTCAGCCCGACCCCTGCTGTGACAAGAAGCCCCCCATCCATGCCACAAAGAATGCCAATTTTAGCTTCTTCCGGCTGCCGGTGGCACTAATAACTGTTCTTACAGGGTTCCTATTGACAGCCTCTTCAGAGAGCTGCCTCCTCGACAGGAGGACAGCAGCAGCGCTGCATGATTTGGGCTGCTGGTGTTACGGTCCCCTTGCACTTACAGTACAACACACCGAAACCCGGGCCCACTGGGGCATGTGCTTTATTTCTGACAGAATACACATTCTCCTAATGCGGATGAAAAGGGACACTGGACATCAAATAAAAGTAGAAACATGCAAAATAAATAAGGAAATAATGCAACACAACACCACTACTCTTGCAAATGTGAGAACTCTAAATAAGTCCTTGTAAACGTTCGCCAAAAGGGTAATTATCAGAATTTAGCTGTCGTTCAATAGTAACAGCAACACGTGACAGTATAATAAGCACAAGCATATAAAATAATACAGCAATTGCATTGTAATAACCACAACGTAAGTAATTTTCAATGTACAAATGAATGGCAGGTATGAAAGTTGACTGTGTTTTTTTGGCAAGAACTTATTTAGAGCTCAGGGATTTATGAAAGAAAGCTTTAAAAGGAGCAAACCTGATTGGCTGGTGCTGTTGCTGCGTAGGGGACACTTGTGGCAGGAGTTGTTGCTGCAGAGACAGTAGCAGGCGTAGCACTGTACATCATGGGTACTTTTTCAGGAAGGGAAACATGGAAGCAATGAACAGGTAGGTGGAGCATTATGGTAACCATGGCAACAAGATTGATTTATTTATTTTTTTTTTTGATTTTTTTTTTTTTTTGCATGGTGAATATTACACAGCAGCAAGCCATCATTAGGTTAGACCAGCAGATGGCGTGCAATCACAATGCAAAGCAAGGAAGCATGGTGGGAGGGGAAAATAAAAGAGGAAGAAAGCTTATTACAATCACAATTAAGGAAATTTAACAGTATAATCAGTGATTCCCAGAGAGGCTTCGGTTGCAAAAAGCTGAATCGCTGAACAACAGAGGTCAATTTATGACATGCCTCATGCAACCTCTTTGTAATGATGACCAAAAGAGTGATAATGAATTTTAAAGAAATGAACCCCAAACACATAACTGTACAGAGACCAACATGAATGGATAATGTCAAAGGTAAGGACAAAATAATTTGAGAAAATTATTCATCTGGGAAACTGATCAAATTGCTTAGTCCACAGAGCACAACAAAAGACAAGTTAAGTAACATTAAAAAACCCGATTTGCTTAGAACTTTAGGTTGGCTATTTAATAGCTTTTATGTATTTGTCTTCCTGCAGTAAAATTCGAACTAAGAATGGGAATGTCTTAGGAAAAAGTATGGAATAATAATACTGGTAAGTAAAATTATGTAAATCACGATGCATATACTGAGCTTGTGAAAAACAGTAAAAATGTAGAAAAATAAAACAAAAAAATCCCACACAGAAGAAAAGGCTGTTTTACAAAACATTTCCTCTTACAGGTTAATTTAAAATTCACACCGCACACTGAGTGTGTCCATGCCTTCTGCTTTGCTCCTAAAATGTTTTATAAAAACTGACAGCATCACAAGTTTCTGGACTGTGGCCTGTTTTGGCAAGAGGAAAGCAGTGCCCAGACGAAAGTCGGGGACACACCGGCAAACCTCCGCGCGGCGACTGACTGAGACGTGCTTGAGCATTGACGCCGCATACTTAAAGGTATCGGTTTGTTCAGAGCGGAGGCGTGTCGACACAGCCGTACAGTGTGTGATGAGTGTGTCTTTTAAATCAGCTGTAAGAGTGTTTCCAGTCATACCAGCAGCTTCTCAGTTTTAAGTGATATCAGAAAAAAGGGAGAAACCTACCAATGCTGGTAGCAGGAGTCATGCACAAGACTGACCCTGTCCAATCATGCAGTGCAAAGTGGACAGAGGTTAATAGAGGGGGAAAAAAAACAGGTTAGAGAGAGAGATCGCCTGCAGCATGCCTTACAGAATCATAACCTTGTCAGTCACTGTGGCTGCGTGGCCCATTTACTGTACATGTGGCTAGAGCTGGGCACATTAAAGATCCAGAAAAACAAGCCGACAGTTCGACACAACAGACAGCACAGAGGGAGCAGGAAGGGGTGGGGTGAGGAAGGGCTAACAAGGGGGGTGCGTAGGAGTGCAGCGATCTCGAGAGAGGAGTTAGTGATCACTCTCATTAGCAATGCGGATGCATGCGGTGCGATGGCACTCCTCCCGGCCAACGCAGACAGGCGCTGGAATGGCACAGGGTTAGGCAGTGACTGGATCGGCCTGCTGTTTAACAGAGTTACGGGCAGAAGCAAGGTGGACGTTGTTGTGGGAAATCAGACTGTTGGGCGGGACGTGGAGTTGAAAGGAAGCGTGTAGTTGTAAGAATAATGCATTGCATCAATATATATGAAACAAGGGAAAGACAGCCACGGCAGTAAACTTGGTATGAGCCTTCCTCATTTAACTCAGCATCAGTTCCTTAAAGGAGACAGGAAAGCTGTGGAATAGCGATACGCTAATTCTGAAGTAGTCAGGAGAGAAAAGTTTTAACAGCCTATTTCTGATAACACTTAATAAACCTGTTTGCTGGTGTCATTTTACAAAATTATTTTTGGACTGTCATAGTGCTTTTTAAAGATATGTATAAAAAATGCACTATGTTTCGGTTTAGCAGTGATTTAATTTACATTTTTAAAATTTGTATTAATCTCAAAAAACTTTTGCGAATAAGCCAGATTATATCTGGCAGCTGTTACAAGTGTGCGAAATGTTTTAACACAACTTACAAAAAAGAAAACAGAACTGCAGGTACAAGTCAGTGGCACATCCTTAGCAAGACGTCGATTTAAAGGCTTGTAATGCATCCATAACTCATATGCAGCTACAACTGGTAGATGTTTCCCATAATTTGTTCTTGATGGGTCTAAAAACTGATTTACTTCCATGTTGTCTGGGTGTCATGTGGCAAACACACACAAAGCATTTAAGTAAGAAGGAACACAGGTCAGAAATGCAAGTCAGGGACACAGAAGTCAGGGACAAAAATCAGGAACAACAGTCAGGGACCAAGGCCAGAGACACAAGTCAAAGACAATAGGGACAACTGTCGGGGACAGAAATTGCACAGGTCTAGGGACTCAGGTTCAGGGACAATGGTCAGACATGCGTTGTAGGGCAATGGTCAGAGGCATAGGTCGGGGATAGAGGGCACAGACATGGGTCAGAAATAGTAGGGATAAATGTCAGGGACACAGACCAGCAACACAAGCCAGGGTCAGAGGTCAAGGACAAAAGCCATAGATAGAAGCCAGAGACGGAGGTCAGAAACATAATCAGGAAGATCAGGGACAGAAGTCAGAAAAACAGAACTGTGGTACAGTTCAGGAGTAATGATAGGAGTCACATCAAGAATCAAGTTGAAGGACTGTAAGGGACAGAGGTCAGGGACACAGGTCAGGCTCTAGCATCTACCTGGTGCTTGTCGCTAACATTCTTTGCCACGGTTAAAGCTGTCCATCCTCATGCTTCTCTTATTTGAAAAGGACAAGCAAAGGAAGAGGCCAGTAAGGCCCAGTTCCGAAGTCACCTACTGACGATACATGGGGAACCCAGTATGTATGTGTGGGCTGAGCCTTTGAGATAACTGGTGGGGACCGAGGGCAGCAGGGTTTGGGAACGGGCCTGCCATACCTGTGGGAAAGAAGGTGGCGGGCTGCTGGAGCTGAGCGCTGGCCAGGGCCTGTTGGTAGTGCAAAACGCTGGGGTTGAAAAGTGTGCTGGCGCCGTTGCTCTTCTCCAGGGCAGGCCTCTTTGGTAAGGGCTGCAGGACACCGTGTGGGAAGGCCTGGAGAGCAGGTGGGAGACACAGCGTTCACGCCATCGACTCAAAACAGTGCAGTCTAGGACAAGCTCTACTACGCTCTACTGGCACCATCAGGCCTTCTGCATGAGTTTATTAATTATGGAAACTTCACAATGATGTACTCCATGTTAAAATAATCACATGGACAATGGAAAAACTGCACAACAATACAGTAAACATACATCAAGGCATTTAGTTACATGGGATTACACAATTAAAAAATAAATTTGTATATGAATGTATATATTTATAAACAGTAAGTCATTAAAATATACATATTTACTCTTAATAATGCAATACAAAGAATTCTAGCTGAAGCCATGTAAAGTCTGAAAATTTCTAGTCAGCGATGGCAAATGACTGATTTTATACACAAGTACTGGATGAGTCCTACTGATTTTTAAAACAAAAGCCAAATCAAATTCTGTGAGTTGCTACAGTACACTGAAAAGCTACATGCAAAGCAAAAGGTGAAAGGTCAAAGTACCAGATCTACAGTTGCCTCGAGGGGTCGCTTCATTGCTTTGGCAGTCGACTGAGTCTTTAAATAGCAGGCAGCGAGCACATGATGGCAGTGGGCCAATGGGATTCAAGCGTATTAACATACAGGTAACAGCAAGCAGAGGTGCATCATGGGGACAGCATTGCATTGTGGATAGGTGAGAAGGAAAAAAAACAAAATAATCTGAATGCAGTATACCACATACAAAACAATAGGCATGCACATAAACAAAAAAACAGTTTTAAAGAAATATACAGCTAAGTTCTGAATTAGTACGGAAGCAAAAAGCAACTACTACATTTAAGTTAAAAGCATAAGAAATGTCAAAGATTCATAATACAAAGGTATTGGGATAGCAGTAATATGCTAGCTGCTATTTTATACTCTTCTAAAAGATCAAATAACCATAAAATGAAAGAACTATTTTCCTATCTTTAGTGAGTTACACACATTTATTCTTCAAGGAGTACAACACATCTATCATGAGACTATATCAATAAATACACATGTATTCATTCTAAACTTCAAAAGGACTAGACCATAGCATGAGGTGTGATATAAAAACAGTGGACATGATGCCCAAAACATTTATCTAGTGTAGAAACAGCTGCAAGTAGGTAAGTGGTCTTTGCTGTGTACTAAATGGTTTTGCATATATCATTCACATCTGTGGTCAGGGTTTCAAAATGGAGTGCCCAGAAGTCATAATAAAGACTACATATAATATAACACTGGAAATAACTTTTGGGCAACATTTGGGTGAAAAGGGCATCCATATAGTGAATACCACTGGGCATCCTACAGGAACGGGAAACTACATATTGAATGGAAAATAGTTTGGCATTCTCTTCTTTACATTCAGAGCAACTACGAGTGAATATTAGTTAACTTGAGCTACATTTCATTAGCCGTGTCATGCCATAACCCACGCCTTTGAGCAAGGACTGGAGTCTTTCAAGAAAATCGTGTCATCTTGCTCATTTACGAGACGGGTTCGGCACAGAGCTGTCTCCCACGTCTCCGCTGTGATTGGATCTGGCGCAGGGTTAGATTTCAAAGCTCCCGAACCTCCACTGATCTGAGGCGGACGGTTGAGCGATCTGACCGCTGTCGCTTTGTGGTTAGTGGGTAACATTTCAAAGAAAGGAACAGATCAAATAAACAATCGCTGATCACACTGAGCAATGAATGTGGAGCCCTGTTTATTTCTAACTGGGTTTGTTGCTCCTGCTTCCTTTTACAATCATGAACATTTGTTTGTTAAGATGTTTTTTTCAGGCCCACAGAACTAAAACAATAACTTCTAAAAAGAAGGTTTAGCTTTATTGTGCTAGTTCATGCTAAAGCAATTTCTGTGGCAGAAATATTCCTGACACCTTTCAAATATATAAAAACTAACTGATATACTTACTGAATTATCACACAAACAGTGTGGTGCACAACTGGTGCAAATGTCATAGATAAAACATCTTTCTATGCTGAATGTTGGGATGACATCGCAAATGAAAGCAAAATAAAAGCAATACCAGTGATGCAAAACTTGCGATGCAAATGAGCTGCATTCAACTGAATTATCATTATTTAAGAAACAGAAATGTACATTAAAATAATAATTTGTGCCAAAGGTATCTCTGAAGTACAAGGCCATGCAAAAGCATCTGCTTCAGAAAAAAAGGAAAGAATGAAACAAACACTGGCAACAGCATCGCAACCAAAAGATGCTGGAAGGTCAGGACTGAGAAGGAGCGTTTTATTTCTAGGGGAATGTGGGAGCTTGGGGCTCGAGCAACGCTGCGGGAAGCAGGGACGACAGCAGGCGGCCAGCAAGGGGTTGCAGTGAGAGACAGAGAGGATGAGAGAAGCTGCCGAACCATGAGTGGATCAGATCCTGGCTAACATCTCACAGAAACACACCCAGAACCCAAGGCCCTGGGAGTAGGGCCTATACAACTACACAACTATTTCCCCTCAACGATCACATGTCAGTGTCAGTAAAAGTTCCAGAAATCCCAGCAATGTCTAATGACAAAGAGACTGTGTTAAAGGGGAAATCCTAAGGGACTTCTGGGTAAGTAATAAACAATATTTCAGTATAATTCACACTGAGTAAGAGTAAGAGTAGGGCACTGGACACAGTACCAAATTCTTTAAACACACAAAAATGTTCCTTGGAAAAAAAATTCATTGATATGTGCTATGCTGAATATATTCATGGTCAGTGTAATGATTTATTGACCTCCAACCAATTCCAATTCACTCTACACATGTGAAGAGAATTTACTGACTGGCAGCTGCCTGATAATGCTGAGTGATACAAGGATTGGTGCCCCTGAGGACAACCTGAGAGGACCACTACCCCCAGGTAAATGGCGCTAATGATGTTGCAGTACACGACAGGCTTGTGAGCTGATGCACAGCTGTCCTTGAGAACAATTTTAACCCCGATACTGCTGTGGTGGGTGGGAGCTGGGGGGTAGGGGTGGCAAACGGAAGCGATGGAGAGAGCCCATGAGGACTATGGCCCAACATGCTAAGGCCATGCAGTCTAGGTGAAATTTGCCAAGGTGATACTAGAAGTTCCTTAGGTACTGACATAACTCACATTATTTTGTAATGATAAGTGCAAACAGGGCATAAAAAAACTGGAGTTGGAATTAAAGCATTTACAGTATATACTAATACAGTTTTCTTCCACTTGCAATTCATAGCAGTTTAAAAACTAATAATGTTTAATAATGAAGGACACTTCCCAGACCAACAGCACTTTTCCACAGTATCCAGAATCCACAGTAACAATGAATGCTATAAAAATAAATGAACTCTACTGTGCATATAATTTAATCAAGATTTCTATTTACATAAAACAACACATTTTCTTAAAATTAGTAAATTCCCTTTTGTGACAATATAGCTCTAAGTTTAAACATTTCTAATTTAGTTTTCTCAATGTACTGCCTGTGTGTGCACTGTCACAGATATGTTAACTCTATATAGCTTTATTACACTAAAACAGCGCTCCACATTTCATGACATAATAAAACTGCAAAACTGAAAACAAATTATAATTAATTTTTCTCTGTGTACAATTACATATGTACATGCAAGATAAAAAGCCATAGTCTAAATGTATGATCTGGTTCCTAATTTCTTTCCAAAGTTTTCTGAAAAAAGAGTTATAAGAATAATGGCTGCCAAAACCAAACTATTTTCCATTTAACAACTTTAGTATTTATTTGTACATTTTGTGTTCACATACACAGTTTGTATATAAAATTTTGCTTAAATTTCAATAAAAACGATCGTGTTACTTTCAAATTGATGTGTATACGTTGGAAACATAACCCCCATCTGAACTACTGTCCAGTTCCAGGGTGGGCAAATTAAACCCTCAAGGCAGGGGGGCCAATAATGGCTTCTATCAACCAATTAGTGGCAGAGCTGGAACAAAACCCAGAGCACCCTGCGGCTCATGAGGGTGAGATCTGCTCCCCTTGCTTTGACCTGTGTTAAGTGTATGGTGGAGGGGTGTTGCTACTCTAGTGGCCTGTGTGAAGGGTGTGTATGGGGCTGGGAGGGACGGGGGCAGAGGCAGAGTCTCACCATGGCGGCAGCAGCGGCGGCTTGCGCAGCCACAGCAGTCTGGCTGGCCTGGTGCTGGGCGGCCTTGATCTTGGCCTGCAGGTGCGCTGGCGGATGGAAGTACTTGCACTTCTCCCGTGAGCAGCGGCTCTTGATGTAGTCCATGCAGACGGTGACCGTGTTGTCGCTTGTGTCGATCATGGGGCTGTCACTTGGGTGTGCGAAGCGGCAGTCTGTCTCTCCTCGTGCACAGTTGCCCCGCTGGAACTCCCGGCACACCTACATGAGCATGCGCACAGACAACACGCAAACATGCAGGAATGGGCGCACAGACACAGATACACACCCATGCACACAGACACATAAGAGGGAGCATACACATGCACACAAATGCACAGTGATGTATGAACAGAGAGACATGGGGACACGCCATAAAAATGACACACAAAGACAAACACCAATGTCCAAGTCACTGTAGATCAATATCACAACTTTGATTTGCTCTTTCAAAATCATGCTACAGATCAAAACATAGAGGTATTATTATGTAAACTGCAACTGAAATAGCATTTAAATGACATTTACCATCACTTTCCTTTTGTAAAACTAAATAAACTTTAAAACAGAATGTACAGATACAATAAAGAGGAGGTGTGTGTTTGACCTGTTAGCACTTGCAATTTTGGAAAAAGTGAAAACAATTTTCTCTCTACGAGTTATTTCCCTTCATGCATTCATGCTGTCTCATCCGACATTTCGGTCTACCTGAACAGGATCATTTTCAAAATGCTGCTGGGATGTTGGGATGTGTTGTGCTACACTGAAGTGCAATGCTGAAATGCACTTTACAGATGTAAAAAGTGCCTAATTACACTTTCATACTGAATGGCTTAAAAACCCTAATGGGCAGGCCTCTGAATGTATTGATCAGTAATTGATTGTTCCACTTAGTGAGGGATAGGAAGGCCTTTTGGGAACCAGAGCACAAAACACGCAAAGCCCTGACCATTTCTGCAGCCTGATCACCAATAACACCCCCTGACACTGAGTGCTCTAAAAACATCAGCTGTCAATGGACCACTTTGGTTCTGAATTATTGAATAAAAAAACAACATTGAGGGAAGAATTAGGATCGAATTATAATTTTCCTTTGGAATACTGGAATACTACAGATGTAAGTAATCATAATTTGTGAAAACTGATCAATTAAAGCCATACATATTTTTAGGGAACTGGCCCCACACACACACACACACACACACACACACACACACACACACACACACTGCAACCATTTATAAACTAGACAGAATTACATACGCAAATAAATATTAACCACATCATTTTCCACTGAGCAATTCGGTTAGGTAAGTGAAGGTATGTGCTCATATGAGGGGGAGGATATGCAGAATGAAATGCGATTGGCAACAATTTATAATAACATCCACTGTCCATTTCAGTGTGTATCCAGTAGTAACTGGTGGTGCATATACCTCCAGCTTGTCAGCCCGCAGCAGCTTCTGCGTGGAGGAGGAGCCCTGCACCGTGACGGGCGGGCTTCCAGGAACAATCACTGGTGTGCTGGGCAGCATCTCCGTGGGGACAAGGCCCATTCCGTGGGTCACAGGGGTCAGGTACGGAGTATAGCTAATGCCAGGGCTTGTTCCTAGACCCTGGGTTACAGGAAATGTGGGCTGTGGAGGGAGATGTGGAAAATGTGCTAATACATCCAAAACACAACTCTGCGAATCAGGTCAGGTACAGATCTCTTTAATATTTGCATTCAGTAACAGCATATATAAAACACAAAACAAAGCTGGAATGCTGGGAAAAAACTGAACACCAACATTATATGAGAAAAAGGAGAAGAAATACTTCATGTTAGGCAGGCTGGACTAAACTGTAAAGAGTTTCATTCATTTCCTACTAATGGCTTTTGCAAAATGGCTGCTTATATAGAGGTGTTTTTGTTGCAGAGGTTCCCCCCGAAGTGACCATGTTCAATACATAAAGACTGCATCAGCTAGTCAAAGTGTAGGAAGAGGATTTGAAAGAGGGACAGGAGAATAAGGGTGTCCCTCAAGGCTTTCCCCAGTTAAAAAAGGAAGCAGCCTGTCAGAGGGACAGGAGTCAGTCATCCAAGAGTCCTGTGACAGACCGCCCATCCCATAGCCAACCAGTACTCGCTAACTAATGTATCCCATGGGTTTGAATGTTTGGCTTTCCAAGGCTGGCTCTATTTATTGCCAAGGTCTAAAGGAAGACAGGAGGGCACATCAATATTCAGCAAGACATGCTTCATAACTACAGTCCATCATTCCAGGTATGCCTTTGAATTGAGCGTAGCCTTCGAAGGCCAGCCAGTCTGGGCTCTGTGGAAGCAGTTGACATAGAGATGATGAATTAAGACCCTGGATCACTGGCCACTGTGTACTGGCCCTGGCCCCCAGTCACTGTAGCAGGTGCGGGGACGTAAGGTGTAGCCCAATTCCCAAGCTCACAAAGTAAAACGAGCCGAGTTAAATCAGTTCTGGCAAAGTTCATCCCTTTACCCCTGTGTGTTCAGATAAAGTCTCTCAGAGTTAATTAACTGCCAATATTTCTGCTTGGGATCACTGGGCCCTTGCACAGCAGTAATCTGAGGGCCTCTGCATTTGAGGCGCAGTGGAAGGCGACGGAACTACTTACGACAGGCTGCATTGTTGTGCCTGGCAGCATGAACTGCATCTGCTGCGCCAGCATTGCGGCCGCCGTCTTCTGCTGGATGAGGTTGTTGCGCCCGTTTATCTCCAGCTGTGTCTTTAAGTGTGCTGGTGGGTGAAGGTATTTGCAGTTCTCTCTCGTGCATCGGCCCTGTGGCAGCAAAAAACGGGAAAAAAGATGTCAGATGTAAAAGGTTCAAATGCTCCATTTTTTTCCATAGCGCAAATATTAATAGAATACTGGAAAACAGAAGTAAAAATCAAACCAAAAGCATCACAAGGTATTACAGGGATGTCTACAGAGGATGGATGATATGAGGTGTAAGGAAAAATGATGACGAGCGGCCGTTGGAAAACTGCAGCAGGCTCACGGGAAGACAAGCAGGAGCGGATGTGGGGGTGGGGGACGGTTTTACGGTAGCTGCAGCGCTACGGCATACACCGCAGCTTCACACCCTCTAAGCAGTGCGCAGCCAGGCCTCGCAGGAGTCAGTCAGTCGGAGTCGTGATACAGGCACACCACAGCACCAATGAGTTCATTCATTTTAACTCAATAAAGGAATCCCGAGAAATTATAAAAGCGTCAGTTAAGTCCCAGACTCAAGCAGCACCTGAAGAATACAACACCCTAGTTGAAAATGCCACGGTAGTGTGATACTGGCGTTAATGGAGCAACGGGAGAGGTGGGGCTCTCGGGTATCGCAATTAGACAGGCCTGATTCTCCGGTCACACTTCTGTGCAAATATCCCCTAACACCGGAGCACACTTTCTCCGGACCAAGCAAGCGTGACATCACGTTCGGAAATGCCCCAGAACAACTGCTGACAACATGACAGTTGCATCTGATATGAGCAGCAGCTGGTGAAGGAAGTGGACTTGTGACCAGAAGGTTGTAGGTTGAAATTCGAGGAGAAGAACTGCTGTAGCACCTCTGAGAGAGGTACTTAACCTCAATCGCTTCAGTAATCCAGCTGTATAAATGGGACGATTGTCAGTTGTCTAAGTCACTTTGGACGAATCCTCAGTCTGGTAAATGTATTAATAGTAATGATATCACCTTTTAGGGTGAATTTCAGCGCAAGCTAAGGCCAGATTTTAAAATCTTATTATAAGTCCCATCAGAAATAAAACCCTTTGCCATTTTTAAGAAGCTAAGCATAACATTTATTTTAGAATGTATATTAAAAGGTCTCTAAATATATTTTTAATACTAAATTAGGTACAGCGACACCTAATCAGGAAATGAAAACGTGAAGCTCCTATTATAGTTTGCACATAAAAAAAAAAAAAACTTGTCAGTGACATGCATAAAACAAATCACAAGGCAGAGGTTTTATATTTCATTACAACTGTCACCATACCACAGTATTACTCAGCTGGAACACAAATTTAATACTCTGAAAACTGAAACCACATGAACAGAAATAGCTTCAATTTAAATGTTTAATGAGCTATATATAAACCTGATGTAACTTTATATCTGTTATATTCATTTGCTTGTTGAGTTGCACTGGTTAAGTCATCCAGCAACAAGTTTATGCTGCACTAAAGTCTGGACACTTTGCTGTAGTTTATACTGTATGTACATAGGATAGGAGACCTTTTCTTAAACTTTGCCTCCATATTAGGCATTTTAAAGCATCACACTGAGGTTTCCCTGATGCTGACTTACATTATCATTAGTACCAGTACAGTAAAAGACACTCCAGCCATACTCCAGCCATAAAGCTTAAGTAAGTATCATGTCAGCTGAGGTCCACAGGAACAGTATTCTTTTCTCTGCTTTAAATACAAAAGGCAGCACGTGAAATCGCTTGGTCCACTGTGAAAGATTTTCTCACAATAACGCCTCCAGACAGCACTGTGAATTAATGGCATTTGGCACTGAAGTGTTGCGCTGGACTTGTTCCATGACATCATGAGCCTCTTAAAACACGTGCAGTTAACAAAAATCTTCAAATGCTTGTTTTAAACAGGTTCTGTAGGCATATTTGGAATATATTGTTATTTTGGTTGCTTCTGTAAATTGTCACATTTCATTCGTCAGTGCTCTTATAGTGACAGGGCAACTACAGCAAAAGGTGGGATTCAAACCAGTGACTTTTGACTATAAGGTGATAGCTCAACCTGACCCGACAGAATTTGAGGGAGTCTCTTGAAAATGAATCTAAGCAGAGGGTCTGTAGCCAGGGTGTAAAGGAAGATAAGATGTTCTCATATGAAATATTACGAGATATGATAAAAAATAAAATGGCTTTCACAGTTATGGAATATTAAGCACATCTGTCATATCATTACGACACTGCTTAAATCCCAGGACTGAAAAATGAAGCGCGCTACTTAAAAGAACATTATGACGATATCAGGTCATTATTAGGCATGAAAAAGTCTGGAGATGCCGTTGTACAAATCCATTACAATAATGGACATTAAATTTTGTGAGGAAGACTGGAATCGCAGTAAGACTGTGGTGGCCATTACTATGCACAAGGAAAGCCTGATCCAGTCATGGCGTCTTGCTCTAATTACAGCATTGCAACACAGAAATCTGTTTATTCTTTACTATGTTCCGGAGAAACAGGACAAGGGGCTGAGTGAGGCCATCCAGGAAAAGCGCTCGCTCACATAGGAGGAGGAACTGAAGGAGGTGACCCCCCACTTGCGTCCAGCCATTCCAGCCAATCATCAGCCAATGCCCTGCTGACACAGAATAATCTCAACCTGAACTTGCCAATCATCTCCTGATACAGAATAATCACTACCAGTGTCAGCCAATCAACTGCTGATGTTGTGTAATCTGTACTCGAGTCAGCCAATCACATCCTAAGGCAAAATGATCACTTCCATAGGTACAGATTGGAGCCTTTTGTTACACAACTGCAGAATTAAACCACAACGTGCAAGCTAACGTGTGGAAAAATATTGTGTGAATAAGTTACTGCAATATGGAATTTCCAAGGTGAAGAAGACAGCAGATGTTGTCATGCAGAGAACTATAGCAATGATGAAGTAAGTTTGAAGAAAGGCTGAGTGTCTGCTGTTGCAACTGTTTTGTACTGCTTGTTCTATGTTTTCGTTTTAACTTTAAGAAAGGAAACTTCAAAACATACCTGAAAAAGCATGATTCATAAAGCAATGCATGAAGAACCCACAGTGGACACATAAATCATGACGAAAACCTTGTTATGATGAACCGTATACTTACACCCTATTCTTATACCGTATGAAAACACCACCTAGGCTAGCGTGCTTAATTTAAAAGACAGTTTGTTACTTAAGCAGCTGTGAGCTATGTCCTGGTGTGAGGATAAAGCTGATAGACAGATCACTACTGCCCACCTCATGCAAACTGAAGCCCAGCTGCTGGAGACTTAAAGGGACTTCAAAACCTGCCATTTAAGGCAGTTGGTCTAAGAAAGACTTGAGAACAGCAGACAGGGAGCAGCAGAACTCTTCGGTTGCCCAATGTGCAGACTTTTGGTTATGGACATTTCTGGTGTTGGCTTCTTGCCGTGCTTAATTTGTCTCCGAGTGTTGTGATTGACTTATTACTAAGTGCAGTAGCTTTTTTGTTTTCCATAAAAGCTGTATTTGGTCTGGGAGAACCTCCTTCCTGCCCGTGGCCGATCACAGCTCCAAAAACAGCAAAACAGCATTTGCAAATTTCACACTAGCGTCCTAAGATACCAACATGTACAGATTGTGAATCTACCATCTATTCTGCCATTTTCTGGAACCATTTATCCTGGAAAGAGATGTGTTGCAAATGTGTAATTTTTTTTATGAGATGTGCCAAATTTCAAATTCTCTGGGCATGTGGTATGGCACATATACTTTGAATTGCTTGCTATAAATACTGCCTTCTCCTCAAGCAGGGTTGCGGAGATCTCGAGCCGGACTCAGATGAATAGGGCACCCTAGAACGAAGGCACTCAGCCCATCTCAGGGTAGGAATGGCATATAGGCATGCTAAAAACAAATACCTTTTTCACCATCACTATATATATTTTAAACATTCTCCCTAGATGCGGAATCCTGCAAGCTCAAAGTTGTAAGATGTTCTGAACATAAGCAACAGGATAAGACAGGTTGCCAGCTCCCCACTGGACCACCTACTAACCCTATAATGTATCTCAGTGAAGCACACAAGTATCACTTTGATCTGCCCACACGATCCTGAGAAGTCTGTGTTCGGCCGGAGCTCCATTAACCGTCATCGACTGAACGGATGAGTAATTAATAACAGGGGCAGGGTGCAGACGGCCCATGTAAGCTGTTCCACCCCATCGACGCACAGACGTGCGGTGGCTTTCAAACGGCTGACCCGAAAGAGGCTTAAAGGAACAGCTGAGTGGGCAGAAAAGAGCAGCTCGCTGTATCTATGCTGTGGCTCACTTCAAAGCCCAGCCCACTGACAACAGCCCACGTTGACCTCACAGTTTCCCGTCTGTCACCTGCCACCTTGCCTTTGGATCCAGTACAAATGTGAACTAATGTGCAAATTTGTCAAATATTCCTTTAATAGAAGACGCGGTGTCTGAGGAGTGAAGAAAGTGTCGGGCTGTAGAATATGGTCTACCATAGGGTATCTTGTCTGTTTGTGAACTGATGTTAAAATATTATATCGCTATATTGTAAGAACAGCTTCGATGACCTTTTTTTCCATAGCTAAACCCTCCCCAGTAACAATTCAATTCCAAGTGCAGCTGAATTAATGGCAGCTAATGTGCTCCAGATACCATAATTAAATCCTGGGAGGATAAAAATGAAAGCTACTAATTTCATAAACAGATTAGGATTTTTCTCATTTAACCCATTAAAGCTTTCCCCGTTGGATTCTTAATAATTATTCCCACTAATTGTCCCCATAAAACTCCCGGTTGCTCAGACAGTGAAGAGGATTTCGACAGTAAATTACCCAATTTCATTAAAAAAAAAGTGACATAACAGCTTCACGCCGTTGGGTCCACGTCTAATGCCTCGCATATTTCATTGACTTTGGGGTCTCCGCAGGCAGCCTACGCGGGTCCTGGCCTCCTACAGGGAACATCTGAGTAGGAGCTCCTTGGCTGCGAGCTGTACCACACAAACAGTCTGTAAACACTTCACAGAGCCACACCTCCCGTCCAGCCGCTCGCCGTGCTCAACGTGGACTTCTGTTTGTCTGTGGAAGGCGCACACAAAAAGCACTTATGCGCGGGGAAGAATGCCTTTTCAGCCTTCGGAAAGCCTCTATGCTGTGGCCTGGTCATTTGCATTTCGCGTCAATGGGACTCTATTCTGACTTAGCAAGAGAACGGCTTGTCTGTTTACCCTACCAACAGCAGAGGTAAAACATTAATATGTGCAGCCGCCCTGTTGTGCTATTAACAGATGTTCAAACCTTCCTTTCTGTGCACTCATTTGGTTGACAGATATGTCTTTATTTCGCTTTGTGTTCTTTGCACGTAGGCTGCGTGCACCCCCCATTCACGCTACGTGACTAAGGATTTGATTTATTGAAGGATGCAGTAGGTTATCTTGCAGCTGCTGTAAACACAAGACCCCCGTTCATCTGCAGGAACAAAAACGTTGCACAGTATTTATACCATTCAACTGGCAGTATGATATCAGCATTCTGACAGCTCATTAGGGGATCAATACTAAGGTTTATAACACTTGCTGCTGCTGGGATGGCTGTCAACATGCTCACTGTTTCCACCATCTGGAAGTGATGGTTGTAAGATGTAAGAAACAAATGTACTTAAATATTCTTTGACATTTGCTTGTCTTGCCAGTAGTGGTACTGGTTGTTGAAAAAACAATCTGTGATGTGGGTTTGAGGAAGCTCACTCCAGTAAATAGCGGCAACATCCTCTCACGGTCACTACGGCAATATCGAACACCGACTGCGCAAACACTGTACAGCAAAAAGTGGAAGGAAATACAGAACATAGGGACAAGAGGATGTCAATGACAATAAGTCACCTGTCAGTTCCCATGTCGCTTAATGAATTGCTTGAAATAACTGCAACTCTTGGCAAGAAGACAGATGGGCTCTGTGTGAGATGCCTGCACCAAGCCTTTAATCACTGTCACTTCAGTTTTACCAACAAAAAGCACTTGTGTGAAAAATCTTCTATGGAAAACACAAATGAATGCTGTGCGAAGCTTGACGTGTCGTGACAAAAGAACTGTAAGAAACGGATTGACTGACCTATAATTGCGTTTGCTGGACTGGTTTTGTTTGAACAGCCAAAATGCAGCAAATATGACTGAAGACCAACTTGACGCAATGCAACCACTGCAGGAGCTAAAGAGACTAATGTCACGATCTATCGACGGAACAGCTGTTTCGATCCAACTATTTGGTGTTACGGGGTGGCACGATGAGGAGCAGTGGTGCCCCGCAGCTTATGGGCTTTGGGCTTGGATGTGGGTTTGAATCTGGCTCAATCTGTGTGGAGTTGGCGTGGTTGTCTGCTGGGTATTTGTTTTACCCCACAGGCCAAAGACATGCGATCAGCTGGGTTTGTGACTGAACGGTCTCTAGTGTGATTGTGAGAAGATGCGCGTGTGTGACTCCCTGAAGCAGACTAGTGCCCCTTTCTGACTGTTCCCAGACTCGCTCCCATTAGAAAACAAAAATGTATCACAGATTGTCAAAAAACCAGAGCACTGCAGAGCTCTGGTTATCAGCTTTAAGTCTATTTAGACCTCACTGCACGCTAAGGGACATTTGAATGGGTAAGTGACACAAATGTACTTTTAAGTAAACCTGAGACTTCTATCATAGTCATTGTGACAGGAGCATTTCGTTAGCAAAGTCTTCACTGTCTTGCAATAAATGGGCTTGAAAGCACTGGCCGTGCCAGCCTGTACCAGGGTTAACGCCTCACCCAGCAGGATGAGTGCCTATGTGCAAAGCAGTCTTTAAACCAGCATGTACAGCCAGTGCTTACAGCGGTGTCAGGAAACACAGTGCACACAAACAGTGGGGTTCTTTATTTCAGGGTGTGTGGTTCAGTGGAGCTCAAACTTCTCTGCTACTCTTTCCGGCTCTAGGTTGTGCTCAGTGGAGCTCATGTTATCCACCAACGTGAGCCACTGTATTTTCCGGTTGACTTGCTGACACCTGGAGGCACACATTTCTGCTTCTCGAAACGTCTGTTGAAAGGTTAAGGGTTACCCGTGCTGGAGCCATTACTGGGGATGGGGGTAGCGTGGGTGCTGGGCCTCTGGCTATGTCCAAGACGGCCTTATGTTCCATTTCACAAGGACGCCTGTGGCCACTCAGTGCAACAAGTGTAGGCAACTGCCAGGAAAATTTCTGAGAAAGAGTAGGCGACTGAATTTTATAGAAACTGTTTTTTTTTTTTTTAAATCTCATTTAACTTCCTTCTGAAATTTCAAATGACTGATTCATATGGGGAGCAAACAGCAGAGGATTTCTATTTCATAATGCCCGGCACTGTATGGAACTCAAACCAAATTATGGAACTCAGACCGAGTAGTTACTATTGGAACTGGAACGCATTATCAGTCGCCAAGTTATAGTTTTATAGAACGAAAGTGTGACTCACAACCAAACCAAAAGCATGTGATGAGAGGAAAGAACTTTATTTTGCATTGTTTAATCTCTTCCTGCTGCACAGTATTTGTACCATTTACCCCATCTCAACTGTTGAGCAGTCAACTGACTATCACAAGAGAAGTATTTACCAGTATACAGTTATGATACAAGTTGATTATTTTACATAACAAAAACTCTATAGTTCTATCAGAAATTCCATGTCCTGTATATAAATAGGTGGATATAACTTCTAAAAATGTTTTATCTATTGGTCAGCTCAGATTTGATGAGTCTAGCACAGTCATTACTGACATAGTGAAGGGGCTGACCAGTGTATTTTGCTTGCACGCTAAAGTCCAGCAAAACATCATATTGTTACTAGTTTCTGGGTTGGTTGGTAGAACACTGTACAGTGTGCAGCACTAGTGTCTCACAGCTCTGGGCCTGGTGGTTGAGAAATGGGTTAGAATCGAGCCCAGTCTGTGTGGAGTTTGCACGTTTTCCCACTGCTCATGTGGGTTTCTTGGGTGCTCCAGTTTCAAGCAGAACCAAAAGATGTGGTTCAGGCGAACTGGTGACCGAGAATTGCTATTAGTCTGCGTATGTGTAAAAAAAAAAAACTAGTGTATGTGACTTCTCTGCAGTGAACTGATGCTCCTTCCAAGGTTCTCCCTGCTGCGCCATGTTTATAGCGGCAGAGCATCACAACCCTGCTCTGGACACATAACTACCAATAATACATTTAAAAAAAAGTGCCATTTTCATTTGTATGTCTAGATACTACTACGACTCAAGCAAAGCACTACAGCAATTCCCTCCGTGGATTATAAACTGTCTTCTGACTCCAGTCACTTCAAAGTTTGCTTTCATTTGTTTGATCCAACTTGACATTTGAATACAACCGTACGTTTAAGAAGTAACTCGGCTCCTACGCCGCTACTGTTTACGATTAGTGATACATAAACAGAATAATCAGCTGCAACTTTTTTCAGATGCTTATTTCTTTGTTCTTTTGCTCTCTGAATATATAGACGCACGCGCTCAACCTCAGCATTCGATACCATGTACTTCTTCTTTCAATATTTTCCCGGTGGTAATTAAGCATGCATTTGTTTCGCTCCCAATAATCCCACAGATGGGCATGAGACGCAACTGCTAACACACTTGTGATTAATATGCTAGAGCAAGCATCGGTGTCTCCTAAGCCTGGATTTCCACTGCAGAGAGAGTGCTAATTCTACTGTCAGCTCTCTCCCTCCCAGCCCCTCCCCTAGCTATTCTCCACCATCAGTTCATCTGCAGCGATGCCCTGCCGCAGGGCCGGCGTTCTCCCAGAGGCTTGCGTTCTCCACCGCCACCTCCCTTCCTGACCTACATCGGGGAACGTATGGCTGGCCATCGATGCACAGCACCTCCTCACGTGGCAGAAAGTTCTACGAGAATACACAAACCCATTAGACAAGGCAGTTAACAATCACTCGGGAGACTAACGGTAAAATGCAGCATATCCCATTACCTCATAAAAAAAGTGTAATCTACAGGCAGAAGTTAGCCCCTCCCTTAGAACTACATGAAGGCTTGTGTAGCAACAGACACTGAAATGTAGGGCCAGAGGGGCTGGGCTGCAGATTTGGACTTGTGAATGACTCCCTGCAAGCAGGCCTGGGGTTCAGCAGCACCTGACCCAACACAGACCTGCTGGATATTTCATGAGCCCTTCACTGCTGATGGGTAATCTGTTAAGCTGTGAACTGCTGAGATATGAAACCACCCCCATGACTAGTTTTAATCCACAGCCAGTAACCAATTTGTCCAGGTGCATGCCAGCTGTGGAGCTCTGTGGTACTGGTTTAACCAATATAACTTCACTTCAGCAGCATGATTGCCATGATTCAGTTTCACACTGACCCCAAGGTTATTGTAACCACAGTACGACAAGTCCATCTTTATTTAAAATGTTTTTACCTCTTCCAACCTAATCCCAACAATTTGCAATTATTTTTAAATGAAAAATATCTGCAAAGGATTCAAACCTTCTTGTGGGGTGATGAGGGGAGGTGTAGAAACTATTACATAATTCTTTCAATTTTATTCTATTGCATTAGACTTGATTAAACATCTAGTTTCACAAGCTTTCTATTACAAACCTACAGGTTTGCAACATAAGTGAGGAAAACAACCAACTTTGCTTAAGGGTTATTTTTAGTCAAGTGCTGGAATGATCATAACGCACAGTGCCTACTTACAATACGTAGTGAGACTTGCTTATATGTTCAATGCACCTATAGGTAGAAGTAGTCTATTTACTCACATTACATTTCTACCTGAAAAAAAAAAAAAAAAATATATATATATATATATATAAAGATTTTTGTGAAATATCATTTATGAACACAGTACAGGGGCAATATAGTGTTGCAATGTCTAGTTTGCATGCTTGCCCTGTGTTCTCGTGGGTTCCATCCCACTATCCAAAGATGTATTTTAGGTGAAATTGTGAGTTTTAATCCCCTTTGTGTATCGGTGACTGACTGAATTCGTGTATGACTGTTCTGCAATGAGCTGGTTCCCCAGGCAGGATATAATCCGCATCGGGCCCTATGTTTCTGGGATAGGCTCCAGACAACCGCAACCAGGCACTGGACAAGCTTACCGATAACAGACAAGACTCATGTACAAGAATACTGTATATGCTGGCCTTCAAAGCAAGAACGCAATAACAAATTGAACAGCCACCAACAGGGCTATCAGATTGGAACTTTACAGGGCAAAGTTGTTCATGAGACCATGTTTTCCAGTCTTTTCTACAGTACACAATAATGACCGTGAATAATTTTAAGTGCAACAAAGATTAGACTCAAATTAACACCGGGTAGGTTTTTAAATAAGTAGCTTGATACGTTCTTAAAAACAAAAAAGATCCTTTTTGATAGAAGCACCCGTCCAACTGTCAGCTTTAATTACACTCACAATGTAGCCATGGAGGATGTTCATTACTCTAATAATCGGAGGTCAAAATGGAGACAGGAATTAGGCCAACACCATGCAATTAACATCCAGGAGCTGTGCCAAGCTAATATCATGCCAGGTTTCTTTCTCTTTATTTTCCTTCCTAATTTAGAGCCCCATATGGCTGTGGTTGTCCTGCTCTCTGGGTCCCCGTGATGGGGAGGGGTGGGGTTTGGTCCATTTCCTCCTCGCATTCCACTGGACTTGTTTGGGTCTGGTCATGAGGGTGATCATCCTTCTCGTGATGTTGTATGCAGAACATATGCCTCACCGTGGTCAGGCTCTATTTCCGGTCACATCACTTCTCCTGGCCTCTGGACTGGTGAGGTCATGTGCCAATCCAGCACTGCCAGACAGCCACTGCTGTAATCATTAATTACAGAGGGACTAAGTGTTCAGACAGCTACCTGGCACTGCCCAGGTCAAAAAGGAGTAGTGGTGGAAAGGTAAATGGTAATACCATGTAATATAATCACCAAACTGTTTTACCATTAAAGTGGTTGTTTTTAGTAGTAACAAAGTATTGTTATTGCTGTCGGACAGGTGGGCGCCACAGAGCGATACACATCAGGTGTAGCCAAGTGGAAAGATTTTTTTTTTTTTTTTTTTTTTTTTTTTAAAAGAAAAAGACAAGTGTGTGTGTATGTTGATCATGTACAACATATGACGTGCAGACTAATAAATTACACATCCTCAAACTTTATCTTCCAAATTGTGCATGTTTGAGAAAGTGTGTCTGTGTATTTTTTTTTGGGGGGGGGGGGAAGGTTTGTGTGTGATGTTACTACCTCTACTTCATCAAGCCTTTTCGGAGACCAAACTTTAAATGTTCAAAATAGTAAGTAGCCTTTTCGGAGTTTAATGAACTTAACTATGCAAAATTTTCGATTAGGGTGAAAAGTATTACTCTGTCTATGGCTTGAAAAACAAAACTGCGCATAAAGGAGAGAAACTGAGCTTTATATATGGAGATTCACTACTTTCAGACATTTCTCTAATGATGCAAAAGTATGACAGATAAATCACAGTGACCAAAATTTACTTGTCATTCGCTTGCTTTTTTACAGTTATAGACTCCCATAGAAAAGTGACTTCCTCTCTCAGAAGAATTAACTACATTCACTCAGCTCTGAAAAGTATACCTACTCTAGAGTTTCATGGAATTAATTTTAATTTTTGAACAACATTAATTATCTTTATCTCACAAGACATTTCAAAACTTTGCCACCACCCACCTGGGCTCTAAACATAGTAAAGCAGGTTAATACACCCTTACATTTCATTATGTAAAAAGTTTAAATAAATAAAAAAAAGGGGGGAGGGGGGCATGGCTATATGGCATAAGACACTCAGCTAACTGTTGTATCATTTTACTTTTGTTTTATTTTATTTTGCAGTCAAATTGTGGACTAATTTGTACATTAAAATTTAAATAATCGTATACAATATTCAGCTATTAATGACACCAAAGGTAAACATATCCAATGTCAACATCTTTAAAGAAAAATGACATGAAGTAAATGATTAGAAACTACATCAAGTTTAACAAAGGCAATTTCATCTACACGTAATAGGTAGTTAGCAGCTTGCTTAGGCCTGTTAGCATAATCCGCTGCAGTCAACAAACTTTTTGGAGAACCCTGAAGGTATCAACAAAACATTTAATTGCACAAAAAAAACAGACCTCGCAGACTGGGGGGTGAACGCGTGCAAGACCTGCTAAAAGGCATCAGGCAAGTTAGTGCTTATGGAAATTGACTTTAGACCACAAAGTTCGCTGCCAACATTTGTTATGAATTTTTTGAGTGAAAATATCCAGCTGATTAAAAAGATGAACTGGACAGAAGTGTCTGCTAACCAACTGAATAATAAACCTTGTGTCACCGAAATTCAATTACTTCCACGCAGACACGGCATCAGTGTTGTGGCTGTACAAGGTGCAGACCTGTAGTATGTTTATAATGAGGGCGCCCTTAGTGATCATAAACCAGTTTGCTCCTTTGTGTAAGGAGTTCCAACATGCAGATTAGTGTGGCCGAAGGTTTTATGCTTCCTGGCGGTGAACGACCTTTGGTGACATTTTGTGCTCCTCACCGCTGGCAGCACTTTGAGCAACACAAAGACTGAAGGACTGCTCTCATGGGGCGGGAGCTGATGGCAGCGTGCTAACCGGTCTAGGTCTAACAAATGGAGCTGTGGCCTGAGTAATGGGTGATGTAGGATGACACACACACACACACACACACACACACACACACACACACACACACACACACACACTGCATTCTTGATTTTACATCCTGGGTAGACACCAGGTCCACCATTTTGAACTAGCACCATCTCAGTAATGAGAATAATGCAACGATGAACTGCCACACGGCAACTACTAGAGTACTCTGGAAACAGAAACATCCACTGAAAAGGCACTGATGGAGCACGTGTACAAATGGCTGATATCCATCTTGTACGGAGTGGAAAAAAAATGGCCACCAGGCTTCTATAGATAAGAAAGCAAATTTTGCCAGTCTATCACACCATCCCGCACACCCCCTTCCCCATCTCCATCCATTCTCTTCGTTTCTGCACAGTAACGTTGTATGAGGTGCCAATTAGCATCTCCACCTGTCGTGAAGGTTCAGCAGTGCAGGCATCTCCAGAGCTCTTGTCACCTTTCCCCAACCTCTGACGACCCCCACGGCCACCCCCCCAGGGACCTCGAAGACACACAGCCGCTCCCAATATGCAGAGGAACATTCTCCCAGGCTAGACTTCAACACTAATTTGTCTTCATCGCCGACACTCCACAGGCGAAGCATTTCATTCATTCACTGTAAATCTCTGCTTTCACTGAGGCGCCGTCATTAAAAATGTAATTTCTTATGCATTTACTCAGTTATAATGAAGGAAGTACTGGAAAGCTGAGGAGAAAATATAAAATTTCTACAATGATTTAATAATTGTCAAGGATCAAATTGAATATTCTATACAGAATCATTTTATGGATTACAGTTATTTTATGGGGATTACAGATGCAAAAGGAAACAATGTATTTCAAATGTTTTTAGATCCTTTTCTGTATTAACACCTCGAGTCCAGAAGAAAATTTAGTATGAAAGATAACACCGATTCATAAAAAGAGGAGCTATTTTGTGGTGTATTGGTGACAGCTTTGTTCATAAATCTTCAGCGTCTGCAGACATTCAACAGCTAAATCACACAAACACAACAACGGGAGCCGAGTTGGTCAGTCAGCCACTGGATGCCAAACATGAATGAAAATCAAAATAAAAGAAGCTACTACATGTGAAGAAGCAGAAAGGATGTGACAGCACACTCAAGGAGATGGTACGGAGTCAAGGCAAAACAGAAAATCACTTTTTAGAAAGGCTTTTTAGACTGGTTTCACTTGATCTGACTTGACCATCAAGAAAGTGCTGAGTATTGCGTGAATACAACTAATTCAACCAGAGGAACAGTTCCTGGCCACAAAGAGTTCAGAGAAGCTTGTCACAGGGATAATCACCCAGGAATAAATCTATTGTGGCAGATTTTTTTTTCTTCCAAGACATTTTTTAAGAAGGGGGTAAAGGAGCAGCTCAGCCTCTTATCTAGGAGAGATGCTGACAGTAATTCACTAATATCCCTGCTCTGAATGCATCAGAGGGCTGTCAGCATGGGGGTCCAGGGGCCTTGTGAGGACTTCATGCTGATGCTCCATTTTGGTTCTCAGATGACAGCCGTGACGGACATCAGCAGCAACCAATGGCTTAACCTCCATCGGTGGCGCACAACCTCGTGTTTCACTCAAGTCAGCTTACATGACTAACAGCTACTATCTGCATGGTTCTGTCACATAAATAAATAAATAATTAAATAAACAAACCCAGTCGTCTGAACTGAACCCCTCCTGATGTTGACTATGTAGCTAAACAATACATCTGAAGCACATTTATCGGAAATGATTTGGAGAGCAATAATGTTTGCAGATGTTCTTACTGCGGTGTAGGTCTCTGGTGTCTAACAGTTGCCTCTGTGATGGACACTGATGAAATCCTGCCGCCGTTTGAGACTCCACCACTGCAGTGAACTCCCACCGTATCTGCGATTTAAGAGCTAATGGCTGATTAGACGAGGCCTCTGATTCTAAGGACCAATTAACAGGCCCCACTTCTCATTAAAGCCTCTCTGTCTCGTGCCCCAGCTGCTTTACCGCGGTAAACAAAAACCCTGACGGTGTCAATAGTCTACATTACCACAGCATTCCACTCCGCCCAAGATACACTTCAGTCACTTAAGATCTAATTAGAGGAGGCAAAAAAAATAAATACTCAGTGGACTGCAACCTGCAGCGGTAAATGTCTCTTAGACGCGTGAATGTATACTTAAGTGAAGGTATTTTCATAGTGCGAGGGAAACAGGAAAGCACTATGAAAGCACAGAGAAGCTGGTGGAAAAGGAAGAATATAAGAGAATGGGGGAGGGTGGTCCATGACCATAACTGTACATCCTGCAGAAGAAACCCGATTGCAGTTAGGTCCCCTTCCGTATTTCAAACTGGTTTTGTATTTTCTATGTTTATTTTCATTCTGACGGTTCTTTGAAAGTCTTGTTTAGACTTCATGTTAACAATGAAGGGACTGGCTTCTAAATCTCTTGTTTCAACATTGGTTAATGCACCAGTAAGGTGGTTAAAAATAAATACTGTGTACTCATTAAAAACACATGACTTGGAACCATCAAATGCTGATACTATCGTTGAAAGATTATTTTCCTAGACATAAGCATAAAAATGGGGCAAACGGGCAGTGTGGTGGTTAAGAAACAGGAAGGGGCTCGGATTCAACTCTGTTAAAATCATGATGTCAGGGTACCAGAATGATGTGCCCCATATACACACAAACCTAGAAAGGTCTGCCAGAGAAGCCAGAACAAACCGCTGGAGAAAAAGTTCTCTAAAGACATTTACTAGGCCCAAGTTTTAATAATGAGACCTTACCGATATAAATGTCATGACAACAGCAATATAGCATCTACTAGTTTCATTTCAGTAACAGATAGGGCTATGGTGTTGCCTATCTTGACATACAAGTCATTGAAGGGGTGGGGAGGAAGTGCACAAGTCAACACATTGTTCTTCTAACTACCCCAAGGGATTTCATCAGCCCTAGTCTCTGCTTCTGCAGGTCTCAAAGGGATCCTCATCTCAATGTTCAGAGGTCCAAAAAGACTTCAACAAAGTCTTTAATGTTTCCTTTAAAAGTGAGCCAGGCTGCTAGGCACCTTGGGACCAAAACTGTAGAAAAAGAAGTAAAAATGAAATAACACAAAAATAGGGTGACTGCATTGCAGTTGTCATGTTGTGGATTTGGCACAATGGGCCTTCAGCAGCTTTGATATTTTCCAAACTACTTGTGTTTACAGAGATCATTGATGAAGGCTACCATGTTTTCCTTATGTTGATAGAAGATGTTGCTGATAAATGACAGAAACCATGAGCCCATTACAGAAAGAAGCCTGACATCATCAACTTATCAGGTTCTTAAATCACATTTTGCTTCACCAAGGTGATGCCAGCTGAAATCGTCTCCTCAGACAAAAAAAAAATGATATATATTACAGATACGCAAAAACAAAGTTGGTCTGTCACATATTCTGGTAAAAAAATAATTCATACCACATGGAATGGTCTCTGGGCAATAACCACCATTTGCCCACTGGTGGCCATAAGAGAATCTATGCAACTCATTTGAAGGTCTTTAGCTTTAGCTCCAGATCTCTGACATGCGGTCCATATTGATTATTATAAAATACACTAACTTCTAATTTGTATGCTAATGGATGCAGATTCCTAAACTGAGAGGTAATGAAACCAGGAGCCATTTTGACTTCTGCCTACAGTGATGAGCCCATGTAGACCATGCTACATGGGCGAGGAGAATACAAGGGGCCATTCATCAGCAGGGAGTGTGACACCATCACATGACTCTCCTACTGGTGTATTCTGCAGGCAGATATGGTCTCCCAACCTCAGATTGTCACTGCTCACTGAGCAAAATGCTACCATGGCTCCACACAGGTGGTAAAATGCAGCCATCACACTAGACAGGCCTGCAGATAACACAGCCGTGCTGATAATGAGGGGGCAGCTTTTGTTACTATAACAATGACAGGAATTTAAAGGACCACAGAAGTCCATGATGAGAGAAAATCTAAATCTACAATCAAGAGGACTCCCACACACTACTCAAGACAGGCATTTTATTCGAAAGATGTGCAAATGTACCGTGTTCCTTGGTGAGCGTATCAGCCTTTTCGTCAGCTCATTGGCCATTTAAATCCACATTAATAGTTGAACCGAGAGACTGTTTACTGCTAGAAGAACCATCCCTGAGGGCAGGTTCAGATGTACAACTGGGATTGCGGTCCGAATCTCAGCTGTGCCATCCACGGACACGAACCATTATTTCCACAGCAGTGGGACGTGGTCTTTTCCAAATGGTGTGGCTGACCATGCTATTATTTCAGAAGACAATGTGTATTGTTCTGGTGTGCTGGGTCAGTACTGTAGGTGTGGTAATGTAGAAATGCACTTTTTTGTTTTTATTTGAGCAGCGTTTGACTCAATGGGGAAAGAGCGGGTGTGTTGCATGACCCTCACCAACCCTAAAGAGGAAGCAGCTCGAGCGTAAGCGGCAGAGTGGGCCTCTGATACATCAGGGCCACGGGAGCCTGCTTGTCCATCCATGGAGGCAGCCACCAGACACTGGCGCCGCTGCCTCCGCTTCCATTAAGGGGACCGTGTTAAAAGGTGTCAGGGAGAAAAGTCAGCGTGCAGGCAGTGGAAATGATCCTGATGTGTCAGGTCAAGTTTCACTCCCTTGCACCAAAACGGGAGGTCTTTAAAAGGTCGGCTGCACGGAGGATGCCTCTGCGGTTTGACACCTGCCCGCTCTTGTTACGGGGCCCCACTCTTCATGCTGTCTCCCTGGATCGGGATATGACTCATTAGGAGAGCGATCTACAGAGACAAGGCTTCAACAGGACCATCTTAGGGGTTTGTGGGGTTTAACCCAGTCTCCGCAAGGCTGCCAAGTTGCAAAGGACTGTGCACTGGTGATAATCCAGGTGAAAGTTAGGGATACACACTCCATATGGCTTTTGATCACTATGTCAAGTTATTCTGGGAGATGGAGTCCATTCATACCTGGTGTGCAGTCTCTGTGTGACTTCCATTATACAGTAACACATGTGGATAACGGGACTTAGGCAGGAGATACCCCACTGATTATAGATGAAAATAAACTGTGCAAATGTGATGAAAAGTAGCCTTGCAACAAGAACTGCTGTGAAATTCATGTGGGCACTTGCAGGTTATTTTTCCCCCACTCTGAACAACATGCTTATGCATAGAAACACCATTAGGCAATAGCTGCTAACTCAGGTAAAAGCATTATTTCTAACTCCATATATAACCTCAAACTGTTAAACTGGAAAAAAAGTAAGGCAATAGTGAAAGAAAATAGTAAAATGGTAAGTTTTCAGTTAACCCAAATAGCCGTCATTAGTATAGAACAAAGTTACTAGTACTTACCACAAGCAAGCCACAAGTTGCTATGAAAATAACCCAGTGGTAGTTGCTGTTGTGTCCACTAAAAACACCTTTTTATTGGCTAAAATTAAATAAAATTATTTGACAACATCACTTCGATGTGTTCAATTGTAGGCTGGGCTTATTAACAGCAATTACACCCACATACATACACATTTACAGGACACAAGCCAATAAAGTAATAAGATCAAAAGGATAAACACAAGGGGAGGCTAAGAGTTCAGAGAAGATGTGTATGACTTTTCAAAGTGCGGACTAGGACAACCTAAAAGCTCTCGGGCTGCAGCAGACGTGAAGGACCGCAGGTTGAGCACTAGCGGGCGTATCAAAATGATGTATCAAAAAAAAAAACGAACCTCTTGAAGTCTTTAGTTTCAGTACTACCTGTGTTGGAAAACAAAATTCTCCTCAACTTACAAGCTAGTTAATGACAGTTACTCAAGGGACAATGTTAATGTTAATTCTTACACTTCCAAGTGTTGCCTTTAGATGCTGATATTTTAAAGAAGCCTTTAGCTATAGAGCACCAACATTCTACAATAATTAGAATAATCTGCTAGGTAGTATCAGGAAGCACACTTTCACTTTCAGCTTCTAAATTCAGGCTTATATAATTTATCGCTTCATCTTTGAGTACCCATTGCAGAGTTACAGTTAAATAATGTTAGTTACCAGGGCAATAACGTTGTATATTATATAGCACACCCCATTTCATTTCTCTATTTTACTGGTACCTTATAGTGGCATGGGTACTACCAGTAATACAGAATGCTAGATCTTTCCTGATCTCAGTCACCAGCAAAGCCCATAGTGGCAGCAGTGCACTATGTCACCAGCAGCAGACAACTTCATACCATGACTGGGAATTTTTTTTTTTTCTTTTTTCTTTTATTCAGCAGTTAACTGGCTTACTTTATAGTTTACTACAACTTATGCTTTTCTATCATTCCCTGGAATATTGTTCAGAGCTCTGTGTCACTGGTGAGAAGAATGCTCTATAAAAATAAATTGAACTGAACTGACTGTAAGAGGCATATATTTCACTGAAATAGCCATATATCATCTTCAAAATCCTTGTTCATGTGCACTATTGTAGTGTTTGGCAAGGAATACTGCCAACCATTTTTGGCCTAGTCTTGTTTAATAAAAAGAAAAAGAAAATTTAACATTTATTTTGAAAGATTAAAGTACACAACAATAAAAACAATATATATTGTGTGTGTGTGTATATATATAAAAATTTATTTATTTATTTTTTACAGATTCCATTTGTGTTTTCTGGCCAAGAAAACAATCCAAAGCTACTTAAAAAGAGTGGCCATAATTCAGCCTGCTCGTATCTCCTCCTTTTATATTGTTCTGATCTTTCTGAAAAAAGCTCTGGGAAGAAACCATGCTAGAAAGAAATAGGTATTCTTGGTATTCCTTACCTTTAGGGAGTCAAAGCAGGCAATAACTCTTCCGTTTTCCACCTGGCAGCTCTTGGGTGGGTGTGCAAATTTGCATTCCTCGTCACTCCGAGAACACGTTCCCCTCTGAAACTGCCGGCACACTTCCAGGGTCAGCCATTTTGTGTCTCTTATCGAAGCAATGTTTAAAGCCATATCAAAAGCGTTTGAAGGGAAGCCGTAGGGGTTGGGAGAATACAGAGAAAGGTTATGCGTTTCTGTTGGTTCAAAAAGTACGTCTCAAAACGCCGCGCATGAGGGCCAATGACGTAGTTAGAAATTCTGGCTCAGGTCGACCCGTTCTTTGCCTGTTCTTTCAGCGGCTCCTTTCCAAAAAATATGAAAAACAGAGAGCTCAGCAACACGCCCGCAAGGAAGTGGCGTGGGGGGTAGGGTGACAGAACTACTGTATTTATTAGTGAGCAGTCACTCACTCATCAATCAGCTTGTTCAAGTGCTAGGCCTCTAGCAGGAGAAAAGAACATGATTAAAAATGCCCTGGAAACGAAAAGACAGACTGACCAGGTGCCCTCCTCCTTCTACCAATGGATACACAGCCTACTGCTGTCACCTTGTGACAGCAGTGCTTGGTAGAATATTAATATTTAGAATGTGTGAGTGACTTGCTGGTATGGATTAAGCCCTTTCTTTCCCTCTGTGCTTCTGGGGGTGCTTCCCTCTTTGTGGAGGAGCTTTCTGTCTGAGAAGTGACGGCGAGCAGAGCAGGCGTGAAGCGGAGGGCAGAGAGCTTCGGCTGAGGTATTGGGAAAGCAGACAGGTCCAGAAGCAGCTTCAAGTAGGGACAATGTCTGACAAGGCACTTTCCATCCGCGATCTGTCAAGGGCAGAAAAAGAAAGACCATCATTAGACAGGTGTCCGGTTTTCAGCGCTCAGGCACAGCAACCTGCATGAACACTCGTTGCACGAACTAGAAGAGTCTTTAAGGTTTTTAGCTGACAGAATAAATGTAAGAAAATCTGGTCTGTTGTAGCCAAAAGAAAAAAGAAACATTTGACTGAATTTGACTGACCTTTTCCCCTCCCCTTTTAGCAGAAGAGAAGGAGCCAAAGACTCGAGTGCAGATGGAAATATAACCACTGCGGCCTACCCCATGAAGTAAGGATACGAAAGTATTTTAGTGGTATGGCAGCTAGCCTGAGTAGCTATTATGAGAGTATGACAGTATCATGTAATTTTATAAAGTGATTTTGTTTCACATTGACGTAGCTTCTTATTAAACACTAAATGGTTTACTGAAGAGTCATCTGAAGAGAATAGTTTGTTTTTTCCAGATGAGTATATCACAGGAATATGAATACAGTATAATTCATATTTCTGATATGGACATTCCGCAAGTCTGCTGTACCCCAAAGATATTTCAAAAGAACAGAACAAAACTACTCACAGGAAAATTGCAAATGAAAACACATAAGTAAGAAAGTGCAAGGGCAAGAAGTTAAAATATTGACCAGAGGCAGTCATGTAGTCACTTTGGAAGAAGTTCTAAAAGGTAAGCAAATCACCCAGAATTCACTGAGATTAACATTTAGTTTAAATATCAAGTAAGCCAGATAAGTCAGTTAACCACATATCTGTGGATGGAGCTTCTATTGTGGGCAACAGCACTACAGTCCATTTTTTGCCAGGTGTGAATAAGAATAATCAACCTATCCATTGTTTTGCTTTCTTTATAACTGGCAGCAGCAGCAACACCTGTACAATGTCCACAAGCCATTTGTTTATCACATCCACACATCTGAGAAGATTTCTGTGCTGGTGTATGACTCCTACACATTATTCAACCTGTTCTATCCTTCAAAACAAAGCAGACAATAAATCCAAGTTATCCAGCACTGTGAACCAAAGCACCAGGAGTTTTTCTGGGGTGGGGGGGGGGGGGGGGGGGGTTAAGCAGACATAGACATGGGTGCTAAACAGTACTTTGTTCAGTTGTACACATGGTGCAACCATCTAGTAAGCTGACTGGACGGCAGAGGGCAGGCCCTGTGTTCCACCATGAGACAGCATAATGTGGTAAGCCAATGCAGGGATGCGCCACGGTTCGCTTCACCCCGCCCAGCTCATGCCCGATGGGCAAAATGTCCAACTGAAACACTTATTGCAGCAATTTTCTGGGCATTCGCCCAGCAGCCTGAAAAAAGAGAGAAGTTGAGACAGAGGCGTGTGCCAGCCATTATTACGACGTTGACAGGTCCCAAACCGCCCCGAGCTCCACACAGCCGCTTCGGCTTAAATGCCGCATTACAGATGGGGACCCAGCACAACTGAAACAGGAGAAGAAACTTTTGCTTTGCGTGTTACCCTACTAGTGTGTGCCTTTCTATCAACCCCTGAGACATCATAGTTTGCCTGCATTAAACAGAGGTCTCCCAGCCTGCCCTTAACTTAGCTTACAAACTCCCACCAAATTGGCGCCCTTTCTCTTGCAACATCTGGAAATGTTCACACCGCAAACTAGGAGAAGGAAAACGCGCAACATGGGCCGACCGGGGCGGGCCAGAGAACATACTGCACCTCCTGAAAAGGGGCACCACAAAAATAAAAATCTATTAGAAGCATTACTAAAACACCAACATATATATTCTACAAAATGTTGCTTAAAGCCACTCTGGAGGCCTACTTAAAGTCTATAAAATCACATTAGTGTCTGTAAGTGTTAGACACCGAAGGGAAGATCTCAGACAGTTCCATAGAGAACATTTCTTTTGAAGGTCTGTTCACAAACGCTAGAAAGTCTGAAAATGCTAAAAGTTTGTATTTCAGTAAAAGCTGCAAATCCATTACTCGGTCATTCCAGTTTACCACAGCAAGACAGCCTGGTAGCAATATTATAAACACACAACAACATTAAACCAAAAATCAGTCAATCCTGACAGTGCCTGGAAGCAGCTAGCTGTATATTCACATTCAGCCCACATTTCAACCTCCAAATGTGTAGGGTCCCACTGGACTGGCTGAGTAATAGTGGACTTGAAAATTGTCATCCCAGAATGTGAGTCATTTGGCATATAGAGAATCTAAGCCTTTAAAACCTCTGAAAAGTACAAACTGAAGGGGGAGGACTCAATTCTGACTACTGGAAACAATTATTTTGAATGACGTAATCCAATTTGTGGTATAAAAGTGAGCAATCTCATGGGATTTAATTTTTTTTTTTTTTTTTTTTTTTTTATTAAAAACGCTAAATGTCATCTTTCCAAAGACACGTTGTAGGAGTACTTACAGGTACGTACTGAACCGGTACAGTAAATGAAAGTTTCAGCTTTATTCACAGCCATAGGTTTAAAAAAAAGTGGACTGGAGACTGAACAGGAAGAAAAAGTCATAAGTGCACATACCAAATCACTGTAGGGATGATGTTTTAAGCATAGAAAGGACCTTTATTGTACCGTTTGTTTATTTATCAAGTTCCCTTTTCTCATTCAAATCAAGGTTTCCACATTAATATTCAACAGAGACCCATCACAAAAAGAAGCAGAAAAAGAAACAAAATAAATTTGAATTTCAAAGATATTTCCATTTCCACCAACTGTGCAGTCTTCTCAGTTTTAAGTTGGCACAATAAATCTGGCCAGTTTATTGTGGTTAACATTCATACCAGGATGTGAACAGTGGTGAAATGGACCAACACCATGAGGGAAATGTGTGCTGCCCCTTGTACTGAAATGTTCTTAATTACCATTTTCATGTAAATCTTTCAAGATACAGCAGGTGATGTAGTGCTTACAAGCTCCTGCTTGGGCTTAAACGTCACTCCCGCTGCAGTATTTTCAATCAATACATTTACTCATAAGTGCTCCAGGGAAAATTACCCAACTGCATCAACAGGTAAAATTTTGTGTGTGTGTGTGGGCACGCAACACCCCCCCCCAACCATCCCACCCCTCTTGGTTTTTACTTCAAGTATCTGCTAGCTCCCAAAGATTATTTGACCCTTCTTAAAGATCAGATGCTGCCTCCACAAAGCACGCTGATACTTACTTTTGTGAGCACAGCTGAGTCCCTGAGTCCCTCTTAGAACTGTTACAGCGGTTAAAGTGATGGAACAGCACATTTTGGCAAAAGAAAGCTCCATGTCATTACATTCATTACTTTCCTACCTATTCAAGTAGTCTACCTTAAAGATGGATGCATTTTTGACAATCGTGAGAATATGGTGTACAGACTCATCAGCTTTAGTTTTAATGGGACTGACAGAGAATAGAGATTTCTGTTTTTGTGCCTGTAAATGCCTGAGATAAATTTAGCATGTAAGTGACATTGGAAAGATCAAGGTCACCCACATATTGATTGTACAATAGAAATGTATGAATATTTTGAGGGCTGTTTGAAGAACGAAGAGGAAAATTATTCCATTGTCAGGTTAGGTCTACAGTTTGGCAGCAAACAATGTATACATCTATGTGCATACTAATATTCTGTTAAGATTAAGTTCTCATTTGGAACACATTCAATTAAACACGGAGTAATCTCAACAAACTCATTACAGTTGTAGCTTCGCGCCTCAAAAAAGCCATTAAACTGAATGATATTTCATATAAACTGGTATGTAAACACCTTATTTACAGTGTAGGATGACTTTTGTCACAACTGAAGTGATAATTCATTGAACAATTTGCATAGTTCAGAGTGAACCCGAAAGTGTGAGGACCGAATGAGATCTGAGGCTTATTAAAAAGAATCTGTGTTGGGGAATACCCATTATACTGAGGATGCTACAAAACTACATTTGTGCTCATACTGAATCAACTCAAGTGAAAAAATGAACTAGAGGAAGATGACCTAATAAATGCCAATGTGCCTTTGTTTGTTTAAAGCACAGATTTTAGAATCTTATCCAATATGAATTCACAAAACAGTTGAGAAATATGAAACTGTTTATTACATAAGAATTATGATTAAAGTGCGTAATAGATGAGCTGGCATGAGATGAAAATGGACCGATAACAAGAATATATTAATAATAACTGCATTTAAAGCCACACTTATCTTCTTCCAACACCAGGCTAACCAAATTTCAGATCAAATCAAAATTAGTTGATTGAGCTTTTCCCATTAAATTTTTTTCTATCTTCAGCCAAGTTTTACACCCTCAGACGTTCAGAAAATGAAATACAGTTCTGCTCTTTTGACTTCATGTAAAAATAAAATATTTTGTTGACTAAAATAAAGGTTAAAATTAATATTGACACCATGGCTAAAATTACACAACATCCTCCATGCATTCTATTTTAAGAGAGAAAACTATACATTAAAGCACAGTGGAAAAATTAACACTGATGTTTTTCTTTTTAACCACGTCTTGGCCATTTTCTTTTCTTGCTGTACATGATCTTCCTGTACCTGTTGCAAACACTGCTGTGTGAAACCCTGCAAATGGATTTCATTGCACCTTACAAACATATTCAAACCCCTTGAGAGTTATTAGCATTGCTTGGATTACAAATGATATTTAAACACATGCGAGTATAAGTTCACAAATGTTTGTCTAATATAAACAAGCTGGTATCAACCATTTTGCAAACAACTACATACCTTTCAGTACATATTACCAAATTAAAAGCTACATAATGATTAAATGCATTTAAGTCTTAATCTGTATTTTTATGCCATGCCTTTTATTTTTGGTACTACTACTTTTGTGCATATTACTGACAACAACAAAATGAAAAGCAAGAAGAGATCCCACGTTCTTGTGTCTTTCTTTTGCTCTCCAATCTTGTTGCTAGGGTTCTTTTCTGATGAGATGAACAGACCCATAGCAACAGCATACCCAAAGCTAAAATAATTCCATTATGACCATTTCATAATAAAGCAATCTAATTTGTTTTGTGCAAATGATACTTCAAGTGATGATTTCATATCTGCACCACCCCCACGGTAAAATGGGCAGCTCTTGACAAAGACAGAGTACACTTATGTAAAACTGAACTCAAAGCAGAATACTGCCATTGTGTCAAAAAAGACACCCAGGAATGGTGTTTTCGATCTGCTTTGAGCACCGCACAAGTTATACTGCTCATTTTGAAGATAATTATCTAAAACCGAAAAACTTCGGCAACAGAAAACAGTAAAATGATTTACAAGAAAAAAAGGGGGAAAATCTTTCTGGAGAATCATTTGTATGGGTAACCATAGCATTTGTGGGATGCATTGCTCTCTGTTCAAACATAAACAAGATACATATTGTCTTTGTAGTGTCATCTGCCACCACCGGAATGCAGATAACCACTGGCGCTTATAATACCCGTCTATGTGTGCCATGTGTTGAGACGGCTTCTTCAGCTCTGGGCAATGATGGAAAATAGCCTTGAAGACATGGCGTATACTCAGTATGGTGTAGAAAATGGAATAAATGTTTTGACATGCCAAACATGACTCTTAATTTGGGAGCTTGGTTCATAAGTAATTTCTGACCATAGTATTTTGGGATCACGACTGTTTGCAAAAGGAACGTTTTTTTTTTTTTTTTTTTAAAAATAACAAGCTGTTTTGTGAAAAAAATATCAGACTTGACCTAATGCACGGAATGTGGGTATTGTGAGCAACAACCTAATGCACGGAATGTGGGTATGGTAAATGCAACAACCTCTGAAATATTATGGCTTAAAACTAGAGAAGTTAAATAGAACAGGGCTGTCTTTGGATTGGTTTTTTTTTTTTTTTAAAGCTTGCCATATGAGGGTTGGTATAAACTGAAACTAAATCAAACTGAGACGATTCAGTTTATCAGACGTGTGTGCAGAATGGTACCGGTTATTTAAAATGAGGAACAAAAAACTGCTTCTGCCGTGTTCATCTATTACCTTGGTGTTTGAAAAATGACTGTTGTACTTTTCTGGTACAACCACACATCAGTACGACCTTAATCACCAATGTACAAGCTGTTTCAAGAAAATTACTACAGAAATGTTCATTTATAAAGCTGCTTAACAACACTCTTTACACTGCAGCTAAACTGCTGTGCTCTGCTATCCCTGGCAGTCCCCCATTTTCCAACATTTGAGCGGAGGGGAAAAAAAAAAAAAAAAAAACTATTTCATCAAATCATTTAAATGTTTTCGATAGACCTGACATCAAAATTTCACAGCATATTAATGATCCTTTAAATCCTCAGATTGACTGTATAGTGAAGGAATTGGGTAAGGAGGAGCCTGGATACACCAAGATAAGAGACATACAGCACCTTACAAACATATTCAAACCCCTTGAGAGTTATTAGCATTGCTTGGATTACAAATTATATTTAAACACATGCGAGTATAAGTTCACAATTAAAATATGGAGTGCAAAAATATGTGTAAGTATAATTTCTAATGGAAGCAATGCTGATAACTTTCAAGGCATTGTACTATTTCACAACAGAAACTGTGGTTGCCTTGAACTACAGTTTTTAGGGATTAAGACATGTACACAACCCACCAGAACTATATGAATCAGTCAGTAAAGCCAGTGCTGGCTATGCTGTTCTGTAGTACAGTTCCAGACATATGAAGCTGAGTAATGAATTTCTCACTGACAAGTTTTTTTGAGAAGTATTTATCTTTTTTCTCATAATAACAGAACTAGGATAAACCACATTTGAAGGTAAATAAAGTATAACTTTTTTTAGTTTGTTATAATTATGCTTTCATTTCTTATTTTTATACTTGCATTGGGCTTTAGTGAAATTCATGTGGTAAATTGGGAAAATGAAGGGGTTGAGCAGTAGCTAGTGAGCTCTAACACCCTGGTTTGGTTCCTTATTGGGCTCCCTTATTTTCCCTGAGCCATAAATATCACTGATAAAGGACTCGGACATGCATTTGGATTGCACCGACTTGGATGAGAAAGGTGGTGGACCAGACAGGGAGGAAGAGAATGAAAGAGGGCAAGAGGAGCTATGCTTTTTCCATCTAGAAAAATCCCACCGCTACTTCCTAATTTGTAGAACTGTCTTGGCTGCTGACATTTACATTTATTCACTTGCTGTATTTATCAGATGTTTTTATCCAAAACAACATACAACGCAGACTAAACCAAAGTCCATTCCACCAACTGACAAAGACATAAAGATGTGTGATTCTTCAAAGTACAATCACTTAATCCTATACTTTTATATTACACTCCAGGTGGCACAACAGATAGTGCTGCTACCTCTCAGTGCCTGGATCGTGCTAGAAATGGCAGGTTTGATCTCCACTCACTCTACAGGGAGTTTGCATATTCTCCCCCATTCACAAACCATTTCTCCCACTATTCAAAGACATGTATTTTAGAGTAACTGGCTAGGTTATACTGCCCAACCAGGTCCTCCATGTCTGGGCATGAGCCTAGTAATCACACCCTGCAAAAACGCAAATTGTCACAAAGACTGAAAGGAATACAAACTCATTGTATCCACCATGAAAGTAGAGAAGAGTGGAAGTCTAACTTGCCTTTGGCCAAGGTTCTTTCAGGACTGCAGTAAGTTGATTAGTTTTCACACTGGCAGCATACAGAATTGAAGATGCCTTCTTGGTGCTGTGATATATCTGATTCACAAACTTTTCAAGTACCAAACCAGCTACTGATACCAACTAAGTTCATAAGTAGAGTACCAGCTATATTCTGCTAGAGATGAAGTTCCTCTGAACATGTTCTGCAAAGCCAACTAGCCAGATGAATACTCTTAATATATGCTGGGGAGTAACGATGGGAAAGTCCAGAGTTATAACTTGTGCACATAGTGATGCCATCCCTTGTTTGAACTTTATGAGAAGACAAAAACTTCTTCTGTGTTTTAAGAATCAATTTGCCCAGGAAATGAAAGCTCTTCAGTCCTGATTATGAAATAACTAGTTTTCTGACTCCCTTCTCTTTCTGAAAAAGTTTTTTTAATTACATGTTTTCCTAGTGGAGTATTAGCCATTCTGAAACTGTGTGGTACAAATCATGTCAGATGTGACCTTTAACAATGAATGATCTTTTTGTGTAAAAAAAGATATTACTGTGCAAGTATGGGTAAGAATGTTATTTTTTTTTTTAAAAAATTGTTTACTCAAGTTCTTTTAACATTCAGGAATTGTTAAACAGTATTAGTACAGACATAACCATAAGCACGAACAGTACTATTCTATCAGTTACAGGACAGGAGCTGTCTGGATAAACAAAAATTGTTGGGGGGGGGGGGGATTCACTACAGTGAACTGTGGTGAAGGACAGAGGAATAAAAAGGCCACCATTACCGGATGGTACGATTACAGCACGTCCAACGGTGGTAGACGATGTTTATTATTACAGTTCTTTTTTATGTGAATAGGACTCGATCCAAGATTCCAATAAATGTCAAGGACACACACTGGGTCTTCGAGTTTCACACCTCTGCGACGGCTCCCTAAGAACCCAAAGCAACAATATTCAAGACAATACGACACGTTTCCCTTCGGAAGCCCCGCCTTAACCTCCCACTCGTCTCTCGCCCCTCAGCCGTCGGGGATGACAGATGGTGCGCAGGTAGGAGGGTGCCTACGACACCCTTGTTTGTGAGTTGTGCAAATTAATTCTGTTCTTCCTTCAGGTGGCTGTTTACTGGAGGTCTCCTGGACAGACTGCGGCTGTGCGTGGCACCGCTCAGCTACCCCGGCATTCCAGGGAAAACAGACGCCTGATGTTGGATAAACGGAGCGCAGAGCCAAAAGGCTCCCTCTCTTAGACGGCAGCCTTCCCGCTAATTATGATGCATTTTGAGTGATTACTGCTGGGGGCCTCAAATAAGTTTGGGTCCCAGGTTTATGAAAGTTTAATCCCAAGCAATTTATGAACTGTGCTATATTTACATACAGACGGCCTGCCGGGCAGAAGACTGGGGGGGGGGGAGAAAAGATAATAACGCAAACAAAAATCTGAATGTTGGATGGGATGAGCGGGTGTGAAGGCTCTGCAGCAATGGGCTCGGGCCAGCTGGTGCCTGTGACTGCATACAGGAGGCGGCTTCCAGACCCATCCAGGCTGGCTTGGGAAGGAAGGGGGGCACCTACTATAGGTCAGGGGAGAAATCCAAGTAAAATCACAGCTGACATCAGACCCTATGGATTAGTGCGGTTTATGCCCACTGGTTATTAGACAGTCAGTATTATCTTTATCATCTCCTTGTTTAACAGAGGGGGTCCAAGGCAATGAGTGAAAGGCATTACTTTTGAGGTCTAAAAAAAATTACATACATTCAGTCATAACCCTCTTCCCTCTCCAGCTGTTTTTTTGAAATTTGTTGCTGCCAGCATTCAACGTGTCACATTTAACATGGTTATTGCACTTTTATGACTATGGCAGCAGACTGAAGTTATTTTAAATCTGACATGCGTACTATAGTAATACTATAATCAGGAAAAAGGACCCACCAGTAAATAGAACTCTCCTGAATTATAGGTCATCCTAATGTGACTATCAGGCTTGTGCTAAATCAGGCTGCAGGAAAATAGGCCAGAGATGCCACTGTATGGTCTAACTAAAATATTTAATTTTAAATTCATAATCATAACAAATTTGCGGACTCTTGTCTCTTCCACACTCTTCTTTTAAACCCTTAAGGTGGCTTACAAGCCCTTTAAATGTATGTCCTCGAGTTTAGCTTAATACATCAGCTACAGTATTAGCCGAGTTAATCTCCCAGTTACTTTGGGAATTTGTTCCTAGAAAGTATGACTTTAGTCAAAAATGGCTTAAAAAGCAACATGTTTTACATTTGTAATAATGGAATAAGTACTTGTTATACTAATGTTATTACTACCCATGGAGGTAAATGCATGCTGCTTCATTAATAAATACTTGTGACAGTCATTACATGCTGTATATATCAAATACTAATTCACATGGAGTAAATTTACCAGGAAAAGTGTTGAAAAGCAGGCACGACATACGGTGCTCTACGTCAGGATGAATTTAAGCAGTGGCCCACTTTATTCTCCAGTCATGTTTCTGACTTTATCTTTCAAAGTGGTCTCCATATGTGCAAGGAGGCAGAGGGTGGATGGTGCGCTCTCCTTTGATGCAAAACCCAGCCATGCAGCACTGAGTGGAGGAGGTAACCCAAGCTAAAGACATGGTCCTACAGGAGGCGCTCGTGCAGTAACTGAGGTCCCCTGCAACCCTCCCTCTTGTGGCAAAACAACGGAGGCTATGTTCTATTACTGAACTGCTGGTCACAGTGGACCTTTATGAGACTCTGTGTCTTCGGTGAGCATCTGCCAACATATTGGATTAAACAGTTGCTGTGTACATGTAGCTACAACATTCAATGAATCACAGAGCTGCATTTTGCATTTACCAACCTCAACAGAATGGAAAGGTTACACTAATTGGTTCCATTGCTTAGGTAAAAATACCAAAACACAACGTAAATAAATAATTTAAAAGCAAAACAGGGTGCTAAACAAGCTGGCACCAAAGCGGCAATATTTTTACTTTTACTATTGTTTTACCATACAGAATTTCTTACCTACCAATAAAAACTGAGACTCACTTACTTTAATTCAAATGGTTTCAAACACAATTTCAAAAACTACAGGTCCAGTACAATTTTCAGAAAGTACCACTATTTTAAAACAGTTAATTTTGAAGAAAAATATGATCTCAACAATTAAATAAAAGGAACATAGCAAATGGCTAACCGCCATCGCCTAGTGACAGCAGAAACAACCAGCTAGCAAAACTGATCATTCATGAGATTGTATACAATAGCCAACAAACAATGACTACTGTGCTCAAAATGCACAAACACATCACTGTAACAGTGGGATGCAAAGCAGGAGTTTGTTAGGTCACTGCTCAGAAGCAAGAGGCCTCTGTAAACCAGAAAATAAAGCTGAACTAAAACTACAGTATGAAATTTCATGCATACATCTTTTTCCTCTTTTCTCACAGGTTAAATAAGGCTAATGCACCATTCAAAGAAAGAAAAAAAAAAAAACCAGGATCTGTGATCTTAACCCCTAATATGATTAAAATAATGTTTCCTTGAAACTAACCAATCATATATGAAGACAAGGCATGACTAAAGTATAAAAAGGAAGTTAAAAAGTGAATTACTTGACTCCTTCAACAACAAACCTTAATACCATAAATAAAATAATTACTGTGAATATTAAACCTATTATGAAAATTTAAGACAACTGCCTAGACACCCTGTGTTGTAATTTACAAGACAAAACATTTAAGATGATTATGATAATGTTCATTCTAACAAGTTTTAACATTTTCCACTTATCCTAAGACATATTTGTCACTGGCAAAATTATTTAAGCTAGCAACTCCAAACACAATGACAAAAATGAACATAAAATGTAAATAATGCCAACACTGCTGTATCATTCACAAAATAAATGGTGTCATTAACAATGTGCACTTATCTAACTGAACTGAAACATTTTTTTGGTTAAGTTGCAAAGCTAGGGGTTTTGTACCGAAATGCCCAGGCTTTTTATGGGTGTCAAATGGAATGAGAGGCATTTTAACTGTGCGAAAGAGGTTACTAGACTAAGCAGGTTACAGGCCAGAGGCAATGCAGACATATTTTACTGAGTCAGCAGAGGAGTGTGTGCCTCATTTTCTAATAGCCTTAACAAGAACAAGGAACTGAACCGCTGTGACCTGAATTATCCTCGTCTTACTAATGCGGCATTTCTCAATAAGATCATTTGCCGCTTATCTACAGCCATGGTCCTACCCACCAAGAATTCCAAATAAATGCTCGCCTTTTGCGGAAATAGTTTGCTACGTCGCACAAGCAATTCCACACAGTTGTTCAAATTCTGAGCCAAAGTGCAATTTAATTTGCCGTGCTATCGGCACACCATTGGTTTGTGAGGTTTGGCTGCTGACAAAGATCTAGCGACCTTTGCACAAAATACTGCATCTGTAGTCCTCTCGGTTTTAGTTAATGTGTGTTTGAAAGGACGCAGACTGAACCCTCATGTAAAACAGGACTCATTTATAATAAACCACAAACAAAAACATAAACATAACTTAAAAAATTTAGAGGCCCGAGACACGAAAAAGAATAACAAGCATTTCAAATGTTCTCCAGCAATAACAGTAATAAAGTTATACAAAACAAGTGAAAATGCAAAGTCATACCAGCTTTTTTTTTTTGTAAACAATATTGGCCCAATGATTCAGCTTTTCCCTCCTTATTTTGCAGTGCCATGTGAAAGATTTACTGAAGACATTAAACGTTACACAAAAAGCAGCCAAAACTGAAGTCATCGGACAAGACTGTACAAAAAGCAGGGCTGGGCAGCTTTTCATACCCCTGTCAGTGTGTTCCAAAATCAATTTCGGGAAGCGCTGTCGCTTGCTAGGCCTTGTTAATAAAGAGCCACTGGCTTTGGCCTCCCTGCAGCCTTTTTAAACAGGAAGGGCTGAGACGGTCTTCCATTTCAAATACACCCTTTTCCTCTCAACATTTTTGCCAAGTGTTTGACACGAATCCGGTCTTTCCTGCCTTGACATTCGAAGCAGCACGGTTCCTCTGTGCTGGCTGTGACTGGGCACGGTGGCAGAGGGCTTCACCAGACCCTGTTAGAATGACTATACAAGATGCGCTCCCTCGTTCAGTCGGCAAAGTGCTCTTGTTAATTATGGGATGTGACATTCATTCCACAGTGTATTAATGTGCATGGGGGGAGTCCTTTATCAACTCTGAAAATTTATCTGCACAACACTGACTAATGTTGGACGATCAGGCACGTGCACCTTCACGTTAACATCCATTTTGACGCCAAGACGCGAAACAGAAAATAAGATATTTCACACACGTTTCACTGGGCGTGTGTGTTGGGGACACCCAAACTCAATGGAAGCTGTCATACAGCAGACACAAAGCAGGGGGCACCTTTTCCTTTCCTAGAGGTCGAGCAAGGCAAACCCCCCCCCCCCCCCAAACTGATTTCCCAGCAGTGCGGCGGAAGGACACGTCGGCTGCATGGGGGACACAGGAGGACGCATGGTGGTGGGTGAAAGCGGCGGGAGCAGCTCCTGGGTCTGTCTGCACTGCCGGCATGCTTCCTCCTCCCTCCCCTCCCCCCCACATGGTATGCACCACACTGCAGCAAACTCCCCTCTTTAAACATGAGGGAGGAAAAAAAACAAAAAAAAAAAAACAAAAAAAGAAAAAACTGAGAAAACGGTCCTCCCACCTCAATCGTGTCGTCCTGTCGTTCCTTTCAGCCTCTCCTAACCCCAGAGCGGGAGCATGGGACACAGCGGTGGGGCTGCTCCTGGTTAGGTGCTATCTGAAGACGGTGGCGGTGCAAACTGCGGTCATTCCCTGCTCGCCACTGTCTGCTCCAGGCCCATGCCTACACAGCGGCTCTCTTTCAACAGCGCTGCGCGAAAGACAGGAGTGTCTGCTCAACTCTCAGGCTCAAACATTTCCAGCCGCCCCCACCCGTTCCCCTCCCATCCGTCCCCCTCCCAACCATCCCCTTCCTGCCGCCAGCCTACACTAAACCCCTCCCCGTGAGCGCACACCAATGATAGCTCAGGCTGTCGGCCTGCCCCTCTGTAATTGGCTGAAGTGCTGTGACTGACAGGATGACATCAGCGCCACCAATGACAGCCCCATAAATGCTAAGCTTAAAGGCATTTCCTTATTTTCAAGCCAAGCAAAACGGAAGCAATTGTTTTCTATCTTAAAATAAAATGTTTTCACAAAACTGGCACCTGTCTAATGAAGCTGTTCTTATACCCAGCATAACTATTATCTTTACCAGCTCATTTGCTTGATTTTATTTTTGTAATTAATGTATACACAAACTGTATTATATACTGATCTTAAGATAAATCGTGCTTATATTTTTTATGAATTTTTAATTTTTATGACATTTGTAGGGGACAAAAGTCATAAAAACTGACAGCTGGCCATCATGGCTTATTTTATTAATGCTGTTAACTATTCTTTATTATTATATTCACATTTACAGACAAAATATTTTACAGCATTTATAGAACACACATGGTATGCCATACAGGAAGAACAGGAAAACGAGTGGATTTATTACAAGCTCTAATTTCCAGTGATGTTTGATACCAAAACGCGAATAGTCTTTTCATTATGCACATCAAGTCATATTTGTGTTTCTATTATCAAACAGCCACTTTTAATCTCCTTCATTTATGCACATCCACCAAGACCTGCCCTGAAGCTTACATGTACTAAAAATATTTAATCAGAAAAAACAGTGCTTTGTCAATGAATTACTATGTAGGTGGTGTGCTGGTTAGAGCTGTTGCCTCACAAGCTGAAGACCTGGGTTTGAATCCTAGCCCCTGCTATAGTCCCTGAATTGAAATAGTAAAAATGACCCAGCTGTGTAAATGAGTATTGTAAGCAGCTCTGCATAAAAGCCTAACATATATCTAAATGAAAAAAAAAAAAAGTAATAGTAACTACACAGGCAGAAAGGGAGATTCCTCTGTTAAGGTCTTTTGACACCAGGAGCTCATAACATAGCATAAGGGCTACTGCAGCAGTACTGCAGAGTTCAGCAAGGGCAGGGCGGGTTTTTCCACTATGCCGTCAAGTACCACTAGAGAAACATAAAAGACTATAATTGACTAAAAATGTCTTCGTTTTCTTTTTGCAGAAATGAAAGGGACATTCCAATGAAGCTAATCTACCAAAACATTGTGTCCATTCTTCCAGCTAACTCAGAAGGCTAACTTATACACACACACACGTTATATATAACATATGTAGCATCCTAAGTATCATACATACTTACACACATCTTATAAATATCTTATACAACAGCTATAAATTTATTGTTAAATATGTCAGTGACATTTACAAAAACCGGAATGTTTTTCTCCCCCTTAAACAATATTCTAGGAATGAAAAAAGTTGAACAAATGTATAAGCAAGCAAAAAATTGCTTATGTACTAAATTCTTTGTTGGTAGTTATAAAATAAAAGCAACGTGAGCAGAAAATAAACTTGCGAGCATTAAGTGGTAAAAGTTGGATAAATTGATTTTTAATATCACTCGATTTGAGTACATCAAGTACCCCACGTTTATAAAAAGTTCATATTTGTTGCTGGCTGCAAAAACATGCTCTGTAGAGCTATGGAGTTTAAGATGCTAATTTCTTTTACCACTGCTTGAAAAGGAGTGCAAGTGTATAAAGAACAATAAAGCAAAGTGGTTAAATAGTCATCATTTACACTGCCAGCTGGACTTTGTCACTGTTAAAGTTAAGCAAAAAGGAATATGTAAGCTGGTTCACACAATGCCAAAGCCATTTTCAAAGTTCCCAAGCACATTTCAACAGTTGAAAACGATGGAGTCGAGAGGCTGGGCGTTGGCAGACATCCCTTACACCATCTCACCGAGATCTAGGCTTGTTCTGTGCTAGATTAGCCAGGCTTAGAGAGCGGTGCGAGAGTAATGCATCCCAGACAGCCGCAAAGCTTCAGAAGCAAGTGTGAATTGGAAAGACAGCAAACTGAGGCACAAGAAGCGCTCTCTTCTTCCAGGGCTTCTTCCTGAAGCTTTGAAGCCACAGTAAACAATGTCTGGATTCTCTGCCGGGTTCCGAACACCATTTCATCTCTTTATGAAAGGTCAAAGATTTTTTTATTTGCTGTCGTTTTTAAAATTGCTTTTTGATTAATAAGTAAGTGGCATATTGTAAGAAGATGGGGAAAAAATATCTTCCGGTAACCTTAAAAAAATGTGAGTGCCTCTGAAATTCTATTTCCATAACAGAATAGCTTGAGTAACCATGTTAGGGCAAGATTTCACCAAAATGCTTTAAATATCTGAGTTATCAAACATATCTTTACACAACACTGGTAATCTAAATAAATAGCTTGCAGACAGCTGAACAAAGCCCTTCTTTATTTGGAGGTCACACTAAAAGATTAAACATTCCCAGGTTCGGTTCCAGTCGCATTAAAGTATTTGGTTCTGTAAGTCTGAAATCATGACAGTTTCTCAAAATAAACAGTAAGATTACCCAGAACACTAATGTTAGAAAACCTTATCTCCCATTTACGAAAAAATTTAATCCCATCCTATTATGTAGTAATATTAAGACACATATAGAAACCAAAACCACAAAAAAGTTGCTTATAGTATATTTGCAAAGTCAAAATAAAGTGTCCAAACAAAACAGGTAAACAAACATGACCGAGGCTGTTTTACGTAATGCGACAACCACGACCAAGTTACTTTCAAAATGCCTTTCCAAAATTGTGATTTGCTTTGTATGAAACGTCTACAATGTGTATCTAGTGGAAAAGTTAAACTTATTTTAGGTATAAAATCCTGTTTTGAATACTGACGTTGCAGACTATTTTCATTCCTTTTACACACCCATCAAATCTCGCAATCCACACAACCTTTGTCTGATCAGCAACAAGATATCTGGCAGACTGCATCTGTAGACTTTGGATTCAGTAATACATACCAAACAAACCTATGAGATTATCATCTTTAATCCCATTTTCGAGCAACACGGCTGTCGCAGTTTACATTCCAAAGGTGTGACATTCGACACAAAGAAATACACTGGCAGACACACACAGTATGAACCCCCATTACCATTTCAATGTTCTGCTTTTAATACAGTAAAAAAAAAAAAAAAAAAAAAACTCTACATATAAGAAATTAAAATGATCTTTGCTTCTTCTTTACAAACAGTTTATTTATTACAACAATGCTTTTTACCAAGGTTTGTGTACCAAGCTACCTACAATGGTTTATCATTTATACATTTGAGCAATGTTTACTGTATACATTCAGGGTAAATACCTTGCTCAGGGTTACTACAGCAGATTTTGAACTCGTCTTTCAGCTGAAAGGTGACAGCTTTCACCACTACATCACCTGTGGCCAAATTTAAGTATACTTCTACAAATGAAGATGGTTGTACATTGTCACACAACGTGTGTCTTTATATGAGTAAACACAAGGTTAAAGGTACGGTTACTAGGTACACATGACTGAGGTCCTCTACTATATAAAATAAAGAAATATTGTTTGGCAAAGATTTAAGTATGTCTCCTTACAAAGCTAAACAGTAAAAAGCAGCCTTATTACGACTAGATCACCTGTGGGTTTTGGGCAATGTTGTCTTTCTGCTGGAAATGGTAAACCTGAACATCTTCAGATAGTATCCTAAAGTACAATTATTTTTATTTGCTAAGGATGCAGTATTACAGTGGACCGCTTACAAGAACGATGAAAGGACTGCTTTGCTTGTATATACAGCTATACTGTACATTCATGTAGTCAATAACTTCTCAAAGCCTAGGACCCTGGGATATGGAACTGGCTGTCTAAAGTACACTTCTGTTATATCAAACATGAAAACTATCTACTCTTCTTAAATCATGTGAGCCAGTACATAAAAACATGCAAAACAATTGGAATTTATCTGTGCAGACCAAGGTTTCTTGTCTGTGATTCAACCCGCAGTGTTCAACACTTCACACAATCGGTTTCCAAGGCTACGGCAGGGAACAGCACAGATTCGGAGATATCAGTCAACTCTGAATACAATCTTCCATTTGTTCACAAATAAATCATGCTGCAGAAAGGTGAGCTTTGTGTGGAGCATAAACTTAAACACTGTCCACCGTAAACAAGGTGTGAATCTTTCAGTGCAACCGCATGTGATTCGGTCGGTCTGCTCTGCAACAAGTAGCTATACCTGAAAATCACATAATTGAATTATACTTCTATTTAGGTCACACATGCATTAAAGATTACTGAGATTTACAAAATCATCTTAATACCTGTCCTTCCATACCAATTACTATCAGCAATTCCAATGCTGCGCAACGTAAGACACTTGGTGAGTTGGCCATCGCTGCTCCTTTGCTAGCAAACTCATCACAACCAAACAACCCAAGCAACACCCAGCTGAAAAAGGCTTTGCTTTTCCTGTGAGCCAGTTGTCAGAGGCAAGGTGGTGCAATGGGTAGTGCTGGTGCCTCACCCCTCCTGAGCTGTGTGTTTGGACATGGGTTTGAATCCAGCTCAGTTTGTATGCTCTCTCTACGTATGCTTCTTTAGCACTGATTTTGTCCCATAGTCCAAAGACGTGTGTTTCGGGTTAACTGACGACTGTCTATAAGCCATAGTGTGCAAATTTGTAAGAGAATGAGTGTACCGCGCTGGCTGTTGACGTCCCACCCAGGGTGCATCCTGCCTCACACCCTGTGATTCTGGGAAAGCCTCCCATACCCAGTGGCGGACAACCGGTTGCCGACCATGGATCGGCGATCACAGATCACAAATTGTTTATCACAGATTTGATTATTCTGCAGATACAGCAAGGTACAGTAAGGGTACTGTGTTTCACACACATTTCAGTAAATGTCTGTACCAACCACAAAAACCTCCCAACTAAAATGTCTTACGCAATCATTTGGATGGCTGCCATGAGACTGTTACTGAGCTCCCTCTCTAATTTTCACCTACTTTTCCACGACACTATTATCTGTCATACCCAAAAGGCTGTTAGGTAGTCAACCTGTAATTTGAAGATGGCTCTTTAGTTTATATGTGACACAAATTACTAAACAATTTTTTAAAAAAAAGCTGTTAAAACCCATCACCATTTTTGGCCTAGCCAGACAGAGGTAGTCAGTAAGGTCTCACCTACTATACGAAGTTACGTTGTCACAAGCACTCACCTCTACTACTACAGAACGCTGTCAACAGGCAAGTTAGCTCTCCTGTACGACCACTCAATATTATGCAATAGGTAAATTAACTCACCTATACTACCACTAAATACAGTGACATGGGTACAGTGACACAGGAAGGTTACTTCACCTGCATTTCCACTGGCATTACCATTCAATACATTCACAGCATTAAAATAGCCTACCTTTATTACCACTCAGTACAGCGACAATGGTAGGTCAGCTCGCCTCTACTAGCATTAAACAGTGACAAAAGTGTGTTAATTCACTTGTATTAACAGCAAACACTGTCACGCAGGTAGTTTAGCTTACCTGTAGTACCATCAGTCAGACAGGTAAGTTAATTCACCTGTATTAGCAGTAAACAGTGTCACACAGGTAGGTTAGCACACCTGTACTGCCACCAAGCTATCAGACAGGTCATTTAACTCACCTGATTACCTCAACTACCACTTAACACTGTTGTACAGGTAGGTAAGATCACCTGTAGTACCGTCAAATGGTCACACAAGCAAAACAGCTTATATGCATTATCACCAAGGTAGGCATCACAGGTAACCCACCTAGCTGACTAAAAAGTCCGAACGGACAACAGAAGATGAGCTTAAAGTGCAGAATACTGTGCAGCCATATTTATTTAACCTGTAGAGTTGTTTCATCAGCAGTGACCCCCCCCGGTCTGCGTTACGGGAGGGTAAACAAACAGCAGCGCCATCGCGGGGCTCCCGGGGTGTCGCCGCCCGGTGCGCGGTCTCGAAGGCCTGCGAGCCGCCTGCCACTTCCGGGTGGACAGCGTGGGCCACGGCGGCTCGCGCACTTACACTACTATTTACTCTGTTTACAGCATGAAAGCGGCTGAGGTAGCGCACCGGCGACAAACCGGCGAGCAGCCGTGGCAAAGCATGGAGAGGAAACAAACAACCGCACGGACGGAGCTGTCGGATGAACGCCAGTCGCCGAGGCAAGTTCGCCCGGACTCGGCGTCCCCACCGGCCGCCTGGGGGGGCGCTCCCACCCAACCCCACCCCACTGACCTGCGTCCCGGCGTTTCTCCGAGAGGGGCCCGCGGCGCTTGTCAAAATAAAAAAGAAAAACTGCAGAAACAAGACCGTCAATTAAGGCTAAAAGTCAGCTTAAAAACACTGGTTCGTTCAAAACACAAGACTACATTCCGCGAAGGAGACGAACATTTCCCCGCTCCTGTTACTCGGCGCTGAAGCTGGACGAGCAACAAGCCCTTCTGACAGCTCGTGGAAAACATGTCCGACTAACCGTAGGGGGGTGCAGTCACACTTCCCGAATGGAAAGTTACCCTGCCCCGCTCCTCAACGAAGCAGATAATCCAGTTAAAATGACTACCTGCCACTTTAATTTGATCTCCGTTCAGTTTTGTTTGGTCTTAAGAGAACGAACGTTAAATTTAAGGTGGCGCATACATTTTGTGAGCCCCCCGCTAACCGGAACATATTGGTACGTTCCAAATGAATATCAGAAGCGTGGGGAAGGGCAAGGGTCTGCTTGTTGCCTAGGAAACAGCCGCGAGGCTCCCGGGCTTTTGCGACCACGTCCTGCCGCGTTAATCAGCGGGGAGGTCTGATCGTATCTGTTTAAGTGTCAAGTGCCATCTCTGGCTGTTATTATACGCATCGAGTGCGATTTGGCTATTTTTAAAGTCTTTTTTAAGGTACTGCATAACGTCAGATTATAACTGGGGAACAGTTAACGTCTCCTTTAGGAAGACGGCCCACAGATAAGCGCCCCAAAAACACCTGTCACCTGAGAGGATGGTTGCCGGAAGGGAGCATGGCTGCCGACATTATGGTCCAGGTGGCGGGCATGGCATCAGAGGGCCTTGGCTGCCATTTGCAGAGATCAAAACTCTGCTTTGAGCGGAACAAGGCGTGTGCAAATAACAATGCAAAATAAACCGTGCTGGGAAACACTGGAAACAAGACGAATACTCTTGCCGTGAATGCAGTGTGCGTTGTTAACTTTATAAAATCCCAACGTTTCGATCTGAAGGTTCCTGTCTTGAATTCCAGCCCAGCTGGCAAACCTTTGATCGAGATACTTTCTCCAGATTCCTACAGCAAAAATACCCCGTTGCCCAAATTAGCAAATAATTATAAAGTTGGTTATCGCCGTCATTGCCTTTGGCAAAGGAGTAGGCTAAATAAAGATTAATAATAATATCGCGTTCAATGTCTTGTCATTTTGCCTTTAGTCACAGTTGCAGCTCATTCGTTTTGTGTCACTTGTTCAGTGAAATCTTTCTGCACATTTGAGTTTGGGTGGAGGCCACCAGCAACCATTAGACTCTCAGTCACATTAGTCATTGTGCACAGTGCGCTATATTAGTAAATGGAGAAATGATTTGTTAAAACAAACCCATTATGCATCAATGAGGTTGTGTAAGGGTTCGAGGACAACTGAGCCTTTCATTAAATGGAGCTGAATGACTCACGGTTGCCCTGATTTGCAGGCCGGGTGGAGGAAAAAAGAATGACAGGTGAAGAGAGAAAGTAAAAGAGCGGAAATCTTAGTGATTCTTTTCAGTTCGAGATCCACTTTCGGCCCGAAAGTGAATTGATCAACAGTCATGTGGAGGGAGGAGCATCGGTTTGACCACTACCTCCTGGGATGATTTCGTATTTTCACCACACCTGCGAGATTTATAGGCAGCCTGTGCTGTGTGCCTGATCTCAGCTGGAATTCGCTGCAGTGTCACGACCGATTTCGATGGCTGATGCAGAATATGAATTGTTGAAACATGCCCCCACCCCACCCCCTTTCCAGGGTGAGGCTTGTTTGTTATGCTTTGCTCCAAAGCCCCTGCTGGGCGGAGGCGAGCTGCAGGGAGAGGGGTGATGCATCACGGCAGAGCTGCCCTCTTGTTAACTGCCCCCCGCGCAGTATATTGCACAGCATTTCTCATAATTGCCAGCTGCTTTCCCTCAAGTCTGCAGGAAAAAATGCTTTGCTGTGTTTTCTTCCTCTTAAAATAGCAGCTAGGACAATAGTCGCGTCTGAGCCGAGTTCAAGTATGCCTTCTGCAACCTTTGATGAGGCTTTGTGGATATTTGCATGCAAGCTGAAGACACCGGTGATGTATTTGAGCTGAGCCTTGCTGTCATTCCTCCTGCTCTGTGAGAATCACTTTGTTCTGGATACCTGAACAGTTTAATAATGTAAAAGGAGGCGCCGAATTAAAGCCTAATTTATAGATGTGCTTCATTGTCCGCTGCTTTCAAGTAAAGAAGCCAGCGGCCCAGTGGGACTTCAGATGTTAAATTTCCACGGGCTTTGCACATTTGGCTGAATACTGATTTGTTTTGGTGCTGCATATTCTTCTTTAAGGAGGAATAAAACTCATTATTGCATGTCTCCTTTCCCCGCTCAAAGCAGTTCTGGGTTTGATTCATGTGTCCTCGTCTAGTGCCAGCTGAAGCCTGCACAATGTGTAGTCAAATTCGCTGTGATGTCCAGATTCAGTGTCTTCCCCACCCTCCCTGTGGATGACGCCTCCACAGCCTTCTGCTCGCTCAAGTGTGTTCCACTTGGTATTTTTTTAAAAGCATTTTACAAGAATGAGCATCCAAGCCTCTTCTATGCATTTTGTTCATCGGTGCTCAGGAGCAAGACCGTAACACCACCGATGCCGATCATAAGCAGAACACCGCCTACAAGTTATCACAGCCGATTTGCCCTGTTAGCGATGAACGCCTAAAGTGCGGACTCCTTGCTGTGCCGAACAGAGCGCTGCTGGGGACGGTCCTGTTGTTTCAGAGGGGAGGCCCTAATAAAAGCATACCACGAATGAACTGACACATGTAGAGCTGGCCTGCACTACGCTGCCTACACACCTTGCACGGTCTATTAAGTAACTGGACAATGAACTCAGCTGCTCTGTCATTGCGCCCAAGTTATGGTTCACTCCTATGGAAAGTTACTGAGCGTGTGTGAGCTTGAGCTGCGCAAATGCAGGGGTGTGTGTGAAGATAGCTTGTACTAGGGTATTGCTGCTGGGCATTTTTCAGATCTGGGAGCAGCCCTCCCCCAGTCCGCCTCTATATCTTTGTGATGCGTCTCACCTGGATAGACTCCTCATCTCTTCACCATAAGGCTGAGCAGTGAATTGAAATGTAACATTTTAGACAGAATAATACAATATTCTCTGTCATACTATTATATTTCTCAAAGGTTTCACGCATGTAAGACAGCTGCCAAACAAAACTTGATGCATCACATTTCTGAAAAAATAAATAAAATAATAAATAAATTAAAAAAATCCAAATAAAGATCATACAGTGTATTGTGGTGATGTGTTTGGACTCAGCACAGGACTATCAGGCACAATGTTGATGCATTCACATTAACTGGAAAGCACTCATGTGTAAAAAGGCAGAAAAGCTGTACACACAGTGGAAGTAACAAGTGGTTTCCTACAGAAAACCAACAGTGACCCTCATGGTCCTTCCTGCTGTGGTTTGTGAAAGCTCACTGAAGCTGAACTGACCCCTAGGTCCTTATCTGATGTTTTCACTAGATATGGCGGCTATTGAGTCCAAGTGCATAATTTGCTAATGCGTTTGTATAAATAGAGCAATTTTTTTGCAAATATAGTACATGTATGCATTAGAAAAATGTAAGCTCAAACTCAATAAACAGCCAGATTTACTCAAAAGGTCAGCTGAGGATCTCGATTCAGCTTATACGGAAAAACACAGTTCCGAAATCATCATCAATAAAGGATGTAAATAACCCGTTGGATTTTAACTCGGCCAGAGACTTGTGTGTGTCTCTCCTCCTCTCCAGAATGGGATGACAGTCATGTGTTTCAATTTAATTTCCATCAGGAAGGAGACGAATCGAAATAAAAATACTCCCAGCGCTGTTGCGTGGATAGTTGGCCTCCTCAGAAGTGTCTCCTTGTCCTCCTCCGCTTTCTCTAACTTTCTTCGATTGATTTCATTTCTGTTTATATGTCTGCTTTTTCGTGGAATCCGTGGACATACAAACGTAATAGCCAGTTAGGAGAATGTTTTGTGAAACATTTGAGCAGAAAACCATTCAAGGAGAATAACAAAAGTATTTTTCTCAAGCAGCCATAGTCATCGATGGCTTTCCGAGGAGTTCCCAGATTGTTGCGATGACCAGCGGTACCCGACTGCAAGTCCTCCCTCGCTCACATACCTCAGAGGCCTGCGAACGCAAGCATCTCTCCTCCCCCCCACGGCTGAAGCCCACGCGTGCCGCCGAGCCGTCCTTGTTTACACGCCTTGCGAAGAGACACGACCTTCAGTGTGTCGATGCCTTTGTGCTGTCACACATCCCAAGGCAGCGTGCACTAGTACAGATTCAAGGACCTGGAGCCAAAAGCGACCTCCTCGCATTTAGCTGTGGAAATCGGTTACTCCCCAGAAGAGGCTCTTATATACAATATGTGAAGTAACAGTTTAAGGATGAAGGCAGCAACAAAATGGATGCAATGTACCATGGCATTGGGGTCACTGGCCTCCGTTCCTCTGGAGAAAACTGACCAGGTTCTATATTGGGAAGTTCCAGCTAAACCACCATAAACCATCCTACAACCAACTGCTTGGAGACCTGAAAGATGATCTCTGAAGAAAAGCCCAGCTATTCTCTTCTTTCATACTTTTTAAAACATTCAATATAGGCCACAGTGTTGGTTTTGCTGAAAAAAAAAAAAAAAATATGGCAGTAGTCCTAAACAATCCAAGAAGATATTCAAGACCTCGCGGAAATTACTGTAAAGATTACAGATATTGTCGCTGGAAAAATAAATTGTGGTTGACCCCTGTGTAAGTACTACATTTGTAATGTTTCACTCGTATTTAGCAATTTTGAAAATGCCAGTTTGAAACGCTGTAAGGAGAAGGATTCCTTGTTTTTGCTGCCTCAAATGTGAAGACATTTCAGTGACGGAGTACAGAGCTGTGCCGCAGGAAGCCCCCTAGTGGTGACTGCCAGGAACAGCGGTCTGGTTTACGTTCGCATTTTACTCATTTTTCGGACACTTTTAATTTATCTCCAAAGTAAACATGCAGCTCAGAGTAAACAAAAATGGATTTCATCGACATGCACAGAGATGCAGACACTGACATGCAATTCATAAACTACAGTCTCATAGTCCAGTATCACAGTTGCTGCCCACACACATCACACCTGCCTATAGAATCGAGTACATTTCTTAAAAATTTAATTTATCTGACACCTTGGTCCAAGGGGACTTAATGTGTGACAATAAAAATTTTAATTATTTGTACGTTTATATAAATAATTATAATAAATAATTTAATACAATAGGGTATTCTTAATGGTGCAATTTAGGGTGCGTACCCCGCTCGAGCACACTACAGCAAGAGTGAAGTTTATATGGTGATGGTCTGACCACTATGCTGTTTGCTGGTTCCTTGACAACTGTCAGCTCTTGTCTGTCACACCTTGTGTCTTGGGGATGAGTGCACATGCTTCCTCCAGGGTTTCTCTTTAAAAGTTGCAACCACTCTTGGCCAGTGTGTCATGCCAAAGGTGTCCATTAAAGTGATAAAATAAGTGGAAACTGATTCTGTACTCAGTATTTGCAGACAAACTTCATATTTCACATTTCTACAAAGACATCCACATCAGCCCCTCTCAGAAGAGGAGATGAATCCTTTAAATAGCCTCCCTGCTGCCTCTAGGCAGGGACTGAACCACTTAACACAAAACAGAACATCACAACAATGCAGATCTGTGCCAGGCAAACATGGACCGCATTATAGCACGTTATAAGTTAAACGTCAAATATTTTATGCTTATGTGTGAATGTGCTTTAGCTTTGTGTTACTACTGACACTTTTTTATAAAATATATTGAAACCAGGTAATAACAGAAATTTCCAACAATGACTTTTCCCATTCAGTGTCACCTGGGCACGTGCACCATAAAGTCAGGCAACATATAAGGCCACTTCTTGGGTTTTTTGGTACACCTGAAGGTAAACAGCACCGATGGGTAAGTTGCACTCATGTACTGCGCATACTGTACATAACAAAGGAAAACGTTGAGTGTTTGTATGGGGAAGCAAAGCCACCTAAGTGTGGGCCCCAACTAAGTTCAACCCAATTCTGGATCATTCTGGTCAATAAATGATTGGAAAAATATCAAATTTTGTGTGTTCTTTGTTTTTCTGGGATCTCTTTCTCTGCTTTTGGCTTAGATGAAGATCTGGTTACATTTTAAATCAAATGTATTCAGAAATGAAAGGGTTCGCAAACTTTCTAGCGGCACTATAGCAGAACTGCTTGGAATAAATTTCAGGAATTTCCTGCAGACACATAACTGCGGCAGAGCAGTTCTGTCGCAATGTCAATCTGCACAGACATTTTTAAACCTCTGCAGTCAGCGCTCGCATAGGACAGTAGTGATGACTCAGCTCCCGGGCTGTGGATGTGTGTCCAAATCCAGCAGTGTGTGTGTGCAGTTTGCATGATCTCCCCGTATTTGTGTGCGTTTCCTCCCACAGTCCAATAACAGGTGTTCCTGATGAATTTGTCACTCTACATAGTTCTTAGTCTGTGTGTGTGTGTGTGTGTGTGTGAGAGAGAGACTGAATGAGTGTTGGTCACTGTGCTGAGATGGATTGGACTCCTGTGCAGGCTGTACCCTCCCTCACGCTCTATGCTTCCGGGACCCCCACACCCCCACCATAGACAAGGTCTCATATATAATGAATGAACGAATAAATTAACCGACACTTTAAGCTTTGTTTATAATTTCCCAGCAGTAATAGACAAATACACATTTACGGTGATGTATTTACATCCTTGACAAGCAATGATGGATCTGTCTGGCGTGGGTCTGTTAATGGTATTTAAAATGCACTAATAACTCTGTAAGGGAGAACATAAAGAACAGAAATTACAGAAAGCAAAAATGATGCCTTGGTATAATCTGTGGTCTCCTGCACGTTACGCAAACAGACACAGGCGCAGAACAGTTTGGAGAGGAGCCACTGCCTACAGACATTATTCCTTAGGGGGTGTTTCTTACCCCGAAGGTTATCAGCGTGACACAACAGGCAGAACAACACTGCAGCTAAGGACACAGATTTGTGGTTTGGAAGTTCAGTAGAAAGTCGCACACTCCTACTTGAAATACCCAGCTTTACACTCCGTCAGTAAAATATGAGTGAATTGTCACTTCCTGTCTTCCAGTAAATGCATAGACATTTCCCTCTTGGCAAATTGTTGCTCTGGCTGTGTTAGATGGTTAATAATACTCAGTGCACCTTGTTTGCACCACACTGGATCCTGACAGATAGTGGAGGGCCTTCCTGTGCATTTTTCATTATTTGGTTCATAATACGCAGTCATGGTGCTTTAAAAATTTCAACAGAGCCTCGGATGTGAATATCTAACAAAAATTCATGCATATCAGTGAAACTACTGAATATGTCCACATGGACGAACCAGAGAAGACTGCAGGTCTCAGTTTCAGGATGTCAGAGGATCTGAGGAAGAGATCAGCTGTGGACCAAAAGTGTTTCCTGACTGAGAGGAACCTTCTAGAAGGAGACTTACTGTTCAAAGTGCTATGTAAAGAAGGAGTGCCATGCAGAGATTGAGCTGTTAGTTCGATATGTTTATAAAAATCTCACATTATTACAACGATGATGTGTACCTGATTTATTTGGTCGCGGAAATGTCAGCCTTGTTGCAATGGAATCTCAAGTTATACAGCACATCACAAGGAATGAGTTATTTGCTCAATTACTGAGCTTAGTTATTAACTGAACATTCTTCATATTATTGGTTTTTTTGGGGGGTTGTCTTGGCTCTGCTGGAGGAAGGAGGGGAGGGCAGGTAGAAATTATTTATGGAAGCTGATGACTGTTTGGATCTTGAGCCCCTCCTTCCACCACCCCTCTTTCCAGTTATCTACTTCAGCTCCTCGGTGAGATTTTTATCAAGGCCATGCTGCATTTAACAGCTCATCTCCCAGGGTCTCTGTCAGATGTTGGCTTGGAAAAGTCCCACCTTCTGTACATTTCTGAGGGACTGTTGTCCTTTCAATTTTAGTGTGTGAAATCTTACAGTAAATCTCTTGCCTTTACCCTAGCAGTTTCTGTCCCCCCCCAACTACACGATTTTTGGTGCTACCAACTTGAAGCGCATAGTCACAGTTTCTCTTAAGCAGCTCAGATCATGTTGGTAATTGTGATCATTTTTTGTTCATTCCTTGCTGATTTATTTTTTCTCTTTAGAGCTTGAAGTCCATCTTGGAGAGAGAAGGTGAGCTTTGGTCGATCGTAGGAAAATCACTCGCCCAAGTACTCTCCGAGGCCAGTTTAGTCACCAGTTTACTTGCAATACGATTGTGGGAGGAAACCAGAGCACCCAGAGGAAATTGACACGAGCATAAACTCCACACAGACCGAGTTGGATTCAACCCAGCACCCGAATGGCCCAGGAGCTGCCCGATGTGCCGCCCCCCCCTTTTCCATTGTTTCATTTTTTCTCCACTGTAGGTGGAGAGCTTTACTCTGCTTCCTGCAAGTAGATTAAATGTGTTCTTCCCACACTTTGACATGTATTTAGGGGAACATTAACTCAAATGGTGGTCCTTACGCGGGTTACAGCGGCGCTGAAACGGCACGGAGCCGAGCGTGTCATCGGCCTGCGGCGACCTTGCTGCGGAATCGATCGCTCCTTCCTAACTGTCCCTCCCATGTGACCAGGAGGAAATGAGCAAAGCACTGCACATTTGCTCATGTCAAGGACAGAAGAGATGCCGGGAATATGTACGATAACAGTAATGGATATGCTGTGTGCGAGGCGGTGCTCTCATCTGATTGTCCCTCTGGACAACTCAATTCCACTGAAGGCAAAATCAGTCATGCCATTGCCGAAGCACCAAGCAGGGTCACTGTGATGTGCTCAGATGTGGCCGTCGGTTCCCCTTACTGACTGAACCCCTGCGCTCGGTGCACTGCCAGGATGGGAGCTGCTCCTCCCTCGTCACTTTGCTTGGGATAGAACCATATCTCAAATGCAAGTTTCTTTCTCCGAAACTGAAATCCGATGCTGCAAATGTAATTTTCCATAAAGATGATCTGCTGTGTACAGTACATGATGGATGGAAGGGGCCTCTCAGCATGACAGATGGGGGTGACTGTTACAATGGTAAGGACTTCAGCCAGTCAACGCCATTATACTGCCTGGATAAGTACTGTACCTGAAACCTCCCAAACTGGAACAACGTCTCATTAATAATGTGTTTGTTCTCAGTAAATCTAAGAAACTGTCAATTGTCTTGTCTTGTCTCGCCTTGGGTCTACAGTGGACTCTCTTCTGTCCCTCAGAACTACAGAACCCCATCCATACTTCAGCAAGGGTCTCAAATCCCTCCGTTTCCTTTCTGAGCTACAGATGACTCCATAACTTAGACCATTACCGTTTATTACCTTTCTCGATGTACTGGGGTGCCACATTGTCTAGTTGAATAAGGTGTCCCGGCGAAATAGTCGTATCGGACAAACAGGCTAGGCTTCAGTAATCGCGTGTCATTATCTAAAGCTCCTCCTCTGCTGCCGAACCCACTCCTGTTCACGTTGCCTTTGGGAGGAAAGTGTCTGCCAAGCAAACAAACATAAATGCAAACATCTGTGTGTCGGTGTACGTTGTGAAAAAATTTACACAAGAGTGCCAAATCCATGAGGGGACGCTTGCAAGATCCCTACAGGGGTCTCTTGGAGGTGAGAGTTGCTGACGGTCCTGTGCTTCTAGGAATGCCCCCTGTAACCCCAACCTCCACCAACCCTCTATGAAAATCATGAATTGGGGATTTTTATCTCATCATTTATCCTTTGCCAGAGATGGGATTGTGAGGCATTTACGGAGACAAACGGATCCCTTCCACTAAATTGAAAGGCAGTATGATTGGAATGCTGGGCCCACGAAACCATCAAAAAATGGTTGGCATGGTGGAATGTGCGATGGTTGATGGGTCAGAGTGTGGCTCACATCCTACACGCCAGCCTCTGACAGCACAGCTTCCTCTGCACCCACTGCGGGGCTTCGGTGAGAAACCACAAGCAAGAATTTCAAGTGCTGGTCTCCACCTAACATCCCCCACGGAAACAGAGTGGAGTACGAGAGATAAAGGGAAGGCACAACACTGGTTCTGAATATTTCCTATTGTTGTACTCAGGTTTCACCGAATTTACAATCGTAACGTAAACTAAGTGATTTATGTTAAGGAGCCAGGTCAGCACGAAGGTGTCGGACAGCCTTCGCCTCCATGTGTAAATCTTTCTGCAATATTCATGAATCCCTGGTGAAGGGCATAAAAAATGAAGAATTACTTCGCATCAGAAGCCGGTATCTGCCACCTGCTTCACTGTGAACGCTTCATAAATACTTCTCAATGCTCCACCAAGTTCAGAGCGTGGATTCCCTGACTACATTTCATTTTTCACATATTTTACATTTCTTAAGATCACAGAAACACGGTACACAGCTGCACTGTAATACCTCCCAACTACGCCAGTCAGTTTGTAACAATAACATCCGAAATTCATGGTAAATCTGTTAAATTACGCACCAACACCTGACGGGCGACGATGTCACATACGTGTTGTGGTGTAAAAGTGCCGCACGGGTGCTTCCCCTGTCCTGGTGACCCTGAATATGGCTGCAGATGGAAATTGTGGGACCCCATACCCCGCTCTTCTGCCCCTGCCACCCTGGCTGGAATTGAATTACCTCCCACACGGCACTTTGCTGCGTCAGACTGGAGCGCTCGGCCGTGTCAGCATGACAGGACAGTCTCCTAGATAAGCACAATGCTAAAAATACAGCAATTGTCCTTCTACACTTTTCCACTGGTAAAGAAATTATGCACACATACAGTTAGAAGTACAATTTTTATTGCTGTCTTTGAATTTGGAATTGAATAATAAAATGTGACTTTTCCCTCTGTTAAGTAAAATTCTTTCTGCTGTGGTCTTGAAGGACTGTCAGTTTATGGTGTAAGCACACAGCACAGGATGCAGGGACATTGCCTTTTGTATATAGAATAAGACAAAAAAAAAGGTTTTATGAAAAATTCAGGATGCACGCTGGGTTAGTCAGGCTATTCTGAACGGATGGTTGGAGTTAACATCTATGGGGTGGTGCTGTGGTGCAGCGGGTAGTGCTGGTATCTCACAGTGTGTGGGATGTGCAGCCAGATGTAAGTTTGATCCCAGCTCTATCTGTCCTTCTTGTGGAACTTGGGTTTTTGCTTGGTGCACTATTCTTCCACAATCCAAAGATGTGTGTTTTAGGTGAACTGGTGGCTCAGTGCTTGTTTGTGTGTGTGTGTGGCGTCGATAAGGACAAGACTGTAGGTCAAGGTTTATTTGTCATGGGTGAACAACACAGCATAGCAGTGTTGTCACCATGAAAAGTTTTGTTTCCGGGCATCCTCAGTAATATAAATATGAACATAAATATGTAAAGTATAAATAAATAAGGTACAGGAAAGAAATAAATACTACAATCAGGAAAAAGAAAACAAATAAAGAGAGTAAATAAATGAGAATAGGTGTGAGGATATACATGGGGAAGTGGGGAGAAAAGACACAACAGCCAAATCAACAGCACACAGCAACCAAACCTACAACAACACCAACAACACACCACCGGTTATCTTACACAGGCATACAGACAGACAGACCCCGATCGACTGTTCCCACTGCCAAGGGAGGGGTCAGTGGTTTAGCAGTCTTGCGGTGTGGGGGAAAAAACTGTCCCGGAACCTTTTCGTCCTTGTCCGAACATTTCTAAAGCGTCTTCCGGATGGGAGCAAGGAGAATAGTTTGTGGCTGGGGTGACTGCTGTCCCTCTGGATGTTATATGCCGTCTTCTTGCAGCGCTGGGTGTGGAGGTCCTGCAGGGCTGGCAGATCAGTCCTGGTGATGGTCTGTGCTGTCTTAACCACTTTTTGCAGAGCTTTACGGTCTGACACGCTGCAGCTGCCATACCAGGCCGTGAAACAGCCAGTCAGGATACTTTCAGTGGTAGATCTGTAGAAGTTGACAAGTATCCTGTTGTCCTGTAGTGAATTTACTGGCACTGTATGTCACCTTGGAGATAGGTGTCACCTAAGCACCTGTACCACACAGCCGTCCCTGTATGTTGTTTTTCCTAAACGATTAAATGTAAAATGGAGAAATGCTTTAAGATAAGATTGCTGGAACTTCACTCCACATGGCAAGCAACAATGTTTGGATTGATTTTGTTGACTTCATGACGCACGTTTATGGTTCCGAATATCTTTCATTCTGCCAATGTTGTGTGTCATTTTGGCTCACACGCTGTAGTTTGTGAGCCTGCGTTACTGTTATGAAAAAATTATTTCTGTTTGGACAAATGTCATTCAGCAACTGCGAAAAACTGTACAATGATGCTAAAATGGCATTTATCTGACTCACACCTCCCCGCTCTCTGCAAGAATGATGTTTCCCTGCAGAGTTCAGGTCCACAGCAACAGGCTGTGTGAGAGTCGCAAGCACAAAGCCTTTTGCAGGGGTGATTCTACAGTGGCCATTGGTATAAAATGCTGTGCATCCCTTTTGGTTTGACCTGCTGAGGTTTCGCCATGCATCTCCATTCCTCATCTCTCTCCATTGGCTTCCTGGAGCTGCCCATATCAGTTGCGAGACTCTGGATCAGGCTTACAAAACGCTCAATGAATCTGTAGCACGATACCTACAGGACGTGATCACTGGTTTCATACCAGCGAGATGGTTTCATACCAGCGTGCTCTTCCCCTCATGACTGCTTGGTGGTTCCACTCACAAGGGGTCCAAAGTCAAAAGGCCTTTGGGTGTCGGCTCCAGTCAACTGGAATAAGGTTCTCCCTCTCTCCTGTGCTAGTTAAAACCACCCAGCCTTCAAGAAAGGTATCAAAACACATCCCTTTCAGACCCACTCCTCTCCTAGTCTCCAAACAGCTACACAAACGTTCACCATGCCATTTGTCACGATCATCTCCAAAACAATTGTGGCAGACAAACTTTGCTGTGATAATCTTGTGTCTGTATTAAAGCTCTTTGTCTGCCGTGAAATGCATTTTTGTTTATTCTGAATAAGTATTTTGCTTGGGAGAAACGCATGTGCTCAGTGAATGAAAATGAATGTAAATGTGAAGGATTTAACCATCGCTCCTCAGATCTTCAGGCTCCTCTCTACTTAACCTTGAGAATCATGATTGCTTGGTGAATGACTTGTTGAAGCAGAGCAGGAGATGCTTCTGAAAGCACCCACAGACCTTCTGGGATCCCACTGCATTTCTGGGCACATTTGTTTTATTTTTTCCTCCCTGTGTATGTGTGTGTCTGTGCATGCATGGACAAGAGTGTGTGTATGCCTTGGCTTTGTTCCCGTTCCAGGGAATACTTTAAAAAAAAAAAAAAAGGAATGTAATTCAATGCGAACAGGTAAACGCTGGCAGCCGTGAGCGGCTTCGCATTGGCCTGAAGAGTGGGCCGGTTTCCATCTCTGACTTCCTCCGTCCAAGGCTGCGAGGCTCAACCCTGACGGCAAACCGAACGGTGAGGATGGGGGCGGCGGGTGGTGGCAGCGGGAGGTGATGGAGAGGGCAGCTGTTGTGTGAGGAAGGGAGAGCGTGCGGGCGAGAGAGAGATAGAAAGGGAGAGAGAAATAGATGCATAAGTGCTGCCTTTGATTTGGTTCTTCCAGGGCCTCGCAGTTGAAGTGAAGGTGGGTGGCGGGTCGCTGCAGAGTGAGGCTTGTTGCTCGGCCGCCCACCTCCTCCCACGAGCCTCCGCTAGGCCTGCGAAGGAACGAGCGGCCCCACGATTAATCTATATGCAACGCTGCACAAAACCCCTCGTTCGTGACGAAACGGACTCTCAAAATCTCCTCTCTTTCTAAATAGAGCCGAGGGAGCAAATTTATTGCTGTTTTCGTTCCTTTCACGCCTGTAGTTTCGCATTTTTTTACCTCATTTGGTCACAGCGTGTCAGTAAATGTTTTTTCCTTTTTTTTTTTTTTACGGCTGTAAAAAGCTCTCAGAAAAGGAATTTCGAATAGAACTCCTTCTGTAAGAGGTGAGCGATTTGCTCCGTGTCTCAGTACAGTGTTTATAGACACATTCTTTAGCTGTTTTGTTTTTTTCCAGAACAGTGCAGTTCACTGCTGGTTTCGGGTGGGAAGACGTTCGCTCAGCAGATAATCCAGCACAAATCTAAATTCTTCTCTTTCCAGATATATTGCAGCCGTAATGTTTTAATTCCACAGATCCTGCCCATAGTCCTACTGGCAAGACGCAGTAAATGGTGGAAAGTCACTTTTTTCACTCTGACCTCCACTGACAGTTGTTTTATTAAACATATCGGCATGGCTCAGCCTCATGGGAAATAGCTTCCCAAATGTTTCCGATGAGGGTCTGGACCCTTCCCTAGAAGCACCAGGTGCAACACCACCCTGGCGCAAGGGAGTCAAACAGACATTCACGCTCTACAGTTTAGAATGACCAGTTCATCAGAAACACACATCTTTGGACTGTGGGAGAGTAGGAAACCCAGAAAAATGTGGGGAGAACATACAAACCTTGAAGAGATTTGAGGCACCAGGGCAACCCGCTGTGCCACATTGCTGGCCATGTTTGCAAAGTCAAAGCAATAAGTTAGTGGCCGTCTTTAACGTTAAGGACGTAGATTTGTAACCAGAACGCTGGGGCCCGAAGCTGAGCGAAAGCTATAGTGCCCCTGAGCAAAGTTCTTACCCTCAGTTGCTCTGTATAAATGGAACAAAACCATCATCTAAGCAATGATCTGAATTAATAATGACCTCATCACATCGGGTGTTTACCGAAAACAACATTCTTCATGGTTACTACAGTTTTATTGGGAGTTTTATTTTTTAAACTCAGACACCTGGACATTTCGGTTCTCATTTCAGGTGAGGCATCCTTCCTGAAGACTGAAAACCTGCACTCTTCACTGGGGTTGAGGTGTTGTGAGTTTAAGGGCCACCTAATAACTAACTCACCCTCCCGCAAAGATGCTGAGATCTCTTCTTGGAGCCATGGATGCCTCACACATGACAGGGTGTAAAGTGTCCATTTATAAGGAGAACCACTCTTGTGCCTGCACCTTGCTTCCATTGTCATTCATTTCTGTTATTTTGTCTAGGGTTCCTTTTATTTTGCAAGTTACCCATAAACTGAATGCAAAACAAGCTTTGAAGACCAAGGTCCTCTGGATATTTTGCTCCATCTAGTGGTAGGAAGGGGGCTTCCTTCCTCACATGGTTAAATAATAATATATAGTTAGCAGATCTCTTTGAAGCATTTTCCCCCAAAACATTTTAATATAAATTTAGGAAAAGTTGTTTCTGCTGTACCTATGTTTAGAAAGGAAGATGTACTGCCTGGCCCAAAAAAATAAGTCACAACCTGGATTTAACTTAGTGTTATGATGTGGGGTTGCTTCACTTGGTCAGGTCTAGGTTCAGCAACATTATGCGCCCAAAAAATGAGATGAGCTCACTACCTGAATATAGTGAACGAGCAGGTTTTCCCCATGAATGGATTTTTCCTTCCAGGATGACAATGGCAGGATTCATGGGGCTCAGATTGTGAAAGAGTGCTTCAGGGAGCATGAGAGAGACATCATTTTCACACAACGATTGGCTACCAGAGTCCAGACCTTAACCCCACTGAGAATCTTTGAGATGTGCTGGAGAAGACTTTACACAGTGGTCAGACTCTCCCATCAATAAAAGATCTTGGGGAAAAAAAATGAATGCAACTCTGGACGGAAATAAATGTGACGTTGCATAAACTTATCAAAACAATGCCACGTCCCGGCATTGAAGCTAAAGGCGGTCCAACCAGATATTAGAGTGACTTTTTTTGGCCTGGCAGTGTATAACCATGTGTAGAATTGTATGATTCCAGTGCCTTTTCAGGCAATAAAATGCTGCGAGTTCACCATTTTTTTCCCCTATAGCTGTTTCTTGGGCAAAAGCAAAATAAACCCTTCAACTTTTAAATACAGGCAAGTATTAAGCGACCGACTTTGGTGGCATAAGCAATGAGACTGAGGTTGTGTTTTGGGCACATTGAGAAGACGAGTCAGAAAAGACTATTCAGATTCTCAGAAAACACTAAATCACATCAAGCAGAGGAAGACAACCAGCAAAAAACACAAGGAGAGGACAGAATATGTAAGAAATCTTTGAACTCTTATGGAATTTGTCAGCAAAAAGGGTCAGCATGAACATTAGTTGAAAGCATAAAACATGAAATTGACCAAAATTCAGTTTATTCCTTTAAATTCATTTCACTTGTCTATTACTGTGTGTGTGTGTGGGGGGGGGGGGTTTAAGAGTCAACAAGCAGCACTAAACAGGCATTTGAGATGCATGCTTAATTTCTGCAATTTTTTATTTCAATGTAACTTTGCTACATCAGAATAAATATTTTATTTGCTGTGTGTTCTTTGTTTTACTTCTGTAAATTTTTTATCTTGGTATGTAACCATGCACAGTCTCCTGTTGAATCCAAACACATTTCACTAGATGGTATACTCAGTAACCATGTACGTGACAAATAAACTTTTGTCTGTCTTGTCAAAAAAGCTGCCTTAGCATTTGTCATCTTTTCATTTTAAAACTTTGGCTGAGGTTTTTGAGGGAACTGATATCTGAATTATGACATTTATCCACCATGACTTAAGTGTTCAAGTGACTTTGGAGTTAGGAAAGGGTCCACAGGTTCCAGATATGTTTAGTCTGAGCTTTTGTTGAAATTTTAATCCTGAGACAGCAGTTAGCAGTTGGTACCAAAAGGTGTCACTGGTTCTCTTTGTTTACTCGATGTTGCAGGCTGCAGTCAAGCCAGCTTTCAGGGGAGCCAATAGAAATCACCACCTTACTGCACAAGTTCTCATTTTTATACAACTTTTTTAGGGTTATGTGATTAAATTCTGCCATCTGACACTACATGGATAAAATTCCTTCTCTTAGCTAAAGAATGGGCTAAAAAAAATCTAATGTTTCATACTTTTGGTAGTTTAAAATCAATGTATTGAATAGTCCACATTCTACTAAATGTATTTTGGAATAGTTTGAGATAACATTAATAAATTATAACTGCATAGTGTGGACCAAACAAAAGTTAGTGTAACCAAATAAATACCCTAACAATACTATTACTATAACTACTATTAATAAAACAATAATATCTATATTAGTCATCACCATTGCTACTAATAAAAACTATTACTGCTACTACATATCATCAAAACATAGTAACAGTTTTTATTTGCAGTAATGGGATAATAGTGGATTAATAATACAAGCTACTTTTACTGTTACTCCAAATTATTATAAAAAAGCTGACTTGGTCAGTGCTATATTCCTGTTGCTGGCAGGAAAATTAAGTCATGGTAGTAAACATAAAACCACTTTTTAGAGAGCCACCACTTTTCCAGATGATTCTAAGAATGAGAGTTAAACACAGCGCTTCATATTTGTACGCATTCTCATTTTAATTCCAAAGATTCCGCGTGGAGCCAATGAGCCTATGAGGCCATTGCAGCATGACAGCATCGCACATCAGTTCGCACCCCAACGGCTGATGTCTTACCATGCGAGCGTGGTGCGAGACCATCTGTTGATAGGAAGAATGGAGTGCGACTCACCTTGCTGCTGCCCCCCTTTCCTGCGCTGGAAGGACAGAGCGCCGTGACGCACCACTGAGGGTCACACCTCTTGTTCCCTTCTGCCAACTTCCTCCACGGTGCCTGCTGCGCAGCCAGAGCTGGAAAAGCAAATGCGCTCGGTCACAATTACACAGGCATTGGGATGGCGGCCAGCGCAGAAGAAAGACGTTAATGGCCTAATAACTTTCCTTAACAAAGGAACGTTGTGTTACATTGGTGTTGTGTTGCACTGCTGGCCTCCGCAATGCTGCTTGAGCCGTGTGAACTTCGAGTGCAATGGTCTAAAAGCTAGAGATCCGATGTACCTGGAAACGTCGCTGAAAGTAGGGACAAATGTACTCCCAAAAAATCCCTTTGCTTCTCCAGTTCCCTCCAAAATTAGGACTGATCAGTAAATCATTCAGTACTGATCTGTATGTCTATCCATGAATTTTTTTTTTTTTTTTTAATCTTCATATAGCATGTGACTACACACACACAGATCTTCATTTAGTGTCTATAGATAGAGGTGATGTAGTTGGGGGGGGAAATGTATATTCCACCAAAATGAACCAATATGTCATCTGTGGAAAAAGTAAGTCTAATAGCCATTTTTGCTCCCTCCCTTCAGCAGAAAGGACCTCAAGCAAGCATTTCCTCTAGCTGTGTACCTGTCTCTGACATCAACTGGGAGAAAGTTTTTGTGATGTTGGTGGGGGGGGGGGGGCATCTTGTCTGCACAGCTCATTTCAACCCCCCCAGAGCATCTTGATGGGATTCAGATCCAAAGTTTGACTTGGCCATCCTAGAACCCCCCCCCCATTTCTTCCTTTTTAGCCATTCCTTAGGGGATTTACTGGTGTGTTTAGGGTCATTGTCATGTTGCAAGGTCCACTTTTGGTTGAGCTTCAATCTTGTGACAGATGGTCTCACATTATCCTCAAGTACCCTCTGGTACAATAAAGAATTCATAGTGGATTCTAGGATGGTGAGGTGCCCAGGTCCCAAGGCAGCAAAGCAACCCCAAACCATAACATTTTTACCACCATATGTTACACTTGGTGGCAAGTTCAAATGATGCCTTCGGTTTCCACCAAACAAATCCATCTTCACCCCATCTGTCCAGAGCATACGGATCCAAAAGTGCGGGTCTTTGCCTAGGTGTTCACAGGCAAACTTTAGTCCCCAACCTGATGTTCTTTCTGGACAGCAAAGGTTTCCTCCTGGCACAGCTACCATGTAGGTCTAATTTGTGCAGCCTCTTTCTAATGTAAAGACTTATACACTTAATGGACTCATACACTTTGACATCAACAGTGGCAAAACCTACCTTTACTGGTTCTGGCACAAGCTGAGCTTGGGGGTTTTTGGAGACTTCTTTCAGCATCTTCCATGCTGTTCTTAGAGTGAGCTTGCTGGGGCAGCCTGGCTTGGACAAGGTGGCAGTTGCTTGAAACCTGCTCCACTTGTAGATGATGTTCCAGACAGCAGAAAGGTTGAATTCCAATTATTTGGAGAGCTTTTTAATCCCTTTCTAGATTCATTTACAACCACTTTTCTGAAGGCCTCAAAGAGCTCATTCAAACCAGGCTTGGTAATAGCAGACACTCTAACAACAAAGAACAAGCCAGACTCAATGGCTGAGGTTTAAATACATCAGCTGCCTCCAAACTCCTCTCTATTGATGATCTCACGATTTGCACCTGATCTGGTGCACCTGATTCTAATTTCAGGTGTTTGAAGCAGTGATAACTGGTGTACTTTTTCCACACACAAAGTTGGAAAGTTGGAATGTTTCAATTATAGAAGGACTACAGTATTTAAATGTGGCCTGACGTTTCTTATATTACATCAGCTTCATCTATAGATACTGTTTAAATAAAGGTCTAATCTTGATATGTCCACACATGTTAAAAAATAAAAAAAATCCTGGGTTGTATTTATTTTACCACATAACTGTAGATATGTGATGATATGATTTAAATGAGCACACTTTTATTCTATTTATATGCATTTTTGATTCTGGGCCTCTACGTGTCTGCTCTGGTTGCTGGTGCTGGATAGTCGGCACTCCAGAGAGGCTATGACTGTGAAGATCCCCTTTATAAGCGGACACTTTTGTGGGGGTCTTACAGCAACAGGTGCTGGTGTAGGTGCAAAGCTGTGGGAATTCCCTTTACCTGTTGCTGCACCGACTGGACCCAATTGTGGGCATGGGCTCCTACCTGTGTGGCGCCTCTAGCTGATGTAGGCCTTCACCTATTTCAGACCTACAACTGTGAGGGACCACCATCTTTGCTTCTTCTCAAATGGTAAAGCATCTGTGCCCTCAAGCAGGGACACTTTTATTTAATTTCCCGGAATTAAAATCGACACAAGGACACAATACATGAGTACAAAACTCATATACAGACCAAGTGTTCCCAGTCAAAAACAGACAAATGCTAAAAAAGTAGATAATATCTCCCATCCCTTAAATCACGCGCGCTGCTCTGAAATGCAACGGCGTGGTTTGTGCGATGAAGGCAGTGAGCTTAGTTGGCGTGCAGCAGTATGGCTGAGATCTTTACAGCAGTCTTTCGTCAGCCTCCAGAGGCCCCGCGGTGCGGCTCGCGCTGCTGCACTTAGTAGTTAGCAGCTTTGGCGGCCGCGTCGAGACAGCGGGCCGCCGGCTTCCGTGTCGGCTCTCCGTGCGTCTGCCTTGGGCTGCGTGCGGAGGTCCCGGCCCCGAATTAACCGCGAGCTCGGCAGCCGCCTGATGGGCTCAGCTTGTGTCCACTGTGCGTGAGGTCAGCCGCACGCTGCGAGATGGCAGGTGAGCACAAGTATCCCTAAAAGCCACATCCAGGAGTTCTTTGCATGTTTGCTCCAATTTGCACCCCTTCTTTTTCTTCTTCAGAAATGATGAAAGTAAAGTTTGGGCGAATTTCAAAGTTGTCGGCTCGGTCTTACACAGTTTGCGTAACATCTTCCTTTGTCGAGCTGGCAGATGAGACAGATGCGATCGCTGTTAAAGACACCGCTGCTTTCTGCGTGTCTGTCTATGACCGGCTTCTTTCTATGCTTTCAAAACATGAGATATAATAGTTTAAATTGAACTGAAAACTTGCCTAACAACCCCCACCCCATTTGTCAGAGGGGTTTCATCTGTATTCCCCTGTCCCTCTCTGTTAGGCTACCTGAGAGAGAATGCACCCTTCCTGGCGTATGGCTGACACGTGTTCTTGTGCATGCAGCCACACGTGTCCCCATCTCACCCCGGAGAGCCGGGCATCGTCGGAACCAAGGGAGGTTGTCAGCTGTAGATGTCAGTATGGACCCGTTTGAAGGAGCCAGGGGAAATAACGCCGCTCTGATTTTCAGAGCTGGATCTTCTTCACGGAAGCATTTTCTTCACCGCCGTTCCTGAACAAAGACCCCTGGTGGATGACCTCATGCCTTCGTCCTGCAGGTCCAACCCGGAAAAGATGTCCCCAGCGCCTTTGCGTGTCACTTCCTGAAATAAATAACGTTTCTTTACGCAACGTGCAGCTTTGTTGTGTGAAAGGGAACAATGCAGGGTGGCGTTTGATAAAAACTTGATGCAGTTTTGGTTTGAGTATTTGCAAGTGATGCTGGGCTCAGTGTTCTGGGATTATTTCTGTGCATCCAATCTGTGCTCTGTTTATACTCTATGATGGAATTATGAATATGATCGCACACAAAAAACAGAGGAGGAAGCCACATCATACCATTAGGCCATTCGGTCAGACCCCCAGCTGACATTTTTCAATGTCGTACAGAAGTACGTCGCCTTAAACAAAACTCATGGCCACTGTTTGCAAGTCATAACCCTTAAACACTACAGGCCCAAAAAAGCTTATTTGTTTTGTATCACAGTCAGTAAGATAATTATTTCCCCTTTGAACCAATGTACTACCGTGAGAGAAGGAGTCCGGCCTTCTTCATGTGCGAATTCCGTTCATCTCCACTAGACCTTTTCTGTATTTTGCACCCCACAATGAACCTTCAACCTGGACAACCAGGGAGCGATTTAGGAGATGCAAAGTCCATGCAACCTGAGTGGGATTTGAACGCATATCCAAACTTTTCCCACCAAGGAGATGCATGCTTATCATCACAATTCTAATATCATAGTAGAAGAGTAACAGTGTGGTGAACTACGGTGGTAAAAGTTTAAGAGGTGTTACACCCTGAACATGACACTGGGTAGGAAGACATTCAGACACACACACACACACACACACACACACACACACACACACACACACACGTTTATTAGTGCAGTCACACAGCATTAAAAATTTAGAGTCAATAATTAACCTGAGCAACTTATTTTCTTGGGGAAAAAGCAGGGCACCCAGAGGACAGTGAGAAATTATTCCGTGAAACAAATCATCCACCCAACTTTATGAGCGAAGCTTCATCGCTGAACCAGAGAGGGAAACACAAGTCCAGCTCTCATCTTATCATTTTTATCATATCTTACCTACTATATAGATTACAGAAATAACCGTTTGCAGGGCTCGGCTGTGATTATGAAGGAAGACAGTCAATACCTTGGTCTTGCTTAGCTTTGCCTCTCGGTACGTCGTAAAGAAACAATCGAGAAAACTTTCATAAACACTTGAAGAGCAGTCTGCTTGGTTATCCAGAGTCTACGGTACAGAATCGTGCTGCTTTTCACAAAGGGGTACACACCAATCTGATGGGTGGATCTGAAGGGCTACAGTCGCTTGGTCCACTGTTCATGAAGAGCTGAAGATGAGTGAGAATAATTACCAAGGTCCAAGCAAACAAATTCAGTCCATTATAGCCTGGTGAGTTAAAGTAAGCAAGTGGAAGGTCTGAAACCTGAGGCTGAAGTATTTCACTTAGAGTTGTTGTAGGAGGCGTCCTTGAGGGTAACAATGGTGACCGCCCCCCCTTTCCCGCCATTCCGTTGTCTCTTCATCGTCCTTGGTACAGGGTGGTGCTTCAGGCCTGAAACTAATGCGCTTTCCTCTTGGATAAAACCTGAGCCAAACTGCTCTCTTTCTCTGCCTCCCAAGGTTAGCATTCGTTCAAAAGTGACCCTTTTCCCCAAAAGTGCATCTATAGACACATGCATAGTTTTTACTTGAACAACTTTTTAAGCACGAGTACCTGGGAGGTGGAATTTGAACCATTAACCACTGAGGGCTGAAGCAGGACCTCTGACCACCATCTATCCTGCATTTACTTCACCCACTGTGATGTCCTTTAAAAAGAAGGAGCTGGGGGTTGATCTTTGCAGTGCTGAAGAACCTTCACACCTGGTTACCTTTGAAACTGCAGATATGGAGGTGGTCCAGTTCTACAAATCCTTGGGGGTTTATAGCAACAAGAAGCTGGACCTGTCTCACAACACAGATACCCTGAATAAAAAAGTCAAACTCGAGAAGAAAGTAGGTTCTGTCGTGGGTCAAAGCCCTGATTTGGTGGAGGCTGTAGCAGATGCCAGGATAAGGGGGAAGCTATAGTCCATCATGGACATTGGCTCACATCTCTAAATGAAGCGATCAGCATGAGCTCTTGCACCCGCCAGGTTGTTCAACTTCGGTGCACTAAGAAGCTCCTGTGGGGTCTTTCCCCCCAGCAGCCATCCACCTCCATAATGACTCACAAGGACCTGTAAGCAGTCAATGCCACTGCACAGAGAGGCAGGGAAGCACCTGAAGACCTTAGAGTCACTTAACTGGTTGTTTATTTGTTGAGTACTATTACTGTACTGTAATTTGTAATTTTCCTTTCATATTTGTTATTTTTAATTTGTCATTTATATGATTCATAGTTATCTATTATTTTGGGATTTGCACAGTGCTATGTGTCTTGTCTTAGACTGCTGTGTGTGGGAATTTCTCTTTATTACAAGATTTATAAAAGTTCTGTCCTGTCCTATCCTAGCTTATCCTATCCTGTCCTATCCTATCCTATTAATATTATTTTGGAACCATAAATGCTAAAAGATGCTCAGGAAAACAAATTCTAAGGCTTCCTCATTCTGCTTGTTTGTGTTTGGCAGGCACTGTTTCACAGACAGCCTTCCCTTCATGGCCTGGAGGTCAAAGACACCTGCAGATGGGAACAAGAAAGGCAAGAAAGTGTTTGTCATGAGTAGCAGATATCTGAGTTATGGTGACAGATTTCTGATCTGCCCGTGACTGGTTCGCATATTTTGAGGGGTAGTCTCAAAGCAGCAGACCACTAAACGCGCTACTGGGCCATATCACAGTGGGATGTACCCATCTTCTCGCGTTTTGCTAGCCGGAACCATAAATGAAAAGCACAGATGCCATAAATCCCTGCAGCACTTTCTCGGCTGATATGACTTTATTTAGTATTTGTTTACCAAGATGAAAACATACCCATTTCTCACTTGTGAGGCAGCAACTCTGAGTACTTTTAATTCCATTTGTCACCTCATATCTACGGACGGCCCTAAACAGAGGCTTTCAGTACATTACAGATTAAAGGCGCCCAATAAATCATGCGTCCATTTAAAGCCCTCCCTTGTTTTGGAGTTACTGTAAACAGGCGGTTTAAAAGCAACGAAACAGCACATTGCTCTTTGGCACGGTTTTCCTGTAAAAGGTACGTATGGCATCCATCCGTGCAGTGCAGAGAACCTCGGAGCCGAAAACAGAGATCAACACTTTCGCGGGTTGCTGTACACCTGGGGCATGGAAAGGCAGAACAATAAAGAACGTTAAAGATGCGATATAACTGGTGCAAGTCCCTGGGTGTCAGCTTATACCACAGCGGCACGCTTTACTGTAAACACTCGTATGGTGCACACTGCTGCAGGCTGCTCTGCACTGCTAATGTGGGCAAATGGGGCCTGGGAACGTCAAGGCGCTAACAGCAGCGCACGTGTGCATGTGTGAAGTTTACCCTTCAGCTGGCGCGCATGATTCTAGGCTCAGTGTAACTCTTTTCTTCTGTGTGGTAAATTTTACTGCATCATTTCAGGGTAAAGTGTCTGGATCAAGGGTACTGGAACAGTGAGGTAGGAGTTGCAACCCCTAAGCAACCTTGGGATGATCGCCTGCCTTCCTACCTACCTACCTAGCTGTCAAGTGCTGTAGTTGTTGGCAATGTCCTGCTCTCAGTCTGAAGGCCCCTTGTTCAAATCCACAGTCCCGCCTGTCGTACCTTTGAGTAAATAAACACGCTGTGTACTCAAGTAAAACACTTGGAAATGGGTAAATCCTGCTATGTTGCCTTTAAAATGAAATGATAAGACGTAGGTGACTTTAGTGGGCGAACCAGGCAGCTCAGTGGTTACGGAATTTGAATGAGGTGCATGAATCCAAAATGCTGCAGTCAAATAACCAATTGAAAAAATGGAAGAATACCATTATAAAATTAAACGAAAATACCAGCAGGCAAGCAAGCAAGCAGACAAAAAATGTGACAGGGTGCTTTGGATGAAACCGTCTGCTAACCGATTTTATGCTGATGCATCCGGATGACACCCATCCATCCATTGACCCATCCATCCATTTTCTTTATTCTGGTGGGTGTCACAGGGGCAACAGGTCAGGCAGGTTGCATCGTACTCCAAAGCAACCATCTCAGCTGGGTCTGGGGCTTCCAGTCCAGTAGGCCATCTGTCCAGATGCCCGAACCACCTTAACTGGGCCTCCCCGGCTGTGAAGATGGAGCGTGAGCCCCACAGGGTACCTTCAGCTGTTGTTTATTGTTGACACTTTTGGTTGACCGATTGGATCGGTCACCATCTTTTCATCCTAGCTATGAAAAAAAAGCACCACCGTGCCAGGCTCAACCATCATCTAAGCTTTTCCTCAAAATAAAAACAAAGAGCTGAGAGAGGCGACCCACTCGCACAAACCATTATAATGAATGTGCAGCTTGGCCATAAAGAATTGCTTTAGCCCAGGGTTCGGGTTTCAAAGGTGCCAGCATTTTTGGATAGACGTTCTTCTTTCCGAAGATCATTTAAATGTTTACAGACCGTGCGGTTTCTGCTGTAGCCGTCTTCCCCAAGGTAAACACCGCGCTAACTTGCGGAAGGCGAAAGCGCCGGACCCGAGCCGCTCGGGAGACGCAAAGCCAAGATCCCTATGATGTGCTTCTGCGGCGAGATTAGCGAGAAGGACAGCGGTGGGCATCTCTTTAAAAGCACGAAACCGCTGCCTCTCAGCTTTTTATTCAGCACAGCTCTGCCTTTATTGCGTGCGCGGGTTAGAAACCAAGAGCGCCTCTTCCATTCCACCTCGCAAGCAACTAACTGGATTATTTATTAAGTCAGTTGATTGTATGAAACGCTCACCGACTAAGCCGAGGACTGAATTTGTACGCTCAAGCGGCGAGCGATCCGAGTTCACTTTCGTACACAAATCGCAGTCCCTTAGCAGGGGAAAATTAAAAAGGAAATTTTGTTTCTCTCAAGTCAAGAATAGTGACCTCTGTTAGAAACCCGTTTCATCTTTTTGTTCTTTGTAATTGCCTTATTAATATTCTGCCACCTCCCGCTAGATAACTCGCTGTCTATCGTGTGCTTCCTTATGACATATAATTTGCTCGAGATTTTCCCTTAAATCTGTAAAACGGCACAGGCCGCCCTGGTTTTGCATATCTGCTTCGGCTAATATGGATAAATCCTTCTTCTTCACGTAGAGCCTCGCATCACCTGAGCTGTTGGACGTGTGTTTGAATCCTACTCAGCCTCTGTGTGGGTTTCCTCCCTCAGTCCAAAGAGTTGTGTTCCAGGTGATTTGGTCACGCTGATGTGGCCATGGTTTCTGTGTGGCCACCTTGTGATGTACGAGTGTCCCATCAGGGGGCAGTTTCATACCCTCCCTGATCCTGTGACCTTTGTCCCAGAATTTATGCTTAATGAAAGTGAATGAATAACATTTATTATATATATTTTCAAACATGTTTAGCTTTTCATTTGAACTTAAAAGCAAAGAAGGCAGCGCAGCAGTGCAAACAGTAGTGCTGCTGTCTCCCAACACTTAGGCTGTCTGGGTGTGAGTTCAAATCCCGCCCGGTTTGTGTGAAGCTTGCACGTCTGTGAAGGTTTTCTTCCCACAGTCCAGAGACGTGTATCTCAGGCAAGATGGTCGCTCCAACTTGCCTGGTGTGTGTGTGTGTGTGTGTGTGTCTGCCCTGTCTAGGCTGTACCCTCCTAGCCCTGCATCCACTGACTCTGGCTTATACTCCGGACTGTAGAGACCCCAACAAAAACAAGCGATTCATGAGTTTGAGTGAGAAATTCAAACACTCTCGACTTCAGAATAAATAGAATCAAATACAGCTGGGGGTGATGCTGGGGTGAGAGCTCCACCCAGTGGCCAGGTAGTATAACGCCACACCTGTCACTTAAGAGTTCACCCCAGTCTGACCTTTTCCGTGTGCAATGAGCGTGAGGCCTGACAAAAGGCCACCGGGCCCCGTGAGAAACTGAAATAATCACTCAGTCCGTGTTTAAATATCACGTGTTGTCAAAGCACTGCCACCCAGAGGTCAGTTACCTTCACACGGCCCCCAGCGGGGATGGGGTGGGAATGGGGTGGGGATCCGAGAGGCCCTCTGGGGACAACACTCTACTTTCAAGGCTTCACATGTAACGCAATCTGTTGACATCAGTTTGTATTTCTTTCTTTGAAGAAGCGCTGCTGGAATCCAGCTAGAGAAGCAAAACTTTTTCTTTTCCTCTCTGTTTTTATCATTTATCAGAGGTAGCGTTCAGCGTTCGGACGAATAATTTGTTAGAAGAGTGGAAAGGAGAGCAACAGGCCTGCACGAGTTCCACCGAAGCGCAGAGTAGGCCCTGAATTTCATTTTAGTGACACTGAAATCGTTCCAGAAGCAAATGTTTGCGTGGAGGAGCACAAAGTTAAAGTGCGTTTGACATCCTGACAAAAAAACAAGCCAGAAAGAAATGATAGCATCATCCATGTCGGCAATTAAAACTTCTTTGGGGTTTGACTGCATGGAAAACACACATTTTGAGTTTCAGGATTGTTTTTGGAGAAGTACTGAGTGGAAACATTTGAGGAGGGCTGAAAAGAAAAAATTTTTTGCGTCCCCGTGTCAGTTTTGATGAAGCGGTGAGAGAACAAGGCCGCCTAACAGCCCGCTGAATGCTCGGCAGCTGAATGGGGGGGATGAATCACTGGCTCCGCTTTGTGTCAAAATGAAAAGGCAGCTCAGTGAAACAGCCAATGTGGACCTGGTGGCTCAGTGTGGAGCTCTGTGTCCCAGTGCTGAGTCTGCATGTTGCTCTCTGAACCCTGGTCTCCATCACATTTCCACCCTGCTCTCCATGCTCTTTCCATCACATTTTCATCCATCTCCTTCTCCATCCTGTTCTTTATCTCTTCTCTATCCTGCTCTCCATCCTGTTCTCCACCCTCTTCATCATATTTCCATCTTGTTCTCAGTCCTGGTCTCCATCCTGTCCTCCATGCTCTTTCCATCATGTTTTCCTCCATCATCTTCTCCACCCTGCTCTCCATCCTGTTCTCCACCTTCTTTTTCATCACATTTCCATCCTGTCTTCTGTCCTCTTTACATGCTGTTATTTTTCTCGTTTCCACCCCATTCGCCACCCAGTTTCCATCAAGTTTCTCCAACTTGTTTGAGTCTCATTTTCCAGCTGCAGAACAGCTGCCAGAGTGTCCGAATGGCACTCGCTGATGTACACCATGATCTCCCGTGATCTACAGGTCACCGTATAAATTCATTGTTTTTCCATGCGCGGCGGGAGGGAGCATCAGTGGGGGTTCTTGCATCGACCAGGAAACAACACCCCCATCCTTCAAATTCGCCAGGTGCCTGTAAGCTAGTGTCTGGTGGAAAAAACATGGTCTGACTGCTCATTTCTATCTCATCTTTACTCTTTCACTACCAGGACAGAAACCAGTCATTTAGGGCCAGCTGTCGTCACGATTACTGTATTGTGCTGAAACAATCGGCATAAATATCTTAGGATCGGTTACAGGCACAGCGTGAGGGAACTTGTTTGCAGAGTTTGAGCCAAGTATGAGCACAAAAGTGAAACCTTCAGATGTCTTCCATTGGGGAACAATTTGCCCTGCAAGGCCTACAGCATTTAAAGGAGAAACCCCTCTTAATCTGCAGTCTACTGAAGTCAACAGGTTAAAGCAGACCTTCAGCAGACCAGCAAAATACAGAGTGAAACATGAGCATGGAAGCAAACATTTATGTTTTTAAATTAAGTTTTGGCTCAAAGGGGTTCTTCATTCCTAACAGCTGCAGTAAACACTCCTCCAAAGATGTGCGTGAAAGATTTTCTTTCAGAATAAACTTCTCTATCATAAGAGGCTGTTTGTATCGAGCGCAACCATGGATTTCTTCTTATGGTCACACACACCTTCTTTCGTGGGCAGTTGCTGGAGTGTCGATGCCTGCAGACCCATTTCCTTGTCAAAAGGGGTTTGTCTCATAGCACTAATGGCCAGTTTAGTGTCTAATAAGCGGAGCCTTTATTCTTTTGACCAGGTTGGGGTTTTAAGGACAGCGCAGGCAGCACTGCTCTGAAGTTGCTGCCCATCCTTTTTATAGCTCGGACAAAGGATGGAACATATGAGAATGCAGAATCGCTGAGTGAGGTGCAATCCGGTCACCATAAGGGCAGAACAGAGGATAAAATAAACTGAGCAATGTTTTCTATTGACAGATTGGGAATCTCAACTGACCAGCATTGTTCTGCCAACTTGTAAAAATCATCTATCCATCCATTTACAGTAATGCTTTCACAAGATTTAGGGTCCTGCTGGTCCAGAGAGTCTTCTGGGAAGCATAAGGTATGACTGGGCTGGACAGAACAGGACACCAGTCCATCCCAGGGCAGTCTCTCTCTCTCTCTCTCTCTCTCTCTCTCTCTCTCTCTCACACACACACACACACGGGGGGGGGGGGGCAGTTTAGTATCACCAATTTACCCGAAAGAAGTTTTTACACTGTGGGCCAAAACCCATGCAAACACAGTAAGTCCACACACACTGACCTGGATTCAAATCCTTGTCCAAGCTTAGAGCCCAGATACCGTGAGGCCCCGGTGCTACCTGCTGCACCACCTCCGCAAAACAGTTCTATTTTAAGTCCAAGCACATTTGTTTTTTTTTTTTAAACTGAGTACCAGCTTTCTTCCTGACATACCATGAAGTCCAGATAAAATCATTCAATCAACCTTTTTCAACAATCCTTTGCACATCTTCACCCTCTGGTTGAGTGGTAGAATGTCTTCCACTTTCAAAGTAGCGCCGCGGAGGATTAAAAAAAAAAAAGGCAGTATAAAATCTACCAGATTTCTTTCAGCTTTAAGCTGAGTACAAGCAGCATCACCTGACATGTGAAGATCATGTAAATTATTGAAGATTCGGACGAGAAGGTTCAAATAACTACAAACAATCTGTCTCAGCTGTTCTAGGCATTTATTTTTCAACATATTCAGTATTTTTCAGTCAGCATTTGCAGATATGACAGAAAAACCACTGATAATAATTAGTAACATCAAATGGCATAAAGACTTTCATTTTTCATACATAAGCATAATTTAAATGGAGACATCCAGACTCGTACATTGATACGGCTCACTTTGAACAACCACACTGTAGACATCTCAAGTGGTATCTCTTTGAGAACATATTCCATACATGTTTTTTTTTTTTTTTAAATTTTGCACAAAAATGATCATAACAGGTTCTTCCCGAAGCAGATGAGGCTGCCTAAGATACGCAAGGAGGATGTTAATGAAACACAGATGACGCCAGCTGTGGGTTTAGAGAAAAATAAATCAAAATATGAAAAATCTTGCAACGACATTCCATCATCAAAAAATATTAGAAATCATTTTACTCGATAACATGGTGTACAATAATGTTTAATAAATGTTTGAAGGCATTGCAGTTGATTCAGTCCACTCGTAAGGGCCTTTGTACAACAGGTTTGAATCTGTTCAAGGATGAAATTGCCAGGTGTGTAAAACTTCCTTTGCACCAGTAATGCCAGGAGCTCTTATCAGTCCACATCTTCTCCTATTCGGGGGCTGGAGAAGTTACCTGTGACTTAAGGGAAAGGGGCAAACCCATAAGAACAGGAGCAATTTTCACGCCAACCCCTTAAATGGTGAACTTGACTTGTGCACGCACACACGCACACACACGGCTCAGACGCACAGGTACCTTACCATACAGAGTGCCATGTGTTTTTTTTTTTTTTTAATGATGTCGACACCAGCGGCACAAACCCGGGTCCATAAAACTCAAAACACCCAAAAAAGAAATGACAGAGTAGCAGCAAGGCCAGTGCTTAATACGGAAAATTAGACAAATCTCTCATCGGATTTACACTTCAGCAATTGCACATTTATTTGAATAGACACATGGCCTCTGGATTGGAAAGATGAAAATGATTATAAGAAAAACTCAAAAGCACGGAAAAATAAAAACAGAAGAACAAGCGCTGAGACGCATAAATAATTCAACGGTACCACTCTTGAATCAGTAAGACACGATGTTCTTATTGTTCTCCACTCCTTTCCTGCAGGGCTCCCCAATGGGAATACAGGTAATGGCCACAGGTTATGGTGTGCGGCCGCTGCTTTTGTTTTATAAGCCCACCTGCCCCGTGAGAATAAATGAATAAATCAAACATATTAAGGCTCACTGTTTCTGTAACCGACTGGAAGTCCATACTTTGAGGAAGCGTTGACCTCATTTTGAGAACCAAATTCGGGGGCCTCGCTGACGCACGGATGCTTGAAATAAGCAAAGGTGTTGAGCGTATCCGAGGCAAAAAAGGCAGGGATCCCGATTGCAAGTCTCGTGGAATTTGTACCGGCCAGCCGTCCTCTGGTCTCAGACCGTCGACGCATTATTCAAAGCTGTGCTTTCTTGACGCCTCCTCATGCTTGAGAGAAGAAAAGGAACCCGGAGTCCAAAGCGTCCTCTACAGCTTTCAGATTATAAATGCAAAATAAATAAATAAAAATAAATAATATTTGTTATGAGCTTTGCATCAGGTTGGTGTGCTCCTGCACACAACCTCTGGTTTCTCCTCAGTCCTCCTTTATTCACTTCACAGAGACCCGGGGGCGTGAACAGCTATGGTCTTAAGCGTTGCGTCCTGAAACAGACGTGACCCAGCAGGTCCTCCACAGAGCTTCTCCTACAGCTTCTGCAGAGAGCACAGTCAAATCATTACACAAAAAAAAGGCTAAAGGTGTTTTTTTTTTTATCCACTTGCGATGAAAGCGCACACTGCCGGCATTGCACATGCAGTTTGTTTCAAACTGTTTTGCATTCTGAAAAGACAAAAGGGCTTCTGCAAAAATAATTGTGAGCAATCCTAATGGTTAAATGGAACTGCGTCGAAATATCAGGCAGCATTTCCCCCCCGTTGTTTCCCGACAATCTGCGAATATCAATATGCTTGTTTTCGTAAATGGCTTCAGCGGAATGAGGTGGAGTAACACGGCCCACTAACATCTGCTTCTCTCTTTGATACGGGGGAGAACCCGAGTGGCCGAAAGGCGACAGATCCTGAACACATTCAAAACATTATTATTATTATTATTATTATTATTATTATTATTATTATTATTATTATTATTATTATTATTATTATTATTAATAATAATAATAATAATAATAATTGTGGAGGAAAACAATGTGTATGGTGTGACGCGAGTCTTCAGATGATCAAAGCCTTGACAGGGAGATGGTGGGAGTCCAGAGCTTCCCGTGGTCTCACAGCTGACACCAAGCACACGATATGCCAAATGCATCACCGACGGGGGAGGCTGGCCGACGAGGGGGATCTGGCTCTGCTTTTGACGCCCACATGCAACTTAACTTCCGAGTTGTCGCTCCTCAGCCTTTCCTCTAAACATATTCCCGCGTTTCAGCGTCTCTGAGCTCCTGTCGTCCGGCCGCGAGCCATCAGCTGCGCGCGTCTGCCAATCGATGAAACGGCGAAGCGGCCCCCGGCGAAATCGATGCTCCGAGTCGAGAGCCCGCAGCCACGGGGCATGTTGAACACGTTGAAAGTAGGTCTTCATTTACTCGTCCGCCTGTCTTTTTGTCAGGTGGACGCAGGCTCCCGTCCCCGCCGCACTGCTACAAATGGGAACAACCAAAGTGTCAGCGGCCGCTTTGCTGTGTCATTTTGATTTGAGATAATGGGAACTTGTCACAGAGAGAGATTTTCCCGAGTGTTGATTGATATCCACCCACGGGCCATCGCAAATTCTTATTATAAAAATCAATACGCCTGACTTCTTTTTTCGTGTCACCTTTAGGCTTCATTTACCCACTGTGAAGCGACTCTGTGATATGCATAATGATAACAGCCATGATGGAAAGCAGGTGGAGGTGGCACCCAGAAACAAAAAAATAATGGATAAATTCAATAAATACAACTATCACAGGCAAGCGCTGTTGTGAGGACAGCATCAGTTTGAATATTTAAGACACAGAAGGAAACTCCAAGGCATCGCTGCTTAGAGAGTCACAGGCTTGGCAATTTCATGACAGGAAACATTACATTGGACCAGATTACATTAAAGCTGAGAGAAAGAGAAAAAGAGAGAGAGAGAGAGAGAGAGAGAGATATGCTGGTCTCTGTCCTTTTCTTCCAGATGTTTCCTCCTGGTGTAGCTGTGCTGATGCCGTCATCACCAGCGTGCCACCTGGCTGGTGTAGTCCTCAGTGGTGGCCACCGTCTCCTCGTCATCCCCGTTCTCCCGCCGGTGCTGAGACAGGAAGGCTCTCTGCTCCCGCAGCCGGCGGCGCTCCTGCCGCCTCCTGAGCCGCTCCTGCTGGCGCTCCTGCTGCCGGGCGAACTGGAAGCGCTGCAGGAACAGGTCCTTGGCGTATTCGTACAGCTGCACGTCCAGCACGTTGAGCGCCTCGATGCGGCGGCGCACATCCTCGTCCACGTCCACGCTGGCGGCGCGCGTGCTGTTGATCTGCGTGAAGGCCGAGATGAAGCGCAGGCGGAACGTCCGCTCGAACAGGTACTGGGTCTTGCGCTGGAACTCGGTGAGGCCGAAGAAGGCCATGTTCCTCAGGTTGGTCTTGGCGCTGCTCAGCAGGATGTGGCTGCGCTCACTCTCGCTCATGAAGGACAGGTTGTAGCAGCCCACCAGGTTCAGGTCGGCCAGCATGCGCACCTGCCGGTTGTTGGCCAGGTTCGAAGGGCAGTCCATGAACTCCTGCAGAGACACACCTGACCAGTCCTCACCAGGATAGCATGCGGGCAGCTCGTCCTGGGTGGGCGAGCGCCCGTCGCACATGTGCAGCGAGGTCTTCCAGGTGGCCCCACGCTGCACGTGCTTCCACTCGCTCAGGTAGCGCGACACAGGGTCCCGCAGCAGAGTGATGTAATAGAAGTTCCTGCAGCGGGAAACACACACAGAGCAGACAGGTATGAGGCTTAGTACAAACAGGACAGGCAGACAGGTCTCCCGACCGGTGACAGAAATCATTGCAGGTTGGAATCAAACTGGGAGAGAGGAACAGACGGGAAGTGTCAAACTCAGTAAAAAAAAAAATGCTTAAATAAATATCATATTTCAGTGTAAGATGAAACATGCTTGAGTCCACGCCGCACGCAGCTCCAAAGTAACGTTTTATTATCTGGCATAATGTGGAAAGCCTATTACTGCTTGTCCTGTGACCAGGAAGCCAAGGGATCATATAATCAAACTGCTCGGTGTCGCGTCCCCCATATTTCATCATTACACAAATGCAGGCACTTGTCACCTTGATGCGCAATTTTCGCCGGAGAAAATAGCACTCGGCGGACATTCTCATAGGGAGGAAATTGTTGAATTAAACATGATATCTCGCACACATCAGCGGCCCTCTTACTGGGCTGGACTCCTTAATCCCTGAACGCTCAAGGACGGTCTCTCAATCTACAAGTGATGTCCAGGGCAGCGGGCGTCTGCGCGTCCGCAGTCCACGATAGGACATCATGCTGAAGGCAGTGTGATAAAACGGAAATAAAATAAAATTAAAATAAAGTCAACTTTCCTAAAACAGGTAATGACATTTACCTGTTTCATGTTATGGTGATGTTAAGACTGTGATAGCTGTGGGGAAAAAAAACGAAACAAAACAAAACCATGTCTCCTTGCAGTTCACCTCCCAGCCGATAGGGGGTAGTAGAACACAGCTGTGCAATTGTGTAATAGTGATTCCTGTCAGCATTCCCCTTGATGTGACATGCACATATGCACGCACACGGCTCTTTCTTCTCCCCATTATTCCCACGACATGAACAGCCACACCACCACCAGATCCACAAGACCTAACGCTGCCTGGCAGCGCAGCTTGAAGCCCTCGAACGCTGCGCTAACACGCCGCAAAAGATCTGCATCTCCATGGCGACGTCTGAAAGACCTCGCCCCGCGCGACGGCACATCCGAAGGACACGTGCTTCCGCGGCGACACGGCCCGAAAGACCTGGAGGAGCCGTGCTCGCAGTCCGATCCACTAACACTTCCTGCCCGCGATAAAATTACGGCAAAACCTTCATTGGGATTACGTACCGCAGAGCTTCTCATCGATCTAAAATATGCGCCAACTTCCAAACAGACGCCGGCTTTCACGCTCAAACTGTGAAATGGAGGCTTTGATGACAGAAAATGTCATGATGATACTGAAAAGTAAAAGGGAAAAAAAAGGATTTAAAGCAAAACGCACGTAGCGGGTTATATGTGACGGACCGGATGAGCCTGACTTGTATCCCTGTGGACGCCAGGAGGGTCCGCGGCGAGCGGGACCGCACGATCGGGATGAAATAATTGCGGCACGATGATGCAGCTGACACACGGTAAGGCGCTGAGCTCCAGGTGAGGCCTAGGAAAGGTAACGGCGTAGCAGCGGGACTGCACCGGAACAGGAACAAAGGACAGCTTAAATACTGACTGACATTTTAAATGAATATTATATTTGCAAAGGGTCTGGGAGAGGTGTCTGTGGCAACTGAACTGCTATCAGCAGCTATGAACTGACCTTATCAACAGCATTTACTATACATAAGAATGAAGTAACTTGTGACACTGATATTCCAAGGATGACACCCACGTCTCTAATTCTTACGCCCGTGCCTTCGCCGGGGTGAACGGGAGAACGGCTCGTGTCAGCACGTCCGCCGAGCGCTCCGGGGGAGTCGTCCACCCTAGCGGCGGCTCGCGGTTCCACCCACCGCGTACGTCGCTTCTTCCTGTGGCCGTCGGACCGACACACGCGTGCAGTTGCACATAGACCTTCGCGGAGTTCTTGATACCAAACCTGTGTAAAGCAGCTAACTTGCAGATTCTTAAAAACACTCCCAGACTGCTGACCTTTCCTGCTTCAGAAAGCAGTTTTCCTTTCCTGTGTGTAATACATGATTCACTCTCACACTCCCACATGCTGCAAAGTTTATCCCTTAAATAACTCATTACACCCATATTTGGGCTCTGCCGGACTCAGCAGAGACCAGGCGAGGGTCACCGAGCACATGTTCAGGTGTTCGGTGTCATGTCAGGTGACAGCGATGGGCACATTTTCCTATGTTCTCTGCTGGGCTCGATTTAGAGCTTGTGATATGCAGACAGGACATAGAGCTGTCTGGCATCTGTGGATGTACCCAAGCCCTGGAGGCTAACGTTTCTCCAAAGCCCTGGCTTGAGTAAATTCCACCACCCACACCGTGCAGAGCAGAGGTGGGAGGCTCTCGGAGGGGTGTGACCAACAGGAAAAGCTGGCTGAGATGCCTCCAAATGAGTCTGATGAGGCCAGTTGCCAGCGGCAGTAATGCAGCCCTGGTGGTGAAGCAGCCTGTGAAGAGCAGCACCAGGATGTTTTCCTAACGTGTATTTTATTGTTATTTTCTGCTTAGCCTCAGCATTCACCATTTGGCTGGTTCTGGAGAAATTCAGGTTAGACACCTTGCCCAAGGGTACTGCAGCAGTCAACAGTCAACGTTTAGGTCACGGGGCTACATCCTCTGTGTCCTCAACCGCAGCGCTGCCTGCCAGCTGACTCAACTAAGCAGGGCGACGGAGTCCCCTCTGTCCCCTCTGTGTCCGTCGCAGTCTTTGTGACATCGTAGCCTCCCACCACAAAGAGCAGTGGCTTCTCAGCAAATGTCGGCGGCCCTGCGAGGACAAGCTGGCTCAGGAAAAAACAGTGTGCGGGGATAACTTGCTGAGGGACACAGGGGAATGCGATCGGTCACCAATGACCGCAGGCAGGCGTTCCCTGCGGCTGTCTTGGATGATAAAGCACAACGTACGCAGAGACACGGCCGTATGCAAAAGCGGGGAAAAAGTGCTGTGGTGGATACCCCCCCCCCGCCGGTGTGATCCATTAGATCTGTGCAGCGGTAGCACGAGCGCACGTTTTCTGAGTGCGGTGGAGGCCCGCAGGCCCACCACAGTACTCGAAAAAGAGTCCAAAGTCAGAATATCACCGGTGAAAAGGCAGTGAAAGTTTGAATGCGATGTATGTGCGCACCAGTTAATGTGTCTTGGGAAAGGCCGATGTTTACATGTTGACATTCCAAGCAGACATACAAGCGTAACACCATACGGGCGATTAATCATGTTTATATGAACAACCTGGGAGGAACCTTGTGCAGCTCGAGGCTGCGTAGCCTACGGTTAACATCTCACTGCCTGTAGCCAAATCCTGTCTTTTTCTCTTAAAATGGGTGGAGGGGAGACAGATTGTGCACATTTCTCCTAAGATTCCCCACTGGCCCATCCAAGGTGCCTTAGCTGCTTTGGACACCGTCCAAAGACAGGATGGTGTTGTGGAACTCCATCTCCATGTGGATGTCTGCTGTTGCTGGTGCGTTTACAACAGCGGTGGCTGTTACCTGAAATGAACTTGACCACTGTTGGACCGCATCGTGGTTCATCCCCTTCTTCTCCCATTGAAGGCGTCTGCGCAGCACAGTACTGCTCGATACTACTACTCGTATCTGGCACTACGTATAATCGTGATCTCAGGACGTAGCCAGATTATCGTCCCGCTCACCTTTCGAAAACAAGCCCCGAACGCACCGTTTCTCCAAACATTCACACCCAAATTTAAATCAACTTAAACCGACCAACCTAGCCTACCGCCCTTCTGCTCCTAGACAACAAAAACGGTTACTGTGGTTTAAAATGGCATTCTTGAAGTTACCAGACAGAGGTTAATGTCACGAATGAAAGTTCTGGGAGCGACAGTCGCGTTCAGCTTCTAAATTCCCGCTGATTTTGTTAAATCACAGATTAATAATGAATACAAGCCATATTGCGTCTCTCTAGGCTTCTAGGGAGCTCATTCCAGCTCACAGGACTCAACTGGGGTTTGCACAGGAGACAGCGAGTTTGATTAAAATGCACAGCCCCCCCACCCACACAACAAACTACTTGGATGTGATTTTTATTAACTTACCGCATTGCACTGTATACAGTAGCAACACATTAAGATTAATTTTTCATGTGAGGGCTTCCACAAATTATGCTGCCGCCACCTTATTTCAGAGCAACTACAACAATTTGAAAAGTGTTCACAAATACATTTTTTTTGGGGGGCGGGGTGAGGGTGAGGGGGTTGCTAATGTGATGCTGAAGTGGAGAAAACAAAACAGCTCAGATTTACTGTGCAGCGGATGGAAAAAAAAAAAAAAACACCGGCGATGCTATGGAGCGTGACCCGAAGGATCTCCGTGTCAAATTTCCAGCTTTCCCAGTTACTCCCAGCGTGTCCATCACCGGTGTGGCACGCGTTCCCTGTGACTGCGGCTGCTTCGAGGGTCCCGCCCTTCGGTTGTCTTGTTCACCCCGCTGGTGAAACCCCGCTGGAAACTCAGCAGAGACCACAGTTTTACAAAATTTGCACTGAATCTGATTTCAGGACACTTTTCAGGGGTTTGGAAGCAGCAGAATGGGTGTTCGAGTGAGTGCTGACTCTGCGTGCAGCCTTCACTTACAGTGCATGGAGATGCTAGTGCCTGCTGTGAAGTGAAGCCTTGCGGAACACCTATCAGCGAAATAATGCTGGGGGAGCTTTGCGGAAATGGCGCAAGAGGGAGTGTGAAGGGTAGTGGACGTATTTTATACTAACCTGTATGGCCAGAAGTATGTGGGTGCCTGAGCATCACCCCCCATATGTGCTTTTCGAACATTGCACTCCAAACCCGTAGGCATTAATATGGAGTTCCCCCCTTTGCTGCTATAAAAGCCCCCACTCTTCTGGGAAGGCTTTCCACCACATTTTGGAGTGTGGCTGTGGGAATTTTTGCCCATTTGACCACAGCAGCATCACTGAGGTCGGATGAGGTCTGGTTCATGGTCGGCATTCCGGTTCATCCCAATGGTGTTCAGCGCGGTTGATGTCAGGGCTCTGCGCAGCCACTCAAGTTCTTCCGTCCCAGCCTGGCTGAACTATGTGTTTACGGAGCCTGCTTTGTGCATGAGGGTGGCACAGTCATGCTGGAGCAGGAAAAGAGCTTCTTTATCAAAATGTGGCCACAAAGCTGAAAGCATACAATTGTCTAGAAGGCGTTTGTATGCTATGTGGGTGTGACTGAAAGCTCAGCTCAATTATTAGAGGAGGCACATACTTTTGGCCATACAGTGTATTTGCTGGGTGTGTCCGCAGGTGCTAAAACTTCCTAAGACAGGCACGCTCTCTGTCAAAATAGGCCACATGGCAGTTACAAACTGCTGCTATACATTTAATTTCTGCTTTTTGTCACCTGAATGGGTGTTGTTCCAAGTATCCAAGCTCATAAGCCGCTGTATTTTCCACAGTGTTAATTTGTGTGTGAAGCTACTCAGCTGTGGGTTAGAGGTAGCTTAGACAGTGTGGACTTTGCATGTTCTCCCTGCACTTATGTGGGTTTCCTCCCACAGCCTAAAGACACGCATTTCAGGTGAACTGGTGACAGCTGTTAATGTGTGGGTGACGAGTGTGTCAACCCTGCGATAGCCTTGGCCCAGCATGCATCCTCTGCCTAATCCAGCACCCAGTGTGCCTGGGATAAGCATCGGACCATCGCAACCTAGCACTGCTCTACCAGTTACAGATAATTGATAAAAAAATAATTAATTTATTAATTAATTAACAAACGAATAATTAGTGTGTAATGAATGGTATTAATCTGCACTGCAGTTTAAATTTAAAAAAAAAAAAAAAAAAAAAAAAAAAAAAAAACACGTGTTGGCGCTTCACCGTTCTTCACTGGCTCCACCAGACTTACCCAGGAGAATCAGGCTACAGCTGAGAGCAAAAGGATGCTCTTCAGCATCAGAACAGCCTGAATGTTGCTTTTTCCCCTGAGAGGTCAGTTTGCAAACACAAGACGCAAGAAAATCTCCTTATGTGGATTAATTTGTATACGACCCACTAAGAAAAATGTGCAGCGAATAATATTTTTACGGAGCTCTGGTGTCCCATACTGTTCATGCCGACGTTAGAGACAACAGATGAGGGCAGAGGATGGCGCGATGGTTTGAACTGCTACCTTTGGACCCTAAGGACCCAGGATTCCCATCTCCTGGTGTAGTGCCCTTGAGTAATGTACTTACCCTTAATTGTTCCATTTAAAATACCCTCTTTTTTAAGTGGAAAAAAATCACTGCAAGTAGGTTATCATTGTAAGTCACTTAGGAGAAAAGAGTCAATTAAATGAATAAATGTGAAGTATGTTAAGCTTCGGTGGCTGGAGTTTTTCCGTACACTCCTCACACAGCCGTTCAGTGCTACTTATTTAAGCCCTTGTTGACTCGTACACAGCTCTGGCACACACCTCTCTTTACCACACCGCTCTCTTGTCCCAAAGAATCCATATATGCACCCAGCTGTAGAGTGACTGCAGCAGTGGGGCATCAAACCAAAAAGGTACTGTTTTCCTGCCCACCTGGAACAATGATGTCAGAGCACCGCTTGGCTGCAGGAGCTGATTAACGCCCAGCATGAACTTCCTCAATCTGTCATGTTCACAAATCCTGCCCTCAAAAGCAGACGAACGGCAGAGTCAGACCTTGGTGGAGCTCGGCACCCCTCCCCGGTCAGCGGAGGTAGCACTGGCCCGAAAGCACATGGAGAACCAACCCAACCTCACGCCCAACACAGCTCCGTGGCAGCTAACTGTCCATAATCGTCCTTAATGACACGATTCCGGGTCACCGGCCTTCAAACAACTGCATGCTGCCAAAGTGGAAACGGCAAATTTAAACACTTCTGCGGCCCAGCGCAAACCAGAGATCCATGACCAAGGTTGAGGAAGGAGATCTTTGCGGAGGCCTCACGACCGATTCCCTCTTGAATGGTTACGTCGCTGGCAGCTGGGTGGCTGGCAGGAGCAGCACATCTAACAATGGATCGAGATGCAAGAAGTTGTGGGACTGCTTTAATTGATTAATGACAGGCGTAAGTAAAACTGACGTATTGCATCTCTCTGGGTTCCAGGGAGCTCATTCCAGATCACAGGATTCAACTGGGGCTTCGCTCACAAGACAGTGAGTTTGATTAAAACGCACAGACCCCCGGCCCAGAATAACCGTCTGTGATGTTGATAGGCTTAGCGCATGGCGCGACATACATTAGTTCAACAGTAAAGTAACCCGGAGTTAGATGGCAACACTAAAGCTTCCTCGCGTGGGGGATGATGTGCGTCCCAAGTCGGATTTTCAGGACACTAAGACTCATTTTCCGTGGCTCACCACACTTCGCATTCATGCTCAGCTGCTACACCCATTCAGAGCAAAATAACACTTAAATCAAAACGTTACTCAGAGTTGGCTGTACACCTAAAAGGTCAGCTAAAGTTCTTTAACTAAAGTTCTCCCTCCCTTATGCTGTCACAGTATTTTTTTTCCTTTCTCCACATGGCATATTGAGATGTACATATGACCATATCACTAGCTCCCAGTGAGTACTCAGATGGCTTTTGTGCATCATCTCTGTGTAAAAAAAAACTGGGAACAATTTCCAGGAGGGGTCATTGCACGAAATAACCCAGCAGCACCTTTTTTCTTTTACATGCTTTAAAAGAGTAAGATGCACTCACTATTGCAGAATCTCGACCAGTGCTGGCACTCATCTCTGCCTGCCTGATCAGGTTTGCTCTACCTCTGTTTGCTCCTGTCCTCATGGCCCTTGTATATTCACCGTAACTCCTTTCCCTGCCAAGTCCTTAGCTCTCCGTGTCTTGCAGTCATCATATCCGAGTCATCCGTTTCTTAGATACGCTCAAGCCCCCAGTCTTCATAGGACCTCCTGTTTACTTTGTGCATTAACTCACTTGTAGATAAATTTATGCACTCGAGTCCATATCATACTGTTTGGGATGTATTGCAAACCCTTTTTTTTTTAATGTTCACTGGTTTCTGTCCAGTGATCTTTGTCGTAATTGGTAATTACTGTATGTGTCTCACGACCTTGAATATTTATTTAGCTGCATTTCTTCATATCTGTACCTGCTGAGGAAGGCCGGCGCTCCAAATGCCTCGGTTTCATTTTCACATTTGTGTCCACATTACGGCAAACCTCCAACTGTGATTGGCCGTCCCAGAGATGTTGCTACCTGAGAATAATAGAATATACTTTATACTTAGTTTTCATCTTCCCGCCTAGCCCTAACTTTACCTTACATGTATAGAATGTAACTTGGCGGGTAGCAGATTAAATATGTAATATCCACAGATGAAACATTTTTTAATCAGCATCAACCCACAGTTCCAAATATGTAGCACACACAATAGTGATGGGGTGGTGGTAAAATCCTTCAGTATTCCTGCTTCATTTATCTCCTGTTTTTTTTTTCATCACGACTCCATAGTTTTTACAGTGCACATTTGTTGAGCACACATCCGGTAACCTAGACACTAACTGTCCCCTGAGCGTTCGGTGGCTGAAATTCGCCGCCAACGCCACCTCATGCTTCTTTTGTTCCACCTCCAACGTGACGTTTTAATTGCGACGTGAGATGATGAGGTGAGCATGGACCTTCACTTCACCTTCACCCCGAAAGAAATCCCATTTTGGACCCCGGCGAAGCCCGTGACACAATATGAATGTGCACTATTTATCCCGGTAATGGCCACGCTCACGCTATAAGGCAGTGTTAGGTGGGAATGATATCTCTTTTAATTAAACCGTGCATCAAACAGCAATTTAAGTTCAAAAGAAGCATTCATCTTTGTGCATCCTCTGGCGCGGGCCTTCATAAAAGGACAGAGAGTATGACTGAATCGCGTATGTGATAATTCACCAACACTGCACCCCTGCATAAAGATGAAAGTTTTCCAAGCACTTGAAGGCAGGGGATTCTGGGTATTTTATCTGGGCATTTCTTTTTGAGGAAGTCACTCAGAAAGCAGATGAAGTGCGACAAGGCGACGCTGCTGGCTAAGCCCCCGAACACACCCCCCCCCCCCCATGTATCCCTGGTCCCACGGTGACAGACAGCCAACAGGAGCATTTGGACAGTTTGAACAGGAGGAGGAGTTAAGGTGACTCAAAGTGGCGACACACTTGTCACACTTCCAACCACGTTAAGCTCAGTAACCATAGCGCCTCTCGCTCTTTATTTATGCATTAAAAGCAAGATCCTTCTGACTCAGATATGCACTGAAAATACTTAAAAATGAATGGATACATGTACGGTTTATGAATTATGTAAGACGCTTACATTAAAGTTGGGGTTATTTGCCATTTACAGTAGTTTGTTAATTGTTCTAAACCCACCACAGGGTTTCAAAGAAATGCTATGTGTGCACTGATAAGAAGCCAGCAGACTGCACAGAGCAAATGCATATGCAGATAAAGTCATGGAATTTACACATATATTCATAATCTAAATGAAAATATAGCAGGTCTGACAGAGCAGGATGAAATGAACTTTGAGGTGCGACTGGGTTCGAGTGGAAAATCCTCCACGCATCCTGGTTTAAGTGATGCGGCAGATGCATCATTAACTGCTTTATTCGGCAAAATGCAGCGAGGACGGTTCTGAACTTGAGCATCAAACCTTGCGGCCACATCTTCTCCAAATTTGCCATTTACTCATCTTGTTCCACCACTTATCATGCAGTTTAAATACGGCAGCACTGGCAGTTCAGGGTGCACTCCTTGCCCAGTGGTACTACTACTCGTGGCACTTCCTGGGACTTGAACCAGCCCACATTTAGAATTTTAAGCACACGATAAAAAAAAAAAAAAAAAACAATTAAACAACGGGATTTTAATCTACAATGCTATGGGTACAATGTTAGTACATTTGGACGACATTACAGTAAGGTAAATACGAGTCGTGTTTTTTGCACGAGTAATGAGCTTTGTTACCGAAGGGGTGCAAAATACCATTAAAAAAGTGAAAGCCGTTCAATTATCTTATTGCCATATCTCAGACACAGATGTGTTATACAGTATGTGTGCAAAACATTGTGCGTAATATCTAATAGCATTGACTACAAATAAAGGTGTTGGGAACTGGAGGGGAAAATGCAGGTAATTATTAATCCTTTTATTTAGCCGTGTCTGGCCCACGCTGAACTTGTGCGGTGTGAAAATACGATGGTACATAACAATTACAAACCATGAGGTATTTGACAGCTAAGCGCGAATGCATTTCTAACAGATTACTACATACCATCACCTGCAAGAGCTGTATTTAAGCTCATGGTTGGTAACTACTGCTGGGCAGAAAGGGCACAAAATGTAGAAATCTGAAAAACTGAAAATGTGTGCTGTTTCTTATACAAACGTGGCAAAATGCTTCAGGGTGACATTGTTGCTATTTAAACCTGCTGCTTCTTTTTAAACCTTATTTAGCGTTAATCCTCCAACATCTCTGCAAAATGAAATATAAGTATTTCAGGTCTGCAGCATCGTGCAACCTTAATCCTGAACTGGATTTGACCACAGCTTTGCCCTGCCAAAGACATTATCATATTTTGCACGCTTTCCACCACAAGAAATAGATTACTACCATCAGAGAGAATGAAAATAAATAGACCCTGTCAGACTCCAGACTACAAAATATCAAACATCTTGATTCATTATGCAACTAAAATGGTAATAGATGTAAATATTAGTCAGAAATGTACGGCATAATGCAGGCATTGGGGGGTCATGTTGAATCCTGCCCTGAAGTTTGAAGACACGGTGGTCTCTCCGGGCTCCTGTTAATAATACAGTTCCGGAAAGAACATTTATTAGTTTCCAGTAAGGCTGTTATCTGGGCTTATGGCTGCGGAAAGTTATTAACTAACTTCAAATTAATTGATTCTGATACTGTGTTATTTGTAATGTAATAATGTAAAAATAGAATGAAAGGAAAGCACTTGTGATAATTTTTTCTTTTTAAATCAGGATGAAACATTATAAAAGCACACACTATTCAGCAGTCATGCATTGAGCATTCCTGAAGGCGCCTAGCTCTCCAACCAGAATGCTGCCTGGCGCCCGGACCTCCAACCAGAACACTTGATATTACCTACTGTCCTCTTTACCATGAAACGACAGCTTGACATGTGACTGACTATTTAGAACTCTACTTAACATCGACTCTTCCAATGTAGCAGATGTCGGTAACCCGCTCCCCCATTCAGAAGACTGCCCGGTTCTAGTAAGTATGCAGCAGATATGGCTGCCGGCTGCCAAATTGCTCTCGAATCAACCAGTGCCGAAGATCCAGCCTTCTACTCTAAATATTGTCTTCCGACCAGCTTCAACCAACAATCCACCCAGCCAGAATGTTCACCTTTGTCTGCAGCCACAAGTGACAGCAATCAACACACAGGGAATGGTCTTCAGCAGCACATACAAATACCCACCGTGCAGCAGGAGCAGCCATTCTACAAATCTCCAAGTAGGGGGTACCTTGAAAATCGAACAGCCTGCTCTGCACATTAGTGAATGGAAGGAAATTAAATTGCTTGCTCTTGGTTTCAGGGCTACTGCCGTGGTATTGTTCCCAGAAGCAGAATACATCTCAGCGTGGGAGCAGCAGCCTCAGGCAAAAAAGGAACAGATGTGAGTGTGCGGGAGCCACCTCCAGAACGGTTCAAGAAATAGTTGTCACCTCCGGAGATGCCCCAGGCCGCATTCGACGACCATCCCACTAAGCTGTGGAAGCCATTCGATCTTCAAACATGGGGTCCCAGTTCAGCAGTGGGTCTGAGTATAGGAACAGTTGGATTATGGGATTGGTTTCGCTTGAATAAGAATTCTAGTTGTAGAGCTCTTGTAATGATATTTCCATTAACCGACACGGACAATTAGCGTATTTACGGTTACGATTACTCCGTTGTCTAATTCATTTTCGGAGAATCCATACAGCCAGGAGGTCAGGATGAAATCCAGGTCAGCAGCAAAGCTCCAGGCAGAACAGTAGCACTCACAGACAAATGTAATAATAAGACAAGTGCCTGATAATGTCCTCCTCACCACAAACTGTAGACTTGGTGTCACGTCCTTCCAGGCCTGCGGGGTGCTCGTTCGCCCACGGACCAGACCTCCTGCAGTTCCATACGAGCACAAAGTCGCAGCTATAATCATATGCCGTATAATGGGGTCATTCTAAAGATATCCAAAGAAACACACATTCTGGGAACTTCAGTGTGCAGCTTGGAACATCTCCCAGGAAGGGGCTTGGAGGTAGGCCAAGCAACGATTTTGGTATCAATGCAGCCATGTAGCCCAGGGCAAATCACTATAAATACTCACCCAGGCTCTGGCAAATGCTATAGGTCTCACCTCTAAGCAGTCATGTGCCGCTCGTCCAGGAACGGCAAATTCTCCTATTTATTGCCGAAATTAGTCTTTTGACTTTCATCTGCGGTTCTTTGGAAGACCTTAAAGACCAGCAGCAGCAGCTCGGGAAGTTTTGCTGCTGCGGCTGCTGCTGCTACTGCAACTCTGCAGCGTGACATCTCTGTGGCACGGGTAAGTATTATTCTGTCAGGCCACGTTCATGTATGATTAGACTCTTTTAAATAATTATAGCAAAACGCAGTCAAGTAATCTTTTTCTAAACCTGTTTGTCACCGGTCAAGAATTCACGTCACTGAAGACGCATTAACGCCCTGCAGCAAAAATCCTGTGTATTCCGCTGAGTCAGTTTCAGCTGCAGTCGAAAACAATAGAAAAAAGGATGCGCTGAAAAACCCAAATAAACGCTTTATCTCTTTTTCTTTGTGGGGGAAAAAAAAAAAAAAAAACTTAAAAAAAGAGTTGAAGATTACGGCATACAGTCTTACAAAATCACAAGGGGGTCCCCTGTGTTTGGGCTATATGAACCATGTGGAGGCTGTTATTTATACTGTTCACCACGGTAACAAATCATCCGGTCACCCAAATGTAATGTGGGCTGAGTCGAGGAGTTTTTGTAAAGCTGGCTGCTTATAACTGATAACAAGAGAGAGGAAGCGCTTGCTTTTGCTGAAATGTCCTAGCCAGGCCAAAAAAAAAAAAAAAAAAAAAAATCAGTTTTGTATTTTTTCATCAATTGCTGTCTGCTGAAATGCCAAGGACAGATCTTTATCGGTGTTTGGTTATTTCATCGCTTGTTTAGAGCAGAGAAGCATTATTCTGCGAGCACTGTGTCACCAAATATGCTTGTGTGCAGTACAGGCTGGCATGGAAATTCATTACAAGGAAACATCTTTGTATGCAGAATTCAGCGGGGGTGTTTGTCGTTGGCTTGGAAATCTATCACACTAGTGAATTCCTGCATGCTGGCTGCTGTTTCCACACTGCTTCGGCATGTTAACAAATGATATCATCTTAACAAAAATAAATAAATAAAACAAATAAATACATTAATATTAAAATTAATGATGATAATAATAATAATGATAATAATAATAATAATAAAAGATACAAACCTTTGTCCCCAAAGATGGCAGTCACAAAGCCTATCCCAATCATACCGAGAAGCAACTCGCCATCAAATCTGCTTTCCTGTACCAGTTCCCATTACCAGCAGCCCAAGTTCCTCCCATTCATTTCAATTTTACTCCAAATTACTCAGGCAGACTTGGTGAGACAGCTGACTCAACGCTATTGCGAATTAGCCGATGCGTGCTGTGACATTTTGCATAACTGTACATTATTAGTTTTCGCGACATCAATCTGTTTATATGGCCGATGACTTTGTGGGGCCTGTTGAAATTTTTAGGATGTCTGAGTGAGAATTTTAATGAGAGGCCTGGCATCCCGAGGGCACCCGGTGACAGAGGAACCATTCAATAAACACAGGCGTACGGAGGTGGGTCGGCTCCTAAAGTTGCGCGTGCAGTAAAGGGGAGACGCACGGCACCTGGCCCAATAATCGCAGCTGGCTGGTCTCCACGGTTTAATTTCACTACTGCTGCATCGTATAACAATAAATACTCTAAAACTATTATTATTACATTACTATTGAGTAGCTTAATAAATGCTTTTATTAAACATAAATATTGCATTTCACTTATTGAGCTACATTGTTCCTCAGATCAGTTCAAAAACCTTGGTGGAGGATACTGTTACTTTTCCATGGCTTGAGTTGAAAAATTCAGACTGTACATAAAACCCTTTTGCATTTTAGGCTAATTTCACCAATAAAGAAACAATGGTAGTGGGTAGGCTTAGCATGGTAGTTCCACGGCACTACAGCATCACTGCTAGGTTGTATGAGAGCAGGTTTTAACCCACCTCAGTCTCTATGGTTAGCATTTTCTCCTTGCATTTGTGTGGGTTGCCCCCATGTGCTCCAGTTTTTCCACAGTCCGAAGACATGCGTTTCAGGACAAGGGGTGACTCTGCATTGCCTATGGTGAGTGAGCGTGTGAGTGCCCGTGTATCTGTGTGGCTGGCTTGTCCACAGTTTACTCTGCTGGCGTAGCGGCCAGCGATTGTGGGATAGCCTCTGGACTTCCTCCACCCTGACAAGGACAAGCAGTTAAAGTGAGGGAGTGATGTAGGCTTAGCGTTGAACAGCACTGATTTGTAACCCAAAGGTAGGTCAAGTCCCAAGAATATATTCTGAATGGCGGTAGTGCTTTAAGGCCATAAGGACAGCTAAAGACCTCTTTACGTGCAGTGCAGCCATCATCCGCTAACTGAAGGACCCGAGTCCGAATCCCTGCTCTTGTACTCTTGATCAAGTTTCTTGTACGCTACCAATTAATAAAAATTTCTGGAAATAAGTAATAAAAATGACACGGCTGTATACATGGATAGAGAACTATAAACAGCCCAGCGTGCAAACTTCACAGCGTAAGTTTGCTTCGGAGAAAAAAGTGAGCTGATAGAATAAATAAGAATTTCACTGTTGGCCATCCGTCGCAAATGATGCTGGAGTTATGGCCTCGTGTGACCAGATAAACATGTTTTCTCAAATTAACCATTAAGATTATCATAAATACCATAAAAAGGCATTAAGCATACAATGCAGTAAAGGCTGGCGATGATGAAAGATGGTAGCAAATGCAATGACAGCTAATGTTTTTCATAATGAATCCATCTGTATTAGAGCAGTTGAGGCACTACAATATATTGCTGCTGTACTGCTGGACTCCATTCCAGTTTAAGGCCAAATACTAAGTGGATTTGTTTTGCTTTACCTCAATATTAAAACCTACAACTCAGCAACTGGGGGTTGCAGCAAGAAGGACTGTCACCCCAGAACACCCTGATTGCTTGGATTTAGATTTGAATCCAGATCAGACTGCGTGGAGTTGGCATGTTCTTCCTGTCTCTGCATAGGTTTCTTTTAAGTGCTCTAGTTTCCTTCCACAGGCCAAAGACATGCGTTTCAGGTTCACTGGCAACTCTGAATTGCCCCTATTGTGGGATGGTGTGAGTGAATGCATGTGGTTTCCCCTGCAAAGGACCTGGGCGCCCATCCAGCATGTACCCCACTTCACCTAAGCACAGCGATTCCCATATAGGCTATGGACCGCCATCACCCTGTCCAATACAAGCAGTTAATTATGACGAATAAGTGAGAATTCAGGGATCAAAATTTCATAAGGCTTCAAGATGTGAGAGGTCCACAGCAGCTCCCTCTGCATCGCTTAGCTGCCCTTGAAAATGTACCGTTTTAAATAAATTTCAGACAAATGAGTTCATATAATAGGGAACTGCATTATTCAGCTGATCACTGTCTCGCTAGGTTCACGTCACATCATCCACCAAGCAGACCTTCAAACATCCCTGCTGATCCTGCATTGTCAGCTGCACTCATGCAATACTTGGCAAAAGCGTTCAGACCTTTGGACCTCGGACAATTACAAACATTTTTTTTCCAACTTGCGTTTGACCGCAAAACCAACAAAAAATAAATAAAAATACCTGGAAGAAAGTGGAAAAACAGACATGCACTGCATAAACGTTCAGATGCAGTTTAGAGCCAGTTTTTACATTAAAAATAGCTGTAGGATTTTGTTAAATGGTGTGCCCTCCATATTAGAGCTCTGGTCCACAGTTATATTCACCTACATTTTCTGGCAGATTTACTCTCAGCTCATTCATTTGTTTAACATTGCTGGTGGGGATTCATTTTTGAAATTGTATTTTGAATGGGCCACTCAAGGACATCGGACTTTTTAATCGTCGCTTCAGCCTTGCTGTTAGATTTACTCTCCAGTAACATCTAGAAACTTCCAAAAGGGTGCGAATACGTTTGCCGGTAAACTGTGCAGCAGCAGCAGTAAGTGAAGCCAAATGCTGGCTGAGAAAGCAGTCCTGTACACACAAACTCAAAAGCGGTCTCGAGTGGTCACCGTCAAGCATGGCGAACCCACAAAAGCGCGACAAAAGGTTACCGCCGCCCATGACGTCACCGTCAAGAAGAATGCACAACAGCAATGGAACGTGGGCCAACCACAGTGCATGCATTTCTTCACACCTTCACATAAACACCTCTTCAACTCAGCAGCACCCACCCAGTGCAGCAAAACTGATCTAAATTCACGTCACCTTAACTGAACTAATGATAGAATTTACTTAATTGACCTAATGGTAGAATTTGACTTATTCGGATTTCGCTAAGCCAGCGAGACAGCCGAATGCATTCACAATGCGGTTTCTATTAACATGGTGAAAACGCAGACACATTAATTGGATCCAAGTGTGATGCTTCCCAAATGATAAATCTGTGTTGTGCGGAGGAATTATATTTATTTATACCCCTGAGACTCACCCTTTAATTACATTTGGGTGTAGAGATTTATCTCCATCCAGCCAAAGGGCAAAGTTTGGAATCCCATGTCCCCAAGGCAAATGACACAGACAGTGAAAATCAGGCAGAATGGGAGGCCTCCCGGCCCCAATGGGCACACTATTGATTTTTATAACAAATGTTTTTTTTTTCCCCCCAGATCTCACCTACATTACACTTGGCCTTTTAAAAAAAAATCATTTCAGTTACTCTTTCTCACCCCAGACATTTATCAGATCTCTGTGTCTTTATTGCAAAACACAGAGAATCCATTAAATGGGGCCTTTGCTGCTGGAGTTCTTTACTTAGGGCAAACATTCAGTGGAAAAAGTGAGCTTGTAGATTCTCAGTTCTTCTATAATCTTCTCTGATCAGAATGGTTTCATTAAGAATGTATGTGAGATAACATTGCTGGCCCAGATTTATTATCATAGATTAAGCGTCTTCATTCCTTTATCCAGGTCACCTGTATATTCAGTGCACTCTGATAATATGAACTGCATGTATTTTAAACAGGCTTATGGCTGAAAATGGAAGCCACTTGGTTCAGTGCCCGTTCAAAAACAGCCCTGTAGTGAGCCTTTCCTTGTTAAACATGCATTTCTACTGCACATGGATTTAGTTGCGACTTGCTTTTGCTTTGGAAAGTAACTTTGGATAAGTAGTACTACCACAGCAATAAAAATAGTGCTACTGCCTTGCAGTGCCTGGACTATTTGGGCACGAGTTTGAATCCAGCTCAGTCCGAGTAGAGTTTGTATGCTCTCCCAGTATTTGTGTGGCTTTCCTTTGGGTGCTCTGGTTTACTTCCACTTGAGAGACATGTGTTTCAGATTCATTAGTTACTGTAAATTGCCCATTGTTTGTGTGACCACCCTGTGATGGATTGGTATTCCATCTGGGGTGCGGTTTCAAACTCTGGACCGTAGTGACCCTGACCAGGATAAAATGGCAGGATGGAAGAGTAATAATAATGATACAATATCAGGCAGACCTGTCTTATGTTTTAAAACGTTTAAAATATTGCACCTGGAGCTGGCGCCTCACAGCTCCTCAGTTATAGGTTTGGACATTGGTTTCAATCTTCCTCAGTCAGTGTGAAGATTGGATGGATTTCCTCTGGGTGCTGTAGTTTTTTTGTTAAACCCAAAAATGTTCAGGTGAGCTAGTAAAAATTCTCCTGTGTGTGTGTGTGTGTGTGTGTGTGTGTGTGTGTGTGTGTGAGAGAGATTATCCTGTGATGGACCTGTTCCCTATCCTAGGTATACCTTGCCTTATGTCCTGTGCTTCCAGGATAGGATCTGAACCACCATGACCCTTAATTTGACATATGGTTATGAATAATAGATGGATGGATGAATTTGAAGATATTGGCAGGTACTGGGGACACCATATCAGAGTAATTCCTTGCCATATGAAGCACACAAGTACATTGCCTGTAGTTAACTCTGCTTCTATATTCAACAGCTTAATTTATCAATTACGAAGGTAAAACACAGGTCTGCATGCCAGAAATAAAGATTAAAAAGCTCTCCAGTCTCTTCAAGTCCACCATTTCCCTTTTCCCTATGAACTCTCAGACTCTGGGTTCCTGAACTTCCTCTCTTGTCAGTAGTAAAAAGCCAAATAAAATATATAAAAGCACATTAAAGCACTTGTAAAAATCGGTTTATATTCTTTGGATGCACTGCGCACTGAATTCTTTTTCATGGTATAACAGTTTCTGCTACTTTGTAACTCTGCTGCTTACATTGAATAAATCTCACTGTTATTTGTAAGGAAAATCTAGGACCAGGAAGTGGGTTTAAACTTTCCACAAGGCACACAGGAGCCCATTATACATACAGCAGGGTACGCTCGTCCTCTATTTGTAGAGGTCATCTAGTTATTCGGCTTCAGGTGCTGCACTGCATTTGTATGCCCAAAACAGAAGCAGGAAACCTCTACCCAGAGGTGCATCCCACATGTGGCAGATGCAAACTGGCACCATCCTCAGTGAGTCATGAGTACCCCACATTTTTAACTCTTTGTTGAATTCAGAGCACCCCAGACCTGTTTTCAGGCCATGAATCCAACTGACTGTGGCTCCGACTACCATACACTGGTCTTTGTATCTGTGTTAAATTACCTCTTTATTTAATTTGCCATCCCAGGCTTGTTGGGTTTGACATATAAAATCCCTTCTAAAATTCCAAAAGTTTAGAAACACTCATTTTGCCCATTTTCTGTTGCACGGTTGTTTATTATGTCATTCTTTAACAGCATTATCTTCACAAGGGAGGTGTCAGCTGTACAGTAAATGGAGAGAAGCTTTACTTTATGCCCACCAACCGAAACTCTTCACATTTTCTTATATCAACATGGAAGTGATAGAACATAAAAATCTGTAGACTGGACACAGCTATGCCTGTCCAGGTTAAGAGCGTCTTTCAGCTCTTGACTCCGAAAGGGTCCGTGCTGTTCCGTGGCATCTCACCATGTGAACAGTGAGCCGAGTGTGTGGGCGGTGTCATTAAATGCTCGTAATTGGAGTCTCAGCTCAGCGATAGCTGTTGTACTCCCCCAAAATGGGCCAGAATTCCGTTAACAGTCTCTCAACTTGCGGAACTGAAATAAAACATGTAAATGTAATAGATCTGGGCAAATTATGCATCCTGACCTCTAAAAACCAGGGAGCAAAAAGGGAAAATTTCTTTGGACAGGTCGTGACTATTGTAAGACATTGAATTACCATTTATACACCATTTTTTGTATCTGTATTACAACACAAACCGAAGCTGGTGAATCCAGGTGCAGGTGTTTAGTCCCATGGGTTCACACTGCAGCATGCAAACGCAGGTGAAAACAAGGTGAAGAACAAACATGCAGAAGGAGATGTAAGTATATACAAGGCAAGTGGGCAAAGGTTCTCGAAAGACATTGTCTAACAAAGCTGCATGACTCTGTTAGGATGTTTTTTAATCATGCTTTTTTTTTTTTTTACCTTGTTTCTTCCTTCTAGAAGTGAATCTATTTGTTGTTGCCTTCTTGGGTAACACTGGGGATGCATGACAGTCTCAAAGCCACATAAAGTACAATAAATGCAACTGTGCAGCAGTATGTGTGTGAACTTTATATACAATTAAGAGTATACATGTATACCTACAGTATAAATACATAGTATAGGGCTGTGGTGGTGCAGTGGGGTAAGTTGGTCCTTCACAGCTCCAGGGCTGGTTACCTGATGTGGAATTCAAGTCCAGCTGAGGTGTGTGTGTGTGTCGAGTTTGCAGTTCTCTAGGGGGGAAAAAAATAAACCAGAAGGAGACACTGGCAAACCTGTTCCTTGCCAATGTCAAGGGCCACCCAGCAGGTAATGACTGAAAGGCACTTATCAATAAATGCCATTTTTACATAAACATACTGTACCTATATTTAAATATTAACTGATTTTTGCTTAATTTCCCTTTTTTCAGTGTACCTTTTTCTATGTCGTACATAGATTACAGGGAATTTATATAACATGATAGCATTGTGCATTTTCTCACCGTTTGCTGCTTGCATGTTTTATTTCAGCACTATAAATATATTCCTTCCATGTGTGGACTGCCAAAGCTGCATCTCTCCCAGGACTGGATGTGAAGTCAGCTGAGGAACAGCTGTGGTCCTTTTGGGAAATATAGTTAACCTCGGTTGCTTTACTTAAATACCCAACCGTATGAATAAATTACAGTGTAAGCTATGCATGTCAGCGTGGATAAGAGTGTCTGCCAAGCAAATAAATAATGTAATGTAATTAATAAATCATGTGGACTGCCAACACCGAAGTGTACGGGACATGTACAGTGTGCAATAAGCATTACAGGCCAATTCCTTTGCAATGATGTAGAAAAAAATGCCAGTTCTTAGAAAAAGGGGGGAAAAAAAAAAACTTAAAGATGGTGAAGTCATTTTTAATAGATGAATTTCTACAAGCAATCATTGTTAAATTGCACTCTGTGTAAAAATCTATGGCGGTAAAATTGTGCTTTTCCTGGAGCACTCAGATGTATAGCATCTTTTGAGAGAAGCGCAGCTCTTTCCAGAAGTTTCTATTTTCGCAGCCTTCAATTATGCCAAGAGCGGTGATCAATAAGACAAGCGGTGCCTCGGGCCGCAGTCCTTACAACACCAAGCGCGCACGACCACTTGGCCCACTTGACATTCATACCTCAACAGTCTGCGGTCTCGCATTTGCTCAAAATCACTGGGTATAAAGGCAATTTAGCCCCTCTATTAAAAAGACATAAATGCCTCAAAATCTAATGGCATCCCGCAACTGGAACACTCAGCCTTCGTAGTTAAGCGATTAGGTTTCGAGATCATTAGCCACACTTCCAAGGCTGGCGGTGTTATTTTGCACGAACGTTAGCTTTTTGCATTATTGCAATACTGGAAAAGATCTCACACAGTGTAATAATCCTCGCAGCGATATCGCCGTTGTGAGCTCACCGTACATTAATAATTACGACGGTACCAAACTGTCTTTTTGTCCGGTTTTAACATTCGGGTTTGTGCAACGTTCTGCCGAGAGCTGTCGTTCGGTCATCAAACTTTGATCCTGGACCTAGGGGGGGGGAAAAAAAAAAAAAAAAAACTTTCTTGAAAAGGTAATGGCCAAGGTCGCCTCCCTATTAGCTTCCATTTGCTGAAAATATTCACAATTTATTCTGCACGATAGAATTAACATTCGCTCTGCTCACGAGGGCATAAACAGGCAGAGGCAGCTGATCATTCTGACCTCTACGTATTGCCCCTCTGTTAAAATTCATACTACATAAATAATTAAACAGGGAAGTGAATTGATAGGTGTTACACAGCGGTCCAAGCGTGGGAACTCCTACAGGCTTTACGTCCCGGTGTGTTGTGGTTAAGGCATAGCAGCTGGCGTAACGTCGCCGATTTCCACCGTGTATCTACGGAGAACCACTGCGTCGCTGTTGAGAAAAACACTTCACCTCAAACCTATCTGTAAACACACAGCTGTGCGCTACAAAGTGTAATGGAGAGTGTTTTTTGGTTGATAACACCAGCCAATAGGGTCAGACGCGGGCTGCGCAACAACAGACAGATTATTTCCACATTTTTATAACTTCTGGAGTCCGAATTCCTCACCTGATGCTTTTTTTTTTTTTTTTTTTTGCATAGTTTTCCTTCGCCCGCTTTGGTCCTATTTTTCTGCACAAGCTGCGGCATTGCGGTGTACGGAGGGACCCGACTGGACGCGACAAGCGTCCTTGCTGCCAATCGAACATCTGCTGGTGGTCTTGTCCAAAAACGTATGTTTAATCGTGGACCTCAATCTCCGGAGACTATCACAGGAGTGTGTCTAACGTCTGCTCGCAGTGTTTCCCAGACATGGGTAGTGATCCATGTCTTTTGTAAAACACGATTAACAGCCCCATATAAAGAATAAGTTGTGCCACATCCCTGACGCCTTTGGCTTGGAGAAACTGCGCTGACAGAGGAGTCCGCTCTGCACGTTCACATTGCAGTTGCATTATTAAAAGGCGGCGCGTAGAAAACCGAGCCGGTCTGTTTCTTCGGGAAGCAAAACAGTGTGGGGATGAATGACTAAGCCGGCAACACCTGTTCTACGCATCTTGGCAGTTTGGTGTGCATGTGTCTCGGTGGCCGTGGCAAAAACAGACGGAGGCCTGCATTAACATTTGTCACCTGCAGAGGGTGACATTTTTAAATGCCTTTGAGTGACCCCATTCCTCTCAAACAAGCGGCGAACCCGTGCGCCGTGAAACTGTCACATGGGGCTGTATGCCAAGCGATCTGTCCAAAAATCATGGCTTAACGGGAAATGCAAGTGGATTTCCAAAGATTGGAGAGCGCTTTCCCCGATTCTGGTTTCCCAGGTAACCCTTCAGAGGGGTACTCGCCATCATTTCCTGAAAGTCTGGCAAACTTAACGTCGGCGACGTTCTCAAATGTTGCCTGTTACGGGCCGCCTCGCCTCGCCCGGCCTTTGCGCTGTGATGGAATGGGGACATTGCATCACCTGGGAAGAGACAAATGAGCGACAAGCCTCTTCATTTCCTCCATCTCGGGGGCTCGCGTGGAACTTGATGTGACGTGCAGACAGACAAAGCGCACGCTGGCAGGAAGCAACCGAGTGGGAACCTCCACTTCAACTAGAGCAGCGCTCTTTGTCTCTAGGCAGGAGGAGTCACTCCAACTGTACAAAGAGGGCAGAAAGAATTACTATGATTATGATTATTATTATGACTATGATTATGATCATTATTCTTAATTTAGCTGCCGCCTTTGTCTAAGGTGACGTTAAGCGTACATCTAAGCAGACCTTGAACTGTCTGTGGACGTAAGAACTCCGACATTTCAGTTTATCCCCTCAAACGCACTGCTTGCTACGTGGACTTTCGGTTTAGATATTATAACACATAACTCATTTTGGTGCGATTGTTGAAACACAGGTGCGCCAATACCTGAAAACTGCCTTGGCAACAGAGATAATAAAGGAAAAAGGTGAAAACCTGCAGCTTTCAGATCAATATTAAGGTCACTCTTGACAGATTGACATGTCAGCCATCCTCCCCTAGCATTTTATCCCAGGTTCAGGTTACGTATGAGCAGGCGCCGGGGCTCCTTTTGAGATACACACCGCATCCCTTCTGTACTTTATCTGTTGAAAGTTGAGAAAATGACAACAGATTTGTCAGAGGTACATCTTTGATCAGAGAACATGCTGACAACACTGCTGAGCGCAGAAAGAGGATTCGCTCGCTCTCGATCAAGCGTGCAAAAAGAAATAGATTGTTTGAGCAGAGTTTCGCGAGGCAAGCCGGATCGCTCACAGCAAATTTAATTGATAGGACTCGACACACACTCGTGCGCGCGCGCGCACACAAAGGATGTTGCTAGGGCAACGCGCTGCGGCATGGCCAAAGGTGAACCACAAGAAGGCGGTAGCAAAAAGGCGAGACGAGACACAAACAGTGAGGAAGGTGAGAATGGCGTCCACCTTAAGAAATGGATGTAGTTTAATGGAACGATCCACCTGACTCAGTAGCGGGGGCTTCGGTCATACATATCCTGCCTCCTCAAAGTCACATAGTCCTCACCACCTCACCAGGGAGACAAGCCCAGCCATGCCAGGTACGAGCAGGGATCCTATACAGCAGATGGAGTGTGTGGCAGACACGCACCGTAGCATTTCCCCCGCAAACTTTGACTTTTAAACTTCGGAACTGAGTATTTATGATTAGCGAGTTTATGTACATGCGAGAGAAGCGGAGATGAGCCCCCATCGACAAACAGAAACCATTCGGCCCCTTCTTAGTATTAACAATTCCTGTCGAAAAGGTGCAAACTGCACAAAGTTGAGCGATGTACCTAACCCAGTGGCATAGCAGCAGCTCCCTTGTTCGTGCTTGAAGCTGTAAGTTTTTGGTCCAAAGTTCAGCTGCCTGATAACAATGGCGCTCAAAATCAGGTCAGTGTCAGACAAATTCGGTGATTCCTGTTTTGGGGAAATCGCGATGTCTTCATCCTCCGCCCAAATGACAACCAGCTGCCATCATGTCATCTCACAGTTTTACCTCACCAGAGAGTGTTTTGCTGAAAGAAGACGTTCGAAAATCACTTCAAGTGATGACAGCCATTAACGAAACTCAGAGATGAAGACCAAGCACCCGAAAAAATCCGACATGTGTTTGGGATCCATGCCCTAAAATGGCCGAAAACCTCAGCTTGGTGCCGCCATCCATTGAAAAGAACGATGAGGGACCGGAGATACAAGGGAAGGCATCCTTCAAACTCACTGGGAAACATTCCCCAGCCTTCCATGCCTCTCATCAACATAACTGACAGGTTGAAGTCGACCACTCATACAGTTTAAAAGCTACATTAAATCCCAGTTCCACCTCACACAGGTAATTCATACCTATTTTGAAAATGGATGAAAGGGATTATCGCCGTATAAAAAAAAAAACTAAAATAGGTGCCCGTGTTGCATACATCAAAGAACTCATTTGAGCTTTGCTACACTTGATACACTGAACTGCACTAATATGACCATTAAAGCACTTTTTATTGTGTGAAAAAATCATGTATCATTCGAATGGACCTAATGGATTTATACAGGCATGTTTACGCTGCTTCTGCCGTCATTACACTTAATGTTCAACTATTCAACTGCGCCACAAAAAGTCTAAATAAAGAGGCACTTTTTTTTAGATGGATCTTACCCTCAACTTACACATTAAGGTTGAGCCTTAATGTTGCTGATATGGAATGATGTCCTTATTCCGACTGCTAACCGGCTTTCCGCTTGCCGCATTCCTTCTCTCAGATCCGGCCCGTGTCGGAATAGCGGGCGAACGTTACAGCTCCGCGAGAGATGCTGAAGAAGCTGGTTCGCGCACAGGTGTGAGCGCCACTATAAATAGACGCGGACTGCTGGTGATAATCTGACTGCGTCTGCACATGTGCTTTTCACCGTCTTGCTCCCTGCGCTGCATTGCATGTTCACTCATGTTTTGTGCAGCCCGTGTCCTTCTGGAGACGGCATCTGTTCAATAAATAAATAAATGATAAGAAGCGGTGATTGAGAAGATGTCAGTGTTTCACTTGACTGACACGAACGCTGTAGATATTTTCAGGATTAGCGGCATCAATTACATAAGCATATAATTTAAATACCTAATACTACCGGTAAAGAATTTCCAAAATGTCACATATACAGTTTAGCTCATTCTTCCAGATGATATATAGAGGAAGGAGAAACTAACACATGCAAATTACTGACCCAAGTGACCCTTCTTGAAAAGATGTTTCCCTCCTATTGTCCTTGACAAAAATATGTCCTATAAATATATAGCAATTTACACAGAGTTCCTCTGTGGGCAATCTCACATCTGTGACAGAATTGCTAGATGACAGCAGCTAACATGATTTTCATACCTCCTTTATTTAATCAAAGGCATCTCTGGAGGAACAAAGTCCATCATGCTCACAAGAGCTGAATGCAACAGGTGCATCAATGCATCTAGGTTGCTAGCATCAATATGCATCCACCTCACACTTTCCCATCATAGGAATAATGATGCCGGAACATTCAGCAGATGCATAAGCTTGCGTAAATGAAATGTATGCATAAAAAGCCCTTAATGGTCTCATATCCAGACATATCTAATGACAGAGGGCAGCAGGCGGCCTAGTGGTTACAGCTGTCACACTGAAATGGGAAAAACATGAGAATGAATCCTGTTGCAGGGGCTCCCGTCAAAGTAGTTATGCCGAACCGATACAGTAAAAATTACCCGAGCGCATCAACAAGTACATATTTGAAAGGAGCTTAGGGTGCAGACCTCACACTGCAATTCATTTTGGAGAAATACCTCATCTAAATTAATAAATAACAGTAATAACTTGATTTGTGTTTGTTTCCAGCATCTCATCCACATGCAATAAAAAGCGACCCGGATATTTAATATCTTCAAGGTACTGCGGTCCCACTGCTTGCCTCTGCATGCGTTGCTGGTACTTTGGACCCCAGCAGTCACAGGCTGTAATGTCAGCAGAAGTCAGGAACCAGAGCAAGGAAAACTCCTATTCTGACTCCTTCCCCGCACTGAATGAACGTTCACTCAGGTGTACTTCGGTAAGATAAACGTCTCCCTGAATTCCTGCCACGGCTATGCTTGGGATGGAGGAAGAACTGCGGCTCCACTCAGGGATTACAGAACATTCCAGAAAAGCAAGCGCATATGCTAGTGTGAAACGGGAAGCATGGCTTCTCTCGGTGCTGGTGGGCAGCTCAAGCTGTGTAAAGGTGTTAATTTGTTTATATCGCCATACTTTAGCTACTCGCATGGTGCAATTCGCATCGACGCACCGCAGGAAGGAGACCTGGAGGAAGTCCAAATGGTCCTTTGGTGCAGCTGGACGTGGTGCGTGACTGTTTATCAAAGCCCCCCCCAGGAGCCCGTCAGCGAATCTACTGTGAGTCACCTTGCTGCCGCATGCAGTGCGTTCCGGCTGACCTGACTCGAGCAGAAATAGCCTCTGCTGAAAAACTACGGAGAAGGTCCTTCCACCTTCTTAAACTGCTCCTCCAATGTCATCGCTCAGCTCTCACCTAACCTGCATTATATATAGGTCATAAAAACAGCAGTCTCTCCTCTCTGACATTAACCCCCCACACACGACCGCCTTTTCTTCTCCTTGTCCTACGCAGCCTTCTCAGTAATATTGCTGAGGCTAACCGAGCTAATATAACATGATTTATGCTGTTTAGACTCTGCTTTTCCGCAGTTATTTCTGGTACGCTGCGCCTTACGATTCCAGCGCCGATGGAAGAAGGCTTCACACTTAGTCACAAACAATCGGTCCCCCTCATTTTGCACGCAGAGATTCCGCGTACTTTAGAGCAAAGATCTCCGCAATGCAAGCCAACGTCCGTGTTTGCGGCGTCTCTGGCACTGCGAGGCAAATGTTTTTCCACATTGTTAACACCTGATGGCTTGTCCGGCCCACGCAGGTCTGGCACCAACAGAACGCATTGTCTTTACACAGCTGTTGGCTTTTATCGTACACATTTTGTTATATCACCTGTGCATGTGCTGCTACTTAGCTTAGCAACGATTCTTGCTGCCCGAAGCCAGCAGGCTCACACAGGAAGAGCCCAGGTGCTGAGGCACAGTCTGACCTCCAGGCTCGCTGCGTACAACACGGTAAACTCTGTTTTCCCACACTGACTTCGCAACTGTCCGAATCCGTCCGACCGGATGCGCGCGGAAGACACAAGAATGCGAAGCAGAGGCTTTTCATCAGAGTTGTACTTGAGAATTAGGCACGGCAGACATTTTATCAGTTCGGTGTGATGAAAGTTGCTTAAATCTTGCTAGCACCATATCTAAGCCGATGGCCGGGTAAGAATGGCTCCACGTGGGCTTGTTACATAGGAAGTGGCCGCCTCGGTGGGCCAGGTAGCCAAACAGCAGAAAGCACTCTCACACTTTTCTCATAGACCATTCGTTACCTGTTGGACAGCGGCAAACTCACATGACTCTGATGTAGAAGATCTTAAAGCAGAGGAAGACAGAGAGGAGGAGCAGGTTGCTGTGAATACAAAAAGGGGGACCACTTCACAGATAGCCAATACATTGTAACGCGGACGCCCACAGGCCATGCATGCTCACTAGATTTACTTTCCTTGTGGCAGGGACCCCGATGCTGTGGAAAAAGGTGATTTCGAAGGTTAGTCTTGTCAAATGTCGATGCCCAGCAAAGACAAACAAAAAACCGATTAACTGAAGCTGACTTTGTCACGACTGTGGAAAAAAAAATCAAACATACGTTTAACTGGAACGTAAAAACAGAATGGCAATGATCATTTGTTCTGAGAAACCCAATGTCGAGCCTACCGACCTGCAGCACCTTGTGTCTTTTCTAACTAACTCGTATCTGACAATTCATATAAATATTCCTCAACAAAGTGCAGTCTGTGGTTGCTTTTTGCCCCTAGTGACCCACTGGAAAGGAATAAAAGCAACATTACACTTCAAATGGCACGGCGGACGAGTCCAGAGCCGTAGGCCGCAGTGACGGCACAGCTACCGCGAACATCTGTTCGGAAGCGGACGCAGACGTGATCGGATCCTGTGCGTGCATGGAGAAGAAGCCCTTCTCCAAACTAACATAGGTGGCCTAACACAGCCGCGTCCTTTTTAATGCAGGGAAAAAAGGAGCAAATTTGTTAATGAAAGAACAGACGTAAGAGACGGGCTTGGCGGTCGGCCGTTCCGTTTCAGGACCTTGGACAGCAGCGTCTCAGATTAATGTCACAGATGGCCTCTTGTGTACTCATTAATAGACAGACATAAGGCAGGGTGAGTAATAGTGTTAGCATGAAAGATATCTGCCTCGTCCAAGCGAAAGACTTCAGAATATCAACTTTGGCTGCAGCGCTGCTCTGTTCAAAGGCAGCCGAGGGCAAGAAGTCGCTCTGTTGTACAATACCGCTCAATGAATTGGACACTGACACACCGAATACATCTTCAGTAAAAAAAAAAAAAAAAAAAAAAACGAAATAAACGGTAATTATTCATGTCATTCCAAGTTTTACTTTGACCATAAATCCAATTTAGGTCTGAAGGGATTTATCGCATCAAATATGCAATCCTTTATATTGGTTCTCGCCATTACAAAAAAACCCCTCGGCAACTCATTATTGTTCTAATTGATCTGCTATAATTTTAGCCCGAGGAAGAACGCTAATGGCACAAAGCTAATTCTTACCATTCAGACAGAGGAAAAAGCTCTTGTCTAATTATGCCTCCTTCTTCATTTCGAACAAAAAGATAAATCTCCCACGGGCGGCTTTAGACCAGCAGCTTGGTGCATTTGCTCTTTGCACTTCACGCACTGTCGAGCTAACCGCAGCGATGGCGCAATTAAACACCGCGGACGGGGATGGAATGCCCGCAGGAGCCCGATGACAGGTATCCCCTTCCCGGGCTGATCGGAAACTCCTTTTCGCCTTTCGGCAACACGCAAACTGGGACATCCCGGCATCCTTATCCCGGACGTATTTTCCTCTACCTTTCGGTTCACATCTACTATTGGAAGCCAGCGTTTTATCGCAAAGCATGACCTCTGTCGAAGTGAATTTGTCATAAAAACAGATATAACGTGTGAGTGAATAAGTGCTCCAGAAATGAGTCAACTTTGGTCAGCCTCAAGCAGACAAAGAAGTGGACTAAGCAGCTTTAAGAAGCAGCCTGTCAGGATTCTGAGACCTTTTCAGATCTGTGTATCATGAATAAAAGTAAAAAGAGTAATAACCCCACAGATATCTGTTCTGTGCTCACCTCTGAAGTGAGTGTGTGTCTCCCTTTCACCAGCCATGCCTTGCAGTCCTTCATCATTACAGCTTCTCTCATCCCAGGGTGCTGACTGAGCATTGGTGTCTGATCGACCCAATGATCCCTCTCTCTCCCGTTCCAGCTCCCTGGGCTGCTCCTGCCCCTCAGGCCCCCAAAGCCACGCTCAACATGCCACCTGATGTCCCATGTTCATTTTGACTGCCATGTCAATAGAAAGACACCAACAGGACATGAATGTCGCAAATCTATGCGGTGGACCTGGCTCTAAGCACCAAGGAAGGTTTCCACGTCACCATCCAGAATGGTTCCTGGATAACAGCCTGATACACAGGATCTTGAACCTCATTATACTGGGAGATGGAGCTTTGACAGGTTGCAGCTGGTATAACTGTAGTGGAACAGAAGGCATGATGCTCTGTATCTAAACAAACAGAGGTCATCACCTCTGACTGGACATTTGGTGTGGGAGCCACTCTCTTACCACTCAATGGGGTTGTTCCTCGTGGACCATTCGTGGAGCTGATCCAACCACAGACAAACAATAAACTCTCCAAGGCCACATAAGTCACAGCATCTTCTGGATGCTAACAGGAAATCATGACCCAGGAGTACAATTGTGAATCACTTACTACAACATAAAGTCCTTATTACAGCCATAATCGCCCAAACACCAAATACATATATCAGGGCACAGTACACCTTTGGGTTATATGAGCCATTTTTGTGTTGCTTTCAGTTGTTTCAATTTATGAGTTCCCAGTTCTGTAACAATAAAGTTGAGTGAAGAAGGCTGAGGAGTCAGGAAGTAGAGAGCAATGGTGCATCTCCCACTTCCTCTTACTACCATGAGCGGGAAGGTGCCAAACCGGGACTGTATACGAACGACAAAATGAGGAGAATAGCTGCTGAGTAACCTTGACCAATCTAGAAACCCCAAAACCCCAACCTCAGGTAGCGTGACATTCCTCACTTCCACAGTCCACATCCTACACATATAGAAACCAGCATATCCCCCTTCCAGAGCCCCAACACATCCAACCAAAGACACAAAATCTCTTCATGTAAGAACTAGAAGCAACGCATTCCCAAATATTGTTCTGTTACACTTGTTAGCCACATACACAATAGTCACATATGTGTTACCTGCCACAACCCTGCATCCCCACAACCTCCCCCGTGAGTGGTGGACCAGACTGTTAAATGGACTCACTGCCTGCAGCAGAATGACAATAATATAAAGCAACTTTACAGGCACTGTTCCCAGAATCAGAAAATGTGGAACCCCAGTTAAGACCGGGTAGTACAAATCTTTATAAAGCAGTTTAGGTTGTTTTTTTCCAGCATGGTATTAATGCTGAAATATGCTGCAACTACACTGTGCAACTTGTCCATTTCACCTTTAAATTGGCTTTCAAAGTAAAGTTCTGCTGTTCAGAAGGGCACCACTTGTCACTTTTAGTTTATCCAAATTGTTATAATTAGATTTATACATTATGAGTGGTAATGATATACTCTCCATGGCCAGAATCAGTGTCTTCCCTCAGTTAATACGGATAAACAAAATGTAATTGCGAATCCACACGGTCCTGGTCTCTACCCTTTTGTCTTAAGCAGGGTTTGCACAAACATCACCAAAGATTTTAAAAAAGTATGCACGGAGGATCGGGAATGCAGCAAACATTTGTACCACCTCAGCTTCTCAGCAACTTTACATACTGATACGGGGGGGGGGGGGGGGGTCTTGACCACAGTCACACCCCTGTCAGTGTACATCTCAGCAGACACTTTCCTGACCCTGTCAGCATGTCTCTCTTGCTCTGTGGGCTTCTGTTGACTTTATCAGGGATTTCCAGCTGGACATTACCGTCAAACGGTCAGCGCCAGACAGCGAGGCGCACCTACATACGAGACCTCGAAACTTGGCTTGCAGGTCAAACAGGGGAAAAAAGGTCTGTATTAATTTCCTTTCGGTGGGCTAACTTGAGCTGTCATTAACGTTGCCGTTTCTGTAATCCACCCCTCCCTTCACGGGTTGTATTTTGTTCCGAAAGCCGTCCTCCACGCTCGCGTGTTTGCAGCACCTTTGCGCAAGCATGAAGCGGCGAGGGCGGACGGCCCTGTCGGCAGATCGGCGCGGTGCACGCCGCGTGCGTTCGACGCACCCCTACCGTCCCAATCGGTTTAGCTGCTCCGGCCCACTTCGGCCCCGCGATCCCAGGTCTAATGGGGCCAAGCTGTAATCCACTGCTGGATAATTCCCGGGCGCTGCTTATTGCCCGCCCGTCTGATTGTCATCATCTTTAAGACACTCTTTGTTAGGTGATCTTTAGGTCTCAGTGCCTCTCCCCGAGCACTCAAAGAAAATCGACCAGCAGGCCACATTTCACACGCCCCCGCACACTTAGAACCGTCCTTAAATACGTAATTCGATTGCAATTATCTCTATGGCCACTTAACTCCATTGTCCTACGTCCTCTGTTGTATTTGATTGAGGACTGGAATGAGACCCATTTTCTTATGCTGCGCACACCTGCGCCGGCTAGTTTTTTTTGTCTTTCTGCATGGCTGCTTTCTTTTCCGGATTTCTTTGCTTGTTCGGATAGGTGTGCCGAAAGCCTGTGGTCGCTGTGAACCCGGTGCTCTTTTTCAGAAACTCTGCTTCACCAGCGCCGCTGCCTTTTGTCAACCTACACGTTGTTATGAAGGAGGAGGGGGCCGGCGAGGGGTTGGGGGGGGGGGCAAATACCGTCCGACGTGATGGAAGTACCATCTCTCGGAGCATTGCCCATCTCCCTCTTTTTGATTCGCTGGCTTTTCCCATCCAATCTGGGACCTTGATTCCCTCCCTGCCCCGTGGCAGAGATGTGTCAGGGGTCAGCGATGCCGTGATGGAGGCTGACCGGCTGACCCTCAAATTGCTGACAGCGGCGGCCTCCGCGGCGCGAGAGAGCGCAAGAGGGAGAGCGCGAAGAAGGGGGAGTGTCAGCCTGCCATAACCCTAGGAGACACCGAGTGATAATTATAATACCATTTCCATAAACAACCATAATGGTAACACGATTATTTCCTTTATTTGCAATGTAAAAATGATCTGGCAATATCAGCAACATGTAGCTCCTGCAATGAGGGAAGCTGAATCAGAACAAAAGAAGGAGGGAAGGAAGGAGAGAGGAGAAGAGGGCAATGGAGGCCGGCGGTGCGGCTCTCACGCTGTGTTACCACGCCCTAATCAGTCGCCTGTCCGTGGGCGGCCGGTACGCTCTCTCCTCCAGCAGCAATTACCACGGCGGGGCACCCCATTGCCTCCGAAAGGTCTTCCAAGACGGGCGCTTAAGACAGGCATCACAGACCCGGAGATCTGCAGTACCTCCAGAACCCATTAAAGGTACATGCCGCAGTGCTGGTTTCACAGGAAATGACACGTTTTGTATGTGGCACGCCGGTCCGAGACAGAGAATCGGGCACAGGCATCTTAAAGCACCACCAGTGCAAAAAGAAGTGATTAAAATTTATATATATATATATATATATATATATAACGCTTAATGATTAATAATATAACCCGCATAATAATTGTCACTGCTGCAGCTCTACAAGTGTAACAAACATGGCTTTCATTGTGAAACACAGTGAATCACATCAGTTGTTCAGACCCTTCTGGATGAGAGGGAAAACTTTTTACCCTAAACCCCAGGGGTGTTTTCAAGAACACCACTCAGTACTAACAAATTTCTTATGAATATGTGACTCCCTTCTTTGGCAAATTGGCTGAAAGAACACTTTTTGTTTCGAGGCGGCGAAAACACACACACACGCACGCACACACGCGCCCACCCCCGTTGGCGTGATTTGTGCGAAACTCTTGCTTGTGTGTCACTTCTGTATGTTCTGTACGCCTAACAATTGAACTAAATTACGGCGTGAAGGCAACAAACTAATGATACCAATTGACGCTGCACAGGGGCTCCACAAAGAAGGAAACGACAATAGGAGGAGGATCCAGCAGACCGCAGAAAGATCCAGACATCTGCGTACGAGCCCCTACCATTTCAAAGATACACCTACAGAGAGCAAAACAGGTAAATCTTAGTCAGAAAAAAATGGTCTGTAACTGCGGAACGGTGTTAATGCATGAGATTAAAATGTTTAGTCGAGTGAACAAAAATGTACGAAAGCACTCCGATTCCAGCCACACTAATGGTCATTAGCTGGTCATGCATATACAGTACAGCGGACGCTATAGGAACAAAGTGGTGCGTAGGTGGCTTTCAGATTGGCCAAAAATGCAGGCATTTGCTCGGAAACAATAAAGCAATACAAAAAATTTGAAAGTGAAAAAATTTACATGCAAAAATTTGTAATCTCTAGCATGCGCAGTACTCTACTTGGAAATACAACCAAAAACCAAATATTGCAAGCAGAAACCAGGACTCGGGCTTGTTTTTGTGGTCACCTAACAATTTGTGTTGTCAAGTCAAAAGCTGCATTGAGAGGTCAAAATCAGGTTATTAAGCTTATATTCAAAAAATCAAAATATAGCTGATCTACACATCTTTCTATCCACCCATTTTTGTTAACTGGTTATTCTAGTCAGGACTTTGGCAGCCTAGAGCCTATCCCACATTCACTGGGTGCTATGCAAAGAAGGATTAAAACCTTGGAATGGACTGTGGGAGTACACTGGAGCACCTGGAGGAGCACTGAGCTGGATTCAAACCTATGACAAACATCCGAGGCACTTTGAAGCAGTGGCACTGCCCACTGTGCCACCCCAGAAATACAAAAGATATGAAAGATAGTTGTTGTTTTTATTATTATTATTATTATTATTATTATTATTATTATTATTATTATTATTATTATTATTATTATTATTACTGCTACTACTACTACTGCAGTACTGGAAAACGTGCATTCAGGTGATTCCTTTATCTAAGGTAACAATGCTAGATGCACTACACTATATACAAATTTAGGTTCAACAGAACATACAAATTCCACAGACAGCACTGGAATCAAGCCCATGTCTGAACCTACAGCCCTGGAGCTGCGAGGCATCAACACTACGCGCTAGAAATGTTAAAACATGCAACATAACAGCAGACAGCTGACTTTCCCTCACTGCCACAGACTGCCACATCAGCGCAAACTGTCTCAAACCTAAATGAGTGCATGAAAACAAGGGGAGCCCATGTAAATTGCAAAATAAAACCAAACCCAGTGACACCGTTTCAGTAAAACTCTTCCTTTATAAACTGTGGAAGGATTAGTGGGCTGACTGCACTTTGTCTGACTATGAAACAGTGGAAAATCCCACCTCCCACTGCACTGTTCAAAATATTTAACTCTTGCCAAGTAACTAAAGCGGCTGAATTGAATGATTAATATTGGGCCGCAAAACAAAGCAAACTTGTGCTGTTCACACCTTAAGACACCGCTGTGTACATTATTATCTACTTGAAATCCACATTCTGACATCTAATTGATGTAAGAAATAAGTACTTTTTCACAATGTTTTGTCTTAAAACTAAATGTAGTTTTCAAGGTAGGGTGGCGGGAACCCTTCTGCATTTGAGGGATGCTCAGCAGTAGTCAGTAATATCAGTAAGAATCATCTTCTGGTTATTAGAAGAAGATCACTCATGTTGTGTGCATTTCATACGTTGAACTTAGTGTCTCTGATTCTCAGTGCTGTTGGTATCGGGTTTCAACTGGTATTAATGCAGGAAAAATTATGAATAATTCAGAACTGATGGTTTTTCTAATGTTCGCGGAGCCACCCCAGGATGCCTAATCTCCAAGGTCTTGTTTTTCTAGGTCCTTGAAGTTGATACCGGGCTGAACCCACAAACAAGACAGTCATTGCTATTGATTGGGAACCAAACTGTGGTCAGCAGAGATGCAGAAATCAATGAAAATAGCTCTGGAAAACTCCAACAATAAAACAAAAAAGAAAAGCAGGCAGCGCCGTGAGGAGAAATGGATTATTTGAATGTGATGAATGTTCTGGCTCTTCACGTTTCCCAGTGAGCAGCATGCAAAAAAAATATCTTGCCCACCAAAAGCCACATCTCACCAGAATGAGCTCAGTTTCCCCAGTGGGGATGACAGCCATCCACAGTCAGGCTTTCCCCAAGACAACGCTCTTAGCCCTTCATTGTGGATCCATGGGCTGCTCTGGTCCCAGAGGGGTTCATCATGCATCAGATATAAATCTTTGGCCACAAATGAAGTTGTATGAATTATTCACCATTGAGAAAGACTTCCTGAGGCTGAAAATGGGTGCAAGGGAATTCTCTGACTGTGTTAGTAAACCATAATAGTTATCAAGAAAGAGGTGTGTACTTAAAACCCAGCCGGTGCTGGTGAGCTGCTTGAACCTGTATGGAAATGTTTGTTTGTTGATTATTGTAACATATAGCAGGTGTTCTTCTCAAGTGCAGCATTGCAGGGCTACAGCTGCACTGAACACTGCTTATGCTGCTGGCCCAAGGCATGTTCAGTCCACCACTTCACCCAAAAAACACCCTTGTGCGCCCTGTACTCTGTGTTCAAACTCGTGAAAAGCACCCTCGCGTTCCGTGTCCCTCTTTTCAGCAAAAAGAAGCAGTCCTTGTCGATTTCCTCAAAGTCAGGAGATCTAACTTTTCTGCAACCCATCTAAGCATGGGAAGCAATGAAGCCATCCTGCCTGAATGGCTGAATGTCCACCAATTACGGCTGAATGAAGAATGAAGTGGGTCGGCTTTATTCACTTCTCTGCCCCGTCAGAAGAGCTGTTCTGCACCATTAGGCAATCACTTAAAAGAGCTTCTGAGCTCGCCTGCAGCTTCGCGTGTTTGATGCCTTGAGGATGGTCTTTATGATGCTGGTTTGGCTGGGCACAAGAGAGACTCCCTTCTGCTAGCGATGCCCCGGACGACACAAAGCACTGGTACTGTACGGGAGAGTCGATTTCCCTTTAATTCTCCTATGGAATTTACCTTCCGACACCCCATCGACAGAAGATGGTGACCATGGTGTAATTACTGCTTTCCCTCTTGTGTCCGACCAAACTCTATCAGTCACTGTCCAAAAGTCCTCAGTGGCTACAGGGTTTGGCCAGAATTACTGGCTGAAAAAACCCAAATATATCGAGGGCAGATTTGGAAATGCTGACATAGAAACCTCACTGGCCCTAGGACAGGTCCCTGCAGAGAGCCATTAATAGCTGCTTTTCCTTCTTGCTATGCAAGTGCCTACCAGTGGCACCTTCCAAGGGTCACAACTGCTACAGCTTCTCACTGCAGCTTTGTCTTAGCTTTAAGGCTTTCTCTGCACTTAAATTCTGGAATTCTATGGTAGTGCCAGAGGATGCGAGTTGAGACAAGGGGTCGTAGTAATAAACATACAAAAGACATGAAGCACCATAAAGCCAAAATATATGGCTAATATAATAAAGCATAAAGAGGAAGAATTTTCCTTAGCTGAAGCTGTAGAGCAAGCTCTCCAACACCATGTTTGGTTTATTAGAGTTGAAAGCAAGCTGTGATCTTGCACATGTTAACACGATAAAGCTATGTGTAGTCAGTGTCTTGCTGGTTCAAGGAGAGTCTGCCTGCAGCTACCGCGACCCCTGTAACCTCACTGGCGGCACCACAGTAGCAGCCCCTCTGTTACACAGACACATGCTTCAATAAAGAGATCAAACATCTTATCTGAAAAGAAAACAATACGCAGTTTGTAATAGCTCTACTTAAATTATCAATTTGCAATTTGAACTTATTTGACCTCTTTTCAAAATTATTATTATTATTCATCTTGCTGATGTTGGCAAAAAAATACTCTGAGCATCATCGCCAATAAGTTTAAGCAAGCATTTAAGTCTGCAGCTCTTACATTATGTATCTTTAATATTTTACCATGAATATTTCATCTTCCCTCATCAATAATTTTGAAAGATTATATTTTAAATGATACATGTGATTTTTTTTTTTTTTTTTTCACTTTGACATGCATGGCAAGAGAAACGTGGCTTTTTGCTATTCAGCACCTTTTTGAACTGAAGGTGCAACTGGGGAAAATCACAGATGAAGCACACGGCCTCTGCAAAACAAAATAAAGGCTAAATATGATACAAGGACTTTCAAAAACAACTCATGAAGTTGCATTTTTACGATTGACTTAAGTGTCACGGTGGCATTTAGCACCAATGGAAAGCGGGCCATTGCGGAGTGTGATTCCTGACCGTGGAAGCAAATGTGGTTTCTGCTGCAGCCTACGGCAAGGGGGATTAAAGCATTCGGGCCTTAATGTCTGGCACTAGCATGCGTGCGAGGAAACAGCTGTTTACCCCAGGATTGGCCCAGAACCACAGTTTGATCCCGATCATTAGCCCTGCAGCTCGGGAATTCGTCCCCACGTACCTCCCACGATCAATAGCTTATTAGGTGCCCTGGGCTGCTGTCTGAGACACTGCGCTAAGTGCTCGCTGCCAACAGTATGGTTCTGTTTTCACGTGACATTGACAGTGGTCCACGTGAAACTATTTCATAGTGTTAGTGCAATGTCAAGCATTGTGAACCGCACTACAAATAGATTCCACCCATGTTTCACATGCGGCGAAACTAGAATTTCATTTGAAACCGAATCATGCAAACCGTATTAGACAGACGAAGAAGAAAGAAGAAAAATCATGTTAAAACATATAATAGCGAGGACGTTATGCATTCCTTAAAGAGGTTTCTCGTCTCTCGGAGGACAGAAGAGCTAAAACCAGTAAATCATTATGTTTCCACAATCAAACAACGGAAGTGAATGGTGCCTGTCTGGGTGTAGCCTTGGGGTGGCATCTGTTTGGTTCAAGGAAACTGTGGGTGTATTTCCCGCTCATTTTATCCATAAATACAGCTCAAACAGTGAAACACATACAATTTTATTCTAACTTATTTTTGCAAACAAATTGCCACAAGATGCTTTAAACTGTGATTTCCAGAGGGAATAAAGCTATGTTTTTTGTTTTTAAAAAAGGGAAATGAGCAAGATTATTTCATAATCTCTCTTAGCGTTCTGTCACTTCAACGCATGAGAAGATCTGTGAAAAGGGACATGGAGCCTCAAAGTGGTAAAATTCGTTTAGCGACATGGAATAAGATTCTCGATGAACTGGAGAGATACGGCATGTCAAGCGCCTGCGTGCACAGCACACTCCCCTCCTCAATTAGAACACTTTGTATAACATAAGAAATGGTTGGCAATCGCTAAAAACTACAGGCTGGCAGGGACTGGGTGGTGACCGCTCTTATCTGCTGTGGTATCCAAAGCACTTTCCATCCAGCCATGTGACATGCATCGAGCCCTTTGGAAGGGATTAATTTCCTGGATCGGTGGCAAAATGGGAAAAAGATTGAAAAGGATAGGGCCCCACAGCAGAATTCGTATTAAGAATAACAAAATGACATGCAGGTGCGGCATGTAAATACTGAACAAATGCCCTGTGTATTAGCTCCCACTAGCTCTACATTTAAAGAATTTATTTATATGTAGCAGATTAAATCTAAAGTCACTACTAAGTACACTAGGAAATTAAATTTACCACCACTTTTTCCTCACCAACTTGCGTGTAGCTTGCAGATAAAATAGCACATTGTGTCCAAATACCTAATTTTTTTATACAGATAGTCCCAGGTGAGAAGAATATCACAAAAGCAACTGTTACTCTGTAAGTCCATCACAGTCCAAGATCAGCAGCATTTTTCTGGTAAGCTAGTGTTTCAGAGGTGATCACTTAAGCTGCATAAATACAACTTAAGGCAAGCCAAGTAGATGTACAGTGGAGCGTGGCTGCTGTTCCATTTCCACCCATGGGCTACCTGAGTCATTTAAGGCAGTGGTGCAAGACAGCCTTTCCATAGCTAGATGATCACAGTCACCTTTATCTGCTATGTAAATAGAATCCTATTGATTTTGGAAAGTGTGGAGCTAACCCAACGCCTCTTCTGTCCACCCCTATGAATTTTTGCTTGCACAAAAATTCCTGCAAGAGGAAATAAAGACCTGGAAATCAATAAACTCAGATACAATTTTCATTAATTATGATGAAGAACGAAATTAAGTCAATTCCAGGAAAGCAGCCATTTTGATAAAAACACTACAGGGATGAGGCACAAACCTAAGCATTTCCATGGAAATGACCGCAAGCCCCAGTGCTGCAAAATTAAACGTGACATGTGCTCCTGGTTATGCTAACTGGTAACATCGCATGTCGATGGTCTGAAGATGCCGCCACGCTGTCGGCGCGACTGGGTCGCACGGTGGCCTCGGAGCCGGGCCTTCACCGATCCTCAAGCCTGCTGCATCAACCCGTGAGCTGGGCCGCTGGGCTGCGGACAAACTCTGGTTTCAGACCCGGCATGACTTTGTGATGAAAAAAGCATCCTCAGCGGTATGCAATGAGCATCCATTTTTAATTAAAAAAATCTCCATAAAGGAACATTATAAATTTCTGAATCTTCTATAAACTTCCAAGGTGTGCTGGCCTAGAGAGAGAGCCATTTACTCGTGAAGCCACCTGCTGAAGAGCACACCTGAATGTGTTGGGGAGTCAAATTTAACACTGTTTTCTAACAGGTACATATCAATTAAAATTCACAACACAAACAAACAAGGATATTAACAACTGCCTCCTTTAGTCTATTCAAACATAGAAATGAACCCAAAGTGTGAGAGAATATCCTTGCTGTTGCTCATTTCAAAAACTTATGCACATTTATATTGTCATTTGAACTGACAAACAACAGTGTTCTGGGTAATTGGAGATTTAAACACCGTGCAAAGATGTAACTGATGCATTTGCAGATACCATTTTTATCGAATTATATAAATAGCAGGAATTTTGAACAGAAATTTGCAAACCCTTCATTTAGGAGAGTTCTTTGACCCATGGATTTATTTGTGCCTGGGAACATCTCCATGTGGCTGAGTGGACCTGTTACCCTGGGAGACAGGCAGCTTCCTGGTGGGGAAACAGACAGATAATCTCCACCATCCAAGCCAAGGAGTGACAGACAGCATCTGCTGGACCAGCTTAAAAAATCCTCCCCCCCCAAAGCAGACGTGTTCACATACTCGCACACGAGCGTCTGTCTCAGTCCGACACACTAGCCACGCCAGTGGTTGGTAATGCATTTGCACTGGGCTGGAGGTGAAAGCCCTGACAGCAAACTGCTCTGAGATATGGGTCACATGTGGTGACCAACAGCTTCCTCCTGGGTCTTGAGTTCCTGGATACTGCTGCACCCTCTTCAGTCGGAGCTGCCATGTTTGTCCACGTCCTCATGACTCACAGCTGGCACCAAAAAACTCACAGTTGTGCAGTTTTTCTTTACGAGTCACTTCTACAGCACAAGCATGAGAACGCGAATGTGACACATCAGCCGTTTCCACCATGCCCTGTAACTACAAGACCTTCTCTTGGGATCGTGTGCTATGTAGGACTTTTGGAGCTGTTTCATTAAAATATAATCCGGAGAGACAAATATGGGGTTCCCAGCTCCCAAAAAGTATTGTGCAAGGTACTATTAAAAATGTATGAACTATTAAAAAGAAAGAAGAACCAGCCTGTTTACATTTCATCCAATGCAGTTTTCATGTTTAAATAGATATAAATCCTGTCAAAACCCTCCAAAAATGTGCTCCTTTATATTTCCAAGAAGATTTTTTGGATTTCTAGGAAGCTGTACAAAGCCCACCCTAAAATGTGTGAAATATATTAAAACACTAGAATGATCTCTTTAAGGTACAACTAGGACTGAACACTGTACATTTTGGCAAACACCCTAAAAGCATAATGTCCTTTAGAAAGAACAGTTTGGACTCTTTAGTATACATATTAATATCTGCTTTACAGCAGTCACTTGCATTTTTAATTTATTCTGCAAATTTATTGTGAAGGCAGGCAGCACTGAGGCAGCAAGTGTTCAGCTATATAGTAACCTTTTCTTAAATGAATAGTAACAGAAATTGATCTTGTGGCAGCCTTAAAACCAAAAGAGAATGAGTAACTGCAACAAAAAGTGAAAAGAGCAACAAGAATGTCCAAAGTACATCACATTACACCTGCCTTCAGCCTCGCCCCTCTGCCATTTTTGTCTTCTGCCTAATCTCAGACCAGCTGCCTTGTATAAGTTTTAACCACTTCCTTAATTAAAGGCATCTGGTAGTCAAATTTCTGCAACAGACAGGCAACCTGGCCAACCCTGTGCTCAGGACCACCAAAACCCTACATAAAATACATAATTTACAGTGTATATACAGTAGATGGCATGAAAGGATATTGTTCTGTGAGGACTGGCACAGCACAGGTATTGACAGCAGTCCATCATGAATGGCCCTGCCTTTCACCATGGTTCAGTCCTCTGCCAGGTTGTATTACCTTCACTGTGCGAGTAACAGTGGTGAAAAACTTTGCATCAGATGTCTAATTAAATTTTTTAGAAAATATATCTATGCCGAATGGCATTTCTGTGGGGAGAAGGGATAACTTTTCCTTGTTGCAGCATATCTTTTTGAACAAGGAAGATACTGTATATAAAAAGAGGAACTGGCAGATGCTCGGGTACGCAATGTCAAGAACCCGGATGTAAATAGTGTGAACTTTCTCTCGGAAACTGCAATATCACGGACTTGAACTAATGTACTTCTCAGATGAGTCGGTCTCAAACCAGCAAAGTGGTCAGTAAAAGAAGGCTGGTTCTTGTCTTCAACCTGCGTTGAATACCAAGACAAAGAATGTCAAAGCAGGGATCGTGATGGCCAGCTAGTTGATTGGTTATAAGGTTAAAGTAAGTGAAGTGGTCATAATAAACCCAATTTATAGGTTAAACAGGTATATGCATATCTTGAAAAAGGATGGAACAACTTGACTGAAAACGTTTAGAACTGCAGAGAGTGGATGGCTATCAGTTCAGTAGGATGGCTGCATTAGTGAGACTTTGCCCAAGTCTACATGCATGGCTGCTCCACTGACCCATGTGCCACTGCTCGCAGCCATGTAATCAGTCAGTTCTTAAGAGCAGGGTCTGTGGATTGTCCTGACAAAGGTGAAGAATACAATCTTACACAAGCACGAGAGTCTTCGAGACCTATCATCCCCACACTGACTGACGCTCTACAGCATGGGACGCTTAAACCGGGTCCTTCACCTCTACAGAACACCCTGATGGGCACTGACACCTCCGTACTCGGCTTCCGTCCGACACAGACGAAAAAAAGAAAAAAGTTCACCTCGAGCGAGACCAGCTATACTAACTGGATGCTGCTCGGAGGCAGGCCTCAGTCAGCGGGGTGCGTGAAGTAATAACCTCAATGCTTGTTTCCTTCATCACCACCTCCACAGCAGTGTTATCCAGCTCTCCACTCTCTCCGTGCATCTACCAGCTGTGATTATAGTGCATTTCCATCTATTTAAATGCATGAATGTCTTCAGCAGAATGGAGAATTTCCACTAGACGGGTAACATCCGCCGCCTCACAATGCTTCGTCCGCCAGATGAAACAGTTTTGCCCCAATTATACGCCACGATTTTGCCATGATTGTATGAGCCCCACTTGAAGCCATTCAAGCGCTGGCAAAACTGAAGAGACAGGGCTGCTTTGATAAAATGCTAATGATTCAAAGGTCCGCTGATGTCATATCTTCTACAGATGGTCAACTGTGCTTTGTCTGTGTTTCACAGGTGCCACCTTACAATCCGTGCTGAAGCGTACAGCACCTTGCTGATCCACCTGAGTCACGATAAGCACCTGCCTATGCAATTATCATCATGCTTATTATGAGGACAGCTTACAGTTAAATTACATTTAGAAGCTAAACACAGCTTGCTTCCATGCAAACAAACGCATCCCAAGCACCCCACCTCTTATTCTCACCCTAACTGAGAGCAAGTGGCATTTTTCGCATGGATGGTTACACCATTTTAAAAATCAGCGCTGATTCCAAAAGAATAAACCGGCTACAGTGACGCCAATAACATTGATAAGCGGCTCCACGCTCACTCGGGCTGAGGCATTCGTCTCCCAGCGTGGACGGACTACTGCTCTAATCGCGCTGGAGGTTTGAGTTATGAGGGGAACAAGCTAGCACGACAACCTTCTATTTGTGGGGGGACGGCGCGGAGGTGCGTTTGAAATACCACCTATACTGAACCAGTTCGATACCAGTCGAAACGCAGCCGACAAATGTCACGGGTTCATGAAATCTGCTTCCTCATCATTTTGTTTTCTCCGATGTGCATAATTTCTGTCAACGCTCCTCAGAAATGTTCTTTTATCCTGACCCAAACCAGAATTTGAGCAAATTAAAGAAAATACTGACATTTTTACTATCTTAGAAAAATCACCCTTTCACAAGGATTTTGCTTACTTGAGGTCGCTGCAGGAAGTTCTACATATGCGCTATGGACTTAGCGATGGAAAAACAAGCAATTCCTCCTCCGCGTTCCTCCAACAACGCATCGAGATGCTGCGCCCGTGGATTTTAGCATTGTTTGCCCTCAGAAAGCACCTTTGATCAGGTGGAAATACTGCACGCGGATGGACACTATCACACCCTGCTGTGTTAACTGTGCCATCCAATTAAATGGCTGAACTTCTGCTATATCCAAAAAATGGTCTCCCACACAGTTAATGAATTACCAGGACCTTTTATCCTTGGAACCAAAACTCAGGGTCCAGCCGACGAGACCACGAACATGGGGTGCAGTAGCGTCACAACACAAGCAGAAGGACCAATGCTTAAATTCTGCGCAGCTGTCATGGACACTGATAAAGCGCTCCCATATATTACAAGCAGTTTGGGCTTTATCATTAGCTCTGTGATTCATTTGCTATGTCTTTGTATATTTAATACAACACATTTTTAGATACGAAATTACATTAATTGTAATTTATTTGAATTTTACACACTGCCACTGTTAACATGATGTCTTCAGACACAAAACATATCTACTGACATACAAAGTAATAAATTGGCTTTAAACCAATTAAAAAAGTTAATTAAAACAGTTAAAGCAATTAAAAATGAAAATTAAAAAAAAGAAGAAAGTTCGCTTCCCAGCCACCGCTCCGTTCGGGTGATGTCTTCCTTCTCTGACACACCTACGTTCTCCTTGCCTTCTCTCACTGAACCACACGTGAAGGTGGCACCTACTATCATTCCAGATTCACAGCCGCTGACTTCTCCTCGCATGATGGCTCACGTGAAGGCACTAAAAGTGCAGCCTGCCTAAATATAGTGTATTTTTGATGAGACGAGTGCTTAGAGATTTCACACTTGGCCATGCGTGTACAATGTACATGTATGAACTCTGCGTAATGGCTTCCTCGGTGTCACCACAAATTCCGCAGCACACGCAACAGCGTATTATTTAGTAAAAACATGGATTTATGTGTGTAATATTTTAACAATTTCGTAATTTTATCGTTCTTCTTGAAAATCTGCTGTGACAGTCGTTCAGGACACTGTACTGTAAGAGCTCTGACGCGTGGCAGCATCCACATCTTTCATGCGAATTCCGCTAGGCTACTGTCATCCTCTTCACAGGCCTAGATTGCCCCCTGGCCTCTTTCCACTCCCTCTCTTCCGTCACTCCAACTTGGCTTTTGGATAGGTGGATGTGTAGGTGGATATGATGCCACATTCAGAGATATCTTTTCAAACGCTGAGTTAGAACTGAAGGATTCGGCCTCCTCTCTGCTTCTGCTGAATCCAGCGACTGATTGTACCTTCAGATTCTGAAGAGCTGAGTACTGCCTGCAGCGTCACAAAGAAATTCACTGCAAGGAGGTTCCAAGAATTTCTGAAACAACCCGTGATACCTTTATGGATGGCCCCAGGCATAGCTGACATGAGTGTTTCTAACCAGCCTTGACCCCTCATACAGATGTGGCAGAAAGTAATGGTACCCTTCCGATTTTTCCGAAAAACTCACCGTTTTCTCTGAAATAAGTTGAAACTGATTCAATTTTTTGGTATTCACCATTCTTTATCTCATATTTAGTGGAATGGAAACATTGGTTTTCATTTATGACTTGATATATTGTTTTAAATAATACAACAAAATAAAATGGAATGAACAAAAACATCAGGACCTTTAACCTAATATTTTGTGGCATAGCCTTGGGAGACAATAACTGCAATGAAGCACTTTCTGTAGTTCCGAATGAGATTTTGACACAGCTTCACTAGTACCTTGGCCCGCTATTCTTGAGCAAATTGCTCCAGCTCTCTCAAGTTTGTGCACCTTTTCTCCATTGCAAGTTTTAGCTCTTTCCATCAGTGTTTTTTTGGGATTCAGATCAGGACTTTGGCCACATCAGAATGTTCCAGTGTTTTCTTCTCATGTGTTCCTGGGTGCTTTTTGAGGTTTGTTTCAGGTCATTATCCTATGGGAGGACCTGCGAATGAGATACAGCTTTCTGACAGTGCACTGAACATCTCCAAAGTACCTTGATAGTCATCTGATGTCAAGGTGGTCTGCAGAGATTCAAGGTGCACAGTGCCAGAGGCACCAAAACAACCCCCAAAAAATCACAGCGCCTCCTCCATGTTCCACAGTAAGGATGGTGTTTTCTTTAAAAGCTTCCTTTTGTTTTCTGCAGACAAAAAGTTGGTGTGATTTACCAAAAGCTACAATTTTGTTTCATTTGTTTAAAGGACATTTTTCCAGAAGGGCTGTGGCTTGTCAACAGGCATTTTGGCAAACTCCAGTCAGGCCTGTTTCTGTTTCTCTTTTAGAAGTGGTGTTTTCCTGGGTCTTCTACCAGAAAGCCCATTTTCATCCAGACAATGACAGATGATGTGACTTGAAACTGCTGCACCTTTAGCTTGGATTCATTTTGATGTTTTCTTTGGTTCTTTCTCCACGATTCAAACAATCTTTCTCTTCAATTTTGGGTCAACGCATCCAGGAATGGCTACAGGCTCATGGGCCTTGAACTTGTTGATAATGCTGGAAATAGTGGTCACAGGAACATCAAGTGCTTTGGAGATGGTCTTGTAGCCTTTATGTTGACCCTCCTTGGCTATTACCTTCTTTCTCACTCCCTCGGGCAACTCACTGCTTTTCCTTCTCTTCTCCATGTTTAGCGTGATAAACAATTCCACAAAACAGAACCTTTCTCCATTTAACCTGGATGATGTGTGATAATAAGATTGAAGACACCTGTGTTACTAAATAAATCAGAAGCTTCTGCTCAAAGTATCACTATAACACATGTATTTCTTATAACTTCTAAAGGGCACCAAAAATATTGTTGAAGTCTAGAATGCTTGTCTAAAATAAGCAAGAGCATTCAGTTCTTTTCACAGCTTTTTTGTTTTGTTCTGCTGTAAAACCGAAGAGATGCATGTATGGATGACAAAAGATCTTTCAACACTTTCAGGAAAACTGGTGCATTAGGGCTGGAGTAATATTTTTGGCCACATCTGTACGTGTAGAAAAGAAACACTGGGGGAAAAAATGCAGTTTTTTTTAATTCCGGTGCTGTTTGTCAGTTGACTTCCAAGAATATTCAATTGATTCCTTGTCATCCTTGAGCGCACTGCACACTCTGAATGCTTGATGTTTCAGGGTGGCCTTAACCTCTTCTTTGACCTTTTTTGTAACCTTATTAGGCAATGCTCGCATGGTCTGTGGAGAAATCATTTTCTGCAACTTTTGCCCTCATGACATTGATGTGGTGCGCTGAATGCCAGTCCTGCTGAAACAGACTTGCTACATGTGTTCCTGTTTATTTCCAGGTAATCACATGAATCATTTTTTTTTAAAAATAAGACATTTATACAAACTAGCTGTAGCAAAGGGCATCACTGGATGCGGTCTAGACAAATGAAAAAAGGAAAAACCTAATTTGTCAGTTATAGATAAACTGAAAATGATTCTCTGACCCCTTCAGAAATGCAGTTGTTTCTAGTCTCCTAAGAAAATTACCGTCTAATCTTATCCTAATTTTTAGAACAAATACCAGAATTTTCTAGAGTGCAAATGAACACAACTGCATTTGCCGTGTGTTCGGCAGTGGCTGTTATGTTTGCTGATCCTTTTGCTGGAAATGAGGCTCTCGGGGGTCAGTTGCGGAGCACCGGATCATTGCATTTTCTGAGTTCATTGATATTATATTACTGATCTCACACAGGAAAAGATCATATAAACACTTGCTGCTTTTTATTTATACCTTGCTTACAAGATATAGTCATTCGTTTTAGCACTATCGCCAGAGGACTTCTGTGTACTTTAAATTTGTGGCTGATAATCAATACAAGCCTACAGTACAATTGTGGCTGATCTGACTAATAAAATGGGAACGTAAGCAGGAGCGAAAAACAGAAATGTTTTCTGTACCAGTCGTAGAAAAGGAGCTGAAACAGGGAGACAGCACTCCCAAAGACCTAAGTGGGAGCTGTCCAGTGCTGAACCAGGAAGACGGCACTCCTAAAGTGGGAGCTGTCTGGTGCTGAACCAGGATGACAGCTGCAGGCATTCGGCTCATCACCAAGGTGTCTCCTGCTCACCGCTTGCAGAAGGTGTATAAAGAGGTTGAAGCCCTCTCCAAGCAGGCAGCTGACATCAGATACAGTACTGCGTAAACTACCATTGAACTGCTATGCTGCCTCCATTTGTTCACAGAATGCCTGCTTGCACCTAGAGAACCATGTGTGGCTCATTCCCATCTTCTCTGGCCCTTGTTGAAAGTAGCTTTTTTTGGTAATTCACAACTGGGAAGCCATCCAGACCAGCTCCCAAGAATGCCAAGGAGAGTCTATCTCACCACAGCATAGATAGTGTCCTTGAGCCAGGCAGGTGTCAGCTCTCTGAGTTTAATTATAAGCGAGCTCTTGCTGCGCAGCCTGACACAGCCCACTGAGTCCAGGGGCCTGCTCAAATCTCCAGTCCCCCCTGTTCACTACGCTACAAACGCTTAGATGGGATGAAAAAAGAATAATCAATACATTCCTCCGCACAGGATTTAGCCTAAAATATTTAAAGGCCGCAGTAAACAGACCAATTTTTGTACGCAAAGGCAAATTCTAACATCTAAAAAAACTAAAATCTTATCTCACGTCTTCTGTTCATGGCAGAAATCCCAGGAAAAGCTGAAGCTCAACAGCCTTAAAGACACCATACTGCAATACCGATGAAATATGTTAACATGGCTTTAAATCAAGCTGCAAGATGAAGTTGACTCTTGGCGACTGCTCATGTGATTTCCATGGGAGGGAAGAATAAAGAATTGGTTTACCATTGCCTTCTTCTGCATACATTTTTGGACCGGGGGAAGAAACCGATATGAACATGGTGAGAACGTGAAAAATTTGCACGAAGTAAGCTGGACTCAAACTCAGATATGAAACCACAATCCAGAAACTGTGGCGCATCGATGGTGGCAACACTAACACTTGTCAAAATGGAGTCATATTTGCTTTTCTTTTTCGGACAGACATTAAACATTTCAGATCATTTTGAATCCTTCGGCTCAGCAGTCAGTCAGCTGGCCTGCAGTCACTTCTGCTGCATCTCAGTTGCCTTTGAAAATGTGGGAGGGGCCGATATCCATCGGAGTGCTGATGATGCGGAACTGCATATCACAACAAACCCTGGATAAGTACTTGAGATATCGAAATTACAATCATATCTGACAAAAATCAAAATGTGTACCGTATCTATGTTCCTGTTGCTAAATAAACAGTAAAACCAAGATTTTAAAACCCGTGTCATTTTTAAATCTACACTTTGTGGACATTCTACAACTTGAAATCTGTCCTTATCCTGATCTCTCTACAATGTCCTCCAAAAGAAAATATCTGACACAAGAAAATACAGCAAAAATTAGTCCTTGGTTAAAGTTTGCAAAAAAGTTTTCTACAGCAGCAGTGGATATTTTAATGTATCGCTTTCTAAATGGCTTCATTAAACAAGTCTAACAAAAATGTAAAAAATGTGCATACACTATTGGAATGCATTTTATTAAAAAAATGAATATTTGCTACTTGTTCAATTCTGGAGTTTCCTAGAAATTTCAGCAAGAATAATATATTTCTATGAGGGTTTAATTATGGTTTCTGTGGCTTCTTTAACTGAGCCACTTATTCACAGAATTTTCTCCTACCCAGACTGCCAGGGCAAAAACCAACAGTGCATGTTTTAGTTATGTTGTGTAGATTTTATTTCTAAAGTAAGGCTTGAATGTTCTTAGCTTATCTTGTTGCTAATGAAATAGATGCTGAGCCCGAGGCATCCATTATTTATATGAAAAACTGGTGTATCAAACTGAGGAACTGAAGATACCAGCATCATCGCCATGCTTCCATCGCCGCCATAATACGAAAAATCAAAACACTAAACCATACATAGAGCCTACATGCTCAAACATTAACCTAGGGGACAACATCCAGTTTTGCCCCTTACTTTTGTGACTTTGTTGTCTTTTCATATAGCTAAAGAATAACACAGGATATCATGCAGTCATCATATGTCCACCCTTCCCTACATTTCAGGAAAATAATGCATAATGAACTGTAGAATTGGAACCAAAAGCATCACTGCAGGTGACCCAAGCGGTCCAGGGGGAAAAACAGATTTAATTTGATCTTGATCCACAGGCAAGCAGCTGTAAATGGGATTATTGCTGTTGACTTTGTGGACTGAGGCAAAGCAGTAAAACAGAACAGTTAACACCAGGTTTTGAAGGATTGGCAGCACAATACCCTTGGGTGAAGCCCAGCAAAGAGGAAACTGGCAGTATGGGGATACTGTGGTGATGCCATGTCACCAGGTAAACTCAATTGATTGGTACAGTATTAGAAACCGCATACTCCCTTGTATAACAGCGAAGCACTAACTGTAACAGTTAGCACTTATGCAGTCCTTTTACGTGAACTTGCATAGTGCTAATACTTCTCATACAAGAAGAGTTTTACAAAGACTGAGATTTAAATGAGTATGAAAAACACCTTCAATGGAAAGTGGTGCTTTACATAATCGTTCAGAAACATTAAATTTCCTCTGTGGAGCAGCAATTTCTCCTGACTAAATACGCAATAATGTTCGAAACGTGTATTTTTCTTCTCCACTAGTTGAAACACGGGAGCCGGCTCGAATGCCTTGGTTTGCTCTTCTGTCTGATTTACAGCAACAAGCCATGACACGTCCGTCCTCCTGTCAGACGGCAGAGCGCTCGCACAGAGCCCATCTCATTTGCAGCAAATGAGATGTCAGACCGGACCCCAAATGACTTGGCCCCTGAGAACGCGGCTCACCTGTCACAGGCTACGCTAGTCACGATGTCCAGGGAAGGTGGAATGGCGCAATCCCAGGCAAACAAAGCTAAGGGGGAAATAGGGGAGGATTGGGGTAATGTGTGAAAGGACATCACTTAAAGCCAAGCTAAGCTGCCCATTCCATTACTGTATAAATAAATTGAACAATTAAAACACCATATCTCAATCTGTGACGGTTCCAAATGCAATTTCGGACAAGTAAGAAACTGCTGATACACATAACGTGACATTTCCCTTCTGAACAATAGGTGCAGGAATCGCAAAAGAATTTGCATGAAAAAGCAAAGTTCTAAATAGGTTAAATTCCATGGCAGGCCAATCTGCTTTCAGTGAGGAGCTTATGTTTGTCAGACACAGAGGTTTCCCCCCGACCCCTGTTTTGAGAAGGCTGCATTTGAACACAGTGAGCAGTACTGCACATTGCCATGCTTAAACATTGCGGAGGATTGTGTCTCCATTGATTTGTTTGCCATGAATTAACAGTCCAGCTTTGATGTCATTATATTAGCACTCTATGAAAGATTCCAGATTAAATGAAAAGAAGGTTTAACTCCTAAGCTTGTTATTTCAGGGGATTTAGGGGGATAAATTAATATTTTTATTCTTTTTATTTCACAAACCGGATTACGTCTCTCTGTATTTCAATAGCAGCACCAAATATCAATTTAGATTTTCCATAGTGGGTCTGAATTCTTTTTTTGTCCCTGGAGCTGGCCAATGTCAGTAGCGCATTGTGTGCTGGGTTTAAATGGATATTTCTCCATTGTCCCATTGTTCATTACTAATAGGTTAATGGAGCTCATCTATACAAACATTGCTAAGGGACTAGAAAAAACAAATGACTGGAATTGGTTTCTGCATTTTAATTTGGTGGGCAAGGGCATCCACCTTCAGTGTAAAGATTAGATTAGACAAAACTTAGTACTCATTATTTTTAAAGTTAATATGAAATTTGCTGTGTTGTGATATCAGATTCCTTATACATGTCTATATAAGCAAGGAACTGCACATATTATACACATGGGAATTTACTGCAGCATTCAAATATTGCACTAAACAACCACTGAATAACTTTTCAAATGTGTTTCAGCTGATAACACAAACTCGTATTAAGCTGGATAATGTGTTGATTGGAACAGTACGGACATATTTTGTGTTCGTGGAACAGGGGAAAAGAGAAGTCTCATGTTGTTATACAGTTAACAATTTATCTTTGCATTGCTCTTGTATTTGATGCATTTCTGTTCCTACTGCTCCCTGGGTTGTTTATAGAGACTGAGATGTTCTACAGACACAGGTACACATCAAACAGACCGTCCCAGACACAATAAACCTTGGCTCCAAAGCCTCATCCAGGACAAACTACTCTTCTCTGTTAGGTGAACTGACCTCCAGTCACAACATCTCAATGCCTTCCATTATCATGAACGGTCAACCACACACAATGAAAGCATCATTAGTGTCACTGGAGACCTCAGACAGAGCAATCTGCAATGCTGGCAATACACGCTTTATTGAGCTCATTTGTGCGACTACAACTTCATCATGGCAGTGCACAGAGGAGTGGTGTAGGGTTGTGCTCCATGCTCAGGGCAAAGGGAGAGTCATCCATAAGAGTCACATCACCAGTGTGGCACACCATCTGGACCTCGGTTCACTAAGACCTGACGGTCACTCAGCAAACCAAACTGAAGTGAGCAGGGAGTACATTTGACTGATGTTTTCATCTAAAGCGACTTACAATGATTTATTCATTTATACATCTGGGAAATGTTTATGGTAGCAATTCAGGGTAAGTACTTAGTTCAAGGGCACTGTGGTAAAAAGTGGGATGTGAACGTTGGTCATTTCGGTGCTAGCTGGTTCTTCGGTGTTGGCATTGACACCACCATTTGCCTTGCCAGAACCACACGGTAGTGTTTACCAAGATGTAAGATTTACAGCATTTTGGAAAACCACTCTGTTTTTTCGATTTCACTATATTGTAGAAAAATTACACAAGAACCGTAAAACATTATTTCCCTATCACTATATTTTTTTTTTACAGACAGCACACGTTACTGACATATATCTTGTGTAACTAGACCATCATTGTCCTTTAATAGAGACTGAAATTAGGGGAAAAAAATGTTTACAGTGCTGAAATGAGAGCAATACTGAGAGGCTGCAGTTTCTTTACGGACACAAAAGTCATTGATCAATGTTAGATGACAGAGCCGTATAGCAAAGAAACACAAAAGGAAATCAATACGTTATGCAATATATTAATAAAATGTAACAATTACTTAATTATTATTGACTCTTGTAACTACAAATTCAAGTTTCAGATTTTTGAGGTGCATTTTTCCTTTGTTTGCGCCTGGCTTTGTATGTTTAGTACTGCTGCCACATATGAACTATGCTTCATTCCTGGTAAGAAATGCAGATCGCTCCGAGGAGAGTTGAACAGGGCTCCCTGTTGTGGCACTGGCCTTCTCCACTGCACCCCAGAGAGCCGAGTGTCTAATTCTGTTTTTCACACGCCGGTCAGGATGAGCTGCTCATGTATCTGCAGCCTTTACTTGTTTTGCAAATGGAGGACAACAAACAGGGAACTGGAACACACACAGTTTGGAATGCATACAGGCATCCATTCCAACAGCATCACAGATTTGAGAGGACACAGTTTGCACCAGTGATAGAGGGAAGTCATGGTGGTGCTGAGGAAGGAACGGCACTCGCACTGACGCACAGGTACTCGTCCTGCACTCAGGCATCCGTGAATAATAATTTATGACTCTGCAGCTTAGGTGCTTCTACTGAGTTACTTAGAGTCCATTTAATTTAACACATTTACCAACTCTTAAAGATGTGTGCTGACTGAAACAATTCTAATTACTTGCTTTTCTCAAAGGTAAAATAGGAAGTTCCTTCCTTCACAATTGTAGGTTCTGGGAACCACCTGCTTGCCTATCCTGCCTTATTCAATACAGTACACACTGTATCCGAAGAAGCATGTTCCCTAAAGGTTGCTTCTGTCCAAAGGTACTGACTCCACTTTACTTTGTGAAAAGGATTTACTGAGCAAATATTCAACGTATTTGTGTACCAACATACTATGAAAGATTATGTTTTTATGACTGAGTCATCACTCATAATCATCAGTTATGCAAGTCAAAACAATAATGCAAGCAGACGTCTGCAAAGTCCATATTAGAGAACTAAAAAAAAATAAAATTTAACTGCAATGCAGACTGTGTGTTTGCATAGTCATCTGTCAGGACACAGAATCAGCCGGTGTGTATGACAGCCCCAGGGCAGAGCAAACCTGCATGATTCCTGCCTGCTCTCCTGTGTGCTGGAGATAATCTGGGCTCCTTTTGGAGAACCTGGCTGATCCTCACAACCCTGCAGAGCCAGGAAAAGGGGGGGGGGGGGGGGGACCACAGCTCCGCAGATCCCTGCCTCCTGCAACCCTGAAGAAAGCAACCTGCCCGCACATACAAAAGCACACAACGAGGAGCGAGACAAATCCATAGGGGGAAAAAAAAACAGGAAAATCATCTGCAGTCTAGCGTGGCATTCAAAACCAGGACAAAACTTTTGCGGAAAAACTGCCCTCCTTTCGGAGAGAAAACAAATAGAGGGCACGCACACAAAATTACCAAGCGCATATATTGCCTTGTGTTTTCCTGACCTCCTGCTGCCTCAGCCTCACATTCTCCACTTTCTGAAGGCTTGCTTTTCTGAACAAGCGAGAGGGGAGCTCTAAAGTGGTCTGCAGAAACCCTCTCATTTTCTCTTCTCTCATTAAACTAATATGCCACATTGTTTAACTGGCTTGCTTCTCCAGAGGATGTTGGTCAAGATATCATCACAGAAGAACATCTCACTTCCTTTACAGCTCCTGCATCTCCTCTGCCTTTTTCCCTTCCAATATTATTAACTAATTTAAAAGGTTTATCTTGGGCTTGTGGCCATCTTCCAACACGTATTTAGAAAATAATGATACATTATGAAAAACAATCCAAAATGGATCTGAATGGTTATTCTCACTGTAACAGGCTTGACAGAATAATTGCTTCTAGGGTGGTAAATGTATGCTGCACAAGTATAATTCATGAAGGAATCTGATCCAAATTTTCCTAGCAGCTGAGGACCAATTCTACTCACAATGTACATTGTCTGGATCCTGGCTTCAGTTGTATCACCTTATCATATTTTGCCATCATGCCAATGATGAAAACTGAGGCAGCAGCTGCAAAACATTGCTGATGTCATAAAGCCAAATTGAAGCAGTGTAACCTTGTGTATTGTAACCTCGTAAATCACTGCTTTATGCCCTTGTGTGTAAAACAAATAGATCCAGTATATTCTGAAGGTAGCCAGGGAGGCAGCAAAGTCTCTTTACTATCATCTAGTAACTGCATCAATAAGGTGGGTGCTTGTCTTCCCGAGTTGGCAGGTCACCAGCCAGTCATACAGTGGCAGTGCATCTGCACTGTCCATCTCTCTCCTGCAGTTTGCGCACTTTTATATAACCAAACTGCTCTGGGATTCCTTAATGTGAGCAGGAGCCGTGATTTTATGACTGCTGGATGAGGATGGGAACTGTCCAATGTCAGTATTCCTGATCGAAAGTGAGGTTTATCCCAGACAGGCATTTGCACAACAGCCCCGAGTTAGAAATGCGTGTCTCGTTTTTTTCTCCGAGGGTCTTATTAGGGCAACAAGTAAATATTCACCAGGGCCAGGCAAATTTACCCCTCCAGCCAGCACCCAACACCCATACACGAACCACTCTGGAATCACCTATTCTCTGCAACCATGACCACATCCATGTCATGTCAACGCTGACAGCAAACAGAACAACAGGAACAACATTCTATCCTCGCTGAGGCGGTAAGAAAGAGAGGCGCTTCAGAAATATAAAGAAATGTACAGTAAAAATTTTGTATACAGTCCTTGTGTATTACAACAAACCCTGGATAAGTACTTCAGATATCTAAATTACAATCATATCTCATGGAATGTTAATATTTCCCCTTAGATGTTGCATATATGAAAGGAATCTTGTAGAAGCAGTTAATAGCCATTGTCACCAAACTAGTCAAAAACTTCTTTTGTGGTTATGGCATGAAAAGGCCCCGACCACACTCCCCAAACTGTGCCCCCACCTACAAAGATTAAACAAAAAAACCTACCCAGCTGAAAAAGTTAGTTAAATGATTAAAAGTGTGGAAAGTTTGCTTATGAAAGTATAAACTTTCCTTCAGTTTAAAATCCCCCCATAAAACAGTTGTTCTATTTTAAGGCTTTATGCTTTTTTCTATTTGAGTATGCAATTTCTTCATTTTCAGTTGATTCTGAAGAGAAATAAATGTGCTGTGCTCACCACTAGCCTTCTGACTATTTGCTTCGTGGACCAGATGGTGCCGCAGTGTTTCACGCACATTCATTTTAAAGAATAGTCATAAGCACTTTCTCCTTCATTGTCTTCCAGACACCAGCAAGCATTAAATGTTTTATAAATGGTCTATAGGTGCCTGTGACTGGTCCAACCTGCCCACTATCAGCTTTATGCCCTGCAGTGTTGCTAAAGTACGTAGCGCCCAACATTCTCCAAATCCATTATTATATCCGTTACTTCTTGGCTTGATGCTTTGTAGGTTGATAATTTTATTCTCACTATTCATTAAGATTTTTAGAAAAAGGGATACTCAAATGTTATTTTTCATTTAGTCTCATTTTAAATTAAAGCAGCAATACAAATCAGAAGGCACACGTACTAAAGCTGGACTGTGGGACACATACAGTAACACGTGTGATGCATGACCCTCATAACAGTGGAACAGCCCCACTTCCAGCTGGTCAGAACTGCTGGTTCTGTGGTTCTGTGTATGCAATGCCCGTCACGGCAGATGGGCGGCACAGATGGACGCAGTTATGTCTCTATCAGTCCAGCATCTTGCACTTCAGCCACAACTTTGTGGTGAAGCCCATCGTTTCATGCCATCCTGGAATCAAATCAATTCAATTTGGAAGCTCTCTAGTCGCACATCTAACTTTGTTGTGCTGTGAGACTTTCAGGTCAAATGTAAATATGACAAAAAGCAACCTGAGCTCAAACACCAGACAGCGCCTCCTACATGGATGTACCTGGACATTCTTGAAGTCCAACCCTATGTGTGTTATATCACACCTACAGATGCAGAGCTCTGCTCTAGCTTAGCTATTGGTCTTTCAGCAGATCTGCATACATTTTTCCTGTTGGAAAAGCAGAAAAGTGTTATGGTCACCATCTGCTACGTAGAGAAGTATCTTCCTCTAATCTCCAGGTACAGCTATCAGCCAGTCCAGTGAACATGCTACACTGACCAACATACACAGAGACCAAAAAAATGAATACAAAAAGCACACTATTTACTTTCTTGCCAGATAACTTTAACCAAAGCAAACATACTTGCATTTGTGCCCCTTTTCCCATGTAGATGTGCATATTGCTGTAGTGATTCAGATGGAACACCTTGCTCAAGGGTACACCTGTTCTCCCATGATCCAAATCCTCACCATTTCAGTACCATCACGGTTCTGCAATCGCTACACCGGTTGCCACTCTAATCAGTTGTTTCCAGAAATTATTTCCTGGAGACACAGCGATAGTTTTAGCATCCTGCAAACCAAGCTGAAGCAACAACCTCACAGTGTTTTTGCTAATAGCAAATTTTGTTAGAAAAACAAAACAAAAAAAAAACAGCTACAAGCGCATTGAAATTATTTGGCATTTATGGCCACCATCCACAATGGGGTCATATTTCCAGCTATTTGCTGTGAAGGTCCTTGACCTGGGGATGGGGTATGCATCTATGCACTTCAAGAGCTTGTTTTATTTGCAGTTTTTTTCTGCGGGTTGGTGCATACAGCTGAAGCCTCTCCATTTGGTAGATTCCCAGTAGCAAAGCCAGAGTGAAGCTCTGGCTGGAACCAAATGGATGCAGTCATCTGCCTCAGCTCCTCCTATCCTAAACCAAGACCTTGAGTCAGAGCTGTGACCCCTAAACGCATGTGATGAATAGCTGTGTCTCCATTTAACCAAACTGTTGTTGCTGCTGAAGGTCGTGGTCATAGTGACACTTAGCTGGTCATCACAAAGAATCCCTGAGCTTATGAAAACCAAGCTTGTGAACAAGGTAAGTGCTTTGTGTTATCAGTGTTATGTTAGAAGAGTTTGCTCTGCACTGTTCAACAAGAATATGCCCCCTATTAAGCATCACAGGGCACCCAGTAAAGTAAATACTACATTTTAGGAGTCCCTCCATACACTGCCTTTACAGCACAAAATACAAAACAACTTTAGATCACCAGGACATGGTGGCTTTAAGTGATCCAGTGCTTCAGCTACTCAGTTCTCCTGTCAGTGAAGAAAACACATTTTACTCAGTGAATGCAACACATGGTCAAGTTGTTCTCTTGATAAACAGGTTGCCACACAGTCTCCGCTTCCTGTAATTGCTTTCCATTCTTCTCCATCTAGGAAAAAAAAAAAAAAAACAGAGCAACAATTCCAAATTTGGGTATTACAAATGTAAACTTGCTGCTGCAAGTCAGCACCCGCTGACTTTGTCAGACCTCTACCGGCTCTTTGCTGCTGGTAATGGACAAATACTTTCTCCTACTTTATGACCACAGCGCTGACCTTTTCGAAAATGCTAACAAGAAAAAAAAACTTTAAGTTATCATTTGTAGCCCTTGTGTCAGAGATTGACAAATTACAAGGTAAATTCTAATTCTTGCTACGTGATGAGACAGACAATGGGTTGTTATTTTTGTGCCACTCATTCAGTAAAAGTGCATTGGAATGCTTATGCATTATTGAGGAAAGTGCAGTTATTACTTAAGCTGCTCGTGCCAAGTTTTGACCGATTAGATGGCAAACTGTAACTGAAGTTCTTTTGTGACCATAGTTACGAATAGATGTCGGGCATCCTCTTGCCCCATCACCAGCCTCATCACTCTGTTGCCAGCATCATAGGTTTTTAGGGTAATGGCTCAACTAACAAGCAGCCACCCTGTCCAGCTAGCTCAGTTGGTAGAGTATGTGACTCGTAAGCTTAGGGTTGTGGGATCAAGCTCCACATTGGGCATTGATGTGAATCCAGCCACACGGGGTGCACCTCTGTGCCAGTCCCAAGCCTAGGCAAAATGGAGGGTTGCATCAGGAAGGGCATCCGGTGTAAAAAATCTGCCAAACCACATATGTGGACGAGCCGATCTGCTGTGGCGACCCCTGATGGGAGCAGCTGAAAGTCGGTAGTAGCTCAACTAATAAACAGCATAGAATGCCAGGGCACAAGACTATACTCAAATGATTAGTCACACAAAGCCACCGTTTTCCATACAGTTGAAGGACTCTGTTCTTTCAGTAACACTGAGCAGACATTGTCAAGAGTTAAGCTGATAGGGGGTTGGTGCCCAGGATAAGGAGAAACCATGCATCTATCTTATTTCACCGCTGAATTACATCTCAGGGCACTGAAACATTATTAGCCTTATCGATTGCTGCAAATTGCCAACCATTTGAATTGTCCTACCTAATCTTTTCTGATCAGGATGGACATGATACCTGAGTTTTACTATTTTAATTATAGGCAAGATGTGCACAACCCTACTTCAAAAGCAGCAGGTTCGGTGTCCTGGATGGCAGGGCTGCAGGAGTCAATGGACAACCAGCACAGTCTGCCAGATGCTGTGCCATGGTGCTGATCACAAATGCATCGACGTAGCAAACACTTGGCCTCAAAAAAACTGTTTTTTCACTAGTTTATTATACAGCAAATCTTTCTTATTCAGGCTGTTCAAGCAATTGGATTTTCGGGTGCAGCGTCACCGTGATTCACCTTACAGAATGTCAACATCTCGTTCACAATGGCAAACAATTCGCGCCGCTTCAAATGGCACAGTTTACGGTTTCCAATTACCTAGAGGCTCTTGTTCCCTCTTCATTCCACTAAGGAATGTATATTCTGTTCCTGTCAGGTCAGTCGAAAATGTAGAGGTTAACTGTCCCTGCAAGCTTTCAATATCCACACTGACAGACAGGCAGTAAGGAGGGCAACTCTGGAAGAAGTAAGACTAAATCCCTTTTTGGTGAGAAAGTCTTGATTTCATGTCATGTTCTTACAATAACTTCTGCCTAAATTCATTGTTGATGACAGGAGGTCTCATTCACATAGCAACAACAAACAAACAAACAAAAAAAAAAACAGTCGCAAATAGCTCAGTCAGGCATGGTGTTTATTTGATAATAACAAACATGAGATTTGCTCCTTCTAAACCGTTGATCAAATCACTTCAAGGAATGCACGGAGACGACAATGGCTTCCGCAGCTAAATCGAATTCAACGCAGTCCTGTTGTCCCATTAACCCAGAAACCTGCTCAATAGCTTATTAAGGCAATTACTCCGGGACTGACATGCCATTTAATCACGAAAGACTTGCTTGCTTGCAGCATTCGCTTTGTTAACACGGCCAGTCTCGAGACGTTTGCTTATTGTAATGCCTGGACTCCGGTGATACCAGTCAGAGCCCAAGTGCCTGGCTTTGCTTCCGCATCTCCTGGAGGACAATCTGACAAAAGAAGGGCAATAAAAATGCAAAAAAGTGACTGACAGCTCTTTCCCTCCGCCAAGCGTGTCCCAAGTACACCTGTGGGGCGGTTCTTGCGAATACAGTACAGTCTATTCTAAAAAAGTTGTGAAGCAACAAAGAAGAAATAAATAAACAGCAAATAAATATATTCATTAAAAATTGAAGGCTGCCATTGTTTCCCAGTAAGTCATGACACTTGACGGGTGTTTGCTTGTTTACGGCAAGCTGAAGTCTGATGAATTCTTCTTGGTGTAGTGTTTGAGGGACTCCCAATGCTGCCTAAAGTCCACACAGGGTGAACAGGCACTCTTCTCTTATCAGCAAAGACTACTCTTTCCTCCTTCCTTGGGAGGGTAACTTGGCGAGTGACAGACAAAGCTTGAGGAGCTCTGGTTGTGAGTTGTTGTGAGCAGGAGTATTTATTTTTTCCTCAGTTTGCCCCTGCAGCCTGCTGAGACATTGGGCCGATAACATGCCCCCCTTTCTCAGCAGCCCACATGGAATCTACTCTCTGCCATTGGTTGTGAAGAAGGCGAGGAGATGGACTGCTCCGAGGATGTGAACGGGTTTCACCTCCCTTCAGCTGTTAAATGTCACTGTTCCAACACATCAGTAAAAGGTGTCCATTCAGCAGAACGTTTTTTTTTTTTTGTAATTGCAGCTCTTATTTGGACCTCATAGTATTAATTTCAGGATCATTGGCAGTGTCTAAAATAAGGAAAATTCCACAGTGGCTGAAGTCCCCAGCATTGTTTTTTTTTTTCCCCAAAGGCAAGACCATATGTAATGGAGGCAACATGCAATTTTGCCTTTCCGAAAGATAACCATGTCAATATCCAAAGTGACACCCAGAACAAAAGGTTCACCTCTGCATCACAGACTGCTGGGGATTTTTTTTCTTTTCAATTTTTTTGACTTTGATCCACTTTCATTAGATAGGAGTAGGAGAAAAGTTTATAGCTGTGATTGCACATGACACCTAAATTAAAATCAGCAGGAGTTACCATCCCTCTGATGCCATTTGTCTCCTTTAGAAGGGAAGCAGAGTCATTCATCAAAGCCGTGTACAAACAAGTGCCGGTTTGTGATAGCTTATCAAGCACTGTGCTGTTCCTCCACCCTTGGGAGCATCTCGCTCCATACCATCTCCGAGGACCTCTTACACCATTTGCACAGTAGCTGAAGACAAGTCCAGTGGGGGAGAGAATTTGGAAAGATTTATCAATTTATGAAATCGAAAATGCATTAAAACGTGCAAGTCATTCGGCCCTGTTCTGGCAAAAAAGAGGAAATAATTCATTAGAGCTGAAACTATCTTTTCACACTCAAATAGGCACTGGAAGTTCGGTCTGAACGTGAAAAACATGAGGGAGAATTCCTTTTTATTTCCTTTTATATCACTAAACCTAAATGTAATTTTGTGATGAAGTCAGTCTTCCTTCTTTGGCTAAGATGCGATAACTAACCAAGAGATTCAAAATGGTGGATTTTTATAATTAGAAATGAAAAATATTTCTGGAAGACATGTCACAGTACAGCAGATGTTGGTGCACACACTTGCTAAACAGAATTATCAGTGTCAGTTCCTCCCACTTTACATCTAAAACCCACATTACAAAGCTACAGTACTGTGTTTATTCATTGTCACTGTATTTCATGCTTTGTAATTAATTGTATTGCTTATAAAACATGCTTCTACAGTGCATAAATCCTATGTTAACCTTTAATTTGAGTTTTTACAGCACTGTAACATCTTTTTGGGACCATCTGACTGCAACTGTGCCAATAAAATTACAGCAAAGTTCAACCAAATTACTCTGTACGAGATCCTTTCATACAGCTCATGTCCAGCAGTTTTTTCCCCACTTGGCTGACTGTTATTTTACTGTGAGGTAAGTGACTGTCAGAATGAATTAAGGCTGAGGAAGTAGTTCATGAAGGCATCGTTCCTGGTGCGCCACATTCATCCTCCAAGAACGTAATCCTAACAGGCCACCCACAACCCAACAATCTCACCCTGCCTGATGTGAGGAAGGATCAATTCTGCTAGAGATTAAGGGCTTGTATTTTAACCCACCTCACGCTGTCCTCAAAGTGCACCAATGGTTAAAAATTTATATACATGCAGAATTTATTTACGGCTTTCCTCATTGTACATGACTAACCCATTGAGGTAAATGCCTTTCGGCAGGGTCATCTTTGAGAGACGTCACCCTTTTACACCAAGCTCTTCTTCACAAAGTTCCACACAACAGCGGTCTCTTAAGTCTTCATTACCATAGGGCTGCTCAAAAACACAACACTATGCTCAAACAAACATCTGTATACAGTATTAATACACCAGAAACTTATTGCAGAAAGAAAATCTAAAACATTACAGATAAATACTGCTGACAATATTCACTTCAGACAGCAAACAGAGACTAGAAAAGAATAAAAACTGCCAGATGGACTGCAAACATAATATAATGTTGTTCTATATATAATACTGTATATAAACAATATAATATAATACAAAACCCAAAATGTGACATTAAGTTATTTGTCATTTGCTTTTAACATAGTGGTGATGAGGCAAAATATATTTAAAGGAAACAGCTTCACAGCTCTTCTCATGCTGTCAACCAGGAGTTATTAAGGATTCCATCTATGAGGGAATCCAGCCAAGGTGAAGCTGCCGCCGACTAGTCATGGTCATTCTGTGGCCTGGACACATTTGCTCATCACCAGCGGGATGCAGTAAAATATCCTCTTTGGACCTTTAATGCTACATGATGGATGGAGCAATACAGAGGGTGCACTAATCCACCCCTCAAGGCATTCCCTCCCAGACACTGCTGCTCACCCCCAACCCCCAGTATTCCACCAACACCACACCTGAAATCATTCATCCTCCCAGGTAACTTACATCCAGGATTTCTCAAGAGGGAAATTACCACCAACCACAGAGTGCCCTGTTGTTCTTGTCCTCCAGATGTTTCCCACTAATTTCTCATTGCAGTCCAAACACAAAGGTAGAACCTTCATTTTACAGTGCCTTCCATATAATTGATACTCAGTACATTCAGATGAGCAGCCACACGGAAACACATGTCAGGTTGTAGCAACGTTTCATCAAAACTTGTTTCTCTCAGTTTAGTCAACAGCCTGGATTAAATTTTGCGTGAATGTTGTCAAAACCCATCAACCCCGAACACTCGAAAAGCCACATTACAGCATTATTTTATTGTTCTCCTCAACAGTATGTCAATCTCCCTATTTCTGACGTAGAAATAACCGAGACACTACCCCCCCAAATATGCTAAAATATAAATTTTCAGGTTGTCTGCATTGTTTGGAAGGGCAGTCCATAGTTTTCTCCAGGGAAAGAACTGCGGCTCTCAGATAAAGTTATGCGAGATCAGAGTGGTCTGTGTTGCCTGAGGTAACTGAAGTGCACCGCAGCATGCCCTGGCACTGCATCCTGGAAAGCTGTGTGAGAAGTTTCAAAAACCTTTCTAGTTTAGCTAAACAGTTTCTGCACACTGTTCCAACTTTATGTGAAACCACCAGTGACATACAGCGGCATTTTGAGACATGCAGGATTAGGTAAACATATGTTTTATAGATGACTTCCTTTTATTTTATAGCACATTGTTTTTTATGTTAAATCTTTTAAAAATACAGAGGAGTTGTTAGAACCAGTGGCTTATGCTCAGAATTTCAACTTCTGCAATATAAACCACATTACTTGATCAAGTAGCACACTGGTGGTCAATGGTTAGGAGATACAGAATGTCATGAAGAGCAAAGAATATTATTTAATAATGAAAAAAATCATTTTGCAGAGGTCACAGTAATTTGAACATCAAAATAAATTGCTTGCCTTTCCGCATGCTCAAGTTTCTGATGTCCCGATAGATAATTTATGGTAGCTTGTTTTGAAACCTCCTGCGAGAGGATGTTTTATAGACACGGCAATGCGGCTAAAGTTTTTGGATGGCAGATTATGGCGGCGGCGTAAACAGCAACATCCATCACCGAGCCGTTCTCCCCAGTCGACGCTTCGCCCAGGTAAGGACCATTCGTCAAGTCCGCACCCCCCGCGGGGGACTGCGGTAGTGAGGGGGTTGGGGGGGGTGGGGGGTAAGACCTCCGCAACGTGGCTCTGCTCGAAGAGGTCAACCCGGCAATGACAGATGAAGCCATGGCTCCAGGGGCCCCTCTGTTGGGCCAGCACAGGCCCTCTGAGGAACTCGGCTGAGTTGCATTGCACTGGTCTGGACACCCGGTGCTGTCAGTTAGATGTTACATAAACCCTTCGGTCATCATGTGAAGAAAAAAACACATCCAGCAAGAAGCAAGAACAGTGAAATTGACATATTATGCCATGTGGATGAGACAGAATTAACACAGCAACATAAAAAAACAAGCTTTTAAGAACCTGATCCCAGGACCCCTTCATTATGCTAGAAGGAAATTTTAAAATAGAATAAGTCCCTGTAGTTACGGTTACACATGGTTTTGTTTCCAGCAAAATCTCACAATTTATCTCTTTAGTGTTTTTTGCAACCGGTTACTTATTATGCTCTTAATCACTATGACTCGAACGCCAGTGCTTGGTGCAAAATGAAACTGATGTTAATTTAGCAGACCAAAAATATTGATACACGAATTTGTTTATTTGTCGGCTGCAAGAATAGATAGAAGCCTAGATCTTCACTACAGAAGCTTCATTAATTCAACCATCTGTCTCTGAAAAAATGGTAAAATTGTTCTCCCACATAACATGACAAAGCCTCACATGAAGGCAATCGACAATTTTAGTGTCTGCCACTGAACAAGATGTGATTGTGTATATTGCTTGTGTCATAGTGATTTTCTACACTGGCCTCTGGTGTCCTGGCCTATATCCCATAAAGATGTATAAATGGCTTTGCCGTGAGACAGTAAAACTATCAAATAAACAATACATAGAAGCTCTGCTAGGAGATATGATGTTGCTTGTATGAATAATTATATATAAGTAATCATGGTACATAGGGACCACGTTCGATAACACATGGCTCAACCGTAGGCAGTGCAACAGTTCAGGAACTCATCCAACAGAAGGACATCATTCTAAAACACACCACGTTGAGTTCTGGGCATTTTAATTCTTTTTCTCGTTATTGCAGGCGAACCCCTGACATGTAGCCGTGAGTCAAACACAGCCTAATGGTGTCTCAGTGGGGCCTTTTCACGCTGGTGGATCCAGATTCCCTGTCCTGAGGTTAATGTGCTGTATTACAGGCCCAGAGTTGGGACACGGCATTCACTGCACACTGCTACTCGGCGATTAAGCAAGAAGTTACTCTATTCGCCAGCTTAATTTCATTCCCTTGATAGATTTCAAATCAATACTTATTACACCGGAGATTGGGCCCAATTTATCTTGCAATAGTTCTGCATGCTGGGGCGAATGACCAAATTTTCCTCAACAGAAAAGTGTGATATTTTTATGTTGTTTGTTTGCACTTATCGAAGAAAGTGAAGAAAAAAAAATTACTTGCTATACATACAGATCTTTTAACAGAGAGTTTTAAATTGCTAAAATCTAAAATGAAAAGTAAACATTTTGAATTCGGCCTGTAGCTGTAGAATGCCAGGACTCAGAACATTCTTAAATGTCCCTGTCATATCTACCAATGGACTTATTCACCAAAGGGTGAATATGATTTGGACAAGGTACAAATGAGAATTACAATTTTGTCACCAAAAACGTGACCAAAAGAAGAAAATGCAGACAGCAAGAAATAATAAATGGCTTCTTTTCACTGTAGGTGTACAGTAGTGCAGTGCTTGCCTCTGACTTTTCCATCCACTCCATTTAAAAGACCACTCAAGGTGAATGAGACAATAAATGCAGGACTAGTTAAACCCTTTCATTGCATACTGTGCCAAGAAAATCGGATATCTAAAATGATCATGCAAATTATCCCAAGAACACACACAAACTGCTATCTAAAAGCCTATCAGTAGTTTAATAGCCAATATGGAATACAATCTGTTCAGTGCGATCATGGCCTCCCTACCTGATTTGGTTGTATACGTATTTAAATGAGGCAATGCCTTTGAAACCGCCTTCAAGCAAAATTTAGGGTGAGCTGCATTTAAATCCATTTCCATGGGGAGAAGTCCTGTGTGTACATGCTGTTTAAAATGCTGATTCAAAACCATTGGTAAATTGTGTGGCTTAGGACCTGTCTGTATGGAAGTGTGTGACACTAATACAGCACTCGTCCAAGTATCACTTACACAAATAATTCTGTTAACATTATTAATTATTTATCCTTTTTACATATATTAACACAAAATGCATCTCATATATTGTTAATATTCCGCACACTGTTTATTTTTTTCCTGTATTTGTTTCATTTTAATTAGAAATGAAAACATGTGACATTAAAGAAACAGGGCAGCATAGCTGCGTGGTCAGTGGCATTGCCACCTCACAATACCTGGGCTGTTCGGGAGTGCTGACCATAGTCTGTGAATGTGGGTGTTTGGGTGGCCACCCTGCTATAGGCTGGTATTCTACCCAGGGTGTAGTTTGATAGTCCCGTGATTCTGGGACAGACTCCAAACTACCACAACCATGACCAGGACAAAGTCTTCAATGATTCTAGATAAATGGATAAAAATGTATTGTAAATTGTGCCTAACTATTCTGGGGCAACACAGATGGGATGCAAGAAACCTACTATATTAGAGCGCAGCACAACATTGTACTACAGGGTGGCACAACAGGACCAAAAAGACAGTCGATAGGCAGCACAAGTACCATCACAGCAGCATGTCTACAATGTGACCAGATGCCCATGTAGGTCACTCCCACCACACTCTTCCACTGGATCAAGCAGCAGACCCACTCTTAACAGACCATCTCTGCCAGAGAAACACCTCCTAAGGCATCGCTTAGCTGTCCCGCACACAACCTCAAAGAGTAACACATGACCTCTCTCCAGTTAACCGAGATAAATCATGGCCACCATCAGTTAATTCCTGCAGCAGATAACCTTGGTCAAGCCTGACTGGTGTCAAATGAGTGATAACAGATGCAGTGAAGACATTTCTTCTTTCACCCTTTCATCATTCAGTCCATTTAGCAAATAACCAGTAAAGTCACAGATGAACTGATGAAAACTTTTTTTTACTTTTCCTAATGCAAATGTAGGCTGCCACTTTGCATGTCAGTATGAGTAAGACCTGAGACATCATGGTATTTGTTTATTAAATGATGAATCAATGTAAAACTAACAATATGCTTTTCGCTTAATGTCTTTACGCATAATGTGAAGTAGGTAGGTCCTCATTCAGTTTAATATGGTTTCCATATTTTCTTCAGTCAGGCTACTTCATGAGGATGTTCCTTTTACACTGTGTTTTATGTCTGAGGACATGAAACGAATGTCATCGCGTTTTATCAAGATCTATAAAGAACTGAAACATTTACCGAGGAAATTCACTAAAGCAAATGCTTCATCTGAAGGCAACCCTCTCTTTACTGCAGTAAAGATGGTATTAAAATTTAACCTTGCTCTGATCTTGGGACCTACTTCTGTCGTGAGTGTGAAAAGATGTAAGAATCGTGTTCGGAAGAGCTGGGCCACATATGACAGGATAGGTTTTCACTGAAAGCTGTACAACATTAATGCTCAGCTGAGATGGAAAGCAGCACTCAGTCTCTATAACAGGAGAGCCAGGCAGGAAGAAGATGGAGAGACTGTGTCACTTGATACAACATATGGATTGGTCCTTCTAAAAAAACTAATGGCACCATAGCTGTACATTTTGTCTCATCACAGTATGCAGAAGATAAGGGAAAGCTGGAGACCAAACTAGCTGGAAATATAATAAGGACGGAAGAGGAGGGTGTGAGGGAGTTGTTGTGTACTGGTTTTAGTTTGTGATACTGAGCCTGATCATAGGGGAATGGAAATTGATCAGACCATTGGTTCCACAGCTGCTGTATTGGTAGTGCTTCGCTGGAGTGTAATGATGAAGTGAGAGCCGAGTCTTCAAATAAAGCTTCATTCCCAGTGGTCTTCATAAGTTTAACCATAACTAAAAGACCCAGCTTGTTCCTCTGAAGGGTGGTTGTGCTCACAGTGCGAGACAGGATGAGAACTTCAGCAATCAGGGTGGCTATCTTACTTGTCTGTATCCAGAAGAGCTGGCCGGATATCAGAATGAATGTCCACTATTTTGGAGGTGTGCTTGGCACATCCTATCTGAAGAAGGCCCATAGCAGACCCACGATACACTGGTAAGAATATATGCCTTCTCTGGCCTGGGAAGACCTGGAGATTCTGGAGACTGGAAACAACTCAGAAAAGGGAGTTCAGTATTTCTGCCTCAGACTCAGAGTTAGGTCTTCCCTCCTAAAGTACTATGACCCCCATCAAGATTAGCAGTTTATAAAAATGAGTGAACTGTGTGTTGAAAGCCAAAGGTTTGTGTATCTGCAGTTCTGCTGGCTGGACACCATTAAGACAGACTAAATGAAAAGTTGTACTAATAGATCAATATAAATGAGGGCAAATGGCTGTTAGCCTGGAACAGTCCGGAATGATCAACGCTGCATTTCCCATTCATTACAGGAAAATGTGTAGTTATGTTCAGTATGATGAACAAAAATTTATGTAATATATTAGCTATTACCGTGCTGGCTTTTCTTCCTGAATGTAATCTCAGCCTCACTCTGGATTCTCAGGTCGCACTCTAACATGCAGCCCTTGTCTGCAAACGCCACTGTTTATAATGTAAATGAATAAGGTTAGCTGCTGGTTATCAGTGGAGAGATTAGATACGTGAAACACATAAGAATTAACTAGCATTTATAAGTTTCTGGAACGTACTATTGTTCAGCTGGCAATGTTCAGTTAATGTTAGTCTTTCAGTGAAAATTAAATAGAAAAACGAAATTCTGCTAAGGATTTCAATGAAAAATATAAAGATGGAAAATGAAATAAGGAAAATTATTTTTCAAACTGATTCCAGCCTTTGGTCATATAAACTTGCTGTGAATTAATTCTTTGCCAGCTGAAAAGACAGACAAGCGCATGTTTTTAAACAGTAAATGCACTGATTTTTAAAACAAGAAGCAAAATGAAAAAAAAATGTGACAAAAGTCCCACAATGGTTAGTGGAATTTAGAAGCTATGTCACAGTCAGGATGGCAAACAGTTATACAGGAATTTGTAGCTATTAAGCAGTCTCCAATAAAGGGCAGAGAATATGAGTAAAAGATTCCCTTAAAGTTATACAAACAGAGACTTTTTTTGAGGAAAAGGAATACCCTGACCGTATAAAGGCTACCAGAGTACTTCATCTTCACAGAAAAGCAAACACAAGTAAAAAGCTGATATCTGTTATCAGATACCAGTTTTACAGCTACTAACCAGGGCAGTGGATAGTGATGTGGATAGAGCTGCTGCCTTGCAATTGAGTGTTGTGGCTTTCAATCCTCTCTCCCATCCTTCAGTAGGGTACTTAACATGAGTTGCTCTAGTACAAAATTACCCAGCAGCCTAAATGAGTAAATAGTTGTAGAAAGCAGATGAATCTAATTTTGTAAGTCACCTTGAGCAAAGGGGTCAACTGCATAATAGTGTTCAGAAAGGCTGTTCTAATAAGAAAGGCAGAAATATACAAGGAAAGTGCAGCAAGCAAAATGTTCACCACAGACTTCCACATAGTAGACAAAATTTCATTTTTCTGATTTTATACACACCAATGTGACCTTAAACAAGTTAGCATAATAAACAATCACCTGGCAAACACACAGCTGGCGAGAATCATCCCAGCTTATCACAATATGAATGCAACTGAGACAGGGATTCTTTGAGGATTTTCCAGTAAAGTTCTAATAATATTTACTGACTTGAGGGCTCTCCATTGCATTATGGGGCATATAAATATGATCAGAATATTTAGTCAAACTTTAGAAGAGCCTCGAATTACACATGTGTCTGTTCCCTTCCCAGTGTATGTTTCATGTACTTTCTATGCCTGTTGGCAAAATGTAGCTTACATACAGCCTGCTGAGAAATTCCCTTCCATATAAACGCAACAGCTACTGCAATGATCAGCATTAGAAAAGTCCGTGCACTTGACAGTAGAGAATACTGAAGCCCAACTGCTTTTTGTTTCCTACAAGAGTTTTATAAAGCATGAAACTGATGTTCAAGCATCAATCAGAAAAAACAGATTAAACAAGCTGTGTGGACTAACATGTGAAACAATTTTGGATGGATGGATATTCCGAAATACAAGTCATAATTTATATTAGTTGACTGTTTGAGCCATATGTCTTTATAAAGTTCTTATACTGATCACAAAACATATACAACGATAAAGTAAAACTACTCGGAAAAGTGGCTGCTGCAACAGACCTCCATCTATGACCTAAATTTAGTGTGATGACATAACTTGTAACAATTCTGCATATGCAAAACAAAACAAATATTTTGCTTGCATTATTTATTTTTTTTATTTTTACAAGAAACCCAAGCTCTTCCAGATGTAAGGTTGTTGTCAACTTTCCACTTCATCACACATACTCCAAATCAAAAGATTTGACTGAAGACTGAAACTCTCGGACCACCAGCTCAGTGGAATGTCATCACTTACGGTTCCTGAAACAACCATTTGTGTCACATGACTGTCACCTCCCTAATTTAACCTGAGATTTACGAAGGGCCAAATTTCTCAGTGCACACTTTTCTTAAATAAAGTATTACAATCAATGTGTCACCTTTAGTATTGAGCTGTTTAAACCGTACACCACATAATTCATGCACCAGTGCTTTCAACAAAATTAATTTGGCACACAATCTGATTTAACTCAACATGGTTTCTAATTCATATCCCTTCTGAGATGTTACATACATCAGACTTTATGCTTGAGGCTTTTGGATTATTGTTCTGAGATATGGAGAATGAGTTAAACTCCTTATGGGATTTTCTCGAATGTGAGCTATCTGCAGCCTTGCTGTTCTCTCAGCGCGTCTCAGAGATAAGCAAATGTCAATCTCTCGGATAGGAGAGCTGTTTGCGTGGCCTTTCTCCAAGTCACAAACAAATCTATCACAAAGGCCATCGATTCTGCAAGTACTCCAATAACAATGCATTCACATCTGTTTCAGAGCTACAAACCGCATCACTGGTAGATAACAGGAGAGCTAACAATACAAACAAAATGTCAATTGTCAGTTGTATCTTTTTTGCACTTTGCAAGGAATTATATTCTTTGACAACACTGCTGCAAACTTTAATGCTTTAGTTTTCATCATGCCTTGTGCTGATTTCCATAATGACTTCACATTTGATCTACATGTCGCTAAATTATATAGTTTATCAATTTTATAACTTATTGCTATGCACCAAAATATTTCAGTCTTTTCCTTACATAGAAAGTTAGTATTAGAGCAGACTATTACCATCTAATTACTCCACGAACCTTTCACTTTCACAAACTTAGTGTGCCACTAAATAAAGTGCAAATGCATGCATTACAGAAACGTGTTATGAAGATTTCTGTTACAGAATGGTTTAAACCATTTGCACTGCAGCTAACTTATTTCCCCCTACTGTATCTTAAAGTCAGAAAATATGTAGACAGTCAACATTTTGTAAATGTGAAGTGAAACATTTTAGCATAGAAACTGAATATATATACTTGCAGTCAGGAGTCAGCAGAGCAGTACACATACTAATGTTACAGCTTCTCGCAAAGGGATCCTTTTCAAACTGCAGTCAAATGAAAGCTCGCCAAAATGTCACAAAGCTAAAAAAGTTGCTTTATAAAAACAAGAAGGTATTTTACACATTTCATGCAACTCATTCATTTTAACATGCAGCAAATTATACTAAATGTACAAAATAACATGGCCTCTTACTGTATGTCAGAGAGAGTGTATCCGGTGACAGCTTTAATAAGGACTTTTTTTTTTTTTTTACCTCTGATGCTTTGCGTATTCTTTTTTAATGGATATATGGGCTAGTAAAAAGCACTTACACCGCATCCCTAATAACTCTAAAATATGGAAAAAAAAAAATCAAATGTTTCGGTGAACCAATGAATAAATTAGAGTTTCTGGCATGATGTGGAAAGCCAGACAGACTTGGGCCCAGAAACCATTCTTTAATCATGCAGCCATTGAATAAGAGCTGAATCAGTGTATTGGGGAAACATATTTGCTCTCCCAGCATCTTCCTGACAGCGTCAGATGAGCTGTGCACTTGTTTGGCTAACTGTGCTCATCTGATTACATAAAGTGGCTTTCACAATTATGAACAACAAATCTTACAGACTATTTTGAGAAAATTATAAAAGTTTAGAAAGGCAGAATACAGCTTGCTTCATTTTCACAGCTGTTAATATTGCTTAGGCAAAATCGCTAATCTCAAAAAGCCCTGCTGCTTCATCAAATAAAGGGAGAAAATAAATCACATAAGCTATGTGTGCGGTTTGAGACACACTGTGACACGCCTCTCATATGAAACCACAGATTTTGGTATTAATCAGGATTCTAATCTCCCTTCTGATGAAAATAATTTACCACGTGATTTCTAATCTCCCTTATAAGAGCTGGAGATTACAGATAAACTCAAAATTCTTTATTGGAAGGCTTGTTATATCACTACATTGCCCTCAGAGATGCTTTGTATTTGAAGCTTGCATTTCAGACCTCTGGATTATTGCATAAAGGGTACAGTGATGAACATTTAACTAAAATTTGTAGAGGACAATATGCGTATGTTTTGAACACATTCACAATGTGAACAACGCAGGCCAGAATGTGCAAGGTCATAGCGTTATTTCACACAAAGGTTGATGAGATGTAAAAAGCAAATACGGAACTTAAAGCCTCATGGAATGGCACCAATGTGTGTTTAAAGCTAATTAAAAGCACACAGAATTTTCATCATTTATTAAATAGCTTTTAAATTGTTCACTTGTTCCATTTACCTTTAAGCAGAAATATTAGCGATCAGAACATTTATGGCTGCTACACTGGTGTAATGTATACAAGAATCACACAAGAACCATCAATTTGGTCATCAGTTTCAACATCAACAGGTTGCATCCAGCAGAATCCCAGTGGTCAAGAGACTTGTGTAGCTCCCGCGTTTCTGCAATTCCCCTGTTAATTGTTCTTTGCCAGCAGCGACAATTTACAGGATTCATAATTTATTCGATTAATAGTGCACCCAGGCAACAAAAATGTTCTATTCCAGAGTGTAATGGACTCCCTCCAAAGGTGGAGAGCCCTGGGTTGCTGGAGCAGCTGGCCTACTGAAGATGTTGAAGGTATGAAGCTTATTATCAGTCATACTGGTCAAACATGATTTGCATTTTAGGAGCTGACATTTAAAGATAAGACGGGGACACTGTCAGCTATCCATTTACAGATGGTCGCTGAGCTACGATGGTCCAACTTACGATTTTTCAACTTTACGATGGTGCGATAGCCATGCGCATTCGTTAGAAACTGTACTTCGGTACATGGGGAAGACTGCACACTGACAGGAAGTCCGGGTAGGAACTAAATCCCATCCACGTTTGGTTCCTACGCCAATCAGTGCCCAATCTGAAGACGGGGGTGGAGAGACCGCCTACGTTCCATTACTGAAGCGACCGCAGGTGTGACAGTAGGTCAGGTGTATTGAATGCATTTTCGACCTACGATATTTTCAACTTACAACAGGTTCATCGAAACGCAACCACATCGTAAATCGGGGACTGTCTGTACTTGGAACTCAGTAAACTGTGAACCACAGTTTTTTCAATTTAAATGTTGCCCAATCATAATATTCCTAAGAATCATACTTTTAACATTCCCATGATAACAGTGGAGCTTGGATTAATGTTATTGTTGAAGAAAACAAAACATTCATGTCAAAACAGCAAAACCCTATGAATGAGTAAGGTGATGTACAGGTGGTAGTTGTTAAAAATTTAAGAAGCTGGTAAGACTTGTCAAACTTTTTTGCATCTATAAATATAGATAAACTAACAACAGATCAAATCATTTTTCAAGTATTTTGGTTATGTGTGAGCCCTTTGTGAAAAGTAACGTCACTCTGGGTATTAGGTGTTTAATTTTAATGAGGTATTATGCATTCATCAGATCTTTATTTTTTCTGTATGCTGTAACAATTGCATACCAAAGCAAACCATAACTATACCACTGGGCTTTTTAAAGAAACATACTCAGCATATTTTACAAACTGCACATTGTCTAAAAGGCAATAATAACATAAATGTGCACAGCTCAAAGGAAATAAGCGCTGCTCCTACGTAAAGGGATCCACACCTCAAATCTTTCGTTTAGACATTTTTTTTAAGAATTACACACATACGCGCGTGCGCACGCACACACACACAACGTCCTCAGTAATGTGTGAGTGAAAAAGGCCATGTGCTGCTCTCCATGCAAACAGCAAAGCCAAGGTCAAAGCAGACTAATAACGCAACACAGCGGTCTTGTTGTGTAGCATTTAGGACCAAAATTAATGCCACAGAACAGAGCAAAAAACAGCAGCTTTGTGTTCACAAGAACCATTGTTATTATTTTTATTATTACCATTGTTATGTGTCTCATAACATGCTTTTTTTTTTTTAAAGTGACAGAATTTTAACCATTTTTTACCAATTACTTTAGTGGGTCAATTACGGCACTAAGCTGTATTATAGCAGAGTCTCTCCTGAAAGAGAGAGGGATTCAGCTCAGTAGATTCAGCTGGGCCAACAAACAAGTCTGCCTGCTCCACCATCATCCATCATGCCACCATCTAAGGACCAAGCCATGATATTAGGAAGCTGACACAGGTGTTGCTAAATCTACTGCAGCTGGAACCACTAGCACGTGGTCTGGTGAAGAGTGAGTGTGGTGTAGTTGAATTAAAAAAAAAAAAAAAAAAAAAAAACAGAGCACATTTCCCTGCCCTAAGCAAGACACCAGCATGTAGGGTCTAATGGTTCATTACAACAACAGCATATAGTTATCCTGCTGCCCCAACTTGCGAGACAGCAAAATAGGGGGTTTTATCAGAGGGATTGATAATCAAACTGGTCAGATCAGCATTACTGTTCGCAAAAGACATCCCCATAGCAGCATACCATGATTTTGAAGTCATTGCTACTTTACTTTTACCAACTCTAGTCTTCCCTTAAGTTTTATTTCTTTTTTCAATATAGAATGAGTTTGGCCGGTTATACAGTCTGAAAGTCTACAAAAACTCAAATGGAGGGAGACTAAAATTAAATTGGAGGCCCACACAGAAAAGAAAACTCAATTTTAATGGCAAGGAAATAAGATCATGATGTAAACTGTGTTTACAGGACGCATTAAAACCTACAGAAAATACACTACTGGAGTCTAGAGCACATAAATGAATTGCTTTCAGAACTTTTCTGTCACTAATTTATTAAACTCCAGACCCTGAGGTGCTACACCAAAGGCTTTTCTTTCTCTTAGCAAGTGAATCAGCCACAAATCATGTGGATATAAATAGTCATAGAAAACTGCACTGATGTCCCTGCAAAAAAAATGTGGATGTAGCCGCAGATGGGACGCCGTTCTACTGTATCACACAGCAGCAGAAAATTAATTACCTACTCTAATTATCTGCATTGTGTTGGCCTCAGAAGTTGGCGTGACGGCGGATCTCCGCCTGGCGCTCCATACAGTGAGACTAGGGCTCCCCGACTGCGTGCGATGAGCGCAACACGGCAGCCAACTAACAACCGGGGCACGATCTGCTGGAGCTACGCCAGTCGAGGTGACTCCGTGTGAGCTATGCCGGAGCAAATCACTCCTTCCGAATCGACTCCGGCCAACCTCCAGACGGGTGTGAGAGAAGAACTGCACATGCAGTGGGCCAGCTGACCGAAACACAATGATGTTTTATAGGGTGTGAGACTATTTTTTATCGCTTTGACTTCAGGCTAGGAGACAGAACATATGCCCGCAGTTATTCATTTCACAGACGCTCCAATTATGTTCCGAAGGTGTGCCTTGTGGTTGCTGAGTAAACACATTTTGTTATTTAATAGAAGAACTTGATTCTGACTAAGAAAAGCCCGACGTCGAACAACTGACTCAGGCTGGGTATAATTGGATGTATTCATCTGCAGTTGTTGTGGAGAAACAGGAGCTGTGAGGTTGGTGCTATGGATGAAAATGTGTTGAAAAATAAGGAAGGGGCTCATTCCCTGCCTTGCACGTTGACCAGCCCTCCCCTTCTTATTTTTAAGAAGTGTCTTGAAACACAAAGAGTGAATTCCTCAGGAATATGCCATAGCAAAATGGTAAAGAATGTCTTCCAGAGCGCTACATTTTCATTTCACACAGCAGCCTTTTAAGCACCTAGAAAATTCCTGCAAAGGCTGCCTGTTGTATTTTCAGTACAAAAATAACTTTTCTATAGGGCTTAAATTTGCATGTGCTTTTTAGTTATTCTTTAGATACTCTTCTCCAGAGAAATTTGACCATTGTACCAAACTCAAGTAAATGTTAAATGTTAGGACAAGATAATTGCATCAGCAGTACACCCACAAATAAAATGCCAGTGTATCACGCAGTGCTGTTATTTACTTGATGAATTCTGCAGAAATGAAAGCTTCACAGCTACCCTGGGACAAAGGCAACCATGACTGGTGATCTATCTCCCGCTTTAAATATATATTTTTTTTGTATTTCCATATTTTGTTACATTACTCAAACTCCTCACATGATGCATTTTCAGTTGTTTCCCATTTAATCAGTCAAGACTACCTTTAGCTGCAGGCAGGCGCCGCTATGCAGAAAATATGGGTCACCAAGAATTATTTGCATTTTTTTGTAGCTCTGCTCGACTTCAAACACCAAGCCACAGTAAGTGCGCATCTCTCTTCCCCAGCTCTCTGCTACTAAACAGTATTGTCTCTTAAAAGGGAGTAGGGGTAACAGTAAAATTGCACACCTTTTCATTGTATTGTGTAGATGCACTGTTCATTAGACTTTTCATTAGTAGGTGGCAAAAGATGGCCCATTACCAATCAATTCCACCTCTGCATGAAGCAAAAATTGCTTTTGCTATTGCCTTTAACAGAGCACAGTTATGTCTTTTGAATTTTGTTCCATTTTAATATAATGTTGTCCACAGTGGCTCTGACTGGTGTTGCCTGGAGGCTGGTCTGTCTGCAGCCTACACAGTGGAGTGAGGTGGTCTCTGTTAGGCCTCTAGCAATTGCTCTGGACAGTCACTATCAAGACCCTTTGCAGCAGGTCAGAGCAGCATCTCCTGGGGGCCTCATGTCAGATCTACGATGGAATGTCGTGGTGCTGTGACATAGACTAATCTGCTCCCAGCCAGAATCATAGGATGCCAAACAGTATTCACCTACTTTGATAAGTCTGACCTTTCACCTTTGATAGCAAGCCTGGCTGTCCCAGTTTGTTGTGCTCCTCTATAAAGGCCCTTTCTACAGCCACTTTACCTATGCTTTGTGCAGGTAGATGAACACAAGCAGTGCTTGGAAGGGCAGGGAGGGCAAAGCGGGTGGGCAGAGTCATTAATGTGTTTATCCCGTAATTTTTCACATACATAAAGTATATTCATGTTAATGTTTATGCATCCAACACACACACACACACACACACACACACACACACACACACACACACACACACACACACATTTTCAGTGAAGTGTTTAAATCCCAGATTTGTAAGTAGCATCACAGCCTTATTGTCTGGCAGCAAAAACAATCTTCCCATCTTTCCAGACGAGAGAGCCTCATCATTGATACTGACACACTGCAGTGATCTGTGACGCTCGTCTTGTGCTTACTTTACAGGCTACAAGAGCACACTTTTTCATGGCAGAAAATCAGCACTGACTACGCTTGCAAGACCATCCTTCCAAAACCTAAACCTGTAAATTGTTCTTGATTTCCTATAGAAGCTTAATAAATAGAATGTTTATTCCCAACATGGGTGCTTACACACTGTAGCACAACTGCATAAAATAAACCGCCAGCTCCAACAGGAAATAGAATCTGGCTCCACGCATCAGAGACTCCAATATATCTTAGTAATAACATGCTGACCTCTTGAAATGAACTGAAATAACGTGGTGCACAACTAATGCATTAAGACGACACATGCCTTGCACCTGTAATCATTTTAGTTAGTTAAAAAAGTAAAAAAGAAAAATGCTACAGCCACCATGCTAATGCTGCACTGAAAAACATGCATGCAGTCTCTGAGAGAAATATAGTGCATGTTGTGATCCAGTGCATAAAAGTGCACTAACAAGTCCTGTCAAAATTGATTTATTTGTACCCAGCATTCCCTGCTTGTATGGAGCAGCCCCAGAGGTGACTACAAAAAAACTATGTTGGTTTGATGTTGCTAGGAATTTTTTTTGGGAGGACACAAGATTCACCAGCCAATGCTATGACCACTCACTGAATAGTAAAGGGAACCCCTCCCTCCATGTTTGTGACAGTGTAGAATGTGACAAGGGATGACTGTTTTGCTGTTAAAGGCTGCAAGGATGTCTTAGAAAGACAGTACTGCTGGTAGAAGGTGCACTAGCTTTTAAACACAATGCTTTGGGCAGGAAGCCACATTTCATTGCTGGGTGGATAATGTGATGGGGTGGAGGGTTAGTCCTCTTTAAATGGTAATTCTTTAAGCCTGGGTCTTGGTTTGATTAAATTCTGTCTTTAGACTCTTAGGATGAAAACGCTGCTACTGGTTAAGGTGCTGAAATATAAGGAAACTGCTCAAAAAATATCCTGCTGCCAGAATGAATGAAATGCAATTTAATCTTAATATACATATCAGCTAAGGACTGCAGAAAGAAGAAATATTGACGAACAGATGTATTTTATTAGTTACTATGGATCAGAATATGAAGCCTTGATATGAGCAAAATGCTCTGCACCCCAAGTTAACTATTTCCTGGATAATCAATGAGAAAACAAAAATTAAATGTCCAAAAAAAGATCATACTTCAGCACTATGTTGTATATTCAATTTTTTACTTTATTTCAAATGACATTTTTAATAAATATGATTTTTATATGAATTTAGCAATGAATAATTACTCTCATTATTAACATAAAATGTAGGAGGTGAAGCCAAGCCTAGATAGATTAACCTGTCAAAGCCTGAGCATTAATCCAGGGGAAGGAAAATATTTAGTCTCCCCTTGGCAGCCAACTGAGTGACAGCGCTCAATGCTGTCAAAGCAAAACATTCAGCATTTTCCCTTCGCCTGAATGGCCCCTTTTCTCTCCATTCACATTGCCCAACATTAAGAAGTGCGCTAGCCGTCGCGTAAACAGCGGCCTTGAAACGACACCTGCGGCGAACTTGGTCTTCGAAGCCAAGCCGAACCGTTGAGCGTGCCAGGGCACGCCGGACCCATCCCGCCTTAGCAGCCAGGCCGCCCGGCGCCGGCGGATCTCTGACACTGTGACTGACACAGTTCTACACAACCCCGCTCTTCACAGACAACACCTTAGCAGAAATCGTGCCACTTTTGGGGAATACTTGTTTTACCATGGTACCAGCACAAGGGTACAGAATATACTCCACCAGATTTAAAGATTCATTGTGGAAAATATAAATTGTCCTTTTTGTTTTTTTTTTTGTTTTTTTTTTTTAAATTTGTATGTTAAGTTTTGAGACAAAATTTTTGGCTGTCTTAGCACAGCAGCCTCTAGTTTACTGGGAGAAATGTATGCTATAATATTAGCATAGTGGAGTTATATCAGCACTGAAGGGTTTTTTTTTTTGGAGATGGAGAGACTATATAGACTTTTCCAGAGACAAGTTCGTGAGCTGATTTAGCTGAGCTTATTTTATTAGGCGCTATGAAAAGGCATGCTCTCATGTTACTCCAAAGATAGTTTGTGTGATGAATGAAAATATTTTCCAGCAGGTTCATACAGGACTCAGTCCGTGAACTTTGCCTCAGTTTACCCAACATGGCGATTAAATAACACCGGCAGTTAACGTGAGTTCGGCTGCTCGAAATGAACAGCGCCGCAAGAACAGGCAGAACCGAACTATGAAATATAGTTACCTTTAAAAGTTTTCCACGACAAGTGAAGTTTTCTTAACGCAGAACCTACCTACTTCCAGTCTGCCGGGGCTGCCTGACGTGCATTTCGAGTATCTGGAGAACAGACACCACCGCTGTGGCGGTTGATTTCTTTTGTTTTTTTTTTTTTCCCCCTCAATTTTAATTTTTTTCCCTAAAAATAATCTCTCTCCGTTAACACACGCGTGTTCGCGAACACTTTCTGTGAGAACTTCGGTGAGGAAAAAGCTCCCCGAGGTCGGACATGGCGATACGGGCGGGGGCAAAGAAGGAAACCACAGGCGGTTGCCGCCGTCTCCTCACCTGCGGCTCCGCGCGGCCTGCCTCTTCTCCATGACGTCAGGCACGCAGTTGGTGAGTTCGGTCCAGTCGGCGTGCAGCCCGCAGCTCCAGCCCGTGGAGAAGCGCGAGAAGAGCCACGACTCCTCCTTACCGGGCCGGTAGCATGTGCACTTCTTCTGGCCCGGCTTGCAGTCGCACGGCTTCTCCAGGCGGATGTTCCGCACCAGGTGACGCCCGAACGTGGTGCCGCCCGTCTTCTGGATGTGCAAGAACACGATGACGTCGTCGCCTCGGATGTCGAAGTCCACGTGGCGCTCCAGGTCCCTTTCGGTGAAGTTGAACTTGGCCACGAATCGGGGTGGGTAGTCGTCCTCCAGCTCCTGGTCCCGGTAAAAATCCTCGGCCGAGGAGTACTCATCGGGCAGCGGGCCCACCCCCCGCAACTTGTCCCCGGTCCGGAGTGGGCAGGAGTTGCCCCCGGCTGGGCAAATGTACTGGTAGCCGATCATGACGAAAAGAACAGCTAAAACGGGAACCAGGATAACTTTGTTGGATCTATCATCCATGTTAACGGAGGGTCTTCTTCATGCCATTAGTGTCGAACGGTAAAGCGGAATCTCTAGCAACTCAAGTTCGAACTGCTCGTCATTTCCACCACCCCCCCCCCGAACCCCCCTCGCGAGTCCCGAATAAGAGGAACAGGAACGCAAGGACGAGTCCGGATCAGGTTCTGGTGCGGTCAGCAATGTGGTCTCCCTGCTCCCGGTTCATAATCCCCCCCGTCCTCATGTCGGTGGCGTCCACTGTTACGCACAAGTTGCATCGACCCGCACTCCACTTTTCACGTTCACTCACGCAGCGGATGCTGGAACCTCCTCCCGCCCCGCGTCCATCCGCATCGGCGGCGGGTCCGCAGGATGTCACACCTGGGGCGCGCCGGGCAGCATCCCAAAGGCGTCGTCGTCATGCGAGCAGTCGCGCCCTAGTCGCTCGCCCCGCTCCGCGCATCCCGCGCCAAACGCGCAAACTTCTTTCATCTCCCTCACGGCGCCTCCATCCCGGTCCCTTTAAAATCCAGGGCGCCGGAACGGCGATCGCGCCGCTCGAGTCGGACGATCGACGAGCAAAGTCCGACCCGCAATCGCCGGAGATGTTACCGGCGGCTTGTGACGTCGTGCATGGAGGCAGAATGGAGAAGTCCGATCGGGTTCCGAGTTGCAGCCTCTTCTCAGGTTAAAGTGGCGCCAAGTGTCGCAGCCTCACGGCGGCGGAACGCTCTCCTGTGGTGGGTGGGTGGGTGGGGGTACGGGGAAGGGTGGAGGGGGGGTGGCGTTCCGAAAGTGTCGCCGCCGCAGCACTCTCCGGTCCGCCCAGCATCCCCCGGTCCGCACGGACGGCGAAGAAGCTTCTCCCTGGAGCAAATTGAAACCGCTTACCGGCCGCAAGTAAAAAAGAAGCCAACAGCGGTTCGCGCGTTTAAAGGCGCCCAATGACCACAGAACGACAGCGGGGGGTGGGACCAAACCCTTCTCCGCCAATGGGATCCGCGAGCCACGAGATGCGCTCCAATAGGAGGACCGGACGGCATGAATTGAGAAGTCGGCGAACACAAGGCAAGGAGAGCGACGTTTCAGGACCACGGACAGGGCAACCCGGGCGGGGACACCGGAATAACCGGGGCACCCTTCGCGCGTAACGGTTCTGATTTAGCTTTTTAGATCTGCAAGTGCTCAGAAACATGGAAAAATATGTAAACAAAGTTGTGATTTTGAAACAAAGGCAACCGAGTTTAACTGAGAAATTGATCATCTTACTTTTTTCATACACCAGCGTCGTCCAAGGTAGTGCTTGAAGTCGAAAACAGTGAAAGCCGGTGCCGCCCTTACCTGGCATGCAGGTGTGGATGTTGGTCGGTTATTCCACTACTGGGCCAAGTACTAAGTATCGGATTCTGATTTTCTTCAGTGAAAAAGATATACTAGGCGCCAAGTGTCAGTAGCACTCACAAAATATATTAATTTAAAAAAGGGGAAACAAATTTTAAGGTAATGGTCGGAAAGCACGAGATGACTTGAAGCATAACTTAGTGCATCCTGGGTAATGAAATGTAACTATGAGGGCTGTTATGAATAATGACCCTGTGCTACAGCAGTGTTTTACTGGGAGAGCAGCTCAGCCAGAGACTCTTGGCCGTGGGCAGAATAGAGAACTGGCAGCCTATGAGAAGTGTTGGTATGCAAGAAAAACTCCCAGTACTGCAAAGGGGAAAATGTACTGAGTACTGAGTACAAGCCATAGTGAAGCGCTTGTCCAAAATGACTTCCAGTGGTATATGACCAACTTTACCGATTTATTCGGTAAGCCGTTCTCCCATTGTAAGGCTTAGCAGCAGGAGGGGGAGCTGAACTAGTCACCATCAGAGGGGAAGCCCACAGCTCTAACCACTATGCCACATAGCATGTAAAAAACAAAAAACTTCTGTTGATATGAAAAGTGCATGAAGAGTCGTAGACACACTAGTTTAGAAAACAGGTTTTTCCACCGAGCTTGCAGCATTAATTACCCTGCGTCCATAAAGGGAGGGGAGAGGAGACAAAATGCTGCCATTTCTCAAACTTTTTCCTGGGTTTTCCAACCTAATTGGACACAAAATGCTGTATGTGTAAGATATTTAAGCTGAGCTCCCATTAATTTCAAATGTAGCCTCCTGTATTGAATTTCAAAGCTTTATTTTAATTGTCACGGTGTATTTACTGTAAGAGAGCTCTTAGTTGACCTCTGATGCAAATAGAAGGGAACAGGATCATCCTCTAGCCAAGTGGAAGTACTGTTCAATGTTAATGTTTTTTTTTTTTTTTTTTCTCAGATAAAGTTGTATCACTGTGCCGCAAAGGCTGCTTTCCTTTAAACAAATGCCCACAACCCTAAATTGAACCAAAACCAATAGTATTAGCAGTCTAACACTAATTCTTTCTTAATTATTGTAAAGTAATAAGTCCATTGCTTGGCCCAAAAGGCTATGTTTCTTTCAATAAAAAGCCATGTAAGTGCCCAATTAATTAAGGTCTGAATCAAATTTTATGTTGAACAATAGAAAATAGTATTTATTTGAGAACAATTGCTCAAGAGATGCTAAGACTACCTGCTTAGTCATCAGGTGCGCAGCCTAAATTTTACCCCAAAGCAGGTAAAGTATTCACGCACCGCATGCAACATCCATGAAGTGACGAGTTCAGCAAAAGAGTGAAGCCAAAAAGCAACGCACAAAATGTTTGCCAACGGCAAAATCATTATATGCATTATTATTTTTTATTATTTATATATTTCACAACTGTTTATATTCAGAGTGATTTACAGGCTTTACAAATCAAACAGCCGACTCCATCGCCGCGCCATTGTTACAGAATGAATCACGGATCAATTACTCTAATGGCTCTAATTTCCACCGTGACTGGCGTGACGCACCCGAGCGAGGCATGTGGAATGTACAAAGTGGAAGCTTACAAAACACCAGAGTGAATTGCTGCACAACATTAATATGAATAAGTGTCATTTGAATTAATTGATTCACTCATTTGGACAATGTTAGCTCTTTACATATTTTTCCCTTTTACACTGGTTTCAGTTCTTGAAAATGACACTGGAAAGTAGAACGTAAGGTTTTTAGTACGAATGTGCATCCAAACCGAGACCGATGTGTCCGACAAGCCCCCTTATACGGCATTAATTAATGGATTAATTTTACGTATTAATTGTACACAGGTGCCCCCCCCACCTTCACATTAACTGCACGTTCCAGCAAGTCGTCCTCAATGTGACTGCGGTGTGTGGTATAGATCAGCAGACCAGGGCTTCTAACATCAGTTTGTGTTTAACTGAGCGTTGAAATGGACAACACGAGTGACCTTAGTGACTTTGAATGTGGCACGATCGCTGGAATCTCCCAACAGGCTACCGTCCTGAGCTTTTCGCACGCGACCATTTCAAAGGTTTATCGAGAATGGTGAGAAAAGCGAATAAGTAACAGTGGTCCTGTAGACAAAAGCAGCTTATGGATTTGAGGGATCAAAGGATAATGGTGAGAATCATACAAGTAAACAGAGAGGCAAGAACCAGAGAAATCACACTTGAACTCAGTACTGTGTGCAGAAAGTAATCTCAGAACGCACCATTTATCACTCGAATAGGCTACAGCCGATGCCTTCAGAAAAGAACAAGAAAACACGTCTCCAGTGGGCACAGAAGCATCACAACCAGCGAGGAGCAGAAAAAAGTAACCTTGTTGGATGAATCCGGGTTCCCTTTTTCATCATGCTTACATGGAAGGATCCCCAAGCCATCCTGTTTGCTGTCAGCAGCACAGGCCAGTGGTGGCAGTGCGATGGTGTGGGGAATGTTTTCTTGGCAAACATGATGATATCCCACAATATTCACTGAAGAATAACTGAATGGCACAGCCTACCTGAACATTATTGTTGACCAAGTTCATCCCTTCATGGCTACAGTTTGTCCACATTCACATGGGCGCTTCCAGCGTGATGCTGCACTACGCCACAAGGCACTTATCATCACCAAATGGTTCCAGGGCCACGACAGCAAGGTTTCTTCGCTTCAGTTGCTTGCACAGTCTCAGCCTCTCAACCTTAATAAGCATCTTTAGGATGAGGTGGAAATGGCTGTGTGCAGCTGTCCCGCGTGCAGTAACTACACAGCTCAGTCTTTTCAACACGGTACAACATTCCTGCGCAATGCACCCATCACCTTGTGCCCAGACAAACTCATGCTATGCCGAAGGCTGAATCTACCAGAGAAATTTATGTGCCTAATAAACTGGTGACTTAGTGTATATCATACCGTATTATAATTCATATTTAATTAATTAATTCTATTCTATCAAATGTCACAGAGTGAGAGAGTCTCTTTGAAACCCAGATCTGAAATCACAGCCTGGGAGCTCTGGAGTTACCTGCTTTGCCACCCTGCCACAAAGTGATGCCTACATGCATGGAAAAGTCTACATGCCTGAAGGCCATGCTCACTGGAGGCCTGTGTAACAGACACACACTTTTCCTGTGTTTATATTTCCCAGAATTTAATAAGGTAAGAAATAAAAGAGCTGAGGACCAATAAATAGCTTTGCCCGATAGCGTAATTATGCGGTTAAGTTACTTTAACTGTTTGTACTAGTTAATAACTTTTTACATTGGCCTCACTGCACATTATGCTTTCTGCACCGTAGCTACAGAAGTGGTCGTAATGTGCAGAAATCTGGCAAAATAAGCAAGCGCAAAACCAATGTGGCAATGCTGAAAAAAAAAATTATTGACGGTTTGGTTGTTGTGCTTACAAATTCATTTAAAACATTTATCACATATTTTGTGGTCAGCTCCATGTATTTAAATCTTTGTACTGGTAGTTCAGTTCCACAGTCTGCTGTGATTTATGTGTTACAAAGAACTCCTAATAATGAACACTGCACGCTATGTATATAATAAACTTAATTATACATGAATGACTCCATCTGTGCATACCAATGATATCAATGCGGCACGGAGAAACTCGAGCCCCACCTTCTACTTATTTTACGCCAGGTAGTTTAGAATGACCCAGCAGAACTGTTGAAGCAACACTTTCCGTTTTTGATATCTTTACAGCTAAGTGTGCTGTGGCTGTATTTACAGGGATTATACATTCACATGGGCTGTTTTATGAGCAGGGGCTTTCTATTGTAGCCAGGGGATTCCTTCTTAGGACAGCCCAAGATATTTAACGTTTTACAAAGACTGAGCTTCAGTCTGATTTAAATTAGAAGGTGCGGCACAGCAGGTGGAGCAATGGTTAAAAAATCTGTACAGTGCTCGCAGGAGGGAATTTACCATTCATCGAATATACCCATTTTGCCCATTTGTACAAACGATTAAAATTTTTATGCTGCTCTGTGCCCATTGTTTGGGATTACATTATTATACGTGTGTTTGCAAATTGCATTAAAGGGGCACCGACACTGGTCCAGGGAGTCAGAAACATCTCTTCTGGACCAAAGTTTTTAATCTTACATGCCCTTTGTCAGAATTCTTGTGCAGTTTTGGATTGTTTGGTTCAATGGCTTTAATTTGTTTTTATGAGAAAAGTGTGAGGTGCACTGAGGAATGGGTGATGCGAAGCGCAGTAGAACAATAATCTCTGGGTCAGCTGTGCAGCGCAGTGCACGGAAGGAACCTTAAATAGGTGCCTTGTATTGACCAATGGGGTTTTCCAAGGAAACCTGCGTCTGCAGAGTTTTCCCTTTGTTTTTTCGTGACGTCAGATGCATTAAGACCACTTACATCTTCTTTTGAGAACCAGATTTAATGAGAACTTTGTCCTTCATTACAGTATCTTATTCTGCTGATACTTTTCTCCGAGGTGGCTTACAGAGGTACACTTCTTACCATGGTTTACCTTTTCATGCTGGTGGGTGAATTTTATGGGACAATTTGGCCATAATTCTCAGAGAGGGGAGATGGCATTCAAACTTGGCCATAGCTCATTTTCTGTATTCTTGATAGTCTCGAGTTTGGTTGAGGAGGTGTTGGGAGATGTTTATTTTTCGTGCCTGTTAGGTCACATTTTTCTTGTTTGATTCTGTTGTTTGGCAGAGTTTCTGATGTCAGAGATGTCACTGTGTCACATCAGAATATTCCGGCATACACTGAAAATAAAAGATGTTGGAAAAATGAACATTTCTAAAATAATGAGTCACAAACAGCAGTTAGGAGTCACTTCCTGCCCTACCAGGCACACAATGGACACTATGAATAGTAATGAGGTAACAGACAGTCCTCCAGCCTTCAAGAACACTTTCAGAGGAACATCCAGACATGTTTGGCCAGAACACCAAGGTAGGTGTATTTCTCAGCTTTGCAGCAGTTTTGGAACAAGATTCAGAAACACACTTGGAAGGTTTTGGTTGCTGGCTGAGTCTGCAGATGATGCAGCATCACACGGCTGTTCGGGACCTTTAAAGATCTCCATTAACCAAGAAGCTGAGCCCGGAATCATTACAGTAAAGCAAAGAGGAGCTCGAAAATGCTTTTCCTTCAGCATCTATGGCTACATATCTGTGATGGGTGAAGGCCCATTTTCTCCACAGTGGGAAAGGAGTAGTGGGTCAGATGTTTTTGTGTGTCTCAGAACTTTGTTGTTTTGACCTTTGCAGCTTTATAATAAAGTCAGGAGCTGCTGTCACTCATCTGCTAAAACCGAATCACAGGTGGACTAAATAAAGTTCTGCGCAGCCACGGTGAGAACGAGGTTGCAGTTTTCTTCACACCACTTTTTCGTGCCTGACACAAAATCGCCTTTAGGCTTTCAAAAACAGTGTAACACACAGTTGTCTGAACGATGCCAGTGCATTGTGAGGCATTTTAATGACTATCAGAGCTGCTAAGTACAAATGGCACAACCTGTTATCTGAGGAAACTGTTCAAATCTACATTATATTTTTAACTCGCGGTGAACCCAATGGCTGCCCCATTCTTCTCTGTTAATCACATTGGCTGATAACACAGGGCAGCCTTTCTGAGCTGCTTTTTCAAACTTCAAGGTTCACTATATGACCATCCTCTACTATACTGTAGTTTCTCCTGTACCACGGTGCACAGTATACCGAACAGGCAACATATCGACATGAGACCGCGCAGGAGAACACACGCGGGAGCAGGAACAATTACTGAGGTTCTGCGGTGATTTAAAAAATTTAAGAGCGTGTATTGAACAGATGAACAATGAACAAATAAATAAATGAATAATTAAATAGATATTAACAGCAGGAATTGGAATGTACAGTACACAGTCTTCACCTGTAAATATGCTCCCTGCTTTTTGATATCTGAATCTCGCTCGCCGCTGCTAAAGCTGACATCTCCTCCACGCCTCGAAGATGACCTGGCTTAGGATCTTAGCGCAAAAATACAGCTGGAGTTTGAAAGTTTATATATTTATTAATTGATTTATTTTTATCTGTGTTAATTAAAGGGCGCCTGTTATAGAATGGATCTTGCTGTGTCCTTTGGCAGCAGTAGATAGGCGTCTCTCTGCAGGCTTCTGCTGGTTCAGAGGGAGGATCCCGCTGCGGAGAACATCCTAAAATGGTACCGACTCCTCTGCACTTTAAAGGAAGTGCACTTACGTGCTGGAACAGCACGAACAAGTTGGTTTTCAAAAGGAGATTCCCTCACCAATTACTCCTTTGTGTGCGTGGAGTGACATCCTGCTATTACGCCCTGACACCCAGCTGCCGACTTTGTTTGCATTACCTTACCCAGGCGCGTAACAGATAAAAAAGTGTGTTGACACAGCGCCGGGTTCCAAAAACAAATGCTTCACTCTTTCCATCAGGGAACGTTAAGTCAGTGCATATTCTACAAACAGTACATTTTTGATGTTGTCTTTGAAATAATATTTTGAGCTGGAGATTAATTTTATTTGATCGTTTTCCTTCAGAGGATAACATCTTAATTATAATTCTTATAATTAATTAAAGACCGATAGTCTTTGATTTTTTTTTTTTTTGTGTTGAGTTTAAGGTGGTGTAGCATTATAGATCTGGAGCGCAATGTATATTATAAACTTCATAGAGCTCTTTGAAATACTAAAACCCTTCATGTCGCTATTTGTTTTATAAATGAAGGAACTTATTCATATATGTTGAAAGTGATGATTATAAATCAAGCTAATGTTACTGTTTGCCAAACTTGCCCTTTGTGAAGGAGATGTGAGTAGAATTATGGAAGCGGGAGATGCTGGCAGCAGGGCCAAGCAGACCGTCCTCGCTGGGGACCGCTTGTGGTTCTGAGGACTGATAAGGTTCTGTTCAAGAGAAATTTGGCCTCTTTCTGTGAAATGAGCTCAAATGGTTGGAACTGGTCACCACGACCAAGATAACCTCTTCCTCTTCAGACTCAGGCGGTGACATGCTGCTCGGTCAGGTTCTTTACAAACTTGTCTGCTCGCTCTAATGCAACATCAGAAGGCTTCTGCATGAAAGTTTTAACAATTTTAAAATTAGCATGTGATCGGCGCGTTAACATTGCGTTTTATCAAATACGCGACGCAACTTACAAATCGCATCAGAAAAACTCGGAGCATTTCAGCAAAACCCCGACTTCTCGGAAAGCATTTAAGATACAGATTTGAGAGGCAAAAAAGCCATGCTCCTTTTTTTCTAGCCATGTGTCTAGATGTAGAATCGTGATGTAATGTGATGTGTGGGTCATTTCAAATCAGGCAGTTTGTTATTTGGACGGCGCCGTGGGTTTGATTTTTGCATGGAATAAACAGCCTCCGGTTCTGAATGTGCCATTGTTTGAATACCGGCATTTCTAGTGATTTTGAAGATGTTGTTTCCTTGGAGATGCGGGTGTAGTGAAGTGTTTTTTGCACTGACGTAACTTGTTCAAGATGGTCCCCTCCCTGTGTGTCCTGATCGACTCCTGTTCCTGTCACTTTAACATAGCAGCGCTTATTCCCTTTAGGGCCATGCTCCTTCAGCGTGACGGGTTTAATGGAACATCGCTGGCCCCTTTTAACACGGGGGGCTTTGAGTGAAGACAGTGTGCTCCATAATGAGGAGACACCCGCTGCTCCTGTAATGCTGCACATTTTTCACAAAGTGGCACATAGCTGACATTATAGTGGCCAGCCTGCCCATGGCATGGTAATTCTCTTTTTGGAGCGAGGCCACCTCATGTGTCGATACATGATGGAAATTTGAATCCACAATGGTCATTGATTATACAACCTGGGTCAGTGTGGGCCTTTTTCTTTCGGAATGAAATACTGCGTAAGTGAAAATCGTATTGTTAAGGGGGAAACAATTTGGCGCTTAAAATGTATGACACGTATAAAGGGAATTTATGGATGTAAAATCGGTAAGCGGAATGCATCAAGAGTAAAAACTTGTCTTTAATCACAGTTCAAGGTAAAATTCTACAGAAAGGTAAAGAAATATTACTTTTGGGGTGGTGGGGGGCGGAGAACAACTTTGAGAAACTCTAATATGCCCTGCGTTCGATTTTATTTTTGCTTGTATTTCAGCATCACAATTTAATAGCACCTCCGTCTCTAAGTTACACTTATTTTGTGATTTTGTCCGAGCTAAGGCAGGAAATGAAATTCCGATGTTAAATGCGCACAAGGCATTACTGAATCGTTTATCTAGCGCTTTATCGATTGGCCGGAATTATATGTGAACTTGGATCTGTGTTCAGAATATATTGTTATGGATGAAACATACGGGAGCCAGCCTACAGTTTACTGAATCTTTGCTTCTGTTCTTGACTGTACTCTTTGACTCATCTATTTATGGCAAATTGCCTGCTAAGAAATAAAGAGTCACCGTTTCAAGGATTCATCGAGCCTCCACTAACCGTCCGCAGTGAGCAATACGGCAATAATAGGCTCTGGCTTTTTTATGCTTTAACTTTGAGGTCTCTTGGGTACTGAATCATTATGGTTTTGTGGTAATTAAGCCTTTCTAGTAGTGCGAAAATCAGATCTAAACTTCCCCCTGTCTGGCAGGAGTCTGAGTTGAATTACTTTCCTTTTTTTAATTCCTAAAATCCTCTATTTGTGGTCCATTTGTCATGTCAGCGCATATTGCTCAGGAAGTCAGCGTGGTGTTCACTACTGAAATTTTTTAAATTTGTGCTGGCCTAATATGAAAAGAGATGTTTAGAAATAATTGATTTTTTCCAGATGCATTCTTCATGAGGTAGACGTGAGCGTCCGCAGAGGGCTGAGGTTCCAGGGACAGACGGAGACCCGCATTCCAACGCCGCCGACGGGCTTTCGTTGTCCAGCCGCAGTTTATTCCTCACCCCGTTCGCGTGTGGCTGCCCTTCTGCAGAATAGCCGGTGCCTGGCTGTGCTGAGCCCCGTGTTTAATGGCGGACGAAAGGACCGGATCCCGTTGCAGCGGTGTTGCAGCAGCTCGAAGAACGGTGTCTAAAAAAAGGCAGGCGTCAGTGGGGTGCTGGAGACAGGGACATGGATGACGGGAGAAGCTGTGAATGCAGAAGTGACGGCGTGACACTGTCGAAAGTACACTCTCGCCGTGCTCCTGGCGGAGCCATGGGGTTCAGCAGGTGCTAAAGACAGTAGCTTCGCACTGTGCGATCACCTTGGGGACTGTGGGGCCCAATGAAGTGCTAGATAAATTCATGTGCGTGTATATATATATATATATATATATATGTTATGTGGTGTTCCAAATATACAAGAACAACTCATATTTATATCAATATATGCAAATGTGTGCATGAGATATGTGAACCTGAGTTATTACCCTTTCATCACCTTTCATCGGTTATTATAACAAAAACAGCAGCAACAACAATTATTTGCTGCTAAACCAAAGCAAAGTAAAATCATATTTGTGCAGTAGTTGTGTAGCTGGGTAAAAAACCAAATGCGATTTTCCCCCCTAAATCAAAATCGTGCCAAAATCAATATTTGCTTCTACCAAAAGGAGTCCAGCCGCAAACTTCACTAGTATCTGGGTGAACTTCTAAAGGATCTGAAGATTTTGTAGAACTAATCTGGGTACAGTCGTCTGACACGCAGACTTTATTTGCTGTGAGGACCCGAGAGACGCAAAAAAAAAAAAAAAAAAAAATTCAAATAATACCATATAAAACAGTAAGTTGATGCAATATGTGCATAAAACTCACACGAACGCAGAGTGAACCGAGCGAAACGCAGAGACAGCTGGTGCTCAGATCGGAATCCTGGAGCTGAGTCCCTGCTCTGCTCACAAAGACCATGAGCAGAATGTCCTCCATCTCTCTGTGGATGCTGACAGCTGGAACCTGCAGACAGCAACCAGGTGGGGCTGTCAGCGCTGCTCCGACAGGCAACAAAGCAGACTAATCAAGGCCGTCCATTTCTGGGCCGGATCACCAACGGTTAGATTAATGGCAGCGCATCGCGGCGCAACCCGCCGTGTCCCCAAACCCCGGCCCGCAATCACTCTTATTGTTGTGTGGTCGAGGCGAACGTGGGGAACGGACCGAGGCTGGGGTACGGCGAGCCGAACCCTCTCCGCTCTCTCCCGCTTGATCTGTCAGAATGATAAGACTTGACGCCAACCATGGTGATGGCGGTCTTGTTGGAGATAAGAGGAGAACCACGCGCTCAGGACAGTCGAATGAATTAATCTGGCCGAGGAAGATGATGAAGCGCCGTGGGCCGGAACATAGATGGGGGTATGGGTCCAGGATCAGTGCCATTGCTGACCTTCACAGTTTTGGACAGAAAGCAAAGTTAACCAAAGGTATCCTTTGTTTTTACCAAAAAAAAAAAAAAAAAAAAAAAAAAAAAGACCTTCATTAACTTTGTCACTGGACCTTTGGGTAGTGGCCTGCTTTTAGTCTACACTGAAAAAAATAAGCAAACAAGCAACAAAAAAAAAAACTGCAACTTCAGACTCTCAGATTATTTTTGAGTTTTTGCTAAGGGCTGCAGTGATTTTTTTTTTTAATCATACCGCATTGATTTAGCAGTTTTCTTGCATTATTTTGTACTTTGAAGCTGGGAAGCGCAAACAGCGAAGCGCAAGTTAACTCCGCGCACAGTGTTTAATATTGCATGCAACTTTCGCGTGACTTTTTTGTGACTTTTTTTTGTGCCGCCGACTTTTGAAGAATGCGCTCTCGAATTTTTTTGTCACCGTGCAAAATCAGGGTCATCATAATTTATGCTTACAGTCTATGCTGGTCGTGAAAGAAACGTGATATAACTTGGAAGGAGCGCTTGGGATGCCACACCAAATCCAATCTGATTAGTCTAACCACCACTCTGGAAAATAACTTGCTTTTTATATCTTGTAGTGTAACATGGATTAAGCACAGCCTGGATGTCAAGAAACATTACACCAGTCAACATGAGAAGAGTTTTCAGAGTCAAGAGTGTGGAGTCATTAATATTACTAATATTGTGATAAGAGCCGGAATATTTTAAACTCGCTAAACTGTTCAACTTTGTTATTCATGGGTTTAACTTGGTGGCAATGGGTGTTCAACAGTTATGGAAATCTCAGCAGTATCTTCAGCTCCCATCATGCCTTAGTACCTCACAATGAATGATAAATATTTGATTCGCTCTTTTATAGGGAGTTCTACTGCTACGTTTGAGCGCCTGGGTTGTGGCTCCGAGAAGAGACCTTAGCCGGACCGCATTTTTTTCTTACGGTCATAAACACGTCAGAAAAGCATGTCATAATGCATCATTCCCACCCCCCAGGAAATATGTCTACGGCTGTTAGCACGAAGAGAGAAAGCGCTGTGAAATTCCCATTACTGTCTTCGTGCTGCATGTATGCACACGCTGATGGAAGGGTTTCGTCCAAAGCGTACTGTCGCGTAAAGAAGCCATTTTAAGCGATTTAGCTTTACTTCTACACAAACATACTGTACACGTGTTTGACCTTTGACTTTTAACGTCTTGTTGCTTCAGCGGTCTGCAGGGGAATAACACGGAGCGTTCGGCTTCAAACCACACCTCCTCTCGGAACGCCAGCCGCAGATATACGATGTCAAGGCCCGGAGGTTTGGGAAATTAAAATTGGATTTTGCTGCCTGCCTGGGATATGGAAAGAGCTTATGGTGACTGTGCATGTTTTACTGTTCCCACAGATCACTGACAAGAGCGGTTGTAAACCAGGAAATTGGAAAAGGGGCTGAGGGCAAGCAGAAACGGTCGACTTTTTACTCGCTTGCTGGGGCTGGAAGGTCTTAAGACCCAGCAGCATGTTTAATGGAATCAGTTCCGAGGATGACAATTACGCAGCACGCAGTTTATTTTTTCCTACTTTATTACAGTTTTATTTCACACGTATGAAAAATCCCATGAATCAGGGTGGACGTTTGATTAAAAAAGAGCTATAGATATAGAAAAATAAGGCACGGCAGGCAAATCTTTTCTCGGGAGTAATTCTTTTTTTTTTTTTTTTATCTATATGCTTGATGACTTTATCAACAAAAAATGACCCACAAATCTTCAATATCATCCCTATGTTCTTACTGTCTGGGACCAGATGTTTGAACCATAGTGGTGAGGTAAACTGACAGAAGCAGCACCGGATTAAGAAGAGTGTGAGGATAAAAGAGATATATTCGGCCAGAAAATGATTCCCTTAAGTCCTTGATCATATGATTTATTGTTAAATGTGCTATTTGATATATATATATAATATATATATGTGTGTGTGTTCTTATGTATTGGTTGTGTTAATTGTAAGAAATTCTTTACCTCTACAAACATGACAGTAAACTTGACACTCCTGACCAAAGTCAGAGGTTACAAGTGGTGAAGACCTGGAGGGAAATGGGCTCCTCTGATGCATGTACAGTTCTCAAAAAGTGCTGAAAAAAAAGCCAGAGGAGGAAAAAAAATAAATATAGCAACACTTGTTACAGAAAGTTTTGCACACAAAACCATTTTGCAGGACCTCGCATTTATACATAATAAAGCTGCGTTTTAACAATTACATGAAAATGTTTCTGTTCTCAAAAGCTTTTACATCTTAGTAATTGTAGCAAAAAATAAATTCCGCCACCACGGTTACGTTATTTCCTTGGCTGTTTTCCCCGGCTCTTTTCTTTTGAAAACCGTGGCTCATTGACGCCTTCTAACAATACAAATCAATAAAAAGTGATGCGCTGGAAAAGACAAACATCACAAACTCTTCAGGAATTACAGTTTGCAGAAGAATGTCTGGCCGCCGTTTATCTGCAACGCACACTTTACTGTGCGGTGATATGGAGAAACCTTGGAGGAAAAAACATGCCAATACGAACCGTAAGATAGCAGAGGCATCTTAGCAGCTGAATTTCAGACAATTAAATATTAATTTAACATGGGTTGCAGAACCCAGTGAATATTTTCCATGATTAGAATCAGAATGGAAAGTCGTGGATTTAAACATGAAAAGCGCTGAAAACCAACTTCGACAACCTTGAACTGTAAATATTGTCAGTTACACCAAATGAGACAAAATGAGGCTTGCCTATTCCTGGACTGTACTGTATGCCGTAACGCAAAACTGTAAACTTTCTCTAACATAATGAACAACTTTGTCCCCTTTCCAATTTTCTCCATTTCTGGAGCTTTTTGATATTAAATTTTAATCAGATCTCTTGTCACTTCTAATAGCGTATGAATGGAGCCTGAGAAAGGGGGGGGGGAAAAAAGAAAAAATGACACCAGCATTGTTTTTCTGCCATTTCTGTGGTGTGGAAGATAATGAAATGTGCAATCGTAGCTGTGAAAAAGTAATTCAGTTCAGCAATGTTGACATCCAGAAAAAAAAAATTACCGATTTACTACAATATTAAAATATTTGAATTAACCACTGCTTAGCTGACTCATTTGTACCAAGTAACTTGGAATTGTAATTTTGTATCTCATCTTAAAGTTATTTGCTCCCTTATAAAGACATGTAATTCATCCATCCATCCAGCCATCTTTAACCACTTCATCCTGGTCAGGGTCGTAATAGAAGTAGTTATATTGCGTCATTTTAGGCTGTTATGAACGTCACAACAGCAGGAGCGGGATTTGAACCTGGCTCCTTTGAGATGCCTCTAACTACTGCATTCCCTTTGCCCCCTTCTCAGAAAAAGGAATGTAACTGTCTCTTGCATTTGGCTCCCTTCATCTTGCTGCATTACTTTTTTATCTTCTCTTCTGGCTCCTTTGAAGGATAATCTTCAGCGGCGTGGACTTCAGTAAAGAAAACACCGGAAAATATTGATGATGGTAATGACATCTTTAAAGACATCTAGACCGCCCTACACTGACCAACCACAACATTAAAACCACTGACAGGTGAAGAGAATAACGTTGGTTATCTTGTTACAATGGCACCTGTCATGGGCTGGGGGGGGGCGGTATTAGGCAGCAAGTGAACAGTCAGTTGTTGAAGTCGATGTGTTGGAAGCAGGAGAAATGGGCAAGTGGAAGGATCTGAGCAGCTTTAACAAGCGTCAAATTGTGATGGCTGGATGACTGGGACAGCGCTTCTCCTAAACGCTGGCAGGTCTTGTGGGTCTTGTAGGGTGTTCTTGGTATGCAGTGGTTAGCACCTCCCAAAAGTGGTCCAAGGAAGGACAACTGGGCACCTGTGAGCGGTTTTAATGTCGTGGCTGATCTGTGTGTTTTCTTGTGCTAGGAAGCCCAAACCCACGGCAATCGTGCTGACAAATGGTTTAATTTCATTTACCACTGAATAATATACAAAGGTCATGATAAACAACTGCAACAGAAAAGTAAATCTGCATATTGTAACTGATGCATTGTTATATTTTGTTATCTGCTTATATTATGGTATAAATTATGCATTTACAGTGCAGTTGCACAGCCTGAACCAGCCTCAACCTGTTAAATCGACTTTAAGGTTGATGTAGGATGATTCGGGCTATGTAACTGTGCAATAAATGCATAATTTATGTCGAACGCGGTGGGGACTGAGCACAGATGTGGTGCTTGGACGGGGTGAGATCCTCTCCTTCTTTCCGAGGAACTGGTGCTGCCTAGCTGGAGCCATCTGGATGACCAACCACCTGACCGACAGCGCGCCCAGTTTCTGCCGGTGGCGGCTTAAAGCAGCCTGTGGCAGCGTTCCCTCTCCACTCGCTGTTTGGCTTGGCTCCATATGAAAAAGATTCCCTCCTTCCCCACAGCGAAGAGAAGTGTGGCACTGAGCCGCGGCTCCCACGAAGCCACCCTCCCGCTCCGCCGTCATCTTTAAAAGCAGGACCCCTTCCTCGCTCTCAGAATTTACCCCCCAAATTTTGACAGGATGCAAACTAATTTCAGCTCCACCAGAAATCTGAGGGACTTTAAAGATCTCCACACTCAGTACGGGGGAGGCACAGCCCCACACGGCATAAGAGCTGGGCCTCAAATCCATGCCTGCTGTGCAAAAACGTGATCCACTTACCAGTAGGGCACTTGGTTTAGGAGGAAGTGCATGTCAACTGGTGCACCAAGGGGTGTCATTTCTCACGTCTCCCTGGCAACAGCCTGAGTTGTCGTCGCCTGTGAGCTTGTGCACAGTGGGATGCCAGAGCACTTTCTAGCATAGCGCTGCAGACAGGCAACAGTTGTGAGCCATTTACTAATGACAAAGTGGGATTCGTTCCATAAGGAAGCACCGGTGTACCACAGTGTTCTATACACCTCGGGCATTAATGCACTCTTAAGATGACAGTGAAAGTCGCGGAGGAAATTAAATTTCACTTTTGTTTACCTTGAGTGCAAGAAAAAAAGACTGCATAATATCCCTGCCATGAGGACTATCAGGTGAATGGCAGCGCAGACATTTGGATGAGCCGGTATAGGAAATTAATCATCGGTTTGGTCTGAACAGTGCACTGTGTCAGTAGTTGCACCAAAACAACTTTATAGGAGGTTATTTTGTAAAGAAGTTAAAACTCTGGCAAAAGCAATAACCAGGGAGCTTACAACACAGCATGGGTTCATCATGCCAAACTTAGTCAGTTGCCATCTGCAAAATAAATGAGCACAGAGCATAAATGCAAAAAATAAATAAATAAATAAATGAAATGTATAAGCCAGTAAACTTTTTGCAAAAAACTTTTTAGATTGTTTTTTCCCCTCAAAATATGCTAAGCTTTTGGCTCAGCTGGGATCTGCCTTGTTGGTGAGGCTCTGACCCGCTTCCTTGGTGGTTTCTGCAGTGAGGATGACATAGAGCCGCCACAATGCAGGCCCTTAATCCGAGGGGGGGGGGGGGGCTCAGCTACCTAATGTCAATGCTTATCCCTGGACCCCCACTGACCCCTCCAAACTAAACTCCTCCCCTCAGTGGTCATTTTGAGAAAATGTCAATTTTCCACCGCCTTTTTCCTCGAGGGAACACTGACCAGGCTCTTGAACTGGAGAGAAGATCATGAAAACTGGGGTTCACGTTCAAAAATATCAAATGTAGGTTTGAAATAGCAAAGGGAAGTTTGCACTGAATCAGTAAGAACTTCATCAACAATTCTTGCTCGCTCACAACTGCTGAATCATTCTCACCATCAAAAAGGGTCTCAGAAAACATGTCTTTCAGACCCACTTCTGCCCAAATCTTCTATCTCTTTCATCAACTTTCCCCAGAAGACCTGTTTAAAAAAGTTCACGCTTTATATGAATTCCATACACAACTACTGCTGTATTGTTGGTGAGAACCAAAGTATTTTGTGAATCACGTGCGCATCAGCATGTCTGTCTATGGGTGAAATACAACTGTACATCATTTTTTAACTGAAAAAATGCAATGGGATGGGGAAGCAGCTAGTGTAGTTGTTGATGCTTCTGCCTCTGGTCTCATAGGCTGCAGGTTTGAATCCCACCTTGTGCTCTAATGCCTTTGCTTCTAAGTCACTTGGGAAAAAAACATCAGTAAAAGATGCATCTTTTGCTTTTGTCCCAGGTTAAGTTTGTATGCCAATCTACATGAACAAACTACCCATTTATATACCCGAGTATTTTTACTCAAACAATTTATGGGAGGTGCCTTGTCAATGGGTACTACAGTAGGAGCCTGACTTTCACGCAGGAACCTTTGACTGCATGACAGTGGCTCAAACCACTACACCGGCTACTGTCTAAACTGATGAAGTTCTACCTACAGCCATAAAATGCAGCAATACTGACAAAGTCACTGTATGGGGACGTATGCAACATTCTGGAGTGCTGGTAGGAAGAAATGGACCTTAAGTGGCTTCTGAAAAGAAAAAAAAAAACTCATGAGCACTTGTGGGTAAATTATGCGTAGAAGGACAGAACAGTGAGGTGTGAAGGTGAGACTGGGCCCCTTGTCTTTTCTTAATGATTTTTAGGAGGACAAAGGCACAGCTTTTGGTGAGGCTGTCCATCTTTTTTGCTTCACTATCGCAAATGACCTTGTGTGTACTGTGTTTTGTCCACCATAGTCACCAAAAAGCCTGCCTGTGTCACTTTGCAGGCTCCAGATGTGAGACGTTTTCCTGTCGTACGGTTCTTACTTGGCCTCTTCTCAGGGAGGAGCAGCTGACAGCTCAGACGACTCGCCTCGGGCAACAGCTTCTCGTCAGACGGAGGAGCAGGTCGCAGACATCGCTTCCGAACAAATGGAGCGCCGGACATACCTTGCCAACCGTTTTTGTGCACCGTGCGGATGAATGCCGAATGCAAACGGAAGGCAGTCCTTTAGTCGGCACCAAAATCGAGCATTTCAAGAAAATGCATTCCCTTTGTGTGACACGGATACCCACAATTCTGTTTGATGGGAGAAGAAATAAAGCCCACAAGAAGCAAGGAAACATCCCTGCCTACGCTGTTCTCTCTTTAAAACCTAGGGGAAGGACTTCTTAACCCGAATGTAGAAACCTCTCCATTGAAAGACTTTCAGTTTAAGGAGACAGCCGCAGTCAATAATGCAGCATCCACTTGTTCCTAAAGATCTGTTGTACTGCGTCCATAGAAAAAAGATTAAAACGCCTTTAAAATTAAACCAAAAAGGGGATTATGAAGACCTGGGGATGCAGTCGAATCACAGAGCCGCAATAGCACAGATCCAAGACACGAGGCGCAGCCGGGCTGGGGGCGGGGGGTGGGGGTGGGGGGCAGGAGTAAGTGCAGCTCAGCAAGCCAGCAATTCATGCCAAGTACACACAGATGCACAGTTGTTTGGTTGAAGTGAAAAGACAGTGAGTCACTGTAAGAGCACACCATAATCAAACCGGGCCGCCAAACGGCTCCTCTGAAAAACCCACCGCCTGCTGTGGAGTGGGAAATCCCACCGGGGCCTAGAAGGTTGGAGCGTTCAGTGGCCCCACTGGAGCTGTTGCCCATGAAGGAAAGGTGCAAAACAAACCACCATCATCCAGGTTTACCCATAACTTATAAACAAATCCTTAAATAATATGTTTATGTGAATGTGCTGGACTATAAAATGTTACCTGATTTAATTTTTTAGAAAATCTTGTGGGCTCCCCACATTATAGTTACTCTAATAATCACTGCGGTAGTCACTGTAAAATTTAGATGACTTTACTTGGCCGGTAGCTCTGTAGTTTATGATTGCAATGGGGATAAATGCACAGTTAGACTAAATGATGAAATGAGCATGAAATGAGCATCATCCTCCCAGCATCCTCTGTAAATCTGAGCCAGTTCCAAAGCAGCGGCGTAATGCCAGTGACTATCATTAACATCACATCTGCATTTTTACCTTCACAGAAATGTTATATATAAATATATTTTGCATTTTAATATCAATTTCATTAGTCCACCTTCTCACTAATGTACACTAAAGAGCATTTCACATAGAATTTACCAGGAAAAAGGTTAAACACAGCCGAAAACAGTTAACACTGATAACAGAGTCTGACATTTCGAGCGATTAAGTGCTTAAGGTTGTTTTTAAAAAGCCAGGTGGGAACTACAAAGAAGTAGAGTCAAGAAGCTGCTGTCAGTTAAAATAATTTTTTGGGGTTAGAGAAGTTTAGGGTGCACCAATCTAGATCGCAGAAGTATAGTTTAACAACTGATTTGTGATGGTTTTCAAGAAGACTGGAATTGGTTAGTTGTGTCAAAGTATGCAGTAAATTATTATCTGAAATAGGGTTAGGGGTCCAATGATGTAATAAAGGTGACAGATTTAGTACCATGTTTAATAAATAAATAAATTTAGACTATTTTATATAACATGGATATATGCAATTCCTTTCTACGCAAATTGTGACTTTCCAACAAACCTCATAGTTAACTGACAGGATGCTAATAACATATCTCATTGTGAAACTTACAAAGCATGAAAAATACTCAAAATATGTTTTAAATGTGTTTTATCTATAAATTATAATGATTGTGGTCAGCTTAACAATTACTTTTCCAAAAAAAAAAAGCCACCGTGATTTCTTTAATTTTCTGAAGTCCCCTTTGAGATTTCTGTGTTTTAACACAACTGCATGTTAAATATATTCTACTCTCAGAATCCATATAAAACAGTTTACTAGGAAGAAGTGTCAGATATTTTTTCCCACCGGCAACCTAAATACTGAAGCAGATTTGTTGGCACAAAAAATAAATTATCGCTGCTAAAAGTGGCAAACATTTCAACAATATGAATTTATTGAAGTAAAATTAAAAAAAAAAAAAAAATCAGTGGATGTAAACATGCCAGTTTATGATTGTTTATTCACAAAATTGTTTAAACACATGCTTTCTTTTTTCCAAAAAATCTCTGTACCTTTAAGGTTCCATCTTTGTTGTATGTTTGTTTGTCTGTGTGTTTGTTGTTTATAAACAACTTTATCACACAATTTGGCACACAAATTGGACAGCTCAGGAGTGGAAAAATATATTTCTCACCTGAGTTTTTTTGCATTGTCAAACACATACGCTCACGGTGCAACATACATTAGTGACTTGTGCCTCCAGGTAGTTCCCAGCTAATTTGTCAAGATGAAGATAAATGAAGCACTTCATCCATACACACACCAGAGAGAGGTGAATTGTGCAGGGTAGAGGCAAGGACTCAATGAGCTACAGGGAAAGACAAAAGGTTATACATGACCAACACATGTACGCACACACACACACACACACACACACACACACACTGGACACATTAATAACATAAGAGTAATAATGTTTGGTTGCATATTTTCTTATTACTTTTTCCTTTTTTTTGTTCTGTGATGTCCACTTGTTTGGTAACACTAGCAATATTTATGTACTAAATGCAACCACTTTAAGGGTAAAAGAGTTTTGTGATTATATAATGAACTCTTGCTTTCTCCCTTTTTCGCTTTTATCTTAACATGCTTTATACTGAAATTGTTCACTTCCTTTATCCAGACTCATTTACACCAAACGCTATTACCAAATAATAATATTTTTTGTAGTGCATATTGATATAAAAGTGCACTGTGCTGCACTTTTGCAGAATACGTGTTAAGTTTCTCCTCAGAGCTGGCTGGACAGAAGTTCAAAAATGACTTTGAACGGATCACGAGAACATTCGGTAAAATTAAAGCCATTAACTGAACCGAGTAAACTTTGGCGAGAACCCTGTGCTGAGGTAAGATACAGCCAGGGTTAAAGTTTGAACTGAAAATAAGAATTTTAAGTGCATCATTGAATGAATACATTATGCAAATATGTTTTAAATGGGAGAATATTGTGCGGGAAGATGTATTCCGCTGAACTGTCCTTGGTGTTCCTAGTAATACTGCATTTGGCGGTCCTGCTAGGCTGCAAAAATCAAGACCGCAGCAATATACCTTATAACCTTTGCATGAAGCTGTAAGCTATTCTATTAGCGACAGAATTCCATTGTATGACGGCATTCACGAACTGCCTTTGAGGGGGTCAAGAATTGCTATAATGCCTGATGTCTTCCCTTTACCATCCTTGCTTCTCTACCACCAAACACATTTAAATCAACAGAATGTCATGTAATATTTTGATTGTGGTTATGTAAGTTGTCCCAGATTTGGACATCTGCAAAATGAATATAGTAATGATGTTATAAATATGTGCGATATCCCTGTGGTTCGGCTTTGCGCTTGTTTTTGCTTTTGAACAGAAGGAATCACATTAAAATCAAAGTGTTTTATTGGCATGAAAATTATAAAGTAGATTTTTCAGCAGCATTAAGTCTCGGCAACATACAGGCGGAGACATAAATCTATTAAAAAAAGAAATTTCTATCGCCAATGTATGCAGTATGAATCTCTGGGTTTACTTCTCCAATAGTAGCACATGCAAGCAAATGGCATAAAAACCCTCCATTAGAGGAATCCATTAATTCGTCTGACTATAACTGAAACCTTATTTTATAGCTGTGGAACTTGATATGGAACACATCCTTGCCACTGTGAACTCATTTTTTTCAGTGCACACATAGAAGAAATAAATGACAGAAATCAGACGTTGAATGAACACAAGTCAAGCTCGGCAGCCCAATCCAATCCTACGAAATAAAAGCTACCCATCACATGAATTTTAACCTGGGGGTTATAGTGGAGATATAACAATGGAAAGTAAATTACCAGTGACATAGCATGGCCTATATGAGATGATCGATAATGCTACAGCTATAAATTATCTAGTAAGACAACTAAACTGTCAGAACTGACATCAAGTTTATCATGTTAATTTGTTTACCCTACCGCAGAAAGGGACAACCAACAAGAAGACAGTGTCATGGGACCCACAATCTCGGCACATGAAAAGGGAATTATGAAAATTAATCTGTCGCACTTGCAATATTTTTCTCATTAGTTCTAGGTCAAACAATGCAAATGGAGCATCACATCAACCCTTGTTTCAAATAATATGATAAAAAATGCATTTTATATCCAAGAAACCCATATTGAGACAGTAAGCAGAGAGTAGTAATACACTGACTTGATAGTTTATTAAGTACACGTATCTTGCAGCTCTGCCTTCAGAACTGCATGAATTCATCTGGGCATGGATGCCACAAGGTGCTGGATGTGTTGTGCAGGATTGTTGCACCGTGTGGAAACGATTCCGTTGTGTAGTTGCTGTAAACTGGACGGCTGCACAGTCTTGCTGCACCCGGGCCTTTCCATCTCACCCCAGTGATGCTCGGTAGGGTTGTGATCTGGGGGCTGCGCAGGCAACTGAAGCAATGAAAAGCCGCTGTCATGGTCCTGGAACCATTTGGTGACGATAAGTGCCTTGCGACGTGGTGCAGCTTCATGCTGGAAGTGTCCACAAGGGTGCGGATAAATGCAGCAACAGTGTTCAGGTGCCATTCACCAAGAAAACATTTCACATGCCACCACTATGCCATCGCTGCCTTGTACTGCTCAACGGAGTCTTGCTTGCACCAAATTCCGATCTCTCAGCAAGATAGAGAAGGAACCTGGATTCATCTGACCAGGCAACTTTTTTCCACTCCTCATCTGTCCAGTTTCGATGTCACTGTGCCCACTGGAGATGAGATTCTCACCATTCTCCTTTGACACCTCTGATCCACAAGCTGTGTTTGTTCAAAGGGTCACCGATTGCTGGCACTTTTTTGCTTTTTGCACCATCTTGTTAACCACTTGAATGGATGTGCATATAAACCCCAGGACAACAGTTGTCTGGGAGACTGTAGAACCGGCTCACCTAGTGACAACTATCATGCCACATTCAAAATCAATAAGACCACTTGTTTTGCTCATTCCAGCACTCAGTTACCTACTAACTGATGGTAAGAAGGCTGGTCTGCCTGATTTGTACCATTGCGGTCACACAGAAACATAAAATTTGTATGAAGATGGGGCTGTCCCCAATAATCTGGTAACTCAGTGTATATCCATAATTTAAAGAATAAATAATGATAACTAATTCAGATACCTATATTTTCAGTCTTTATCATGAAAGAAATTCCGAGATGCTTCAGATGGTCACGTATAATCTACACACTCAATACAGCTAGAGGGGTAAATCCAACCTGAAACATGAGGGAATGGCCTCTAAACGTTTTTATGGACGATTGAATTAGACACTACAAGCCTGATCTAGTGGCTGACTCCAAATAATAAACTAACTTTCAGAAAATATAAACCAAGGCTGTAAAAGGGAATTAACTGTTATCCTTTGTTATTCTGAAAAACTGCTTTGGAGAAAAATTACAAAAAGAGGCTTGCCGAGGGGATAAGTTCATTAACAGACTTAGGCTTTGCTTTCATCTTTTAGTGCAGTAAACTTTTAAAATAAGTGCATTTACAACTGGAGCGCTTTGTTTCTTTTCACGTCTGTTTCCTGCGTTATTCTTTTTACATCACAATTCACCGGATGACCCATCTGAGTGACCCCTAACTGCCGGTGTCAGAAGCTGTGTCATTCCAAGCTTGGCATCAGGCTTTTCTATTGTATTGTTTTCCATTAACTGAAGTCCAGGTTATATTTGGGCTTGTTTCTGTGAAAGCACCGGGAACCACACGACGGCCCCGGTGAACCTGTCTCATGCTTGATAACTCAAGGTCTTTGAAGCACCGTCTCTCTCTGTAAATTAGGGCTTCACCAGGTTTCAAGTGCACGTCCTGCTGCCATCACCACCATCAACGAAAAACTTTTTTTGAAGAAAATAGCAAAGGACAGGAATTAATGCTGTGGACTGTCACCGTCTGACAGAAGAAAAGGATGCTTAAATTATTTCCTGGTTTCGGATTTTTTGGCGTGATAGGAAATTGCAGTTATTTATCTGAAAGTTATGAGACGTAGTATGCTGGAAAAATATTTCAACATCTGGACTTCAGAGGATGTAGGAAATCTGACTTCTGGTCTCAGTCATTAGGTGTTAAGTTCAACTACCATTCATATTTTATTAAATGCTACATTTTAAATGTAACATTATTAATTTTTTCAATTGATGCTTTTGTAAAAAATGGCATTAGGTTTGTATACTGCCTGGACAAAAATAAAGTCACGACCTGGATTTAACTTTGCGTTATGGTGTGGGGTTGCTCCAGTTGGTCAGATTTAAGTTCAGCAACATTATGTGCCCAAAAATTGAGCTCAGCTGACTACCTGAATATACTGAATGAGCAGGTTTTTCCATCAATGGATTTTTTCTTCAAAGATGACAATGCCGGGATTCACGGGGCTCAAATTGTGAAAGAGTGCTTCAGGGAGCATGAGAGAGACATCATTTTCACACATGGATTGGCCACCACAGAGTCCAGACCGTAACCCCATTGAGAATCTTTGGAGAAGACTTTACGCCGCGCTCCAACTCTGCCACCTTCAATACAAAATGTTGGCAAACAATGAATGCAACTCTGAACGGAAACTAATATTGTGACACTGCGTAAGCTTATCGAAACAGTGCCACGGCAAAGCGTGCCGGAATCAAAGCTAAAGGCAGTCCAAGCAAATATTAGAGTGTTTGACTTCTTTTTTGGCTGGGCAGTGAATAACAAACTACTGACAATTATTCATATCTATTTACGCATTTATAAAGCTGTGTAATTTTTACCTGGGCAATTTGGGGAAAGCACTGTGCTGCAGGAGCAGGGATTCAAACCCAGGTCCTTTCATTTGGAGGTAGCATTTCTGCTCCGTTATCTGCTGCTCCTGTAGGCTTCAGCAGAATTGCAAAGGTTACAACAGGTGCAGGGCCTGAGAACCTTTTGCGTTTGGTGGAAACTGAGCCTGGATTTCCCCCACGGCAGGCTGCAGTCCTATCAATAAATCAATAGTATTATGATAACACTTCCAAAATATAACTTAATTCTTATTAGTTAATGATTAATGATTAATAATAGTGTTAAGGGTTACATGTCCTTAAGTGAGTTAATATTTTACTTGTAATATTTTGCTTAACTTTGCACTAAGCTTAATCAGCAGACCCCCTTTATTTTTATATGTCTTTGACTTATTGGTAATTTTTTATTCGGAATATCCCACTTTCATCATGTCTAACACATACCTTAGTCTACATTTTGACCAATCATATAGATTGGTCACTTGGACGTATTGCCAAATATTTAGTAAATATTTACATGTACTGTAGCTTATTGTCTAGAAAGGAGAGCCACATGAATTCTGTGTTGGCTGCAGAAGATCAGTATATTTTCCCAAGCTGCTACCCTGCTTCCAGTGATCTTCCATCAGTTTCCTACAAAATTTGTCAGCAATGCTATGGGTTATTTTTCTGTAGATGGGTACATGATTTATAGTGTGACCATCTGGATTACTGTGCATTGTGACAGGCCACCGGGGAGTGGACCGTTGTTGAATGCTATGAAACACATGGTGTGCAGCGGGTAGATTCTCTTTTTTATTCCCTATAAATCATTATCTACAGTAAACACATTGGGGAAGTTTCCCAGAGGAACTCTCCACACGATTCGAATAACTGCTTTTTTATTGAACACCAAAACATACCTTAATACGGGCCAAACTGGTAAAGAGAAGTATGAAAGTGTGGTCTCTGAGGTTCAGGCAAATGGATTAGACAACCATAAATAGGAGCCAAAAAGGCTTTGTTACCAAAATACTGAGGTAGATGGCATATTTAAATGGTTTATACATACCGTTCACACACATTAAACCATATAGCACCACAATCGCTCCGACTGGAACTGTAAACAGCAACTTGATTTTTTGCTGGATGCCCTAAGGAACAAAGAAATGGGAAAGGCAGTTTTATTTTGTGCTTCACTTCATACACCACAGCTATTTAATTACAGCCTAGGGAGTCCAACTCCAGGTTTTTGTTCCAGCTGGGCAGTGAACCACCCGGTTCAACTTACAGTTTTAAATGAACCCACTCAACTCCTGTGGTGAGCTCCTCCTGGTGTAGGGTGGGCTTGCAGGGCTCTAACGTCCTGCTCCCTGACTTGAATGCCCACACTTCAGCACTTCAGTGCCTATGGGGCAGCAAGAGGGTGTCGTGGTTATAGCTGCTGTCTCTTGACCCGAAGGCTGCAAGCTAGAATCCCACGTTCAGCTCTAGTACCCTTGAGCAACGTAGCGCCCTTAAACTGCTCTAGTAAAACAAAATGGGTAAACCATAGAAGGCTGCTTGGCAGAACCATGGCAGCTAAACAGGTAAACACAAATTTTAACATAAAAGAAATGTGAAACATTTGCACTGAAGTATCGAGGCCTCTGTCGAGAGCATTTCTTGCAACACAGTCTTTGAGTGGTCATGAAATTACCTTCTTGCAAGGGTACATTGGTTCATATTTCAACGTTACAGGTATAGACATTAATTATAAGACATGCATATCTTGAAGCTCCAAGGTTTCTGCTGCAAAATATGAAGAAAAGCCCAAATTGAGTTAAGAGGACCCTGAGCACAAACGCCACAGTTGCATGTACAGTAATTTTCAAGCGACTGATGTCTGCTTGGAATAATATGCGACTTTCTGATGCAGCCATTTTTATTATTGCTTCAGTGTCACGCTTTGAGTTGGGGGATGTCAATCTCTGAGAATATGTGCTTTTTAAGAGCGATTCCTCCTCCGGCTTCGGAGGACAGCTGCCCTATCTTAACAAAGATGCCTTCTTGTTATAATATGACACCTGTCACAGGCTGGCACGTAATAAGTACAAGGTGAACCACCGCCTGATTCTGCCCATCATCAATGGCTCACCAATGACACTGTGCTCATGGCCTCTTGAAGAACCTTGAGTCTTGGAGACACCTGGCCTAATTATTCCATCCGTTCATGCCATCCGTCGGCCTATACGTACCGCTTATTGCAGAAGGAAGTCGCCTCCCTGTCCAAGCGTGTCACTAGACGCTCTTCCTTTCTGCCGCTGGCAGGTGAGTGTACGGTTAATCTTTTTTTGTCTTATACGTTTCTTAACCACAGAAATGCCCTCTCGAGGCCTAGGCATGGTGTCAACCTGAAGCCCTGTGCTCGGTCTGCCTTCCCCATTTGCACCTCATCCATTCTCCCAAGTTTCCACCACTTCCCAGTTCAGGAAATCTTATTTCATTGCTAATTTCACCCATGTGGCGCACCTGCATTCATTACTGATCTCACAGCCCTAAAGGGAAAGGCAGTCTTATAGTAACAGCTCTATTTCCGTTAGTGCTGCAAAAAGAAAGTAGAATGCATAACACCACATCGGTAATCCGTCCTATATAAAACAGGGTGTTAAAAATACATGGGGTTTGCTGGACCGGAGGTTATAGCTTGGCTGCTTCAAGAGGAGAGAGTGATAAAAAGGGCAGCAGGTATCACAACTATTAAAAACCTGTAAGCTGGAAAATCAGAAGCAGCCCTGTAATATGCCTGACTTCAGAAGGCTCATTACACTGAACTGTCTCACCACCATATCCATCTGTATCAATGAGCAATAATTGTACATAACTTTGCATAAATCCATTCTTTGGATAGCAAAACAATATTATTATAAGGTAAAACCCATACCTGAAATGAAACAGAGGGTTTACACTTTCCATATGAGAAAAAAGCAACAAATTTATCTGCCTCCTAACAGCTGGCTACACATATTCTCAATGTTGAGCCCCATGAAGCCTCCACATGGAAGTCCCATGAATTCTCCATATGGAACCCAAAGCCCGAAATACGAAGCCTTGACTTGAAACTGACGTGATTAATTTAATTGACTGATTTTGTTCAATGTTCATTTTTTTTAATGTAATTTCCATTTTCCACTTTAAATATTTAACATTAAATCTTCTTGACTCCATTTTGATTCTCATTCTTATGTTACTTTCCTGCTAGGACAGTCTACATTATGTCAAAGCTGGACAGCAACTGAAAATTTAAGATGGCAGATACTGTGCTCTTCTCACTTAGGTGACACAGAATGCTGAACAGTATTCAAAGCAATGATACAGTAGTACTGTGTCTGATACAGGAGACAAAATGCAGCGTGCACAGTTCATTAAAAAGTAAGTCGAGGAGAGGAAAACAAAAACCTTGTAACTGTGAAGTATGGGAGAAAAAATAAAGCTCTAGGGCATCTATGTACCACATGGAAGATGTTGACAACCTAGTTCATGTCTTTATTTAAAGCAGGATCAACTACTGTAATGTTACCAAGTTGTCCATATCAGACTATATCTAATATACAGTTAATACAGAATGTTGCTGCTTGTAAAACTGTCACCTGAACTAAGAAGCACGAGCATATAGGACCAGTTAAGTCATAGTGCTGTCCTTCCTGTTAAATTTAGAGTAGGTTATAAGATGTTACTCTTGCCTTATAAGACAGTAAATGGCATTGCTCCAGCTTATCTTGGTGACATTATTGATTCTTATGTTCCAGAGCATTGCCTTTGATCATTAGATGCTGGTTATCTTAAAATAAGTACAACTGAAAAGATTGCAGTAGAAGGATTTGCCTTTAGCTATAAGGAACCAAAGCTTTGGAATAGCCTGCCAGATGTTGTCAGAAAGGCCCTTTCTCATCCTTTAAATCCAGGCTTAACACTCATCTGTTTGCTTCTGCCTATCCATAATAACTAATATACAAACCTGCCTGCCACACACCTGGGTCTGATCTTCACATTTTTATTGTTAGTTTTTAACCCTCCCTTATTTAGAATTTTTCTCTACTTTGTTGTAGCCTGAGAAACACCACTAGTTCCCTCAACCCCCTCAGCAAGGCCTGATGAGACCAGCTGTGACACCAGCCTTTTCTGCTGACAAAAACTGATGACTACATGCATGGATGTCAGTTTATTTAGCTGATAATGAGTACAGCAATGTCATAAGGAACTGTATAGTCTCTTTTTCTTAGCTGGAACTACTGTTCCGAACATAGAGTATCTAGGTGAGGTATGCAACCTCAGGTACTTGGACCCCCAAAAGTTTATTATTCTTCTTCAACTTTTGGTTGGGAATTTGCTCTCCTGTCATCAGTTGCCAGTTGGTTTATTGTATAACTTTATTAATTGCTATAATCCTTGTAGATGTTAACTGTATCGCTAACTTTCATCCATTGGCTTACTCTCTATCTGAATAGCTTCCTACTATGTTTCTGGGTCTTTTGTTCAGTGTTCTGTGTCTGTGTGAGAAGTGTGGTATATAAGAATAACTTAATCAAATAGAACTGATATGGGGATTGTGAGACAGCTCTGGATTAAACAGAACACTGAAAGTCCTTGCAGATGAAATTTAGGCCCTCAAGGTTCAACTGAGGCAGTTTGCTACTGGTATTTTTTGCTCCTAGGAATAAGGTTTCTGTTTTCTCCATTCAATGCAAGACAGTTCACATCCATCCAAGTCTTAAAGTCATCGAGGCAGCTTGATAAACAGGAACAGTTAAGGTATCGTTGATTTAAGAGTGGAAATTAATTTTGCTGTTCTGAATAATGTAACCTGACAGGAGTCCATACAATGAGAAGACCAACAGCCAGAGAAGAGGAGCATGAGATATTTCATATTGAAAAGAGATAATGAGCATGGACAGGAGTTGTCATTAACACACTGTACTTGTTCTGAAATCTATTCTTAAGACAGGAGTTAAACCATTCGAGCATAAGAAAGTCCCAGTCATGTCTGCAACCTGCGCAACAAGATGCTGAGATCAATGCCGTGTCGAAAGCTGGAGTGAGACGCACACTGCTGGAAGGCCTACATCAGCTGACAGTTGGATGGCTCTGACCAGCTCAGTTTCACTACCGTGGGGCGGAGGGAACCCAGACTGAACTTCTTCACACATACAGCATCCTCCCTGGCCAGATATGCGAGGAGCTCTTTTGTGCAAACCTTTCCTTGGACTATGGAAATAAAAGGAAGCTAGAAATCAATCTCAAGTTGCTAAATACTGTACACCCCCAATAATATTGAAATATCCACCCTCCGAAGACCATAATTAGATGCTCCCTAAATATTCTAACATTTACTCAAGCTCTGAATGCTACCATTTTTAGCCATGAACACTGCATTGAATCAATACCCTTATGCATTAATGAAGCAATTTGTTTTTTTTGTTTTTTTTCTGGTGGTATTTGGTTCAGAAGGATAACCCTCCAGAGTCAGAAAATGTTTTTAGTAAAAAAGCGTTGGTCATGTAGTCATCTAATACCGTACAACCCAGAGGCAGACTGATTCCCTGCTCCAGAAAGCATCACCTGTGTGCAGCCTCAGCAGTACAGTTTGGATATTCTGGCGAATGCATAAAATCTGTGATATCGAGGTGCCGTGAAAGATTTTGCTTAGATAAATGTAACACTTCTCAAGAACACTGAGCAAGAAAGCAGGCAAACCATGTATTACCGAGCACACCCTTTCCACTCAGAATGATTTATTATCTTTTTGCTGTTATCATATTAATAAATTAAGTTTCCTTTAAAATCACAGTACATGATTCAGTATTAAAACTGCACATACTATCAAGATATCATATTCATTTAAATACTGTCTTATAAAAATACTGCGTTCTTACTGAATTTCTCATAAATCATAGTCATTAGATGTTTCCTGCAATATCTCTTTTGCAGAGCACAAATATTTAGTTAAAATTCACGAGGCTGCTGGTAGTTCCCTTAAAGATGCTTCAATCATTTTTTTATTCTTTTACACTCATATTTAGCCTTAATTCGAGAAGGTCCATCTATTACATACACTCACACTGGTTCTGATCAGGATCACTGGACTGTAGGCCAGGAGAATATTGTACATCCTGGATAGAACACAGTCCATCATGTATGAATCTATACCCAAACTGCTGTGATCTGACATGACCCTCTAATACCTTTTAGACCTAAAAAGGAGCTTTCACAGATTTTTAACCAATAGTATAACAGTTTGGAACTCACAGGTCAAGAAAACACTGAACAGGACAGGTATGTGTCCTCAATTTCTCAGTCATAGCAACTACATATTTGTTGACTGACACTGGGCATGTGTGTTAGGCTGGCATAGGTGTGGGTTTTGTACAATGTGTGTGTGTGTGTGTGTGTGTGTGTGTGTGTGTGTGTGTGTGTGTGTACGCGTGCATGCAAGACACTAAACGGTAATGAACTTAATGAATAGTGAGTGAACTGGACAAGCGGCTGTTCTGTCTCCCCACGCGCCACATGTTGCTACTGAAAATTTCTGCCTTTAATAATAATTCTATTTATAAATATACAACATTAGCCATTGCATTTTTCATCTTTTAGAAGTAAACCCATTGGGCAGAAAAAGTTGTTCTTAAACAAAGGCTCTCAGTAATATGGTGACCCTTTGGACAAGACAGTGATGCTGCGCGTGACACCTAATTGGCTCTCAGTTGACATTTCCCAGGCGCCACCTCCTGTGGGCATTTGTGGAACCTGGAAGGCATCTGTGCATCATTCCTTACTCTATCGACACATGCAAATTTGCCCTTACTGGAAATCTTCACCGTGGCGCCCCCGAGGTGTCTCGGTGGGGATGATCCCCGCTGCAGCCAAACTTTCCTCCAAACACTCGGTTCTGAACTCGCTTTTCGTTTCTCGCCTCCCTCGCCGTCGCTTGGCATCTGTGATTTTGACCGTGTTTGACAACCGAGCGGATTGTCAATAGCATTCGTCGTCTGAGGAACCGAAGCATAAGTGCTGTTTGATGAATCTTTAAATAAAACTGTTCTACCAAATCCGACCCCCCGCCGTGCATTCTTGACCTCCGGCTGAGAGCTCATGGGTGTACAGTTCTGACATTTATGATTAATCCTGACTACTCGGGCCGGCAGTCGTTCTTTCTTTACTCTGGCGAAAGCACAGGTGCTCCAAATGATCTGTCTCGTAGGATTTCATTACGGGGATTGATAGACACAAGAATGTTTACAACAGTCCTCTTCATTTAGAGGATTGATCCAGCCAATCGGCTGTCAAGGCAGGCACCTCCCCTTCTGCGGCCGACAGCCGAGCGGATCCGGGCGCCTCCGGAACCGGCAGCCAAGACGCCGGACAGAACGGCTCTGTGTTATTTTTCTTCGTCCGTGAAAGATGAGCTGAAGGAGCTGGTGATGATCTGAGAAATGGGAAAGCTGTAGTTTGCGATTTCATTCCAGGGTGCCAGAAGACCACTTGAATCATGCTGACAGAGATTATTAATATTTTACTCTTTTCCTTGTAAAGAAAAATGTTTGAAAGCCAATAATCGGCCTCAGCAAAACTCAGCCTGTCCAAAGTAACCGGGTTTGAGACGTCCTGGCGGGGCCAGCTGTTAATTAAAACCGTAACGTAAATCCGACTGGACTTTCAGACACTGGGTGGTTTGAAGCCTTTCCATGCCGCCTACAAGATTCGATAAGGACACTTTGAAGGGATTCGTCAATAAACAGGTCATTTTCTGTCTGCTGACCGCATATGTCAAAGTCCCTGCCTTTGTGTTGATCAGACAATAAAAGCGCAGTTGCATGAGAATCGCTGCACGGAAGATTGTGCTCCTGAGCAATGGCCTTTCAATAAGGTGGCTGGAATTATGCATCACCCTCACTTTAATCGATAGGTGGTAACGGCTGTGGCACGGAGCCTAGATGTGAACTTCCTTCCTGGGATGCAGATGTCATTTTTATACTTCTTTTGCGGACGGCCCTGCTTTTATGGATTGGGCGCCTTTTTCATTTGCTCAGCAGGATATTTAGGGAAATGGCTCGGGGTTAACTGCCTCGCACAGGACGATGGGAGCAGACCTCCTCCTGGAACCCCACCTGCTTTGTTACTGAGCTCCTGTACCTGTGCTTGGAAGCAGCATGCTGAGCAAAGGAGGGATGCAGTGGATTATTTTTACACTAAAGTTCACCGGGGAGAAATAGCTTCCCTGGAAAGAATCTCAGAGGGCCAACTTCTCCAACTTAAGTGCAAAAGTACAGTCCTGCAAAAATCACACCTCAAACTTTTATGCGAAATGTTCAGGGCACAATTCACACAAGCTTTATGTTTAACTTAAAATATTACATTATTATATATATTAGCTGGAGAAGAAGGAATTATGTTTAAAATTTCATCTGTTTGGATGATATAGCAATGAAATATATCTCTACACACACAGATACTCTATAGCAAGTTGCTACTATGTGTATATGTATGTAAAATACATATTGTTTGTACACACACACACATACACACACACAGACACACACACACACACACACACACAGTATTTATGTGATTGCAGTGGCTGGGCAGGTTATTGGAGGGCGCCCCCTGGAGAAGGGGCAGTGTAACTGATGCCACAGCAGAGGACAGAAAGGCCAACCTCCATGCTGATAGCCACCATGGAGATCATTTCATCAGGTTCACTCCGTTACGGTGGCATCAGGCTTTCAATGCAGGGGGTGCAGGGTGCTCACAGTGGCCATCTGCTGTGCCGACATGAAACATGCCTTCGCCGGGCCTCGCTGAGATTAGCCACTAAGTCTTGGTTACCATGTGAAAGGGGCAAAGCAAAATCCCTGACCTGCTGATGTGAGGAATGCAGTGGTCTGATCAGGAGGGTCATGGAGGACCGTTCCCTCCCCGTGAAAGAGTGCCTGTGCCCTGAGATCTGGCTTCTTGTCATCCTCTACTTCTCCTTCAGCAGACCTCTTGTTCTCCAGTGGTCTGGGAGGACCCGGGCCTAAACGCAAAGCCATCCTTGTGCTGAACCCAACACACTGAGTCAGCCCGGAGCCTCAGCTACAGAAAGGTATTGGGTTTGGTCTCATGTGCCCATTATCACCATGACCCAGTGCCAACACTCAGCAGCAATTCTGCATGTGAACTGATAGACAGGGTAAAGCCTTAAACTGTCTTTTGTGCCCGGATTAATCATAAGGTCTGCTTCCCCCAAAATCTTGGAGATGATGTTTTAACCATATTTTAAGCCCTCATTTAACAAACATAAATCAATAAATGAAGTGATTTACATTCTGGTTTGCAAAAGTAAGAAGGATTTTTATTTACATCAATTAAAAGCTGTTATTGTCACCCTACCTGGAGAAGTCTGATGTAAATAATAATTTCGGCAATGGTTATATAATGGCATTTCAGTGAAAGCAAACAGAAAAAATCTGATAATGCGCTCCTTTGTTACAACATCGGGTGATACGTTTGGCATTTTTACTGCACCTAATTGTAGCAGTCAATTTTTTTTTTTTTTTTTTTTTTTTTTTACAAGTCAGCAGTTTTATAACTGGTGACATTACATGATCAGATTATGCCTGAAATGGGCTTTCCTTTATGAACTTCCAGCTTAATTTGAAAACAAAGGAAGGCTGTAACCACGTGCACACATCTGTTCCTTATTGGAAATTCTCTTTGAACGTTTTCTTTTTTTCCTTTAATATTTCGGTTTTGTGCGAGATTCTTGGAGGATATCCACGTCTTGGATGTGATAACAGTCAACAGTGAGGCGGACGGCATCAGCGAACAGTCAAGCAGATGGGGAGGCAGACGAGACAGTATGTTGCCACCCTTCTCAGCTAACACGCTGCTTAACTGTCTGTGACAATGCCCTGTTGTTCCCCTCTCCATTATTAATTTTGCACTGCGAGGCATGAATTATGATGAACGCGTGTGTAGCTTGATTTGTCCACTGGAACCCCACACCGAAAACACGGTTTAATATTATAAACTCTGCGGTGATTCCGTGCTGAGGAATTGTCTTGAAACTCATATAATGGTTGAGGAGCTCCCGTTGTACATTTGAGGATTCCCTTTAACAAACACGGAGGTGAATGAAGTCGACATATGTTGGCTTTTGAGTCCATATAATTTGAATGTGTGCTACTGTGGGTGATGTCTCAGCGTATGAAACGGTGCACAGCGCCAGGCAGAAGCCGGGTGTTTTGTGAATACGAGTTCCTCCACGGGTGGTACCACAAGCAGCGCTGGCAGAAAAAGCTCCACATCCCAGCAAGGAGTCTACCGTCGTACTCTGGAGAATCGGTGTCACCTTAATAGTTTAAAGCAGGACCGCTGGCAAACTGCTATCGCTGTGTTCAACCTGTCCTCAAAACAGTGCCATTACAGACATTCAAATGTGAGTGCACATGTTTGTCTCAAAGGCCCTGTGAATTATTAGAGAATTTTATGCTCCTGCCAGGAAATTTATTCATAAAGCATTGCTAGCACTGGGGAAGATATTGTACATCACATGGACATCAAGGTTAGAAAAATATAATAAAATAAAATAAGCTGCAGCAAAAGCAGAGAGGTATGTGAGAATTATCACTGAGAGATGCTGTATGGCCTTCCAAGTACTGAGCAGCAGACATTTTCCAGTCAGGTAATGACCAAGAATGTTAGATGAATTGTTTTCTTGTTCATGCTCACCTTTCCTTGCAAGCTTGTTCTTGCTTTTGTTCCGAATGTACCGCTGTCAGATTTTAATAAAGTTGCGATAATGTTTTATATGTGATAATGTGAACGTGTCGTCCGTGTTCGTGGCTAGATGCTCTAAATAATGTTTTAAAATGGCACACTCATCTTTCAAATCTCACGCGACCTTGTTGCTTACTGGATCCAGCTGGAATACATTTAAATTCTAAATGGGTTTCAGCAGAAACACACATTCCCCATTTACTCTGCTTAATGCCATGGGCGATTGTCTGACTATTGACTTCCCATCAGTTTTTGGTAAGAATATCAATGCATTTTGGTTACGAATTAATGGACGTACTTTCAAAATACATTTAATCATCTAGTAGACATTTTTTTCCAAAGTAATTTACAAAATTAAGCTATGTGTAATTCTTTATAAATTTATACAGTCAGGCAGTTGAATTTATGGGAAACAACTTGCTCAAGTGTACAGTAGCATGTGGCATTCGGACCCAGGTCCATAGGCTGCTACTACTATGCAACTAACTGCTATTTGCAGCACCAAGTCAAGAGATATGTGGCTACAGGAATGACCAACAGTACTAGGCAAAAGTTCGAGTACACCCACTCTACCTGGACAACACCTGTATGAGATGATGAATGCAAAGAAACCCAAAAAATTGTCCTACATGTCTGAGAACTTCTGGAGATGAGCGGGGAAAACATGCCGGCAGAGCGCCTAGCTTAAAGCCTTCGGGGGAAAAAAAGCATTATTTTCACCGAATTTTGACTGGTTCTGCGTATTAATTAAGAAAGAACTACCAGAACCACGTCTTCCTAAAATAAATCTGTGAGCGGTGACTGACATCAATTTATGAGGGAGAAATAGGGCGCCGCTCACGTCATACTGTTCTTACTGCGCCGGTGCTTAATACCTTCAGAAAGGGAAATGTTGGGTGTGGGACGCGCATTCCTCTTAACTTTCCCCGCAGAATTCAAAGAGGGGTTCCTTCATTCGCTGGAACATTTACAGAGTGTTCTGAGGCAGCTCCACGGAGAATAAGAGCACAAGGCTGCAAAGGAAGGGGAATAATGGAAATTCTGGAGAAGCACTTTTGCTTTACTGCTCAGTGCCCAAGCGATGTATACATGAGTAATTACTTTTAAATTATTTAATATTATTACCTAACATGTAACATTATTAGCTGTACTCTCATTTTTACAAATTTATGACGCTGCATGAATTTATGAAATTGATGCCGTGCGAATTTCCAGAGAAACTGCAACTGTCATTTACTCTGAGCATCCGAATGAATTTGAATGTGTAACTGGAGCAGAATAGGTTAAAAAAAGCGGTGAATTTTAAAAATGATTAAAAATGAACTTACTGGAGGAAGTGGGTAATATCGAATGATGCAAGCGCAGCAACTGTACTGTATAAATAAGTCCTCAGGACATTAACTGCACTTTTATCCAATTACTGGTTGTAGAGAGATTCAATCACAGAAGCTGGAAGCTGAAGCGTCTGCTTTTGGATAATGCGAACTCTGGTATTTTCTTGAAGCTACACGGTCAAAAAAACCAAACAGCAGTCCTTTCAAAAAGCAAAAATCAAACATATTTTTTTCCAGAAGGCCAGCTGTGCATCATAGGACAAAAAAGATTTCCTCCATTCAAGAAATATATGCAGGTACACTTTGGAGGTATTTGAGCAAAGTGCATACAACGTTATTAAACCTCTCCATCTCTACTGTAATCTTATAGAAGTTCACCAAGGTAACTCGCGGGAAGCCGGATCGACGTCTCTATGGAAACGGCATTAGAGAATGCCAAGGGCCAATAAACTGATGGCATGTTCTGCTCGCGAAGTCGGGGGGATTACACTGGGTATTTTTCCTGAGTTCTTTACAGTGAGACGGGACAGGGAATGGGTGTGGTGTACTTGAGAGGTGACTGACGAATATCAGCCCAAGGTTCCTCTGCTTATTTGAGGAGGATTTTCAAAATCCACGCCTGCAGGAGCGCAGGCCGCCAGACGCGAAGGCGTTTTGTGTCTTCCATGATGTCACTGAGCCGAGAGCACACCTACCATCTGTGGAAGCGACAGAGACAGCTCTCCTGCAGATGGCATTTTCACTTCTTGAAAACGTACTGTAAATCTAGGAGCAGAAAATGACATTTAGACTCCTCTGCATTCTAATATTGGCTAGACAAGCCAAAGCCAAATCTTGCACAATATATGCTTTTTATTTAAGAGACAAGGTGTAAACGCAATCGGTGAATATACATCCTTTGTAGAACTATACAAATAATAAGGATCTTCTAATAAAAGGTGTGAATGTTAAGCACTTACTTTTCTAAATGAGGTATAACTTGCTTAATACTTCAAGTCCTCAATAACATAACATGTTGGAATACTGATGTTGGATTGCAGCTCCTACTGTACCTTTAGCAAGTCGGTGAGCCCATTTACAAGGCTTGTCATATAGATGTACAGTTATTTATTGATCAACCGTTAATAAAACCATTACACTTTTACACATACTGCACTAAAACACATTGCTTATACTGAATATAGGAGCTCTCACCAGAAAACAAAATCAAACCACGAATTCCAGATTTCCGAAAAAGGAAAGCCTTTGGCATCTGGACTCCTCGGGTTAATTCGTCTTGACATGATGTGTTGCGGTGCCACAAAACTCTACGCACTCCACAGCGCAATGCAATCAAATTTGAACCATTTACAGTTGAGGATTCGCCCCCCCCCCCAAGCCTACCTTACCCCCTCCCATCCAGGTAAAGATAACATGTGGCGTCGTTTTTCATCCTGGCGGGACCATTACTCACACGGTTAATGCTGGCCTGCTCCGGCGATAGGAGCTCACGTAGCGAGGGGTGCTTTCCGGGAAGAGGCTGGTGCATGCAAAGCACTCCTTTCCCGCCTGCGGCCGGCTGTACAATCACTCGTCCGTGACAGGGGCGAACCAGAGCTTGGAGAGGACAACAATGGACTCCAAATTGCCATCTCTCCTTTTGTTCCCTGTGTAAAATCATTTTTGATGTGCACATCATAAGAGAGGACACAGATCTGCAAACAATGTCCTTTTTGGGCCCATTTATCATGGCCGATATGTCCAGCTCAATGCTGCTTAGTGAGCAAGGAGTCCTCCCGGCCCACAGTGTCATGACAGACTTTTGCGCTGACTGCTGAGGACTTCTGCTCTTCTCATCCGACACGGGACCTCCCAGCGCAGACACCTGCTCTCCTCGCCCGACAAGAAAGAAGAAACCCAAGGTTGTCTTCCAGCAGCTCATGGGCTGCAAACAATTAGCGCCACGGTCTCATTTTGGCTTTAAAGGAAAGCGCCGCTTTCACACAGTCGCTGCCAGAGGGGCTTCCTCCTCTGTTCATTCGATGACAGATTAGAGGGGAAATGAATAATAGCGGCGCTTTGCCCTGGCATCAATCCCAGAATGCCCCATTTGCATACACTGGCATTGCACGGGGGGAGGGAACGACTGTCCATGGTCTCTTGCGCAGCGCCTGGCACCTCTCGGCATTGGGAGGATAACCTCTGCTTTTGTCCTTGCATTACCTCGCTGAATGGAACGGTTTGGCTGAGTCGTGCTCGCCGCATTTTCACTGTCGCTCATACAACATGTTGGCAAGCAGCCGTCCTGCAGGCATCAGCGGGCCACTTTCAAAGATAGCACTTTAGTCAGACAATTGCCGTAACTTACAGTGCATCTCCGCATTATGGAGACCATCCAAAGAAAGATCTGTCTCTGTTTAAAAATTTCACTCTAAAAATGGCTCAGACTCCCCTGCTCCCAGATCCCTGAACTGGGCCAGGTTTTTGAAAGCTTTCATTGTTTGGTTATAAAGGTCACAAACACTATTCAAACACAGACAATCCCCGCATATACTGTACATCTTCATGTGAATGATATGGGCCGGCACGCTGGTTACGAGGGTTCAGGAGTGTGAAACCATCCTCAGGACCGTGAGTGTGTAGTGCAAAAATGTACTTCCTATAGTCCTCCCTTGCAAGGACGTGCTTGTCAAACCAATCTTTATCAGGTGAACTGGTGATTCGTTCCAGATCTATTCATTTCGCAGTGCGTCCTTCCCAACAGGATGCCCCAGAACTTCCAGCTTAAGAGGCGTGCGACAGGTGGGGTTTGAATACCCGACTAAACAAAAGTTTGAAAAAAGATCCAGAAGGCAGTGGAGAAGAGGAAACAAAACCAAGGCTTGTACGTGAGAAAAAAGCGCATGTGGGTCACCTGACTTCACCACTGGTGACTCAAAACCACGATTAACGTGGAGCCGTGCATGGCACGGTGATTTGTGCTGTGGCGTAATGCTTTAGACCTCCATTGTGGTCCACCATCCAGCAGCTGTATTCCCTGAGGTGCCAAGGACAGACTTTGATTTACTGAGGTTTTAACTCAGCAACTGGTCAAGGGCTAGAACTGTCACAAGGCCTCGGTAACGTAACGTTTGAAAGTTTTTCTCCGGCTTTCTGCTTCATGCGGACATCTCAGCATATACATAGTCCCTTTCAGGGGATCCAAACCCCTTGTTTTGTGTGGGAAATGCTGACTTCCTGTTCAAGGGCACCAGGTGGGATGGATTCAGAAGGAGACGCATTTACACCCTTTCACTGATATGTGGCAGCTGCCCTGTCCAACAGGTCCATCTTAATGTCTCCTGTTATGTTGAAAAGGGGAATGAAGGGGCAGAAAAAACGAACAAGGTTCTCCACAAAGACAGGTTGGAAAAATGAACTAGTGGGGGGGCTGCTAACAAGGCCGGCAATCAGCTTCTCCTTTCATGTCAGTAAGGAGGGAAGACTTTTTAGGGCAGCTTTCAGCAGCTGAATCAGAAGACTGCAGTGCTCTGTGGCCACGGAGACTGTAGGTCCTGAGTGGATCACATCTAGAAGAAGCTGCCGGTTAAACTCAGCGTCCCCGGCTCCTCCTGCGAGCAACGGTCTGCTTGGACATTCTCAAACACCCAAACATTTTCTACGTATTTCGTCTCTGCAGTGGAGCAAATGCAATGTTTGCTTTCTCACACAACAGATAGGTGTCAGTAAAGTGAAGTCAAACGTGACGGACCCGCGAGACCTGATTATTTCAGGTCACTGATGGTGGTTGCAGCTCACGATTGGTTTTGCCAAGAATAGATGACAAGTAACAAAAATGGCAAGCGTTTCACGTTTATGGGATAAATCAATCGAGAGTCCAAAGCGAATATGAGTTTGTGACAACAATGTGTTTTTATGTTTAGGTGTTTTAAATTAGTTGTATGCAGTACTGTGTGTAGTTTTTAATCATAGCTGAAATGAATGTAAATTTCACCCCACTTTTTAATATATTATAGCTGTATTCAAACTGCTGTGAATAACTTGTAAATGTATTGAAGGACATCTTTAAGCTTCTACTGACCGGGACTTTAGGGGCTATGGTGGTACTATGACTACCTTGGAGCACCTGTGCTGTTCGGATGTTGGTTTGAATCCAGCTCAGTCTATGCAAAGCTTGCATGTTTTTCACATGTCTGCATGGGTTTCCTCTGAGTGCACTGGTTTCCTGACACAGTAAAAAAAAATGCCCTTTAGGTCAAGTGAGACATGTAAATTGTCCATAATGTGCTTCTGGTTGGATTCAACAAAGCCATAAATACTGAACACTTTAAAAGTAAAAAGCATAACTGTCTTTTTCTTCCAAAAGAGGAACAAATGTTCCATAAACTTGATATATGGCATAGCAGTCAAACTAGCGGATGAATAAGTTCATCCTTAGTTTAGAGGAAAAACCTATGCATTAACAAATAGAACAACTTCCTGACACTAAGGTTAAAAATCATATCAACTCTCAGCTACAAGCCGCACTTTTCTCCTCTATTAGCTACACCGAGAACCTTTTGCACATGGAAATGTAAAAAATAAAATAAAGTACACTTCTGTAATCTCCTTTCTTGACCTTTTTTCAAGGTAAGTTTGCCCTGTATTACAAGAGTGTGTTCTTTACTTTTTGTTTTAGTAATTTGGTTTGTTTCTAACCTGACACAATTGCAGACTTTTTATCCAGTATGACAAAAATTTTTATGGGACTATTTTCATTTTTTAGTGGTACAAGTTTAGTTGCCTGTTTCGTTGCACACATGTAAATTGCTATTTTTTTTGGCTCACATCTGTTTCCCAAGAATCTTCATACTATTGCGATGAAATGAATAGACTTTTATTGATTTACTGTTTGGCTGTCTATCCTTAACTGTTTAGCTTTTCACACCATAGGGTATTTTTACTAGACCACCTCAAGGTAGGAACCTTGATCAGAGCTACAACAACACTCTTGATAACTGGATTCATAATAGAACCCATGCAAGTCAACATCCCTGACCACTATAGTGTCTGCTGCTGCTTTGTATGAGCTGGTGGGTGACACAAAACTGGTAGAGGTTGTGGTTGGGTTGATGGACGGCCTTCTGCTCTGACCCCTGTCTGGCCTCAATAGGTTTAATGACAACTGGCTGCTGCTTATTGAAGGAAGCAAACAGAGACACTTAAGGCAGCTGGTCTGAGCCCTGGGAAAACATTATTGAGAGAAGGGAGTGAGCTGCTATGCAGGCTTTATTGAGATTGTTTTTTGAGATTGTGTTTTCTTGCTTTATCAAAGACCTTTTGGTGGTAAATCATGCTGTCGGTGTTGTATTTGTAGATACCTCTGCCCCACTGGACACATTTATAAGTGTTTATCAAAGCAAATTAGAAGATTCAGTTAAAAATTCCATCACTGCGATTCAAGCCCTCCCATCCAAAGAGACTGGAGCCGAATCCGGCACTATAGGCTTCTTGGCCGCAGCATCAAATAAAACTGAACCACTATCATCAGTAGGGATGCTACATTGCTTTTCAAAACCTGAGTCCAGAGTCAGCTTGAGTCAGATGCTGTAACTGTATTAGCATCAAAGACTCAAATATCTCGCCCAGCGATGGTGTGCAGAATTGAACTTCAGAGCAATAAGTGCTGCTCAGTAACAATTTATTCAATTATTTTTCTGAGTAAAAGGACTGACTTAACTACCTGACCTTATGAAATCCATCAGATGATTTTTTCAGGTTTCTATAGAAGCTAAAAATTGCTGATTAACCCTAGAGTTAATTCCTCACCACGTTTAAAAGCCAACTGCCTACTTTGGCTTTAAATGAAAATCTCAAGAGGCCATAAGAGGTATTGTGCAATACAATAAAAGTCTCTTCATCACATCCCTTACTGGCATAGAAACACTGTGATGTTGGAGGGTGTTACACACTGCTGTTTAACAGATAATATAGTTATGCCCATAAAAAAAATCTAACGCTCTGAGTACGAGGAAATACACTGTAAAATGAAGTCCATTATTACCTTCAACATTACACTTATTAATTCTTGGTGGAACTCATGAAAAGCAGCAGCAGAGCACAAGAACACTGGCAGCAATAACACAGTGTGTGGAGACTATAATGACACTTTAAAGTTCACCTCATGCCATCTAAGACTGTTTTGCTCGGTCGTGGTGATGGGAGTTATTGATTTTCTACTTCTGTGGTCACCAGGACTGGAGAAGGTCACACATCCTCTGGATTAGGCTGCACTTTCTCTCTGTGAGATTTTTTTGTGTGTGTTTCTCACACTTTAGTTGCCCAGCAGACACTTTTTAAGACAAACTGAACTGTGCGGTTAGCAAACGCTACCCATTTGCACCCACGACTTTCATCTGGCAGAGGAAGCACCATGTATGTCTGCATAGCTTCCAAAACTGTACCTCACACCAAGCCTCTGTTTTTAAGGCAGTTTTTGACAGTTGCATACAGCACTGCAGTGGATTTTGGTACCGAAACAGATGCCATATCTTCATGCTTCATTTTTTCCTTTACAGCAGAATTATTTTCCACCTCTTTCACTACATGACCAAGATTACAGTAAAAGCGAAGGACATAAAATGTTTAATTATGAGCGCAATGCCCTCCGCTTCAAAGACAGTCTTTAAAAATGGCCATCATGTTTATGCTATTTCTCACTGTTTATGTTATTCCTCCCTATAGACCTGGTACTTTGAATGTTCTTAGTATAAAGCATATTTTATGCTCACCATATGCCAGCAGTAATTTACTGGACAGATTTTTCACTTTTTTTTTTTCCCCTTTGTGTGTTTATGCCTGCATTTGTGTAGTTAAAATAGGGTTTCCAAATATTTATCGTTGTGGTGCTGTACCTTTGTTGACTCATCACGTTGTCTTGGACTGCAAACAATAAAATCCCTAAATTCTTCTTTTTTGCCTCAATTGTCCTTTGATGCTCCATGCTGTTAATCAGGTTAACTACAACAGATGGTCTTTATTACACAAAAGTGCTTGAGCTCCTCTCACCCACTGGGTGCGCACAAATCGGCCTTAAAAAAGAGCTTTGATTTGCATCTATTGGCTGAGCGCTTTGAACTGATGGTTGAAAACAAGGTTCTGTGACATTTATGTAACATCCTGCATGTTGCTGCATTGAAAATTCATCCATCCATCATCAAGCAATGCTTGTCAGGTGCAGGGTCATGGTGAGCCACAGCCCATCTCAGAAGCACAGGGTGTGATGTAGGGTGCAGCCTAAATGGGATGCCAGTCCAACACATTGCAGCCATCCTCATGCAATCAGTCATACACGTACAAAGGGCGGTTATTTGTGTCCAGGCCAACTGGACATATCTGTCTTTGCATTGGAAGAGACGAGAACACCAAGAAGAAACCCATCAACATGGAGAAAATGCGTAAAACCCACACAGACTGAGCCAGACTGGAACCCATAGGCTGGAAGATTTGAGATACAAGCGCTATCTGCTGTACCCCCATGCCTCCCAAGTTATTAATGTCTGAACCAGAAAACACTTTAAGGTCAACTCTTCTAAATGCATTTTGAACCTTAGAGGTTTTGCTGGAAATCTTCCTCCTGTGTACAAGAGAAGAGTTAAAACTCGGGAAGCACGCGTGCTAAAGTTTACTACAGTGCTAAATACTAGTTTGCTACATTACTGTATACAATACACTACAGTTTATGACAACACAACATACTACAGTTTACTACATTATTGCAGTACTACATACTACAGTTTACTACACTGCATACTACAGTTTACCTGGCTCATCTCAGGTCCTGTGTCCTGCACTGCTGAATGGCCCTACACACAAGGACACAGTCAAATGGCCATGCAGCATCACTTGTCCTTTCCCAGAGTCCTACAGTGACCGACATTGCAGCAGTTTTATGTTTGAAAGCCACACTGGAGATAACTCAACCCAGAGGAATTACTGCCTCAAATTTGTTTTATTACATATAATTGGATAACCGGATGCTTGTGGAAATAAACCAAAAGAGCATTTAAAAAGCCTGTATGCCAAGCCTGTCACTGCTGTGATGGCTTGATTCCTTTTTAATTATTTATTTTTTTTCTGCACAAAGAGTCACAAAGACTTTGTCCTGCTGCAGAAATGCATAACCCATGACAGCGTAAAGACTCCATTCCCAGACAAAGCTGTTTTTCAAATGCTATCGCGCATTACATGACTTGAAGTGTGACTTCGACTCATATGACTTCAGTCTGGGGTCATGTTAACTCAGTCGTACACGTGTCCCTCAGATGTAGCGTGAAGCTGTGTTTTGACACAGCTCCTTATCCCGTACTGTCAGTCACAAATGAAGCGGTGTGAAGTTTCATTATGTAATGAGTTCCTTCTTCCCGAGCAGCATTGGGGCAGCCGACTCTGGTGGACAGGGAGAAGAGAATGTGGCCTGAGGACATCTAAGCGAGAACTTCCCGAGGTGGAGCGCCCACACATGCTGTTGGTTTGATGGTCCCACACATTGCCCTACTTGTTTTATTATCTTTTGTCTTCCTCCTCCTCTCTCTCCTCTCTTACTCCCTCTCCCCTTCTGCCTTTCCCTCTCTCCGCATTCCAGAATAATGATACACTCCATCCTCCAGCAGAGCCAAACCCCCGTGAAGTCGTGGTTCCTCAACAACTAGCTCTCCACTTCCTTCGAAGTAACGACTTCACCACACGACTCCATTAAAACTTTTTCGCCTCTTCCGTCCTGTCGTGATAACTTCTCATGGCTCCGGCGTGACCCTCAGAGGAATAGATTTGTTCACGGTGAATGATGAAAGAGTCCGTGGGATGTCTCCTCCTTTATGGTCGCCCTCTTTTATCTTGTTTCTCTTCCCATCGGGCTGAGTCGCGTAGCGAACGCCCACCATGTCAAAGAATATGTGTTAAAAATGGCAAACAAAGTATTGAGAATCAAGGAGAATTATTGGCAGCCTTTTGAATTTTAGAAGAGCATTTATCAGGTTTTTGCGAGATGCAAGGCAAACAGCAGCGGATGATGGGTAAATGACGAATTGCGAGGGTGGGGGAGGGGACCTGAAGGCGGTACGCAGGTGATGCTGTGCCTTCCATTTTTCTATAAGGTATCTGGATTATTCATTAGATCTGGGTCTACCAGCCTCAGAGTTTACAGTGTAGAAGGTCCATCTAGATACTTAAAGTTGTCTTACATTGATAATTGCTGCTACTTCCCACATCTGACAGAGGGTAACAATGCATTCTTTGCCCCCAGCTGTCTTCCTTGTAAAGAGGCAAGAACATTAAAGAGATCGGGCTTGGAGTTGGCAGTTTCATAGCTTTAAACCTAAAAGGATTTCTTGAGACTTAAAATAAGTTCCAGCGCTGATCTCATCTCTCTGCTCTCTGGGTCCATCTGGGACTTGAGAAAGTTCTCAGTCTTGTTACAGAATTAGTATCGGCATCAGAGGACATATTAGCGCTGGCTTTTTTCAATTAATTTTTCGCTTCGTCGTTCGTCCTGCAGCCCTAGAGGAGGCAGGTACAAAAATACCGTTGAGACATCTGAAGTTGTGTGACATTTCTTACGCCGTCTTCGTTGGCGGCTTTTATGCTGAATTCGCAGGGGCGCAGATGCACATGTGTGCATACTGTGCGTTCAGTGTGCAGGATCCACGTCTCAGATGTTCTCACCTTTACACTCCGGTCAGGAACGAGGGGCGAGAAGGCTCCATCGCTGTTGTTAGCAAACCAAACCCAAAATGAACACGAGAACCACGGCCCTTCCTTGATTACGGACAGCAGACCGCGCTGAGATAGCAGCATCCTCCTGGGATGCAACCAGGAAGTCTCAGAAAAGAATTACATGTTTTTCAACTTAGCAGCAACTGAAATTGCATTTTAAATTGATGCTTTTTAGAAAAAAAAAAAAATGTACCCACTCGGTTAGATGGCATCTTTAGAAGTACAGTTCCAGCAGAGCTTTAGTGATTTTCATGAAACAACCCTAAGGCTAGATTGCAGTGTATGTCTTCTCCATCCAGACCTAAAAATATTATATATTGTGCCTCAGGCTGTAGTGTTTGGTGGCTTTGGTTGTGTGCTCAACCTGCTATTTTCTTTCACAAACCTGTATTTTAATCTTAAAGTGACGCATCCTTACTCAGGAAGCCAACTATTTAACCATAGTCCAAGCCGGTGAAGTACATGTACAATAAACTGTATTTTGTCTTTTTGTTGACTAATTCAGAGAATGGTGAGGGAATGTAATTATTGTACACCCAGTACAGTCAGTCATATATAAAATGTTACTGACTTTCTGCAAAGCTTAACTGCCAAACAAGTTGGAAAATGCACTTATTGTTACTTATTTAGCTTACTCCAAAAACGGATTGCAATGTGGAGTTTGGTTATAGAGCTACTTGCAATAACTGAAGGATTTACACAGTTTATTTGTTTTTAACTGTGAAAATTGGGGCAAGTACCTTGATGCAGGGGTGGGGTGAGGGCTTTGAACCCAGGCTCTTTGGCTGTAAGTCAATACCTCTAAAAACTGCACCAAAAAAAAGAGTGAATCACAGAAACATTTCTTATCCCAAGCACTGATTATTGGGATGCAAAAGCCATGCTTGGGTCAAACCAAAAGAGCTTACATTTAAAGCTTCTCACCATGAAAATAACTGCCAAATGTTCACCTAAAACAGAAAAAAAAAAAAAAAAAAAACCATTCTGGAATCCTGTTTCCCGACATGAATAAAATCTTAGCTCAGAAGACTTCAAACACTGAATCACTGCTATCATATAAAAAAAAAAAAAAAAAAAACAAAAAATCTGATGTGGACTTTCACTGCTATGTTACCCATTTCTAAAGGTTTTTTCTCATTTATTGACTTCATTTTCTAATTTATCATAGATTTGCATACCCTCAGACAGCCAGTGTTTCCTAAGGAGCCTTTTGGGTGAAAATCTGCTGGACTCACTCTGTCTCAGCCTCTTTCCAGGTTCCACCTTGAGGACGTACGTCAAAGGCTGTGTTATGCAGATTGGGAATTACCACACTCCAGGGTGTGAAATGTTCATTCCCACATTTGCATCCACAGTGCTACAAGTGATGTCACCCAATGCATTCCTTCCCCCCCATCAACCAACAGAAATCTGTTTTAAAACAAACCTTAACGGTAGATCCCTTTAGTAACATACAGGTATTTTCAACACTGACAACGTCAGTGCCTGCACTGATATTGGTGCATATTTTGGCTAAAAAGCACTGTGCGGCAAGCTCTAATTTTCAACACGTGTCTACCGTGAAAGGTCAAAATATTGTTTACTGTGAATATGACTTTCATGGGTATGATAAATAAATCTGCTTACAATGTTAAAATTTTTGAAGAGACAATTATTTTCATATCCATCTAAAATGTTTTGAATCCTGTTCACCAACTCAATTTATAGTTTTCCAGCTGAAGGTCTGGTACAGTGAAGGTCAACACATATGCTAGTGTGGTCTGAGAGCAGCTTCTATTGTGCTGGTCACAGTTGTGATGTTTTTCTCCATTCAGATGGTCTATGGTCTGGAGAGGAGGGTAATTAGGGCCCATTTGACTGAACTGTACTGCATTTTTCACAGCTAGATGTGCTGCCTCAGAGCTTTTGTGTTTGCAGGTCTGTGCAAATGTAGACCTGGAGAAGTCTGGGCCTCACCCATGTTCATGTGGGTTTCCTCCCATCCAAAAACACGCTGTGTGAGCAAATATGTGTGGGATTCAGTGCAAATGAGAAATGTTTCTCAGCTCTTCTTGCCATAAAATAAAGGTTGCAGTTTGCTTCTGGCAAACAGCTATATGTTACTGTCGTACAGTACCAGTCAAGAGTTTGTGTACATTTTCAGGAAATGTACATTTAGGCTGTCACAGCCTTGTCTATGGCTGGGGTGTAACATGGATTAAGGAAAGGATCAACCTCAGAACCCCAGAAAACCTGGTGAGAAGTCCCCCCTTCTTCTTCTTCTGCATATTATCAGTGAAACCCAATTGCCAAGCCCTTTCTCCAGAGGTGACCTAAGCCAACAAGACAAAAATCCTTCTCCTTTTGGTGTGTACTACTCTACCATACAATAACAGGCAAAATAACACCATTCTGTCTTGATTCCCTAACCACAGTAAAAGCCTCACCCCTTTCCACCAGTTGCTTCATAACCACAGGTATTTACAAAGATACAACCCCATTTACACTCATGGTAATTGAATAAAATAACACAGACAATTTATCAACTAACACTGAAGACTAACTCACACCCAACTTATTCTCTTCCCTCACCTTTCCAGGTGTCTTCATTCTTTAAATACCTTCTTCTCAATTGGCTGATTAGGATGCTAAAACACAGGCCACACAAGTACTAAAGGACTTTTTGACCAGGACTGTAACACATGTACCAACCATTTGCTTGAGTTCTTTCCTTTTTGACCTGCTAGTACTGAGGTATGTTTCAGCTGAGTGTCTGGATGAGAACTGAAGGACTCTGGAGGAACTGCATGAGGCTGAAGTGTGCTGTGGTAGCTATATTGGTTTCCATGAAGTTGGTAAAGGTCACCAGCAAAGCAAATGCACACCGTGACCAAATGACACAAAGGGAGGAATGGGAAACTCACAAGCACAACTCATCATTCACCATCACTGAATCTTGAAAATGCATTAAAACAAACCTTTCCACCCACTATTCTGACTTCAGTTTGTATTTTTTTAGACAAGGTGAGTCTCTCTTCAAGCAGATGTGCTCAAACTTTTGACAGTTTTTGTATGTGCAGATTGTGTACTGGATCTAACATAACATAAGCAGCAAATGCCATACAAGGTTGAAGCTTTTCTTAACATTTAACATCTCTCCTTTTTTACACCTCCTGTCTGTATCTATTTTTTCCCCCAAAAGATGTCAAGTTGCTATTAATAATTACAGAAATCTCAGCAAATTCAACTCAGTTTATTTTCATAAAGTTCTCTTCCCAAGGGACTGAGAAAGTGCTGAACAAATCTCAGCATATAAAATAACAGCAACTGGTTTGATTATAATAACAGCAGAGCTGCCTTGTTTTTCCATATAAATTTGATTCATTATTGTATTTTATTTGACAAACTTTACCTTTTGATAGTCTAGTGGTCCCGGTCTGTCATGTCTACGGTGTATTACGGCCATTACCGTGATTTTAATCGCCTTGGAGACATCAGGAAAGTTTAACAAATAGTGAGACTGTCAACAAGATACTGTTCTTCCAACTAACTTTCAACTACTGAACCTTTATTATAAGCGCTTGTCCTAGATATATTATTTTGTTCTTTTTTAACAAGCTTCCCAATTTGAAAGCAAGGACAGTTAATTATTTTGTGTTTTGCAGTTTTATCAGCCTCTTTAACCCTAAACTTTAAAAGATTACCAAATTATTTAGAACTTTTGTAAGATGAAAATAAAAAGGGGGGGGGGGGGGGAGACAAGTGCTGACCTGAATGTTTCCATTTTCCAAGTACAAAAGAAATATGTTCATGAATAAAGATTTCCAGAACACGGCGGCCTCTGCGCAACTCCTGTGGACTGGCGTCGTAATTTATACTTTGTCTTCTGCGGGGGGCAACAAAAGCAGATCTCCACGGGCATTGTGGAAAATGTCACAGAGAGTGCAGCCACTGCCCTTGCAGCATTGAGAGATGTGCTTTCAGGTTGCTAGGAAGTTATGACGGACTGATGCAAATGAGTCACGGGCAAAAACACACAAGTAAAACAAACTTTTCTCATGCCCCGTTTTACAGAAAAAAAGCCCCTCTGCTCAACTCGGCTGGACTTCCTTCCTGCACTGAAGATCATTCTATCGGCTATGTTATGTAACCCCAGCATGAAAACAAACAGCTCCTATGCAGGGCAGCAGAAATCCAGAAAGTACAATACTGAAGCAGAAGAAAACATCTCAAATCTGTGGACACAGTGTGATTTGGTGCACAAAAAAAAGGATGTCGAATGCAGGAACCGATGAATAAAAGGAATGGAATTTCCCAAACCTAACGGGGCTCTACTTTTACTGCATTAAAAAAGGGCCCGAAAGATGCAGCACATGATGTTTGTCATCTGTTCCCACTCACATGGGCATCACTGATGAAACCACCTCTCACCTTCTACCACCAGCTGTGAAACAAATCACTTCTGCCAAGAACACAAATGACAAACACCAAAAAAGTAGAGTTTGATCATTGTGATGAAATCCAAAGCAGCGGAGTGAATATATATATACAGTATAGTACCAAAATGAGAAGGTGGGGGGAGTGCAGCTGTTCCAGCCAGATGATCCATTTTCCATTGTGAATGGTGCTTGGGGTGGACTAACACCACCGTATCTGAAGTAAGCTGTGGGAGACTGGACTCTTCAGTTAGGCATAGTGAGGTGCTTCTGTATGTCTTGTGAACATTTGTCTTGATGTAGGGGTGTAGGGTATTTGTTCCCTTAGGGGATTGGTTCATTGAAGGCTGCAGTCACTTTGTTGGAGAACATGGTTGTATTTGGTGTCCGTTTAAATTTTACATTGCACCTTTTAAAGAACACGAAAGGATAGGATGGAACATGGTGTGGTAGGATAGGATAGGGTAGAGTAGGATAGGACAGGTTAGGGTAGGGTAGGATAAAATAGGACAGGATAGAATAGGGTAGGACAGGAAAGGATAGGACAGAACAGGAAAGGATGGGATAGGACAGTGTAGGTTAGGAGAGGACAGGATAGGGTAGGGTAGGACAGGAAAGGATGGGTCAGAACAGGAAAGGATGGGACAGCACAGCGCAAAGTAGGATAGGATAGGATAGGATAGGATAGGACAGGTTATGGTAGGATAGAAAAGGATAGGACGGGACAGGATGGGGTAGGGTAGAGTAGGACAGGGTAGGGTAGGATAGAATAGGACAGGATAGGAAAGGATAGGACAGGATAGGATAGGACTTTATTGATCCCTGCAGAGAAATGTGTTGTACAGACCTATAGGACACATAATAATGAATAATTAAGAAAGACAAAGGAACAAAATAAATAAATGAATGGCCAGTAAATAGCAGAAATAAATATAGCCAGTCAGTGAGATGAGTTAATACGCGCAGTTCCTTGGAGCCATTACAATATGTATTTAAGAGCTCCATCTACTGGAGCAGTTGATCTAGAAGAGAACAACAAGGAGCGAAGGCCCCATAACAGCAATCCCAGAATGCAGCGCCCACATCAGTTAATTCACTTCCCACTAACACTGAGCTATTAGGATAGAAGAAGTCCCACTGTTTCGCTGCCTACCACTGAAAAGTATAACTAACTCATTTCCATGTTCACTTCAGCTGTCCTGTTTAAATAAAATGAGAACCGCACTGATTTTTTTTCCCTTCATTAGAACGTCTATCCAAAGAGAGGCATTAAAGCAGAGGTGCCTGCTTCATTATAGCCTTTGTGTCCCTGCCTGAGGATAATTTGATCATTTTTCTGAACAGCATGAAAGAGTCAACCAGTTCAGCATCTCCACTAACAGAATGGGACGTCCACCATGTGAACATGCATTTTTATAAGATTAATTGCTGCTCTGGATAGAAAGCTTGGCATTGTCAGAAAGAAGCATTAAACAAATGACGAGTGATATTGAGAGAGAAAACCTTTTTAATATTTCAAAGGGTTGGGCAAATTAAATTTACTTTTCATTTAGCAAAATCTCTTACCCAGAACCAATGATAATGCCAGGGGTTTCCGCACTGCTGCAGTTACAAAGACCAGAATCTGAAGGTTTCAGAATTAAATTGCTCATAAGTCCTAAAAGGTACTTTGTGGGTAATTAAGGTCTAATATTGTTAGAAGAAATGTACAAATCATTCCTTTGTCAGACCATGCTGTTCTTGTGAGTTGTAACCTGGCCTACAAGACCCATTTCCTGGGTTATCTGCAAATAGGTGGCCCATGGACAACCTCAAAAATCCCCTTGTGAGTACGAAGTGTGTCATACCATACATGACCTGCACTCCATTAGAACTTATACCTTTTTTCTCACTCAAAGCCTGCTTCCAGTGAAGGTTAAGTACTTACAGACTTCCATACCTGGTCTACAGCAACCTTCAGGGCAAGCTGAGTACCACCATGGGCAGAACCCTCACTTACCATGCTGTACACCTTCCCACAGAAACATAACCTGGACCGGATCGCCATTGTCAAATCTGGCTCATGAAAAAATAACTTAAAACATGAACAAGTCTTTATTTAAAGTTCATATTAAAATAGCAACTGTGTGCACAAATTATTTTAAGGAGTGGAAGTAAAACTCAAGAAATTTTAAGGCCTGCCCATCAAAAACATACAGGGCTCAGTGATGGTTGCAGAAATTACCATTTTTAGATGCTTTTAAGACTGCTGTCTTAAATTAGTACAGACCACTTTGGAACTGCAAAGAAGATAAATTGCTCGGTTTTTAGCATCATTCTGTATTCAGCCGTAGGCTGCCGAAGGATAAAAAAAGCCTTTTAGTTGCTTACATCAGTAATTCTCAAAGCTCTCCTTGGGAACCCCCAGTCATTCCATACATTTGTGTGGCTCCATCAACAATTCACATAATTTTACTAATCAAACCATCTCAAAGCCTCTGATTAGTCGAGTGAGCTGTGCTTGAGGTGGAGCAGAAGCAAAATGTTGGAAATAGCCGTGGTCTGCAGGGAGATTGAGGAGATCGGCTGCCCTGTGGGACACTTACCTGCTAACTAAGCATCTCCTATTTGCTTCCTTTAGACGAATATGCTTTATGAAGGACTGTACCCAATTTAAGCAGATGAATATTTCGGTCAGACAGCTTGCTTAAAGATGCAGCAGCCATCGAATTCAAACCTTCTTAGCTTCCATTCTCAAACACTTCCTTAAACAGTGCTGATGAGGAGCAGTCCCAGTGAGTGCCATCTGGCCTCGATTGAAGCTGAGCTTAAAGGGTCCTGAGATGCAAGAGTTTAAGCCCTGGAAGCAATACCAGCTGTGGTGAGAGTTACGGGCACTGTTCTGCTTGTTCTTGCAGTCCTTGAGGTCTCCCCCTGGTCAAAATGATCTCCTTATCACTGAAGAATTAGAAAGAATTGGTAGGTAGCAGAGAACCCCAACCTCAAAGCATGTGTTGACATTGTAAGCTGTTTTGGGGAGAGGCGTGAGCTAAGTTAGTAGATGCCCTTCAGACACTGGTGATAAAAAGATGGCTAAAAACATGACTGGTGCACTTTAAACTTAACCAAGGTCTCATTTAGTTTAACATCAATGCAGTAACACAAGTACAGGTGTTTGTGCCACATACCTAAATTACAGACTGCATCTTGTAGGTAAGCAGTTTTGTAGATTTAAACTGTAAGCAGATCTTCCGAACTGGAAGTCATCTTTGCAATCCTATAAACTGTATTTGCATGCGCTGCCTGGAAACGCGGCCTTACAGAGTGGAGACCAAGATGAACTACATTGGCGCTATTCAAGAGCTTTAAAAATGTCATCTGCTTGGTAGTATCCAATTTCCTTCATGGTAATTTCGCCCTCCTTCTATGGTAATTCTCCTCCACGGTTTTCACTCATGTAGAAGTAAAAGTTTCTTAGACTCTCAAGAGCGCAGCAGGAAAGCGGCTAGTAAGCTTTTTAACCACTAGGATAAACACATTTTAATTAGAACTCATTGATTCCATTATCACAAAGGAAGTACGGCCCGGTTGTCATGTTAAATGTGATTAACGTCACAACCAGAAAACTGGAAAGAACGGGGAGGCCATTAGATAAGGGGTGGGGTGGGGGGGGTCGTACAACTGTCATGACAGAGCAAATTAAATTTAAAATTCCAAACATCCAAAGAGCTTGTATGGCGACTGTGCAGGGCAGCACTGCATTAGCGTTAGCTTTACTGATGTCTTCAGTGGCGAAATATCAGTCTTCTGTCCTTCCACCTCCATGATGGCAGCAGGACCATTGCAGCAGAATGTGGTCCTTCTCCCCGAGGTTCCAAGTCTGTGAGCACCTCCATAGTCTAGAGGGGTGCCGATAAACATCTTCTCCGCCCTCCTCTCCCTCTCATTGGCATTGCAGAAGTTATCAGAATGCCACTGCCAAACCAGGATCTCATACGCAGTGAGGATCTTCTTCTTCTGGCCTGGTCTGGAACTGAGAGAGCAACACAAACTTCTCGTTCTTCTCCTGTTCAAGTGTTGCACGAGTTCACTTTGCAGAATAAAACTTTCACATTAAATCTGGTCTAGTTCTATTATTTTTACTGCTTACCGCCACCATCACCTACAACAAACATTAATAACTTACGACACTTTTATTCAAAGTGATAATTTACACAGTTATTATTTGAACAGTTCGATATTTTATCGCTGGAGCGTGAACTTTTGCTGAATATAAAACAGTCGGGGTGCATCCAGGATGCCATGGGGCAGCACTCCGTTTAAGTCACATGAGCCCTTTGGCATTTTGAGCACAGGAAAATACACAATGACTAAAATCTTTTTTTAGTCCCACTTGTAGACAGCATGAGAAGCTGCTGCACTTTCTCCACAACCTGCCAGTTCCTATTATACTACTCATCGTGGACAGCTGAAGAAAGAAAGTGATGTTGCGTCAAGAATGGATTAGACTCACTAAGACAGCAGGATCATATATGATTGCCCAATGGGATGAAACCTGTGAGTCTTTTAGTCACTTCTAAATCTAAGCACCACGCCTTCAAAACGTATTCAGACACCATCAATTTTCCACATTTTATTGTGCTGTAGATTTATTTCAGGACGGCTTGAACTGATTCTTTTGCTATCATTCAACACACAATCCACCATAATGACAAAGCGAAAAAAAAAATGTATTTAGGCTTTTTTGTAAATGTATTAAAAAAAAAATTAAACCTCCCATGTGAATATTTAGATCCTTTATTCAGTGCTTTGTGCTACCACCTTCAAAAGCAGTTATAGCTTTGAGGCTGCTTTGGCATGCTTTTACCAGCTTTTACTTGCTTTGCACACCTGGATTTTGACAGACCCTCTCAAGCTCTGTCAGACTGGATGCAGAGTCTTAGTGAATTTCAGCCTTCAGGTCTTTTCTCAGATTTGCTATGGGGTTAGAGTCCAGGCTTTGGTGGGCCACTGAAGGACATTTAAAGTTATAGCTTGAAGCAAATGGGTGTGTCATCCTGAAAGTTAAATCTTTGCCCTTGTCTAAGGGGGCACTCTAGTATTCTTCAGCCTCTTTCTGTTTGGTTCCCTTCATCTTTCCCTCAATTCAGACCAGCATCCCAGTCCATGATGCTGAAAAGCATCCCCAGCACTATCGCACTTCCCCATACTGATGATAACAGCCAGGTGATGATATGGTGTTTTGCACTCAGGCCAAAGAGTTCAAATTTTATCTCAGACCCATTTACATGCCTTTTGGCAAAATCAGGTGGACTGTCATATGGCCCATTACTCAGAAGTTGCTTCCATCTAGCCACTCTACCACAGAGATCTGAATAATGGAGTGCTGCAGATATGGTTGTCTTTCCTTCGGGTTCTCTCAAGTGTATACAGGCACTCTGAAGATCTCTAAGAATGGCCATTCAGATCTTAGTCATCTCCTTGACCAAAGCCCTTCCAGCTCAAATATACAAACTGGGCAGACAGCAGGCTCTGGTAAGAGTCTTGGTGGTTCCAAATTTTTTAAGTTTGACAATGACGGACGCTAGGCCCCGGACCTTCAATTCATTTTCAGTTTTCACACTTTTTTCCAAATCTGTGCAATAACACAGTGGGATCTCTGAGATTTGCAGAGTTCCTCTGACTCTCTGACTTGGTTTTTACCCAGCCAAGTACTGTGAACTCTGGGACCTCATAAATGAATTTGCCAGAGGTAAACAAGTTCTAAAGAAAGCTCAAAGATGATCTATAAACAGGATGCATCTGAAGTCAGTCTGGAGTGTCATAATGGTCTTAATACTTACGTAAATGTTTCAGTTTTGTATTTTCAATGCATCTGCAAAAAAAATTCTAGAAGCATTTTCCACTTTGTTATAATGGGGTTTTCTGTGTTTATTGATGGCAGCAAAATAATAAATTCAGTTTATTCCAAAATAAGTAACAGCATAAAAAAAATTAAGAAAAAGCTGAGGAGGTCTGAATACTTTTTGTGTTTTTGTCAACCGCCATCACCGAGCAAATAAGCATCATTTTAAGGCTACATGTGGGATTGTTCTCATGACCTATGATACTGTCAAGCCATTGCTAAATAGTGATACCCAAAGATAAGTCTAACCAACATTAATATAAAAAATACCAACGTTACCTATTGTCAGTATGACAATTTAACACGCCAGTATGACATACAGAGGACCAAGTTACTCGGCTTGTTTGCACAGCTGAATCAGTCTGACATCTTTAGTCCATGAAGCCAGCTAGCAATTCCTTTGCTTCACTGTGATCCACTTCAAGTTCTACACAACTGATCGCCATGACAGTGGGACAAGAAAATCTCTAGCATCCTCAAAACCAGTCTCAAAACCACCACTTTGGACATGCACTGGCTTTCCAACAGATCCTTCTGCATATTTTAAAGTAGTCGAGTCTATGTTGCTGAGTCTTGCTTTACTTTGTTAAAGGTTGCACTGGAAATAGTTTTTGTGCAACAGCCTTGACCCCAGGGGGGCGGTGATTGAGTCTTGCCGAACGAAATGCAGTTAATGCAGCCAAGGAGCACTGGAAAGTGGCTAATGAACCCGCTCTGTTCGTCTGTCCAGGAAGCATCCCCTGGGTTGCTATGGCGCCGCCCAATAAGGCAAATGTTCTCATTCCTGACAACCCAGACAGATGGCTTGCAGCAGAGCGGGTGTCAAAAGAGGAAACGCCACGACATCCTTAAACATTCGGGGGCTATTTTTAATCCCAAAACAACAGACTCGAATCTGTGGACCAGCATCTCTCCACAGATGTAATCTCTTCATGTTCACCTGTGGGTGATTGTGCCCATTTCTGCTACCACACCATGACACCATGTTTGCAGAGGATCTCACCGGCTCTTTGGCTCTGGTCTTGCACATCGACATTTGTCTTCAAGCCGGGCTAAGGGGTAATGTTAAGGGTTAAGAGCCACAGACAGCATGAATGCTCAAAAAACTGATTCAGAAAAAATTGTCAGGTGTCAGATCCTTGCTGAACAAACATTTGCCTGTAACAGTTTCTATTCATGAGGTGGGCGAACAGCCATGGTTCTTCATAGGGTCACAAGTACGTTCAAGTTGCAGGGGTGTAAACTCACCAACTTAGTCATGATGTACACAAAATGTTCATGAGTAGCCTGAGAAATTTCCAGAACTGCACCCTGGGCTCAGACCAGATCTTCAAAACTTACCAGAGGCAGACATTAAGGGATTCATGCGCAGTGCATTACATCACACACATATTTAACTGCAGAATATGCAAGCCCAAACATGAGGATAACACCCTTCGTGAAGATCACCTGAAACTTTTGTGGCTTGCCTATTCGACCACCATTCCATAAACTCTTTGCTACAGAAAGTGTATGGGTGAGCTGATGAAATGCAGACAAAGTTCTGCATTAGGACACTAGAGTGATGGGAAAAGCTTGGGCAGTGGTGCGCGTTCAGAGGAGGAAGATGGTTACATTGGATTTCTGCTGATGGTCCTGATCCAGAGTAATGTACCCCTATTGCTGAATGACCTCTACTGCAGACGGGATTTGCTTGTTCAGCTTCTTACACTGGGGCGTAAGTGTACATGTGGCAAGACTGCAGCCACCCATCAGCCTCAGTGTGGATGAAGAAAAACCACTGCTTCACTAAAACCTTCTCTCAAACAAACAAATACATCTGCAAACTATGGAGATCTCTATGTATCGCACAGTTTACAAAGTGAAATACCAAACTGCAATTTTACTCCGTGGCCACCTTGTTCAAATAAAACCACAACTGAATGTACTTGAGTGACATTCCGTGGTTACCCCAGTGATAGTAAAGAGTGCTGAGCTTGTGCAAGAGCTGTGTGTGCTGTTACAGAGTTTGGAGGGCGCTGTAAGGTCGCTGATAGCTTTTCCCATCTCTCCCATTTCGAGAAACACTGTTTGCAGCTCCCTGGAGATCACCACCCACATGGAAGTCTGGGGGGGGGGGGGGCACGGCTGTGAGAACACTTGGCATCGAGGCTGTTGCCATTAGCGATGCATTTGGGAAAGGTGGCACTGGACTTGAGAGCAGTGTGGAGGTTGCCAGCACATCTCAGACTTGGGTATGACCTTGCAGCGGCTCACCTCCGCGATCGTGCCGATGCGGGGATCGGCCGAGGTGCAATCCTTCTGGGCAAGACTGCGGTGAGTCCGAACTAAACCTCATCTGATTTCACCAGCTGACTTTTGGCTCCATTCTCCTCTTTTTTTGCCGATGCCAAATTAGAGCCTGGAAGCAGTGCAGGCAGAAAGGTGGATAGGGTTCCAGACAAAGGGCAATAGATTAGATATGCTTGGTGCTGCTGCAGCATACATACAAATACCACCTTGAACAATTTAAGCGTTATGAAAAAATTATTATGCTTTTATAAACATGACCTTTACCAGATTCCATTCCTGTGAGACAGTGACCCATTTATCAAATTAATCTTCAAATCCAGGGAAAACCTACACGAAAATACCAGAAAGTTTTGTGAATGACTTTTCCACTTCCAAATGAAAGTCCATTACGACAAGTCATATTTTCTGAGTTAATGTGGCATACATTACAAATGGGCCTGGCATTCCCTTTGGCATTTTCTGCTAGCTCAGCTCTTGCAGGGAAACCATGAATAAGTTCAATGCATTAAACCTTGCCAATGTTTCAGAATGCTGAACCAACAGGACGGCCTGCAGAGACACGCAGCGAGCGCTACAACTGTATGGGCGAGGGGGGGAAAAAAAAAAAAAAAAACAAATTTCCCCACCACCTGAGGGTGAAATACAAACCCTAACAAAGTTTGTGTCACAGTATTGAAATCCACCCATCCATTATTTATAAAGTGGAAGTGCAGGAAATGAAGTGGGCTACACCGCAGACGGGACCCAGTTGAAGCTGGGCGTACCCATGCATTTGTACCTTTGCTAATGCAACACTGGCAATTCAGAGTCTTTGTCATGTGCTAGACTTGAACCCACAACCCAGCAGCTGAACATGGTGCCACCAAGCCACCTTATAGCATCACGCCGTATCTTCCTTATCTTGGATGCTTGGGAAGCTGTTCCTCAGAGGAAAGCCGTAGCAGCACACGTTACTGCGGCTGTGCAAATAATGGAAGACGGCTGCAAATTTACAGCAATTCCCTTTGAAAAATAAGCAATTTAAAAATGGGATTGTACTTTAAAAAAAAAATGAATCGCAAACTATTTTGCAGAGCCAAGAGGAGATTGGTGCTGCATATCAAGCCTATGTGTACAGCACACTAACATTAAATATGCAATGAAATATTTCCGTCGGAAGGTTTATTCAGTCTGTTCATTAATGCTCTGTGGTAATGAAGTACAACACAAGACATTCATAGCTGGATTATATAAAATGTCTGCACTACAACTGCAGGGGAAAATGTGAACTGCTTAAATTATTCAATGTTTCAGGAGCTACCAATTAGAAAAACTGATGCTGAAGCCAGGAAGGAATATTTTCCTCGTACATGTGCGAATGCTTCATTAACTTCTGCACAAGACTAAGTAGGAGCCGAGGCCATTTGCGTCTTCCCGAGCCAAAGAATTTTCGAGAAGAATGTTTTAAAGGCCAAACTGCATTGCAGCAAAGCGCGTGCAGCACTTTACGTCATAAATGAAGCTGTTTAGCCGGAGAGTCATAACCTCATTACGTTTGCGCTGCGTTGGAAGTTTGCGGCCGCAGCTTTTGCGCTGGTCTTTGCTGACACCTTCTGGGAGACTGCTGTGCTTTGTGTGATTTGTATAGATATGACTTATAAGCCATCAAGCTAAAAGCAGTTATATTCACATTTGTTCATTTAGCAGATACTTTTCTCCAAAGCAATTTACAGCGGTTGTTTGCACGTCCGCAGCCGACGCATTGGTCAAGTTTGAGTCATAATGCTGGATTTATTAATGCTAGAAGTCCCTCAGTTAGTCAGCCATTAATACAGCAGAGCAAAGTAAGGTGCACACACACACACACACACACACACACAGTGTTCAACATGCAGTCGCTAACTCAGCTGAAACATACTTGGAAGAAAACTGCACAAACACAGGGAAACCATACAAAAGGCCCAAAGTCCGAGCAAGATTTGAACCCATGTCCAGATGCTACGAGGCACCGGCGCTACCTGCTGCACCAGCATTGTTGCCAGTTAAACATGGATCTTCTAATCTGAGCTGCAGTGAGCCAGTTGACCAATTGTCACTTTAAACACAAGCGGTCATCTCAGAAAAATGTGTGATCGTTGTTCCGTGGACCAGAAAGTGGTTAAAAATAATGAGTGAGAGAACTTTAATTTACAAATGTGTGCACGTATATTGGACTATTTTTCACAGACTTTATTTGTTGCTTTTTGTTAGGTATGTCATCCATGCAAAAGCAGTATAAGATAATGAATAAAATGTAACTAAAATTACAGATCTCCATGATGTGAAACATCTTTTTAAGTTCAGTATTGTTAATATTAGTGCCACAAAAAAATCATAGAACACCAGTCCTTCACAGTTAAATATATTTTCCTCTTGTTAAATAATAATGTTGCAATTTCTGTATTCAGAAAATACAAAGAAAAGGTGGTTAAATGACCTATTTTTGAGGAAGGCCTTGGCATCACATGATATTTACAGAACACAACTTGCAACTTTCCCAAAACCATTTTCAGCTTCTTCTGGACAAAAATATTACGTCATCGAGACCTGGAAATAGCAGAAGACAATGTCTGCTATTCATAATTTAGAACACAACCGACGCGCATCTGCGTGCAAGACAGGGCGCTACACACGCGGGTAGAAGACTCCTCGTCTGCTGTACTTAAACACAAAAATTGAAGCAAAGTAACCGGTGACAGCAAATTACAGTGATTTACACTTTCAGAAGTCTGTATTGCGATAATGACAAACGTCTCCAGTTTCCAGTAGCTCTTATCTGGTGTCGCACTTTCTTCCGTGCTGCTCTTTTCTATAAATCATGTCAGTGGGTAGCGGAATGTCTGCCTTCAAACACATTGCCATTCAACTTCTCTCACCACAGCTGTGGTGACATTAACCACTTTTATTCCCCAAGTATTTTAGTTGTATTATTCACTGCTTAGCAATAATATTTAAATCTGGTGGAAAGCCTTCCCAGAAGAGTGGAGGTTGTTACAGCAGCAAAACTGGGGGGGAAGGGGGCAACTCCATGTTAATGCCCATGGGTTTGAAATGGGATGTTTTAACAAGTACACATGGAGGTGATGCTTCGGTGTCCATACAGGTGTCTATACTGGTCATGTAGTGGGAATATATTGAGCATTTGTAACATTAAGAAAAAAACGATTTACTTTAGAAATTGGTTTAGACAACATAACAGCATCAGGTATTCAGTTCATTTGAATCAGCCTGTATTTGCATAATTTGGGAAGTTCTTGATGCAACATAATAATAATAATAATAATAATAATAATAATAATAATAATAATAATAATAATAATAATAACTAAAGCAAGTATGACCACCAGCAGGGAGCGACAATCGCAAAGCTAAGGTATCACAGCTCACAGCAGATAGAATTTTTGCGTCACTCTTACAAGGAAATCTGACGTCAGTGGATTTACGTACTTAATGTAAACAATTAATCTGTACAAAAAATATAATAATATAATATATACCTATACTTGACACTATTAGTACAGTCTTGGCGCGTAAATTGACTGAATATTATTTAAGACTTCATCTTATTTTGGGGACGGTGACTTGAGAACCAGCACCTCTTCCCCTTTATTACGGCAAAATCTGTGCCAGAACCACAGCGCAGCTCCGGCGTTCTTCACTGTAACTCACGTGTAAAAGAAATTCAGACATTATGTCCTTCCGTCTATGAATAAAATCCACAGTACACGCGTTTCAGACTTTATTTCGTTACCTTTACAAAACCAACACATTCATTCCCACACAACAAATGAAAAGCTGCGAAAACATTTTATATATGGCAAATAAAGGGAAAAAAATTGTATATATTAAAAAAAAATTAAAAATTGTATAAAAATTGTATATATACAAACATTTATATATATATATAACAAAATTTTTCTTTTTTTAATTTTTTTTTTTTTTTTTTTTCGCCGTCTACCTTCCCATCAGCCCCCGCGCGCGGCGAATTCTGTTGCTTTGTACGTTTAAAGTGCAGTTCGTATTTGTTTGCTGTTAAACCTTCGTGTTTTTAACGATCGCAGTGCTAATAAGAGTATTATTGATGCCCGGAATTTGTACAAACCGCCCGTTTAACGAGTTGTCTCTTACATGTTTTTACATCGTTATAATTTTTCAAGTAATATTGCGTTGTGGTTTCTAGGGTAACCGACAGGAGCACCACGTGACAGGCGCGTCTCTGTCGCCGTTTTGTAAGGAGACATGAACGGCACCAGCAGTTATTTATAAACAGTTTTAAGTGGTGTCTAGAGGAAAAGCCCATGTAACTTCTGCAGGAGGAAAGTGAGTGGTCCAAACTAGAGAAATGTAGGCATTGGGTTGTCCCTTTAGGTTTATTTCTGAGGTCTGACGTTGCTGTGGGAACCCCTTGTGAACCTGTTCCTACCCTGATTTACTATATTATTGTAAAAAGTGTCAGAACTGGGTTTGTTCAAAGTTCAGTACCTGATGGTGGATGTGTACTACCTGCTGTAGATGGAGCCTCGGAGGCCCCACTCCCTTGTGAATGCCCAGCAAGCTGTGCCTTCCCTCATGAGACAGGGTGAATCATCGAGGCTGATGTCCATTCCCGCCATCCCAGCGTTCAAGTTCCGCCCTCGGGTTGAGAGGTTGGACTGGCGGCGCATTAGGGTCGTAGATGTAGACCGGGTGGCCAGAGAGCTTGATATCGATACACTCCAGGAGCACATGGCTGGTGTCACCTTCTGCAATATGGAGAAGGAGGTCTGCCCCCACTGCCAGAACCCTATAGACCCTGTGCTGCTGAAGGTCATCCAAATGGCCCAACTCATGGTGGAGTACCTGCTCCACTGGCAGGACCACCTCATCCTCAACTTGCAGGCTTCTGAGAACAAGCTGAAATCCCTGGTCCAAGAACAGGAACAGTTGCAGAGGCAGGTGGAGAAGCAAGTAGATGACATGCAGGGCCTGAAGCAGGAGCTGAAACAGAGGAAGAAGATCATCACATCGCAGGAGTTCATGATCACCGCCGGCTTGGGCGGTTACCATCAGGTAGAGGACACCTGTTCATGCCTCACCATCTTCATTTTTTTATCCTCCTTATTCCCCTACTCAATTTTCTCTGTCAAAAATTGCCATCTTTTCAGCTAAACTGTTTTAATCCTTTTAATATCTCGTGCTTTTAATGAAGTGGTCTCTGTTAAATGTGAATGTTAGTAATGTAAAAAAAATTCCATCTTTTTGTGGAACTTTTGATTCCAGTTACCAGCTCCCTTATTTGCAGCCTTCAAACAAGAGTTTTAAGCAGAGCAGGTGGTGTCAGCATTTACAATAACACCTGTAGAATCACTCTGTTTATTTTGTTTTTCAGTGCCAACACTGCGATAAAGCATTTCTGAACTCTTCGTCCCTGCAAAACCACATGCAGCGTCAGCACCCAGAGGAACATGATGTCAGTGAGTGCTTCCAAGATATTATTCAAATTAAACAAAAAAGGTTCACCAAGAACCCTAAAGTGTCAGGAAAGCTCCAATTTATTTATTTATTTGTTTACCGATCTATCTATCTATCTATCTATCTATGTAGGTTGTGGGCCAGAACGAAACCAGAACAATACTTAGACATAGTCAGTATACTAGGATACTGCATATACATACATGTACACAAAAAACCAGTAGTCAGCAATGGTGGTCTACAGCTCTGTTTTGGAAAATTTTAAAAGCTTAACACTGTGGACTGAGGGAGACTGAGAGCTGATATTTTGATTTTTGCAAAAGGTTAAATTATCTAATTTGGCATCCCATAAATCCTCTTAGTAATTTATATGTAGTGTCATTCAGCAGCTAGCTTGTAACTGTAGGTGTCTAAAAAATATTATTAATACCAAAATAACCCACTGATTTTAAATGCTTAAAACCTAGCTATCTAAAGTTGTCCAAAAATTGCTTGACTGTTCGAATGTGTTTGGTTTAAAAAAAAAAAATGTAAAAACTTGTATACATCATCTATCCTAAACCTACCCAGCTGAGATTCTTTGACAGTGATGTTGGACAACAAGGCGTTAAATTAGCTTTAAGGAAGACATTTCCCTGCTGTGTGCATTCTTCTTAACATACAATCTGCTTTGCGAGTCTGTCTGAAATTTCCATTTTTGCTTCAGTCTCAAACTGAGAGCGATCCTGCTTTGCTCTTATTTCATTTTAACGTTTGATATTGAACTGTACCATTTCTCTTTCCTGAGGGTTAATGTCAGAGACACAGAATAATGTCCATTCCATAAAGTTGGAGGAGGAAATCAGCAAGTTGAAGGAGCAGCTAACGCTCACCATGTCCCAGCTGGAGGCACAGCAGCAGGCATACATGGTTAAAGTCCTTGGCAGATTGACACTAGTCATACAGTATGGTGCACATGGGAGACTGCTCCCCTCTGCCTCAGGGTCACATTTCAGGGTCACCGTTTCGTTATTGGTCACATTTCACTTCGTCTCGTAGAGCTCATGGGGTGCTGGAGACAAACGTATATTTTCTGCTGTTGTACCGTCACATTTCTTTAAAGTGCTTTCATACAAGATGCTTTCTAATGTTCTTTGATTCCTCGTGTACGTCTCTGGTTTAGGAGCAGGATCAGAGATCCAAGGAGAAAGAGCTGTTGATGGCTCTGGAGCAATGGAAAAATGAAGGAAAAGAAAGTCAAAAGGCACACATGGAAGAAATGAGAGAGATGATGCTCAAGGAATTCCAAGAGCTGTCCAGTAAAAACTCCCTTCTACAGAAAGTATGAAATTGCAATTTCTTTAAAAATGACATTGTGATAATAGTTTTTTTTTATTTTAAAAAAATCAATCCATGGTCTAATGACAATGTTACAACTGTAAGCTCACAAAATGAATTTTGAATGAAATCATTGACCTCTGACTTTTTTAGACTAGCTCAGCAAATTTGTTGAATTTCTGCTAGATGTCTGCAGACATTTGTACCAAGGCAATGTTTTAAATCATACCATCTTCACCTAATATCGAAAGGTACCTGCAGGTCATACAAAAGGCCAAAAGGAAAGCAGTAGTTAGATCCATTTAGATCACCCTGGTAAACTACTACTTCATGGCTCAGTAAAACATCTTGCTCTTTCCTACTGCGTTTTTGGACTAGCAACTCTATGAAATGGAGGAGGACAGTCACAAGATATGGCTGGACATGGTAGCCATGCAGGAGGAGAAAGTTCAGCTCTCTGTCAGCATGGAAGAGAAGCACAAGCAAGATATCTTGAATCTTCAGCAGCAACTGAAAAAGAAGGTGAGAACCCCTCCTTTCCTTTCTCTGCTAAGCCACAATGTGCCTCAGTGGGCAGTTTGACATCCTGAGAAACCCTGCCTTCCCTACCACAGGACGAGAAGTGGGTGTCCAGAGTGCAGAAGGTGCAGGCCATGTACAAGCAAGAAAAGGATCAGGTATGACTGTACAAACAACTCTAAAAACAAATCCAAGGTTTCCAGCCTGCCAAGGACAAGCATGCATGTTTAATGCTTTAATGCAGGATGTTTAAAAGGAAATCGGAATTAGCTGGCTATGAATTTTATACCTTATACTTTTAAAAAATGCAATCCAAAACTGGTTAAAGCTGGCGTAGACACTAGCTGGTCAGTGACAGTTGCTGTAATTCTTTTCTTCTCACAGTTCCTCCATCATCTGCACAGACTGCATTCCACTGCCAACACTGAGGAGGAGAGGAACCAAAAACTGGTGGAAAAGCTGGAGCAGGAGCTACAGGAGCAGAAGGAGCTGGTTGTCTCACAGAGGGAGCAGGTGAGCACTTTCTGATAGGGAAGGATGCAGGGCATGAATGAGCACGCAGGTGTCACTCAGGAAGCCCCGTGTGAGGGTCTGGAGCTGGATTTGTCCTCCTTGTACTGAGAGTTATCAGGAGTTTGTTCTCACTGTGTTTTTTACCTAGTGAGAATCCTACATTTACTGGTTGATCTCTGTCAAAAGAATGACGTTCCAGCACGGACTGCTGATAGCAATTGCAAAAAAAATCTTGAAAAATATTATGATGTGAAAACTGACATTGTGTTCTTGCATTTTGAGCAGTCATTTTAAATGTGGAAAACTTATTACTTACAATTTGTTACTTAAAATTTATGGTGTTATAAACAGTACAATGTCATGTTAGAGTAAGAAAACAAATATAACATAGTCTTGCTACATCAGTTGATCTGACATTTTATGTTTCTTGTCTTGCAGATCAAGAATCTTACCTCAGCTCCACCTGAGCATACAGGTATGTGTGGTTTCCTTTAAGTTCTAGCAAAATGTTGAAAAAAAATGTGCTGCATTATGTGTCATGTGGTCTGCAAACTGCTTTAAGGCCGTTTAAGTTCAAATGTATTAGCATAGATCTGCAGAAATGTGGAAGGTGTGTATAAACCATGTGTATACACTGCTGCTTATGGTCGTCCTGCCCCCTAAGACCGTTTGTTGTTTATTTGACCCATTTGCACTGACTGAATAGAGAAGTCTACTTCACCCCATGTGCCAGATCCTGCAGACGACTTTTCCGAGAAAAGCAGAGGTGAGAGACTCTACAGTCTACACTCTGTGGACTGCATCTTACCTGCGTGGATGTGTCTACTTGTATGTTGTGCTCATAAGCCATCTCTGTCCATACAAAGTTCAGTGGGGTTTTCCTTTGAGGTATAATATCAAAATGTTCCTTTCGTCCTCATCTAACTGTAAATCCACATTTTAATATCACTGTGTAAATGTGGTTATAATGGTGTAAAAATCTTCTTTCTCATGGAAAATATACCGGTTTTAGATAAAGATACTGTTCAGCGCTCTGTCACTGCAGTGAGAAGAGCGCTATATAAAAATATAATTGAATTGAATCGAATTGAAATACTGTCCTATTGGTCTTGACATTATTTTTATGTTTTAAAGAAAAGAAAACAGAGCTGAAAAAAAAGAAATGCTGTTTGCGGAGAAACCCCATCGTAAAGGAACTCGGAACGTCCTTCTTGCAGGCTCTTCTTGAGGAGCTGGAGCCCTTTTGCGTGGAATTGTTCTCGATTGCAGAAAGGAGGCTGAAGATGAAAAAACAGACACCAAAAAGTGCTTTAAAGAGAAGTCGCATTCTCAAGGAGTTAAGGCCACTATTAGAGCAGATTCTTGAGGAGCTGGAGCCTTTCTGCCTGGAACTTCTTGGCACGATAGAAAAGAAAACGCAGGTGAAAAAACCAGCGCCTAAGAAGACTGTGAGGAGAAGCCGCACCGTAAAGGACCTGCAGCCTTTATTTGAGCAGACTCTTCTCGAGGATTTGGAACCCATGGTCGAACCTGTAAGATCAGCATTTCGGCTTCTTGTGAACTTCTTGTCACTTTATGGGACCCAGTTGTATATTCCCTATTTATATTTTTTTCTCTCATTTGAGGATGCAAGCAGGCTTTCTAAGGCCAGAGTGGGTTCTGAACAGGAGAAAAGAGAGAGGCAGTTCCCCAGGTTTCAGCTGATTCGAGAAAAACTCTCCCAAATATTGGGCCTGAGATTGAAAGAGAAGACCGATGGCGACTCGTCTCCCGTGCAGCAAATGCGATCCAGACAGCTCTTAGAAGGTACTGCTGCATTCTGGTCAACCAAAACACTGTAGTAGCCAAGTCTTTCTGATGATGAGAGGAGATAACAGCTGACAAAATGACATTTTCCTCTGCAGATGCTCACCTGAGAAGCCGCTCAGGTACTTTTCCCTCCAGCATGGCCCAGGTGGTGTCCAGAGTACTGGAGAGTCAGCAACGAAGCCCTCCGAGACCTCAGGAGAGCAAGACAGGCACTCCTCTCAAAACCTCCACCTCAAGATTCTACTCACATGGTCATCCTAAAATCAGGTTGTACACACTAGTTTAATTCCGTAATTTAATAAATCTCTCTTATTTCCCATATTTTGTAACACAGCTGGATATAAGATGATGCTTAATAGTCTGACTTGACAGCTTTGAGTCACTAATTCGGTTAATATTCATTTGCCCCCCCCCAATTCGGTTATACTCCAGAATTACAAGGCCGCTTGGGAATACATTAGTGAATAAAAGTGTTTGATTACATACGTTTTGCACAAGATTTTTTGGTGTCTCGTGAGAAGACTGCTCTATAAAAATGAATTGGATTCAATTAAATTGAATTAATAATTAGACAATCTGCAAAGGCCTGAAGGGGAGCAATGATCTTCCCGTCCCAGAACTCCTTTGTTCAGCTCAGAAGAGGACTTCAAGGAGGAGTCCCCAGTGCAGAGGCCCAGAGCCGCAGCGATGAGCGTGAGAAAGCAAACAGACAGCGAGTCTGAGTGGATGGATGCCAGCGATGCGGAGATCAGCCAACAGCAAATTCAGCGCCGTCGGCACTCCTCCCACAACGAAGGAAAGAAGCCTCAAGGTAAGAGACTTGTGCCTCTCTGTGCTCTGGCCTCTGAGTTCTCCAGGCTCTGTCCAATGGTTGCTTTTCTGTAAGGAGACACTGGGCGGTACAGCGCCTGGGCTGCTGCTCTGGGTGGGTGCAGGTTCGAACTGAGCTCCGTCTGTGTGGAGTTTGCATGTTCTCCCTGTATTTGGGTGGATTTCCTCTGACTACTTTGGTGTCCTCCTACAGTCCTAAGGCTTTTATTTCAGGTGAATTGGTGACTCTAAATAGCCTGTAGTGTGAGTGACTGTGTGTGCACGTGGCTACCCTGTGATAGACAGATGTCCCATCCAAGGTGCACCCACCCATGGTTAATGCTCAGTGATTTTGAGATAGATTTCAGGCCACTGTTACCCTGACCAGGGAAAGCGGTTAAGGAAAATATGCTGAGCTCAGCATATGAACTCAAATGAAATTGAAAATCTGCTCATAGGCTTCGATCATATTTCCAAAATTGTTGCAACGGTGAAGTCACACACAGTAAAAGCTTAGCTTTTTTTATGGCTTAAGTTTTGCAAAAGTCTTGGATATAACTGTAATACAGAAATACTTTGTAAGACTTATTATTTTTACTCAAATTGTCCAACATTTAAACTAATTTGAAGTGACTGAAAATCACAAACTCCCATTCAATATTAACACATTTATTCCATACACAGTATTCATCTTCTTGCTGATCACCAACACTTGGGAAGAAAGGATATGAGCTGTAAATACTTTGGAAATTAGCTGAGTTAAGGTGGTCGGTCACAGTTTTATTCTGGTTACATGCATTTACTGACTATTCAAGGGTAAATGGAGGCAGTCTTCTCCACTCCGCTAAACTAAAATTTTAGAAAACAAAGTATAGAAAATTGAGTAAAAGAAGGGCTAAATATTTGTACCATCTGAAATTTACCTGTCCTTCAAAATTCAAAGCTTCATAAGATAGTTGTGGGGATTTTGTGTGTCAGTAACTCTCTTTAAGCAACAGATAGATACTGTGACCAAGTTGGCAAACTTGTCCAGCAAACCGGGTTGACTCATGCATACGCAGGTGGACTCATCACAGACTTGATGAAGAACATCGAGAGGCTGCTTGCAGAACGAAGCTCAACAAAGCCTGAGGAAAGAGCAGATGTTTTGTCCAACTCGAGTGATGTGGAGCAGAGACCTGAGGTGAGAGAGTCACATGTTCTGTCAATGATCCAGCTCAGTACGATCTGCTTTTGTCATAAAAATAGCAGGTAACACTGGATATAGTAACCTGAAAAATTGAGATATCTCATAGCAGAAGGAATTGCATAAGATTTTTTTCCTGTGCAGAAGTAGTGTAGTTGGGGGGGGTGGACTGTTTACCTTGTCAGTTCTTTCAGGATAACTGGCTCTACCGGACATGCAATATTTATTTATGTACATATATATGTATTTATTTGTGTTTATTACAAAATCTGTCTAATTTGGCTTATAAGCATCTAGGACTAGATGTGAATAAAAAGACATTTTTGGATGCCTCTTAAGCCCACGCCAAAACTTTTTTAGCACTTTTTTTTTTAGCTAAAACATGCTGAACACAGTACACTGCAGTACAAAGCAATATAATAAAACAAAACAAATGTCATAAATGATGGCAAAAATACAGTCATACTCTTAAAAAGACCCTGAATACATATATACCTTACAGGGACTATTGATAAATCTCTGGCTATTTAAACTGCAGTCTTAGAGTTGAATGTTTTATCCCTTAATATTTATTTGTGGTGAAACCTTTCTCTTTATAACCATCCACGTAAAGTTTTGATTCACTTTCATTAATGCTGTACTGTAATAAGTAAAAATTGTGGAGTGGTTAAATGTTCTGTCTGTAAGCCTTTTTCACTGTGTAATCTGATTTTTGCAGGATTCTGAGAAGGACGACTATGATAACTTTGATTCCTGCTCTTCAGAGGACAACCCTCTCCTAACCAAAGCTGCTCCTGGGACAAAGAGCTCAGATTCTGTGACCACCAGCGTTTGGGCTTCTTCAACAGGAAAGAGTCATGATGATCAGACCTGGAATCCTTCACTTTAGCAACTTTATTATTTTTTGTCTGACAAAATCCTAACAATAAAAAGACAACAACTTGCAGGGGTAGTAAACAGGGTAGTGGTTAACAATTTTACCTTGGAGGCTGCTGTTTTAAGCCAGCTGTTGCACTGTTGTTGTACCTTTGAGCAAGGCACTTAACCCTGAATTCAGTAAATCGGCAAATAATCCAGCCTCGCAAAAGAGTGAAACTGTAAGGCGCTTTGGATGAAAACGTGCTTGAAAAAGTTCTGTTTAGTTGGTTTTAATTATAAGTGCCTTCTTTTTGTGTCCCCAAAGGTATTAATAGAGCAAAGGCACGCAGACCCAGGAAGAGCCCGGTGACGCTCAGTGACTTCAGTGACTCCGACAACAAAATATAACTGACACTTAAAATAAAAAGAATTATGATGGCTAAGCATCCAAAATGTTTATAATAATAAAGTTGATTTAGCTCTGAACAAAATGGTTTGGTGATTTGTAATATGCCTTTTTAAATGCCAAGAAAATGTTTACTATTAACTAAGTTAGTGTCTCCAAAGCCAGTTATAGTGTTAGGTTTTTATACAAAACAACTTGTAGTGATTTACCTATTTATGTAGCGGAGGATTTTTATTATTGGCGTTCTGGGGCAAATGTGTAATTGGGAGCCGGCGTTAAAACTTGGGAAAGGTTATAACCAGTAAACTACCTGCTGCCTTTGTTATTTTAAAGTTTTATTTTTAATGCACTTTTTTAATGTTGTGGGTGGCCAGTGCTACAGCATGGCAAATTATTGTGCAGCGTTATTTTAGTACCAGAAATCGGTAGTCAAAAATAAAGTAGTTACAAAAAAAAGAAACTCTAAAAAAAAACATCTGAGTGAAAGTAAAAAGTATTAAGTCCAATGCCTACAAAATGGTAAAACCTCAGTGTTAGTCACATGCTGTGAACTGGATTTTCTTTCAGTCTATTTGATTTCACATTTATCTTAGCAGTAAGCTTTCATTCAAGACAAAAATAAAGAAAATCCCACAAGCGTCTCAACCTTATTTTGAAGACGGAAATAGGAATTTTTGGTGCTTAATAAGCTTGACTACACAGAGAAGTGTCTGTGTGTCAAATTCCAAGGTTGCGGCCTTGAAAAGTCAAGCCGTGCATAAAGAACAAACAGAAGAACAGACAGATTCGAGTAACTTCCTAAAATCCTTCTCCAAAAACCTATTTATTCACTAAGCCTCTGCCAACATGGTGTGGTCATGCACTGTATTGTGTAATAAGTGCAGTCCGTGTGCAGTGGGCATGCAGCTGAAATGAAGAAGTCGGCTTAAGAAGTCTTGCAAGTCTCGCCGACCTTCATATCGCTACGTTTTTACAAATTTAGAGCAATGCTGTCGTTATTGGTCGTGTGCGTTCTAAGCGACTCCCGACAGAATTTTCTCTTTCGTCGACCTGTGGCTGTAAAAGCATCCCAGCTGTCGCCTGTTGAGTTGCGACACTGAAGCGCGGATGTTTTACGACGCGACTCTTGCGTCGAAGCCCATTTTGCGTGCGGAGACGCAGCGGGTGCGGTCATTTCCTTCTGTTTGTGCGTTCAGCTGCGCAGTTTGAACGATCGGGTTATTGAGGGGAGCTGTTTTTGGTGGTGGTGGTGGTGGTGGGGGGGGGGGTCTTTATATATAGTCTAAAAAGACGTGTTAAGTACCGTTAACGTCCACGCTCCCATTGGTTGCGCTGTTAAGGCGGTTTCCACGGCAACGTGAAGGACGCGCCAAGAGGCGTGGCAAGCATGGCATCAAGAAGCCATCACTGTGAGGTCATTTTGAGGAGATTGTAAGGAGGTGTTACGGAGTTTTTGAAGCCTATAGTGAGTAAATCCTACCGTTCAGCTGTACTTCATATTGTCATGCTTGCTCTTAACAATTCTGAACCTGACTGAAAGCCTCTGTGCATGGCTCTGATCTTGGGTGTGACTTGTGCTGCGTTTTATGGTGAAACGTGTTGTCTTCTGGAGTGAGGATGTCAGAGACACAGAGTGATGTCCATTTCACAAAGCTGGATGAAGAAATCAGCAAGCTTAAGGAACAGCTCATGCTCATCCTGACCAAGCTGGACATCCAGCAGCAGGCCTACCTGGTTAAAGTTGCTCAGGTAAGTTCACTTTGCAGTCATGCAGTAGAGTGCACACAGGACACTGCTACCAGCTGGGTCTTTTTTAGATGCCACTTATGACTTATTAATTTTATCGCATTTCATAAATGGTATCCAAATACATTTCATTGGTAGCATAATTTCTAGCAATATAAAAACACATTTTTGTATAGCTAAATTTACATGACAACATTTCTAATGTTTCTCCGTTCATTTCCCATGGCCATCTCTGGTTTAGGAGCAGGATCAGCGATCCAAAGAGAAAGAACTGTTGAAGGCCCTAGAGCAATGGAAAGATGAAGAAAAAGAAAGGCAAAAGGCACAAATGGAAGAAATGAGAGAAATGATGCTCAAGGAATTCAACAAGCTATCCAATATGATTGATCTTCTACAAGATGTAAGAAAGTACCTTTTTTAATAGTGCATTGAGTCATGATATTTATTATCTGAAATCAATTTGGGCAGAAACCTGCTGATCCACCGAAGCTTTATGTACATATGTATAAAGCCTCAAGATGGGACCTTTAAAAAAGATCGAATTTACCAATGATATTATGAAAATAATATTTTACTTACATAAACATATAAAAAAATTTTCTAGTCATTTATGGCTGCTGTAATTCTCTTTGCCTTTTAGTTCCTATTTTACTTGAGCAGACTGCACTCCAGTTCCTATGTTGAAGAGGAGAGGAACCGAAAAGTGGAAAAGCTGGAGCAGGAGCTGCAGGAGCAGAAGGAACTCATTGTGTCTCAGATAGAGCAGGTGAGCAGTTCCTGGTGGCGAGATGCAGGGCGTGAATGAGCAGCCAGGCGTCATTCAAAAAACCCTGTGTGAAAGGCCGGAGTTGGATTTGTGCTGCTTATGCAGACACCTATGAGGGCCTTGCATTTGATTTATTTTCTGTATTGAGAATCCTAACTTTTAATGCCTGGGGTTTTTTTAAAAAGTGCAACCGTTTCCTAGCTTGGATTGTCCATTTGGTTGAAAAGTTTAGACATACTTCATGTGAATGAGTTATTGTAAATCATTTATTTGCATGTTAAAAAAATATTGTTTGTATTGTTTCCCTGTGGTTGCCTGGCATCCCATCAAGGATGTATTCTGCCTTGAACCATTTTCTTCTAAAATAGGCCATGGAGAACCATAACCCAGCATAACAACAAGTGTATTTTTCCTTTCTAATCCATGATTATTATTTTCTGGGATGTAAAAAATGAAATGTAAACTAGTTTGTGCTGTTATAAGCACTGCAGATGTGTTAGGAACGACTCTGCATCTCCGTCCTAGGCTGTCAGCTGATTTGATGCTGTTTTGTTTCTCCCCCATAGATCAAGAAGCTTTCCTCATCCCTGCCGAAGCAGGGGGTCAAAAGTTTCGGTATGTGTGGTCTCCTGAGAGCTTCTCATTTAGCCTGACTAACTTATCAAAATATCTCATTGCTATATCTAGAAAATATACTGAGCTTAGAGTTATGTGCAAGCTGCTGCAAGTTATAAGTTGCTATAAGCTGCTATTTAAATATCATACATCCTGTTCTGTGCAGGGTTTATACTTTGTGCTGCTATGCAGCAGGCGTATAGAAACAGGAGTTGTGTATGTGTGCATTAAAGCTTCTGGTTTTCCTGTGTCCGACCTGCGTTGTTTGCCTGACCTGTTTGCATGTATTGAACAGACATCTACATCACTTTATATACTTTAGGGCACTTCAGAGGACTGTCGTAATGGAGACAATCATGATTTCTCGCTTTCATCACCTTCTACCCGTCCTTCTGTTTATTTTAGTATGAACACACACATGCACACATTCATACTAAATATATATAGAAAACAAAGAGAATGATTTTCAGTTTCATGTCCTCTCTTGAGACCAAGCCGTTTTGTCCACTATAGAAGGCATCTATTATAAGTTCATTTCCCAGACTGGACGAAGATGCTGCAATGCTGAATCTTAAAGCACGTTGTAGATGATATTCTGTGCTTTTAAATAACACCACATCTTGGGTGTTGCAAGGACAACTTCCCAGAAATATTGTGTATCCCAAAACCTTTTTTCATTGAGGGCTCATGAGAACATACCTGCTTCTGACATCAAATAAAAACATTACCCATTCTTGTACAATCTTCTCCGGTGTTCTGAATGTGGCACTGACATTTTTTCTGCCCTACAGAAAAGAAAGGGGAAGCAAAAGATCAAAAGAGTGATTTGAAGAGAAACCAAATCCTAAAGGAGCTCGGATCATTGCTGTTGCAGGCTTATGTTAGGGAGCTGGAACCCTTTTACCTGGATTTTTATGGTCCTACAGAAAGGAAACCAGTAACAAAACAGCCAGCAAAAAGGAGTTTGAGGAGAAGTTTCAGTGAAGTGGAGTTGCAGTATTTATTGGATCAGGCTTTATTTGATAAGCTGGAAGCCATGGTAAGACCAGTAACATCACTGTCCCAGAGTATCTTGTATATTTTACATATTTCCATCCTCTCACTCAGGGTGCATACAGACTTCCTAAGGTCAAAGTGGGTTTCCAACGGAAGAAAAGGGAGATGCATTTCCCCAGGTTTCAGCGGATTCGAGAAAAACTTGCCCAAGCGCTGGGGCGGAGATTGAAAGAGAGGACAGGTTATTCAGCTCCTGACCCACATGCACGACACAGATGGGCATCTGGAGGTACTTCTGTGTTCTGTATAACAAAATGTCACTGTACAACAGATACTGGTGAAATTAGAAAAACATAGTCCCTTGTTTTTCTGAGGATGAAAAGAAGGCTTAATGGCTGATCAATGTCTTTCCTCTGCAGGAAGTCTCCCGAGTAATTTTGCCTCCAGAGTAGTTCAAGTGTTGCCCAAATTCAGCCTTGCCCAAAGAAGGTTGTGTATCATCCACAGTTTTTTTAATGCTCATTACCATTATTCTAGAACACGGCTGGAGGTCCCCACAAATTTATTTTTTTTAAGATTCAAATGGCCTAAATGCCAATACCATGTTTTACTCTGAAATTATTCAGTTCAATTCAATTCATATTGAGGGCGCAAACTGAGTGCCAAACAAAAGATCAGTAGACATGGCAGAAACAAATAAAACAATTTTAAAGTAACCGCATGGATAAATGATTAGCTATACATTTGAACTATAGAGTTGGATCATATAGAGTAAGCTGACTGGCAACTGAGTGGAGGGGGAAAAAAAAAACCTTATTGTGAGGTGAGGGATTAAAAAAAACCTTGATTTGCCACTGGCTACCCATCCTTCCTTGGCATTTTAGGTCTAAGAAGAGAGCCATGACATTGCTATAGTCACGAAATACTAAATAAATTAACATCCAGGTACAAGTATGCTGAGGTCCTCCATCATAGCACACAGTCAACAATCCCCATCAGAATGGAGTGCTGTTGTCACATAATAAAGCCGCATGGCAATATGTTAGATAAATGTACTGGGAGTACAAATTCCCATCCCAGAGTTTCTTCATTCAGCTTGGACGAAGACTCAGAGGACGAGGCCCCAGCACAGAGGCCCAGAGATGCGGCGATCAGCGTGAGACGGCCTGCCATGCCTGCTGACAGTGACTTAGAGTCGATGGATGGGGGCGGCATGGAGGAGACCACCCAAGAGCAAGTGCCACGTAACAAGACGACACCTCAGGGTAAAAGGTTTCTGTCTGTCCCTGCTTACAATAGAAATGTGACACAAACTGAATTCACCTTACTTCCACATTGTTTGCAACTTGTGTCTAGTGCTCCTGAGCACTGGTTATGAATACCAGGGTGCACATGCTTAGGGTATCATCTGTCAGCAGTGGGCACTGAAAAGCTGTGATAATGTACCATTCAATTTAAATTAAGTTTAGATTTTAACATAAGTTGAATTTAATGGAAATATTACAAAAGATTTTTGTTTTATAGCTATATCCAAGACTTTTACAGAATCTTACCAATTAAAAAAGTGAGGAATGCCTGTTTTAATAGGCTGTTATTGATTATGTATCAGTGATAAAGGGGAGTTTGTAATTCTAAACTAAATTTATTATGAGCTGACATACCACTGCAGTTGTTTTTGGAAGCTGTGGCATCAATGTACATTTATCCACCTGTATTCTGTTGCATGTTTGTTCTTAACTCATACTTTTATATTGCTGGCCATGTTTTCCTGATATCTGCTAGCTAGACACGTAAATGAAGGCTGCTGTACTCTGCTGAAAATTTAAATGTGTGAAAATTGAATAGAGAAATTAATTTTTATGTCCATGTTTATATCTTTGAAAAATTATGGCTCTGCTATTTGTAATGGGACCTGTATATTGCAAGAGCTACATGGGGATAGTTCTGCTCACTGTGTCTTAGCTGCCCACCTTTGATAGTGCCTAGAAACTGCTGCTAATTTTGCATTTTCTATCAGGACGTGGACTTATCTGACTTTCCGTAAATGTTTAAATAGGTGAAATGATCACTGACTTCATGCGGAGCCTTGAAAAGCTGTTTGCAGAACGAACCTCGGGGAAGCCAGAAGGAGCAAATGTTTTGCCCAACAAAAATAACGTGTGGCAGAAATCCGAGGTGAGACGCATTCTGTCACTGATTTGTTGCAAAGGCGGACATTTCTGAATATGTCAGATCCTATGCGGGTAATTGGTTAAATAAATTGTGTTTAATGTGCCTTTCTTGAGACTGCCAGTTTTTGTGATGAATGTCACATCAAATTTATATCAGCACTGTTGTCCATTACTTGTGTAATGGGTGATTCCTGTCATTTTTCTTGTCTTTCCTTTGCTGCACTGAATAAGAACTGTACAATCTCTCACATGCAGTCAGGTGTAACTTGGTCATTTCCTCTTTTTCATAGCTTTTATTTTTAAACCTGAATGTCTCCATTCACATTTACTCATCATTTATGTTACATTTACAAAAAAAGGCATTTGAAAATAATTCAGCCTTGCAGGTTTGGCGAAATGTGAAAATCTCAGCAGTCTGCTTCAGATTGCACCCTGCCTTTGTGGACTGTACTGTATTCACTTTAATGCCTGTGGAGAAACCGTCCTCTCTAAAGCTGAAACCACAAAGCTTTGAATTGCTTACAAGAAAGAATTTTTATTTGAGTTAAAAGTTCAGAGTAGTCAAACTTTCACAGTGGCCTGTTATTCTCATTGTGATTCAAATTCATTTGTACCCACTTCAGGATTCTGAGAAAGATTATGATGATGATGATGATGATGATGATGATGGTGACGACGATGATGACGATGATGATGACTACAATGATGTGGATTCTTGCTCTTTAGAGGACCGCCCCCCGCTGACCCAACCTGCTCCTGTAACAAAGAGCTTGGAATCCATGAGGGTTTAGGCTTCTTTAACAGGGAAGACTCAAAAATTCAGCCCTGGGAGTCCTTCTCTATAGCTGATTTTTGACATTATTAAATTTAATTTTACTTTTCAGTGTGAAGAAACCTCTGAAAATAAAATGCCAATGTAACGTAGGATCAATAATTAGTGTAGCTGTTAAGACTTGTAAAATAAATGCTGTTTTAAGCCAGCTGTTGGAAGTGTTGTACCCTTGAGCAAGGTACTTAACTGTGAATTGCTCCAGTAAATCGCCCGACTGTACAAATTATAAATAGCTTTGGATGAAAACTTGGCTTAATAAGTATCCAAGAGCAGGCTTCTTATGTTAACTGAATGCTGTTTAGTTTATGTGGTCATGCATGCAACTATGCACAGCAGTTAAATTAACTTTGCACGTCCTTTTTCTTGTACCCCCCAAAGGTATTAAAGAAGCAAAACCACGCAGCGCCATGAAGAGTCCAGCAACAATTGGTGGCTTCAGTGATTCAAAGAGAAAACCCATATAACAGAATTATAAAATCCAAGCATCCAAAATATATACAGAAATAAAGTTACAGTAGTAATAATTGCCCGAGCTCAGCCGTAAATGGAATTTTTGTTACTTAATTTTACAGGCTGTCAGATTATTGGTAAATGCCTGATATTTTAATACCTTTTAATGCAGTACATTACAGAAATATTAGATTTTCTATATGTACCTGTCAGGAGGAACATGTTTGTTGTTTTTTAAAAAAAAGTAAATGACGAGACTTGTTTTTTAAATTGATATAGAAAATATGTATTAACATTGTAAAGAAATAGCCAAAGTGTTGGATCTGGTTACTGCTAATGTTGATGTACAGTGTGTTGAATTTGTGGTGCTGAATAAACTAATTCCACAAACCATTTGCAATAATTTGAATTATTTTACCAAGTAGTTATCGGTTCTTGTGAGCTGTTTGATGGCACAGTGGATAGCGCTAGCTTCTCAATTCTTGGACTTTGGGTTCGAATGTGGGCGAAAGTCCTAGTCTTGTGTGGGCACTACAGCAGCAGGTGGGATTCAAGTTGGATCCTTAACCACTGCGCCACTTGCTGTATTAATGTAAAACAATAACCCAGCTGTACATGTATGTAAGCAGCCTATGTGTGACTCTGCATACAACCCTACACTCACAAGCTGTCCAGCAATGGCAACCCTTTCAGACAGTGTTTACTGTAAATATGGCGGATATTCATCACTTTTATCTTTTTCTGTTGAGCGCAGTCAGCATTTTCCCCCGTCTCTCAGTTCGTAACAGTGAGTGGCATTATTTTACATTGAGGATCATGTAATGCTTTTATTCTTGCGTGTGCTCTTGTCACTAGGATTTTCAGTACTGTGTTTATCTGCAGTTTTATCTACGCAGCGTTACGTAGCGCGACGCTGGTTTCCAAGGCGACAGTAACGACGCCGGAAGAGTAACGCGGGAGACGCTCAACTGCCGCCGCGTCGCAGCGGCAAACTGAACGGTGACTGAAAGGACGTGTAAAGGACTTTGTGGGCACGGCAGTGAGTAAATCCTGCTAGAAATGCAATGTTGTATTACCATGCAGCCAGCGTGTAACTACAGCAGTCTAAGAGATATTCCTCAAACCGCAGCAAACGTCACAAAACGTTTAATACTTCTGTTGCTAGACGTCTAAACTATTCGGCGAACCTGCCAAGTCAAGTGTATGTGTGGGGGGTACCCTTAAATTCAGAAAGCCAGCTTTATCCCCTCACTATAAGGCATAACTCCACTGTGTACCACATTTAATGCTTCTTTTTATTTGTTTTCCCATTAATTTTAAAAGTCACAAAAGTCACATGTGCAGCTGACATGATCCCTTCGTTGCTCTCTCTTAGAGTAGTTCTGCCTTTCTGTAGGTGTAATTTGAAATGTGTCGTTTCTGCTGTCTGGCAGGTAATGTCTGGAATACAAACTGGTGTCCGCAGGATAAAGCTAGAGGAAGAGACCAGCGTTGTGAAGGAAAAGCTAAACCTCATAATGTCCAAACTGGAGGTACAGCAGAGTCCCATTGCAGTACTGTACATGCGTACAGTCAACTGCAGCCGGAGAGGGGCTGGCGGGGTCTTTTCCGGCCGATGTCAGTCATTTGTGCCATTTCATATGAGCGAAAAGATTTTACATACTAAATAGTTTTATATAAGAACATTTGGCATATTTTTCATGTGTATCAATGCTTTTGGAGCAGGATCAACGATCCAAGGATGAAGAGCTGCTGAAGGTTCTCCAGCAATGCAAAGACGAGGAAAAAGAAAAGCAGAGGGCAAAAATAGAAGAAATGAGAGAGATGTTGCTGTTGGAATCCAATAAGCTGACCAATATGATTGACCTTCTAAAGGATGTAAGAAACCTCAACTGGTTTTGAAACAACAGCGTGACTTTTTATTTTTAAAAAAAATGTCCGTGTGAATGCATTCAGAAATGGACTGCTCACCCAGGGATTCTTGGTTACTGACCTCTGATCTTCGGAGGCTGCATTGCAGGACGTTTCCTGAATTTCTGTTGACCAATGACTCCTTGACGCTTTAAACTCAATATTTTTATTGCAAGATTTTGTTTTTCCACAATCATGCTATTTCTTGGCCTCCTGAAATGAAAGCTTAAGGATCTCCCATGGCCAATATAAACACAGAATATTTAAAAAGAAAAAAAAAAATGTTAAGTGATGGCTGCTATAATTATTTTCTTATTTTAGTTCCTGTGTCACCTGCACAGACTGCACTCCACTGCCTACCACAAGGATGAGAAGAACCGAAAACTCGTGGACAAGCTGGACAGAACGCTGCGGCGGCAGAGGGAACTCATATTGTTTCAAAGGGAGCAGGTAAGCAAGACACGGAAGAACCGGCCAGACCTCATCCAGGAAGCCTTGTATGAAAGGCTGGAGCTGAATTTACCTTGTTTATATTGATGATCATCAGGGTTTTACCCTTGTCGTTTTTTCATTGGTATGACAATCCTACCTTTTGTTTGTTAATTTCTCACAACAGAATGTTTTTTTAACACAAATTAAACAATAGTTTATAAATTACTTTACAAATGTCTTTTATATATTTTTAATCTTGAACATGTTAGGTACCATCTTGGAATTTTTACACGAAATATATACATTTTCAGGTTTTAGAGCAAGCACTACAGATGCGTGGATAACTAAGTTGAACAAACTTGCATGAGCTCTTTGAGTTTTATCATTTCATCTGACAAATGTTTACTTCCTCCCCAACAGATCAAGAAGCTTAAATCAAACTCACCTGAGCCTGCAGGTACGTGTGGTCTTCTTTTATTGGATAGGCTCCAGACCACTGTGACCCTGCCCAGGATAAATGGTTAACAATAATGGATGGATGAATGAATGATGCATGCATTCAGATAAGTTCAGTATTTGCACTGATCTGGGGGGGGGACAAAAAACAAATTTTAAATATAATTTTAAATGTATATATGTAAATATCTATAAATCTACATCTATAAATGTAGATATGTAAATTTCTACATTTAGATGTGATGTCTAATTCTCATTTAGAGGCTACAGATTGATTATTGGTGATCACAGTAATAGCAAATAAGGCGGAAAAATTTTATATTGCAATTATTTATTCAAAATGAACCAGTCTACTTCACCCTAATTTGAGGACATTTCAGAGGAGAATGGAGGTGAAACCAGTCTGTCATGCACTGGATCTTCTCGTGTGCAATGTCTGCATCAAACCATCTCATGACAGTCGGACTCACTCACAGGGTTTTTTACTCTTTTTACCGAAGCACCAAAACTATGACATGTCCACTCATCCACGTATCTTATCCCTCTCCTGTGTTTGAACATCTCAGTTTTGATATGAATGTATTAATGTGACAACAGAGCAGAAGAGCAGTCCAGCGCTTTGTGCATTATATACAGCACCTGCTTCCAGCAGTGAATTAAATTATTTAATGTCTACAACAGGATGTGGCTGACATTATTTTTCTGTTTTACAGAAAAGAAAATGGAGGTGAAAACACAGGAATGTGCTTTGAAGAGAAGGCTCATAAAGGAGCTAGGGCTGTCATTGCAGGCTCTTGTGGACTTGCTGGACAATATTTGTGTGGAGCTCAACTCTGTTACGGAAAAGAAAATGGGGGTTAAAAAACAGATGTCAGAAAGTGCCTTGAGGAGAAACAAAATCATAAAGGAGCTGTGGCAGTTACTGGTGCAAGACCTTTGTGAGGAGCTGGAGGACTTCTGCACAGAAGTTTTCTGTGTGTTGCAGAGGAACGTGGAGGTCAAAAAAGAGACGTTCAAAATCCCCAGTTGGAGAATGGGGATTCATATCATGAAAGAGTTTGGGCCACTACTGTTGCAGGCTCTTGCTGAGCAGCTGGAAGACCTTTGGAAGGAACTTTTCAGCATTAAAGAAGAAAAAGTAAAGGAGAAAAAACAGACCCCAAAAAGAACCTGCTGGAGAAGCACCATCATAAAGGGGCTGGGGCCACTGTTGTTGTTGGCTGTTCTCGAGGAGATGGAAGACTTTTGCATGAAAGTTTTCAGCATCAAAGAAAAGAGAGCAGAGGACAAAAAACAAATGTCAAATAGCTTCTTGAGGAGAAGTTCCATTGTAAAGGAACTGGGATCAGTGTTACTGCAGGCTCTTCTTGAGGAGCTGGAGGACTTCTGCATGAAAGCTTTCTGCACTACGGAAAAGAAAGCAGAAGCACAAAAACCGATGTCAAAAACCCCCAGTCTAAAGGAGCTGGCACCATTCAGCTCAGAGGAGGATTCTAAGGAGGAGATCCTGGCTCAGAGGCCCAAATCTGTGGAAATCCGTATGAATGAATTTGTCGTGTCACCTGCTGACAGCGACACTGAGTGGACAGATTTAAGTGACTTGGAGGAGAACAACCACCAGCCAGAGCAGCTCAACATGCACTCTACTCAGGAGGAAGAGGAGACACTGCAGGGTAAGAAGCTCCACTGTGCCTTCACTCCTGCTCAAGTTCTTCACTCTGTCCAACAGTTGTTCTGAATAGCACAAATATCATGAACCGTAGGAGCGACACAGCCTTGGTCTGCTCAGCTGCACTCCTGAGACAATGGATAGAAGCTGCGGCCACAGAGCAGCGGGTTGACTGACTCATCTGAGCTTCTTTAAATGTCCAAATAGGTGGATTGATCAAAGATTTGGAGCACCTTGAGAGGCTGTTTGCAGAGAAACCCTCAAAGAAGCCAAGGGAAAGAATTTCACCTGACATTAATGTGTGGCCAAAACCTGAGGTGAGAGTCGTCACACCTTCTGATGTGGATCCAGCAGTCAAACTTAAAAATGCAGCATATAAAACTAATAATATTTTCTTGAAAAGTTGTCCATTTCTGACTATCTCGCACTACTGCTGGCAATATGTTAGCAAAATATCTTTTCCAAAGATCAAATATGTCCTTTTACGAGACTGGCAGGTTTAGTGATGAATGTCACGTAGAATTTATCCGAAAAGTATCTTTTCCCCATCTGACATATCAGCTTTAGTGATCTCACTGTACAAGAACTATAATCTGTCACCTGCACATGGAGGCAACAGAGCGATTGTTAAAAAACTTTTCCACTGCATCATTATTAAAGTATCTGTGCATGTAGTGGTGTGTGTACGTGTGTGACTGTGCTTCACGTGGTTTGAATAGATGGTCAACACATGGTCACGCAAAATACTTTACACACAATGTTGAGAAAGCAGGGGCAACAGGGACACCTGAAAACAGTTAATCCTCACTGGTGTGGAGAAAATGGGGAAAAATTCAAAATTATGTGTCAGTTTATACCACAGTTTTGTAAACTGTACTTCTAGAACTTGATCTTCCCCTTAAAAGCCACTATCATAAGCCTTTGAGATGCCTGCAGGAATTCTGCTCTGATAATATCTTACATTTGCACGCTTTTAACCGTTCTATTTGCTTGTGATCCTTCGTGCCCAATTTGATTTGATTCCCTTCTGATGATTTCAGGATTTGGAGAAGGATGACAATGACGACGACGATGACAATGACTCCGATTACTCGGATTCTTTAGAGGACAAACCCCCGCTAACCAAATCCAGACCTGTGGATGAGACCTTGGATTCTCTGAGCACCGGTGTCTGGACGTCTTCAACAGGAAAGACTCGGATACTGCAGTCGCAGAATTTTTTATTTTAGTCACCTTGTCACATCAATTTATTGCTTGACATATTTAAACTTCTAAAATGGCAGCATTAATAGGTGAAACAAACAGTACAGTGGTTAAAACGTTTATTCTGAACGTTTGCAATTGAATCCCTACTAACTTGTACCTTTAAGCATGGTACTTCTTTTCCCAGTTATTCTAGTGAATGTACCGGTTATTTAAAGGGGTAAAATTGTACATTTACCTTGGTAAAAACTTTATTTAATTTGCATCCAAATACAGTTCTGCACTGCAGCTGAATCCTACTCAGTTTGTGGTCTGGCTGTGCACTGTCAGACATGGAAGTAAACTGCTTGTGTCTCTTTGTGTTTCCAAAGGTTTCAAAGAAGCAAAGGCAAGCAGCACAAGAAAGAACCCAGTGACACTCACGGACTGCAGTGACACTGAAGATAAAATATATTGAATATAGCAGAATCACAATGACTAAGCATCTGAAATTTTTGGAATAGTAGTCATGTTTTAAGATAACTAAACAAACAAATGATACTATGATAATAGCATCTGCTTGTTGGAAATGGAAGATGAGAAGAAATAAAGGAAGATAAATAATCCCCTTGTGTATAGTTTACAGTAAACTCAAAGATTACATTTTGTTGACAACAGTCACAAAAAATAAATGCAGTGCTTTACAAAACAAGATAAAAAAAATAGACACAAAGTGTGTGACTTAATTTTATGGTTTTTTGCAATGAGGTGTACATGCGATGCTATTTCTCTTCTTTTCTGAACGAATGAAATGTTTTAATGTATTTTTGTAATGTAATTTGTATATACCTGCTACTGAGTACTAAGTTACAATTAGGTTCTAGCAATGCAGAAGTATATCAAAACATTACTTTTAACACATCAGTATTAATGTGGTAGGAAGAACTGTAGGTGCCTTGTGAAAAAAGACAACAGCAATAGCAGTGCACAGATGCTGCATTTTTAGCTTTATTTCATTTATATTCATTATTTTCCCTTATTAAACAGTGGCATTCGGTCACAAATCACGTGTGAGACCTATTACAAATGTCAGTTATAATTCTATTTTACATTCATAATTTAGAATATGCACCCATTTTTCTGGTTTTATAGTAGTGCATGTGTTGTATCTTTTTCTTTTTCCAGGAACTCCTTTGCTCACCACGTCCTTCCAGGTGGACCAGCATTTCGAGCCTGGGTACACAACATCTACAAATCAAACGTTCTGTCATTATTCTGCATTGCAGGGTTTCGGAATCAGCACATAAACTTCATCCTGAACAAACCCTGGTGTGACATTAACTTGCTTGACCTTGACCAGGTAACACATTTACCTTCTAGCCGGAACTGAAATGTCACCATTAAGCTCTGTAGCCCTTTTTAAACCTCATCGGTAACGGTTTAATTACTATTCAATGTGCAAGAACTACACATAGGAATCCAAAGGCATTCTGCTAGGGCTTCTGTTGGCTCCGATTCTTCTGTCCTCTGAACCCTCTATCAGCGACAGGGATGTGATGGTGGTTGGTCGTCTTGTCTTTTTGAAGGAGATGGATTTATTCTGAAGTTTGGACCTAGAAGAGAAAAGGAAGTCCAGAAAGGCCTGGCAGACTGAGCTTGGCATAAGAAAATGTCATCCCTGAATATGGGCTTGCACTGATCATCTCTGTCCATCATACCTGCTGTGAAGGCCTTCCTTATTTGCCAAAAAGCAGAATGCAAACCCAGCTATGATGAGCAGAGTGGAGCCACCCCAGCCCACGAAAAGAGCTGCACCAAATTCATACCTGTGAGAAAGTTGCGTCAGGCTTCACAAACATACATTCTGACTTGGAACACCCCAGTGTCTTTGAACTTGAATTGGTCTTTACTTACTTGTTATCCATAAAATCAGGATTTACAAACTCGCTCCTTATCTTGTTTCCATACCAGCAGTATGCAGTCATGCTACATAACCCTGGAAGAGAGCGCATCAGAGTCCATTGCAATCTGACAAGTTATAGACACTTTAACATGGGGCTGGGAGAAGCATGTACCTGAAATCACGTAGTTCACACCCGCTGAGAAGGTGACTCTCGCTTTAGTGACATCAGACCCCCCCACCTTTGTGCACTTCATACCGATGAGGGCCAGAGTGGATCCGGCGAACCCGAGGATGATGGCAATGATGACGAGAGCCCTGCAGGCATGGATGTACACTGCACCAGGAAACCAGAGAAGGGCACAGATGTTTCATGTCTTTGTGCCGTGGTCTCGTCTATTACCCTGGATAAAATTAAACTAATATTTCATAGAACGTCTACACTGCAGGTGGAGGGAAACACATCTGCAGAACATCCACAAAGTTGACATCAATGTTCCTACGGCTCAGTTTCATTAATGCTTATCATCTCTTCTTAATTCATGATGGAAAGGGAACAATAAGAAGTTGCTGATGTATGCAAGCACCGTGTGTTTGGAAAGCAAAATCATTTGTGCTGTGGCTTCTTTACACACACAACTCTGTAACAGCGCTCATCTGTTAAATCCCTCATTTAAATTATACAGCAAGCCTGTGATGGTACATAGTCAAAATGCTGGAAGAAGGACTTTGAAAAGGGCAAATGCTTTTTATTGGCTTCAAACGCAGTCATCGCCCAAGTTCAGCATCCGGCATGCAAGCATCTCCCCTAATTTCCTGCCATTACTTTCCAAATGTGGCACTTGTGAATTTTTCTTACTCAAGGTCAGTAAGATGTGAGCACAATTACAAGGTCATATACACACACACACACACACACACACACACACACACACACACACGTTGCTGTAAGAAGAGTGGATTTTTATTTTTGGGGCAGGAAATGCCAGCGTATTTGTTTGTTCTAACTACCTGCAATATCGGAAATAAGAGCTGTTATCACAATTTCATTATACCCCCCCCCCCCGCCTGCTACTCCTGTTTCCACAGGGCAGGAAATGAAGGGGCTTGACTTACATTCCAGCGCCAGCATGGAAGTGAATTCCTTGCAATCAGATACTCCGGTGGAGTCGGACACACAGTCCCTCCAGAGGTTGGAGTAGAAGCTGGAGGTGCTGAGGATGGCACCGTCACCCGTGGAGAAGTTCCAGTACTCGGTGGGCATGGTGGAGCACACCAGCATCCACCCTGACAGGCATGCCACAAAGCATCCGATCTCCAGGTACATCTGCACGGCTCTCTTCTCCATGGTCTGCATCCAACCTGGAACGGAGGAGGTTAGACCGCTGTAGCAGGTAGCTATCAAGAGCAGCAAGAACATGGCCCAGTAACTGGCAGCTTCAGTTCCTAGCAGGGGCCAACTGTTGGGACTCTTGAGGACATACTTGCACTGACATGCTGTAGGACGTGGGAAGGAATTTAAGGTTCTTTGGGCAAAAGCTTTTATTAAGAAACATAACAAAAATGAAAATAAAGAGCACTCACCTTTAAGAAATATGGGCTTCAGGTCATGCCATAGCGTCTGCCAGGTTGGCCCAGGAGAGCTGACCTGTGTGATGGTCTTCTGCAAATGAAAAAATATTACAGTTTTCACCCCTATGTCTGCTTTATCTGTACTCCTATCACTTGTGTACAGTAGCAGTTTTCCCATGAGCACATCTTTGGGAAAGAATCTCATTTGTGTTGAAGCACAAGATGGCATCAGAGATATGCCAGTGACAAAGTGTGGCTCATTTCATTGCAGGAACAGACTTGAGGGAGTCAGAAATAGAAAAACTCATGAGAATATTTCATGTCTCAGTTTAACAAAGAAATTTTCTGTCCTCATCAAAAACAAAAGTTCCTCAGCTCCTGAACCTTTTTCCTACTTTTGCTAGGATGCTGAGTGGGGATGCCGGACTGCTAATTTCCTCAGATCTCGGGGTATCTTAAAGCATTTTGCAGAAGAATAAACTTATATGTAATGATCTTAACCTCTGACTGCACCTATCAACATGGCAACATTTGAAAATTATTATTAAAATGAACTAAACTTAATCCAGTGTTTGAAATCAAAGTAAAATTCTACACTTGTCCAGAAGCTGGCAGCAATGACAAAACTTTTATTTAAACAAAATTTTAATGTATTCCAAAATGTTAAGACAGAACAGATAAATTACATTCTGATCTTACTTTATTGTTCTGTCTTAGACCAGGTCTTTGAAAGAAGAAAAATTACATTTAAATTCATTGTTAACTTGTGTCACCCAGGTTAGTGCCAGTGTGTGTCCCCAGAATTTTTCAGTGAGTGGCACCTTAGTTGCGGCGTTTCATGCCATTCGGAAGGAGGGGTTCATGCCCATGGGGCAAACACCTGTTTTGTCCCTTTTCCCATAAGCAGCTCAGGTCACATGAAAGCTCCTCTCTGGCATTTTCCTGCCAAACAAAACACTGTTAATAGCGCCTCCTACAGGGAAGATGGGCAACTCCAGCTGCAGCTCTCAGTCACAAACTCCTACATGCTGCTGGTACGTAGATAGCTATTACTTATTTCTAATTTACTTTTATCATTAGCTCAATAACCTTATTAACACATGACTTGTGTTATGAAATATTTAGATGAGGTGTTTAATAAAACTATTAAAGTTGCTGCTATTGAGTTGTAGGCCAAAGTAGCTCTTCTCAAGGACACCTCAGTAGTTCAGTTCATTATTCAGAGACAGCTGTCCTTCATCGCCATTCCTGAGAAAGATACAGAAAGGGAAAAATAAGGGTATTGTGTTTTTTGTGTGTACACATACTGGTACATTTGAAGCTTGTCTGAGTAAAAAAGTTAGCTTTTCATAGTCATAGCTAATATCAGAGACATAATTGAGAAATAAATCCTGCAGCACTTAATGGCACAATATCATTCACACCGCAATGACATTTTCACTAAAAGGGCATCTTTATACGCAGAAAAATCATACTGGGGAATCATACTGTTCATCACTGTTTCTGCTCCCTCTCCAGGCCTTTGTGGAATAACTAATGGTTTAACCTTTAACCTGCGATGCTGATCATTCTAGACATGGAAAAAATAATTTCTTGTAAGCGTTTCAGACCTCAAGTTGAAAAATTAGTTATTTTATGGTTTAGCTGGTTAATAATAATAATAATAATAATAATATTATTATTATTATTATTATTATTATTATTATTATTATTATTATTATTATTATTATAATTCATCAAAAATGAAATAAGGGTCACTTATTATTATTATTATTATTATTATTATTATTATTATATATATTATTATTAATAATAATAATAATAAGTGACCCTTATTTCATTTTTGATGATACAACTGATCTGCTGATTCACATTTGAGGAATGAGTGTGTCATACTTTCAAAGTTACTTCATTATAGCATAAAAGAGAACTAATTTACGTGGATTTGCAGCCTGGCACCGGAGGCCTTTCATTATGACCTCCTTAGCCACAGAGACTCACGCTTGCGCTGAGCGAGGATGAATACAGTCCGCTTTGTTCACATCTTCAGCCTCAATATTGAAAATGTTTTTGCAAATTATTACATCCCAAGGAGTCATTTAAAAACCCTAAATCAACGACGGTCTTGTTTTTTTTCATAAATGAGCTTCAGAACACCAACAATAGCTGGGTTATGAGTGCCGTTTGGCAGTGTTTCAGCATGTTTGAGGATTAATAACTAAAGACACCAGCTGCACTTTTCGGGTTGATTCATGTGGACTTTTGGGGTGTTTTTCAATTACTTCATAGGCTTATAGAGCACTTTAATAACTATATTTTGTTCAGAAGGAATGAATGTCTTGTTAAAGAATGGCTGTACACCCTGTTTTCAGCGCTTTTTTCAACTCTGTGTGACCTTGGGAAGTCGGTCACTTGTTTAAAGTGACCTCAAGATGTGGTGCCTGGATTTGTTTGTACATGTTAGCTGAGAAATTATTTGGTAATATTACCAATGTCAGTAACTGGAACAGGCATACATTTCCTAAAAATTATTTTTTTCTGTTAATGATATACTGAGAAGGACTGGCATCCCATCCAGGGTGCAGTTTCATAGCATTTGGCCAAATGATTCTCCAAACCACCTCCACCCTGACCAGAATGGCATGATTAGTGATGATGGATGTATGGATGGATGGATGGATGGATGGATGGATGTTACTAATAGGTTAAAAATTGCTTTGATCTCACATGAACACAGCACTGCCTTCATCGAACCATTCATTGCACCACCCAGTACTTCTCCATAGTTGTCAATATTGCTGAAGCTAAGTAAAGTGCAAGGTGTTGATGTGTGACTGAATGCAGATGCGTTCAGTGCACAACCAAAGGTTTTCTGAACAGCAGAGCAAGCAGCTGAACCACCAGGCATTTTGCTGGCAGGGAGGATAGGCAACTGACTCTTGTTTACTACAGCTGGAGCCACAGGATATCAGCAGTACCCTCACGTTTGAAGGGAGTGCTGGGATTCAGGTTTCCACTGATCAGCAGGTGGAGATGGACATCAGATAAGGATGAATACATCCAGCCCAGCTTCCAAAACAGGAAACACTGAGGTGACTTGGTTGCCGGCAACACTTTCTACTCAGCCTGCTTCGGCAGAACACGCCATGGTGCTCTCAATCTGTCACAACATGGCATGCAATAAATTTAATTATTAACAGCAAGGTTTTCCATTTACTTCATATTTAATATTACATGTAGCTTTCCTTATACTCGTATTGCAATGTTTTTGCATTCCACTGAAAGAATGAATTAAAATGTACATGAAGTATACTATTGAGTACATTTATAGGTAAATAATTCAAATTCGGGGCCTATTTTTCCAGTTTTTGTGCCTGATGTGATTTGTTTTGTTTTCATCAAACGACCTGTTTTCTTAACCTTGTGAGACTTAAAATAACAATAGAGCGAATTCAGCTGACTGGTTTGTGCGGCGCCACGTTTCAGGGTGACCTATGAATCACAGTGAGCTGCTGCCAGGCCTTGTTATGGCTGTGTCATTTGATTCAAAAATTGCTTTCGTATGTATACTTTTATGCTCTATTATCTGTCTTACATGTGTCATTGTCTTCACTGAGTTGGATGCAGCCATTTGTTATAGCACTTGCATGAGCTTACTGGAGCTTTACATGACTGCCTTATTATTTATTAATTTACAATTGTACAGTCATTCATTTAGCTGCTGCTATCCTCCAAAACTGGCCAACAACTTTAAACTTCAGTGATGTTAGGTGATAGTTTCATTTTTCCACATTGCTCAGCTTGGTTTTCTTTTATTTTACCTGGAAAATTGCTGCCCAAACACTACGTATTGTGTCAAACTAATTTTGTGTTGCGTGCAGCTGATGCTTTTGCTTATTTTGCAATGCAGGTGAAGGAAGCGTCACAATCACAGATTTGTAAAACAAAGCTTAAAAGTTGTTGAAAAATGTTGACAACGTATAAAATATTGAAAGTGATATTACTTTACATATTCACCAGAGTTTTCAAACACCAGACATCATGCATGCTTACGGGCTCCATTTTAACAAACAGGAGCAACACAACTGGAATTGTTCACTTTCAACACATTAAAGCAAACTGGCATAAAATCAAACTGGAAAAAAATGCACACATGAGATATGACAGTAAAAATGAGTGATCAAGGGTAAAAGAGAAGGTGGGAGATGTTCTCTGAGACTAATAATGAATGGACAGCCATAGAGTGATGGAGTGAAGCACCACAGCATCAGATGGAAAGTCAATGTGCTGCACCGCCTCCGGGTCCGACAGAATTGAGATACTTCCACACACTGAGCAAAGGTGTTAACAAGATAACCAAACTCCTCAGGCTAAGCCAGGCTGAGAATTTGTCTTCAGCTGCCCTTGTCCTCCTGCTTTGTCCATGACAACATCCCAGTCTTGAAACTCCTGCTGGCTACACATAGGCGTTCTTTCCAAACTGCATGGAGGAGCTGTTGTAGTTTGGAGATGTCTTGCGGGAATGGTTGTACTTGTGGTTGGCTTTGGCGTGAGAGGGAGCCAAAGATGTGGCACCGCTGTATGTGTAATTCTGTTGACTGCTGGGGAAGAGACAAGAGAAACCACAGAGAGTTCTTTTAATTTTGCCTTTAGATGACTAACGTTACTAAAAAAGTGGGTAATGCTTTTACATTTTTTATTAAAATGGAAGGTATAAATGCATGTGATACAAACAAGGCCCACAGCCTCAGCAGTGCTACATGGTAGCTGATGTTAGAACTTATTAACTGTTTTACAAGTTTCAGAAGCATTTCCAAAATCCATCCATGGATCTATTTGTCCAAGCATCTTTGTGATTCAGATCTTAGCCCAGAAGCATAGGGCGCAAGGGAGCGTACACCCTGGGTGTGATGCAAGGCCACAAGGAGGCAATCCTACACACTTACTCACACACAAATACACACTCTATGGACAGGTTGCAGCAGAGGTCTTGGGGAGCAAACAGGAGAATCTGGAGGAAGCGCATGCAAACACAGAAAACGCACAAACTCCACTCATACTGAGCTGGATGCAAACCACACTGTCACCTTTTTTTTTAAATGTCTGCACACATTAAAGCAATATTAATGAAACTCTATTTTCAGGTGAGTCATATTTACACCTGAACGTTTCCAAATGCCCATTTTCCTCAGCTGAGGTGATAAGAAGGACAGAAAGACAACTTTTTGATTTTGTGTAAGAAAGTCAGTAAGCGGTGACAGAGTCGTGACACCATGATTCTGTTCAAATACTATTTAGTAAATCTTGGGCTGCGGTTACATAAAGTCAGAGGCACACGGGTCACTGTGTACAAACAGGTACCTGTACAGGCGAAGAGGAACTGACTCACTTCCCCTTAGAGACACTTGAGCAATTTTCTCAAGGTGACATTGACAGTTAAATAACATCTGGTGCTGAACACAAGGAATTAGTCCACAGCAAATGAAGACTAACAGCTGTGTCTTTTGGTGCTATTACCACAATACAAGATGATGAGCACTAGAAAAACAGCAGTGAATTCTCAGTGACAAATTCACATTTTTCTAGCGGCTCATTTTTTAGTTTTTCAGCAGTTTTAAGATGAAATGAATCGCATTCTTACTGCGTTTTATACTGTGTTGAGACCAGTGTGCTTAGACTGCATTTTTGCTGAGGGATGCCAGTTTGTCACAGAACAGTCACACACACTCTTTCACACACGCAGTCATACACTGCAGGCCATTTGTAGTTTTGCTAGTTCACCTGAAACATGTCTTTGGACTGTGGGAGGTAACCCATATAAATAACGCACATGCACATATCAGCTCCATCCGATGTGCCGCTATGCCACCCATAAACTTAATTCTGTTTTGTACAAATGTTTTGCGCTAAATGCTGTGATGGTTATGGAGCTGGAATTGTGGCTAAATGCTGTTTGTCTAAATCCTAGGAAGGTAATCAAATGATGGCCAAATAACTGAGCCAAAAGGCCTTCACTCAGTTATATAAATCACAGTACTGCCAATAGTGCCTGTGCAGCCAACACATAATAATGCTATTTACACACAAATGCTATAGAAATAAGTGGTTTTAACAAACCTGGTGCTGACGCTCTCAGTCAGGGAAAAACATAGGACAGCACCACCCACAACACTGAGGACGGAACCTCCCCAGCCTATGAACAGAGCCGCTCCCAGTTCAAACCTGCGGGAGACGAATGAACCAGAGGTCGTAGATTCATTCCAGCTGCATCAGCTTTTTGAACCTCTGGATATTATTATTACCACAGCAATAAATCGATACCATAAAAGTATGATGTTTTCAAGCAATATAAAATGTACATAATTTATATTATTGCTTTATTTTATAATCCATACAGATGCCAATTATTATTAAGCCACATGATTTTACCAATTACAGGTTTTTTAGTAAGACTGTGTGAATGGCTCACAGCGCTTCTGATTTTTTGGCAGGTTGAGGACATAATGTTCATGCATTTTGCCACGTGTATTCCTCCTTACAAAAATGCCTGTTTTAGTGTGACTATGAATTCAAAGCTACGGGAGGAACGATTTTTGCAGCTTTACTTTTTCGTTCACTAGCCCTGTGTGAAGGCCATTTTGAATTCTTTGAATGGTATAACTTGCTATATGGAATGTGAATCTACTCACTTCATTTCAAAAAACATGGGATCAAAAAACTCTGTCGTTATTCGGTGAGCATACAGAGAGCAGGCAGTCAGAGAGCAAAGTCCTGGCAGGAGAAAGCTGTTAATACACTTGTTTGAAGAAAATGGCAACAACAGAAACTGCAAGTGCACAAACAGATGGGAAGATTTACCAGTAAGTATGAAGTGGAAACCTGCGAGGAATGTAATCTTGGTCTTGGTCTTCTCTGAGCCCCCGATATTTGTGCATTTCATCCCCACCAGGGCACATATGCTGCCGAAGAACCCCAGGCAGACGGAGGAGATCATGAGGCCCCGGCACACCTGGATGTAACCTGTTAGCCGACATGGACATGAGAGAGAAGCAAGTCAACTCGTAAACCTTGACCTTATTTTTTCAGAGGAAATATATTTGAAGATGGTTTTTCCGGTGAGTTTTGTAACTATCTGGAGCTGGAATGTCCACTGATGACAAAGCTGAAGGCTTCATCTCAGTCACTGTACATCATTAATTGCATCTTTTAACTTTTAATTCTTTTACCCAAAGCCTAAGGAGTGAAATAAGTGAATGTTTATCATTTTTATTTATTTAACTCAGACCATTGTGATGCCTCCCCCTTTTACACATACAGCGCTTTGAGGATAGGAGGCCGCACAGCCGCCACTGCCCAAAACTCTGAAATATCCACCACGAGCGTCACTCATTCCCTCATTGTCAGAACTTTATCAACCTTAGGGTCTCTTTTCACCTGCCAGTTCAATAACAGCTGCCCGACCCTGAACCCGAGCGTTTGGTGCTGCCGCGAGTACTGCAGCACAATGAGCTGATGTCCACCTCCACATAAAGTGCAGTAAAAGCCACCGGAAAAAAAAAAAAAAAAAAGTCTACGTAAAGATTGCGTTTGCTGGCTTACTGGTAGGAGACATTCCTGTAAAGTCAGGATTACAAAGTAGTTTAGTCTCAGTTTTCACAGTTTGCCCATTAGCTGCCTTGATGTGTGCTGTCATACTGGGTTGCAGCGGCCATTAATCTGAGTTCTGTAAGAATTAAAATGTGATTTATGTGCCCTCCTGGGTGACTACTCAAGTCTAAGCACACTGCTGTCACATGTCAGATGTTTATTTCCTAATTTATTTTTTCAAATAACTAGAAAAGTGTCAGAATGACTCAGCTCGCAGACATTGTGTTTCGGGCTAACAGATGACACACGCATATCTCAGCCCGCAGGAACTTGATTTGTTCTCTACTCCATTATGAGGCAATAAATATTAGCGGACAAACCATTCCATTTCCATCGGGCTTTGATTTATTGACAAATATTAGCTTGGTTGCTTACTTATAAACTGAAGCCCACAGCAGGCCATTTCCGTTTCAGATAAAATACAGTTTCGTGCAGCTGCCTTCTAACAAAGGTTCAAGTAATGCCAAGGAGGACTAGTGGGTTCACAAGTGGAAATGTGGCAGAGGGTTCTGGAAGCTAGAGGCCAGGAATCACTGATCCCTAACAGCAAACAAAAGTCTGAAGTCGAAGGTGATGTGAGTGCTGGCTCTACATTACGCTGGTAGCTATGGTAAATGTACAACAAATCAGCAAAGTACACCGTGGGACATAAAGGGGCATAAATTTCACTTTTATTACTGGGTCTCTCCTTAAGCCAAAGCTACAGAAAATTTACCCTGGTGTGCGTCCTCTCCTTACTTTTTTCTACCTTTACAGCATCAGTCCACTACTATACTTTTACCACATAGCATTCTTACGCTATGCAATAAACATGGTGTCCAGCTGGACCTGCGTGGATTCAACTTTCCTTCTTTGTAAAGCAGTGGCTGCTGGAATGTGTTTTCCTTTCCACCACATTTATATGGAGAAAAACCTTTTCTAAACAGTCAAAACATGACGAATTTACTGCTTTAAAATAAAATATGTGGCAAAATATGAGATTATAGAACATTTTTAAAGAAACAACGCAAAACAGACCAGCTGAGGTGCAAAAGTGCCAGTGGGCTGCAACAGAGACAGGAAGCCAATGTCAAAGAAGAAAGATTACTCATCAAAGCCCTAAAATAAACTTTTTGTGTAGTTTTTGAAAGGAAAGGAATGTCATTCAGACCTTCCAGGGCCAGCAAAGATGTGAAGTCCTTGCAGTTGGAGACCCCTGTAGAGTCAGTGACGCAGGTCTTCCACAGGTTGGACCAGAAGGTGGCTGTGGTGATGACCGTGCCATCATTAGAGGACACCTTCCAGTAGTCTGTGGGCAAGGTGGAGGAAATGAGGACCCAGCCTGCGACGGACAGGATAAAGGCAAAAATCTCACTCGCCATAGAACGCATGTTCTCCAAGGAGCAACAGATGCCCGTTGCTAATGAGATTCTCTGAGATGATGGAGAGGGCGACTTGAGAACCTTGGAGGAGCTGCACTTGCCGAATGCCCTCTCTCGGCTCCTGGATCACAGCCCGAACCTAATGGCTGATGTGGGACTGCACTGGTGGTTAATGTGTCCTGAGCTGATACATATTCAAGGGGGAGGGTTTCATCTGGGGGGTATCTCCACCTGCTACCTGCTGACCAGTGGTCACACGCAGACACACACATGCACGCATCACTCTGCAGGTGCACGATAGATGAAGATGGGAACCTGGAAAAGGTCATTATTGAGGTATAGTTTATAAATAAACAGGTAAATAAGTTACGGGCTCCATGTATGTTTGTACGTGAGAAAGAAATGCATAAAAATTGACATTAATATTTATAATCCAATTATGCTAATAAAAAAGCATAAATTCAGAAAAGAGTAATGGAACTATATTCCTGTAATCTGCTTTTATTTGGTCCTGAACTTTTATAGAGTAAAAGGTTGGATAACTATTCTTATATGCAGTATATATAATAGAAAAAGATCCCTTTTCTGTGCTATAAAAGTCCAGGGATTAAAGTGGATCATTTTAAGCGGAAGATTTACTGATGTACTTTTGCTGTTGCCACTGTTGTCTAGCAGGGCTATCGTGCTCAATTTCACTGCCGTTGTCTTTCTTGACATGGATTTTTCAGGAAATTCTAAAACAAAACCAAAGTAGTTGCACATTAACTATTTTTCTCACACCATGTACTCTCATTCCACAAAGCATAAGAGGAAGAGCTCTGTCATGCTCCACAGTCAGAGTCTGGTGAACAGTCACTGACCCCACAGACGCGTATGGTTGGTAGGTTGAGAATGGCAAGGGGAGGATTTCGAGGTTGGTTGCCTGGTTATTTATTGATGTTTCAGCAGTACAAGATGAATGAGCAAGATGCAAATGTTAAAATGAGTAATAATGTTAACAAAGCATCAGTATTGGCATAGCATGCAGAACTAAAAAACTTTTTTTAATATATTCTCTTTTTGCATGTTAGAGACCCATCTAGTGGCAAAATGCTGTAAATCCTCACATTTTTGTTGATGTGAAGGGAACTGTGAGCCAACTCCTCCAAAGGGATGTTTTCACCCCAAAAAAATTCAAATGAATAAGATCTGAATTAGTTTAAATTTGTAGATACAGAAGTCAATCAATCAATCAATCAATCAATATACATAAAAAAATTTGACAGTTAAAAAAACATATTAAGATGAATACAATGGACACAGATACACTCTATGGCCAAAACTATGTGGACCCATATGTGCTTGCTGAACACTGCAATCCAAACCCATGGGCATTAATGTGGACTTGCCCCCCCACCCCACCTTGCTGCTATATCAGCCCCCACTGTTTTGGGAAGGCTTTCCACCAGATTTTGGAGTGTGGCTGCAGTAATTTATAACCATTTGGCCACAAGAGCATCAGTGAGGAACCGGTTCACAGTTGGTGTTCCAGCTTTTTTCAAAGGTGTTCGGTGGGGTTGAAGTTAGGCCTCTGTACAGGCTGCTCAAGTTCTTCCGTCCCCAGCCTTGGCAAACTTTGTGTGTTTATGGAGCTCACTTTGTGCATGGGAGGCCACAGTCATGTTGGAGCAGGAAAACAGCTTCTTCCTCAAACTGTGGCCACAAAGCTGTAAGCAGATGAGTGTCTAGAATGCGCTTGTATGCTGCATGGGTGCGGCTGAACCAGCTCAGTTCAGTCATTGGGGGGGATCACATACTTTTGGCTATATAGTGTCTAAAGGGCAACATGATGGTTCAGTAAGAAGTGCTGTTGCCTCACAGCTCCTGGAATAGCTGGTGTCAGTTTGAATCCTGTTCAGTGTGTGTGGAGTTTCCATGTTGTAGGTTTTCTCCCACAGTCCAAAGGCATGTGTTTCACATTAACTGGTTGCTGTACTTTGCCTGTAGTGTGTGCATGGGAGTATGACTGTGTGGTCACTCTGTGATGAACTGGTGTCCCAGCCAGTAGAAGTTTCACAACTTAGCACTCTGCTCATGACACGCAGTTTCTGAAGATGTTTGCAAAATATAAAGTATTTATTTATTGCATTTGGAATTAATACATGGCTTTTCACAGATTTCTGCTTCTGTGAAAAATGAATATGAGGGACACTTTCATGGGCCATTAACTAAACATTTGGAAGCTCATTGGTTCTCCACTATGCAGCTGGAACCAGTCCATGGACCTCTTTATCTTCCATACATGTAAGCAACACTTCCATTGATCATTAACTAAACCCTTGGAAGCGCATGGGTCGCTTCCCAAAATTTAGAACCACTCCCGGGATTTCTCCAGGATCCTCCAAGACACAAGCAACACTTTGGCTATCAAGAGGTGGGTGGGACCCTGCATTAGGCCTATGTTTTGCTGCCACTGAATATCAATATTTTATCATCAATTGACCACGTGTGTGATTTAAATATTGATATAAATCAGAAAACATGATAAATATTCCTTTGAGTGCATTTCCATCATTTTCCAGTTGGAATAATTTTGTTTAAATAAAAATAAATTACATATTGACAGCATAAAGCAATCTTCCCAGAATGTATTATTATTATTATTATTATTATTATTATTATTATTATTATTATTATTATTATTATTATTATTATTATTATACGTATCTCATAGGATCCAGGTTGCTATGCTTTTCTGAAGCTCTCAGCAACACCACATGTAAGAAAATTCAAGATGGTATAAATCTGCAAACGGCTCAGCAATTCTCTACAATTGGTGCCCATATTCACCTGGCAAAGTTGTTTTATTGATCAGCAATAAATCAATAAACAAGTTAATTGGTAATCCCAATTGGCCCGCACTGTAAGCCGAGTTTTGTTTAAACTGCGCTTTTGGTTGTACATGAAATGCTTGAAATGACTTAGAATCAGTTCAGTAACGTGAGGTGAGGCACAAATTTGTAAATCCAGTGGTGTTGGATGGAGTCAGTGCAGTTGAACGTTTGTTTTATTAGGAATATTGGCAAAAAATATATTTTTATATAAATGTATATATTTATTCCGATTAAACACGAGGCGATCGGCTGAAGCAATCAATTATTCTCGTTTTTCCCGGTTTAATCCATGTGGGCGTGGCTTTCTCCCATATAAGGGAATTTCCCAGCGTCCTTTTCTCTTGAGCCTTTCCGGCTGCTGGAAGTGTGCGTGGCGTCCTCTGCAGGCCAGGTAACGGCAGCCTTTTGGGAAGTTTGTTGTGTTTCTCTCCGGTGCGGAAGTTCCCCATTGAAATTGAAAGCTGTTTTCCTCACCCCACTGTGTTTGTTATTCGTTTACTTTTCTCTTTTTTTTCCCGACCTTTGTTTTAGTGCCAGGTTTAGTTTGAAACGGTCTTGTTCTGTTTTTTGTTTTTTTTTTGTGTTTTTTTTCGGTTTTTACCTCTGCCCCATGCAGGAGAGGACCAACCCTCCTAGATGTTGTGTCACAACTCTATCTATAAGGAACAGCTGAACTTTATAACATGAAATTTCTTTATTTTTCAACAATATCTAAACTGAGATGTGTTTCAAAACTAAATGGAAAGCAAAGTCTTGCATCATTTGGACTCTAAATGCGTTTACAGAAGATCTGCGCTTCAGCTTCTCGACTGTGTGAAGAGCCGTATGGGGGCAAATCCGAGTTGGGAACTGATTTTTTTCCTTTACTACTTTATATTTTTATGGTCTGAGATCAGAAATTTTGCTCCACACCGTTTGACTTGGTGGATCTTTAGTAGCTGGTTGGCAAAATGCAGCAGCACCACTTAAAGCAAAGTGGCTCCCATTTAGTTGAGGGTTATGGGGAAACTGGACCTTGGTCTTCATACAGATGTCCAGTTGTGCTGTGCTTCACTGTGACAGAGGGTGTTTTTTTTTTAAAAAAAAAAAAAAATGAGGGAGAACAAGAACCTGTATTTCTTTGGAGTGTTTTCTATATTCTGTATGTTTAACAGACATTTGGCTTTGCCTAACCTTCTGCCCCAATCACTACTTGAAGTTCTGAAGCTTCTCTTGCCTTCAGTGTGTTTGATCCATTTTGTGTGTGTGAGAGATTTTGATCATGTACTCTTTCCTAGACTGGGCACTGTAGAGAAAACATTGGACATCTTACTTTAGATGCTGCACTCAGCTCTGACCAGATGCAATCCTGCCTTTATCTGTTCAGCTCCAAGTTCAATGTGTAGTATTTTGACTCTGACTACAGAGGTGTTGCTGTGCACCTCTTAGTGAGTTGCAGTTTTTAAACAGCTGCTCAAAGATGTACTGTCAGAAAAGGTACCACAAAGACACTGCCACCACCTATGGAAGATGGAGGTGTTGTCCTTCTCATAATTTATAAGACCCTAACAATTTCAAAAAATGAGTAATCATACAAAATACATAACTTTTGGTAATGGTGCTTAAATTTAAAATGTTACCATTCAGTGATAACTTTTTTTTATCATTATATAACTCATAACTGAAATTACCCATGTAGGCAGGTTCAAAAGTTTGCACACCCTTCTGTGTTGGGCCTGTTGATGCATACTGAAGTAAACCCAGCTGCAGACTTAGGAGCAGTGCTATATTTGCAATCCTTACTAGCTGCAGCTCTCGCTAACCATTACTTTTCAAACCTTCACCCTGCTATTGTTTTTTTTTTTTTTTTTTTTTTTATTTTTTATAAAAAAAAAAAAAGCTATAGATACATATGCTGCACAAAAAAATTAAAGGAACACTTTGAAAATACATCAGATCTCAATGGGGGGGGGGATCATGCTGGATATCTATACTGATATGGACTGGGTAATGTGTTAGGAATGAAAGGATGCCACAGCGTTTGATGGAAATGAAAATCAACCTACAGAAGGCTGAATTCAAAGACACACTGAAAATCAAAGTGAAAAAATGATGCAGCAGACTAGTCCATTTTGCTGAAATTTCATTACAGCAACTCACAATCATACTCAGTAGTTTGCATAGCCTCCATGTGCTTGTATGCATGCTTGACAACATCAGGACATGCTCCCAATGAGACGATAAATGGTGTCCTGGAGGATTTCCTCCCAGATCTGGACCGGGCATCACTGAGCTCCTAGACAGTCTGAGGTGTCAAAACATAATGTCCCAGCGGTGTTCTATTGGATTTAGGTCAGGTGAGCGTGGGGGCAGTCAATGGTATCAATTCCTTCACCCTCCAGGAACTCTCGACACATGAGGCCAGGCATTGTCGTGCACCAGGAGGAACCCAGGACCCACTGCACCAGTGTAGGGTCTGACAATGGGTCCAAGGATTTCATCCCAATACCTAATGGCAGTCAAGGTGCCGTTGTCTAGCCAGTAGAGGTCTGTGCATCCCTCCATGGATATGCCTCCCCAGACCATCACTGACCCACCACCAAACTGTTTATGCTGAACGATGTAACAGGCAGCATAACGTTCTCCACAGCTTCTCCAGACTCTTTCACATCTGTCACGTGCTCAGGGTGAACCTGCTCATCTGTGAAAAGCACAGGGCGCCAGGGTCAGACCTGCCAATTCTGGTATTCTATGGCAAATGCCAAAGCGAGCTCCATGGAGCCGGGCAGTGAGCACAGGGCCCACCAGAGGATGTCAGGCCCTCAGGCCAGCCTCATGAAGTCTGTTTCTGATTGTTTGGTCAGAGACATTCACACCAGTGGCCTACTGGAGGTCATTTTGTAGGGCTCTGGCAGTGCTCATCCTGCTCCTCTTTGCCCAAAGGAGCAGATACCGGTCTTGCTGATGGATTAAGGACCTTCTATGGCCTCGTCCAGCTCTCCTAGAGTAACTGCCTGTCTCCTGGAATCTCCTCCATGCCCGTATTGATGTGCCATCCTGGAGAAGTTGGACTACCTGTGCAACCTCTATAGGGTCCAGGTATCGCCTCATGCTACCAGTAGTGAAACTGATCATAGCCAAATGCAAAACTAGTGGGGGAAAAAACAGCCAGAAAAGATGAGGGGAAAATGTGAGTGGTCTCCACCTGTTAAACTATTCCTGTTTTGGAGGTCGTCTCGTTGTTGCCCCTCTAGTGCACCTGTTGTTCATTTCATTAACACCAAAGCAGCTAAAACTGATTCACAACCCCCTCTGCTACTTAACTGACCAGACCAACATCACAGAAGTTTCATTGACTTGATGTTATACTTGGATTAAAAAGTGTTCCTTTAAATTTTTTGTGCAGTATGTATTTGTGTGTGTGTGTGTGTGTGTGTGTGTGTGTATATGTGTGTGTGTATATATATATATATATATTTGGGGAGGCGGGAGGCAAGTCCTGTCTAATTTTCCACAAACTTGTCATTTAGAAAGTGGAACTGATTTTGTTCTGTTCTTTGTGGTCACCATGAATTCTCATCTGGGGAAACCACACTTTCCAATGATACTCTTGTTTCCTTGTATGAATCTTAAATACTGGACTAGGAATTTGTCCTCTCTCATGTGTAAGGATTCATGTATTTAACTTTTTGCTTTCACACCAGAAGAGCTTGGAGTGAGATTCACAGTTTAAGATGTGGAGCCCACTGTTTTAATGCTGTAAGGCATTCAAGGTTTCCTGTCATATTGTCTTCAAACTCCCCAGTGGGCAAATTGTCACCTCCTTCCATAATTTTGGATATCTGACATCAGCCTACTGCATGTATCGGCAGAGAATTTTGTATACAGAACTGTCTTCCATAACTTTTTTTATTGTTTTAAAGCCACCTAGAAATGGGACAATATGAGGGGGGGCAAAAATCAGTCTGACAAATAATAGTAATAATGAGTATCTCAGTGTAGAAAAGACCACAGTGCTTGAAATGGTGCAGCGCAAAAAATACCCACATCAGGTGGTTATGCTGTTTTAGGGGTGCTGGATGAAGTCACAGGAACGCCCAGGAAAAAAAAGCAACTTTTAAGTATAAAAAATGTGAAACGTGAACAGTTGCTTGTTGTATTCAACAACTATTGATGCCCTTCAAATTGCTCCCACAAGGAGGCGCTAGGTTCATTTCGACACAAAAGCACCTTTGCAAAGATGGTTGCTGTATTATTTCAAGGTACAAGTGGAGATGTGGCTGAAAGCAGCAACTCCTTGTAGGTTCTGGGTTCTAGGCGCAGTTATCCAGTGCATTAAAGTTGGCTCAGTTTTACTAATTCACTCAGCAGCTCATACAGGTCATGCTGCTGTTTTGCTTCCCCCACCAAGTATGTGTATGATATCTCAGTACCGGCGGGAATGTGATAACTGCAAATGATAATGTAAGATTTCTAGTAAATGAATCCTTTTAGATGGGAGCCTAGCGCTGCCTTCAGGAGATCTTTTGTGTGACGCATCTGCTTCCTCCAGTCATTTCAAGAGAATTTGTATCTTCCATGGCGTTGAATCTGTGTGCAGATAAGTTACTATTTTACTGTAGGTTGTGCCGCTGTCAAAGGACGCTAGTACAGCTGTCCAGGGAAGACTGACGTTCACAAGCTTGACCTGCTAAAAGTTGCCATTCCTTCTTGCCCTTCTCCAAAGCTGTATGGAGCGCTTGGTTCCCTTTTGTCCTTTTGGTAACTGCAATCATCTTAGTTTCCCCAGCTAGATGTCTGACATATAAAGTGCTTTTGTTGCTGAGGGCATAAACAAATGTCAAAGATATCTTGGAATTGTATATGCATATGTTGACTGGCACACAAGTTTGATGTATTCAGTTTCAATTTGAAAAGCAGGAATTAATGGTTAAACAAGTATATCTAGCAGAGAATTTATGGAGGAAGGCTGATTTGCAGTTCAAATGTACTTTTTTTTTTTTTTTTTTTTTTTTTTTTTTTTCCCCCCCTTCCCCTATTGGCAAGTAAAAAATGAAGCAGCATGAAAATTGAAGGTCAGTTGTCTGATCCTACAAGACCATACTGTTTGTTCTTATTAATATGTCATAGTAGTGACATTAGTGTGATAATATTGACATTTCTTGCTATTCATGCAAGTCTTGTTCACCAGCGTGTGTGTGTGTGCTATTTGCTCGCGTCTCCCACGGCCAGGGTGATCGCATGCGTGTTGTCAGTCTATTTGTTTTCTCCGCAGGCTGTGATTTCTACCTGATGGACAGAAGGCCTCCTCACACCACAGCGGCCTCCGCAGCTGCGGTGGAAGTCGGAGACCGAACCTTGACCTTCAGCTGGGGATTTACACAGGTAAGGTGCAGCTTCCTTTATAATCTGCCCAGGCTGCTTTTCACTATTCAAGCGGGAAAACTCATTGGCCGGAGGCCAAAGCCTTCGAGACGCCATCACCTTTTGTTCTCGTGTCTATCCAGGGCTTAGTTCTATCTGTGTGTTTCTTTCTCGATAATAAACTTCAGGAGGATTCAGAAGCTGAGCTGGGATTGACTTGCATTGACATCCGCCTGCCATTTGTGAGCGCTGTGTTTGAAAATAGTTTTTATTTCGTTTAATGTCAGTCTTGTAGCAGCTGAATACCCATATGGGTTTCGCGCTGCTTGTGTAGTTGGATGAAGTGTATCTTCTGGGGGCCTTTGGCTAAAACCTGCCGAATTCCCTGTTTGGAAGAAGCCCACTAGAGGGCATCCAACAATTAAGATGCGACTTCTTGCAAACTTTCTCATGAGCAGGTGCACCTCAGACTGACCTAACCTGCTTCTAGCCTTTTGTAGAATTTTTAAAACCAAAGTAAAATAACAGAAATGAATCACCGTCACATTTTTTCATACTGGGAATTAATCGGTCCTTCAAACATAATGATTTGTAGTGAATTCAAGTTCTGACCCATAAATCCTGTATAATCGATTTATTTTATTTTCTCAAAACAAAATTGTAAAAGTTGTGTTTTTGCCTTACTTTAAGCTGATGCATTTGCACAGTGACCTCATCTGTAGCAAAATACTGAGGAATTGGCTAAGTTTAGCACGTTGCACAGAAAGAAAAAAATGAGCATTTTACCAGGTTTTATAGAAAGATATAAAGCAGTCAAGCTTAGTACCAGTGCTTCTTGTCTGAATCTTTAACTCAGATTTGTAAAATGTTTTTCTTTGTTTTCACTGCTTCTTTTCCTCTGTTTCCTGCATCAAATGCCTATATCTGTGGCTGTTCTCTACAAAATACTGAAATGAATAATTTGACCGCATTTAAAGACACTCAGATAAATGATCTCCCTCCTCTTACTTTGCCATCAAATCGAAGCGTCCGTGTTCATCTTTATTACAGCAACGGTGCATAACTCTTATAGGGTTATTTATGACTACATCCATTGTAAGGTGTTGGTGTTGTCAACCTCTGGAAAAACATTACAGTAGCAAAAAAATAAATTGTTGCTTGGTGCTGAAGGGTTGCCAGATGGTGCTACCTGCTACTACTGGCAGCCTTGGTGTCACAAGTGCAAATATATTAGACTTGTGATGACATGGATATTAATATTGTGACAAGGGAGATATTTCCTTTATTTTGCATAGAAAATGTAGAAACTGATTGGTTGTCTACTGATCTGCAAGCAGGACACATTTTATCCATTCTTCCATCGGTTCTCTCTTTCCTGTGATCCGCAAGGAACTGCGCCAAGCCCTGGAAGCAAGAGTTGAAAGCATTTGGAGTCACTTCATCCCCATAGCATATTTGTGAATAGTCCATACTAGTGGGGCTGTACAATACTCTTCTGTCCAAGGGCAGCCACTGTGTTGCCCCTTCTCACCTCAATGGAAGGTTTATTGTACTGAGTACTTTCCTGCAAGCTGGGCCACATAGCATTTTGGGCTTACACGAATGAAATGTACTGAGCCACTCGGAGCCGTTTATGCCACTATGATATTTCACAGCTTATTACTACTAAAGAATTAAACCATTTGTTGTCTGACTTAAGCTTTTTCTAATGAGTAAAGATGTGGGTCCCTGTGAGAGCTTTGCAGTGTTTGGTGCAAGTTGTTGTATAAAAAATGCCAACCTTAGTAGTGCTTGTTTGCCTCTGGGATTACGGCTGTCTGATGCATGCCCGACGGCCACTTGAGCACCAAATTGTCCCCGAAATCAAATAATCTCCAGCAGCCTCAGTAGTGCTTGTTTTGCACAGGAGCGCAGCCAAATGTCTAAAGGCGTGCAAACGGAGTCTGTTTTTAGGTGTAACTCCAGGTCTGTTGTAAATGGCGGAACACAGCTATCAACTGTTGAGCCTGAACAAAAGAGCAAACAGACGTGTTGAATGAATGGTGTTTGCTGTGCTGCTCTGACAGACTGCATTGTTTGCACTGCATTGCTCAGCAGAGTCCGGTTTACCTTTTGAGTCACTTGAGGGGCCGCGACGGTTTCATCACCCCAGCAGGTTGCACTTGCGATAGAGATGAATGAGCAGGTGGACGCTGTCTTAAACGCTCATAAACCCTACAGTGGCGCTAAGGTGCTTTCCTCTTAACTTTTTAAACTTTAAAGACACTTCAAGTATGTGTGGAAGATTTAATAATGAGTGGTTTTTAAGTGTGTGTGTGTGTGTGTGTGTGTGTGTGTGTGTGTGTGTGTGTGTGTGTGTGTGTGTTACATCGCTCTGCTATACAGGTGGGCAAATGATTGCAGGGAGTTTACTGAGGTGCACTGTAAGTCACCTTGGATGAAGGTGTCAGCAAAACACCTTACAGTAGTTGCTTTGGTGGGAAAAAAAAAAAAAACATCAGCTAAACATTTTTAATACAGCAATAGATAAACGACCTTTTGAAATTTCAGTGTGTTCGGGGAAACACACAACATAATAGCCCATAATCCAAAAATAATGCATGGCAGGCACACGGAAGGATTTTAAATATGATTTCAGGGCGTTGGAGACTTGTGGCTTTGCTTGGCATTGACAGTGGATTTGGTGACGAAGGTTCATTTCAGGCTGCCATGTTTACACTGCATTATGTTGCATACAGTAAACACCAAAGGGCTTATATTCTTAGCTCTCCTTTCTGCTGCTGGCATCCTTCAGTGCGCTTACTAAACCAAACGGTTTAACTGGGTGTGTCTGGTAAATGTGTGGATTGGTGAAGCGCTTGCATGTTGTGTAAAGTAATAGTTTTATATGGCTGGGGGAAAGAGCGCCAACAGTTAAGCTCTGTTCTTTATCTGATTGCTGTTGTGGGGCTATCAGCAAACTGTTGTGCAGCTGGCACCGTCACCAAAGGGCCAGCCTTTTATGGGCAAACACTGCAACTGCCTTTCCAAGTTTCACTGGCCTCACCTTTTATACAGGTTGGAGGGGTGTGCATTTCAGAGAGACGGCATCACGTTTCGTGGCCTTCGACAAAAGGAAGATGTAACTGTCATCGGTACAGTCTGGAGTGCGATGGTACTTTGTGCTTTGAGATGGAACTAGAGGGTAAAATGTCTATACATCAGGGAGTCCTTCAAAGAGATGGATCAAAAATCTCTCCCTAGCACCTCTGACAGATATCCTCCGGTATACAGTCTCCTGATGGATCACCTTTTTTAATATACACCGATAATTTGATTTAATGAATAGGGAGTGCTGAGCCAAACTCACAGTGTACCTGTGCCTGCACTCATACTCTGCAATATGTTACACCATGTACATTTTGAACACCAGTCATAAAACTGTTCAGTAGCCTTCTGAGCATGATTGAGAGGGATCTGCTGTGGCTTTTCCAAATGTCATCACTTTGCTATGTCTGGTGCTGAACAAGAAGAAGAGGGTGAGAATAATTGTTGCTGATGGGCATTTTATGGTGTATTTGGGGAAAACTGGTTGGGTTTTTTATTTTTTTTTCCTTTTTTTTCAATGGGAATAAAATTATAATTCTCCCATTAAAAAAAGATTTGCTCCCTATTTACATTTTCCCAGTACAAGTCCAGTTTTCAAGGGATGAATTGGGAATGTAAAATGGGGATAGATGTATTTCTGCCATTCCAACAACTTGTGTTAACCCATCTAATTTCAAACATCAAGCCATTTATTTGTGGAATGATGTGAATTGTTAGTGAAATATAAAACTTAAATGAAACAGCTGGGAATCCCAAGGAGTGATTTGGGTGGAGATGGCTTTTTCTCCCCCCCCCCCCCCCTTCTCTCAAGTTGGCAAACTAATTAAATATTTTCATCTCAAAATATGTACGCCAGGGGGCTGTCACTTTTGACCTGCAAGGATTGTCAAAATCCTTAGAATAACTGGGGGAAACTTCTTTATCTGCAAAGCAACATTCTTAAGTTTGACATACTAAAGCGTTTCATTAGCATTATTCACTTCTGAAGTCTATTTCCCTGCCCCCTCAACCTGACGCTAATGTCTTTTCGTTTCTCCGTGCGTAATATAAGGCATGTCTAAGGGAAAGATCTGCCATAATTTGTTTCAAAGCTGTTTAAACACAGAGATGAGTTTATGTTCCCCTCTGCTGATACGTAACCAGTTTGCAGCCGTTGATCTTCTCAGCTAATGTTGATCCCATTAATTCGGTGTTATTGAGTGGGCTAATCCCCACTGAGACCGTGTGCTAAAACCCCAGTCTGTACTCGGTGCCAGTGCTACCAGTTCCTCTTTCAGGACAGTGCAGGGCCCATGTGGCACTTGAGGCTGCTGTCCTTCACTGCCAAGCTGGACTGATACTTCATTTGCACGTGAACCTGTGCTTATTGAGGGGGGATACTGGCTGTTAACTGTTAAACTGTAAGGAACATAAGCCTGATTCAGACCGTCAGCAGCCTATATTTTGCATAGTATAAGTGCTGGATTTTTCAAAGTTCTTTATTAGAACAAATAAGTGGAGGTGCAGAGGTGTGGCGATGATATCTGTCAGTTTGCAAATTGAATGCGGACCTGGTCTGGCGCGCGTGTGTGCGGCGTCGCTGATAGGCCTCCCCGGTGCTCTGCTCTTCTGCCATTAATTGCATGAAAGGGAACCGGAGGAGATTGCAGGAACCTGGCTGCATCAGCGGAGAGAATCGATTTATAATGTATTAGTATGAGCAGTGGGGAGGCGCAGGCTTGTACCTGTGGGCCACCAGGGGAAGTGCAAGTGGACCCCAGTACTGTGTGCCCCCCCCCCCTTTCCCCACTGTCTATCCCCTTCTTCTCCCCTCCACATTATCGTTCCTGGGCCCCCACCAGCAACAGGGCCACACGTGGTGCGACTGACAGTCTCGGGCTTATCGCCATGCTCGCAGGAAGCCGCAATTGGCCACACGTGCTGCTCCTGCCGGACCCCTCTGTTCCACTTCTGCAGCTCTGCTCAGGGAGCTGGGCTGGCTAATGTGTTCACCCAAGGGGCCACCATGATGCGCAGGTGTCTGAATTTTTTTATTTATTTATTTATTTTTTGGTTAATGTATCCCCCCCCCACCCCCCACGAAATGTGGCGCAAATCTCACCTGGAGTCTCTGCCCATGAGAAATCGGTAAATACTAATGCAGCTGAGATCCTTAAATGTGTATATGTTTGCCATATAATGGGTGATTGTGGGTAGTGGTGACTGAAGCCATTGTCATAAGCCTGCCTCACTCGATAGGTGTCCACATGCTGTTAAAGCTTTTGTAAAGCTGTATACTTGTAACGCGTCTCACTGACATATTTTGTCAGGATGTGTAAAGCTGGCTGCCTCACCAGCACAGACCAAATGGGCTCATAATTGTGCCAATGGTTCATTGGGGCTCTGCCATGAAGTACTGACACCCAAGGAAAACTGAGGCATATCTGACAATAGCACAAGTTTCAGCATCTAGGGAAATAGCCAAATGTATGTCAGGTAAAGTACACTTCTTCCAAATATATGCAGAGGTGTTTCACTACAAGTTGGGGAGATGTGTCCTTCATCACTCAGATCTGAGCATTTTGTTTATGAAATAAACATTTCACATTATTAGTTTTTTATTCATCTAGCTACAAAAATATTTATAATCAATTAATATAATATTTATTCAATTTGCTCAGGTCCTTGGTTAATGCACTGCTTTGGGTCATATAATTCATAGAATGGTTGGTGGTCTTTAAGGAGAGATTTTGGATCCACTGGATTAAGAACCAAAATAAAGTACTTTGATGAATTTGCCTGATGCTTAACATTGTTTTGAAAGTAAGCTACTTTTAAGCATTTATCCAGCAGGGTAATTTTTACTTAAACAGTTTAGGGTGAATACCTTGCTTAAGGGTGCTATAGCAGAAGTTGGTGTTTGAGTCCAAAGGCAGCATCTCTAACCACTAGGCCACCTGGCACCAGTTTGGTACATGAGATTAGCAGCTTCTAGTTGCTATGCTGCTTGTGTTGCACACTTTTATTTATTTATTTAAAAACCACCTCATGTGCAGAATTATTTACTCCATATACCCTATTGTGCAGGTGGGAGATGTACTGGCTGTTAAGTAACACATTGTGGAAGGCAACAGATTGTCTGGATTTTTAATTTTTTTTTTTTTTATTATTACTGAAAGCTACTGCTATGTGGATACACTTCTGTCCTCAAGGGAGCTTTAAGGTCATGGCTTCAGCAGGGCAGTGTCTCGGGATACCCAGAGTCTTCCATCTTTCACTTGTTCTGGTGGTCCAAGTTATTTGCCTTATCTGTTGTCTTTTCTCCCAGGAGTCAGTTAAGAAATCCTGTCATATTGCTCAGTTATGGGCACAAAGGTCAAGTCAAGATTTATTTGTCATGGGTGAACAACATAGCATAGCAGTGTTGTCACCATGAAAAGTTTTGTTTCTAGGCATTCTCAGTAATATAAATATGAACATAAATATGTAAAGTATAAATAAATAAGGTACAGGATAGTTAAATAAATACTACAAAGGTACAGGTGCAATTCTGCTTGGCTGAAAAATAAGTGGGCCAGAAGTGGGAAAAGAATTGGAGAATACTGTTGCCATGAAACTTATTGTAAAGACTTTGCCATGACAGTGATCATAGTCTGCATTGTTTGACTTTATCTGCAGATCTTTTGTAAGTAAAGTAGTTGTTGTAAAGGACCAGTGTGGACACCAGTCTCATAATGTGTCAATGAGTGCATGTTTAACTTTTTTCCATGCAGAGTTTTACCGTCTTTGTTTTTGCTAACAAACAAGCAAACTTCTCACCTCCCTTTTACCACACTGCTTGTATCTGCTCTTCACAAGAGTCCTTGAAACCTATTTTCTGTAATTTCAGGGGTCCTTATGCCTATTATCTAATTTCAGCCTGCTTCTCAAAAAAAAAAAAAAAAACAGCAGTGTGCCTCCAAAGATTTGTACCCATGAAGGCATTTCCTGACACTGGAGTCCTCCATAACCACTCCTGAGATGGCAGATATCAGTGGGGCCAAACACCTGAGTGTCTCAGATTACACACAGAGCATCAAGGCTCCGTGCGATGCAAGCTGTCCAAAAGTCGAAGGGATTTTCCTGAAAAATTCTGCCTCTGCCTGACATTAGATGTTCAGTCACCTCACATACCAGAAGATGGCCAGCTTGTCACTTGCAGTTGGTGAGCTGAGTGACATCACCCAGAGACCTCGGTCAGCCTCCTTACACAGCACCAGAGAGCAGCACTCTGCCCAGTGGGGAGCTTAAGTGTTCCTTAAGGTCTGGAGATATTGCTGGCTTTCTTGCGTGCCTGACTCTTGGTCTGTGGCTTTGGGAGCGACGATTACAGCTCCCGCCATAAACACTGTCTCAAAGCAACCGGAGTGTAATCTTACGTGCCCTGGGACCAGACTGGGGAAAGGGGGGGAATAAATTCTAAAGGCGGCACAATAAAGGGTTGCTGGAACACCTGCAAAGCCCAGAGTGGATAATGAACACCTGAGCAGATTGTAGGCAACTCAATTAACGTCATTGACACTGCCAGTCAGAACAGAATGGCAGGTACTGAGGTTCTGGTCTTCCTTTGTCCTTAAACAAAAGGGTCCCGAACGTATTCAGTTCAGGGTAGGGCGGTCTTTGTGCAGTGAAGGCCACACAATGACTCATTGTTTGGCTTAGATAGAGTTCTGTTTATCTGTCTGATATTGTCCTGAGTGTATACATGCTATTTATATGATGGCCACTTAGATAACTGTGATTAATTTCAGTCGCAATAACTAAGTTTTATGAGAGAAAATTTCTACATTCTGAAATGCTTATGTTTGTAAAGTTTTTTTTTTTTTTTTTTTTTTTTTTTTTTTTGCATGGTGGATCATAGATTACAAAACTCCTGGGCAATATGTGGTTTTGTATTTGCACAATATGGGAGCAATTGACCCCCCCCTACAAATAATTCTGAAAATAGGTTCTTGGCCATTTCAGTTGCAGGGGTACAGTTATTTTAGGATTTTGTTTGATTCTACTAAGTCGGTCTGCACGCTGTAGATCTGGCAAGAGTTAAGGTATTGTGAAGTGTGAAATGCAACACTAACTGTTTGAGATGCGCTATTGCATTATTACAGGATTTTATTGTTCAGATGCAATTGTATCAGATCCATTAGGACAGGTGTTGACCATTTCTGCTCCTGTTGCATTCCAGGACTGAATCCCAGATGGGTTTCTCTAGGGACATGGGTCACCTGTCCCCCTCTGCCATGCAGGACGCCAGCAGACTCCCTCCATGTGAGGATGCCGGTGGTGCGTGGGAAGGCCATTTCATGCCTGGCTGGCCTTGCTCTCCAGCCTGGATCCTGTAATCTGGAAACAATTACTCCAGGGATTACCTGCCTGCCAGCCTGGGCCTACACATCCCAAATAATAATATTAATAATAGTCATAAAAAGAAAGGTTGCTCTCTGGAGGGTGTGACTCTTATTTGGCATCAAAGCAGATGTAGACCAGTTGGGGTGGGTGACTGCAGAGGTAAAGTGGTTTTAAAAAAAAAAATAAATTAAAAAAAATAATAATAAAATAAGGTGGGTGGGGAGGGAGACAGGTGGTGGTGGCGGTGCACCTGATAAAGAAGGCAGTGTTTTTGGAGTCATGTGTGTCTCACCCTTCCCCTGTGTGCTGCAGTCTGTAGATCAGACCTGCACCCTCCTGGCTTCCATCCATGTGCGGTCATCTGATGCCTGCTCAACACAGTGGCAGTCATATCCCCTAGGAGCTGACACAAAGATGAGCCGGTTTACGCACTTTGTGCCATGGGGGGGTGCATGCTGTAATATTTGGCCCACAAGTGCAGGTATAGAAGCAGGATCAGAGCTTTGGTTAGGGCTAAAGACGTGAACAAAGGATGAGAGTGAATCCTTTTTCCACAACACATTGGTGATGTCTGTAGAAAAAGGTCTCTTGTAACAACCCCCCCCCCCAAAAAAAAAAAAAATAATAGTATAGTCCTCATCTAAGCAGTATGTACAGGACTGTAGAAAAAGTATTGAAACTCATCAGATATTTTTGAAAGATCCAGCCCAAGGGGGTAGGGGATAGACACCAATTTTTACATTTATTTATTTATTTTTTGTTTCCATGGTGTAGAAGGTAATAAAATGTGCAGTCATATGTTTGAAAAAGTAATTGCCCCTAATATTAATAACACAAATTACAAGGGCAATTAATCCACTGCTTGAATACAGTGAAATTTTCACCTGCTTAACTGCCAGCTAAAGTCAAATTGGCAAAAAAGAGTCACAGAAGCAGGCCAGGCCTTGCTGAAAGGGAATTCCTGAGGATTCTAAGGAAAGGAGAAAAGGTGTGAAAGCCTGTTGGTGCGGACAGGGTCACACAGTCATTTGTAATTGAACATATAGTTACGAGGAAGACTGGGCCTCCTGAAAGCATATTGCTCTTTAAGCCCTTCCTCCCCACATAAATGTTTTAAATGAAATAAAACCAATTGTAATCAGCAGTAGGAGGTAAGGCAGGAACTACTGTTCATTGAAAAGAATATGAACGCTTATGTACTGTATACAGAAATGCAGCTGGATGTCTCAAGATTCAACACTTATTTATTAATTTTTTTGGAAGACATGGGCCCAGTTACATCTAAAATATATTCAGTACAGTATTTCAGAAAAAAAAAGAGCCTTCTGCCAGCAGTCAAGCAGGCTCATGCCAGTGTGATGATCTGGGAGTGTTTTGGAGCCACGGGTCCTGCCATCTTGCTGTCATGGAAGGAAATATTGCTTTGGTATCAGACAATTCTTAAGGGGGATATCAGGCTGTAACCCTGTGAGCTGAAGCTGAAGTGCATTGGGTCATGCTGCTAAACAATGATCCTGAACACACAGCACTAGAGCTGCTCAAAAAAAAGGAAGTTATGGAATGGCCTAGTCAAAGTCTTGATCTGGATCCAGTTCAGATATAGCAGTGAGATATGAAAAAGCTGATCTGGGCTCAAAGACTAGCAAAAGTTGCTAAGCTAAAGTTGTTCTACCCGGAGGAGTTGGCCAAAATTCCTCCACAGCAATGTGAAACCCTGGTCATCAGCTACAGGAAGCATTTTATTTCAGGTTTTGGAAGTGAAGGTCAAAAGGCATTATCTCCCATACCAAGGAAATTACATATAACAATACTGGTGTTGCTTTTTTATTTATTTATTTTTCTTCACAGAATTGTACTTGGGTGCATTAGTTTCTACCTTATTTTTGGAATTGTATTTATTTTGTACTCAAGTTGATGAATTTTCCTGTGGGGTTTTATAAAATTCATCCCTCTATTCTTTGCATCCATAAATGTTATCTTAATCACAGCATATAGTGTTTAATATTATTCAGTTTTTTTTTTTTTTTTAAACCTCCATTAACATGCTGGAAGCCAACCTGTGTGAAGCCCTGCTTTTTTCTGGGCCAGTGAGCTTAGGGTCGTTGAATTTTTTGACTGCCTGTAAAACACTACAGGCCACATACCAGCAGTTTGGGACTACGTTATGACCCCATACTTGATCTCAGCTAGCCCCCGTTCGTAACCTTAATGGTTTGGCATACTAGTGGTTTAGATTGAGACAGAAATGGAGGGGGGGGCATGGAGGATCCGGTGGAAAAGTGATTTACGTGTGTGTGTTTGCAATTTTTGTAATCGATAGGATTTCTTAAAATACAAAGACACACGGGAAAAGAATGTGAGTGGTGTCAAAGGAAAGAGGAAAACCAAACAAACTAGCTAATGTGATGCCAGCTATGCTGCCTAATCCAAATACAGTCAGGATCCGGCTAACAGGAATCTATTCTGACGACAAGGTTGTGAGTAGGAATGGACGCAAGTTGGATTTCACCGTATACGCACTGTATTCCACCAAAAAAAAAAAAAAAAAAACACTTCTTGCTTTGGCCTGGATGGTGAGTATGTCACCAAGATTCTCCATTTCATGTATTGCTTTATCACAGTTGTTTTCATTGGTGCCAAAAATTCTACAGCCTCCTGTGTATTCATTCTATATTTTGGGATGGTTGATATTGACTGTAAGCCTACTGAAATTAATATAATATTGATAATCATAACTTACATGGCAGCACTGTTTTTGCTTTAACACCTTCATGTTGATTTGATTTTCATCTTTAACTTAAAATCAGTTGCCTTTCACTTCTTTCTGCTTTTACCAGCTTGCTCATTTTTTTAAATTTTATTTTTAGAAGTCATAATTCAAGAACTTTGAGTAGTTTTGGATTATTAAATGTTATTTAAATTTAGCTTCAGCTTGCCACAGCTTCCTGGCAGTGTTGCATATGGGTTGCCTAGCACTGCACTGTCAACATGTGGTGATGCTGTTGACTTTACAAAAGCCTTTTTGTAATGCAAAATAGATTTTATGTATACACACACTGCACAACTTTTATAAGTTGCACACGTCATAAATCCAATCCTGACTAAACTCTAACTGAAAGAAAATCTTAAGTGCCTCCTGTCAACCTAGCTAACCTACACTAACTACCCAAACCAAAATACATGGATGACACTCACCACTTACCTAGTGTGTTTATATAGAAACAAACATGCATGTGCAAGTGTGTCTCACATGACATTCTTACCGGTCTAATTCCCTCCAAGACAGATGTCAGATTAGAACAGGGAAATAAATAAAACATGCAAGCACAAAAACAAGTACTGCACAAACACTTGAGTCAAACCAAAACACAACATTCTGGTAATTTTTCCACCTTGGTATTCGTTGGCTGGAAAGTTATGGGTGATGTCATAGAGCGACGATTGACAGGACAAAGGACCAATGGAAACCGGACGCACGTGAGCGTTCAAACAAGCAAGGAAAGATGGCGAAAAACACATATAGATTATATAAGAACCAGCTGGTCAGAAGGTGAGTGATTTAGGAACACTGAGGAAAACCGTATGAATGCCGTGTTTGAATTACTACGCAGCAGATAAAGGAAGCATTTAGTGGCATCCTGTTTGATTTCACTACCCAACTTTTCTCAGGAGAAGTTGATTGTAACCGCTTGGCACGTTTCATGTGCAAACCCGACTGAAACTAAAGATTTACTAACAGCAACAGCCTGGAACTTGCTGCTTGGCACTAAGCCACTTGAAAAAGGCAGGCACTTGAGCGCACCCAGTGTATGGGGGGGGGGAGGTGTTGTTTGCACACAATGTGGTCTCTACCTCCAGTGGGAAATGGAAGGTTTGTCATCCAGGGTACAAAGGTGGCATCATTTGGACAAAGTGCTTTCGTCTGCCGCCCATTTTGACCATGTTTGCCAGGTGCCTTTTGTAAGGGCATTCTTTAATTCTTTTAGGAAGGAAGATCGCCCCCCCTCCAACCCTCTTTTTTATGAAAGTATTAGCTGGACAAAAAAGCTGCTGATCCTGAGCATTGTTGCTCATTCTCAGAAGGGCATTTCCCAACAGGCATTGTTTAAATGGTTGTCAGGGGGAATCAAGTGAAACTTAATAAACAATGAGCTAACAGGTTTATCTCTCTCTGTGAGGGTTCTTCTGTGTGGGGATTTGCATTTGAGCAGCGCTTTCCATGCGAGGATACTGCAGCCCTTGGGAGCTCTATGAGATCCCCAATAACATGCTCCCCCTCAAGCTGGGGGTCTTGGGGAAAGGGGTATGGGGGAGCCCGTCTCGCTCCATGGTCATATTTAGCTTTGGCCCCTCATTTATCAACGTTTTAGCACATTGAAAAGAGTGTCCTTTTTCTTCTCCCTTATTATCTTTGTGGACAATAACAAAAATGTCAATTAAAAGCACCTTAGGAACTGGGGAACGGTTGGATTTTTTGCCGACTTAACCTTTAAATCCCCGACTAGCAGTGTGGTCAGGAAGTGCGTCCAGGAGAATATGAGGACAAGGGTGGTGTCCTTACACTTCCCTAACCTCTAATTCCACTCAGAAAATTTCTAAACACATTAAGAAGTATTAATAAATGTATACAGCATCCAGCTACTGGTAGTGAACCCTGGTGGACTGGAGAACTTGAGGCTTGAAGGTACTTTACATCCAAAAAAGTTCTTAAAGGTCCTATGCTTCTGGAGAGCATTCACCGTGTGTTCAACAAAAATAAGATGCTAATAATTTTTTTTTTTTTTTTTTTGGTCTGAAACTGTACAGCCAATCTGTGTATGGGACTAATTTTATTTGTGTGCGTTCAGAGGAATGAGTCAAACACGCAAGTCATCCTCTCGTGAAAGCCTCTTCTGTGTGGTCTTGCCCTCTGCACCTCTTTGCTTTGGTCTGGTGGAAAAACCTGACATGGCTGAGCAGAGCTGGACCCGTGGCCCTCTCCAGTTGGCAAGGGTGAGCCTCTGGGCTGCTTTGAGGTTATGCCGGAGATGAAAGGTAACAGCTTTCCCAGCAGAAGCCTGTTATTACATACTGTCATTCCTCTTTTGACTAAAACATGTCACCCTTGGCCACCCTGTGATGGAATGCTGTCCCATCCAGGCCTGTGGTTTTACAGCCTTGGTCCCAGTGATTGTGGGATAGGCTCCCAATTGCTGCAACCCTGACCAGGATTAAGCAGCTAACAATGATGGATGGATGGATCTGTCAAACTTGGTTTGTTGTGTGTATTTGTGTAGGTGATGGCATAAAATGACCGCACTTGGCCGCAGCATCCTATGCAGCTGCTCTGTGGGAAGGGGTGCAGTGATTTATAAGGACAGCATTCCAAAGACTTTCACCCCCCCTTCTCTATCTCTGTCACTCCCTCTCTTTTTCCTTCCCAAAGTAGGGGGGGAAGCAATAGCTTGACTGAGCTCAAATAAGTGACTTTTCTTACCTTTTCACTCCACACAAAGCCCTAATCCTGGGACTACTTGAGCCAGTGATGTAAACAGTGGCTGAGACCACCACAGAATGTGTCAGGGTCCTCCTCACAGCACACAAAACACATTGACTGTAGCTTTATGAAGTGAAAAAGTCCCAGAAAAGGGGGAAAAATGTGAAGGAGACGTCCATAGTCATTTTACTCAATGAAAGACCGCTGCATCTGGGTGTTTAGAATCAAAATAAAGCCCCCAAAATGGGAATAAAAGAATGGGGTCACTCTAATTGTCACGGGTTCAAAGCAGAGCTGCCCTTCCTTGTGTCACTACCTCTGACCCCTGCATTTCATTGTGCTGCTCTGTCAGAAAAAGTATTTTGGGAAAAAAAAATCTTAGTGATTATGGTGCCCAAACCTATATTGTCTTTGTTTTGGAATTTTCTTAAATAGTATGATTTGTCACCAAATGATGGAAAGGTGTTTCTGTGTGTGTGTGTAGTGTAATACATACACTAAACCATAGTGACTCCCTGTGTCCGCTGGGATATTTGTGAGATGTTTGTTCCGACTGCGTAACAGGCGTTATCGGTGCGCTGCACAGAAATGGCAATTTACTCCAATTTTTCAAATTTTATTTCGACATCAAAAGGTCAGATTGCATTAAGAGTGCACAATAAAGCAGTAAAGGCCAAGGGAAATGTGAATAGCTTTTGGACACACCAGCTTGCCCTGTGTGCTTCAGCGGTCAAGTTGCATGCCTACAGTAGTTCTCCTTTCTTGCTAAATGGCAATTAGAGGTAATGCTTTATTTAAACTGTTTACATACAAAGGCTTTTATCTGCTTTAATGTGGAGAAGGCCATAGCCATGGGAGGTTTCCATTGCCAGATGGGGACTGGGGAAGGATGTATGCGACAAGGGCCATTGCCGTCCCATGTTTATTGTTATCCGCATTCATCTGTGTGCAGGGTGGGCAGGGACCGGCGCTGTCTCTCTGATTTATACACGATAGTCTCCAGACCAAGCAAACTGATCACATCACACAGGGGCTGTGGCGACAGGCCAGCCTGGGGGAACAGAAGAGAAAAGACTTCAGGCAGGATGGCCTTGAATGACCCCACCTGTTAAGAGCAGCAGCTTGTTGGACTTATTATTGGGTTTATGGCTGTTATTATTAGTTGCCAGCATCTTTGTAATGCTGGTGCATCACAGCACCAGGACTTTGGCTATGGATGTTGGTTTAAATCTGGCTCTATCAGTAGAGAGTTGGCTTGTTTTTCCTGCGTGCTTGTGGATTTGCTCTGCACGTTCTGGTTTCCTCCAAGAGTCCACACGTGTAGACGAAAGAAACTGGTTAACTACTTCTGAACAGCATGAATGATTGCCAACAGTCAACTTGCATTTGGTAGCACTTACTCTAATCCACAATGTTGTAGTATTGGCCTGCCAGGAGAAGGTCGGGCAAATAAGTGAGGTCAAATTCAGGAGGCATCTGATGGCATGGTGTTTGGGGTTTGGATATGGAGCTTGCTGGTGCACGTTCTAGAAGAGTTTCAGCTGCAGTATTGCACTTGAAGGTTCTCTTTAGAATAACCAGTCATATAAATAGGTAAACCCATCAGCCAAGCGACAAACAGTAATGCAACATCTAAGAAAAAGTGTAATGTAGGTATGTTTGCCTGAAGGTGGCAACTTCGGCTCTCCTGGGAGAATGTTCTTAACCTGAATCTGCCACTCTCTTACCCATAAATCCTGTGAAGATGCACTGTTGAGCGAGCAAAGTCATTCAATTAATGATGAACGGCGGGCCAAAGTTTGCGTCTGTTTGTGAATGCCTGTTGTATGGCTCAGTGGGGCATCAGCGCGCATGCTTTCCTCAGGTGCTTAGCAGTTCGAGGGCTCTCCTGCGTGCAGATTGAAATTTTGCAAAATTCCCGGGATCAGTCGTGCTCCGTAGTTCCCGCTCGCTGCTTGATTGTGCGGCAATGGCGCCAACCGGTAATGCCTGCCTTATCTGCAAAGCAAGTGAAATAGAGGGCCTTTTCATTAGGTGGCACATTGAAAGAGATGGTGCTTGAACGTGTGGCTCGGCGCCCGATAGCATCAGTAATTAAGGAGGTAAATTAAATGTTCATCTCTGAAGGCTAGCCGGAGACCATTGAAAGTTACGCGGCGATTCAGATCGCTCCGTCTCCGCAGACCCGGGTTGTCTTTAATCTCAAGGTTTGGGGCTTCAGTTTTATCAGTTGTCCTGTAAATGTGTAATCTCTGTGGAGGGGAGCGATATTTATTTTGAAGTATTGCTGAATCTTGGTAAAGCTGTACGTAAAGAACCTAGGGTATCCCGATTGTGGTTTATGAGTGATGTCTCTAATGCCATTTATTTATTTATTTATTTGTATATTTGTATGTATGTTTGTTTGTTTGTTTAAATTCAGGAACCTACTTGTATGATTTTGAGCTCTGCTAAGAGGTAACCCCGCATTACTGAGCTGGTTTGCGATTCATCTTTATGTGTTTAGCTCAAAATTTGACTTCCTACTTCTCATTTTTCTGCTACGTCAAACAATTAAACTTTAAATTATGTGTGGTATGCTTATCTGTTAACGTTACTTGCATTTATTTTATACCATAACTGTGGAGACAATTTAAGAGCTGTTAAAATACATTAATTCCTTTTACTGCATATTGTACAAACAACTTGAATGTACAAGGAAATGATGACAGGGATTTACGACAGTGTTTTAAAAGCTAAGATTATAGCCTGCTTTCAGATTATGTTCAGCTCGGGTGTTGGTTTGGCTGTGTCAGGTAACCATTAGCAAGAGTGATGAATCATTCTGTTATTAAGCACAACTTGTGGGTTTTGGCTCCAGAATGTGGTGCCAGGTACTGATGGCCTGACAGGGTGATGAGGGCTTGTGGCTAGAAATCTCTCAGAATGACAGTCACAAAGGGTGGGAGCATGGATCTAAGATGTTACAGGAAGACCCCATGATATTTCAGAGTGAGCTGCAACAGGAAGACAGCTTTCTGGCACTTTCCACTGAAAGACCCTCTAGGATCTATGCCATCACATTACTGACCATGAATCCAGACCTCCAGTCCCTACCAGCTGGCTTCTTCCCAAGTGGTTTTTTGAGTCAAGGAATAAGACTTCTGCCCTCTGCAGCAGTTGTGGGATTGCTCACCCAGGATGGTGAGCAGCCATGGTGATCAGTGCTGTGCTACAAAGGAGCTTCAGGTTTTTAAACATCTCAAGTGGGTTAAACACACACTGCAGTTATCTAAACCCCTTAGCTATGGCCTCTTCCTTTTATTTTTCTTCTGCTTCTCTTACTTCCTGTTGGCCTCCCAGGACAACAAGAGCCTCGAATGAACCGGGGAATTCTTGATCTTTGTTTATTTGGACTGAAGAGAAACGGAGGGATGGCAATGCAAATAACCCATTGTGGTAGGTGCGGGTCATTAGCATCGAGGAGTGAGGGCGTCTGGGGACGTAGGATGTGCGCCCATACAAATACACGCATACACATGGTTTCTCCTGGCGTTAATGAAGGTGTGATGCCTCAGAGACAAAGGCAGAAATGCCAAGTGGCTTCGGGGGGGTTGGGGCACCTGCAGCCACCCCCTCTGGGATGGTGCCCTGTGAAGGTGGCAGCAGGACTGGGTAGACTGGCGAAACAAAACAGAGCTGGAAAGCAGTACTAACACATTCAGGCTTTTAATACTGGCCTTTTTACAATAACTCTTCTTAACAATACAGATGTCAATAATAAGCAAGATTCAACCTTTTCTGTCATTCTCATTCTCTTTATTGTCAATGTGATCATTAACCTTTTTTATTTCCAGGTGGGAATTATAACGCAAAGGGTTGGATGATTTATTGTTATAATGAGCTGGCGTTGCACAGAGAGACAAAAGATTGACATTTAGTTGCTACTGCAGTGAAGCTATTATGTTGGTCCTGTTTCATGTCTGAGAAAGGTAAATGTATGTTTTTAAACGCATATATTTATATATAATTTATGTGTATGTGTCTGCATGCCTGTACGAAATAAAACTGCCAATGAAATATCAGGACGTGGAACTTTATTAATAGTAAAGGAATTGGAAATACACCTGTGCTGTTATTGTTGGGATACAGCTGTCACCATATTAAGGCAAACTGTTAACAACATTGCAGCCCTGTGTATCTGACAGAGGATTAACAGTACAAACATTTCCTCTGTAAGACAGGCCTGTTTTTTTGCTTTAAAGAATTTTTATTTTCAGATGAAGCAAATGTTGAAGGCGGCTTCCTCAACAAGCACAAACAAGTCCAATACCCTTAGTGCAGGGTCACAAGGGTAGAGGCTTAGCCACAGAACAAGGGCTAAAGAGATCTAATTTTGTCACAACTCATACCATTGCAGCATTATATTTCTGTTATATGAGTGTGGCTTATGCAGTTCACAAATAACATATTGTGATATTTGTGTGGAAGTTGTGTGACTTGCAGTTAAGCACTGGTCTTGATGAGATGCTGTCAGCACAAACTTCACTGCATTTTTGGTTTGTCGGAAACTGAGACAGCGAGGAAAATACTAATCGCAACCATGCTACTCTGTCATACTACAGATAGGAGATGCTTCATATTTTCCTGATTTCAATGCACTTACTATACCTGTTATAGGTGCAGTCTTGTCACCTGAAGGTTGCTGGTTCAAATGCCTGTGGGGGCTTTCATATAGCACCCCTGAGCAGGGATCCAAGCCTTAATTGCTCTAGTAAAGTATCTAACAGTATGACTGTGATACAAGTGTCAGCTGTCCAACCAAATAATGAAGTTGGTTGACTTGGAGGCTTATTCTTCTGGTCCAGCTCAGCCCTGCGATATGAGAGGGTGTTATGATACAGTTAAAGGGGATCAAAGGAGCAGAGAAGGCGGCTGCCGCAGGGCAAACTCTGCTCTCTGCCTAGGAGCCGAATGACTGTCGAAAGGAGGGTGGCTATCAACTGTCCAAACAGCGGGAGCATCTGCATGGAATACCAACAGCTTGCTGACTGCAGCAGCCCTGTCTGCCTACCAGTTTACTGGCCTCAGAATAATTTTGCTTTTATTTCCCTTGAAATAAATGAATCACCATTGATCAACGCTATCGAAAGGTGATCTTCACCAGTAGAGTGTTGACTCTTATTCAAGTCTTATATGTACCATGAGTTCTGTATTTACCCCGTTGATGCTTATGTGTGAATAACTGTTGTTTAGTTCTTTTCTCAAGAACCCAACTGATCGCTGACAATTAAGAAAAAATTCAGCATAAGGGATGCTCACCACCTTGGTTGCTCAGGTTGCAGGACTTGTAGTCTCCATCAGCTGCAGTGGTGGTGCCCGGAGCCGTCTGGAGTTGGACCGCAGCGGTCGTGTACAAAAAATGGAAATGGTAGTGATATGGTTGTTGCATAACTCAGTTTACACATGTAAATGTAGATTCAACCTGGCTAGGAGATATTTGTCACGATGCTGTGTGGTGCTTCTACTCAGGAAATCTGAACTGGGGTGATGGTGCCTTGGCCATTCTGCTTAGCAGCAAGTCATCTGCAGCGGAGGACTTAACGCTTATGTCAGTTAGCGTTTTTTTTTTTTTTTTTTTCTCTTATTAAAGCACGTTTTGTTTGAGAGCGAAAGCCGACGCAGCAAAGTTTGGTCTTCACTCTGAGGATTTTTTTTATTTTTAATTTTTTTTTTTTTTTTTTTTAAGTGAGACAAACGGACGCCTGAGGTTAGTTAAAGTTTCTTTCCACTCGTTGAAGGCAGTGATACGGCATTAAGAAGTTGCTGCCCCAAGGGCCCGTGTCAGGAGAGTGTTGGGGGGAAACACTCCCACGGCCGCACTCTGAAGAGACAAGCTTCCCTCAGTGACAGGAGATTAGTTCTGTACCCCCAAAACATCTGAAAGCTGCTTAGGCAAGTTTTTTTTTTTTTTTTTTTTTTTTTTTTTTTTTTTTTTTCCCCCTCTCCGTTGCCCCCCGCACCCCTTCTTCCTCTTCTCTTTTCCCATTATTTGCTCCAAATTATTTCGCATTACAGATAGTGTAGCAGAGATTTTCCGCACAGAATCCATAAACGGTTTCGTCATGGCCCTGGCTGGTTTCTGGTATCAACACGCTTCCAGATAAAGTTTTGCTCTTGAATAAAGCTGGCCTTGTTACCTGATGCCGGAGCAATCTGGCTTAGATGTGTCCTCCATTGTATTGAGTGTGCCCTGCTGAAGGGCGGATCCAATTCCTCCTCAGTCTGGGCCAGGATGGTCAAAACAACCTGGTGGGAGGCACCCATCACCTGAGCTGTGTTGATCAGAAGCCCCTAATGTTACCTTACACTATTTTCAAATTTTTATTTCCGTAAAGTACTACTGAGTTATTAGAAAATGTGATCTCTACTTGAAGAATCACTTTCCACATCCTGTACATCTCTTGTGATAGCGGATTTATTATTATGAATTTATGTTTGAAAAGGTTTTTCTATATAATTTGACATTTTACTGGTTGAGTGATATCCTCCATTCTTCTGAATGGAAAATACATTTATTAAATGGTAAATGCTGCAGTTTAATGAATGCCTGTAACTCCAGCATGAATCCGGCTCAGTGTATTCTCTGTGCTGTTAACCAAGCTGTTTTTTCGGCATGTTGTGAATTTACTGAACATGGCATTTAGGCAAAACCCATTGTTCTACTCATTCATCTAATCATTTCTTTCAAGTTTAAAATGTTCTAAATCCTTTACCTTTAGGAGGGACCTTATAAAGGTTTTCTTTTCACCTTATACAGTCAGTTCTTCATTTCAGTGTCCCACAAAGACAAGGATGGAAAGTCCCCAATGCAGTATACTTAAGAAAAGCTAAAAAAAAAAAATAACTTTCTAGCTGTTTTCAGATTTGTTTTTAACTCTTTTACAGAATTGTCACACTGCTGAGGGACGGTGTCATGTGGCTAAATGCAGTGCATATTGCTTGTTGGAAGAGATTAGAACGCAGCAGCACGGGGTCATAGGATCAGAACCGGTAATTCAGATTACAAGACCATGTCCTGAACTCTTTGGCTACTTGCCGTCACTTCAGTGTTTCTAAGTGTGTTTGGACATTTGCGGGCTCTTTTTCACCACTCTGTAGCAGTGCGTTGCTTCAACAGCGATATCATTCCAAGTGAGGATGTGCCGAACTGACCCGCTATCCAGTCCAGAGCTGTCCGAAGGACACTTCTTGAGGCAGGCCACCAGCAGCTTGCCTCCGCCTCGCCAGTTGTTCCCGCTTCGCTCTGGTTTCTTAGTTAATCTGTTCCTCGCCATCCTTGCCCTTATCTTATGCGACTTAAGTAAGCTTGATTTATAGCACTTCCACAGAGGCATTGTGGCTCTGGCACTCCTTGCAGCTTCTTTTATCTATATTGCTCCAACAGGCCAATACACAGTTGTTAATGTTTTTTCAAGCACCAATTCTCTCCATTAAGGTGTCATAAAATGTGTTGTTCATTGAGGAAGAAAGCTCACCACTTTGCTGCTGGTGTAACATTGATTAAACAATAAGGAAACAATGCCATAAAAAGTACGTGATCCCTCTTGGCGCTGATCCATGTGACTGTATGTTAGTAACCGTAGAGCTTTTAGGCCGACTGTGAAAATTGCTCACAGAGGGATCTGTCTTTCCGGCATTAATAAACATGCGGCAACTTAAAGTTTCTCCTGTTAGCTGGAGTCTGTGGGAGGAAAGTGCACATGCCTGTTGGCCAGCAATGCGATGAAGGCTGCATTTATGCTTCATTGTCGCAGCTCATGATCTGGACCTTGATCAAGCTGCAGTTTGTCTTGAAAAAGCTTCTGCGGAAGCTCTAGGCACTTCAAGCGTGCGGCGAAGGTTCTTCGGCTCGTAACGGTAAAAAATAAATAAATAAATAAATAATTAAATAAACTCACCTGTGTTTGTCAGACGACAACGGTTAGCATCCCCGAGAGAATCACTCGAACGCCTTGTTTTCAAGGTCAGAATCTGTTCTTCGTAAATAAACAGGGAGAAAAAAGCTCATGCTGTGTGCATCCAACTTGGCAGGTAGAGCATTATGTTTGGCTGAGAATTCTTTTAGATTTGATTTTTTAAATAAAAGCATGAATAAACACATGCAGCGTAGTGTATTTGTTCATTCACCCTTACTGCTCCTGCGCTTTCTTCATAGAAGTGGAACTTTGACATAAACCCATCTTCAAACATTTATGCTGTTTATGTGGCTTTATGATTTTCTCTTTGGCTGCTGCCTACAGATTTTTAACATTTGAGTGATGCAATGAAGAGAAGCAACAGCACAGTGTGGACACTTAGCTACTGGGCATAATGTCTGGGTTTGGTACAGCAAGGCTGCCATATTTCCTGTCTTTATCACTCACTTCTGAGCTCTTGTGAAAGCCCTCTGCTCACCCTTCCTGTCATGCACTGCTGACTGTTGGCATCTGGTCCTTGCTACCTGCATCATGCCCTGGTATGGGAGTGTTTACACTTTCTCCGTAGCTGAAGCCTTCATTTGATGTCTGCAGTCGAGCTCAGGTGGCAACCCTGCACATCGCGCCTGCCCACCCATGCTCCTCACAGCGCCCCTCGCCAACTGATCTTTGGCCTCTTGGAGCCAATACCTGCTGAGGTGTCAATTAGTGCCATTTGCAGTAGCACCCCCCCCCCCCCCCCAGTCTACCAGGAGGAAGCAGAACTGGGCACAACCATGGTCGGTCCCTCACCTGCCCATGTGTGGTCCCCAATTTAAAACTCTGCTCCATGGAGGGCAAAACCCCATCTATTGGTTTAAATTTTAAATGTGTTTTTGTTCTACTGTACACTCCTATGTACACACAATGTTATTAAATTGCAGTTTGATATAGCTTGATCAAACCATACAATGAAACCAAACAAGTTCATATTTCATTTTTCATTAGACTCAAATTTCAAATAAAAAAATAATAATAATAATAATAATACTTGTTATTATTATGATGTTAAATCCACTGTTTACACAATAATTAAACCTTGTGTCTGACCAAGAAATACTGCAGCTTCATGATGACTGGGTAAATGCTGTATGGCAGTCAGCATGACCAATATTTTCTAATATTTTCGCCTTGCTTTCTTAGCAACCTGCATTGCTCACACACCATGCTTTTGAGGTGTTGTCCCTGTTGGCGAGGGAAATGATATGTTATTTTCGCAGCCATGCACAACATGTGATTAGTGGCTCTGTGTAACCGCCACCTATTCTGTGCCGAAATGCACAAATAACCGCACTTAACCAAGCACTCCCCCTCCTCCAAGCGTAAACCACACTTATTTAGTGCAGCAGGTCCATCTATGGTGCTGAGCTTATACTTTCAGTGTATTTCAGCAGAGTACGTCTCAGCAAAACTCTGTGTGTGTGTGTGTGTGTGTGTGTGTGTGTGTGTGAGGCTCACATGAGATGGATGGTTAGAGGTTGCAGGCTTCATGCTTCAGCCTCTGTCTCTGGGCACAGATAAGACATCGCATCTGTCCCACCAAGAGAACCACAGGACAGCGAGACGGCGGCTCCACATTGCCGTACCCTGGCCATTTTAAACTGCCACTTTTTGGATGCGTGGGTACGAGACTGTGACGAGCTGTATGTCATGCTCCAAGTACCGTCCTCTCCCACACAGTTCCGATATTAAAAAAAAAAAAAAGTACTACGGTACTTTAAAACATCTGGCTCCATAGTACTGGACGCCTACATTCCTTTACAAATTGTTAGATTCGTGTCTGACACGGTCAGATTGAAGACCTGCTGCAAATTAAACTGGGCCAGAAGCATCATAGAGGCTTGTCTGTCCAGCCCAGAAATGGTCAGTTCATGGTCCAGGAGAGGTTCTCCAGTTTATATCAGAGATTTGAAATCTTATGTGGGTTAAAACCTGGGAAGCCACTGGTATCCAAAATGGTCCTTGACCAACCCCAGCTGGTCCATATATTTGATTTAATCCACCATCAGCACACTTGGGTTATCTGATAAAGTAACCATCAAGTCCTTGGTTAATGCAATGAGATCTCCTTTGCGTCATAGAATTCCTGCATGTCTTCAAGAAGAGGTTTGGGTTCCACTAAAAGGGGAAAAAAGTGATAAATAAAAATAAGTGCACATTTATTTGTTTAACTGATGGCTTAATCCAAAGCAACAGAGTTCAGCTGCTTAAAATTGCCCATTTACAGGTGGTTAATCTTTAGTGCTTAATGTTCAGTGTAGCATAGTAGGTGGTGGGACACAAACCTCCAACACCTTTGAGAGAAAGACAGCAACCATGTCCAGGTGCATACCTTCTGCCTCTCAGTGAAGGCTGCTGCAGGTGTGGGCCCTTACTGTGCTTCTAGCAGAGTCAATTCCAGGTGTCCTCATTTAGGTAAAGGTACTAAATTCTGATACAGTGATGCTGGTGTTGTTCCCCTCGACTCCGTTTTTCCTCACTGACCCAGTTGTGTTGGTTGGTCTTTCCAGACATTAACAGAACTGTAGTTATGAATCACTAGGGCTGCACTAATTCAGTGAGCTGAATCTTACGAGACCCAATGCCCACCTTGAATGTCACAGGTTATGTTAGAAAATGAGCTGTCGTGTCTTCCCAGCTCTTCTGTACCAGCTCCCTGACATGCAGGATATGTGAATTGCCTTGCTTTTACTCTTCTGTCCAGTTCATCCAATACAGCTATTGTCCGGGTTTCGCCCAGGTGGACTCACACATATGTAACACATCTGTTAGGAATTTCATTCAATTCAGAGCAGTTCAGTTCAATTTATTTTTTTATGCTGTGCTCCTCTCAACAGGTGACTTTTAGTGCTGAACAAAGGTCAAGGTTTTTTCAGGCAGGGAATTACAATGCAGGTAACCTGCTTATAAGGCATACAAAGTGGTAGCTAAGTAAGCCTGCTGGCAACTGAGGAGAGGAAAACAAAAGAGCAAAAAAAACTCACAACAGTAGGAAGGGGAGAAAAACAAACCTCTTGGGGTCCAAGTACCAGTGGCTGCCCACCCCTCCTGGACATTCTGTAGTAATGGTATGTATGGATGGGTTCAGTTTTATCCACCGTCATGAGAGTTGAAGGCTGAGGGAGAAACTGTCTGTGTCTGGCTGCTGGTCTGTTTGGAGGCAGTGGACAGTCACAGGCTCCAAGCCACAGAAACCAATGAGTCGGTCCTGTTGAAGTTCTTCTAGGCCTGTCCAGTAGGCCACATGGGGGCTGAAGTACCAGGACACCTAGGTACCCTAGGATTAAAGAGAGACAAAAAAGAACAAAAGAAGACAACTTGAGAACCCTTCAAAAAGAAGTTCAAATACACTTTATCACTTATAATTTCATTTTCATGCATTTTATTTACCTCTTTTAAAGGATTCCATTACTTTATTAGTTATAAATGAAAATAGAAGCATATTTTAGGATGCAAAACAATATATATTTTTCAATTTATGGCAGCAAAACTGACAAAAGATTTCATGGTTGAGTATGAGCCACTGTAAAAATGTGTTTTGTTTAGTTTTTCTTGAACACTGAATGCTCATTACCCTGGGCAGCTCCAAAATTTAAATGTGCAATGTGGTCCCAGTGCAGCAGTAATGCCTAATAACAAAAACTGCTTTCTTTACTGCACTCGATCTATGAAAAGGAATATTCAGCTTAACTTTGTCTGGACTTGGGATAAACTTTCTGCAGGGATTACTGTAATAGCACGCATCTTTTGATTTAGTTCTTTTTGAAATTGATTTGTGGTGCATTTTCCCTTTCCACAGCTCTCGGGATAACAACAGGCCTTTCAGCCCCTCAATGCCATTTCTTCTGTGCGGCAGTCGGGAGGCTCCGATACCGCGTGGCAACTTCAAACAGGCCTTTGTGAAGTAAGAAAACGCGGGCATCATTTCATTCCCTCTCTGTCGCTCTTACAAATTTATCAGAAGAACCTGTATCTCCTCCGCAAGGGACAGAAATTGGTAAAATACTGATTTCAAAGCCCTGGCACACCGTCCTATTATTTAGTATCACCTTACCGTGCACAGTAGAGGCTTGGTAAGGACATTGTTCGGGTCCTTGCGTTGCCTTCCTTCATTGTAGCCTGCTCTTCCCCAGATCAGATTACCCTAACTCCCATAACCGTCTAGCACCACTTATTGAATACTGAGACGTTTCAGAAATGGAGTGTGAAGTTTCAATAGTTGTCAGTCAAGGTTTAAATACATTAAATCATCTGATACCAACCCCCAGCTCCTTTATATGTGCAGAATGAGAAGTCCTGACTTTGGAGTATATCTGATATTCCCTCTGACTTTTTTTTTTTTTTTTTTCTCCACCTTTCTCATTTTTCTCTCCTCATAAATTTTGGATTTTTTTTTTTTTGTGTCCATCAAGGAAAACAGGTGTTTTTTTTTTTTTTTTTTTGTTTTTTTTTTTTCCCCCCTCCCCTTTTTTTTGCTATTTCATTCTTTCAGGCTCTTTGAAGGTACTATGTTGGGAATTAAAATTGACATTAATTTCTTTCCCCTGTTCTTGTCAGAGAGATCGAGAATTGTTTGTAGAATTATATAGTGATAACAGCATTTAGTGTGCTGTAATAAAATGTAATAAAATACACCAACCCACGGGTGCTTTGCATCCACTTGTGGACTGGCAAAGGCAGTGAATTTGAATAAGTCAGATACATGACTTTCCAAGGTTATTTGTGCTGAACTGTGCTTTAAAGGCTGACATTTATACATTTTGATTTTGCGTATTTGCTAACAGCCATTGGTATGTATATGAACAAATGTGCTTCGCTGGTATGACACCAGCAGATTGTTCAGACCGAAACAACCACTGAGTAAAAGAGACCGTTTCTTAGCTGTCTGTTTAATAATGAGAATAAATATCCTTGTGCTGTGGGTATTAAATTAAAAATCACACCATGAGTCTGAATCGCCGAGGTTCAATAAAAATCCCTTTTTTTTCTGTTCATTGTAAAACCTGATATCATATTTGAGATGATAGATCTTGCTTGGAGCTTGGAGGCAGGGAAGCAGGTGCTCCACCACATCTATTTTGAGATGACACCAATTAGCTAGTCAAACGGCAAGTATTAATGTGATCCGCCCACTCTGAGTGGGTTTTACATGGGGCCGCTTGATGTGTCATGAAGACAGAGGAGCTGTGCAGTTACTGGCACGGTTAAAGCGTAAATACATTCTGGGGAAATTTCTGTTGTGAGCAGTGCGGTGGGTAATAGTTAAGATGTGTCAGGCAGTGGGAAACCTAACTGCCCGTGTCACCTAGGAGCATGTACCGCTGAACACTGGGTAACTGGTGAGGACAAGCGTGGTCTGAAATCATGTTTGTCAAATTCAACCATGCCTTGAGAAGAAGGCAAGAAAGCCTGCGCCTGATGTGCTGGGATCCCATAATGATAGTTTTGGAGTTTAATAGCTGGTTGCTTATTGTTGCAAGAAATTGTGCAAACTTGTTATTATAATTTTTTTTTTTTTTAAATTTTTATTACATGTTGTCAGAAAAGTGCAATGCAACCGATGTTCCGTATTGTTTTATTTTATATTTTACCATTAACTAATCCTCGCAAGAACTGATAAATAAGAAGTTGTTTTACAAGGTAATTGTGCACCAGCTGTATTTTTTTTGCTGTTTTTTATTTATTTGAGTAAGGGCCCACACCTTGAGACATATGGTGCAATTGCCCTTCCACAATGGGATTTAGCACTTGTTAAAAAGACATTTTGAATCGGGGGGGGGCCGGAGATGGGGCCATACGCTGCTTAAAAGCTGAGTGATTTACACAATTCATTAAGGGTAGTGATTTTTCAGTTAGCATCGTATTAAATGGTTACTTACTCTCAAATGGCCCTTGGGGAGTTGGATTGTTGGGCTGCGCACAGATTAAAGTTTGCATTGAAAGAGAAATTGAATTCAGAAGTAATCAATAGCATAATGGGCCAGTGTGAGGAGACCTTGCTGCCTGAAATGAAATTACCATATTTTTAATCTTAATTTTCCACTCTGTTTATCTGACAGTGTGGATGTGCAATCCAAACAGATAATGAGAGACTGGGATATTGACACTGCCGTCCTCTGGAGTGCTTGTTTCAGTGATTAAATGCTGTGATGTGTGATTACTTTGTGTCGGGTGTCGGGGCAGCCGGCCAGGGCCGACGGGAGGGGCCGCGAGGGAGCGACGCGCGGCAGCTGCGGCGCCGCGGGCCTCGGAGGCGACGGGCCGCCCCACGCGGTGCCGCCGGGACACGTGCGTGGCTGCGCGGCGCCGGGGCTGCGACCCAAAACAAAGGGAGCGCTTTGGGAAGCGCCGCCGAATACTGCTTTGCACCCGGAGCATTTGCGCAATTGCGGCAGGAAGCTCTTGTCCCTCGCGCTCCTAGTGATGCTGCTGCTGATGCTGATGCTGCTGCTGATGCTGATGCTGCTGCTTTCAGCGCATGTATGGTTTTGCACAAGGCGATAATATTTTCAGAGTAACAACAACCTATTGTTGCTCTTATTATTATTTGCTTGGCTTTGACAGTTTAGCGTTAGAGCATATGAGTTCACAATGAAAATACAAATGGGAAAAAGCTGAATAGTTTACATATATGATGACTTTCAAGGGGTTTGAATACTTTTGCAAGGTGCCGTGTTATTATTATTGGGAAAAGGAGAGAATAACAAAATACTGAATTTATTTTCATGATAGGGTAAATTAAGCAAACTATGTGATGAATGGTGTATGAAATAAGCAAACAGACTGGATTATAAAAAAAGATTTAAAAATCATAGCTGATTTTTTTTTTTTGTTATTATTTATTTTTTATTATTTATTTATTTATTTATTTATTTATTTTTAATCATAGCTTAGCTGAAGCATAAGGCCTTTCATTTGGCACATGATGCTGCACAGGCAGTGGTTCAGAATGTAGCCAGCATCTATGTTAACACAACTTTAAGTAGCACAGATACTTTAATAAATACTTCTATAGGTGATAAGGAAAGGGGACTCTGCATTTGCTGATGTAACCATGTGGACATTCGGGATTGAAGTAAATACAATATGTAAGTTTCTCAAAATGTTGACTTCCAAAGACAACTGTGGCTCGATAGATCTGAACAAATCCAGTGGATTGTAGAACTGAAGAACCACGGGTTGCGTTATGTCAGCCTAGTGGTGGAGTGAGATGGTAATGTGGGAATGTTAGGATGTGCTGAATTTTCAGACCTGACTCTTTTTACCTATAAAAAAAAAAAAAAAAAAACACCAGCGTGAGCAGAGAGGAAAAGAGGCAAACTGACAGGCTGTAGTAGAATTAGGAGAAACAAGCATGTTGGCTTTGTTCTGTGCAGGAGGTAGGAGATGGTAAGTGTAATTCTCTTGCGATTCCCCAGAGTTTTATTTATTTATTTATTTACACCCCCCCCCAGCTCTTCTCAAATGCTTGAACTGAACGTTGGATGACTTTACTGGATATGACATGATTATTTTGGGCACGTTTCAGAAAAGTAAATAAGTATATTTCACTTCTGGAGCTCTGCTCTACTATCACAGGCCCAGAATATGGTTGGCCTCCTATTTGAGTTAGTTTTAGCGTTAGTGACATTTTATTATTTTATCAAATAATTTGTGATTGGTATCAGGATATTTTAAAATTCTTATTCTAACATGCAGCTTATTCTAATTTTTTTTTTTTTTTTTTTTAAACAAATATGCTTGTAATGTTTAATAGCAAAATGCATGTCTTTGCTCTTTCAGCTGCTCCCTTTCTCCATGGTGACCTATTATGTTAGATTTGTGTACTAAGTGTTTTAGATTTGGGCTAGCAGGAAGGTGAAGTTAGAGCCATCTTCTTGGAACTGAGGAACCTGGGTTCAAGTCTAGCATCCTACTATACTATCCTTCTGTGAGGCATTTACCCCAAACTGCAGAACAATCAAAACTCCATAAAAGGCCCAGATGTAGCTTACTGTACGACCCTGTTATTGTGAACTGCTTTAGAGAAAACCACCATCGATTTATGATTCTTACTTTTTTTAAGGAAGCAGATCAAGCTAAATGCTCTGTCCAAAGATATTACAGCATTAGTTGAGATTCAAAGCCAGGACCTTTAACCTGGAAGGCAGAAGTTGTAACTTTTTTACGTCCTGTTGTCACGATAGATTCTAGAATAGTCTACTTCTCTGTTATGCTATGCTCTGCTATACTTAACTGGGAAATAAATAAATAAATGTAAAATCATTGTAGAGGGCTGTACTGTGATTTTCAGAACATAGCAGCTGAGTCATTTTTGCCGCAATATTACGCTTGTTCAGCAGCTTTGGTAATTGCCCCGACCTGACCTGCCCCTTGCTTTGCTGCTCCGGGCACCGTGCAGATCTACAGCCCGCTTGTTTCAACTTGTCCACAGTGATCGCTGGCGATGAGAGATCTGTTTGCTGTGGATGAAATGGGACTCCCTGTTGCTTGACTTGTAGTAATTTCATTCAAAAAGTAAAAGTGAATATTTGACAATAAATAATTTCAATTAAATAATCTAACATGTTACTTTTGTAAAACATCTACTGTCTGTGCTTTTCATTTTAACTAGCAATTTTAGTATTGAAATGAATACATATTTGTACCCCTGTAAATCTTTTTCAGAATAACCAAGGGAAAATGTAATGTATGTTTTTTTTTTTTGTTTTTTTTAATGTATTTCCCTGCCTAACCATAAAAGTATTTTTTTTTTCCATTTTTCATTAAAAAGACCAAAAAAAACATTTATGCAGTAGACAACTCAACACACGCTGAGCTCAGTTTGCCGCTTTGAGCTAAGCAAAACCACCACGGTCAGTGAGCAGAAAGCATAGCATCAGCCTGCAGGATGCTTCTGCTCTTTAAATCTCGTTCATCTTCCATCACCTTAGCAAAATGCCTGCCATTCTTCAGCTGGGACAGAAAAGAGCAAGTTGCGGGTGTGAACAATAGGACAAGACTTATCTCATCAGTAAAGAAGATCACTTCTGGCGGAGAGAGCAGCCCCACTGATGACCCCTTTGTGACAGGCAGATGAACCTTTGTATGTGTGCTTCTGCTTTTGTAACGAAACTAAAAGTGGCAAAACTTTGCAAATGACTTTTTCAAGTTTTGCTGGGCTTGGGTGATGAATAATTAATAGCTGAAATAGTTTAAGCTCAATCCAGGTGAACTGTGGGTTTGTATGTTTGCAGTTCAAATCTCAGCACGGGTAAAATTCATGCTAAGAAGCTCGAATGGCCCTGGCAGCTGCCTCAGAAATGAACTCTGTTCACTGTGGGGCACTATGGGGTACAGGGATGTGGACATTTTTGCACTTGGGACACTGGGCAATGGGTTTTTGGGAAGATGCCCAAGCGACCGCATGCAAACGTGGGGATTATGCAAAGGTGCAGAGCCGTGTACATCCTGCTTGCAGGTCTGACTGCATTGGGCCAAGAGCCTAGTGCCTCTTTGGAGTTACTTTTTCCCTGTTTTTTCCCCCCGCTAATGTAAAGACCCACAGGGTTGATGGCAGGCCCACAATGTGGCCGTTGTATGGTTACTGTCAGCTCTTTCAAACAGGGCTTCCTGTTCATTAGACTTCCTTTCACCTTCGCACAATGCCCGAGCTTTGCTGCAATGCCGAGTCGACGCCCATCTCTTCAATGCCATGTGAATAGTCGTAAATAGTGTTTATGCAAGCCATTGTTGCCTTTTGTCTGGCTGGTCTTAATGCACAGTCATTCGTCTGCTTTTCGGGGCCTGGGACGCATTATCTTGCCTGTGCGATTCCTGATGCGTGCCGAGCCTCGCAGCCAGTAAACAGCCCAACGGTAAACTCCCCGTGGATCGCCGTTCTCTTGTAAACTGGGGCAGTGCACTGTAAATGGGTCAGGTATATGTCTAGACCTCATACCTTGGTGTGGTATGATTGTCCTATGTCCTACATGTCATAAAACAACGCATTATTTTAATCTAGACATTCCTTGCCTTCAGTTTTGTTGCACATATTCTTGTGCTGTAGCTCTTGTGGTTGTTGTGTTTCTTCCTTCTTTTATATATAGCAAAACAAATTTAGCCAGTGGAACGTGTGATGAGTACTGAGATTTTGGACTTCTGAAGCTGCTTGCTTGCATAATGTTATGTATACTAATGTTCAAATTATAAAGAAAGATAAGGACTGTTAGAATCTATTGAAGTGACATCATTGCTTTTTAGATATAAAAGTACAGTAATACGTGTCACTTTAAGACAGCGTTTATGGAATATTACAGATTAAACACAGAAGAAATGTTTTTTATGCTCATTTCTATAACCTCATGAATGGTGCCATGTGCTGCCCAGAACACAAGCATCATTTGAAATTCTGTGCTGCAGAGTTAGCACACTGACAACTGTTTTGTACTTCACAAATGCAAAATGCTTTTCAAAAAAATGTCACAAATTTCATTTGTCCACGTTGTCTTAACCTCCCCCTTGGTGACATGGTTTCGAAAACTCAGAGAGGCCTTCTGAACTTTGCTTGATGAGCCTGGTTTATGAAGTGGATTGTTGTGCTGCGGTTTGCGCTCAGCGCCTTGGAGATAAATGGCTTTTTAAGCAAGCACAATTAGAACAGCACGATAAGGTTGTAGTTTTTTCTCCCCCTCCTTCTTTTCCACTTTGTGTTCCCCGCCAAGGAGGATGGATCGTGTCGGGGGTTTGCTGAGAATGAAGACAAACTTTAGCAGACCTGCGCAGTGAAAAAAGAACAAGCCTTGAGTATGTTGAGCAAACGGGCAGCGGTATCTCAGCCTCTGTCTTATCTGTCCGGAACAATGTCCCTAACCCAATCCCTCCTACTCCTGGGGTGTAACCGATAGGGCTGGCCTTTCTCTCCTCAGACAGGCGCTGAAAAGCAGGAGATATCTGCCGCGAGGATTACACCATGCATGGTTCAAAAGCATCTGTACAAAGGTATGCGGAGATCCTCAGCTCCATTCAGGCTGCCTCTAATGTAGGCCGACGATTACATGTTAAAGAGGAAATGGATAGTCCCTTTATTGTTGTGGGGGAGATCTGGTTTGCTCGACTCGCTCTCACCGCAGCATCTTCCCTGCCAAGCAAATGTACAGCTCGCCCCGGGGCTCTGAAGAAAGGAATGTTCTTGTTCTTTACTCCTGAATGACCCCACAGCCATCGGTTCTTGTGCAGCAACACCATATTCTACTCCACTCTACTCCTGCCCTCACACTGGACAGAGAAGTCAATCTGAAATGAAGAAGTGTGAGTTGTTTTGTATGTAACTCAAAGGGTTGGAAGAATGTCTGGCAAACCATCAAGTCTCTCAGGTTTCTGTTAGCGGATATATTCTTTACAACGGGATTTTGAAACTGGCACGGGGATTTTCGCCTGAGATTTTCGCATCAGTTTAGGCTACTACAGTCAACTCCTAAAGCAGCATGTGTACAATGACCTGCTATGTGCCATGAGGGATCCTAGACGGACAGTATAGTGCCATCATGGCAAATGGGTGGCCACCTCCCTGAGGGATGAGAGTGCAGGCGAACAGGGACTCACAGATGACAGTAGTAATGCCAGTTACTTGTGTGGCACCAGTTAAAACCAGTCATGCTTGTGTTGTGGTCAGCTGAGATCAAGTGGCCCCTCAGATCCTTCTCGCATTACATATGAAGAATTAAAGCCTTCAACAAGCATCAGAACTGTCTAGGCTCACAGCTCAGACTGCAGCATGACATTCACAGAATGTAACACCCAGCCTGTACTTGGCAGGGACACTTTTACTGGCTGACTCACCTGTTAGTCAAATGACTACATATTTTGTGGCTGTCACCTGAAACACAATGGTATGGATAATCTTTAGCTGGAGAATGAAATCATGTTTCATGGAGAGCATTCTTACCAAAAAGTGAATCAACTTCATTTTCAGCTAAATTTCATTACATTTTTAAATTCCAAAGAAATGTTTGATCACAATTTTTTTTTTTTTTTTTCCTTCATGTTTTTTTGTCTAATGACGGTGGTACATTGTGCAGTGCTGGTGCTTCTTATTGCTGTGGCTTTGGATTTGGGTCTGAACTGGTCTCAATTTGAGTGGAAGTTGGATGCTTCTGTGGGTTTTCTCAGTGTAAAGATATCCAAGGACACTAACTTGTGACTGTGCACTCAGCACTGCCACAAAGACAGAGACTCAGCTGAGCATAGACCTCCTTGAATCTGGAAACTTTGGACCAGCTATTAATACAATTAAAAACATTGCTATTACCTCAGCCAGCATCCACTGCTCACTACTTCAAGCCAAGATTAATTTCAGTGGTAATCGCCTTGCGATTGTGAACAAATCCAACTACACAGAAAGCTCAGTCTCTTACAGCACGACCTTGATAAAGTGGATACCTGAATCACCAAAGCAAGCCAGGATTTTAATAAGCTATATAATGGAATCGCCATGACATCAGCCTCTCCCCAAAACTGAAGATATATAAAGCCATTGTGCTGAAATCAGTACTGTGCAGTACCAATACCTTGACAGTTCACCAATGCCAAGCAAGAAAACTCGATCACTTCCACCTTTTAGCTTCCTTTGAAAGTCAACTGGCAAGAATGGATCCCAGACTCTGGAATGGACGACTAACAAAAGCATCTTCACAAAGCTGGAGCAGATTCAGCTTCGCTGGAACGGCGATGTTCTGTCATTGTCTGAACACCTACCGAAGGATCTCTTCAGCGTTGATATTGCTGAAGGAACAGGACTTTAAGGAATAGAAGACAGCACACAAAGTACTCATGGCATCACCAGACAGCCCCCCATCCCCCTCAGCTTGCCCTCGCTGCCAACATACAGTCAAACCTGGGCATGGGCTTATCAGACACTTTTGCATCCACCATAACATCAACACTCCAAAAGCATAACGTCAGCATCCCAGGTGATACCTCCACCACCAAAAACAGCAACAAAGCTTCATCTATGCTGGGAAGACAGTGGTGAAGATGTTCCTCATTGAAAATGATGGACAAATTACCAAACAGGTGTGTATGTGTGACGACCATATCTTAATCTCGTGCCTGCTTCAGGGTGCACCCTCCTTCATACCAAATGTGTCCAGGATCAGCTCCAGAGGAACATCACCAGCACTGGACCATAATGCATGAAAGAATAAATGAATCTGTAGTCTGATAGCTTAAATCCCAGAAGGGAGTCTAGCTATTTCGTCCAGCATTTGACTTAATAAATTTGCAACATAAACTAGCAATGCTGCACTACTCAGGATCTTACGAGTCTGCTCAGGACAAAAATTCTGCAGGCAGCAGAGAGGGACTCCAAGGTGCAACGCTAAAAAGTTCTCTGTTAACAAGCAAAAATCATGAAGACAAGTGAAACGACTGTATTTCTGTTGAACCGAAGGTGCTAACAGTATTTCTGGTGGGACCGATGTGTAAGGTGGCTGATCAGGCTTATAAGGCAGTACATTTCAGCTTCTGAGAATCGTCATAATCCTGTTTTCAAAGGATGCGTGATTCAATTATGTGAATAAATCGGGGTGAAAACTTTCAGCTGCATAAAGACTGGTCGGTCAAAAATAAAATTTTTTTTTAAAAAATAACCCTTTTCTATAACCCCACATCCTTTTTAATGAATTCAGCTTTCTCATTGATTTTAACGGTGGCATTAATATTCAAAGTGTTCCGGAATAATCAGTGCACATTCGTCGCGATCCGAACGTATCGATTATGTGACATTGCATAGGAATGTTATTCATACTTATTACATTGATATTATATCTGCATTAACCACAATTCGACCAAGTCGCGATGCTCGCAAGACAGATGCAAATGGGAGGTTCCTCCTTGGGTTTAATCAGAAGCATCTTTAATCCAAGGTTCATTTATAATCAATCCCCGCTGACAGCGGTTTTAGTGTCCTGTGCATTTTGTATTAGTATATTGGAATTATTTTTAAAAGGACAGGAGTAGCTCGAGTTGTGATTCCCTGAAAAAAAAAGTGTAATTGCAGCAACGGCGGACTTTGTCGTAAGTAAGTTTGCTTCCCGACCAACGGGAAAACTGTAGGGTATTTGTGTCCGACAAGCAAGTTTCTCCCCCCCAGCCCTTCAGGATGAGCCCAGCAGTCTTTCCGCACAGCACGGGATAAGCTGTGATACGACACCTCCTCCGCTGTCGTCTCAGCCCGTGTTCTGGTTTTTTGCGTTGTTTGCCACAAAGGTACGTAGGAGAGAATCTGGACAATAAACTGAGAAAGCAGCACTTTGGCTGGTTCTGGGCAATGTATTGCACATAATTACTGAAGTGACAAGATGGTTCTGAGATACTGAGTGGAGAGAAGTGGTTTTAGATAAACAGGGAAGAGGCATTTGAAGATGAGAGACATTTTTGTATGTTTCCTGAAGACCAGGGGTTATCAACCTGGCTGCCCTCTGACGTGTCTAGCTGGCGGGTTCAAGTAATCACCTTGACCTCCAGTCTGTGGGCTGTTGTTATCGACGTGTGCAAGGTGGGGATTTGCATTACAGTAAGAACATGTGAACATTTTCGAAAGGCCGACACACAAACAACACACAGGGACCCAAGTTTTTATATCCCCAGGAATTCAACACTTAATACTTTTATTGAGGAAAAGCTGCATTTATGAATGCATGTGGATTTACAGTATTTAGAGGAATTAGCTATATTTGTGGAAAAGACTATTTTTATAGCATTTAACAGCCCAGAGAGATTCACAGAGGGCTTCTCTCCCTGGCAGTTGTCAACCTAAATATTCTCCATAAACCAAACTAGGTGTTACCACTTTTTTTTCAGAAAGCATTGATCATTGGGGCATAGCCAATGTGGAGTATTATCCATCCCACAGTCTGTTCTATGGCTGCTTATGGAAGCATATTTGCTTAGGGCAGCCATGCAAATTATTACTTACTGCCCTGTAAGCTGATAACACAAATTAGATACCCATTAAAGTGAACAATGTATATAGAATTAAAAAAAAAAGAAAAGAAAAAAGATTGCAAGTGATACCTGAAGCAATGCTGGAGTCATGCGGGATAAAATATGCCTCACGCCTACAGATTTTAAGGGCAGAGAAAAAATTTTATCATTGATGGAGGGACATCATTAATCTTGACTGCCCATGTAGACAGCTGTTGCCTTCTTGACATACTTTGTGTTCGTGAATGGAACCAATTTAATTCGGAGTGAAAAACATGTTATCCTGAGCAAATGATTTCATCTGAATTGTTTTCCAGCCCTTTAAGCATAGACTGTGGAAGTCCTTGGTGCCACTGCTGTGCGAAAAAAGAGGATAAGGTTCTTGGTGGGGAAGTGGGAAGGCTCCGGTGTCTATAAAGGCACATTAAATCTTCATTTTAGCCATGCAAAAACAAGACTACATACAAGTTTGTAGACATAAAATGGTCCATGCAGGTGTAGCTGTAGAGCACCAGCTAACATATGTACCTTTTCATTGCAACATATTATTTTTAACATATGCTCTATATTGTGTTTGATATTTAGGAAACTTATAACATACAGTTGGAATTTATCCATGACTTTAAAATCTCTCATTTTTACTTTTGTGCCCACACTATGGTAAATGGATGCAGTGAGAACAGGTAATATTGTCAGAGTTTTATCCAGCATTGTATTTCTGCCAGTTTTCTTACTGAAGGTTCTCTTTCACCGTTTTGTATTTTTACAGAATGCTGAAGCTCTACGTGAGGACCTTTTGTTTTCTTTGAGAGGCTGATATTAGAAAAGAATCAGTAAATACAGTTTTCTCTTGATATAAAAATATCCAGTCAGGAAAAAAGATTCAAAACTTCTCAAGGACATTTTTTTTCAACACTGGAGAGACCGTGGAAGTCAAATAGGATTAAATGTGTTTTTTTTCTGTTTCTTAGTCAACAAAACTGCATTTTGGCACCGTGTAACAAGCAAATTTATATATACAAGGATTGAAAAGCCTTGTTTGCTTTAGTAAGACCGCACTGAGCAAAGGCAGCAGTAACAGGAAGGGCGTTGCGTGAAAACTGTGTGGAATTCAGGAACATGGATAGAAATGAATCCCTGCACTAACTTGTGAGCATGCTCATTTATATGTGCATTGCCACCGCTATCAAATTCCCACCCCTCTTAAAACTGGAAACAGTTTAGAAACACAATCTAAAGAAAAACTGCCTTAGTTGGGGAAGTTTTTGTTTGTTTGTTTTTCATGTATTTCCCGCAGGTGCATTTTTGTTTCTGACCTGAATATGTTTTCCAGGCCTGAACAATGAACCTGTTAATTCAAGTCAGAGCCACCTGAGGAGGCCGTAAAATCAGTGCAGTTGCAAAATGGCTGTTTTGACTGCGCGTTGGGAGCCCATGGGGTGTTGGGGTACGCGCTGGTAACTGTGTAGTTCCACTGCTGTCAGGTGTACGGCTTTAATTACTGGCATGAACTATTGGTATCCACGCTTTTGCCAAAATAGATCATCAAACACACAATGAGGTGAGTGACAAAGTGACAACAACTGGTTTTTGTGTTAGACAAGCATGAGTGCTATGTGTTTCTTATCAGAGCCATTTTCATTTTTATATATAAACATAATAAATATATATATATATATATATATATATATATATATATATTATTTATTTATATATATATATATTTTTTTATCTTTCACTTCCTTTCTGTCCTGCTGCCACTGATGAGCAGTAAAGATCCATCTTAACCACCCCCCCCAATACACATACCCATTGTCCGATAGACATTGCAGTCAGTAGTTCTTTTACCGGTGACTCTGAAAGCGTCCCTCAGAAGGTGATGATGGTGAAACACAAAGACCAATTAAGGTGACAAAAAACACTGACTGTTGCCCCATTGTTTTGGATCAAAAATTGCCAAGCAAAACGTCGCTTGGTCTGGTCGAAATGCATCTGCTCGCCTCATTGCCTTCCTCCCACTAGCCCTCCCTCTCCTTTATATTCATTAGATTTATTATAGGCCACAAAGGACTCCCAACAAAACAGCTTGTGATTTTTAGTTGAATTCATCCCCATCTGAAGCCTGCAGGGAAATTAAACTAGGTGACTACCAGTAGGGGTGGGGGGTGCGGGGAGAGATAGTGACATCTGAAGCCTTCAGTGATGCTAATGGCCAAGCATATCCAAAATACAAAAGTGCTGACCCCTAAACAGATTGCGGGGGACTTAAAACATCAGTCTGTAAATGAAGCAAAGAGTATTGAGCAGATGCAAAAGTCACCTTCTGTGAACCTACAGCGTGATCAGTGTTTTTACAGAGCTCCCCTCTTCCATCCCCTTTCCCAAAGCTGGGGAAAAATGAAAAAGGGAAATGGATGAACAATACGAGAAGGAGTCATGCTCCGCTTTTCCCCATTTAATAGTCAACAGGTCTGCGCAACTGTAAATTCTTCATTGGGGTGAGGCCCTTTATAACCCGACTGTTAGCGATTCATATCAAATTAGTTTTTCTTGGCAGACAACCTATTCTTTTATGGAGTATGAAGCACTTTCATGAGTGACTGTGTTATATTGTCTTAAAAAAATACTGTAACCCCAGTTGTAGTTCTTAACCATAGGCTTCAAATCCAGCTGCATTACTTATCATTTAGTTAATTTACCTGATATTTTTATCGACATATAATTATTTACTTTTTAATACAGCTTGGTCATTTTTATTGGAGCAATTTAGGGTGAGGGTCTTGCTTAAGGCCACTAGAGAAGGAGGTGGGATTAAAACCAGTTCTCCCTGCTGCACATGAAAATGCATTTGTCTCTATGAATTAACATAGTTAAGAAATTAACAATGCTCTTAAGTAATTTTGCACATAAATACACACCACGGCGGCAGATGAGTTTTCTCACGTGTGCTTCTGGTTTACCTGCGTTTATCAATAATTGTGACAATGATGGCCAAACTGCAGCTGGTGGCACTGCGATCAGTCACACTCACCAAAACTGAGTTTTCTGCAAAATTTCTCCAAAGGTGTAGCAAAAATCTCTTTTTACTTAGATTGGTGTAAATTCTAAAAACAACTTGAACTATAAACTTGTTAAACCTTTTATGTAAGCCTGTAATCACTAGAATGGCATGGTGGGTGATCCTAGTGAATCATAGTGTTTGACCTTCACTTTGGGATGCAGCTTTTAATCTGAGCGGCTTTGTGCCGAGTTTGCCTTTTCTCTCTGTATTCTCATGATTTTCCAATTGCAAGAGAAGGCAATAGGAAACCAGTACTGCATCATCTCCTCCTGTGAAAAGCACATGAGCAGCTGCCATGTGTCGAAAGTGATTCGACAGTACTTACAACCAAACTTGTCTGATTTACAGGACCCGGAAATGCTGCCCTAAAATAAGAAACAAAAATGAGTTTGTCCAGCATCCCTTACTAATCTTGTCTTGTTTAATAGAGCAGCAACACTCTTCAATACTATACATTCCAATACATTGTCACTATTTAGTTCACCCTGATTGTTCACTTTTACCTTCTGCAGACTGACTCGGTATTAATGGTTTATGACATTTTTACAATTTTTTTTTTTTTTTTTTAACTAAAGGAATTTCAAAAATGAAGGAACTCACACACAAGCGGACAAACTTGTGCTGTATGAATGGAAATGTGCTGCTTGGGGGTTCCTGAAGAGCAACTAAGGGTCCACAATAGCATTCCAGGCACCGAGGCTGACCCTGCCGAGTCAATGTGTTTCAGTTACCGATCGCTTTTGTTCCGAGTCCCTTTTAATTTGTTTACATGTGGACCCTGTCCGGGAAGAACAGTCCATTGATTTATTGTTCCTGCTTTCTGGGAGCGGTGTTGAGGTTGAACTGGGGGCTCCTGCTTCACAGCTCTGAACAGCCTCATTGGTGAATTTTCTGTCTCTCGGTACGTGCTGTCAAACAGAAGAACCCAGCTGGTGTAACCAGAGGTGTCCTAGAATAAGTGAGCGTATCCCTTGTATCATGGCAATAAAAGCTGTTGGCAATGAGCAAATACACCTCATAATTTGCTCCTGCACTGTGCAGGATTTAACTTGTCTTAGCCCGGACGAGTAATGACAAATGCGATTGTGTGACTACGCGTTTAATTTTATTCAACAGGCCACTAAAGCTTTATTTAATACAACAGATGCTCCCACGGTAGCTGCGGGTTTGCCACGATACGGCAAACATACGGTTGACTGTCGTCTTTTTTGTTCACGCTATCGGTTTGCTTTTTCGGAATTATAATAACGCAACATTTTTTTTCCCCTCATTTCTTAAGTTAAAAAAACTTCAAAAGACATATAAAAGCAGAACTTAAAAATCCTGCGAAACAAAAGTGGAAACATGCATGTTTCGCAATGTTTATTCCAGTCCTGCCTGAGGATAAACAATTCGATTTGAAAATATGACAGGGCCCCTAACGCACACAAAGATTGCACTGAGCCCATTGTGGTCCATTACAAAATGCTTCCATGTGGCAACCATTTAGCAGGTTTCAAGTAGATAAATGCCCTCAAAGTAGGATAAGAATACATTTCTACAGAGCTGCATTAAAGAGTAATGTTTGTCAACGACTTTGATAAAAACTTCACAGTTGCAATTCTTTTCCAGATGCGCGTAATGCATTGGCGGTGTGAGAGGCCGATTGGCTCCGGGATGCTGCCTACAGGTTAGCAGGCCTCATTTCCAATCTCTGACAGCAATATGTGTCAGCAAGCCCCCCGTCCCCGATTGCTTGTGTTCAACACATACCCTGGTCACTCTATATATGGAAATCACTGTCTTCAGGGCTGAAAAATTAAAAAAGGTGAGATTGGCACTTTAACCTCTGCGGTCTGCCGAAAATATGTTTTAGTCTGATACATTATACTGGTAGGAATTATTTATCAAGGAGATACAAGCTTGATATTTCGCAAAAAATAATGAGATGTTCGGGTGGCAGCTGGAACGTTCCGGTCCAGGGAACAGCCCTTCGAATCCAGGGAAATTAAGTAAATGTGCTGCAAAACAGGGCGATCCGTGCCGAGAAAGTGAAAGATTGACGTTCCAGATTTGGGAATCAAAGATGGCTCTTAGAAGCATTTTGTTTAGTGGCCGCTGGGATTGGATCTGTTCACATAAGGCCTTGGCCACATGAATTATTTTAATTATACATTTTATTATTATTGCTATTTTATTTATTTATTTTACTTAGATATAGAATAGATATCAAAATAAGGCGCAAAACCTCCAGTGTGTCGTTTTCAATATGCAAGTTAAGTACATTTAAAGAAAAAAGCCTTCAAGACCGGAAGAACGTTGTTTTCGAGCGTCCTGTCCAACGTGCACACATCGCAAATGAAACACGGAAGCCAAAGTATAGCTAAAAGAAAGGACGATTAGAGATAGCGGGCGAGGGTAATTTCGTAGCCACGCCGGCAGCTGAAAGAGCCCACGCGTCGACGAAGGCTTTTGAGTCAAAGGAAACAAAAACCTAACCACATGGGTTATTTGAAACAATTCAGACAGAACACAAGGATGAGAACAATCGAACAAGACACTTTGGATAACAGTTTGAATATCTCTGCCCGCAGATGATTTGTTTTATAACTCGATACAAGGCAGACAAAGAGGCTGTTTTTAAATACTGCTAGCCACCGATTCATTATAATGCAAACAAGAATTGTGATTTAATTAAAGTACAAGCTCAGGCCTGTGTTCTCCTGGCTAATGTGTTTAATTCTCTAAGACAGTTTGTCTGTAACTGTGTGGGAGTAGCAGAGAAGAGCATGACTATTGCCATTCAGCAGACCCAGGCTTTCCTCTGCCAATGTGTTGAGGATTAGCCCATGCGTTACATAAGGTCATATGAAATGCTGTATTAAACGGCCCCCAATCTTCATATTTTTTTGTGGAAATACCTTTCAGAGCATATAAAAAGGATTAATCATATGTAGTCTTCTGGAAATAAGTTCCTTTCGGAAAAGAAATGGATCATCCATTGTCTGAATGACCATTATTTTTGTTTTCGACAAGTAAGCTGTTTTTCAAATAATCCTCTTTCCTTATGTCTCGGTCTTCTGCGGTGAGGTGCTAATAAGCAAATGTTGCACTCGAAAAATATATGTTTGTCAACGTTTCAAATGCTGTCAAATGTATATTCTTATTTTGACATGATGTTGTGAACCTTTTGTCATGATTTTTTTTTTTGTAACGCTATCATAAAGGAGCTTATTTAGTTTAAGAATATCCCACAACATAGGGCTTTTCATAATAAATGAGGGATCTAAAATCCTCAGCAATACTGCCTGTAACCTACTTCCAGCTTGAGTTTAGATGCCGGATTAAAATGTTGAGTGGAAAATTATCGGGTCTCTTTGTATAATACTTATTTATATTGGTTTCAGTTCTCAGATAGAATTTACCATCCCTTTTGTACATTTCAAGACTCTCAAGATTTCTACACTTTGTAGCTTCACATTCTAAACAAAACCAAATTCCTTTCACGCTAATCGTAGTCAGTCTATGCATATATTTGCACAGGCTGTGTCATAAAAATGTTGATCTATTTCTCTTGCACACATGATTTTATCATCAAAGTCAAAATGGTCCACTTTCCTAAACTGCAGCAATAATTCTACATCAGTCTCTATTATCTATTATAATTTGTTGTTCCTAAAAAAAAAAAAAAAAAGAGAGAGGAGGCAGACAAAACCAGGGTTCCCATTTTGCGTCTGATGGCCGTGATCCCTTTGTAGAGTCTGGTGGCGTTTGAGGTCACCATTGTTCTGAGACTTTTGGGGAGATGAAATCTCCAGTGCATCTCTTGTCTCCGATCAGATCTCCATTAATCTCCAGGCCTGGCGAAGGGCTTTCTGAGCGGCCCGCCCTCTCTGATGGGAATCGTATCTGATGCTGTGTTGCGGTCTGCGGATGCACGCTGAAGCCCACGCTTCCTTCCCATGCGCGCGAGCACAATCGCAGAAGCCCAATTAAATAATTTGGTACAATAAGGGGGAACAAAGAGCGGCGAGGGCCCAAAGTGAGGAGATCCAGCATTAGCATTCGGCCCTTTTTCTGTGCAGTGTTAATTTGCTTTGAGACCAAATGGGAACGCACAATGGTAAACGGAGTAGCTCATTTAAAATAATATAAAAGCTTTATGTTCGGATCGTGCGCTAAGTCAATAGATTTACAAAGGAATATTCTTTTGTAATTCTGCGGTGCGCAGATAATGTTGCCAGTAGTGAATAAAAAGTAGATTTAAATGTTCTTACTTTGTTGTGATTTTGTGACACATGTAAGCGGAGGTGACTTACTCCCAGCTTCTCTTTTATTCTCTGTTGTCAAACACATTTTTTATTCCATGGATCGCATTTATTTAAGGCGCCCACCTTTGATGTGATTCCAAAACTGTAATTACAGCATTTTAAGAATTCACTTCTATTTTATTCGGCGCGGCTGCTGCTTACTAATTCAAAGGCTTTTTTGTAAACAGGATACCTCTTTCAATTTGTGCACCATGGAGTATTTTTTGCATTTATCCAGTGAATATAAATAGACATTTGGTAATGTGCTAGCATAAAGGCGTGATGGATTAAAATCTTCCTGTCGCTGCATTTTCAAAAAGGTACGGGTACGACTATTGTCAACAAACATTTTGATTTTACAAAACTGTTGGTAAGCGCAAGGCTTAAGAAAGGATATTTAAATAGATGTAAATAATTCACGACATTTTGTAAGTACTCTTTCTGAACCTTTACCCCGCGTGTGAATCCGGAACCGCAACCCCCCGTGGAGTGCATATGTGTTTGAACCGCACGTTTTCGGGAAGAAAACACACGGATATCTTTATCTGTTTGTGTAGGCCATCTGTAGGTCATCTTTTATAAAAATGTTGTGCCAAGCAACCAATGTGGCATCTGCCCTTGCAAAACTGCAGAGGTTACCCTCACTAGGCTTGTTAGTGGAAATAGCAGCCGACACGGAGCGGCGCCGACAGAGTGGTGTCGCTAATGAATGAAATGTCAGCGTCTCTAAATGTTCAACATGATAAGAGGGTTAGGCACTTCACACATGGCAGCGTGTGCGGCCCTCTGACGGGGTGTAATTGAAAGGAACAAGCCGTGTAGACGGCACTCCCTTGCCTCCCATGAAGGACAGCGCTGCGGGGAAGAACCGGGAACAACCCCGAGCAGATGTGTGTGCTCACACACGCTCACACTGAGACCAGCTGACCCTCGGCGCTCCAGCAGTTGTGTTCTCATCCACAAAGGGTGGTACAAAGCAACCTTGAGACATGAAGACACCCCGAGAAGACTCACTGGCACTTATAAGCAGGTCCTGGCGCATGTGCTTTGGGCTATTGCCCACCTGCAGCCGTCCAACCCTCCTGGGGGAGGGTCTCCGTCTACACGGAGTACAAGTAAGAGCTGCCTTTATATATATATATATATATCTCCATCCCTCTCTGTAGTGTGTATGTGTTTATTTCATGTCTTATGCAGCCCTGGGACCTGTCTGCAAGGCATCACCTAAAGCCATCACTGGCCTTGATAAACTGCAGCAAATGGTTCTTGCAAAGTAGATTAAGCTGGACACTGATCAAACCTTATTTACAACCAGATTAGACAAGCTGCTCCCTATGCTGACCAGGCTAAAGCCATTTTGGTAAGGAAAGGTGCGTCACCGTCCCGGTTTGAACATGATTACCGCCGACTTACAAAACGCGTCTGCTTGTCACCGCGGCAACATCATTTCAACGTACGGCACTGGCCATTGGAGTTATTGGCTTTTCCCTTCTTCAACAATAATCTTTTTCGGTTATCTTATAATGCGTTTTATATATACATATGTAAATATACACTGTAGGCATTATTTTTGTGCCAAGCGGGCGAAACGTTTGACCTTGTATTAAGGTCCATATTTTCCTTCGCATCACATGCCAGGCAGTAGAAACCCTGACAGACAGGCAACAAAAGGTTTGTGTCTGAAGAACAGTGTATATACAATAGGATTCTGTTAGTTCAAAGACATGTATTTCATCTGAAATTAGTAAGCAACATGGATTGTTACCAACACACTGAGACACTAAGTTTGCTGTGTGCTTCAACATGGCTCTGTTTGTGTGGAGTCTGCATGCTTTCCTCATGTTTGTGCTCATCTTTCCCCCCACAGTCCAAAGGCATGTGTTTCCGGTGAACTGGTCGCGCTAAATGAAGTGTGCGCGTTTGAGTAAGTGTGTGTGTGTGTGTGTGTGTGTGTGTGTGTGTGTGTGAGAGAGAGAGAGAGAGACTGTCCTGCAATGGACTGTTTTCCTGTCCAGACAGGCTCCATACTGTTGAAAGTCGGCATTGGACAAGTGGCTGTTGATAATGGCGGAGGGACGGTGAGACACACACCTAGCAGCAATGCAAGTCCACATGCTCCCCGTGAGACAGTGATGGTTCATTTCTGTCCCACCTACCAGCAGGGACATTGTCAGACACTCTCTGCCTACAGATGGATCCCTAAGGAAAGTTACTGCAAAGGTCAGTATTGCACCATTAATGGTCGATTTCAGGCCAGCTGTTTCCCCAAAGGCCAATTTCTTTTGAACCATTGTTCACCTGTTAACTGGTTTGACAACCTTCCCAGCTGTATAATCTTACTTTACATGATGTGGCACGGATAAATCTTAATGACTCTGATCTTTGTGGGTCTTCACCAAAGGTGCTGTAAGGACAACATGATCATAAATATGTTGTGGTCCCATTCAGAATGAATAGAAATGTTCACATAAACGCCAATATTTTTTAGCTGCCAACTTATAAGGAACCGTGCAGATTCTGAAAGTCAGTGATCATGCCTGCGATCATCTCAGAAGGTTGTCGCACAGACAAATGATCACAGTGAGCTATGGTCAGTTGCATAGCCTCTACCACTTTGACGCTCAAAAAAAGTTTGTTTGTTTATTTATTTATTTTACACTGCGCTAATCTTCTCTGTCTCTGTCACCAGATTAAATGCGGAAGAAAAATACCGAGCATGCATCGAAAGAAAACAGTTATGATATGAAATTGTGTTGAAAACCAGCCCAGTAAAGATCTTTAAAGAAAACAATAATGACAGAAGTAATGAAAATGTAACTAATGCACAAAGAAAGCTTTTGCTTTCAGTATACCTTTCATGCATCATGTTTGTTTTTTTTTCCCCTTTTCTTTTCTGAGAAAACCCTGTCGCTTAAAAGCACACAGTATCCTCTGTAACCTTCCTATATACTGTATTCACATAACCAAGGTCGCCTGCTGCTTTGTGAATAGAAAGCTCTCCAGCGTAGACATTGTGTACCAGGAGATTTCAGTCCCTCAGACCATCTCGAAAAGAACGGGTCTCTCTCTCTAACAATCTGCGCATCTGAAATATGTACACAATGCCATGGAGTTTGAATAGGTGCGTGGTGCATCGGCAAGGTCTTTTCCTTTCACCTGTCGCAGTGCAGAAGCAACAGGGGAATAATGTGGTTTTTCTGGCCTATGCGCTTTACCTTGATCTTCCCACAGAATGCCAAACGGCCCTATCGCCCACATTTCTCCAGTATTTATTACTCCGGTTCCTGATACGAGGCCTCTTTTTTTAAATAAAAAAAAAAAACACGAACCCTGAAAGAAGGGGCAACATATTACCCGGAGGGTGCATTATTGTGCCCGAAAATGTATAAACAGTTGAGAAGAATGGAGAGCAGCGTTCATAATGGAATCCGAAAGCTTTCATTCTGGCTCTCATTGTCTCTCCTTCCTTTTCTAAACAACCTTCCTTTTTCCCGCTATCAATGCAAAGTTCTTTGAGAGAAAATGAAGTGCATTCATGCGGCCTGAAAGGGGCTTTTAATGTTGAGTACGGCTTGGACAAAAGGGGCGATACGGCCAGCGGAGGCCTGAGAAACGACCAAGGGTGTTTATTACTTTCAGAGCCTGGAGGAGCCGGGCCCGTCTTAGACGGCTGCGGGGCTGGAGAAGCACAGCCGCGCATTATTTACACGCAGACGCATTTCTGAACATACTTCTGCGTGTTTTCCACGTTTCTTCTTTGTCTACAGTGTTTTGTTCCCCTTTTTTTTTTTTTATCTGATATTGTTTCCGTAATTGCTTTGGTGCTCATGGAAATTGATTTATCCTGAAATTTTGCAGCGTTTTTAATTTAATCTACAGCACGGTTTTGTAAAATGCACTTTTGAACATAAAACAGATACAAGCTCGACAGCCAGATTTTACACATGCATCCTTTCAAAAAGACTTGTCTCCTCCAGCTGGTTAGTGTGGGTGTGTAGTGCACAGGCTCCTTTGTACGTTTGTTTCTTAAATGTAATTACGCAGAGAGGTGACAAATGCCGTTTTTCTGGTGATTGAAATCAGTTTACGGCATTCTTTGGAAACGCACACAGCCAGACAGAGAGAACTGTGAAGAGGCATTCTGCTGTTTAAACGCGCGTTTCTTTCAATAATATGAATGAATTCAGTGCCACGGGCAGGCTGACAACAGCAGAAGCGGAACGTCGTTCCCTCTCGCCTTTTTTTTTTTTTTTTTCCCCCCCTCTTTTCCTCTCCTACTCGAACTTTGGGTTTTATCACTTTATCACTTGAGCACAAATATGAGCGCTATTGATCAGCAGCCTTGGAGAGCGTACGCATCTCGGAGATGAATGCGTATTTAAGATAATGCACCGAAAACATTTTTCTTGGCTGTCCGGCACCCCCCTGCCCCCCCCCCATCCTTGGCCTTTTCTCGCTGGCTGCTTCTCAGGGCTTTCCTGTAGCTGACCAAGCATCAGCCTCCCCCTGCTCTGATAAATGGGGGCCCTTTGAATTGATGGCAAGCTTGAGGAAAAAGAGATAATCCCAGATAATGTGGACACAGTTTTCATTTCTTGTCACCCAATTAAACCGCAATTATCCCAAGTGCAAGAGCAGGGAAGAGCTGGAAGAATGGGTGAAGAATGGGTAGCTGCGGCTCCCCGGGACTCTTTATACGGGACGCATTAGCCCAGATTTGTTCCGTCCTGATAGAAAAAGGCACCGCTGCTCGCACTTGGCAGCACACAGCAAGGGGCTCACCAGCTGTGGCCGTGGACGTGGAGACAAACGCCTGCGTAGCATCTGCGAAGGTCTGTAAAGTGGTTTGGAAGAAACGTTCGAAAATGTGTAGCGGTTATCTAGCCGAAGCGCCGCGTGCTGGGATGGGGACCCTGTTGTGCCATTAGGTCACGACAAAGTCAGAAAACTGTCGTGAGGAATGGTTTTTTTTGTGTTTTTTTTTTGGGGGGGGGCAGCCGGTAGGGCCGTGGTTAGCGCCATCATCTTGGAATCAAGGAACCTGGGTTTGAATCCCAACTCCTCCATAACACCACTGATCAAAGTATTTACTCTAAATTACCCCAGTAAATATGAGCATAAATGGGTAAATAATTGAGAGTATCTTAGTGCACCAACATAACACTGTAAATAGCTCCGGGACTGAATGAATAAATAATGAATGCTGCGAGAACCGCGGTAATTTCTGCTGTAAGCTATCACGTTGCCGGATACGAGTGAGCTCGCGACGGTCCGAAGATCCGTAAACGGAAGCAAGGCCGGCGCTCGCGAGCTGCGGCGGAAAAACGGCGAGATTCCCGTCCGTTTTGACCCCGGTGTTCGCGCGGAAAATAAACGGCTCTCTCTTCGACGTGCGCCATCTTTCCGGGACTGCTATTCTCGTGAGGAATCGAGAGTGGGTGAAGTGCCCCCTTGGCACGGAATCGGAGTGAATCAATGTTCTCAGTAATTACAGCTTCAAGTGGTAATTATCGCCCGGGTAATTTATGGATTAACCTATTGATTCAACTTGACCCCCAGCAGGGGGAGAATTAGGGCTCTTACTCTGGGTGGGGATCGCAAATATCCAACAGCAGGAAGAGGAAATGGATGGAAACACGGCGTTTGTTGATCGGTGCCGCTCTGATCTTGTCTTCGCCCAGAAGTGGAGATGAAAAAGGGGAGCGCTTGAAATTTGAGGCACGGACTCGAACGCGCGTTTTTAATAAGTAATGAGACAAATGCTGATAAGGACTTTGCGGCTAACTCTGCGCAACAGGCCTATGTTAGCGGTCGTGAGGTCAAACCCTTGCCGTCGGACTGCCGAGACAGCAACGGCGGGATTCTCGGTTCATCGTGAGGAAAGGTGCAGATATCTGGGGTATTTTAAATTGTTTTCAGAGTCCTCGCTGAAGTCCTCACATGATTTCTGGTTTCTAGATCACCTCATATGACTCTTTACTTGCATATGTCATCCCTCTGCACCCTGGGGGTAAATGTTCGGGTAAATGGACTACTAGGCTCAATGACGACAGCTGAGGGGGAGCCCCGCTGTTCACCTAGCAAGGTGCCCAACCTCGCTGGCCAAGTATAGTACAGTATGTGACCATGGGAACCCTTATCCGCAGTTTTGTTACCCGCAGTCTGAAAATATTAAATAGAAAATTCCACAAATAAACAATTTATAAGTTTTAAATTGCATGCCGTTCTGAGTAGTGTGATGGAATCTCGTGCCGTCCCACCCGTGATGTGAATCGTTGCTTTTTCCACTGCGTCCACAGTGTATATGCTAGCCGCCTGGTGGTCCCTTAGTAACCGTCTCGGTTATAATTATATTTAAATATAAATATAATTTTTTTTATAGAATATATAATTGTTCTATTTTATTATTAGTCAGTGTTTTTAATTTCTTGCTGTGCCTAATTTATAAATTAAACTTTATTATAGGTATGTTTGTATGGGAAAAAACATAGTACCGAACCCTATATATACTATCTGTGGTTTCAGGTATCCACTGGGGGTCTTGGAACGCATCCCCACGGATAAGGTGAGACTACTGTACACTAAGGGATCACGCCATCCAAGATCTGACACTCGTGACCTTTGGCAGCCTACCAACTGCACAAAGGTAAACTTAACCATCTGTATTATCAAAAAAAAAAAAAATGATGGCCTTTGTTATCTATTGACCGTTTTGTGTAGAAGATTTAAAATAGTCAGACAGAGAGGTGCTGAAATGAAAACTTTTTTCCTCACCCCAATCCCAGTAGCAAAAGTTGCTCCAGCTTCCCTCTTTGGTGTGAAGTAGTTGTTTTGACTCTTGTTTGTAAGACCTGTTGCTTTTTCGCACTGTGTGGTTTGAGACAAAGGTGTATTGATTATAGAAAATGCTTAAAGTGATCTGGGATTTAGTTTGAAGATTGTTAGAACATTAGTGCTAACACTGTTTGCTAGGGATGCTGAAACACTGGGACCTCCAGATCGGGCCCGAGTTGAAATAAAAGCAATGAGCTCACTCTCGATAAACTATGCAGTAATAACAATGGACAGAAGTGAGCAGATGTATTACCACTTTATTTTCAACACCATTATAATGGTGGTTTTGCCTGAAGAGATGTGAAATTCAACAGCAAAGAGGAGCCATCTGCAAGAATAATGCTCTTCCATCCGAGTGAAAAGCAGGAGTTTCTTTTTCTCTGAATGACATGGTTATTGTCCAGGTCATTTAATCTCCTCAAGTAAGATTGATTTCCTTTTTCAAACAGTGTTGTACCACATCTTTAGAAAAGCATCCAGACCATGGGAACCATATTATAGGGACCTTGCATAAGATGTCTCCACGGTGACTCCCTTGATGGTTTTGTGGTGCTCATTAACATTAGGAAAAGAACAAAAAAGTAAATACGCTCAATAGAAAGTGATCTTGAATGATTTGTTGACCTCTGTCAAATATTTGCCAAAATACAAAAAAAAAAAAAAAAAACTTTAGAAGCACCCAGAATACCCTACGACTCCTAAAGCTGGCCTTACAAAGTCTAGACTAAACAGGTACTAAACTGCCAGAAGCTAAGTAACAATTAAATTTAATTCAATTCATTTTTATAGAGCACTGTTCTCACCATGGTGACAAAGAACACTGAACAATGGTTCATGGGAGAACTGGATGATGCCTTCACAACTGAATACTTGTGCTGCAACACAGATAGTTAGCTGTTTAGATAAGCCAAGTGACAACTGAGAAAAGAAAAAAAAGAACCTCCCAAAAGCAAAGAAGGGGAAAGCATAAATCTCTGAGAGTCCAAGTGCCAATGGCTGCCCAACAAGAAGGGGCCTGAAGGAGTAGGTGCCTGGGTGTCGGTGTGAAGAGAAAGAACTGTGCTCAATCTACCAAACTAAACCTCAAATCCACGGCCACAGATGGACAGAGAGCTGCGGTCGAAGGACAACACCCTTTGTGGCAATGTGTGAGAAAAGGTGGGAGGGATATTTGCCGAGGTGCATCGGTTCCTCCCTGATCTATGTAGGAATTTTGGGTCTATCTCTGAGATGAATTATCGGGGTCTGTGCCGGAAGCAATGCCTTTTCTTTTCTCGCCTCCCTGTCCCTGTGATAAAACAGCAGGACCCGGCGTGATGAAGCCGATGGGACGCGCGCTGTGGGGTGGCTGACTGGATAATTACAACTCTGTATTTGGGCTCTGCAGCGATGTCAAAATGATAAGAAGGGATGAATAATGGAGAAAAAAGAGTCAATGATAATGCCGCCAGTTAAACGGTACATAAACTCTATCGCAGCCTAAATTCTTTTCTCTGGGCCTGGAGGGATGGGGCTGTCTTCACTGGTTTTTAACCATACAGCTGGCAATGTATGCCTCCTGGGAGAGGGTAGCAATCGCATCCCCGTAAAGACAATTTGACTTTTGACAAATGACTCCGGAGGTCATCCCGAAATGGTATGGATAGTGCATTCAGCGGGTGGCATTACTGGTGCCTGAAGGTGGCTGAATATCACTTGATGTAAGATTATGCTGCATATCTGAGCTGTACTGAGCTTAAAAAAAAAATGGTATCACTTCATCATTTTTGCCATTTCCTTGCCCTTCATAGGCTCTGTTTCCTTAATATGCTTTGAAAGGTGGCTATTGTGCGTTACGTCTGCCAATTCTACCCCCTTAAACCACAGAATTGACCAACAACATATTCTACTTCCTTCAACTCTGTCTAGAGGCAACTGCAGTCAGCTGTGGAGATGCGATGCTGAACAAAACAGGCAAAGGCACATATGAAATGACAGAATATTTCTGAGGCTAGACTGATCTTATGACTATAAATAACTCACAAAAACTTGTGAATTCTAGAAGTTGCGTTCAAGAAATGATTATTACCGGATCGGAACACCGAAAGCCCAGATCTATTTCAATAGAAAATTGCTAATGTTTGAATTTGTGTACAAACAAATTCCTCCTTATAATGGATGCATGTTTATCTTCAGTCATGTGCAGCTGAGCTGCTATTCTAAGGTGAATATGTGGGGGTTCTTCATCGCACTAAATCCAGAGACACTGGAACAAAGACAACAAAGTCAGCCCTTGGGTGAATTTAAGATTGTGTAATTAGAATGATTATAGCATATAAGAAATAATTTGGCACTTACTGAATTATGCCACCACACATTGTGCTAAATAGGTCATAGCATGTTTTGAAGATTTATACCATCCTATTTTTTTTTTTTATTTTTTATTTTTTTTATTTTTTGGTGCAGATTCTGTTTTATGTAAATACAACTCAGTGAAACTGTATTCTTTACGCAGTGTCTTTCATGTTTTTTCCCCTTCGACAAATTCAGCATTATTCACTTTCATGTATTTCAATTTGTAAATCCAATTTGCAAGTCCATTTACAAGGCAATGCACCAAATATTCTGTTGTAAAATTAAACTCCTTTTAATCTAAATAAAACTCTTCTTAAAAGCAGTGATGTCTTTAAAACAGCCACATGTGCATTAGGGTATTTGGAAAATTATAGAACTTTAGTATTTGTAATTTTGTAAGCAGTGGACATAATAAAAATTACTATGATGCTTAAACATGCTACCATAAAAATTGTCTACAGCTTGCACATTCAAGAACAAGTAATTTTCACCTCCCTTTGGGAAGTTTAGCTATAACAAGTGCAGATTCCCTAGACTTAAGGAAAATGGCATGGTTATTAAATACTCCCATCCTAAATGTGATTATCAAAATGCCCTATAAATAGGTAAAAACTGTAAATCACGCTGGATAAAAGTGTCAGCCAAGAAGTAAGAACGATAAAAAGTGCACAGATGTTGGAGGAGAGTGTTTTACATTGTGTAGATGTCCTGCATCTTCAGTGTTAGTTGGCAAACTGGGAGACAGCTCAAAGTGGGAGACAGCAGACAAAATAAATAAATTAGTGAAAGATTTAAAAAATTCAATAGTTTGCCAGTCTGGTGCCATTTTGTGTGTAATATGACAAGATGGCTGTAAAACACAAAATAGCAGCACTCCTAATCTTGTGGGTAATTTTTTTAAGCAGTATTCAGTTTTGCGTTTTCCACCATTAGATCAGTTATAAAAAGGATCAAACGCCGCAAAAGAACATACTGTACAGTGTTAAGCAGGAAAAAAAAAACATGTAACTACTTAAAACCATCAAGCAAAATTCACATCGCTTTTATTACCGTCATGAAAAGTGGAAGCTGATATTCGTGGGATAAACACATTAATTATGACCTGAACATTTATAATAAACTGAAAGTAGATTTATGGCATTTGAAACACCTTGCATAATGTACGCCTAAATGCACAAAAAACAACACCCACAATCGGGGCCCAAAATGTAAAATATGAGTAATCTGAGTGGAAAATTGATTTGCTTTCAGAAAATATTAAAATGGACGGACTCCTCCTGGGCGGAATAGGCATCGCTTTTTTCCCTCTGCGAATTGGGAAGGAGAAGCATTCTGTGGTAAGAAGATGCAAGGTTTCTTGATGCTGATCGGGAAGTGCGTTTCCCTTTCCGAGGCAGGGCTGTCGCCCATGAGGCGAGGCCACTTCCTGAGGACGGCCATCAGGTACAGCCCTCTGCCCCCATTTCAACTGCCTCCCATAATGCACACCCTTTAATCCCCCCGTAAACAAACAACCAGCCCTAGGTCTGAAGTGGCTCTTAGTAGCATGCTGTTATTTACTCTTTTCACTTCATTGTGCAAAAGAAAAGGCAGCACGCAGTCTTGAGATTTTTGGGTAAATAGGAGCTGCTGCAGATAGTGAGCGTCCCTCTGTTCTTGAAAGCAGTTTCCTGTGTTCAGCAGATTATATCTTATCCTTTCCCTCGCTGGGCTAAACTACTCACTCAAAATCATAACTAAAAACATTTTCCAGTGTCCATCTGCTGAGACTCTCTGTACTTTTACATATCTTGATGGCGGCTATGAGATACTGCAAAATTACCCATTTTGGCCTTTTCCTCTTAAAATTTTGCCACTGATTTTACGATAGGAGCATTTTTTTTTTTTTTTTTTTTGGGGGGGGGGGGGGGGTAGATAAAATGAACAAACAAAATAATGCAGTCAAACAAACAAGGACAAAAGTTTCCGGACTCATTCCAGTCAATGGGAATTATGGGTTTTGCAGAACATCAGTGGTAAGTCTACAATGGTCATCTCTTCAAAAAAGGAAAGGCCAAATGAAGTGTCAAGCAGGTGTGTGTTTTAGGGTGGCAGAACTGTGTTACACTACACTGGGTTACATGGCCTCACTTCATTCTGTCATCTCCTACCAGTATGTTTGCCTTTTTATCTATTTATTTATTAATTTGTTCATTTAGTTACTTGTTCATTCACCTCCTTTGCTCCTTTTTCGCCCCCGTACGTATGTGTGTACAGGTGTAATGCGTGTATGTACGACATATGTATATTTTCAGCTGCTGCAAGCAGGTGAATTTCCCTCTGGGTTTAATAAACATTCATTCATTCATTCATTCAATGGATCCTGCTGCTTCCCTTACGAGCAGGCATGTTTGGGAGGACATGCCCTTGTAGTGCGGCCACCCGCGCACACCACGGTAAAGCTGGTTATGCCAACTCCACGTCATACCTGCATTTGTCCAGAAATGAGTCCCAATTGAACTGCGCGCATTTGTTGTCTCAGAAGATCCGTTTCCACGCGAAATCGTGCTCTTCTATTTGTCCTTGCCTGATAAAATGCGGCCATAGGCGAGCACCGCATCCAGCAGTCACAGCTTGCAAGGAAAGCCGAAAACATCACGACAAACTCTGTCTATAGCAACCTCATGTTCTGCTCTCTCAGCCCCACCTCGACCCCTCCTACCCCTGGCGATTAAAGCTTGTACACATATTTCTGCATAGGAAAATATTATGTATGATTTAAATGAACAGGCTCTGAATTATTAACATGGCAATTAAATAAATCAAAGAGTTGTTAAAGTAATGAAATACTAATTGAATTAAAGGCTTACTCAGCATCCCTTTATCTGCCTGTACTGAGCATTTCAAGGTAAGCTACTCTTTCTCTACACACACTGTATAAATTGGTCATGCTTCACCAATAAGCTATTATGAAGTGGTCAAGTAATTATATATAATATAATGTGCCGCTGAGTTCACCTTTAATGTGCATTTAAATGCTTTCCAACAAACTGTGAAATTTATTTTGTGGAGTACAATGGTGACAGTTTGGAAGAATAAATCCCCCAGCTTCAATGAAACTTCAATTTGATAAAGATGGGTGGAAATAAATGCTTTTTCCATTAATGAATACCGACAGCGACTTTACATATTCTGTTGATATGAGCTGGTATTTTAACGTTTTCTCTCAGAAATGTGCTATTTATTGAAAATAATGTAAGCCTTTTCTTATTTTTAAAAGGGAGGTTTCGTTCGTTTGTCATCAACAATGCAATGCCGTTTATTTTATTTTTTTCCCCCCCTTTTGTCCCCGCATAAATAGTGTCTGAAATGCCGTGCGCACCGTAATTTGGCCGCACGACGACTGCGTGCCTGGTGCTCAGGTACAGGAGTGCGGTTTAGGCTGCGGGGGGTGGTGCGGGGACCTTCGCTTACGCGCCCTTGTCAGTCAGCAGCGGCGCGTTTAAGCCCCGCATCGGGGCCGCAGGTTTCCTCCGCCACGTCACACGGTCAGCCCCGCATTTGCAGCCGCAGCCTGGTCCCGCATCCTTAAAGGCTTCATTTATACCATTTCTTCGTCCGTTATTCGCACTCAGGCGGTCCTTTCCCTTGAATTTGAACTTTTCCGACGTGAACTTGCCTCTTTGACGAGAGACTGTCGTTATTTAATAGTTTACAATTTATCATTATTTAATGGCGCATATTCAGATTAGGCACCAGGGAGAAGAAAGACTGAAGAAAGACTTTTTGAAGGAAAGGAAGAACAATTTATTCCGTGTTATCTAGGGCTGACTTTTATATTTGTGTTAGTAAAAAAAAAAAAACATTAAGGTTATTCGCGTATTATTGCACGTGCTATTCTTTTGAGACGTAAGGTCGTTTTTTTTAATATTTGTCGGTTGCTAGGGTGGTTAAAAATACATTTGATTTTTTTTATAACGAAAGAAGAGCTGGATGAGTATAATACAATGTAGAATTTTAAAGACTTTTGTAAATATATATATTTGTATGTATCTCTCTCTCTCTCTCACACACACACACACACACACACACACATTATGTATATGTCCGTGGATTCTGGCGATAAGGTTCTTCGTTCTGTATTGGCGAAAATATAAAATAAGTTTTAACAAGGAAGACTCGAAATTTAAAGTGAAATGTGGAAACTGTGCATTTAATTCTTCAAAACTGTTTCCAAAAATGGGGAGACATCAGAGATTGAAAATGAAAATTAAACCTCTTAAACTGGAGTAAAAATGCTGGCAAAGTGTATCTAACAGGAACCCTGCTGCCTTGGACACAAACTGCGATATTAAAAGGAAACCCACACCTGTGTTTAAATTTCAAGTTTAAAAAATGCTATAATAGAAGGTGTCGTTCAAAGGGACAAAAGTCGGCTTTCTTCCGTGCGGACGCCCGGCGTACAGTGTCACACCTGGACCTCGGCTCCCGCCTTCCGGTGCGCGAAATCCCAAACCTGTTCACACTCGCCACTGTCTAAGATTTTGTTTTTTCTCTCCGCCGTGTTTTAGGGCACCGCCGATTCGACCGAAAAGTCCAGTTGGTGACAAAGTGACACGAGGGTGAATCCGCCGCAATACTTTGCGTAGCACCGCGGGCAGGTAAGGACTTTGGGCGAGAACGTCGTATTAGCTGAAGGAGACGTTAATGTGAGCGCAAAAGAATTGTGCGTGAGTGTGTGTGTGTGTGTGTGTGGGGGGGGGGGGTTATACCGTTCACTTAAGAGAAATGTCGTTACATAATGATCACGTGACCAATTACTGTCCCCGCTAATGAAGCCCGGAGGAGCCGTTCGGCGATAAAAGGGGAGCGCCCAAATGTTCAATGCCTGACAACTGTCGCACTTGTCGGAAAATAAAAGACTGCGCTGTATGGCGCGACGACGCCACTTCCCAAATGTATCACACGCACTAAAAAATACGAAACTGCCGCGCCTTTCAACGGGAGAAATTAGCCACCGAGTCAGCCTCGAATTTTTACACCTTCGGTCGCTCGCATGCGTTCTGCCCACCAGATTCCAGCGATCGGTTTAACGGATCCACGCAGAAACGGACAAAATGTTACAAATGAGCGCTACATTTGCACAGTTTCCGCTGTGTGTGTGTTGTTCGTCCTAAAACGATCATAATTAAAGCCTTTTCGACGTAAAGTTAAACATTTTCCGATTCTTGTAATAATCTAACTATAGTAACTGTGACGTTTCAATATGTAGCACCAGTAAAATAATAATAATAATAATAATAATAATAATAATGTGTAACTGATATTCAAGTTTAATGACAACACCAATTTCATAATCTGAATGCCTTACACATACACACAAGCTGAACCTAAGTGACTTGTAAAAGTTTTTTTTTTTTTTTTTTTTTTTTCCCCCCTTTTCTTTACCCCCACTTTTGCGTTCCAGCCCATGAACTCAAACTGCACTGCGCGTCCCCGATCGGTCGCCGCGTGTGCGGGTGTGCGCGCCGTTCTCCCTTTCCCGCCCCCTTTCGTTCCGAGAGCGCGCTCACGGCGAGAGCGCACCGTGGCCGGCCGGCCGGCTCCGAGAGGCACTGCGCATGCGTCCCCGAGGAGAGGCAGGGGCGGGGGGGGGGGGGGGGCGGCGCCGCCTGCCATTCAAGCGCCTGTTATTTCACGTGCGGCGGCTCGCGCTGGCCACCACTCGCGCGCGCGCGTGCCGGACGCGGGAGTCGAGCGCTTCGTGGCGGCGGAAGGCGCGAGCACAGCGCGTGAGCGAGCGCGCCCGTGGGTCTGCCGGTCCGAGAGCGCGCGCGGCTTTTTTTTTTTTTTTTTCCCTTTTTTTTTTCTTTTTTTTTTTTTCTTTTTTTCCCAGGATGCCCGTGGAAACTGAACTTTGCTGAGGCGCGCCGACGGGGCTGGGCTGCCCGGGACTTCGTGCTCCGCGCGGATACCTGGCAGCGGCGGCATGAAGAGCTCGCAGTAACGTAAGTCCGCGACGCCTTCGTGGTCGAAGACAGCCGTCAGAAAGAGAAGAAGAAGAAGAAGAAGACTGCCGAAGTGCGTGTTGAATAAAAAAAAAAAAAAAAAAAGCCAGACTACACATGAAACGCGCGCGGATGCGCTGCACGTCCGTCGCGTAGTCCGCACTGTTCCGCCGCTGGAAGGAGGCACCTGCAGGGGACAGAGCCAGCCTTACCTGGACAGAGGTCACAAGTGCCTTGCCAACATGTCCAAGCCGGTGGACCACGTAAAGCGGCCCATGAATGCGTTTATGGTGTGGTCCAGAGCCCAGAGGCGCAAGATGGCCCAGGAGAACCCCAAGATGCACAACTCGGAGATCAGCAAGCGCCTGGGGGCCGAGTGGAAGTTGCTTACCGAGTCCGAGAAGAGGCCCTTCATCGACGAGGCCAAGCGGCTCAGGGCCATGCACATGAAGGAGCACCCCGACTACAAGTACCGGCCCAGGAGGAAGCCCAAGACCCTCATGAAGAAGGACAAGTTTGCCTTCCCGGTGCCTTACAGCCTCGGAGAGCACGATGCGCTCAAGGCCAGCGGCTTGTCCACGGCGCCCCTCTCTGACCCTCTGCTCGGGAATCCGGACAAAGCGGCGGCCGCGGCTGCGGCAGCCGCGGCCCGAGTTTTCTTCAACCCGTCCGTGTCGGCAAACCCCTACTCTTTCTTTGACCTGGGTTCGAAGATGGCAGAGATCTCGCCCCCATCCTTTCCCTATGCCTCTCCGCTGGGGTACCCCAGCGGCGCCACCACCTTCAGCGGATCCGGGACCGTGGGCAGCGGCACGCACACCCACTCCCACCCGTCCCCGGGTAACCCCGGCTACATGATCCCCTGTAACTGCACGGGGTGGCCCCCGGCGGGTCTCCAGCCCCCACTGGCTTATATTTTACTACCAGGAATGGGCAAACCACAGCTTGAACCTTACCCTGCATATGCATCTGCATTATGATACCTTGGACTTAAAGAGGTTTAATGTGTACTCGCAGTGCGCGGGATAGCTTACCGGATGCTAGCATGAGACTGTACATGTGATCGTAGACACACCACTTTTTAACACATCACATGTGTGTGTACATAACTTTATGCCTTCGTGGAAGGCACTTTTTAAAGAGAAATGTATGTGGAAAAGTACCTGCAGCAGTCGTGTCCGAAATCCCGGAGGGAACGAACAAGTTGTGGAAAACTGTTGCTGTGCGTTTATCATATTGCAGTTATTGCCCTTATAAATGTGAACGCAGAGTGGAGAAGGTACAGATTTGGCCAACCTGTTGCCAGTAATCGTACCTTTTCGCCGCTGACCTTTTTTTTTTCTTTTTTAAACCAGAGCCGTTGACAGTCACTCTGCTTTTTCTATCATTCAGGGTTCTACTATGTTTTAATTTTTTTTTTTTTTTTTAATTTTTAATTTTTTCTAACTGCTGACGCAAGCTGTTCGAAATGAATTATTAGTGGTCCATTGATTAATATTTTAGAGTCAATTTACTGTGGACTTCTGAGAAAAGGCAAAGCCACCTGAGCGGTGTCATGTAGATCTCCTTGTGTTCACACACTCTGGCTGGAAACGTGTAAATGTGTACAGATAAATGAAGACTTAATGGTCTAGATTCCGTACCGTTAGCGGTCCAGTTAGGTCCTGGAACCGAGTGCATTGTTTCACTAGAGTCCTGATGCATATTTTTTCAGTCTTAAATGCAGTACTGTTATATATAGATGTCTGTGATATTTATTGTTTAGTGGATGCTTCATGGTGACCAGTTGATTTTAAGGAGGACTTTGCTTGTCCTGTAACATTTGCACAATAAACTTGTAGTGCGTGTGCGATATAACCCTCAGTCTTCATTCTTTTAATGAAGTACGTTCATTTCTTGACTTAGCCTGCTCAGTCAAACTTACAGGTGTATTCTTACGAAACGGTTTAATAAGTAACAGTTTGTATAACCCATGTGAAATGCATGTGGACATATTCAGTAACCTACCACGGTAATCCATCCTTAATGTTTAGCTGTTGTGAGTGCTGAACCTTGTTTTTTACACTTGTTTGTTATTTGGTAGCGCACTGCCATATTAATTCACTTTTATATATATTTTCCAGCTTCTTTAGCAGAAATATTGCAAATATTATTTGAAACGGGCAAGACCAGTCAAAATGTCCTGTAGTTCTTGTTGATTTGCTGAATTTTGCTTTTTATCCTTTTTCTTTTTTTCTTTTTTTTTTTTTTTTAAATCTGAAATGCTCTGATGTGCTCGGTCCAGGTGAAGTGTAAACTATCCTCCAAGGCCGCTTTTGTGCAGGGTTTGCATAGTATTACGGCGAAATCTAAATCAACTCATTGTGTGTCGGGTCCGAGATCCGTGATTTATCCCATTTTAATAGTGCATGCGAGGAAGATTTAAAGGGGGGGGGGGTATTTCTTTAACCTCGCCAGCACCATGGAAAAGGACTGTTTCGAGCGAGACCGAGTAACTAATTGGAAGTATCATTATTGCATGTGTGTATACAGGTATGAGTATGTTTTATAATAAAAAAGTCAAATACATGTTAATTATGCAAACTTCCCCATTAAATGATATTAAGAAGTTAATTCATGTGGATCAGCCCGATTATCCAAAACTAATTTGACCCATCCAGGAATAATTTTCTCCGACATGGTTTATTAAACCTATTCATATCCCTGCATTCTGCATTGTAACACCAGGGTCACTCTCTGTCCATAACTTGTATGGAACTGGGGAAATTAATTAAAAAAGCATGTTTTTTTTTTGTTTTTTTTTTTTTTTTAATTTTTTTTAATATATAACAACCATTTCTCAAAACAACATGTTTTCCCCTTGCTTTTGTACATCTTGTGAAGTGTGTACAGTATTTGTGCGAGCTTTTTCCAAAAAAAAAAAAAAAAAGTCGCATCTCCGTCACTCGGCGTCGGTGTCTCCCGGTGTTTACAGTCTGCGGTGTAACCGATCGTGTCCCGTGACACATGTTCTCCTCAAAAACACACACGTTTCTTTCGCGTCCCTGGACGTCGTCGCACGGAGCGGTGAGTGAAAATAATTTGCTGACTAAAAGGCCCCGAAAGGTCATCGGGTTTTTATAAAAGGACGCACATCACCACCTCACCGCCATTTCCCTCTCTTTCTTTGCCCTTTTTATTTTACTTTTCATGTAAGGGAAAGGGGGAAGAAATCTGAAAGGACTTTTTTTGTGTGTTCAGTGGGAGCGTTTAGACAGTCGAGGAGGTTTTGTGTGGGAACAAAACGCGGGTTGGGAGGTTTTTTTGTGCAAAGCCTTGTTTGTTGAAGTGGAGCTCAGCAAAAAGAGCCTGCTTTCGCTCATTGTGATGAAAGCAATCAGTGGTATTTGGAAAACTGTTAGCATTGTGCGCTTCTTCTGTGTCCATTGTGGAGGATTTCTTTTCACAAGGTTTTTTTTGCTTTCTTTTTTTTTTTTTTTCAGCCGATCCAGCTGGCCGGAGTGAATAGCGCAGCAATGTGTACACGCTTTGTCCCCCCAGAGCCCTTCAAGTAGCCCCCCATTGAATGGAGTGAGTTGACACTGCATGACAGCCAAACAACATAATAAAAAATACATGAGCGCATGAATGGAGCAAGGCGCATAAATAAATAAAATGGGTGACCAAAACTGGATAAACCGAATGACAAAACGGTAAAAGGAGAACAAAAAAGATATTTAACACGCTAGATTAGCATTAGAATGCAATATACAAGGCAGAACAATTGATGAATAGGTTTACCGGCCAAGAAAGAGATGGACTAAATGCCTTTTGAATAGATATGCTTTTTTCCCCCCTTTGGCACAGACGGGACTAAAAGGGAAGGTGGAGATGCAGCTATGCAAATGGATGATTGAGAAAACTTTTTTGAAATGGCTAAACAAGGAAAGAACCTGTTTGCAGGATTATACTGTGGACAAGAGGGTCTTGACCAGGCCTCTGACCATACGCACCTAACGGCACATCCCTACTCTGTACATTGTTGCCGCGGCAGGTGAAGGACCGAACGGGGCCCGCAAGTTCGCGTTCGACAAAGTTTTGAAGAAATTTTAAGAAAAAGTAAACTCTCATCTAAATAACAGTGCTCATTTCAATAAATCGCATGCATTGCATTTTAGCACCAGCGCAGGTCTAGGCTAACCTCGCCGAGGACGTTTTTATGCCCTTTTGAAGCTTGTTTAAAAAAAACATTTTTATTCCCGGGTGCTCCTCCATAACAGGAAGCAACAAAAACAAATTCAAAATGACTATTTAGTTTACGTAGTTCTTGCGGTGTACGTAAGGGCTCGGGCACCTCCAAAAGTGTGGTCGTCGTACTGTGGCGGTTCAGATTTTTTTTTTTTCTACATCATTTCGCAGCATCGTGCTAATATTTTGAGAAATGAATCCAGCCAGTTACTGTGCTTTAACTGTGATATTACATCATAATAAGCGCCATCCATGAGCTGGATTTCCACGGCCTCGCAGAAGGTGCAGGTAGACCGTTGCCATGTAAGCGGCGTTATTTTCAGAGTTGTCGTGGCGCTCATTTAAACACGTCACATTTCAAAATGATCATGTTATGCTGCATTTGAGGTTAGCAACAAAACGTCATGGTAGTCGGTGGAAACGGGCATTTATTTTACAGCCAGTCAAATTATGTATGTGCACATTGCTTCCGCGTTCGGATCCAGACGTTACACCGGCTTTCCTAAAGGTGTCGGTTTGAGCGCGCGATACAAGGTGGCGACCGCCGTTTGTTGTCCGGATCAATTATTAATCGAAATCTCGGGGAAGGTGGGTGGAGCCAGTTTCCGAGCGGGTTTGAAAATAACGGTTTCCCGGCCGGGCCGAGCCACGCCGCTCTCGAGACAACCCGGAGGCCCCGTCCTCCGACCCCTTCGCTCCGTTTCGTATCCGTGTTTGAGCTGATATTCAGACACCACCTTGAGGTGTTATCCCGAACGCGAAGGTGCTGGCGGAGCCCCCTTCCAGGGCCGGCCCGCACGACGCTGTAACCTGATAACGGCGAAGGTGCGCGTTAACCCGAAAGTGAGACGCAGTTCTGTAGCCTCGTGGCACCGAGACTAAATGTCGAGATGTAATTGGAAGACATCTTCTCCTACATGGAGATAAGCAAAATACGAGTTTAAATGTAATTTTCCTTAATTTAATTCCCTTTTGCCCTCAACGGAAGTTTTCCCTTTAACATCTTAATTAACACTTGAGCAGCACGTAGGAGGGGAAGACTTTCCGAACGTGCGTGATGCGAGGCTGCGACTCGGTAAACAGCTGCGGTCTGCAAGTGACTCTTTTCAGCGCAGCACCGCCGAGTCGAGCCGCCCTGTTGTTCCGCTCAGACCCCCCTGTTCCGGCAGACTGTACCGAATTCCTTCGGTGTGAAAACACAACACGCTCTCTCTCGCGCCCAACAGAGGGTACACAGTCAACACGAGACGTACAACTTTTGCGAAGTGCGGCCCGGCGCTTGTTTAGGCGACCGGTTGGCTTTTTTGCCTCCGCAAAAACTTAGATGGAAAAAAACGCCGTCCAGTCTGGCTGGTAAATTCATCAGATCCGGGACAAAGGAAGTTAAGTAAAAACAAACGCGCGTGGATTTTAAGAATTGCAAGTCAGTGCGTTTTTATTGTGCCATTGGAGGATTAGGGTAAGACAAAATGTTAAAGTTTCTTACGATTTATTTCAAGTATCCCAGGGTCTTGTCGGTGAAGATCCTGTAATTCGGGGGGGGGTTCTTAACCTGGGGTGTATCAACCCACTGGGGGTCCCTGGATCAGCTTCTGGAGATGACTGAAAACATGCTTGCTTTACATAAAAAGTTAGTAAATAAAAGTTGAAAAATAACATTAAAACATTGCTACGCTGTTTCATAGCTGTTTCATTATCTATGACATAATTTTAGGTGAAGGTTAAGTTTCAGAGCAATAAACCAAGAGGAATGTTTGCTCTGAAACTGGATGTTTTTCAAAGGGGGGTTCCCTAGCTTTTGTCAGAGCCTCTGTTTTAACAGAAAGACACTTGTGTCTCCGGGCCGACACTCACACACACACACACACACACACACACACACACACGACAAGCTGAATGCTTCATTTTCTACTTGGTCACACTCATTTAATTTCATTAAACGTAATGCACCGATGATAGAGTGGCAGTTTTCGGCGTTGACCGGAGCAGAGGGGTCTCACCGTGATTAATGTTGGCAAGGAACCTTAGTTGAAATTTCAGCCCTGAAGACATGAGGAAGGATGAAGTCAAGATTACAACCAGACATATAAAGCAATCTGAATTTGAATTTGAAATGTACTTTTTAAACAGATCACAGCCTCATTTCCATGCACTGTCCTGCACAAAGAAGAAAAAAGGCTGTGTTTATATTATACATGTAAAAGTACTAAGTGGCACTGCTAAAATTCAAATTATTCTTCACATCGATTCCTTTACTGACGTACGGCAAAGTGTAAATATTTCACATTCACTTTGTGATTTTCATTATTATATCAGTATTGTTTGTGCAAAGCTTTTGCAGTATTTATGACCTTAGTTGTTTTTTCGCCAATTCATTTATTCTTGTGCGGCTACAGCGGCGATGGGACTTGAACTGGCAACCTTCAAGTTACAAGGTCCCATCCTACATTACCTGCTGCCCCTACGTACAGTACTGCCGTTATATATGCGTTCGCTGGAACATATTGGAATATTTGTACCCGGATACCTCCGTGGTGCCTTTCGAACTCTCTGAAAGACATTTATAATAACCAGGAAATAATACCGAGGCACTTTTCCTCGATCTCAGCTGTACCATGTTCCTGGAAAAATAATATTAGCATAAATTATTACAGTGACACCTGGGAATTTTCACTCTCATGTAAATGTATGGAATTTGTGTTTTAAAACAGTTCACAGTTTATATACAGACGATGTTCGAGCTGACCAGTTTTCGGGACATATTAATTAAAAGCAGAATAACACGATTAAATCCCAAGACTGTCCATGCAAGAATCCCCAACAGTGTGAAATATTACAGTATGTTTGAACACACATTTATAAGACGACCCCCCTGCACCGCTGTGCCTTTGGGTGAATTAAGATGCAGGTGTTTCTCTATCTCCCCTACTCGCACCCTGTTTTAAAAGCAGGAGTGCCAGCCGACTGTGGCTGCCTGGGTGTTTGCGGAGGGGCCTGGGATGTGCCGCGTGGTGAGGCTTCTCCGTGCAGAACCTCAAAGACATCGCCCACTTCCCGGGTTCATTTCGGGCTAATCGAAGTGTGTAAAACCTCTCCCGAAGCAATCGCTCCATCGTAGGTTTATATTGGGAATGTTTATGGCTCCTGTGTACTGTAGTACCTGTAATTTTCAGAAAAGGACCTGCCACATTTCCCTGCTTCTGTATGCTCCCGGGAGCGGAAATATACCTAAATTATCTCTCATTGCACCTTTCCCCCAACACCTTAATGTGGCAAATCAGAGACTTAAAACCATATATGTCACATTGCCCAGGGGCACCAGATGAAATGAAAAAGTGTGTGCGTGTGTGTATGTATACACACACACACACACACACACACTCTCTCTCTCTCTCACACACACACACACCAGTGCAGTTTTTCACTGCTTGAATTTAAATAAAATTAAAAGCACAGTTCGCCTTAAACGCACACAGTGTTGCGATCAGGTCAAGTAAAACACAGGTACATTAACTTGAGATGAAGACCGACGGTGTTTTAAGATTTTCAAGTATATGCATTAAATGAGGCCTTCTGAAAATGTTCTTAACTTGTGATAATGTTTTAACACCAAAACGCGACCTTAGACCATAAGCTCAGAAATAATTTACGCATTATCAAGACATTGGGATGATACTCTCCCATTTTCCTAAGTGGCTGAACATCATTTCACCCTCTTGTGCACCAAGCATCCGTTACCTCCTCTCTTCACTTTGTTAGTGTAGTTGGGAGAAAAACCAAGTGTTTATGGTCTCTTTGAACATATCTGTCAAGCACTGGGTGAGTCTGACCCATTTCATCCTTTTCATGGTTTTCTGTGTTTTGCATCGTGGACGTCACACGAGGTCCCACAAGGACCTGCCATCAAAGTCACACACTAATGCTTGATGTCTTCTGAGAAGTGACTGGGGATTTTCTTAAGATCTTCACACACAAGGGATGTGACTATGGTCCCGATAAAGCAGCGTTTGCCCCCAACCACAGAGGATATGTGCAGGAGCATCGTGCCGGTGTGCAGATCAGAGCAGGTTGCTGTGCAGGAAAAGTGTCTGAAATGTGCTGTATTGTATCAGTCTAGCAGATAGTAAAGCACCATCATATTTCTACTCAGTCTTATTACTTATTGTCATTTCTGAACAGTATTTCAGTTCTTTCTGTTAAAGAGTCACAGTGCACTGTGCTGAAATAAACCTGGCATTCCTTGAACATAAAAAATTGCAAGGCAAACCCAACAACTAGATTTTTTCCAGCATCACTGGCCCTATCGCCTGTTTATAGTGTCCGGCCCTAGTTCTTGAGAGATTTTTGGCAGCTTTAAAAAGCTCCTCAAAGACAACTTAGGTAGTTTACTATAAGAATACATTCTTCTATATAACAGCAAAGGGGTGAAGCTGGTTGCTCAGGGCTCCCCTGGGTACACGGCTTGAGACGCATGTCTATTTTCTTTATTTAAAATGCAGAAGTCTGTCCATTCTTCACAGCCATGAAGGCCAGAGTGTGAGAACCAGGCGGGCACTTCTCACTACCAGTTCGACGTTTGACATCATCAGTCGGCTTTAACATTTGATTTTTCGCAAAAACCGTTTTTGCTAAATTAATTTCACAATTATTTCGTTTTTATGCCGCCTTTGCTGGTCGCGGTGGCTTCCTGTTTCCTTCGGAAATGCTTCTAATATCTCGGAATGTTCCACCTTTCCGTTGGCTCCTGGAGGCCATTAATTCGCAGGAAATGTTTGCACTTGGTGTCGGAATTACAGAGCCGATGGAGGTGGTTGTCGAGCCACTGTGACCGTGTAAATGACAAAGGAGCAGTGTGTGAAAGTCACCCTTCATTGAAGCATTTTGATTTAGATACCAGGCTAATTGTGGCTATTAGTTATAGCGGCGATCAAAAGCGGGATCCATTAGCGTGAGAAATAAAAGCTTTTTTTGGTTGTAAAACCCAATCGAGAGGACGATGAACACAGAATTTTGCTCTTTATTCATTAAATTTTATTGTTAATACCAAGAAGCAATTTCAAAGCAAGCGCTACAGTATTTACTCCTTACGTTTCTTTATGTGTTCTATATATATGGCTTATGCCGAATAAATGATGAGCAAACTGAACCGCTGGATCTTTGAAAAAGCAGCACCTTTTAGCTGTTTTTAAAAGCGTGTTTTATTTGCCTAAAATCGCGACCGTTTGAGATGACCGAACAAAACCTTTGTGACGGACTGCATCCCTTCGTGATGCGTTTCAGTCGCAGGTTACCTGTCAGTGTCAGGTGAACAGCTGTGTTTGGTGAAGCTACGGACAGGATCTCCGCGGATCGGCTGCTCCAGCTCAATAAGTTAAAATAAAAACGATAAAGGCCGCCGGTTTGTGCTGCGTGGAATAAGATGTGCAATTTTATCGGACAAAACTAGTCTTTCTATTGAACCGGGTCGAACTGAGCGTTTTTGTCGGCAGTTGTGTTCGAGAGGCCCAGAGTGCCGTGTACGGAGCTCGGCGGTCTGAATGCAGCGTCAGAGGAGGGGGAAAGCGACACTGCGACGCGGTGACAGCACATACGCTCTTGCCTTGTTTCCGGCTCCAGCTCTGTCCCGGCGGATCTTGTCGTTGACTTTCGTATTAAATTCTCAGGCTTTTAGGGCAAAATATATATCTATCAGAAATAGGACTAATGAACTTCAAGAGCCTGTGCCCCGGAGAGCAGTCACATAGAATTATATCCCTCCGTGAGACGGGACACAGGCGATAGATAAGTACCTGGAAATTGGCACAAACTCCGCTAACGTTTGCCTATCAATGAAGCAGATTATTTTGCTGGTTATTACGTTCGATATCTGGAGGGCTCTAGATTGCACCTTTTTAATGGGAAGGAATGAATCAAACACACTCTTGACTCTGCCCAAAATAAGTGAGATGTAAAGCGCTCTCTTACTCCCTCTTTCTTTCTCTCTCCCTCTCACTCGCTTTCTCTCTGTTTCTTCCAGCGCTTATTAAATGAAGAACTTGCCCACATTAATTCAGACGCTTTATTTATTCACGTTTCAACAGGATTATTTTATGCAAAGCCTTATTTGGGATTCACTCGCTGCATAGTGATATCATGGTTTTGCACACAAATTCTCCATAGTTGCTTTAATTAACAACAGGAGCGAAAGAGATCACGGCCAAATGATATGTTATTCCCATGTTAATCCCCATGTCCTCAAAGTCTCGAGTCCCGTGTCTCAGCTGTGGACTGTAAACTCGGGAGGCAGTCCTTGCTGACAGCAGCACTCTCCTTTTCATGAGTCAAAAGTTAAAAAAAAAAAAAAAAAAAAAAAGCTTTTCTAAAACATTTTTTTTTTTTTTAAAGATGTTCAGCTATTTTTTCCCCCCATATACAAGCTAATAAAAAGCGGAGCTATGACTTCGAGGCCTCCTCCTCAGCCGGGGTTCACCTGGTGCAAATGAAACGGATAAATACAGCCGCGTACTTACAAACGCAACATTTGTGTGAATGCTGGGCGGTCTCGCATTATTTTAGCGTTCACTTTTTATGTGTTAAAAAAGGTTTATTTATTATTAACGTAATTTAATAAGAAGCAGAATGTTTCATTTCGTTCTCGATATCGGTTTCTTCTGGCCGCGGTTCCTGGCGTGGGTCATGGTAATGGTTCATTTATTTAAGTAATATATTCCAGATGCATAGGAAAAGGTGTATGACATACACGCAGATTTATATCTGATAATTGATTTGTCCAGTTAAATACATTTAACTATATTTTATATACAAATAACTGCATTCATGCGACTCCTTTTTATTTAGTCATTAACATTTTTTGTGTTCATTTCTGTAGAATTTTTTTCCTTGGTCTGGTGACAGTGCTAACAATTGGAGTGAATAATATTTCCTAATATAATATGTTCATTCAGATGAATTTTTACATAAGATTTTAGAAAGGATTCAAGTTTGTAACATATTTATATGTAAATACAGGAATTTAACATTATGTTTTTAGAATCTTTGTAAGTCATCCTTTAAGACCTTTCATATTTTGTCATTTAATGAATTGTAAGGTTACAGATAGCATATTAATGCTGCAAATGAATCGCAGGGAGATTCAATCTCCGGGCACTTTGTTCATTCTGAAGAGGTGAGAAACTGTACGGCTCGCTCCGATGAGGCCTTTGCCGGTGTCGCTCTTTAACACGCCGCAGTCCTTTTCACTTTTGTTTAATCGCTTTCTGTTATTGTGTGGGAAGTTGTTTTTCACTTTCAAACACTCAAGGCCACCTCAGTTTCTTCTGACTGTAGTTTCACCAATGGGTCAAATACATGCAATGTATATAAAGCATGCAATACATGTATTTGCATTTACCGTCCGTGAACATGATTACATTCTGAAAAAGCATATGAAAACGTTTCAGATGCTTTTACTTACGAGAGAAAGCTAGGGAATACATGACATATTTCACATAAATGAACAAATAGATAGATAAATATATAAATTTGTTCATAAATGAATAAAAATGTCTCTTTCACGTGGGTGACACTTTGCTGGCCGTGTGCTGCTGGCCAGGATGTTCTGGAATTTATTGCTTCCATTTCCTTGATTTTAGCTGATGAGTTGCTTAAATAGGTGCACAAAATATGCCGACAGTCAGGCGAAAACACATGGCTTACACATCCCGAGCTGCACATTTACTAAAGCGGATCGGTTCACGCACACCTGCGAGGAGCACAACAGCCGTCCCTTCGTGGGTTTTCTATTGCAGGATGTCACCAGCAGCCTTTGAACCCCCAAAATATTCAGCGTAGAAAAGTGTACAAGTATTAAAAATGAGCTGAGCAGAGCGTGCCATTAAATAAGCTACAAATTCAACCCCCCCCCCAAAAAAAAAAAAAAAAAAATCACAATCTGGCTTTCTTTGATAGCAGCAAGATGGTTGGAAACCGCCTGTCTTAAATCGGCCTTTAATGATAGTTTGTGGGTCAGAACCGCAACTTATACCTTCACTTTTTTACACCAGAAAAAATGCAAGATAGATAGTGTCTGCTTTTTTTTCCCAAATACTATCACGAGCCTACAAATTTCATTAAGAGTGGCATGTTTAAAAATATTCATAATTCACAGCCATATACTATGATGAGACATAGATTTATGTATGTAGGGCACCACAGAAATGCAAAGTCACTGGCTGATGTTGTCAGGTTAAATATCCTCTTACATCACTCACGGTGTCTGTGCATGTATGCCTTAACTTCCGTTTGATCTCCAAATAAACATATAAACATTCAAATATGTCAAATGTGGGGGTAGTTTCCAGTGTGGGGAAATATGGTGTTTATGAGTGAGTAGATGCTAGGCTTACTCATAAAATCACTCTCTGTTTGCCACAGTGTCCAATAAGCCAGTTGGTTAATGACACGGTTCCCTATATTCTTCCCTATATTCTTCCCTATATTCTCCAGCCATCACTGTGTTTTCACCAAGGTGCCGGGGAATGCGAAGTGCACACCGTAGACAGGGTCTTGAACAACAGCGCGAATCTCTGCATCCGGTTGCGGCTGCGGCGGTTGTCGGATGCCCGGTGTGGACGGCGACAGGGGGGACTGCCCGTCCTCTGGACCTCTTGGGGGGGCTCCAGGGCTGAACATCCCAAAATTAAGCAAAGGGAGAACACAGTTGGGGGTGAGGAGCTTTCAGAAACCTGAAACTGAAGTCATGGTGCTGGACAGGCACAGGCAAACCCCGGCCCTGGGGGGAGATACCCCCTCCCTGCCGCTCACAGAGAGACCGCCGGTGCGTTCAAACTGCACGCTTTATGAGAGATCAACACTAGGGGAAGGGGGGGGGCTGGTTTGTAAAAATAATGGGCGAGCGATTGATCCATATGCAAACAAACCGGTTTGCTGCATTAATACCAAAGGCAGATTAAGGCCAGTGCCAAAAGTGCCCTGGCCTGGAGCGCGGGGGCGAAGAGGGCCCCCAACATGTCATCACATTAGCACATGGTGGAGGAGCGCATCCTGACGCTGCCCTAATCTGCTTTCGTGCACAATTAGCCCGCCACGGCAATGAGGGTCCGCCGGAGACCGCCAGGGTCGAGAGCCTTGTTGGAAGACCGGCATCTTTCCGAATTACAAGGGATGGATCTCCGCTCTTTCTGTAAGGCAGGGGCAGATTTTTTTGTTCTCTTTCTCTCTCTCCTTTCAGACACTTTCCAAGAAGTCATGCCCAGTGTTCAAGGCGAACGCTATGACAGCGCTTAAGAATCAGCTCATCGTGCCAGGCTGTCCGCTGCGCTCGGGAGGCGCAGATTGGCAAGACAGCTGGAAGCAGAGCGGCGCTGAAATCTGTTGGGAAAAGGGGAAAGGACAATGGCAACTTTTCTTTTTTTTTTGTCCCTGGAAAAAAATAATAGATAATTTTTCCCCCTACAAAAGGAGGGAAAACTAAAGGCAAGACAGAGGGAGGAAGGGAGGGAGAGAAAACTGAAGGACGGCGAATGGACTAAAGAAACGGTGGATGAAAAGAAAAAGGGAAAGTGCTTCTTCCGAGGCGGCCAGCGGCGGGGGGGTGTGGGGGGGTGGTTAAGAAAAAAAAAGAGAGAGAGGAGAAAAAAACATTGATGACACCCCGTTCCATTCTTCCGCTCCCCCGTTTCCCAGCTCTCCGCCTCGCAGCGCGGCAGGCTAAGCTGGGAGCTGTAATGTCATTAAATTGCAAATGCTTTTTTTTTCATTTCCGACACACACTGTTTACTTATCTGGCAAAAACATATGTTGGAAGGAATCCGTTAAATTCTGCCCATTGCCTTGGGTGAGAGTGCAATAGAAACGGGCCCACCGAGCGCCTTCTGTCGCCTCCTTTTAGCACTTTGCCTTATCTACAAGGCCGCTTAGCAGCAAACTGGCAAGTTCAATGAAAAATGAAGATACAGCGAGAGATTAGTGAAGAACAGTGATGGGGAGGGGGGGGGCGCGCGTCGAGAGGGGGTCATCCCATTGCAAATGATTTCACTCTTCTCCATCTGCATAAATGACTATTTTTAAGGCATCTCCAGCGTCTGTATATTTTTCTCACTCTGCCACACATTTAATTTCACGCCCCGTGTTCTGAATATGCTTAAATGCATATCTCTGATGCACCTTTAAGCCAGGGGAAAGAGGAGGGGTGGGCTGGGTTCGGGCTTGGGTGGGGGGGGGGGCGATGTGGCGTTGGGGGGGTACGAAAGGTACGAAAGCAAAATGAAAGATAAAATGGTGTGATTTGCACTACAAGTCTATTACTTTGTGGCATTTACATACAGTTTACCTCTGCAATTCTGAGATTTTTTTTTTCTCTCCCCCCCCCCCCCCAACATGCAAACACTTCATATCTGCATTTGGGCTCATATAAATATGTATAAATCTTTGTTGAGAGAAAATAGAATTCCCAGCAGTATTGGAAAGTTTGAAGGGTGTACTTTCTTGCGACAACTTGCTCCTGTCTCCCAGGAGACAGGCGGCCGCGGTGGCTCAGGCGGAGGCGCTCGCTTCAGGCTCATCCACTCGGCGGCGGCGGCGGCGGCAACGGCAGCATCCGGCAGCCACCCGCTCGCTCGCTGAACAAGGGGCGGGAGACAAGGGCCTCGGCGACGAGCTGCCGAAAAAGGACGCCGGCACGGCGGCGCGCGCTGCCGCTTCGCCACACAACGGGGGAAAGCCTGGCCATTCCTACACACACACAGAGGCAAATTTCACAACCACCTGGAACCGAGGCAGATTTAATCTGAGGCGGGCAGCTGTGCGTGAGCCGGTCGGGTCAGCATCCCACACCCGTGCAGCCGGCACAAGGAGGACGCCGGTGCCCATAGAGGCGGCCACACCTCCCGCTGATTCACTTGGTCCGCAAGGCGCCGTCATTCTTCGGGGCCTTTGCAGAATTTGCTCCCTGTCGGGCCCTTTCGATTGGAATATTTTCATATCTTGTCCACATCTTCAGTGAAAAACCCCATCCCGCGGGAAGCCCGGTCCTAAACCGGCCCGACCACAATTTTGAGTCCTGCTGCTATCGGACGGCTTTTTCCTTTTTCTCTTTTTGAGCCGAATCTGCAGCCCGTTTGTCAGATTTGCAGCCCGTTTCTTTTCTCGTGTTTAAATCTACCTTAAACCGCTTGCTTTTTCACAAGGAAACAAACATTGATTTTGCAGTTTGGCGAGTTATGAAGGCTTGCACCGCCGGTCCTGCCGGTTCGGCGGCAAACACCCGCGTCCCCTCCCGCTCGGACGGCGCGCATGCGCTGCGCCGCATCCGCCGCGACCGGTGTCATCTGGCAATTAAGAGCAAAGCGCTCTGCGCGCATTGTGTTTGTTTTGTGTGAAAGGCGTGCGCCGCGAAAGGCTGATCCCATCCTGGAGCTACGAGCACTTGAAGGATTTGAACGCTGTAAATAGCTCCGAAACCTCTCTTATGAAGTTTACCCCTCCAGCACTTTGTAACTTATCAGGGCCGCCTTGTGCCTTTTCTAAGGCAGGCATTATGCTGAAATGTAAATGGGTGAGCTGCCAGAGGAGTGGGCGCGGATCGCGGCGAAGGCAGCGCCAACCGTCAATCCGGAGCGCAGGGGAGGGGAGGGAACAACATGCATGTGTCGATATGTCCCTTTATTATTTTATAATTTAGGAGATGTCTTCAACTGGGCCCGCATACAGAAGCCAGCGCTTATACGGTTGAGGCGGCCTGCTGCGAAAGCCGGGCCTGGAACTCACGCGCATCTGGTGTCGACGCCGCCGATCGGCGAACGCCCCGGGTATCTCGCGTTCCCTTTAATTACGACCTCGGATAATGAAAAGGCCCAAATGAATAGGCCCCATAAGCGCGTTTCTGTGGGTGGTTCGCACACGGTCCTCGCCGACGGTCGCGGATAAGATCTGTAGAAATTTGCACACGCGTTGACCCGTCAAGCGGGCTGCACCAGTACATTGCGCGGCGCCGCATTCGCGCCGCTTCGCCCTTCGCTTGGCACAGCCATCTGGAGATAACACAATTTACATTTCAAAAATAAGTAACCTTGAGCATTTTTCAACTCAAGCAGTAATCTTGTTTTCCAGCGAACATTTAGAGTAGGTTGAAGTACAAATTAGGATTTTTCACCTTCAAATTGGAACATCAATTTAATTTGAATGCTGATATGTCCTCCAGTGATGCGTGTTGTGAAACTCAGCTTTTAATTCCTTTTTAAGGAGAATTCTCCATGGCTGTTCTTGGGAGTCCGCAGCTTTGCGCTTCGTACATCTCCCGCTTTATGCCGCATCCCGGGTAAAAACATCAAGCAGACATCCATGCAAGCGTTTGCCATTCAAGCGCCGGCACGGGTCTGGCTCACGGCTGCGAGGGGAGTGGATAGCGGCTCAGCCACCCAGAAGGCAATGCTGCCCCCTACGCCGCGCGGCATCGCGGCCGCGTCCAGAGTTCGCCGCTCTCCTCAGCTCGCATTCGCTTTCCCATGGTTCACCGGCCTGCCACCTCTTCCGGCTGCTACGCAGCGCCTTGGCACAGATCCCGCTGATGGTCTACGTCCGTCGCATTTGGGGGTTTCAGCACAACGGCTTGGCAAACCAGCGAGGCCCGGGATGGAGGATGACTTACAATAATACATGCTTCTTTGCCACCATCTTTATACTTTAAAAGACAGTGGGGATTTGAACCCAGAACCTACTGGTGCCAGAGCCAAGATTCCTCCCACAAAGTTCAGCAATCGTGTGAAATTTGCAGTTTTTACATGTGCTTACTACTGAAGCCAGACCTTTTAATTTAGGATTTGCAGTCGTTTAAAAGACAATAAACTGTACAAAGCAGCAGCTTTAACACAAGTACTTCGACTGCGACACGCACTCTTTTGGTTCATAGGGTCTGCGGAGAACACACACCTGTCCTCATCCACCTGTCTGAACGTTTTACAAGGTCGCGTGGAACAAATTTTTAAACAGAACGAACGCTTATTCATTGGAACTGAGTTCCTGGGTAGAGAAATCCACTAGCAGCTTCGTGTGTTCAGGCAGTCTGAGGACTGACGTGTTTTTTCTTCCGACACCGCTTTTTGCCACTTTAAATATGAAATGGTTGCCTTCCCAACCATGTAAACAGCAAACTATTTAAAAGCACTACACATAATTTAATGCTAAAGACACCGGTTTAAATAATCTGGGCTGAAATCAAATATTCTGTTCCTCATAAAATGTAATTTATTTTTAACATGGAACATATTGCTCTCAGAATTGCTGTGACTGTTCTTATAAAAACAATCAATAATATTTATTGCTAACTGGCAAATATTAGCTAAATATGACGTTTTATGACACATGCAGAAGGGTTTTTTTCCATTCACGATTTTACTTTGGTTCTGGTTGGAAAGTTGCATTCGGTCAAAGATGCCGGAGTACAGAAACAAAACTATGTACAACCACCTTCTGTACCACCTCTTTGATTTGTCCTAAATGCTATTTATTCCATTCTGTTAAAACTGCATGAAATATTGTGCATTTTAAGTAAATTCCCTAGTTCTGTAAAAAGAAAAAAAAAAACATTATTGCTACAGTCTTTTCAGTGATGTCTTTGTTCCGTGCATTTATTTGTTTTGAATTTACCATTCCATTTCCTCCCAGTCGATCAGGTGTGCTGCCAGAATAAAACTGCGGCTGCCCTGTGTCGCATCACCTGCACGAGTCCACAGCACCGCCTGGCTGTACCGATCCCTCGAATGCATGCAGGGCCGTGCAGACGCATGCTCGGGGCACGCTTTGGTGCTTCTTCAGTGTTTAGTCCAGTGAGGAACCCAGGAGGAGGGGGGGGACATGAAGGACCTTCCACCTGGTTCCTGCAAGGAGAAGCACCGTCACCAGGCTCCACGTGTCCACTGTTCTCGGGGAAGGCCGGCGTCAGTAAGGAACCCTGCGGTCCCGGGACACGGCGAGCGGAAGCGTGAGGGCGGACGGTGAACAGACCTCCCAGTACAAACTGCGGCACAGGAACAGCCTGTAGAGGACCACCACGGATATGGACTGGCACAGGATAACACCGATGGTCGTGACCTGTCCGTTTTCACAAAATGACAAAAACAAGAAGAGCAAAAGAAGAATGGCTTATAAGCTAAGATGTTGGGAAACCTTGCTGTGCTCAGTCCCACCAGGTTCAGTTTCGCGCCACGTGCTTCACCCACCTTTTGTCTGTGGTGCTCGCTGAACACAGCCGAGAGGAGCATCAGCGCCGGGTGGCAGAGGAACCACAAGACACAGCCCTGAAACCGGCCAGCAGACACTTATATCAAAGTAATTCTTTTCTCAAACTTTGATTCAAACAGACATATTCTGGTTATAATGTACTAATCTACTGAGGCAGATGGTTTATTGATCAAGTTCGGGATCCTCCTGGCACTTGAAGTAAAAACAAATTTTCGTCAAAAGCACACAACTTTAAGCGCTGTGTTGGTTTCAGAATGTGTTATGTTGGCAAATGCTGTCGCAGATTTAAAGCAGCAGTGATTCCTGCTCGATGCTACTTGACTTTTAGCCACGGGTTTTCGTGAGAAGGGACCTTGCGGCCGCACCTTCGCAAAGCTGAGGTAGAAGTCCCTCCTGAGGGCACTGTGATCGGCCTTCAGCACCCGGCAGAGGACGGAGGTGAGCAGCAGAGCCAGGATGACACGCAGCGCCACCAGGAGGAAACCCGCCGTGCTGCCGTGTGCGTGGTAACTATGGTGGTCCGTGTCTTCAAACTGCTCCCACACCAACAGCGCCCCCTGCAGACACATTTGAGAATCAAAACAAAAAGGTACCAATCCTGATGACGTTTGGAAATGTTTAATGCTGTCTGTGTGTAACATGGATAATATTGGTTGAAAGAATTAAGTATTGACTCTAAAAAATGTTAAATGTGAGCTACCAAATAAATAAGATGGGGAGAAAAGATGTGTATGACCTGGATGAGCACGCCACCGAGGGCGAGGGCGGTTGAGGTGGGAGAGGTGTCCCAATTCAGGGGTTTGCTCTGTGGCTTCCTGCCGCTCAGAGTCCAGCCCATGCACAGGCTCAGCAGCATGTAGACCATCTGGACCTGAGAGACCATGTTGCAGACTACAGCCCATCAAAAAACAAACAAAATTGAGCATTATTTTCACCCATTTATACAGACGTGTACTTTGCAAAGATGCCAAAAACAGGAAAATACTGCTTGAGTCTGCAGAGAAAGTGAAGCTTTGGAGGAAGTTAACCTTTCAGCAGGACAATGATCACCAGCACAAGGGCAAAGCAACACCGGAGGGGCTCTGAAACAAGGTGCCGGTGTCCTACAGCAGCACTATCAAAGTCCTGACCTCAACCCCACTGAATTCGTGGCACTGTCTGTCATTGAACCAACCTGCTGCAGATTTTCAAAGTTGAAGTGGAAAAATAACTCCCTAACAGTGCAAAGCGGGTACATACTTACCCCAAAGACTTAAAGCTGTTACTGCAGCAAAATGTGGCTGTACCAAATATTAATCATCAGAATTTTCATAATTATGTAAGAAGAATATTTCAGTTTTTTTTATTTTTTCAAACAACTTATTTTGGCTATGACCATTTAGTGTTAAGAGCATATAAGTTCACAATAAAAAATAATGATAGGAAAAATGATGTGTTAATATTATTTGTAATCCAGGAAATGCTGATAATCTTCAAAGGGTTTTAATACTTTTGCAATGGATTGTATTATTATTATTATTATTATTATTATTATTATTATTATTATTATTATTATTATTATTATTATTGCTGTTACTGTTGCTATTGCTGTTGTAATTCTTTGGAATTACAGACATAAGATTTAACAGGAGAATCTGAATTTGCACTGAAGAGAACCATCTCTTAAGTAATTTCATTAAAATATTAATTGTTGCTGAATTTTTATTGCTTTTAATTATGGAGACATAAAATCTCTAGTAATATTACTGGAAATTAATGTTTGCATTGCATAAATGAGAGGTCCTCTGGGGAACCAATACTCTTCAGCTAATAAACTGGGCTCCTTAATCACTATATTATCCCAAATTTCATAGTACACATAAACGCACACACATACACACACACACGCACACACACACAGGGATTAGCAGTCCCAAAATCAGGTTGAAATGGGACCCACATTCTGCCAAGCTTCCCATGAGAGGAACTCCAACACCGTCCTTTGCATATCTGCAATACAGAGATGAAAAATCTCCTCAGCACATGGCTGTAATCCCACATCCCCTAGACGTCAATTCAATACATTTACATTTATTCATTTTGCTGTCACTTCCCTCCAAAGCAAATTACACTCTTAAGCTACTTATAGCCATTTATACACCTTTGTACTTTTTTTACTGGAGAATTGTAGGGTTAAAACCTTAGCTCAAGGATATAACAGCAGGAGGTGGGACTTGAATCTATGACCTCACAGTACAGTGGTGGTAGATCTGATCATATCACTAACTGCATTCAAAACTTTGCCTGTATTTTCTAATAAATTACAGAAATAATATATCCACCTATCCATCCATCATGCATTATTCTCTGCATTATTCTGGTCAGGAATGTGGTGGTCTACCCCTGAATCACAGGCCAACAGGCTATGACCTATTCCCTGGAGAAAACACCAGTCCACCCCAGGGTAGCGATAATATAAGTCCTTCAGAATTAGTAACAAATATGACATTTTAACCCATGCTACTGCTAGCTTTTCATTGCTGCTTGTGTTTAAATACTTTAGACTGCGTGACTCAAGCCAAAGGAGAACATGATGAACGGCTGGTTTCATACCTTGCCAGGTGGACGTAGCTGAAGAGCGTGGAGCCGGCCTGCAGCAACAGTGCCACGGACAGCACCTTGAGCACTGTGTGCATGGGCCCGCCTTTGTGCAGAACCCTCCACAGGAGCCGGGCGTAGATGCAGCCGGCTGCGACAGAGGCCACTAGGAACAGGAGGTAGAAGCTGTGCAAACCTGGGGGGATGAGGTCAGGAACATCACAGGTTTGAAATAATGTTTGTCTAACTGCCTACCTACATACAGTAACATCGCAAGGTTCGTGCTCTACAAAAACGCTCTGGCCAAGTTACATCTACTCAGAAGGGAATTCATTTAATCGGGGGTGGACAAATCTTAAACTCCTACACTAATTTTCCAATGCACATTGTGTGAAGAGAATAATGCTAGCAAGACTCATGCTAACCAACCGCATTTGCTAAACTTTGCCTAAATGTGCAAACTTGTAAAATAAATTCTATTTACTTTGTGTTTTTCTCAGTGATGGACTGGCAGGCCATCAGGGTGCCCTGAGTTACACCCTGTACTTTGGGAAAAGTTCTGGGCCACCGCAGTTCTGAACTGCATACGTGGTTATTGAGGATGGATGGATGGATTGATGGATGGATGGATGCTATGCGGATGTAAGTGCTGTCCTTTGCTCTTAAAATTCTTTACCACCTTTGAAGAGGTAAACTCACCTGCCTCCTCGGCGCTGAAGTGGTCCAGCGGCTCGCCGTCAGCATCCGGGTTGAACAGCAATATTTGGAAGCGGAGATCCTTTAGGTCATCAGTGATGTAACCCTCGTGGCAAGTATAGCGGTCAATGTACACCACATGCCACGTCCGAGGGGAGGCAGCAGTGAGTGGGATGGTCTGGTTGTGCTCCTCTGCGCTTAGCGTGACTGGGGGAGACATCAGCAATATCATACTTCACCTTCTTTACAAGAAAGTTTAAACTGTTGAATGAGTCGGAACATAATCTTCACATGCAGGTTCATGTCATTTATTACATTACTCTTAAGCTCCTTCATTACTAAATCCAGCCATCCATTCGCGTTTTGTCCACTGCGGGGTAGCTAATCGCTTTCAATACCTTTCTGACCACATCGACTATATTCTCCATGTCATTTCAGTGGGGCTTCAATGTTGCTTGCTGTTTGCGACAGAAACGGCCCATTATTCAATGTTCCTGTCTCCGAGGTCCCGGAATATATTAGCGCCTGGATCGGTATTCTAGTCTAGAAATCCGATGAACCACATTGAAGAAATACTGAGCACTGCGTCCAGCATTCGAGTTCTCATCCTTTGCTTCCTGTGGCCCAGTTTCAAACGCAGTTTGTGCCCCTTCACAATTAAGTTCACTTCTGTTCATTTGGAATGCACCCTAGTAACAGTTCACTACAGTTAACACCCCATTACTGTAGGCATATTTTACTGTTTTTCCATTTAATGTAAATTTCATCTTTTATATAAATTTGACTGTTAAATGTTCATTGCCCTTACTATTCATAGCCAGGAACAAAGCATAACATCTGACACTGAATTTAAAAAAGTCATTCCATATAAGTACAAAAATCTTAATTAATTATTTAATTAACTGTCGGTCTTTAAATTGTTCTTTATCGGGCCGAAAAGGTGTTTTAGAGTCTTAAGGATGTGCTGGGGAAATGAATTGGGTTTTCTAAGATGAACTTGGAAAAAATCACAATTGGGATAAAATCAAAATCAAATAATGGAAATAACTTCTCGATATTCGCGTTCACATCATTTGAGCGATCTTTAGTAGCCAAATACACTTGGATACCAGAGCATAGGTCCGTTAGGAAATGGCAGGAACAGAACCTTGTTTTAAATTCATGATTCCCAGATGAGTTATGGCAGAACTTATGAAAAAAAGGGAAAATAAACAAGTATCTTAACATGGAAAATAGTGAATCACCGGGTTCCAGTTTTCGTAACCGGATTAAATGTAAGCGGCGTGTGCTGAAATAAGAGGACTGAATGACAGTGGGTTTAATAGCACTTCTTAAATTTGTACAGTATTGAGCTCCTTTTATAAATAAAGAAGTGAACAGCTCTCGATTACAATTTCAAAAAGCCGCCATTCTTCGGAGCAACACATTACACCCCCCGAAATGTGTTGGGAAACACAATGCAACTTAAAGAGCGTTCACACAGCCATTAAGAAAATGGCTACGTTTGGCCATCAGCATGGAAATAAGTAGATCATTTCACAAATTAAGCATCACCTTCATCTGTAATACTCCTTTGAAATGCTATTAAAAAGGAATTTTCATTTTGCTGTACATCAAAGACAAGGCTCCTTCCCTTCTTGCGCTCAGCAGCGCCAACCGCGGCGGCCTTTCATTTTGGAGATTCCATTTTTGAAACAATGGCACTTTCCACCGAGACGGCGTCAAGGACCCTCGATGAGAGCGGGCCGCATTGTCTCTGAGACGATGTGGGGTGGGGCGGGGGGCAACGCCACATGCATATTCTACGCCGCTGCTATTAGCTGCTCGGAAATTAACAAACGCTCCTATTACACGCGGCCGCTGTTCAGTCGCTTACGGTAGAATCAAAGGGGATGAGCGAAACATTTTAATGATAATAAAAGGCGACACAAAAGGGGGCAGGCATGATGTTTTGTGACAGAGCATCTTAAAAGGAGACAGCAGGCGAGAAAGGTAGCAAAGTGAATGGTTGTGCTCGAGAACAATTGTGTGCAGATAGAGAGAGAATGTTCATTATTTTTCATTACTCTTCATGAGAAAACAAAACTTATTGTTCTCTGTTGGCCATCAGTGTTTCGCTGTAATTTCATTTAACACTGCCAACTGTGTAGCTCTGAAGCCCTATGATACTGAGCCACTGGATTAGACTTTATTGGTAAATACTGGAGGACCTCTGAATTTAAGTACTGCATATACACTGATCAGGCTCAACCTTAAAACCACTGACAGATGAAGTGAATAATGTTGGTTATCTTGTTACAATGGCACCTGTCAAGGCAGCAAGTGAACAGTCAGTTCTTCAAGCCGATGTGTTGGAAGCAGGAAAAATGGGCAAGCGTAAAGATCTGAACATTGACAAGGGCCAAAACGTGATGGCTAGAGATAATGGGTCAGAGCATCTCCAAAACAGTAGATCTTGTAGGGTGTTCCCAGTATGCAGTGGTTAGTACCACCAAAAGTGGTACAAGGAAGGACAACTGGTGAACCAGCGACAGGGTTGTGGATGCCCAAGCCCCACTGATCCCATAGAATAGTTACTGTAAAAGAAATTGCTGAAAACCTTAATGCTGGCCATGACAGAAAGGTGTCCGAACACACAGTGCATCGCAGCTTGGTGCATTGCTACAGACTGGTCAGAGTGCCTACAAAAAATCTGATCCATGGAGGCCTCACCCCGCAACTTACAGGACTTAAAGAATCTGCTGCTAACATCTTGGTGCCAGATACCACAGGACACCTTGAGAGGTCTTGTGGAGTCCACACTTCGAGAGGTCAGAGCTGTTTTGGCAGCACGAGGGGGAGCCACAGATTATTATTATGCATGTGGTTTTAATGTTGTTTCAGTGGCTGATCGGTGTGTATGTACAGCCTATAGTCCCGATGAAGTTTCGAGGATGTGGTGATGGCCTTGTCTGTTAAGACTGTTGAACTTTTAGTTAAACTTCGTGGATTTCTCGGTCTTCTGAAGGCTAAAGCGAGACTCACGAGAAAGCTGAGCTCTGGAGAGGCGGCTTCTGCAGCTCAAGGTGTTGAGGTCCTTCGGGTCTCGGAACAGGAGCAGTCTGGCCTCCTTCTTGATGGCCGTGGTCACATCCTCCAGCCTGTAGACCATTAGGGCATTCCTTCCTGGAGGGTGGGGCAACAAATGTGTCACTTTGCTTCACACACACATTATATCCATCAGCATTGCTTATTCATATGCATCATGTTGTGTATATATATTAAGTTAATAATAAAGAGGGTTAATGCAAGTTATAAATTCAGCAGCGTTAGGTAGCAGTAGCCCTGCAATATTAAGGTTCCTGGTTTGAATCCCACTCCTACTGTAGTGCCCTTGCTCACTCTCAACTGACACAGAATAGCCAGATGTATTAATAGGGAAATCAAATTTTAGAATTAAAAAAGTACAGAATAACCCAATAATGAAATGTCTTTTTTTATTTTTTATCTAACATCATATTATAAGTTATGAATAACTAAAGTACAAAAATATAAAATTATCAAAGAAGAAATGAAAGATTGAAGACATCTAGCCACAAAACACTATATTTAGGAGCTTAGGAGTGCTGTATACATTTTTCTGTTGTGCCTCAGTAAAAAACAGATACACATTTCAAACTCATAACATATTTTTTCTCTTTTCTTGCAGCCAACTACTTTGTTAAAAATAGAAATTGTAAAGGGATGCAATTCCTGGTGATGGTTGCTGCCCTCTAGTGGGGAAATGCAGAATAAGCCTACAGGGAACAGCTTCCATCGTACAGAATAAGAATCCTCACGCCTGATGTACAACCGGTTTCTTCTCAGCAAAAAACAAATTATGAAAAATGAAAGCAGTATTTTTTCCATCCAAAAAGATACATATTTATTACTAGACTCATTGTTCCATACAAAGGCATTTCTGGTTGTCAGCCCATCATTATTTTATTTTGACAACAGGCATTTTTGTCTGTATGGCTGGTATGGGATGCCAGTCTTGGGACAAAAGGCATGCACTTAAGACCTAAATCGTAAATTTCTCTCAGGGGTATCAACCTAGTCATCTTCTTGTCAGTTTATAACACGGTCAAACTTTCTGCCACAGTGACAATTTGAACCAAACCTGACCGCTGATTAAAGTAAATCCAATATCACACTCAACTCCGCCATGGACGGTTCCAAGCCCGGGTGAGTAGGGAGTAGAGTGGGGCAAAAAAACTCTACAGTTACAGAAACGTCAATAGAAGTTCTAAAGACCTCATCCCTGGAAGGGGAAAGATTTTCACCCAGAAGATGCGTGAAGCTGTGTTGTAAAAGATGGGGGTTTGTGGAAGCAACAGGGCCAGCCAACCTCCTTTCATCTAAGAACACGCTCTAAGTAAACCAACTACCAATGGCACTAACTTGGAACTCCCTGGCTGTAGTTCTCAGCTTTTCATTCTGAATTATTTAAAGAAAAACTAAGTATAATGTATAAAAGAAAAAAAAACAGGGATTGGTGATCCTGTAGACAAAAGCAGCTTATGGATTTGAGGGGTCAAAGGATAATGGTGAGAATCGTGCAAGTAAACAGAGAGGCAACAACCAGGGAAATCACACTTGAACTCAGTACTGTGTGCAGAAAGTCATCTCAGAACGCACCATTTATCAGACTCGAATGGGCTACAGCCGATGCCTTCAGAGAAGAACAAGAAGACACGTCTCCAGTGGGCACAGAAGCATCACAACCAGCGAGGAGCAGAAAAAAGTAACCTTGTTGGATGAATCCGGGTTCCCTTTTTCATCATGCTGACATGGAAGGATCCCCAAGCCATCCTGTTTGCTGTCAGCAGCACAGGCCAGTGGTGGCAGTGCGATGGTGTGGGGAATGTTTTCTTGGCAAACATGATGATATCCCACAATATTCACCGAAGAATAACTGAATGGCACAGCCTACCTGAACATTATTGTTGACCAGGTTCATCCTTTCATGGCTACAGTTTGTCCACATTCACATGGGCACTTTCAGCGTGATGCTGCACTATGCCACAAGGTGTTTATCATCACCAAATGTTCCACAACCATGACAGCAAGGTTTCGAACATCTTTAGGATGAGGTGGAAATGGAGGTTTGCAGCAAAACTGCAGAAACCGTGCACACATGTCTCCTGGTACAACATCCTTGCACAATGCATCCAGCATGTCATAGAATCCATACCATAGATATATTTGTACTCTTCTGAAGATCAAAGGAGGTACAACGATCTACTAGATGGATGTACCTAATAAACTGGCAATTCCGTGTTCATCCACAAGCTATTACAGCACTCCTAAGAACTGGACAGTAGGACAATTGTATAAAACCGAAAAGGAACAAAGGCCATTTCATAGGGCTCTACACATGGGGGATGTCTAATTAGAGAAGATCATGTCCATGCCACCCTGTGGCCCACCCTGCCTCATTCTCTGCAAAGTCCATTCCCGTTCTGAGCCCGCAGAACAAAGCCCTGGAGGTTTTTGTTCCAACCAGGCAGTGAACCACCTGATTCAACTTACAGGCTTAACTGAATCCATTTAACTCCTTTTTTGAGCTGGAAAACCTGCCGGTCTCCAGGAACAAAGTGCAACATCTCCATTCTGTACCATGACACACAAAATATAAAACATTCACATGTAAATTCCAAAAATGAATACATCAATAACAACCGGAAGAATTTCTGCAGTGAAAAAAACTAAATACCTGATACAACGTACTTCTACTCTGTCTTTAGCGTATTTATAAACTTATTAGATATGTAACACTTCATTTTATTCCTGTGCCATCTACAGCACACTTTTTCAATCTCTGTGTAAATCTGTATTTATTTACAGATATAGGCAGCCATAGCTTTGGGTGCTCCATTCAATTTCTTGATTTAAAATGAATACACTTTAAATAAATGGTGGCAGATTCCATTTCGGTGCATGTACTGTGAACAGTATTTCAACTTGTAAGCATAAAAAAGCTAGAAAGAAATGCACCCCCAGGGGTCAGACAGGGTCTCCTGCAAAGTCTCAGCAGGCTCTTCTCAACCACCCTCACTTTTCCCCATAATGTTGATCAGCACAACAAATAGGTGTTTTTATCATAAATTTCTTGCAGGATTAACACAGCTCTTATCCATCCATCCATCCATCCATCCACTTTCATCAACCACTTTTCCTGAGAAGTGTCCAGGTGGTTTGGAACCCATTCCACAAACAATGAGCACCATTCTGTGAAACTTTCCCTGGAAGGGACGTCGGTCCAGAGTGTAAAATTTCCTTAATCTGCAAAATTTGACAGTGCAAATGGTATCAAAACAAATGTGGCCACAAAGTGCATCATCGGACTTAAATCTATTACCACATCCGGCTCAGACCATTTCACCAGGCAAAAACGGTGCTTTAAACGCAGCGTATAATTTCAAATTCACTCGGCGCTCAAAGATCTGCTTGTTATTTTATTTCCAGGGAACTGTGCGTCTCTGTCACCAAACAGGCAGCAGTCTGTTCAGTTGAGGCCCTTTGAAAATTCAATGGCTATACAGTCGCACAATGTAAAGCGTGCTGCGCAAATGGGTCAGGGCTGAATTGTCTATATTATCATTTTATTATTTTATTATGGTTATTACTGAGGGCTGAGGACTCACATGACCTTGCAGCTGCTCATCCATCATCACACATAGGAAAAAGCACCTTCTCTGCTGTAAGTGAATGCTGAAAGGCACTTAAAAGTAGCGTCATTTCTTGAGGTGGATGTGTTAAATCCATGTGGAAAAGGCCTGGATTAATAATCCACTCGACGTTGCACAACTGCAATAATCCGAGTTCCACGACAAGGAGGAGCGGCGAACGCATAACACAAAACGTGAAAACGGCATGACAAATGCGGCTTAAAATGATAAATTCACACACACACCTACCATGAAATAGGAATTTTGTTATGTATTGTCCATTGCCTTTTCTTGCTGCATCGCTGCTGAACACTCCATGCACTGTTTTCCCGCTTGTCAGTGGGAAGAAACATAAATAGAACATAAACAGTGTAACCGCTAACGAAAACATTATTATTATTATTATTATTATTATTATTATTATTATTATTATTATTATTATTATTATTATTTACTAACAGCAGTTCTTGTTATTGCGATGCAGCTGTGTTTGAGAGTTGCGGTGTATGGGAAGTGCGCCTGCCGTTATTACTGGTCAACACGTTATAACTGACTTGTAAATAGTCCAATCAGAAGCAAGAATCCACGGACGTAATGATCATAAGCCAATAACTGACGAAAAGGGAGGACTTTATTTTTAAAGCGGCGAACGTGGACGGCCATTAGAGTAAGGTCGGAGGATAGCAAAATAAATGTTTTTTTAAATTGTTTCGTAACGTAAACCTTCATTATGTTTAATTTTACCCTTTCATAAGGATCTATAAACTTGAAAATAATGCCATTAAAAAATCTAAATCTAAAATACCTACTGTAGTACACATGTGACCACTGTTAAAAGCAATGCAGTAAACAGCAATGGGTGGGTATTTTGCTTTTACTTTTTGAAACATTTTGCTTCACATCACAAGGTTACAGTTTCAGAAATGATGCTGCCTTTGTATTCCAGCAAAAGGTAAATGTATACAAAGGACTGCAATCCCTACAGGGTTCACCTCGGCGTAGCTGGAAACACCGTCGGTTTAGAGCTGACAGTTTGCACTTCAACCTCGCAGTCGGTTTTTCATTTCTCATCCGGTGTTCTGGACCACAGAGCCAAAGCAACAAACATGACATCGCTGTCCGAGTACAGAATGCAAGGCTGCGATTCCCCAGGTTTTGGGCCTCTTTCGCAACTGGAAGCCTTCCTGTTCACGGCCCGCCGGCCGACGATAAACCCGCTCGCTGCGGATTGTTTAATACAAACCTAATGCATTAATCTTGAGGGTTTTTATGGCGGGATGAAGGTGGCTGAGGAATTTCCTCTGAGCCTGCGGATTGTTTCATTTGTTATTCCTCAACACGGTTCAGAGCTATGCTTTTTGTTCAATTTTATTTTGTTTTTAACTACAACTGATATGCCTTCAGTGACTGTTTAGAGGTTAAGTATAAAATGTTGTCCCATCGCTACCTTGGAATCGTAGCCCTTTGTCAGCTTATGTGACTGTATTGGGTGCAGCAAAGATGATGCTCCTGAGGAACGGCAGTTTGTGTCATTGCTGCCCGATCGATTGCTCCTCACTCACTGGAGTTTTTTCTAGTTTTTATTTGAACAAAAAGACTCGAAACAATGCTTATGAAAAACCCTCAGGTCATGCGTTATCCCGAGCGCCATTCGGTGCCGCAGGACTAAGCGATTTCAGCAAATCATGACGCAGCATAACTCCCCTCTGCGCAGAAAGGACTCAGCTTCAGAAAGACTTAGCAGAGAAAGTGCCTTTTCTCAGAAAAATACCCAGAATATCCGATATAAGGATTTAAAAAATATATATCTTACTACATACTGTATTTGTCTAATAACTTCTCCTGTCTACTGTACGGAGGAAGTCCAACTCTTTGTGAAAAACGACAAATGTGCCGGTGTTAAATTCACTAGTGCTTATATCCAAGTTAGGTCATGGCTCAGGTCATTCACAATGTGACTCAAACTGGACATAAGGCCAAATCCTGGACTCAAGTCCTCCAGTGCTGCTGCAGACCAGTCGGGGTCACCCTGTGCACTTAATATCCAGCTGGCTCGACCCTTTCCCAACACCACTTGGCTCTACCATTAAGGCCTATGAGATTTTTTGTGCAGACGACTCTTATTTAGTTCACATTGCATCTCTAATCCACCTAAACTCATCAGTTCTCAGGAGGCATTAAAAAAAAGATGACACGCAGAACAGATTCAGAATCTTCCAGAATCCTTACTTTACCTGTTTACAAGAGGTGCTAGTATCTTCACTTTATGACTGGCGTTACATTCATATCCAGCTTAACTATACAAACTATTTCTGTCCATAACTATTTCAAAGGAACTTCTTTATGTCCCTATCACACTTTGCCCAGATTGCTGCATTTTTTTAACTTGCTTTCAGACAAATCTATTCAAAATATCGTACCCATACCTGTGCTACAGATTTCTTTTCTATGGTCTTGTCTAACTTTCAAGGACTTCATTTGCTCAAAGATCTGCTGCACAGTCCAAGCAAGGTGTCGCACAGCCTCACATTTAACCCTTAGGCTGTGTTTCTGGTGATCCTGTATGGACCTGGGTGACCAATTATAACTATTTATAAAACAATTGCAAAACATAAATTGCCACCTAACTTTCATTCCTTTTTATCTTGACAAAAGTTGTACACTTGATACCACCATGTGCCTGTGAATGCCTGGATTCTACTGTATATTTGCTATCGTTTGCTCTGTGTTATGGCCTCAGCTGTTTGTTTTTTATGGCATTCCATGTCTGACTGGCCCACTACAGATGTACAAAATGTGAAGAATTTGTGTAAAATTCCACGAAACCGAATCATTGATGTCATGTGTTCACATTTCTGATGTGCACGATAACATTGAGCCTTATGGCAATCAGATGGCATAAACCATAGTTGTGAGAAACTATGGTATGAATCTTAAATATAAAACTTAAAATACATACAAGCTGGAACAGTGAAAATAATAATAATGCATTTAGCTGACATTTATACTCAAGTCAGTCAAGGTTAGCATTTGAATATTAAGTTGCTTAAAATTATTTGCAGTTATGCAATAAGGTCATTTTTACTTTTTACATTGTCATTTCATGGCAACAGTTTCTGAGTCCACATTTGTGTCAGTCTGCGAAAGAAAATGTTGGATGTAAATCGGTTTTCCATGTTTAGAAAAATTCTATGTTTAGAAATAAGAGTTAAGATATACAAAGGTCATGGTTTCCTGTTTGTTTCTAATTCTTTCAAGGCTTTTGTTGATGATGAAATGCAGAAACATTTAAACATTTTTTTCCACATTAAGCTCGGGGAAGACAAAAGACAAGGACGCCACGTGAAACCTACATCGAAATGAAACGTGTGAGCGTGATTCATTATTTTCTAGTACGTTGTGCACATTGTATATGTTGTACAGAATTATTTCTTTTCAGGTCCTGTGACTGCCATCACACCAGCATACGTACATTGCAGCGAGAAGTGTGTTTTTCGAATCTGTCATATGACCACCACAGATCTCAGAAAACTATCCATATATGGCAAATTGGGTGCCTAGTGCCATGTTGTTGAGCTTTTATATGGCTAGACCAGGTCATCATCAATCACAAGGATGACTCCCGGTCGCCCCGAGTGCTGGGCCGAGGCCGCTAACCGAGCGTAACAAATCGCTTCCACGATTTTTCCAGATTCATTACATATCTGTAAAGCGTCCCTGTTTTCTCCCTAAAGGATAAAGCTTCAGGAATGAATGGTTATAAATATAGTATATATTAAAATAGTTATGAAAAAATTATTAAAGAACAAATTAAATGAAGAATATTGTCCACTTATAATCCAAATAGGGTCTCTATAAATCTAAATACTGGTGATACCAGTGGTGTTTATTATTATTATTATTATTATTATTATTATTATTATTATTATTATTATTATTATATTTTGCCAAACTTAATGTGTCCCAAAATCCACACATTTTCAGTTGGAACTGCAGATTGTTCTTATCAGATTTAAAACATTTTTCCTTTTGAGTGAAAATGACAGGATTACAGGTCACATGGCGAATCCACCGTGATGAATTTTATGTGACTTTGGTTTAATGGCATTTTGTACGTACATACACATTTCCATCCTGTCCTTTCTTTACAAAACCAATGTTACGTTTACAAAATTCAGCGGAATAATTCTAGCTTTCTGTAAACTATGTTGTAATTTACCGTGAAAGCCTTCCTATTTAAGTTGCGAGTTATGCTAAAAACAAGCGGATGGTCATGGTAACCTATTTCGCATTTGAAGTTTGTAAATATATGTCAGATACATAGGCCCCGGTCTGTGAAGAGCACTATTTTAATATAACATCAGAGAAAAATACAGTACTCTTTTGTCAGGGGTATCTTGTGTTCCTGTGCTCTCGTTCCACAGCCTGGTCTCCTACAGCCCTCATGTCAGGTGATCATCACAAGACCCTCAGTCAAATCCTTTGCGCTGGTGCGGCAGCTGAGTGTATAAATTGGAGCTGTTTGTTCCTGGAGCCCCTGGCAGAAGCAGAGCCGTCCCTCCGAGGGGCTGAGCGGCATCCGTTTTGGGCAAACGGCTCAGTTCTCTGCTAAACGTGAGAGATATTGGGAAGCAGAAGAAGTTTCTGTCCCGTCTGCTCGTCGAGAGTTTGTCTGCTGCTAGGCTATAACTCAGTGCACAGATTCCTTCCTAGGTTTTGTCTTGGGAGACGGAGGCCATGAAGAAGGCCATGGTGCTACTCCTGCTGGGTCTCTGTGGGTGGCTGGAGCCGGCGGGGGCTCAGTTCCCCAGGGCCTGTTGCACCGTGCAGGGCATCTTGTCCAAACAGTGCTGCCCCCCCTTGGGGCCGAACCCTGACAATATCTGCGGTGTTCTGTCAGGCAGAGGCAACTGCAGCGACGTGCTAGTGGACCGAAAGCCGTGGGGAGGGCCGTACACGCTCAGGAACGTCGATGACCGTGAACGATGGCCCATGAAATTTTTCAACCGCACCTGCAGATGCTTTGGTAAGTAAGGGCGAGCACAAAGTTGTCTAAAGTGAGATATTATGGTGTATGTTTCATAGTGTATAGTTTTATAGCTGTCAAAATAGTAACCACCAAGCTTTTTTCTGAGGGCTGTGTAAAAAAATTCAGGAAGTGACGCAGTGGTTAGACCCACTGCTTTTGGACTCAAAGAACCCAGGTTCTAACTCCACTGCCTGCTGGAGTAGCTTTAAGTCAAGAACTTACCCTGCGCTGATGTAACAAAAAACAAAGAAACGGATATAAAAATGAGTAAATCACTGTAGCTTAACACTGTGAGTCACTTTATAAACAAGGATCCACTTAATGTGAATGTAGGTACTAAAGAGCGTAAATAAATCTGCACCGTATTTCTCTCTGCTGTTCTCTCCTGCCTTTTAGGAAACTTTGCGGGATACAACTGCGGTGAGTGTAAGTTTGGCTGGACGGGTCCCACCTGCGAGCAGCGCAAGGTGCCAGTAGTGCGCAAGAACATCCATTTGCTGAGCGCAGACGAGCTGCGCAAGTTCCTGGGCGCCCTGGACTTGGCCAAGAAAACGACGCACCCCGACTTCATGATCGCCACCCAGCACTGGCTGGGCATCCTGGGTCCCAACGGCACCCAGCCGCAATTCGCCAACATCTCCATCTACGACTTCTTTGTATGGCAGCACTACTATTCTGTGAGGGACACACTCCTAGGTGAACACACATGGCACAAATGCCGCAGTAATGATGCCTGTTTGCCCCCGGTAGCCTTTGTAGGACCTTGGCGTAGAACCTATTAATATCTGACCGTAACCTCGACATCTTATGCGGTGAGCGATATTCTTTAACAAGTGACATGACCGGGTTTTGCTCTCTAGTATTTGGCTCGGGTGGCTGCACTATTGATATGCAGAAATAGAAACTATAGAGTCTTTGTTTGACCCCTCCAGGTCCGGGACGTCCGTTTAAAGCCATCGACTTTTCCCACAAAGGGCCGGCTTTCATCACCTGGCACAGGTACCACCTGTTGCTCCTGGAGCGGGACCTGCAGGTACGGAATGAGTGGATTCCTGACCAAGGGTGATGTTGGCAAGTGGCACTGCTTCACGTACACCTGAAAAACGCACATTTGTGAAAAGATAATCATCACAGTGCGCTAATACTTCCATTAGCACTCCAGAGGTGAACCTGCGCGAAAGGGGCGTTCAGTGAAATAGTGCCGTAAGACATCATTAATGCAGTTTTTTGCATAAATGGAGCTAGAAAACTGTGCATAATATATAACATTCCAGAAAAAAAATGTTTTCACTTTTCAATATGGCAAATTATCATGATAAATTACTCAAAGGATGAAATGAAAGCGTTATAGGAGGTAGCGTTAAGGTGTTACTGTACGAGCCTCTTCATGTGTCTGGGTGCCCGGGTCTCTTCTGCAGTGAAAAACTGCCATCCTACCCCTTGCTTTGCACATCCCAAAAAGCAGCCAGACAGATGTCAGAAAGTGACGTGCGGTGTGGTCTGAAGTTAGATTTTTAGTATTTTTTTACTTTGACCTTGGTGCAGATGCATGTTGCCAGTTTTCAAGTATAAATTTTTTTAATGTGTTTCATTAGCCAACAATTCGAAATCTATCCCCGAATCCCTGGGTGCTGGGCTGTGAAACTACATGCTGGATGGGTCACGAGTAAAAGTGTTCATTTACATATTTTATGTGAATAAAAGGAAACATAATAATATAATATATAATAATATAAAGGGTAAATCTTTTTTTCTAAATAATTTTCTTATGATTATATTAAATGAAGCATGTTAAATGTGTTTATATTTTTGTTATAGTCTGAAATTTATCTCTCTGTACGAAATCCATCCATTCAAAGGCCTTTTGGTGACTTGTTAACATAAATGTGAAAAAATTACCAAATTACAGAGAAACTTTATATTCCAGAACTTTTTTAGTGTGCTGTTACCTATAGCAAGGAAAAAGGGAAAAAAAAAAAAAAAAGATTTAAGGAGAATGATGAAGGATATTTATTTTGTAGGTGAAATAGTGAGTAAACTCAGATGCCGTATGTTTGCTCTTCATGCAGAAACTGACGGGCAATGAGACCTTCGCCATGCCGTACTGGAACTTTGCGACGGGACGGAACGAGTGTGATATTTGTACGAATTCCTTGCTGGGGGGACCAAACCCTGAAGACCCCACCCTCATCAATTCACAGTCACTGTTCTCCACATGGGGAGTGGTGTGTAACAGGTGCGTGTAATAATGTGAGCAAAGGCCTCTCAGCTCCATGTACAGAACTAAGTGGATGCTTCTGTGAATATTAACATCACTACACACCGATCTGCAAGCTCATGTCCTAGAATCTGGCCCATGAATGAGAACTACTGGTTTACATTTCACACTTTGACCACAACTGGCTTTTCATCTTCATGGCAGATTCATGCAGCCTGACTGGAAACGACACGCATATTAAAAGCAGTCTGGGAGAAATACTACATCTGTAACAAAAATTTTCAGACATTCATAAATGCATAAAACCATAACTTTTTTTTGGATAACAGCATCAGCCAGAATAATCACACAGCAGACACTTTCTGTGCTCTTCTCCAGCCTGGAGGACTACAACCGCCTGGTGACCCTGTGCAACGGAACCAACGAAGGCCTCCTCAGAAGGAATGCATCGGGGGGCTTCAACATGAGCCTGCCCACCATGAACGATGTGCGCAGCTGCCTCGGCCTCAAGAACTTTGACAGCCCCCCATACTTCACCAACTCCACGTCCAGCTTCAGGTGACTGCCGCTCTTCTATTGCACACCCAGTACTTATACAAGCTCATAGGTCACAAAAAGTCAAGGTCCAATATGGATCCGTTCAAAAAAGGGTATAGAATATTTAAATAAACCAGTTCGTTCTGATGGTGTACAATAAAAAAAGCACAATATTAAAAAAAAAAAGGCATAACATTTGGAAATTGATGATTATCATTGATTGTTGCTGCCATCTAGTGGAAAAGTGCGGAATACGGCTTTATGTAAAAATGCCAACGCAACAGATAACTGTAAACTTTATACATAAATTCAAACAAATACAGCATACAAAGCTATGCTTCACTAGTTAATCCCTCTGTTCGGAAAACCAGCTTTAATGTATTCAAAATTCACTGTCAGAAGCAAAAACCCTATCTGAAAAAGAAAAAAAAATTTAAAAGTGCGTGCCTGCTAAGCCACTTAAGTTGCGTTCGACTCCACGAAAAATGAGATAAAGTGCACCGCAGTCGTGTCTTAGCTTATCGCAAGTTAATAAAAATAAATAAATAACATACAAAATAAATTATTAAAATAAAATAAAAGAGACTCAGGGAACACGTATAAAAGTGTCTTAGCCACCATCACTCCGCATCATCCGCTATGGCTTATGGGTAATGCAGTCCTTTTTTGTAAGTATGGCATCACTTCGGCTGTTTAAAGGCTCTGCACTTTTGCTTTTTTGCTATTATTTTTGCTCCGCTGTTTCGTAAAAATGCCTCCAAGTGTGAAGAAGGCAGGGGAGGCAACGGGACCTAACATAGATTGTTATTTCTGCCTATATTTTCCCTGTTTTTTAATTTTCAGAAATGCTCTGGAAGGCTTTGACAAACCAAATGGCGAGGCAGACACTTCGATGACCAACCTTCACAACCTGGTCCATGGGTTCCTCAGTGGGACTAGCGCGTTGTCCCACTCTGCGGCCAATGACCCGATCTTTCTGGTGAGGGCAGCTGGGGCAGCAGAGCATCACAACTGGGCTCTCGATGGGCCTTGAAATGACAACCTTGGTTGTACGAGGCTGTTTCTTTCCCTGGCGCGTGGGGGCCTTTGTAACCTGGAAGTTTCTAGTTTCAGTCCCTCCCTGTGCAGCTGCTGCAGGAAAACTGATCAAGGTTGCCTGCTGTTTAACCGGGTTGAACATCGGAAGCTCATCGATGAATAGGTTCAAGGTTTCAAGGTTTCAAGGTTTATTTGTCATGAGTGGACTAACAACAGCATAGGAGTGTTGTGACCATGAAATGTGTTACTTCCAGACATCCTCCGCAAATAAAAATGTTTAAATAAGTTATAAGAAAAATAAATAATAAATTAAGAAAAATAAGGAAGAAGAAGTAATAGATATACTGTTCATAGAAGTTAAATAAGTTAGATAAACAACGAACAAACAAACCGATGAGGGCATACAGTCAGACTCAGATTGATAAAGTGTCTCACTGTCCAAGGGAAGGGTCAGTGGTTCATCAGTCTTATTGTGTGGGGGGAAAAAACTGTCCCGGAACCTGCTTGTTCTCGTCCGAATGCTTCTAAAGTGTTTTCCGGACAGGGAAAACTGAAAAAAGCAAGGAAAATAGTTTGTGGTTGGGGTGACTGTGGTCCTTTAAGATGTTATGGGCCTTCTTCTTACACTGATAAACAGTAAATGCACTACATGGGAGCCTCTTCAGAACCTTGCCACTTACTGTTTGCTCAGGTGCTGCACTCCTTCACGGACGCCATTTTTGACGAATGGATGAAGCGCTTCATCCCTCCCAACTCGAGCTTTCCAGAGGAGATGGCCCCGATCGGCCACAACAAGGAGTATAACATGGTTCCCTTCTTTCCTCCTGTGACCAACGAAGAGATATTTGTCACATCAGAGCAGCTTGGATACTCCTACGCCATCGACCTGACAGGTCTGCTTACCAAACATCTCTCACTTTATCAAGATGTATGCAGATTGTAAGCTGCTGTATCACAAATGACCCTATGCCTTCTTGTTTGCAGACGATGGGAGTGGCACGGCCATGTTGGTAGGCTCCTCCATCGGCGGTGTCTTCCTGGGCCTCCTGGTGCTGCTCCTGCTGCTGGTGCTGTACCTCCGTCAGAGGAGAACCCAGGACTGCGAGCCACTCATAAAGGCTGAGTTCACCACCACCAAGTACACCGAGGAAGCTTAGACTGGGCACAACTGAATAAAACTTCATGGAGTAAAAATAAAATATATAGAACTGCCATTTCCTACCAAATACATAGAGAAGGTATAGAAGTGATACATTTGATATAGGGACCGTAATAAATGACCGCAGTGATTAACAAATGAAAAAAAATCAATATACCGTAAAGAATCAAGACAAATGTAGATGAGCTAAAGCATATTTTAAAGATGTTGTGTGTAGTAGCCATATAGCTGGTGAACAGTCACTGAGAAGCTATTGTATGCGCTGAAGTTAACTTTTAGCTGCTAAAGCATAGAATTCAGATTTTGTGGAAAAATGTGTTGCATCATCGTCACTTGTTTTTCACCTTCTGTGTTCTCTTCAGTTATGCTGTGAAAACCTTATTATTATTATTATTATTATTATTATTATTATTATTTTTATTATTATTATTATGACTACCTGAAATGCTGGAGGGAAAAAAAAAAAACAGTGTAAGGAGAAATCCGATCTCAACTCTGCAGGGTTTAAATGAAACTGGCAGGGAAAGAGTTCTGTTGTGCAGAAAGGAGACTGAATTCCTGTGCTTATGACGTGCTGTAAATTTTTAGGGACTTGACTCCGGCACATCCTCTCTCCTCTCTCCAGTCTGCTTTTTGAAAATCCACAGTAAGACGCGGCCGAAAACAAATGGCACAATCGTTTATTGTGGAATATGGATTAAAAAGCGCCCCATTAGCTTCGGAAAAGCAGCTTTGAGTAAGAAGTTCACTTCATTATAGCTGAATTTCTCATAACTGGGTCATTTTTTTTTTTTTTTTTTTTGTGGTGGGTTGGGGGGGGGGGTCTGGGTTTTTAACTGACAATCTGATTAACCAGCATTGTTTTCTAAAAATACAATAATTGTTATCAACCTTTATTGTAACCCTAACCCAGCGAGCCATAATTCCTGTATTTTTATTATTCAGCTGACACACCGATGATTAAAATGTTACCAGCAGGTGTTGTCACTTCATAGCAGCAAACTCCTTTTTCTTTCTTTTTCTCACATTAACGCTTTTGCCACAATCTGCCTAGTCGGTCTCACCAGTAGAGGTCCCTCTTCAAACTTTAATGTTTTTTAAAAAATGTAAATGGCACAAATTCATTATTTTTTACGTCCGTTTTTAAGAATACGCAGATACCTTTTAACTCAGAGCGGTGCAAGGTTTAAACAAGTCTGTTCAGCAGACAGCTAAGTGCTTGCGTTGTCTTTTTTTCCTTTTTAAATGTACTTGAGAGATACAATAAACCAGAGAACAATGGTGCTGTTTTCATCTGAACGTTGTCAAATGTCTCGATGAGTTATTTTTCTGGCCAAAATGAACCGTGTTTATACACAAATATCGTCCATAGTACGGACAGAACAGCAGGAATGTACGGCAGGGCCTGATGTGTAATTTCGGCATCAAAACCCGGCAGAAATACCTGTGCCTGGTGTGTACAGGCGGCGTGTAAGACACTGAAGCACTCAGTTTATTTTTAATAAATGTTTATTTGCACACCATCATCATTTGTCTGTATACAAGAATTAGAAAACCCAAATGCAAACCATTTTATTTTTTTAAAAAAATTGTAAGGCAGGTCTGCTTGTTAGCACTCATATATTAAGTGAAGCCTCACCTTTGCTCCTCAAACAAACAATACTTGAACTTTGACCTTCATGTAGAGCTCGCCGTGGTCTTCATACTGCTGTTTGAGGGATTATGGTGGCATGGATCTCCTTGCCAATTTTAAGCAAAGTTTCCATCTTGAAATGGCTTTTCATGCCTGTTTTTGCTAATGTACCTAAAATTTCTTTTTTTTTTGACAAGAAAAAATTAAAACATATTCAAAGTGCGATGATTAAAAAATAAGATAAAAGGCCTCTTGCATCATTGTTACATTAAAATAGTTAATAAAAAGCAGTGTATGAAAGCGGCTTGCACTGTTTTGTTCTGATTTGGAGCATCGTGAGCTCGCGCCGCTGCAGTCGAAATGTGCTTGAAGTAACTCGGTTAACAGATAGATACCTGTTTATTATTCAATGATTTCTTATAGGTCAAAAGCCACACTTTTAGACAACAAATAAGTAACAGAAATGACAGGAAGGTAAAGCTCATACAGTGAACATCGTGTGCCGACTTTAATCACAAAAGGGAAAAGGAAGTCACGTCAGATGGGTGAGGTCCATCAGCTGTCTTGCCGTGAGGGTATTTTACTTGTGGCCACAGATACATTTTGATAATGAATCCGGCCACCCGATACATATTTTGAGGACATTTGAGGAAGAAGAAAGGCTCGCTTTGGTAATTGGAGACGTCACAGTCTCTGAACGTGCAGATCCGCACCCCTCACTGTGTCCAGGTTACACTACAGCTGAATTCGTCTCCTCCGTGGCTGTTCCCCTGCACGGATCGCAGGGGGCGTCCCATTCTCACCCCCTCCTTCCCCAGATCAACGCCGCGTCTACACCTTCACTGCTCCCACCAGCATCTGCCCCAGGCCTCCTCCACATCTTTACGCTGATGGCATCCTGTTTAACTTCTCTGCAGGCACATCGATCCGCCCCCTTCTACAGCGCTTCCACCGCTTTTTTGGCTGTTTCCAACGCCCACACACGTTAAGCATTTTACAGGCTCCTTCTAAGACAGATTATGAAGGTATTTTTTCAACTTGCATTTTAAGTAGCAAATGCAGTTTATGCAAATCAGTAATACTATGATGAATTATCAAAATAATATAGCAAAGGACCGTTGTTTCAGTACCTCCAGGAAGCTGGATGAAATTTAGGAAAAAGATCATTTATTTCCTCCTTGCCCAATGTCAGAACCATGTAATTATATATAATTTTTTGGATTTGCGTATATAAATGTAAATATAAAGGTGAGTTTTTGTTCCACGGGATTATAAAGGTGTGTCTAAGATTTTTTTACTTTTTTTTAAATTTAAATTTGTATTTTCTATTGATTTTTTTGCGGTTGCGCTGAAGTGCTAGCGATCAAACTGACATCTTGTTCAGTTGCGCTCACGTCTAAAGTACAGGAAAGAAAGCCAGAGGTTTGAACCCCTCTGCAAAGTGTCAAACTAAAAAAAAAAAAAAAACAAACAAACAGGCGGACAAAAACAGACACGAAAACGACGCAGAACACACAGTCGATCGATGAAACGAGTAAGCGGTCGCATGGAAACGGAAAAACGGTTGACAATACACCTCGCATGTTTACAGACATGTCAACCCTGAGCTAATAGATATAAGTTAAGATCTGTGATTATAAAAATAGATGATAAAATACCAGACTAAAAGTGAGAAATACATTTTCCACTTCTGTTCTGAGGACAGGGACGGGCCTTCGGGAGCTCAGCAGCACTCATCCTCTTTTAAAAAAATACACATATTAAAAAGTTTGTCGTATTCACGATAATGAACCACTGGTTGGAGCATGCTCAGTTCTGCACAAGGACAACATGGGGGGCAAGGCGAAACCCACAATGCGTCTGTAAGGGTCACATCGCCCAGTAATATGACACTAATATTTGTGCCTCTTTTTAAAAAACCAACCAACAAAAAACAGCGTTGACCAGGATTTTATCATTTTTACCTTCAGGGATATAAGCCATAGCGGCTGAGGGAATTCAAACTTTTTTTTTTTTTTTTTTTAATATACTGTATTCTGACAGAAGACACAAAAACCCATAAATTTTAAAAGGAACACAAAGTAGTCATTAGTAAAAGCTTGATTAGATATGAGCTATTTTTCTCCAAAACAGTTTTCTATTATAATTTAAAATATATATATATATATATATATTATATGATTATCTCTACCATTATAAAAATACAACAGCAGAACACCCAGCTGCTGCAAAAATTAATGGAACTGATTTTCAGGATCATAACTGTTTTTGTATTTTGCATTTTTTTAGTAATTGAGAGCTCATATCACTTAAGACATTACTTATGACTTTCCTATGCATTCTCACAGTGGAAAATAAGTGTTTTCTCTATTTTCTGTGGAAGGATAAGAGGACACAAAATAGACCTCAGGGCATTGCTTCCGTCTCCTTCATATCTCCTTATCTCCTCTGCCATAGAAAAGAAAAAATAGATCTCTTTTTCCTTCTTGCAAGAAAGTCTCAGACACCAAGCTGTCCGGGAGAGCGAGTTTGAGAAAAGGTCGAAGGTGGTGCAAGAAGTTTTGGACATCGAGGGGTGAAATGGAGTGGGGGGAGGGAGAAGGACAGCTGTACCCTCCTGTAACCGATTCTTCGAGCTGGGGACAAGGCCACGGTGGACGTCCTGGCCACTGGGAAGCGAAGCAGCGAATCCCTGCTGTCCAAGGCCGCCACCCCACCTGCATTATCTCCATCTCCTCTGCAGGGCCACAGCTGTGAAGGCCAGGACTGCCAGCAGAACTATGGAGGGGCCGGGGTGGGTTCCTGCAGCCCGCTCCGCGCTCCTGTCCGCCCCTGCGACTGGGGCCTCCGTGCTGACAAAGTCGAACTCGGTCACGCATGTGTCGGTGCAGCCGCTACCACTTCCGGAGCCACTGCCCTCGTCACCTGCACAGTGGACAACACGGGGCATCAGTAGCTGCATGTGGACACCTGTACTGCAGCACGGATGCCATCCGCTCAGTTTCAAAAGGCTGCCATACCGCTGTCATCCATTGAGCTTCAATATACTATCATACCACTATCATCCACTCAGTTCCATTGTGGACCACCAAGCACTCAGCTTCAGCGGTGTGAATTCCACGTGATATCCACTTAGCTTCTGCATGCTCTCAAACAACTCTTTTCCACACATCTTCCATACGGTCCATTACAAACTGGAAACCACTCGGCTTCACTGTGCTCCATCACAGCTACCAACTGCTTACCCCGAACATCCTGAACTGCAGCCGATATCCACTCATATTCAATTCACGTTAATACAAGAATCATCCACACATCTTTAGTGTGGTCCACCTTGACTGGTATCTGCTCAGCTTTCGTACGCTACCTTATCGCTCCCAACGCAGCTTCAGTATCCAACGATTTAGCTGCCGTCCACTCATCCTTACTGTGCCAGATTTTAACTGCCATCCGTTCAGCTTCAACATGCTGAATTCCAGCTGACATTCACTCATCTTCAATATACTATAACACACCTGTCATCCACACAATGCTTCTAAATGTTCAATTACAACTGGCGACCACTTAGCTTCAATGCGCTCCATTACCGCTACCAACCGTTCAGCCTCAGCATCCTGGATTCCAGCTCACATACACTCATCTCCAAGATGCTGTTATAAAGCTGTCATCCACTTAGTGTCAATGTGCTACACTATCACTACCCTGCTTTCAGCTTCATTATTGCCCCATTTCAGCTGCCATCCACCTGGCATCGGCGTGCCACATTATGGCTAACGTCCATTCACCTTCAGCATCCTGAATTCCAGCTGTCATCCATTCATCTTTCATGCATCCATCATCACATTCATATGCGGTGATTATCTTCACTGTGTTACATTATCACCACCATCCATTCAGCTTCAGCATCCAATGTTACAGCTGCTACTTCTCAGCTTAAACATCCTGCAAAATCTGCACAAAGATGGTGCCAGAATGTGTAGCCACCTGGCTTTGTGGCTTCATTGATTCACAAGTGTGCAGTATTACCGCTTCCATCCATTTATTTTCACTGTGCTACATTATAGCTGCCATCCACTCACCTCCACCAGCTCCAACAACCTCCACAGCCCCTCTCAATATTTACTTCCTATCAGACATCCTGAACTGAGAAGCCACAGGCGACCCATCAAGGAAGCAAGCGTTTCACTCTGAAGACAGTGCAAAATGTCATTTTCTTTCTCCTTAGTGTCACCTCCAGCTGTTACACATTGCATACACATCTTGTCACAAAGTAGTGACTGGTATTTACTTTCCTAATGATGAAAGTAGCACGTCTATGAGATGGAGGGAAGGGGGGATTGAGCGTGACAAATCTCATCTTATTTCTGTACGCTGAAATAAACGGAGCATTAACGCAGCTCACGCTCAATTTCTTAAAGGTGCTAATACTTCCAGGTCATCCTGGATACGACAGACTAGAAAGTCAGATTTCCGAGGGCAACTCATAAAACTTCTCAGCAGCGACAGGAATACAACCTGCACTCAGTCAAAGCTTTAATGTTCGATTATGGTGCATTGTGGGTATCGGCTGCTCCGAGGAATTCTTGTAGGCATGTGAACAGCAAACCGACATTAAACCCCACGTAACGTAAAATTTGTCAGTGTAACGGCGTGCAATTTGGAATCCAGTAAAAGTTAATACATGAAGCTTATTCAGCTTTAAGCATACTGTAAATATCTTAGAATTCATGAATATTAAAGATAGAACAAACTCCTTATTACGTACTAGCACAGTGTCATGTACCTCACAAATATGGGGTGCAGATTTGACATAAAAAATACACATTGCATTATACTTCGTCTTTTTTTTTCCATTGAAATGCATGTGTATTTTCATCCCCCCCCCCATAACCGAGTCAGCTGGGGTCTGAGATCTACAGCGCATTTTCACACAAGGAGCCAGCATACTGTACGTACTGTAGCATGAACTCCGCTCCGAAGACGCGGTAAAACATCCGTCGCTGCAATTTGAACGTGTGTCACGTCTGCCACAGCCGACTCGCGCCGCACAAGTCGAGGAACCAGGAAAAGCATCGTTTTTTTTTTTTTTTTTTCTTTTTTCCCCTAAACCTTTTCTACAAACCCACACACGGTGCTCACACTTCCTATATTCCATTTTTTTTTGGAATGTTAAATTTCTAATTGGTTTATCTGCAATTTCGATCGCTTAAGTCGCAAGTCTTTGTGCATTGCAAATTATATGTTCCCATTCAATGTTTCATTAAATATAAATAGATTTAATGCAATTTCGGCAACTAGCAAAAAAGACAGAAAAAAAATGTAACTGCACAGGCAATGATGAAAAGCCCACACAGCATCTTCCCCTTTGCCCTGGCATTTCTCTACAGCTTTGCTGGGACTGACTGAACGCAGCCGAGGACCGGAAGGATGACTTACTGGAATCCTGGAAGTAGATGTCGTTGCCGTTGTAAGCGTTCTTCAGCTTGTTGGTCATCACTCTCAAGGCCATGATCTGCTGCCGGATGAAGGTGTCCGGCCGGGTGATGTCCACCTCCACCTCCGGGTTGTTCATCTGGTTGGCCAAACCATCTTTTGACACCTCTGGGAAATATCTGTAGGAAACCAAAGGTTGAAGCTAATGTGACCTGGATGGGTATACAATTACCAGGTGGTCAGATGTGCTGGTTCTATGCTCAGAGCTTGCAAATTTGAGGCCAACCTTTCTGGTGTAATACCCTTGCTCAAGGTGCTTACCCTAACTGGTTTAGTACAAAATTACCCAGCTGTGTAAATGGATAAATCGCCGCAAGCTGCTTTAGAGGAAAACATCAGCTAAAGGATAAACGTAACGTATTGAACAAATGCAACAGACCCATATCGTGAAAGCAGTTTAACTGTATGTACAGTCACAGTATTTCCCCTGTGCCATCACTTGGACGTTAACACCCCTTTAGAAGTATACAGATGCAACGCTATAGCTGCAGGACAAGTATCTTAACCACAAACAGAGGGAGCGTAGCCTTACAAACAACTCTCGTGCCATGCTTTTATGAAGCATAGAAATGACCAGACAGCTGATGCTAATAAAATGAAATTAATAACCCTTCACAGACGGACAAAATTATTTACAAACCGCAGCTTTATGCATGGGGAAAAAAAAAAAAAAAAAATCAGCCAATCCTTAAGCAGGCTGTAAAATACTGCGCAGAATGGAGGATGGCATGGGGGGAGGGCGGCCGGGGGGGACTTCTTGCCAAACGCCACTTGAATGCATGAAAAGGAAGTGGGTGTGATGTATGATTTGAGCATCTGTGTTGTTGTTAATGGCACATTTTTTCCTCACACCCTTACACCGATAGATGTATAACGTTCCTCCTTAAGGAGCTCCCGCTGCAAGAAAAAAGACAGTCGTTTCGTGTCTCACAAGGTTTCCTGCTATAATAAAGTAATGATACGCTCGTAAACCGAGTCAGCACATATTTTCCGTCATGTTAGCAAAATTAATAACATCAAACTTTATGCTAGGTAAAGCTTTGAAAAGAGCAGTTCAACTGTATTATTGTGGCTTGTCAGGGCTCACAAGGGTAGAAGGAATGAGCTCATGGCAGGCGAGCTACAGGCCACAATTGATTGATCCCTCTGGTGAGAAGGAAAAAACACTTCCTGCTTGAATCCAAACCCCCCGTTGGCCAACCAGGACAAGGATACGGTTCTTGTTTCCATGGCCAACCTGAATGTATGTCATCGCTTCCCAACGGTCTGTAAAGTGTCACAATAACACCTCCTTTCTAGGGCACTGCCTGAAAGTCATTTCCCCCCCATATTGGGTGGAAAATGTAAGCTGTTAGCACTACCCTCTCGATGAGGATTCGTCATGTCCTGCACGCCGGCACACCCCTCTTATGACACCTGTTTCAGAACCATTGGTTTATGGTATTATATTATATGCTGTATCAATTTCCTCCTTTTTCTCAGCCGTCTACAAACTGCACGATGGTCCTCGACAAATGTCGACACGCTCAGCTGGATTACAGGTTTGTTTATAGCCAGTAAGAAAGAAAAAAAAAAACTGCGGAAAAATAATTACTCTCGAGGGGATTATGTTAACATTTATATCCAAACCTGCAGTCCCAGTAAGAAATTACAACCGAAACACATGCTTACTTTTCACACCAAAAAAGAGGGGGACTTAAACTAACACGGCTGAGATTAAAAGATCTTTTATTGCACCATCTGCTGACATTAAAACTGCATGAAGGCCAATGCAAAGGGGAACAATATAATTCCACAAGGCTTTCTGCTTTACACTAACAGCAGGAAACAAAGATCCATAAAAATAACGCAGGGGAGACGAGCGATATCACTGCTTTTGTGCGGCAAGGACAAGGCACTCCTTTTCATGGCCTGTGGGGAGATGGACTGCAACGGATCCAAAGTTCTTTTCATATCATCCTGCCTGATCTCTCTTTGTGGGCTTGAGAAAACCACTGACCACGCTGCCGTTGCCTTTGTGGCTTTCTCTGATCCGCAAGACGACGGGCTGCGGAGGTGTTTGTGTTCCGCAGTGGAAAAGTGTCCTGTACCTCAAAGACAAATTGGCTTGAATAAGCGAAACAAGAAAGTCTATGGATCTCTGCTACTTCAAATCATGACTGAAACCCATTTACCACAGCCATGCGGTAAGGCCAGTTATAAATAACATAAATTGAGACAGGTTTGTCCTACAGGCTATTTTTAAGGGAAATATTGAGTATAAGCCGGAAAGCAATAGCATAATAAAATAAGGTCATATTATAGCGATTTGTTTTAGAGGTATTAAAAAAAATAATTCTTCATGCTTTCCTAGAAACATCAAACCTTTCTGGATAACATCGTGTAGCAAAATCAAGTATAGATTTAAAATCGTACGTTCTCTAGACGTGGACACGACATTAAATGGGTTTCAAGAAGATAACTGACACAAATCTGTTTCTGGCTGCTTAAAAACAAATTTACAGACGCCACCGATTCGGATGCTGTTCTCTCACAAGTAAATACGAAGCATTCTAAATATTATTTCTCCGAAAGATGAAATAATGGATTTGGAAATGTAATCGCAGCGGTTTGACTGTCCCTTATGGGTTGCAGCAGCATTTAAACTCATTTGTCCAATATTTTTCTCTGCTAACACAATTAGCCTTAGCCTCTGATGTCTGTTAGAAGAGAGGGAGAAAGAAAAAATGAAACAAACAGTAAACTGCCTCTCCTGGGGAGAGCGGCCCCACGTTTGGCTCGGCTTTCATGTACGGCGCTCTCCAGGGAACGATGAGAGAATGCATATCATTTGCTTTCTTTTTTTTCCTCGCGCCTTCTCGAGAAATGAAGTTGTTTCCCGTTTAGCTTCAGCCCAGAAACGGCTCTTTTCCCCTTGCCGTTGCGTTAGGATGAAAGGCAACTTTTTTTGGGAGGGCACGGGTAAAGAGCCACACGTAGACATCGATGACGTTGCCGTAGAGGGCGAGGTCTTCTCCAACCTCCCCGTCAACATTCCTGCACGGAGGAAGGAAGCAGGGATCTACTCCCCATTAAACATTCACATTTATTCATTTAGTTCATGTGTTTGTTCAGCATTCTAAGTCAAGTATCCAGTACTATACAAATTACAACTGTTCATCCATGTATGCTGCTGACAGTTTTAAATGCTTTAATTTAGGATAAATACCATGATCAGGGGTATTACAGCTAGAGGTGGGACTCAAACCCAGATCCTTGAGATGCACGGCAATGGCTTCAACCTCAATGCAACTTGCTTCCCCAATAAACCGGAGGCATTGTGACATTTAAAGGATGCACCGATCTTCCGTTTTATGATGGGCTGGTGGCGGACCGCCGGTACGGCTGCAGCAGGACCCCTACCTGCCCTTAGCGTGCCCATTCCAGCACTGCTCCTCATTCGCCACGCCAGCCGTCACCTTGTCCTCCTTGCAGATGCCGTCGGGCAGCATGGACCAGAACTTCTTGGACTGCTTCAGCTTCTCCTTAATGTCTACGACCTGGAGAAAGGGAACACGACAGCACGTTCATTTGGATAACAGATGTTGGGCGGCGCTAACGCAAAAGGACGAGAAACCTGCGGCGCAGGACGCACGGGATGCCGGGGTACGGAGCCTGCGGAGTTTGCGCACGCAATTAGCATTTTGCTGCAGCTGCTGACATTGCGGCTGCAGGAACGATCAAATTCCCACCCTGCTCCGAGTTCGCAGAGACACCCATGAATATTGCATAAACATCTTAGCTAAGCAGGATACAATTACTCAAGCGTGGAGACAAGGACAGCCATAAGTTCAACACAGCAGCTCTAAACAACAAAATGTTTTCTGTCCCTTAAGAGGGATGCGCTCGCACTTTTTTGAAAAATTAATCCCTCATTGGCCACATAAATCTGTTTCTATTTCACATTACACGTCCTTCCCAGGCACCTGCTTTCCAAAGATGTTTTGCCTTCAGCAACTCCTACACGCGGCGTACGTATCGATTTTTGCGGAGGCCGAGAACTTAATTAACTCTTCTTAAAAGAGCAGATAACCGAAACAAGCTATCCGATCATTTGTCAAACATACTTTCTCTTAACACCTGGAGACCTATTAATAAAAGCCCGACTTTATCGTTCAGTTATCCATTACGTTTAATTACTCGCAAGTGAACAGCACGGCACACAAGCGGTGCATCGGTAAGAAAATGAACAAATAACAATAATATGAAGATGTCAAAGCAGAATCTCTCCTAGTAATAAGAAATCGATTGTTGCATCTGGTCGTCGGCGGCAACATTTTAGCCATATTTTCGTGTTTCAGACCGTCGGCGCAAGCGTCTGCAAAAATTTTGCTTTCCGTGTGATAAAACCTTCAAAAAGGTTGCTAAACGGCATTATATTGACAACCGGAAGAAATTCCGACAAGTTATCTCTGAATTAATCTTCAAAGAAACAATATTGCGCAAAGTAAGTGCCGAGATTAATGGTGCTGCCGGGTTTCACCGGAAGCGTGCGGGTCGAGCGCTCTGGGGATGCACTGCTCTGATCGGACCGCGCCCCCCCCCCCTTAGTCGGATTCACTTCATCTGATAAAGGCCGCGGCAATGATGGATTCATTCTGCAAAACCAACTGTCAGAGAAGCCGTCGTTTCATTGAATTTCACTCGCGGCTCTAATTGATATTAATCCGGCGCAAAACAGATTGATGTTTATCAGAAAGGAGTCAGCTGGCGAGCTTTCCGCTCGAGATCCGTTACCCGCCGGATCACGCCATGAGATCAGAAGCGCTCCGCTGTGGCCGCCAGACGCCAGCAGCAGTCATGGACACCGTTTGTACCGCATACGGTCATAGGCCCTGGACAGACAAGTGTTTGTCTGGGGGGTTTGCCTCAGCTCAGTGAGTCGTGAGTCTGGTCCAGGGTTCGGTTGCGCAAAAGTGGTCAGGGATTCACTTCGCCGAGGCTGGTCCGGAGTTCGGTTCGTACAGGCATGTCTAGAGTTTGGATAAGAGAGTCCAGTCTGGGGTTCGGTTCAGTGACGTTCATTAAGGGGTCAGAACGATAAGACTTGTGCAGAGTTCAGATGAGTGACTCTTGGGTTGAGTGCAGGGTTCAGTGAGAAAGGTCTGTGGTTTGCCTGCGTGAAACTGGTCCGGGGTTTAATTTAGTAAAACTGATCCTATGATTCCATCTGATGGCTCTTCTACAGTCTTTCCCTTCATGCATGTGCTTACAAAAACACGACACGGTGACTTGAACATGACAAAACCTTCAGCCAAGATGCTCAGCTGGCACAGGCTTGCTGGTTTACATCCAGAAGCTTCTAAACCCCGGGACAAGTCCCAGTCCAAATTCTTATGAATCATGTAAAAGACCCATTTCTGGATGAATGAAGTCACCCAGGATTTTCTGATCATTGACAGAGGAAAGATTTCTGATCATAACATGCTGTTTGAACAGCTGTTTTAACAATTGGTCCATTTTAGCCCTTCGCGCAAATGCCATGTCACATTTCAAGAACGGGAATATCAATAGCTACAATATTTATGAATCGCAATGGAAGAAATGCAGTTGCAACAGGTTGTTGCAATGTAAACGTAAACCCAAACGTAAACCCAAACTGGGGCTCTCCAGCCGTGCTGCTGAAGCGGCGGAGTCGAGAGGCTGAGGCGTGAGACACTGGGAAAGCTGGCATTAAAAAGAGAGGAAAAAAAAAAGCGATCAAAAGTCAGCATCAGACGCGAAAGCAAAAACAGAAAACAAAGCAAACATCAAAGACCAGAAAGGTCACAATCGTAGTTCCTGTTGAGAGGAAAAACAAGCTAAATTTTTTTGCAACAACATGGAAGAATGTGCCGTCTCATAAACAAATCCCTGCTCTGTGCCTGATGTCTGTTTTATGATTATTGTACAGAAGGGCTCATTTTACAAGGCTTTTTCATTAGACTTTCCTGGAAGTTCAGTCTGATCCGAGCACAGCGGTCCCCAGTAAAGGCCTTGCTTGTCGCCCTGACACCCTGATGGGTGAATGAGCGGTGCTCTTGCCGGCTACATGAGGTATGGGCTGAGCAGGAGGTGCCTGGGTTGCCCAGCGAGGGGCCACACAGCATCCTTTGATATGGTAATCCCATCACATGTGGGCCAAAGCCGGGTCACGAGCCCGGTGCCGTCCCAGCAAGGCTGCCAGAGTCTTGGAGCTGGAGGACAAGCTGAGCATAGAGGACACCTGGAGGAAATCCAGGTGAACACGGCAATGTCATTCAAAATCTATACAAACTGAGCAAGGATCCAACCCCTATCCTCTCACACCACCGAGATGCTGAGACAACAGCACTAGTGCCGCAGCTCCAATTTAACGCAACAGGGTCCTGCATCCAAAGTGGACCCCCTACTTGGGTTCCCACCTCCAGCTTTGAAAAGTAAGGAAAACCCAACACAAGAGCTTGGGGTGGTAGTCAGTGGGGGGTAACTGTGACCAAAAAGTATAATTGCTGAAGTAAGATGATAACACAGTGAATTGCTCTTGCTGACTCTGCCATCTGCCAACAAGAATGATGTAGTTAAGATCACCCATTGGTCTCTGATCACAAGAACTCTTTGCCGTGTGTCCCCTCCTATATGTCCTCCATTTTGTTATAAAACAAGGACAGGACAGTATACAACTTTACTATTCTCTGCACAAAAATTCACCCTTACAGTAGCACAAACAGGGGAAACTTAACAAATGAAATATAGGAAGCTAATAAACAACATACTGCCTAACAAGTATAGATATTATTTTGTTTCCAATGCAATATAATAACATTTTAAAACAGCTCATTTGAAACAATCTTAAATCCAAGAAGCCACCAAATCAGTTCAAATTGGGCCAGGGGACGGTCCCTTCTGGAAAACCCAAGTGCCGAATCCATCTAGTGTGCACTTTCATGGGAAGGTTTGTGAAAAGCCCAAACATCTCAAACAGCTCAAGCATCAAAGTTCTCATGATAACATGAATGAATGACGAGATTTCAAAAGGCAACACAATTCGAGCGCACGAGTTGCACGGTTTTTGTCTCAAGCGGCACGGGCAAAATAATATTCTGACATTTGCTTTTCATATTAAATTTCATCATTGCACATCTGAGAGACAAAACAATTGTTCTATTTGTATATGCAAACTCAAATGAGCTGCATGCATTGTACGGTCAATAGGTGGCACTAGGTCACTGCTGGAATAAGAGGGAACCTGCTGCACTCGTGTGTTCGCGTGGATAGAGCCATGCCCACGTTTCAGTGTCACTATATGTGATGTTTATGCTCTTAGACATGTTTGTCGCCAAAACTTCCACACAAAAGAACAACGAATAATTTCATATGCTTTTCTCCTTGCAGTTTAGTCTGATACACGGAGGGACTTCATTAGACCGCGAGACTGCGCGAAAGACAGGAGGATGCAAACAGATAGGAAAGGTAATGGGTCTGACAGGTGACAGTCAGGGGTGTATCATCAGGTTTTTTTAGCACCACTTCAAAGTTGAGAAAAGGGTTCTAAATAAAGGAAAGCAATAAAATAATAGCAAAAATGTAAAAACCAAGCATGCAAATAAAAAGGAGTCAGTTAATAGAGTAAAGCCAAAAAACCTCTGATGAGCACAAGGCAGTTCAGGGATTCTACTGTAACCAGTGGAGACAGACAGAAGAACAGAGAGAGAGGCAGAGGGAGGGAAAGGAGGATGTTGTAATGCTTTTCAATGCTGGAGCTCTACATGTCACCACTGACAACAGGAGCCATCAAAATTAGAATGCATAAACTGGCGTCGGCAGAGGTGTCCATCTGTGCACCAGGCTGACCAGATACCATCCCACCATTCCACAGCTCCAGTGGAGGATCCCATGCACTAGGGCACGTGTGTGACCCCCCCCCCCCGCTCCAAGGGGCCCCCGGGTGATAACGGTGCTGGGCTAAAAGAAGGTGCTGTCAGTCCACGGCCATGGCTGGTTAATAGAGAAATATGGCCTGCGTTCTCCCCCTCCGCTGACACACCCCGGAGCGTGGTTTTAATCAATGGCTGCAAAAACAGCCATTAAACTGTCATCCTCCGACCGGAGGACGCAAATGAGGTGGTTTTACATGAACGTTATGATTTTGCTGGCTTCCAGGAGAAAACGCTTTAAAGGAATCTTGGCGCTGCCGTATTTACAGTTTTGCGTTGGTGCGGCTGATAACAAAGAGAGAGAGAGAGAGAGAGAGAGAGAGAGAGAGAGAGAGAGAGGGATAGAACGTCAGTCAAAGCAGAGGCTCTGGCACAGCAAGTTCAGAGATTTGCTCAGTAAAGAAGTGAATAATGAACATAGATGCTCTGCGCTTCTCTCCTCAGGTAACGCGAGCCAAGCCAATGAAGCGCTCGATGGTTTCTAACTGCACCGGGAGTCTGTTCTCTTCCCGTCTCCCTGGAGTGACATCACTTCACAGCACGGTCCACTCCTCCTCATCACTCCTGCCGTGGCAGGGATGGGCACGGAGCCCACGAGATGAATCTCTAATGGACTTCGGGACTGTCTTCTTCCGAGGACCCAGGGAGCCAAACCACACACTGCATTCTAGCCCTGATCCTGTTTCTATGTCTGCTCACATACAGCCCTCACCTTGTATTTACCGTTACGCATGCGGAACCGCCGTGCATCTCACACCACTGCCAGATCACATTGCTTTGAAGAATCAATGCTGTTATTATGTATGGATTTAGGCCAGCCGCCTTGCTCACGGCTACTATTACACGACTTCATAAGTTAACAACTGTGACAACCCTTTAGAAAGCAATAATGACAAATATAGAAGACAAAGAAGTAAACTCATGCTAGAAAGGGAACAATGTTGGAGCCATCTAGACAAGGTGGTACACACAAGACATCTTCTATAATGACAAGAGATGGTATCATTGAAGCATTTAAGCAGAGATTTGGCCTGGTAGGTTTTTACTCCGAGATGCTGCGAGCTGAATCTGTTCCCGCTTTCCCAGGTGACCCTTTGTGTCTGTGTGCTTGTGTATGTGTTTGGGGAGGAGGTGGAGGAGAGTGTCATATACCTGTGGGGAACCTGGAGGTCTTTCTAATTGCTGTAAACAGATGTAGTATGAAGATCTACAGCAGTAAACATGATTACGACAGAATCGGTTGTGTATTTATGGCTTTAAAAACGCTGTAGGGGTTGCTTCTCAACCACCGTCCCTTTTCCCCATAATGTTGATGTTCACATACACAACAAATAGGTGTATTTATGACAAATGATGTGCATATTTCTTAGAGAATAATGGAGCTCTTATCCATCCATCCATCCATCCATCCAATAATTTTTTACATGTCTACATGCAATACCATTAATTCTGCTCCTTTCACTGGGACCGGAGATTTATGCTCACAGTAAGAGTCAGTTTACATTAATACGAACCACCATACAGACACCACCGCCAAAATATCCCACGGATGCCTAAAACAGACTTCAAGAACCTTCTGGTCCCCTGAGACACACGGTAAATATAGAAATTTCTGTATAATACAGGAATGAGAAAGGAGGCACACAGTAGAAGTTACCTTCAGCATCACATAAGCGTGTTCGTAGATTTTCAGACATGAAAAAATGTCAAAAACACTTATGTCAAAAATATGAAAATGTGATAAAAAAAAAATAAAAAAGTGCCCCCCTGACACCACTGTAGTCAACCGCTTTTGCCGATCTCAAAACAGCACAACTCCTTGGCTAATGAGTGACATAAATCTGAGAAACTTCTAAGCTGCTGAAGCCTCACAAGCTATTTCAATCTCACAAAGTTACAGTCAAAATCCCAGAATTAAAGTTTTTTTCCCCTTTGTTACGTCATCCTTTTCTTAAAGATTTCCGGGTTCTTTCCAAAGCAGGGAAGCCAGATGACAGTTTGCATTTTTCAGCACACAAATGCAAGCTTTTTTTTTTTTTTTTGCGTAGGTTGCAGCTAATGCCTCTGAGAACGAATGGCGGAAAAACAGAGGTTTCGGTAACCAAGTGCTGGCATAACATTACCCCTTAAACTTCAGAGAAAACAAAACAATTTACTTTTTCTTCTACTTTACATGAAATTTCCTTCCATTTCCAGCGACTGGAAATAGTCAAAATTAGACAGTCGGAAATGTAATCCGGTTTCGATGGGCCTTGATCCGGTGCTGAGCACCACAACGGGCGACTTAAATAAACCGAGGCAACTCTCCCAACAAGCTGAAGTGGCAGAGACATATTTATGCAAAAAAACTTTGTACAAGTAAATATGCCCGACATCACAGATTGCTTGACAGACATGACTGTGGTACTCTTGAGAGCCAGACCTCCAGTAGCTGATGAAAGCAACAAAAAGATACAAGCAATCTATTTTCAGAGTCAGATCTTTTGATTTGAGCCATGAAAGAGCGCTGCCGTTTGATGCTCTGTGTGCCTCTTCCCAGCGGCTGAACCTAGTGGGTCACCGAGCAGCGCAGGCCTGTCGCCCGTCGCCTGATGTCTGCGCAGATGAACCGGTGGACTCCAACCAGGAGAGTCTCGGTCCCGTCTCGACTCATCCCAGGTATAACGCGCCGCACATCGCCATAGCAACCAAAAAACACGACCCAAACAGGGATACAAGGAGGACCGATACAGCTCAGACGCTTTTTCTTCTAGAACTTATCGCTGGGGCGTTTATGAGGCAGACAAACATTTTCAGCCGTTTTCCTTTTAAAAGCCTGCAGACAGAGAAATGACACATGGGCGACACTTCTCCTGCAGCCCAATACGGGCGGCGCGGTGAGTCAGACGAAGGTCTGCGGATGAGAATGGGTTTGGAACAGGAGGTGCGAGCCATGTGTTGGCAATCTGGGCTTCCTTATTGCTGCTTTTTCACATTTTTATCGGGAAGCGTGTCGTCGCCACGAGGCCATCGCAACATCGTGTATCAGATTTGTTTTAAAGGGGTTCGCCGCAGAACTTAGCGGGCTGCGAACGTTCCCTTCCCCTCGCACGTACGCGCGCCATTTTGCTTTTTAATTACGTCTTATCTTTCCCGCCGAGCGGGTTTCGCGAGCTAAGAAGAACAATTAAACACGATCATCTCGGTTTGACAAACAAGCTTTTGTTCATTTCGTGGACGCAACACCGCCTGGAGATAATGGCTACTGCGATTTCCATTCGTGTCTTTAAAACTGTGTCAAATAACGGTCAAAAATGAACCTACATTTAATTTTTCCAGCCATGTGTTGCCTCTTCGTGAATTTAGAACCATTTGTTCAGTGTTGCATCCTGCGATGTGTGCAGTAGTCTTTATGCAAAGATACCCTGCTGAAAACGTGAAAGCTATAACCTGTCTTGTATCACCAATTGAATTAGATCGCAACTTCGATCTATGGCGGCAAGGTCAGGTCTTTCCAGAAGGGTGGAATTATTTTAAAAAGCGATCCGCTTTGAGACGGACTCCAGAGCGAGGGCTGGTTTGAATCCCGCCGTCACGCCGACTCACGCCGCAGCCGGCGCTGTGAAGCCACCGATGCAACTTGCCCCATCTGTGTTTGTTCTCCAGGCCTGCTCAAAATCTCCGGGTTTAACTCGTGTTGATTTTCGCGCACGTGGGACGGTCGCAGACAGGCTTTCTGGTTGCACGGCGGGCTGCCACCCACAGCTCACTCGTGCTGCCACAGTTCATCTCTGCTGAGGCCTCAGCCCGGTCTCCTTCTATGCCACTGGTCTGTTCTCATTTTGTTTGCATCAGTATTCTTCCCTCTCACCCCACAGCACAGCTAGCGTCCCAGTTTTTGTCAAACTCTGCCGTCTCATGCTTGGCTGTAAACTTGCCAGGAGGCACTGAAAGCAGAGAGGTGTGCAGTCCTTTGATAGACGCTGCTGTCAGCCAAGGGCTACATGTCGCACTGTGAGCTATGGGGCACTGGTGGCACAGTGCTAAGTAACAGCATCCTGCGGGTGCCCAGCACAGTCCCCAGAAGGAGCTGATGAAGAAAACATCTGAGATACCTAGGCTGATGTAATCCTTCCTGTTCCTCAGTGGAATTACACCAGATACTGTGTCGCATCACTGCTCTAAGTTATACAGTTGGAAGCCTAGGGTCATACGGTCATAGGGTCAATTAACCTGTATCTCTTCCAAAAGGATGGCGTTACTCTTTCCGGATGAAGTAGCAGGGAGCTCATCTTTAGCTGCCCACCTCAACATGTGGATGACTCCAAAAAGAAATTTTATATGACTGGAAAATTATTCCAAGGAGGCCAAAATATTTGCATGCAAATATTGTCCAAGCTTTACTTTCTTATCTTCCAGAAAGGGGCTTCAGTATAACTTTCAATAACTTCAGGCAGTTTAATTTCATGTGGCAAAAAGGACCCTGAGTCTCTTTGTGATGGGTTTGTCGTGAACATGTGCTGCGGCGAAAAAATATTTTTTGACGGATTGATTTAAATGACAAGCATGTAATGTTCCATGCCGTAATCTTATCACACGAATCACTGCCAATTCCCAGTAGTGAGCGACAGAGGAAGGCCAGCAAACACAAACAATAGGATGCCGAGGAGCAACCACTATCAGAGCAGGCCAGACAGAAATGTGGACAGAGCATCGCGCCGCCCCAGAGGTATAAAGGGAAAAGGAATATCCTTTGAGCTGCTGAAAGGCATTTTATTTCTATAGAAACTAAAAAAAAAAGATACTTGGTCTAAAAAGGGGGTCAGTTCCACCATAACTGAGCCCATTAGCAAGATGACACATTGTCGGAGTGAAAAACAGTGTTTCTTACTGCTGGATACTGAATTTGCAGTAATATATCCCTTATAAAATCCATTCTTGCATATGCTGCCTGTAAAAAGAGTTTTGAGGGCTTTAAGAAAAAAAGACAAGTGTTCTGACCAAAAACGTCCAACCTTTGGAATAGAGGAAGGATGAAACACATTACCAAATATGCTGGTTTCATTAAAGCAGTACCATGCTGGGGTAAATTTAAATGTAGGGAAATAAATATGGTTGAGCGCTGTACTCTGCAGGACTCCCACATGGAAACTGCATGGATTTTTTTTTTTTTTTTTTTTTGTGTTGGGGTGCTGGCATGTTCACAAAGCCCCTAAATCCCACCTACTTAGGCACGTTTTTCACTGGAGGTCCAGAACATTGAAGGCCTTGCCAGTGTGTTTTGTTTGCTGGAGAATGGGAATTATGGTGGCGTGGTCAGATATAACCCTGCATACTCTGAATTAGTGCATCTGCAACTATTTTACCGAATATGTGCCGTCATTTTTTTTTTTTTTACTGCTCCAGATGCCCCCAAACAATAGACTGCAGCCATGCCCCTCAATAGTCTGGTAGCTACATCGAAAAATACTGGTTTAAACCTCACTATGTCATCTTTGTTTTGCTGTGACATAAAATCTGGGGATCCATTTGGGAAAAAAATGCTTAAACAATAGAAACGTGTGCTCCGAGTTTGTTTTAATTCATCAAATGCAATTTTAACTTCACTTTTTTTTTGCAGCACAGCTGCTTTAGATTAAAATGAAGAGCAAAAAGATGTGCAAGCAGAATTTTTATAACCAACAACTGTATTAGTAAATAAAAAACCTGCAAATGGAAGCACACCCATTTAAGGGTGTATATTTAAAACAAGTGCAGAAAACAGCCAGAAGGCAGCAGCAAAGAGAAAACAAAACTCCTAAAGCTGGTACAGGAGAAGAGCACCTCAGAAGGTCCAAGGCCAGCTGGCTGCCAACCAGCTCCCGGGCATGATAATATTACACAAATTTTGAAAAGACATTTGACCCAAACCTCTTCAGTAAGTGAGCAGCGACATTCTAAAAGCTGGTACAACTGTAAAGTAAATAAAAGTGTTTGTCAGCTGGGCACACGGGTAAACAGATAAATAAAAAGATGGCAGACCACAGATGTCCTCTGATCTTTGTCAAACACAGCGTATTTATAAGTTATGAGGACATCTGCCGGTTGATGTCACTCAAAGTGGCCTTCGTTGGACACTGTTCAATTATACCTCTTCTGCTTGGTTCTGAATATGTATGCTTTTGCATTTTTTTGGACGCTTGCAGACAGTATTTCAGCGTGTGACAGTAATATTAAGGTGTGCTTCAAAGAAAGGTATGGATTTTACAATAATGCCATTTCTTTTCAAGAAGAACAGGAAACACTGGCCTGAGAGAATCTGCCAAATACTGGTAAAGGTAGGCTAGCTTCCCTGCCTGCTGTGACTAGTCATACTGTTCAAGTCAAGGGTTTGAACATCAGTAGCACTACTGACAAATAGTTTTTTTTTTTTTTTAAATATACAAGTGAAGCTTTGTGTCAAAGTCATTAGTCTGAGTTGTGTTTCACCTTCCTTCTTCACCAGATTCTGCACAGAGCTGAGGAGGGTTTTAGTTTGTCAGCTTGCAGAAAGATGAAGGCCTTAGATGAAGGGTGAAGGACCAGCCAGCAAGCCATAACCTTGATAGAAAACCATGCTATGATTTCCATGTTGCTTGTGACCATCAATGACTTGAAGATCACCAATCTGCAGCCAGGAAAATAACTAAAGTCTGTAACAACTGTCTTTTCCACACCAGAAAATGGGAGCCACGGAGGCACAACTCATGCGTTTTCTGTGAGTCTTACAAATGCTCACCTGCTGGACCCAAATATTGACTCATCACCTACAATTCATGACCAAGTTCCACCCCCGAAATGTACAGTTTCTCTTTTTTTTTTTTTTTTTTAACCCAAGCAAGTGTGCTTTTGAGCCGATGTGCTCAAACTCAAGAGGATGTTTCTCTACCCACGGTTTTCCTCTTCTTAAGTTTATTTAAATAAGTTCAGCTGCTGTTGGCTTACTCTGCCTTAGAAAACCAGTTTATGTCGGGATGTAGAATAAATCTGTGAAAATATTCTTCGTGTCCCATTGGCATGATCTCACAATAGAATGTGCCGCATTGTAAAAACTGTTTTCCTATTCTGCTTTACGTCTCCCACGCAGAAACTTAACCCGACGCACAGATACAGACCTTTAGTGAATGCGACGCTGTTACTCTCGAATTAGAGCAGTCAACCTAGAGAAGGAGGCCATTGATATGCTAAGCCACGTTTGTGTCTTCCCTCTTACAGAAACTCACAGCAACACCCTGCGCATTCACACATCAGGGCACGCGGCTTAAATTCGAGTAGATAAATGTGTTACCTGCCGATTTCAGAACTGCGGCCACGATGTGTTTCTCGATGCTGTTTTCCCACCGAGCACACGGTGCTGTTTATTAATTTACCAAATGCTGTGTGCTCTAAACCCTTGACCTGTAGAACTAAAGGATGTTTTTGCTCCAATCCCCACAAAAGCAAGGTCACGTGTTTGCAATATGCATACTAAATGCTCCTCCCTTTATTCACAAACATTATATAACAGTTAACGCTCTTAAAGCACTGGAGCCAGGATCTGAGCCAGGGAGAATAGAGCGAAAGATGCTGTGTTGAAAGACTGTGGCACAGCTTTAGTTCAACACCCCGTATCAAGCTTGACAGAGTTGTGACTAATTAAACCTGTTAAGCACTTTGGCTTCAAGCTTCTCTCATCGCTGAAAATTTTACACCTATATGTTGTTATCCAAAAAGATTTTCTCTCCGGCCTATACTTAACCCTTGGGTTGCGTGCCGGTCAAATTTGACCTATTTACTGCTTTTATTTCTCATAAACATGATTTCTTTTAACTCGTTGCCAAAAGGCTTCTTGACATCCTCCACTAAGCATTTGAACACATAAAAATGTTCATCCCTAATTCATCGGTACATTTTATACCAGTTTTATACATCTGCGATGTCTGGTCGGATAGGGATGAACCATAGGAAATAAATGGGTTAGACTATAATAGTTGAAGTACAAATCGGGTTAAATGAAATGTAGAGACACACATCCCAAAAAAAATAATTGTAGATCCCTATGAATGAAATTAATTCAAAGGTGCAACAGAACACTAGGTGATGGTGAATGTTTTATGACTGTTTTGACTAAACCCAAACTAAACCCAAAATTAAACCACCAAATTTTGCATGTGAACTACAAAAATACTTATAAAGCCGTCTCAAACACAACCCAAGGTTTGAACTGTGTATTTAATTTTGGGTTTAACTGGGCTCAAAAAGGATGTACAGTATATGAGCCATGGCTTGAGGGATGAGGATGGTTCAAAAGGGGCCCTAAGGGTATCTATCGGGACACCAATAGTTCCCAGATCCCTGAGGGTGGCCTTAATGAGAATAGTGTGCTCGAGTTGTGTAGGGAGGGGTCTGAAAACGGCGGCTTTTTCATAGCTCACGACGCTGTAGCAGCATGAGATATCGCTCCTGCCATCTCGCTCTATCTGCATTATTCCAGGAAGTACAGATACCTCACGGCACTATATCTGCTGCTGCAAAGGTCATCGACCCACTGTGGGTCTCTAAGAAGCAAGAGAGTCGTCGCACACTTGCTTTTCTGCAGAAGAAGCACGATCTTGCCTCTTGGAAAAAAAAGAATCAGATAAGCTAAATGCTCAGGAAATCATGGATGGTTCTGATTGAAGGGTCAATGTGAGGGACAACCCAGAGAGAGAGAAGACTCATTGTTGTACATGGGGTATGAGGTCTGCTACCAGAGAGAGAGAGATTGCTCATTATGTTCTACAAGGTGTATGAGGAGTGACCGTAATCCTTGCAAAAAATTGTGAGGTGGTAATACATATTCATCACATCTGCTTGGTGACCAAGCAGATTGATCTCCAGATTACCCCTTGGATAAAACTGCATAAAATGAAACTTTTTAGTATTTTGCACCAGAAAGAATAAGGAAAAAGAGGGAAGTGAGCACTGAGCATATGGGAAATGGCACAAGATTCAATTAGCATTAATTTGCTTCATAAAAATGCATTGTAAAGGTGTACTTCTATATTTTGCCATTTGTGGCATTCACTTTAAATCCTAAAATACTGCAGGTATGAACTTCATGGGTATTTTTAAGATATGCTGCACCTTTCTTTCATTTCTTCAGCCAGTGCACGGTTACGCTGGTCCAGATCTTATTGCAGAAACATGCATGAGGCAGGGTGCACCCTGGACAGGATGCCGGTCCATCATAGGGCCAAACATGTGTGAACTGGTGAATTTGGAGTCACCGATTCAAACATCTTTGGACTTTTGGGAGAAAGGTGAAAACGCGGAGAACGTGCAAAACTCGACGTAGCCTGAGTCGGACTCGGTCCCACGTCCGTACCCAGAACCCGGGAAATGTGCGGCACCGGTGCTTCCCACAGCCGCACCGTATATGTGTGCGTATTAAAATTAAGCAACTCTCACAAACAGGAAGCAGTACCTAACACAAAGCTTGTTTACCACTATACAAGCTAATACATTTTATTGTCGAAATGCACTTCGCACGAGTATGGAGGAAACCATCACAAATGGAAACTGAATACCGATTTTGGTAAATTGTGCTGCAGAGACCAGACAGCGCAGTTTCTGTAATATAATCACTTTCTGACCTTCAGCAACAGATTCAGCGGTCCCCTTCCCCTGCTTACACCGCAACGGGCTAAACAATTGAGCCGATGTGCCGCGAGTTGCTAAAAGTGTCATGGACCTACATCTGCAGACCGCTACTGAGTGCCACGTCTATAATTCAACGTGCTCGCAAGGACCCCGCGCAGCTGTTCACGCCGCCACTTCCTTGCCACTGGGAGCGATAATGGAATCACTGGGAGCTGTGAACAGAGCCACACGATGCTGGGCCATGATCTTCATCTTCACACTCGGTGCGGTCTGCCTTAGAGCTGCGTGATGGGTAAAGGAGGGCTGGGCCTCATGGGTTCGCTGCCAAAGCAGATGTAGCTTGACTGGCAGTAGCAGTGGGCAAAAGAGAACACCTTGCAATTGAAAGCTCAGCACGTCCTCAGCTCCTTGCTTTGGGGGTTTCTGTGCAATTGTGGCATTCATTAGCGGGTGTCATCGTGCGGTGGGAAGACGTTTGACAATGGTCAAGAAGGTTCAACGGAAATGAGCCGGGAGCAGTCGATATGGGAATCGGGTGACAGGAGGAATTGTAGTCTTCTTCGGAAACTGTCACCGTCTGTGGCATCTCCCGAGGCTTACAATGGGGTGAACAGAGTCAGGCATCACGAGGGGGAGGGCAAGCAGAAGAGTTTGACAGACTTTACTGACTTGCCCGTAAATGTTAGCGACACAGTACATGGCGAGGTGCGGCCTCCTCCAGCGTTCTTCCCTCGCATCTCCGCTGAAAAATGCGCAAACTGCTCATTTCCTTCATTTCTTAAACGTAAAGGTGCAATGGCCCTTGGTGACAATTCTGTTCCGTGTGCTAAATTGTATTGCCGGGCTGTGTCTGCGAAAGAAATTTCATATCCTAAACATGCACAAAGCAGTGACAATGAGACACAAAGCAGTGGGAAATAAGCAACGCAGACATCCAGCGTTGCCCTAAATCTGTGGTGATTTACAGATGCTGCTGTTATGCAAGGATGTGTCACTCGGTAGGAGTAGGCAGCTGAGAAGCTGCTGTTTAGACTTGCGCAAACTAGGCCACTGCAACACAAATATAGCAGCAGCCATGATGATTGATATTCTCTAAGTGTTTGGAAGGCATACCTTGATATTACTTTGCCCCCCCGTGGCAATAAGGCTCTATGCCACTAGCATTCTGGTCTCCATTGGAATCTGCCAAAGGAAACTGCAGTCATTCCTTCCACCCTTTGCCCTGTTTGTTTCCGCCATGTGCGACCTGCCAGCCAACCAGACCGAGCCCTCGTGCTCTTTATTTTCTCCGAGTTCCACAACAGCAATGCCTAAAAATGAGGGGGAAAAAACAAAAAAAAAAACAAAAAAAAACAAATAAACTTGCTCACTCTTGGATTCCCTTCAGTCGAAAGGCCGCAGCTGCAAGCAGGAAGCAGATAAAATTGGAAGGCAAAACCGTTCGGTGGAATCGAAAGTTATCGGTCGAAACTCGAAGCCTGTTTATTCAAAAACCAGTGGTCAGTTAAGTTTTATGGAATTGATAAAACAGATCTGGAATAACAGCATGTCCATTATGATTGCCTGCCAAAAAATAAATAAAAAAAGCCAAGCAAAAAGGTGACATTAAGCCGAAGAGATAGTAGTCTGTGTTGTGAGCAGATGCTTGCTGGGATTGATGGCACCTGAATCTGAGGCCATCATCAGAGAAAGCTGAGGGGTGAAAACTCCCCAGCAGTTAAATATTCATGTGGAAGCTCTGCTCAGACGGGGCTGTGGTTTAAACCCTGCTGCGGCGAGTTCAACCATTACAGTCAGCAGGGCCCTTTCTGCAGATCATCCCACTGTTTCGGGGAGAAGGAGCCCGTGTTTTGAGATTGGGTCATATATCAGTTTTTACTACCACAGGCTTGATGTCTCCATCAGCCGTCCCCACGACCGGGGCCCTGCGCTCGACCGGACGCTTCAATCCGGGTGGCCCTCGCTTCGTATTTCATAACCCGCCAGGGACCAAGGAAACTAACGGAAATGATTGAAAGAATTTAAGACAAAAAAATAAGTAAAGTAAAACACAGCTGACTGCTATCGGAGGATTGCCGATGCATAATGGCCACCCTTGGCATCACGCATGTACAGTACCTTCACACGCATGTCAGGTGGAACCATTCACAAAGATCTTCTCAAGAGGTGATGATTAATTGCACGTACGTCTCACCCTGGGGACGCCTGTTCTTCACGAGTCTGAGACTCCTTTCCGAAGACCTAGTTTTACTGAAGCAGCCATTGGAAACATGCTAAAATAATCGGGCTGTTTTATAAAAAAAAAATGAACGTAAAAAAACCTGCTTAGCAGATATCGCTGCTGCATATTTACAAGTCATTCCCGTCCACCAGAAAAGGTCTGTTCTCGCCGCGTGAAGAAATAAAACACACATGATATGAAAGTCAGTAATTACAGTGGCTGTCTGATGTCTTAATGCAATTGGCAGTGCTATGGCGCTGAAATAAATGGAGTCGAACAGGAACGTAAACCAGAACGGAAAGAATGCGACTGCTGGTGATGTTCTAAGTCTTCTATGTAATTACTGCATGTGTGTGTGTGCATGTGGCATCGCCCGAAAGGAAAACAGATGCATTTGGCTCTGTGTTTATTTGCCTTCCATTTTGCCTGAAGGGAAGAAGTGACATTAACACACAACACTGTCAAATCCAGTTCACCAACTGGTCTGTACTTTAAATCCGTGCGCATCTGCGTGTTTATCCGACTCTTTTGGAGAACTGTTACATAAACGGTTTCTCACCGACGGTGTGGTCCCTGGTGACCGCGTGACTGGAGGAAGGCAGAGGGCCGCAGCTGGCCTTTTTCATCCAACGGCGAGCATCAAGCGACAGGGAAGCGGCGCGGATGAAATAATTTCATGTGTTTGTTATGCGCGCTCGCTTGCTCCGTTTTAAAGTGACCGAATAAGGAGAGGACGAAGGGTCGCCTCGCAGAGGAGCGAGCGATAATGGAAAGCCATCCGGCAGATGCTGATCACCCAAGAAACAGCATCCTGGCTGCAGGGGAAGAAGTGTGACGCCCTCGACGGAACAACTTGATTCATTTCAGTTGCCAAAGAACTTGCCAGAGGCGGGAAAACCTTTGAGGACTTAAGATAAAAATAAATAACAGATGAAATTATAGATAACAGGATGTAGAACACCAGGGTACGATAGGTCGGGGAAGTGACCAGATGGAGCAAGTGTTGGAGGACTTTCATTGTGTTGTGTGATTTCTTTTCTATTTTATTTCTCCTTCCTATGCTTTAAACAGCTATCGAGAATCTAACTCCAATAAAGAGCCAGCATCACAACAACCAAGGCGCAAGAAATCTTCAACAATCCTGTTCCATGCCACTTTGCTGCCTAAACAGGGTAACCTGAATTAAATCAAAAACTTTGCACATGGATGCTGAATGAAGGATCCACGCCATCATTTCAGCTTTTGTGTCCACGATGATCACGCTCACTACGCATTTTGTCTTCTTAAAGCTAAACACAAATTCCAATTCATAAAAGAAAACCCAAGCCAAATTGAAGAAACCACCAGAACCACCAACCAAAACCTTCTTCCATCCCCAGAATCTACACTTTTATTAAGGCTCAGCTTGTTATCTTATTACCAGGCTGCTTAATGCTGCAGCTGTCAGTCTTGGGCGTGGATCAACTTTGGTCAACTAGGTTATCCTGTGGAGCACAACAAATGTGGTTATTCCTACATCGCCCTTTCTGCAAATCGCTGCACGCAAGCGACAAAACGCAGCGCGGCAAAACCGTTTCAAAATGCACATGGTTAATATGTAACGTTATTAGAAACATTTAAAGTTGCGAGCGCTTCTTTTAAAGACATTTTTAAATTAAGAGTTTGGAAAACCCAATTTATCCTTGGGTGAAAATTCTGAAGCATCCCGATAAGAGAATGACTTCAACCAAGCAAGTAAGGAAAAGCGCACTTAATTTTCCTCCAAGAATGCAAGAGATTTGCGATAAAGTGGTTTGCAGAAGTTTGCGATGATGCAAGGATGATGCAGAGTTGCGACAGAAAATGCGCAAATCCCCGATCTCCATTCATCACCTGCAATAAACACCTCGGCATTTGCAGAAAAGCACGAGAGATGAATATGAGGTTCTTTTCAGTGAAAATTACAGCGCTGCCTGAACCAAATCATGTTTCGCCACGCGTGTTTGGCCATAACCAGACACCTCGGTAACCGCTGTGCAATGCTGCGGCGTTTTGTGACGACTGAATGTTACGGGTTTTATTCACCGGGCCGTAGATCAGCCTTCAGAGCTTGGCAGCGGAAAAGCTTGATTAGATGAGAGCTGGATTCTCTGAAAGCCGGCCAGGGTGACTCTACCTGATTCGGGCAGGAAATTCTGGCAAGAGTCAGACGGGGAGATTATTACCGCAAAAAGGAATATTTTGGAAGTGCTCCCATTAGCCGCCGTGGCGAGGCCGTTCGAGCTGTCTGACGTGCTATCCTTTGCTGTCTGTCGACTGAGATGAATGACGGCCTGGGGAATTTGACGCCGTCAAGACCGTCTGCGCATCACTGGTCTGAAAGGCGGCGCTGGAACATGCAGGCCTTTTCCAAAAAACCTCCGCTTCCTTGAGCTGAGCGCATCACCTCAGCCGCTGCTTTCTTCTTACAAAGCATCCAAATGGAATCAATTTACCAGCACTCACGCCTATTGAATCCCAGGATCCGGGAGACAAATTATTCCCGTTTCAAAGTTTTAGTGTCGACATATTTTTTTAAGCCATAAAGGCCTCCTATTTACCCAAGCCAACATTTACTGTTAAAGGAAACAAAGATCTAAAGAAGCCTTCTTTTGGCTCATTATACAGCACAAGGACATTAAAAAGATAAATATTACAGAAACAAAACTGAAAAATTTGCATGAAATAGTATAAAGGTGCAGGGCACAATACTCATCTTTTTATTCTGCAGCAGCTGCTGGACAGGTATGGCTATGGGAAGTGAGCTCCAGCAAAGACACACCGAATCAGTATTCATTTTCAAAAATGAACTTTTGTCCCTTGTTTAAATATTATATGATGGATGACAAAAAAAGCCAAAAATCTGTCTGGCTTCTAGTACTCCTTTTGCTGCTAACTGCGCATGATGCTGTCTCCTTTGGTGCGTGCAAACGGAGAATGGGGAATACAAGGGCACGATGAACACATCAAGTCCTTTCTCCTTGCAGGACTTCAGGTGCAAAGAGGCCAAAAAAAAACTAAAGAACAAGGTTGCGAAGTCAGGGCAAAGTCTTGTATGCATTTCCGAGAAGGCAGTTGAATTTCGTCCGTGAACATGCTGCTGTGCAAGATAGGCCTGAACTAAAAATCAAATCCGAACATAGGAACAACCATTTCACCTCGCGTCTTGCTGTTATCACTATGCGACGATGAACTCGGTATTTCATTTGTTGAGGATAGTGTGCAGATCGCAAATCCCTTGGACGTTTGTATGGCTGTGGTGGCTACAAGAAAAGCCTTGGAGATGTCATGAATTCAGATGATAAAATGCCTCATAGATACCCAGTGAAGGACCACAGTAGAGTCCTCTGTACTTCGGTGTGACATATGCAACGCTCAGGTAAGGGGTGTGTTGCTCCATACTCAGCTGCCGAATGCCCTTTTGAGAAAAAAGAAAAAAAAAAAAAAACCCAGAATGCACTGGAAAGAGAGGTAACCCAAAGTTCAGCCCCGAGGAGATTAAAAACAAACAAGACTGAAAGTAACAGATGAGATTAAGGTGTAAGATTGGAGGGGGGTAAAGAAGGGAGTCAAGGATGCCTGGTTCCCCGCAGCTGGGTTGGAAGTTCAAGGGAGACGATCGGGTGGGGAGGGAGCGGGGTACTTGGGTGTTGCCTGTTGAGGAGAGAAACCTACGGACGGGGAGTAATGAATGGATGCTCTTCAGTAGCACATGGACAGAATTATAAATGGGTGGCGGGCACACGCAGTCCCCCCTGTTGTGGGATGCTGGGAGGTTATGCGGATATGTTAATGATGGACCGCAGGGGGCCAAGGGGTGCCGCTCGAATGCATCGGTGTGCATGCACAATCCAGGCAACAACAGGAGCTGCACACTTCAACTGCCTTTAATTCATTTGATAGGGCCGACTGGAAACAGCGCCGCCGAACGCATTAAAAGGGAAACGCGATGAGGAACAGTCATTCGGCTCGGCTTGGCCCGCTGCAGCTCGGGTGCAAAATGCGTGTGCGAACCGGGTGGCGCGGCGCTGTTCTGTCGCTCATCGTTATTCTTCCGCCCGCCTTTCTCTGTTCCCCACAGAGCATCCTTACCGCCACAGTTACCGAGACAAACACCCTCCACAGATCAACCTCAGCGCCCTAAATCTGTGCAGGTGCCATAACACAGGAATAAAATGTAAGGACACACGCTGTACGCACGTGCCGCCGCTAAAAAGAAACTTGGAGCAAAAGTTGGCTTAAATTTCGCGTGGCTAAATACTCGACTGGAGATTAGCCACGGTGAGCTAAAGGATCACATATATAGGAGGCGAGCAGCTGTTCCCTTTAAAATGACTCGCCGGGATAAACAAAAAGATCGCAGGTCTCATTGCGTCAAACTTATATAAGAAACGGCGGCGTGCGCGTTCATTCTCCCACAAGGTTCATTTAAATTAGGATAAATTTCTCTGTTAGAGAAGCATCGTGCGCAGCGATGAACTTCTACAGTCTCCACCCTGCTCCTCTTACGAACCCTTAAGTGCCTTCAGTCGCCTGCGGTTGCCTTCCAGAAAGCACAGCTTGCTGTCGTTTTCTGTCTGCGCGAGGTAGCAGCCTCATACGTCCAAAAGTACAGGTATGTGCTGAGGTCACTTTCCGTGTTTGTCACCACGCAACACAGCAAAGATCTGAAAACAAAAAAAAAAATCATCGAAACAAATCTTGCATTAATGTGTCACCTCCGCGGACGCAGCATATTGGATCTGAAGCTGTACGTAGGCTATGCACATTTGGGCAAACAGAAGAAAATCGGAACGTGTAGATCGCTGGAGTTGTATTTCATCCCCCGCCCCTGAGCCAGTAAATGTGGTTTTGGGTTGGTGGTTGTGGGAGATGGGTGATGGAGGGCAGGAAGGGGAAGACCGCATGCAACATGGAGCGTCTGAGTGCTCCGTTCCATTAAGCTGCAACTTGGACTAACAGAAGGAAGCAGAAAATGTTTTGAGGGTTTAAAAAGACTTCTCTTTACTATGTGGTTACAATTGGTGGTTGTCTGGGCAAAATTCAGGAAATTTTCCTGCAAGTATGCCTCTCACAACCACATCCTTCTCCTTCTTCCTCATAGCATTTATTGCAGGAACACAGTGGTTCTGACCAAAAACGTCCACCAATTAAATCCGAAAAGAGCTCACAAACAGCAAACTACCGGAAAAGTCAAACAACAGAACTTTGCACAAAATTGATGCGCTGCACCTCAACATGTGAGAAATGAATCATTATGCTTTTTACATAAATTCCACGATGCATAATACTTTGATCCCGAAAAAGACAGCGGTCAAATAAAAACACAAATAAAATGTCATTAAAGTCCTGGAAGGCACAGCGCTTCCTGGGCTTTTTCTTTGGTCGAGCAGAATTCAAAACATTAGGCCACCTTCGCGCAGTCTCGCTGGACCCCAAGCGTAGATCATTTCAGTGTAATGACAGGAGCAGATTGGGTGTCATCTGTCCCCCCGGGGGACAATCTGGAATTGAATGCTGAAAATCAACAAGCGGGAAGCTCACAAAGTTGTCCGGGGGCGAAATATTTACTTGTGGCAAAAAAATCCGGACCTGCAAATCACTGACTGCAGGAACGACTTCCGAGGCTTTCGATGAATAAGACGTTGGGGTGTGACGGTGGCAGCATCGTGGCTCAAGCAAGCTGATGCCATAAGATAGTGACAAAGTCTTCAACAATTTAATGGAATTAAGTTTACCAGCCGAAGCCCTGGCCTAGGTTGAATTAGCGTGCCACTATCATGTCAATTTTTGCTAACCGATAAAAAGCGTTGTGTTATTTCCTCCGTGCCTTTCCTTGACTTTGCAACCGGCACTAAATTTATCACACCTTCGTTTAAGTCGAAGAACCTTATCTTAAGTTCATGAGTGTATCTGAGGCCACCCCACCCTTACCCTTGTCTTCACTTCTGTAGGTTAGAAGCCCGGGAGAACATAAAGATCTTGTGGATCTGTATCGGTGCGCAAACCACAGTGCACAGGTGTGTTGAAACATAGTAAACTCCCAGTGGACCCGAAGCTTTTGCAGTTCCATCCTTTTGGTTTTAGACCGATCCTAAACACATTCATGACGGCCCAACTCCCACAGTGGTTTGGAACTCATTTTTTCTGGTGATTACCGTGGGTGCAGGTACTATAATAAATAAGAATATGGATTTCCAAGGTATGGTTCAAGTCCTAAAAGGTGTGCTTCTACTGCATATGAGGCTGTATTAGCTGCACCTTCAATAAACACACTTGAATCTCTTCCCTAAATTATCATACGGTATAAGAGCATGCCGCTCTGTTTAAACAACACACATTAATAATGTATTTTCTTCGTGACTTGCAGTTCCTGTTTACATTCTCTATATTTATTTTTCCCACCGATTTATGATACCGTGGCAATAACAGTAAAAACAAATTGCTTGAATCTTATAAACTAAAAAGAACGAAGAGTTTGCTATAAGAATTTTTACCCATAACAGCATAGGCAACTAAGGAAAAAAAGAATAAGAAGTTAATGGCAGTGATGTGGCTGGACTGGTTGCTTCTCACAATACCTGATCAGAGGTATTCTGCACATTGGCACTTACACATTTGAACCAGTACTTCCTGGTATGGACAGTATTCTGGACCACCGAGACTCTGACCAGATAAGCAGACAGAGAGAATGGATTTATGCATGAACAAGTAAATATAGGCAGGCATGTTGATACCACCTGGCTCACATTGGCCATGTCAACAAGACTGATGCAGCCACACAGATCTTAAGGGCCCAGCACTACATTATTATGTTGAGCACATTTCCCTAGTCTAGTCCCCCTCCACTACACCCTGTTAAAACGCAAGGCTACAGCACTGTCCTAGGTTACCATCATGGGCAATCATATACGCACCATGGTGCAACTGTGCAGCTCTGCTGGACACCTTGTTTTCCAGCCGTGGAGAGGTTCTTTTACCCTCCAGAGGGCATGGAATGTCAGTATGCGGTTTGCTGAGTGCCAGCATACGGTTATCCATCCTCCATGCCCTTCCCACAAGTTACTGGGTGGACTGCTGGGAGGAGCACCCGTGACTCTTCGGCAGCATTCCTGCAGAACATCTCCAGAGTTCCGTTTAGAAAACCCAAGATCGACACTGTGTCTGCTAGAGGCCAAGAGTGACATTTCATGTTATACTCAAGCACACATTTCACCGACCTCCACCTCCACCCGATCACGTGAATGTGCAGCAGCCTCAACAGACGCAACGCTGTCTTTGGTCATCGGTGACCTGTGGTAAACCTTCGTAAAGATGATTCCTTTTTCCAGCCTGCTTCAGAGCAGCTCCTCAACTGTATGGTGTGGCATCATGTTAGGCAATTAAGCGGGCAGGCCTGGCGACAGGAGGTGAGGCGGCCCCTTCGAGACCCCTCGCGAAACAGCGGCGGCTGCTCCGGCGAGCGTTGACCCTTTGTGATGAAATGCGTGTGCATGCGGGGTGAGTTCGGTCACGATGCTAAAGCATCAACAGAGGACCGGCGCGGCGCGCTAACGCGCTGCTCGGCGACCATGAATTATTCAGCCGAGGATGCACGAGCGGTGCAAAACGAAAGCAAGGGGAGAGAGGCCCCATAAAACACAGAACTTCCCACTGCGATTCCAGGCATGGGAGCAGACGTCTGAAAGCAGGAGCCAAACAAAAAAGATTGTTTTGTGGATGAAAGAGCGCATCTGTTTATGAAGGCATCTGCAGTGGAAGATGGTTCGCGGTGCCTGTATCAATGCACTGAAACATGAGGACGGCACATCCTTGCAGTTGTACTTCCAGTATTTTTTTTTTTTCCCCTCTACATACACGGATCTGGAGTGGTACCTGGGCTAAACCTTAAGAAATATTCTCAAAATACCCTTTTGCTCTGTTGGAAGACAAGACTAACAGAAGAGGACAAAAAAATAAAACACAAAATAAAATGTACAGTATGTCTGAGACCACTGTAACGCTCCATTAAAAAAATGGCTATTTACTATGAAATATTTAATTTGAAGCCACTCAATTTTTTATAATGATATAAAGAACTGGATCGACACAGATTTATTGAACGGCAATTTCCGTTTGGGATCGGAACCCCCTTCTGATCACACGTCTGCTTTGGTAACCACTACATTTTCTGCCCTATGAGCTTATTTTCTGTGTTTGCACTGGACTGAGAAAATTGGCTTTCAGTCCAACCGCCCGGAGCATCTACGGCCTGCATAATCCTGTGCTCGTAGAGTTTAGGGTTTATGAAAAAACAAGCCAAACGCAACGCACCAAAGTTTCACCACTACACTCCGAAGGACAGTGGACCCATCTCAATTCACATATTCATTGCAGTGGAGTCACCCAGGTCAGGGCTCCTGCTCTCCATCTGCCGGCTCAGGGGCGGCGGGACCAGACCACCATCTATATGGCGCCCCTCGACTCAGCCCTTCGACTCAGCCTGCTCAGTAACTCTTTAGGTGGCGTGTGTGTCTCTGGCGGAAAATGGAATTTGGGGATTTTGAACCGTTAGGAATGAGCGACAAGGAACTAACAGGTTTCCCTGGAAGACGTGCTACGTGCCCAGAGATAGGAAAAGCAGAATTAAAAAGACAAATTCCTCGTGCAATAATTTCAACCACTCCTAGCAGGCATAACACTTTCTAGCAATAAAATAAATGATTGTCATTTTCCACTCAGAGGCAAGTATTTCAGTTCAGATTCTTTTCACTGTCAAGATGTGTACTTTACATTTTTTTCTTTTTAAAGGATTAAATAAGAGCAGATGTGTGGCATTTGCGACAGAGATCCGGGAAACAAGCACCATCGGTTTTGATGCAATGTACTGTATGTGCATCTTGTCTAAATTGAAGCAGAAAGTATGGAAAAATGTGATTACCCTTTGAATGAGAAAGACAAGTATGGTGCGCTAAACAATATACTGTAATTCAAGAGGATGTTGGCGCAATGTGTTGTTGCCAGGATTTAAAAAATTATTTTTATGAATCCTTTTACAAATAGTAATAATCAATGCTGTTACCACTATTAACAGATGGATTTTATCAATAATAATAATAATAATAATAATAATAATAATAAAATAATAATAATAATAATAATAATAATAATAATAATAATAATAATAATAATAACAGAAACTCTTTATGAATATTTCTATTTATCCAACAGAGAGATTTCTGACAATACATTTATTATGAGCATGTCAAAACAAGCTTGAAAGTGCATAAATCCATTTGTTTTATTCCAGTCAGACTATCCAGCAAGTGCAACACCCACAGGATTGTGCTTAAAAAGAAAAGAAGCAGAAAAAAAAAAAATGCACCTACTGGAAAAGTCACAGTTTGTACAATTTAATGGGAACTGACACCAGTAAAAACTAACTCTGAAAAAAAAAAGACACTCATCCCTGTGCATCACAGTACCGTGATTTTTTCCATGTTCCCACAAATTTATAGCATGCCTGGGAACAGAAAGTTATAATGAGACACATGCTGTCCAACAACTGATTTTAAGAAAGTTTCCTGACAGCATTAAAATGAATAAGCTTACTTCCTTGGAGAGGTGTCTCATCAGAGACGTGACCCACCAGGAAGAAAAGATGCTGCTGACAAGCTCAACAAACCTCTCCAACCTGCTCACAACTGGGGAAGACACTTCTTGAGGCGTGCAGCTACGCGGATGACTTCCAAAGCAGCACCCACCCGCGTGTAACTACGGTGTCTTTTTAGCCATTTTGTGTCCGACCCAGACTTTGCATTTTTTCTGGAGACTCCTGTCACTCTCCTCCATCACCCGCAGATCCCCCAGCGGGCATACTGTCGGTTGTTCAGGAGAGTCGCCGGCGGCACGTTGCGGCGTCACCTGCGCTACTGATGTCGGGGCGCTAAACACGAACTTCGAGTCCCCTCGCTTCGGGTGCGGGACCTCCTGCTGTCAGTTCACCTTTGAAGTTTGTAAGGCGATCGCCCGAGACCACGGAGGAATCGAGCACAGCTGCACGTAGCTGACCTTGTTCACCGACCAATGAAACGAAACGTCGGATGGATTTTTGTAAATGAACGCTTCGGCCATGGCTGGCAACAACAAATTCTAACAAATGAACTGTTTCTAATGAAAACAAATGTCTGATGCAGCAATTAACCGGACCGAACCGGTCCGCAGAGACGTTTCTCGCAGGCCCGACATTGCTGGAGCGCGAAGCTTGAGCGCATATGACAACCCGAGATATGCTTCTCAAGAAGTCGCAGTCAGGGGCCGCCTCAGCTCAGACTCATTTTTCCTATCAAAGATGCGAAAAGTTCCTTGCTATCTGTAATTCCTCAAGACATAACTTCAGCCATGCTAAAAATGCTCATTTTTCTGGGTTATTTTGCCAGGACGCCTGCTTCAGTTTAAAAAAAAAAAAAAAAACATCTAACCAGGAATCTTTTATTTCCGCTGCAGCACAAGAGAAATCTGAACAAGAAAGAGGACAAAGATGTGGCTTGGGATCAAAAATGCAGTTAAAATAGAGGAACGGGCAGGCTTACACTGTGCTGCATTGTGGTCCACACAATCCTCTAGGAAGCAGCAGAAAGAAGGAAAGAGAAAAGAAACAGAAGAGACAGATTTAGTCTGGAAAAGAAGCTGCGTGGGGAGGGCATAGAGGAGTAAAACACACCTTGAGAGAAATACAATATATATGCATTAGACAGGAAACCGATACCAATTGCATTTGATAAATCGTCCCGGTAGGATATTCAATCTTTCACTCTCCCGTTCCCGCTGCGGTGCAAAGCTGTAAGTGTGCCTCACCTGGTGCTCGCGCAGGCCGGCTCAATTCAAATATGCGCGAGCATCCTTCACCCCCAAAAAAGCACAGATTTGAGGTTACTGTTTGGATGTTCATTAGGGAAGTGTGATGAGAAACAAGGGAATTAAATGTACGCAGAAGGAAAAACGGCCAGGAGGCATTTGACTAACAAATGTCGCGGCTCGGCGCTGGTTTTCTATTACAGCCACAAGGCTCCGCTTCTCTTATTTCTCACACTTTTTTTTTGTTTTACATTTGCTTAGATGTTTTTAATTTTTTTCGCACAGGTACAGGAAATAAAGAGTTGACTTGTGACTGCCGACGAAGGTTAAACCGCTTGTTCAACGACGCATGAATCGCCCATTGTGGCATACAGTAAGCAACAAAACCAGGCCTTATTGTGGTACGGCTTAAAGGATTTGGCGATAAGCTGCGGCAGTGATTTTCTCCTTGTCGACAAAGAGTTTTACAAAATTAAACAAGCACTATCGGCGAATATAATCCATATTTAGAATGGCTCACCCTCCCGAGTAGGTCACCTGAGCACAGTAAGACAGACATTGCGGTATATATTTATAATTTTGGTTGGCAGAAGAAATATCGCTGACTCATCTTTGAGTGCTTGTGCACGCAGGCTTTAATGTTATGATATTATAATTTATTTAACTGAGTGTTTTCTCCAACGCAACATACAACTTTGGGTTTACTGTATATGACTACGTGAACCCGTGTATGTAGCGTTTCGGCAGTATACACACACCTGGATGAGTGTGCGGAGAGGAACGTTCCCCGGCGTGCCGCACCGCATATTCGGGCTGTTATCCAATTTGCTTAGTGAGACAGAGACCAGCGGGCAAAGACGTTCTGTCATTTCAGCTGTGCATAACTGATAGGAAGCAAGAAAAAGGACTCCGACATTAAGGACAGCACTGTGGGTAACACGGACACAATTTCTTCACCACAGGGTTGTACCATGAGCTGCGGACTCTTGAACCTCTTTACCTAAATTTATCCTGAAAAATATCCAGCTGTATAAACTTTTAAAAATGTAAACTCATACGAGTACTCGAGTTAGATGAAACACTCATATAAATTATATACTGTATATAAAATGTTATTCTGAGGACGGAAAATATCTCTTCAGTAAGTTTCTTCCAAGAAGGTGATGCAGTCAGATGTTTGACTTTCCAGAATACTGGTCACAAGAAATGAGCATTTCTACTATGAGCCATGTGAACTGTGTTCATGAGGTTTACCTTCTGAATATTTCTAAGGCAAAACAAATAAGGATGTGCCTCAAACATTTTTAACTCATTGATGACCTTTTCTTTTCCCACCCTGCAACTGGTGAGGAGTGAATGAGACAAACTGCTCAGTGTTAAGAAGGGAAGTTTTTTCATCTCAGTTTTATCTCAAGAATCAACACATAAGCAGGTTATAATAATATTAACTACCATAATGATGGATTGATATCAGCAGGTGGTGGGAGCTGAGGATTCCTTCGCACCACTTGGGGGAAAGCAGAATGAAAAGGCTTCCTCTCCTCTAGACCTTCCCTACCTAAGGGTGTTTTGGGTCAAGCCCCAGGAGCCCAGCTCCCCTCAGCTCCTTACCAGTCTTTCTAGGCTGGTTCCAGCTGCTGTGGTGGGCCGCTCCTCAGGGCTGTAAGGCCTGAAGCGGGCGTTGAACACGTCTGAGATGCCCCGTGCGGACCGGCCTGTGGAGGAAGGCTTGGGCTGCCCGCATCCTTGGAAGACCTGCAGTTAGAACACAGAGCGGAGGCGGTTGCTAAGCAGCAGTAAGTACAGGCAAAAAGTTCATGATTATATCAAAACTGGTTGAGAGTCTGGGAGAAAAATCTCATGTTTGCTGCACACACTCTCTGGATTCTAGAAATTCCTCACATTTAAACGCATACAACTTTAATACTACTAATTGTGATTCAATAACAGTGACTGGATTCTCAGGCATTACTGCAGAGTCCGGATGTTTTTATTTCTGTGCAGTGCAGTCTGCAGTCATGTTTGCCAGAAATTCATGGTTAAAATGGGCCCTTCTTTAGTGCAGTTTTTAAATATGATTCAGTAACTGCAAATGACAGCATTCGAGTTAGTTGGAGTTGAATTCCAAGTTTCTAAATGTAAAAAGTTTATCTCAGGAACAGCGCGTAATTGTATAATTGAAAGTGCTGGAACATACAGCGCACAACTATTTTAGCAAGACTGTTCCACTCTGCCATTTGGAACAGAAAATATATTTAAATTAAAGGGATCTGAAATGAGATTTTATTGGTCTTCTGTATTGTGCGCCGCAAAATGGAATGGCAAACAGCAGAACACACAGCCTGTCGAAACTCTTACTTGCTAGATAACCGTGAGTGTTGATATCTTCATAATTTTTGAGATGAGATAATATTCACGGCTTTCGGTCTGCAGATTTATTTGGAAATCGAAATAAACAAATGACTGACGTGGCATTAAAATCCTGCTTTCCGATCCCCGATAAATCCTCTCTGAGCTTCCGAGGTTACCAGATACATGAAGTCCATGAATCTGTTATCCAAACATCTACCGGAGACACTCTGATGTGTCCTTCGAACTGACACTTTGCCATTTTAAATGTGCCGCTGCTTTCGTCGCACGAATCAATTCTTAACACTTAATCGGGCTTCTGATCCGATGGCAAAAGATTAAATAAGCCACAAACAACACGTGTCTGCGGCGCGTTCAGCGACATTGCAATTTCAAGGGTAGTGAACTCCAGAAATTGAGGTTTCTTCTGCTGAATACTGAGGAAGCGGAAGGTGAAATTATGGAGGACCGCGGCTCTTTAAAAGCCTCTCCAGGTGTAATGTGCGAGCTTAACCTTTAGCCGCTGCAAATCCAGACATCTCTCCTGCCAGCCCAACGCTACCTGCCAGCACACGGGCCTCCGACTCCAGCCTCGGTGTCGGGTTCCTGACCCCATGATGATGGAGTGCTTTAATGTTATGTATGGCTTTCATAAGGCCGGGGTCTATCTCTTCACAGGTGCCCACTTATTCCTCACCACGATTGTGGCAAAGTGCAAGGTGATTTTCACAGCTTTGTGATCCTGAACCAAGTCATTTACTCAGTTTTACACTCTTGTTTGCATCAATGCTGAGCATGCTTACTTTAGCTCTTATTAGGAAAGCCAAAAGATGGATTTACATATTTGTGTCCACCATTGTGCTCTTGATACTGATGTTTCACGGAAGAGCAGAAATGTGGAATGCAGGCACTATAAAGCATATTATTTTTAACTGCTGTAAAAGTCCCACATGCATTTCTCAGAAGTCAATCCATTTTATTGCCACGGCTGTTTTCAGCGCTGTGCAGTGAGTGGAGCTATGATATTCTCTTATGGAATGGGATGAATTTAATATCCCCAGGGGGACCGAGCATGTCAGTGACGTCAGTCCTTCCCTTTTCATGGGGCCATGTGCAGCATCTTCCAGGCACCTAGGACACACTCCTCACTGGCTTGCAGCTACGAGTGCACACACACACAGCAGCTGCTCGTGCCCCCAAAGAGAAATCGAACATGCCGTTCAACCTTGACCTCAGTCAAACCCAAGCAGGGACACTTTAACATGGATGATAAAACCCAGCATCTGGTTTCTTTTTACAGTAACTGAAAGAGGTGGGCAGATAACTGGCACAGCTAGCGACAGCGATGCAATGTCAGAGTCTCTGGACTGTGCTGTTGGATGTGGGTTCGCGGGCTCTGTACTCTCTGGAGTCTGCACATTCTCCGTGTTTGCATGAGTTTCCCCCAACAGTCCAAAGGTGCATGTTTCAGGTGGACTGGTGACTCTAAACTGGCCATAGTGTGTGTGTATGTGTATGTGCATGTGTATAGGGTTGTTTTATTGCACTGCTGTACAAATAAAGGAAAGACTGCTGAGCTGTCAGCTAAATACTACATAATTGCCACTGTATGGCTTTATCGCTTTGGAAAAAAGTGTTTGCTAAATGAATAAATATAATTCATAAGCTGTAGAAAGGGAGCCACATATTTATTTACATAGGTTTGCATTAAGATGTTTTTGCTTTTCAGGCAGACATGTTTTAAGGCTGTCAGACAGCAACATTATAGTTGGAAATCCTTGCAAATCAAACACAAGGATTATGAGAGCGAAAACACTCGATCGCATGCTGTGCAGCAGTTTTGTGTTCTTTCAGTTGGAATGCAGAAACAGGGAGCAGCAGAACAAACCTTGGATGAAACCTGAACGCTGTTGTCCTGCATGTTCATGATTGCTTCTGAGATCTTGACATCAATGGGTTCCAAGACGGCCTCGATGTTGAAGGGGCCCTCCAGCCTCTCAGCCACGAGCAGCATGGCATCTGCCAAAAAGAGACAGAGAGAGAAACGAGTTCAGCCCCTACTCACCCACATTGCCAAGCTGCATCCATTGAACCTGGCACCCCTCTCCCTTTTACTGGAAGGGTGGATCAAGCAAGCAGGCCTTAGGCTGACTGGGAAAACCAAAATGTCTCGAAGGAGAAGCTAAAAGCACCTCCACAAACCGCCGCGCACCATCCTCTTCACACACCCTCATGCCTAGTTTACACATTTCAACCTTATTTCAGTCAACATCCCTTGGTGTAAAATCACATTCTGCATCCCGTTCGCCTCTTGGCATGGATTAAGATGAAACCTCTTTGGGTTGCGCTTACATAAAAAGTGCTGAGCGCTACAGTCTCAAGTTCACTGCCGCTTACACCCTGTACGTCTGACGGACACACTTCTCTGTCTTTTCCACCCCAATTGATTAAAAGACGTTCTCCAGGGGTATCCGGTCCTATCGGATGCTGGATGTCAGCTCTAAAAAACGGGAAATGCGGTCATTGGTGAGGTGGGTCCTCTAGTTTCCGTTTGTCTACCGTCACAAAATACTGGCGGAGTTTTTTTTTACTGCCATAGAATGTAGCCTAATTCCACCTCTCAATTCTCTGTTATGCTTAAAGTTTCATGACTATTTTTCATTGACTGTTTTGGGGAGGCCTAAAGGAGAGCAGTTATAACTGTGTTCTTCCATTCTAAGACTGCTTTTTATAACTTTTTGGAAACATATACCAAGAAATTAGTTAAATGCAAGTAACTTTGTCTTGATTATCATTTTATTATTGTTAACTAGTTATTGTTAACCAGTATTCAGATGACTCTGTCCAAGGTGACTTCAATGCTAGATACACTGCACAACTACCACAGCAATGAGATGCTCAAATTCACAATTTAAAACCACCCATCTTCTGAAAACACTTTGGTCTTTGGAGCACTTGGAGGAAACCATCATGCAGCACGGAAAGACAGGCAGACTCCTCACAAACTGCGCTGAATTCAAACCTACATCCAGCCACAGAACCTGGGTGCTGTGAGGCACCAGTGTTACCAACTGTGCTGTAGTGCATCTCGGTCCTCTGATTTTATTAAATTCACTGTTTGATTCTGTCCCACATTATTGCAAAAAGCCAAAATGGTTTTGATAAAGGAAGTGAATTTAACACAAAAACAACTTGCATGTAAGAAAATGACACAAAGAAGTCTTTCCCATATTATGTGCCTGCTCTGTATAACAGTGTAACATTAAAATAACACAAAAAAGTGTTAAACATAAATGGTATAGCATCAAACCCAATGCTGGTTAACTGTGTTTGATCTCTTGCTTCTCAAGTCATCGGGCCAAAGGTGTGAAGAATTCAAACAGTTGAAAACTGAGTTCAAACAATTAAATAAATCCTTTTGTTTCTGTAATTGTTTTGAAAATTGTTTTTCCCAATAAGACTTCAGTTTAAACTACGTCAAGCTGTTGATTCCCTGTGCAACAAAACAACAAATGTGTGAGAAGATAAGGCACCATGGCCCGTTTCTTAAGGATGAGTATCCGATTTGAGTCAGATATTGATAACTGCTGCCTTTCTGTCATTGCCCACAATGCTCTGTGGTGAGCAGAGTGCTCTCTGAAAACAAGGAGAAGTGAATATTTAGATCACTGTTAGTAATGCAAACACAGTCACAGGTAAGAAGCAGCAGTGGCTCCAGGTTTGGATGCACCACTGAGATGAACACACAGCCATGAACACTCTCCTGTCACCTTCCCAAGAGGCCTTGTTAGTCCAGTGACACTCACGATTGGACAGCTAACAAGGGACATTTGGATCCCTCCGCAGCCTGCGGGGAGCAGCATAAGGGACTGTTTGGCTCTTTCCTTCGTGCACCTGGAAAGCCGCTTTTGCTTTGGTGTTTGTAGCAGAACATGGCTTGTTTCTTTGTACTATGGAAAAAATACTTTAGCTCTAAGCTGGACTCTCTTATGCCTGGTAGCTCGTGAATCAGACGTTCCCAAGCAGGCTATAGTCAGCCATCACTTTTTAAACGCACCAAAAAGGCAGTGTTGCAGACAGCCTTATTACTGAATGTATGTTTTATCTTCGACTGTCTTTCACTTGCGATAATTTGCTGCTGTTAAGGGCCATTCAGTTGATATCGACTTCTAGTGACCTAGAGCACCTCCAGAGGTTCTGTCCCCTTCGTGTGCCTTCGGTGTTAAAAGGGATGTGTTCACTGGCGCTAATGGGTCGATCTATCTGGTCGCGGCTCCTCCTCTTCCCCTTCATCCTTCAGGTTGGCCAAACAGTCATTCTGAGGGAATCTAATACCTGCATGATGTCTCCAAAGTGGCAATTGGTATTGGTAAAGCAATAACTGGGATTGGTGGAGAACTGAACAACAATTAGTGTTATGGATAGAGGGAGAATTACATAATAAAGGTTGCAGATTCAAGTCCCTTCAGAGGCCATTCATACTGTAAGATGCATGAAAATCTTTACACATCGAGAAAATGAACTTTGGGGTTACGTTTCACAGATAAATATTTAAGTGTGAAGAGTAAATTACTGTCTTGGAATATACAAAATACTATGCTAACATGTTGATTCATTTGGGAAATTTTGCTAAACCAAATACCAAAGAAGCACATATGTGAAGGTTACATAATTGAAATTTCACTTGAGTATCTTGTTTGTTTGTAGACATCGAAGGATGCACACCGTGTTGCTGTGTGACATCTCATATTAAGATTTATATGGTGTTCTGGTGTTTATATATACTGTACACTGGCCTGCATCGTTTTTTTTTTTTGAATCCCTAACACCATTTGTCACTAGACATTAAAATTATTACGGAAGAACAAAGATATAATGTAGCCAGCCACACGCGACAAAGCGGATGATTTCCGTGGAGCGCACAGAGGAAATTCGTAGCGCGAATTTTAAGCAAAACTTTTAAGAAAGCTGCGAATGTTCGTCTGAAGGTGAAACATCATCTGCTTGATGCCAAGATGTTAAGTCCGCAAAAAAAAAAAAAAAAAAAAACTGAAGCAATTTCATTTTTCCCCCCTTTGAATCCATTCATCTACCGGTATTTTCACATATCACATTTTTTCTGTGTAAATCCATTTACTTGTAAATTGGACTCTCCCTTCAGAGAAAATAAAATGCTTTTGATAAAATGGAAACACAGTGTTGATTGATCCTCCCTCAATCATCCTCAGCACCATAACCTTCGCAATCGAGAGTCGCATTTTTTTTCCTCGAAAATGCGATTTTAAATCCGAAAGGCTTGTGATTTTGAACGAAATAAAGAAGAGCTCCCTCGCAAATGACGATACTCCCGAACAATAAGGAATGCCGCTGCGCAGAAATAAAACAAATAATATTTTGACAATTTAGGTAATAGTCATCCGAAATGTGGCCCAGTATCCAAGATATGCACATTGCCTGCGCATTAACTTCACCTGTCAGTCATTCTAGAAGCCATTCTTCATTCTTAACTTTCCACTTCCTTTGCCAGCGGTTAGTTTGTTTTACCTCGGTATGAAACAAATGGCTGCACTTCCCCAACCACCAACCGCCGTGCGCACACTCAGCAGGAGAATGAATTACCGTGGTGCCGATGACTGATGGCACCTTTGAACAGATATCCTCTGACACCCAAAGTGCTAATGTATGGCCATTTTTCCATCCAGCGTGAGACATCCAGGCCTGGGAGCGTGGGACAATCGAACGCTTTAACAGCATCCTGCTGCATGCGGTCGCTGCGTACGGGCTGGGTGAACCTGCCGATGGAACATCGGTTCTCTAGGGGCAGAGCTCAACAGACTCGAGAAGAGAAAACAAACAAGTAAGAAGACAGACACAATGGGAAGGAAACAAAACAGCCTCCCCTGTGGCACTCTGGTAAAACTGCTGTGTGCCCTGCAGCTGGGCTCCAGTGTGAGCCCCTACTATGTATCAGGGGGATGCAGGGAACACACACTTGCCAGTGATCCCTAGGGTGGGTTAGGAGACTGGGATTGTCTTGCCCTCGTTGCTCACGGCAACACCTACGGTCAGGCAGGCACCTACAGGGGATGCGGGGAATTCGGTGTATCACGTCTCCTGCGAGCGTGCTACTGCGCCTGATGGAGCCCACAGCCCGCAGAGTGAAAAGAAGCAGGAGGCTCACAGCAGGCGCGCACACACACGCTGGAGGAGCTCTGCGCCTGCATTCATCCCTTCTAAGTCAGCGTGGGTGTTGCACTTCTAGGGGGGAGACGTACGAATTGTGTAATTGAGAATGACGAAATTGGGACAAAAAAGGGGGCTAAAAAACAGAAAGAGAAACTCATTTAATATCACCTCAGTGCAAACACTTACTGTGACAAAATGAATTTTAAGCAACATACCAGCGTTTACGCTGCTGCCTCATAAAGTATAACTTTAAAACTTTTAATTAACAAAATATAGGACACAAAATTTGGAAATCATCCCAAGACTGCAGAACCGGCAACCATTACATAAAAAATGTCTTAACAGACTCACACAAAAATATTGGAAAATTTATTTCTACAAATCAAGCTGAATGAGAATTTCAAAGTAAACAGCAGGCAATTTGCCAGATTAAAAAAGAAAAAAAAAACAAATTTATTTCAGCCAAGGAGGGAGAGTTTTTTTTTTTTTTAATGTTACTAAACTTATCTGATCTGAACAAATATCTTAAATTTCATTTGAAATCATCATTAAACGCATTACTCACGAATGACTCTTCGTACATACGATACCGCCAAATCTAATGCTGTAAATGCTGATAATCAACAATATTCTTGTTACCATTTATTTGTCCCAGACAAGTTGAGTTGGAAGTCAAGCATCTTGGGAAAAAAATTTGCCCATTGAAGCAACTGTGTATTTTACCACATTAATTCAGGGAAATTACCCTCCTCTCTGCCTGCTGTCCTTGACCCTCCAGCCACTGTGCTGACGCATGACAACGGTTATACCTATATCCTAAATATGGTGAATAAACATTTCATTCTGAATTAAAAAATGTCCTTGCAAGAAAAGGATGCAAGTAGAAAACACACAAAAGAGAAGAGGAAGGAGCTCATTTGTGTGTTTGGCTAATTTCCAGTCAAACCTGACACCTGAGAAATCAGGTGTTTGTAAAGAAAGTAGAAAGAAGCTTTCCACTCACATTAACACTAAAAGGTGTGTTTGAAGGCCATCACTCCCTTAGATTGCGAAAAAGGAAGTTAACTGCTGCATCCCTTCAATGAACACATTGTGGTAGATAAACTGACTTCTATTTGATCCTATTACTACGATCTTCTTGCTGTAATCCATTCAATTTGGTTAAATGAGGCTTAAGGTAAACAAGAATTCTCAGTCCACTGGGGAAAAAGTTCAAGGTATTTATCCTTATCACAGGTGTACATGGCACTTGTACGTTGTATTTGTGTCTAAATCAGCCGCCATATACTGACTGAATACCAGACTGTGCAGGTGCAGAACATTAACATGAAGAAGGGTTCACCCTGGGTCTAACACAGGCCCAGTGCACACTCATTCCCTCACAAACTCTAAGGGAAACTTAGAGCCACCAGTTTGCTTAATGCCTTCGGACTGTGGGAGGAAACCAGAGCACCTGGCCACAAAAAAATAAAATGCAAACTCAACACAACAAGGTTAAAACCCACATCCGCACCTCAGGACCCGTAAAGCACCAATGCTGTTCCCTTCCATCCAATTTTCTGTCGTTCTCCACTAAATAACTGCAAGCCAAATGTGTTTCCCCTTCAGGAAAGGTGAAAACTCCACATCCTTTGAAGAGCAATAAAATGCACACAAACATCGAGACTTTGCCAGAATAATACCATTAATCAAACATTTTGTAAGTTATTTTAATGTTTAAATCAATGCATTTCCTGTTATTCTATTAGTTGTCACATTTCTTTTCTACATTGGGTTGTGCTGTGGAATGAGGCATTTATTGAATATATTTCTAACCTTCAGGCCCAGTAATGTGATTATTTCTCTGCAGTTAAAGTGGATGCTTCAAATGTATTAATTTTCCTGCTTTACTTGAACGGCAAGACTGCCTGTGCTGCACCTTCAGAGAATCTTAACCAAGACGTTACTTTTCACAATTATACCAACGCCGGCGATAAAACCTTAATTGCAAAAAGGGAGATACGGAGATTTTAGAAGAATGACAGAATTCAACTAAATCCTGTGCCGGTTATCATTTGAAAGACCTTCTGATATCCTTCATAAGTGTGTGTGTAATATCTAGATTATTCCAGCCATGGAGCTACTTGGTTTGTCAGTTTCAACACACAGTAATTTGTATGTGCTTTATTTCTAAAAAAAAAAAAAAAAAAAAAAAAATTGTAGCCATTGTTTTATTAAATAATGCTAACAATGCAACTTTCTGCGATATCAAAGAATCAAAGGTGTATGAGAGTTTTATTATAGAAAACTCTATGGAGTGCAGAAAGTGAGACTGAAAAATTTTGGAAGTGCACAGGCAGACAGGGAGTGTTCATGAAGTAGCTTGGCATTCCCAATTAAGAGGGAAACATGAGGTTTTGGGTTTATGTCCTCAGCTAGGGCCTAGACATCCTTCAGAGAAGAAGCTACCATGAGGTCTGAAATGAAACGGGGTGGCGTCTCCCCACAGACACGCAGCTCGGAGACACACTTGGCGATTCTTGTTGTGGTGTGGAACCACAAATATTATCAGCCCATTTAGAGTGAAGATCTAACCTCAATGCGGAAAAAGAGCCGATATCTGCGTTCCTGCTCATATCGAGGATGCGACGCTGGAACGCTTTACCAGCAAGCAAAAAAGTGCAGTGATGTTTACTGGATCCCAGTACAGTTTGCTGCCATAACTTCATGGTACAGCTGCAAATAAAAACCAGGAAAGCTAACAACCGAAAATGAGGGTGTTGAGAAAAAGATCTGTTTTTGTCTTTTTCTTTTTCCCCCCAAACCTGTAATCAATGGCAAAGCTCTTTGGTTTTTGGAGTTTTGGAGACAAACCAGCGCTTACATATGCAAGCAGTTTTGCAAAAGCTTTACATCAACCGCTTTTGGGCTAATGCAAAACAGCAAGGTTGCGCTGAACAACGGCGTGGCAGAGAACAACGGCAAGGCCTTTCCCTGACAAAATATTACTTTTCCCAACATTTAAAAAAAAAAAAAAAAATCACTTTCATCCTAAACATTTTTCCTGTGATTTGTTCTTGTTTATCTTGTTTTCACCGAACAGGAACGATTGCTTACAAGTATAAACCCAGAAGGGTTCTGAGATGTCAGAAAAGAAAAGAAAAAAAAAAAAAACAAAGGAAAACAAAACTTTTTTTGTCATTTCTATTTGATGCCCCTAACTTTGAAGCTGCATTTCATTTTACTGACACCCCCCCCCCATGCACTCCTCACAAAACACACTCGTCTCCGAGAAGTGAATGCTTTTAATGTATCGAGATTGCTTTGGGCAGAAGTCTATGTACAAGTCTTTGTCTGGGTCCCTTTCTTGTTTCAATCCACAGTTGTGGTGAAAATTTATTAGTTGTTTTATTCAGCGACAGGTTTTATTGGTTTTTTTTTAGAACCACACAGTAAGACACACAACAAGAGCTGACTAAATGCATTACTGAGCACAATATCTCAACATGTACAGGCCATTTCCCCCAAAAGGTGCTGATTTAAGGCAAACATCTTCCACTTATAAATATGGGCCTTTTTGTTCGAAACCCTGAATAATCATAGTTCTATCCTCTGACAGGCAAATGTATTTAAAAGCAAATTGTCTTCCTGGGCATCCCTTGCATGTTTGTGGTACACCTTTTTCTTTTTTGGAAAAATTTGAAAATAAATACCTATCTGGACTGTGTTATAGGCCTCCCTAGGGGAGCGGTCATCATCCAAGCCACCTTGAATCTCAGCAAATTTTGCTGCTGACTTCCTTCCCCTGCTTCGCATTCGGGATGCCCTTAGCTCTCGCCTTTTCGCTTGCGGTGGACTTTCAGATTGCCTTCACAGGTGGTTCTTATGTAACGCACTTGGGAAGCACGGCGCAGCAAGCTAACTGGAGCTTTCCATAGTCCTCTCTAGTGCCAGACTACACTGCTGTTGCTCACCCAGATAAAATAGACTATTCATAAGCGGCAAGCAAATCAGTGCTCTTTGAAATATATACGCATGGCCACATAAAAAAATAAATAAAACGTCACTGAATGCGAGCTTTAGTGCATACAAAATAACTCCTCAAGAATGACCTACTGTATCATAAATGGAGTTTTGACAAATATGAACTGCAATAAAAAAGAGAAATTTGTTTCCTGCTCATAATTATTGGCTATTAAATCGATTAATGGTTTGAATGTCCTTATAAATAAGACGTCCTCAGCTGGGATCGAAGAACGTACTCATTAACAAGGAAAAGATGGAGCCCGTAATTACACGTACGAGACTGGAGGAGGATCAAGTGGAAGAGTGAGCTGTCATTCATCTCCAGCTGACGCAAAAGTCAGGGCAGAGCTGCAACGTGCGTCTCCGTCCAGTCCAGTTGTCATGAAACTTCATGGTCGAATGGAAAAAAAGAAATGTATTTTCGGAGGACTTTTGCCGGAGCCCACTTCCTGTCGGTGAAGGTGCTCTGGCGTGTGAGACGCAAGTTTTGTTTGGAGCGGAATAAAAATGGGCTGGAGGAGCTGTGGGGAGACTGCGGACGGCGGCCTTAGGGGGAGTGGGGGGGGGGGGGGCGCAAGCATTACTGGCAATGGTCAGCAGAGCTGATCAGAGAGCCGTAAATGCTTATCAGATGGGCTCCAAGGGCTGCGCTGGAGAGCAGGTAGCCGGAACTGCCGATGGCATTGGGACAGCTGTAGACAGAGAGATAGGGCTGACACCGACTGGAGGCAGGTTTACAGCTTTGCACCAGGGACCAAATGGAGCATCGAATGTGACACTGAGCGCAACGTCCGTGCCGGCCGGTAGCCAAAACTCCCTGCAGGGAGCGCAGAGGGCACTGTCTGGTTGTAACCCCCGCGCATGGGCTTTTATATTCTCAGCTAAAGTGGGGAACCCAGCTCGAACATTTCGGACTGACTTGCTACAGGTTTTACGCCCTTCTCCATCCACAGCCCTCCCTTCTTTAGCAGCATAAACGTGGGACCGCCTCCAATCGGACGAAATCTGTTTATCAACAGCGAACAGCAATGTGACACCATTTCAGGGTGCCAGCGCAAATGGACTTCTTTGGGGACCGGAGGCAGGGAAATGCCCATTTAGGCCTCACAGTTTCCGTTTAAAGAAATGTAAAAAAGCAGTTTGTTGTTGAAGGGATCCTGATTACTCTGTAGATTATAAGCATCATCGCAATAACATTATTAAAAAAAGCTGAAACAATACTAATAACAGTCCTAGAAGTTCAAAGGGAGGCCCTAAACATGTCAACTATCTTCTCTTTTTCTGGATATTAAACCAAAGTTAAATCATGGTCTTTACAGCTGCCGCTTTGTTTGCCAAGTAAGTTTGATCATTAATGGATTTAGTTGCTATTTTTTTTTTTTTTTTTTTACATTTTTAAGGCCCAGTTAATTCATACAACTAAAAAAAAAAAACAAAACATTATTTAATATGCACAATGAAGAAGAAACAAAATCAAAATCCATAATATCCTCAGCTCCAGTTTAAAGCGTATAAAAGATGGTACACGCCGCATTTCAGATTAATGTACAGTTTTATTAATGTCTCACATCAAAGGGGCTTACATGGGTCATTAGCTTGTTCTGGCTGTGCAAAGTGCTTTATAGGCTGTGTGATTTCTCTGTCAGTTTATGTGTGTGTTTCCTTTCAGTTTTGACCTTGCTGGCTTTCTTGAGATGGCCAGCATCTGACAAAAGGCCTCACCTGTGATTTCATGTCAGCGGAAGTGCGCTGTTGGCTGGGGCGCCGGGTATGCGGACTCTTCTGGAGGCAAAGAATGACCTCTGTGTGAGGAGGTGCTGTAACCCCTAGGTCTCCATGTTGTCATCATTGTTTCTTCTTGCTGGAAGTTATCGAACTCAGAGCTAGAAAATGATGGCCCAACATCCCTGTAACAATTCTGGGTGATGGTAGATTTTAGAAAATGTCTTCAACAAATAATGAGAATAAAAATACTTTTGGCCGGCAGTGCTTTAACTAATACTTAGGAATTGTTAGGTTTGATAACCTTGAATTCATCCATCATTGCTAACCATGTCAGCTACTGCTAGCCTGGAGCTTCTACTAGAAGCAAGGTGCAACCTGGACGAGATGCTTGCCTACTGCAGAGCTCTGACAATCACATAAATATTACATATAAAAAAATTAGCACATCCACCTTAACTGTAAGCAGGACATTTGCTTTTACTTTGAATCACAGAAATATAATGTCGACCTCCGGTTTCCTTTCACATAAACCTAAGAGGCTTTTGTCAAGCCACTGGGTAAATGGATTTTTTTTTTTTTTTTTACATAAGTACAGTGTTTTGCGCAGTACAGCACTCAACCTTATGTGTACTGATGCATTCGTGGACCATATATGTCATAACAGTATTAAATCTTACAAAAGCTATGATACTTACTGTTCTGCTAAGAACAACCTAGTTGGGCCAAAATGCTTAAAATGAAAGAGGGACAAAACGTGTGTCTCGAGAGTCAATTCTCACAATGAAACCAACTCTGGAGCTGCAGATGACCCCATGTTTCAGTAAATTCAAATGTGAGGTTTGAGAATTACATTAAAAACTGAGCTTTTCTTAGCAAATGGAGCAATAAATTGGCCAGCAGGTAGTGTCAAGCCCCGAGCCACCTTTTGACCTGAAGAACCCGGGTTCAAACACCAACTCCTTCTACAGTACCCCTGCGTATGGCCTGCTATTAAATTGCTCCAATACAAATTAGCCAGCTATATAAATCACTATAAACAGATTAACACTGTAAGGCCTCTCTGGAAGAAAGCGGCAGTTACATAAATGAAAGCGTCAATGAGAGGCAAACCTGCAGCAGCAAGTTTTCAGAGAGGATGCGCACGTGTGTGTCAAGAGCATCAGAATATGAAAGTGATGTCAGTAAGAAATGAAAGGCAACACAAACACATGTAAGACTTCTCTGTTAAAGTCTGTTAACCTTTTAAAATTTGGCCTGCTTTGTTCATTTAGGTGACAGAGTGCTTTCTCTTTTTTTTGTGATTTCCTTCACTCCAAGGAAAGCGGGCTTCGACGGGAATCGAACTGAACGTATCAGACAAATCATACACGGGCCTTCCACGCAGCAGGCTCACAAATCCCCTGTAATCCAAATTAGGCCGTCCAAAACCAAACTGTGCTGCACACTGATGCATGCACTACTGTATTTTCCCTTTATCTTTCAAACAGATGGCTGGGGGAAATTCAGGCATAAAAAAGGATAATATAACTGACACAAAAACAAATCATAAACCAAATACCTGCGAGATACAGAAGAGTTCAAAAAAAGGAAGTGCTAGTTTGCCTATGGTGGAAGACCTTTGAAATTAATTTTATCCTTGCACTTGATGCCGTGCTAAGGATCCTTTCCAGGTGCGGCACAGAGAAGAGTCGTAATGCTCGGATGTCTTGCTGAAGATATGGAAGATGGAGGGAAAAAGGCCAGTATATCCTGACTATCGCAGCGGCAATCTGATCCGTTTACTAATATCTCCGGAGCCACGTTTGCAAGCGTAAGAAGCTGCTACGTCCGAATTTACATCACACCTTTGCATGGATGACAAAATCGTGAAGAGACTTAAAAAAAAAAAAAAAAAAAATCGCCGGCTCAAGTGTGCACGAAGGTGGCCGGCTTTGGGGTTTTTACGACGACATCTCTGCGTGAGCCCGGCTCTTTCAAGGATGGATCCTTCAGAACAAATAAGACCCATGATAAACAATATCTTTGTTATTTGGGGATTTTTGTACCAAGCAAGCACTCTGTCACACCAAGATGGAGTGACACTTAATAATCCAGTAATAAACAAAATAAGCCTGCGAGATTTGCTGCACTTCAAGTTTGCTCTGATCAAAATGTTCTTTCAAACAACCTGTAGCCTTACCAATGGCAAATAAAATGCAATAACCTCAAGTAAAGAAACCCGTCTGAGGGATTCAGGTTTAATGCACACATGCGTGGTGCAAAGGTGTGTGCAAAGCTTACATGCTGCAACGCGTTCACACAACCTTGGACCACAAACAATGTCAGAGGAGAGGTTTTCAGTCTGCTTCGACTCTCCCGAACTCGGAGAGGCATCCGCTCTGCTATGATAGATGAATGTTCTCTGACCTACATATCTGCTGGAGAAAACGTGGCGTGGTGGCGACCAGGAGCCTCTGGTGATTGGACCGCTGGTCAAAGCGACGGGCGCCATGCGGTTCAACCTCCTCTTCCAAGACCTCGCTAAGCCACGCAAGGTTTGGCGGACATGGAGGACGAAAAGGAAACGTTGATAAATGTCTGTCCCCGCCTTGCTGCGGCTGCAGACGGTAAGGGTCTCATACTGGGAGAAATTATGGATGTGGAATATAAAAATGTTTGTCCTCAGTGCTGGGAGGAGTCGGGTTGCTGGAAGGCTTTGAAGTTCTGTTGTTGGAGATGATGAGTGAAAAGCCAAATTGGGCCTGAACTGATCCCACTGAGCAGAACTCTGGTCTAGCAATCATCAAAAGAGTCTCTGTATATGCAATGGGAGTCGAAAACTAGGAGCATTCAGCTGGACACTATGCTGGCCTTTTTTTTTTTTTAAATGAAGCCACAGATATGATTATTAAAAATAATGCGTTTCACCTTCCACTCAGCTACTGATTTGCGTTCGGTTCAGCAGCGATTATTTGGATGCAGTCGATACAAAAAAGCACGGTGGTGCAGCAGACAGCACTGTAAAGGAGAAGGCGTGAGGACGTGGGTTCGATCCCTGCTCGGTTTGTATGGAGTTTGCATGTTGGGGGTTTCCTCCCTCAGTCCAAAGACTTGTGTTTCGGGTCAGTTGGTGACTCTACATTAACCGCAGCATGTGAGTTAGCGTGCTACCTTGCTCTGGTGGACAGATGAGCGAACGAGCACTGCAGGTCACCTCGAATGAAAAAGTGTCCGAAAAATACGCCGCAGCAATTGCCGTAAGTTATTTGCGAGAAAAGCGTCCGCTAAATTATAAATGGAAAACTGCTCCAAATAATTAAGCTGCATAAATGGACAAAACTGTTTACCACTTTTAGACAAACAGCATCAGCAAAGCAATGAGAGGAAGTAATAATAAGACATTTTTAATGGAATTAAATGATACATAACACTTGCGACTAATAGGTTGCCAGTTTAAGTGCGATACTTAACCTCAACTGGATGAACAGAGTTCACAGCAGCGTATGGATGTGAAAATGCACGTGAGAATACAAAGTCCAGCTGCTGGATCAGAGCTTGGAGAAACGCGGCACGGAAGGAACGGGCTCAGAGCAGGTCCTACACCTCACCCTTAACATAAGCTCAGAGAGATTATTTGGATTAAGCTGAAATGTGGACAAAGCTACTTGACGCCAATTTAAATGCATAAGTTTCGTAAGGACACAGTACAGAGCGTTTAAGGAACTCATGACCCAGAAGTGGCAGACTCACTTCCAAGGAGGACCCCTGGCGTTACACCCTTGAGGAAAGTGGTTAAGCGCTCCAGTCAATACTCTGCTGTTTAAGTGAATAAAGTGGAAGAAATATAAGTTGATATTCAGTCTCGGACACTGAACTTCCCTTGATGTGCTCACGGCCGATTCGGCAGTACAAATCAACTTTCCGGGGTGTTTATGTGAAACCGCCGGCATAAAATAAACTCTCTATTTAAAAATTCAGCTATGCCAGTTCACAACATGCATACATTTTAGGAAACTTTACATTAAGAAGATATGCCTTCAGAAAGGAGTCATAAAGAAAGTTCTTATGATGTAATGATGCTGTGTGGCAGAATCAAACGCAAAAAAACAACAACCAAGCTTCAAGTGATTTTACATCCGATGAGAAATAGACATGGGAAGGTTGTCTGATTTTTAACAAAATGACTGTCAGTTAACATCTCATATCAGGCAAAATGAAGGGTAGGTTGACAAATTCCGTCATACATATATTTGATAATAGCAATTTTCACACCATACAGCACACATTTTGGAAGACACGGCCACCACCAAACCGCCCACATAACCATTCTGGTTGCTGCATCCTATGATCATTTCTAGTGTAAAGGGTGTTTTTATTTTTCAAATATATAATTGTCACTCATGCTTTTTATAAAATTGCACTTTTGTAAAACAAAATTTCAGAGGTCCTTTTTAAAAAAAATCTAACACTTAAAAAAAATATATATTCTTTAAAAGGCCTAGGTTTCATAATTGTTCTGGGGTGACTGACATCTCAACATAAACTGAGTGGAGAATTGAGGTGTCACAAAGTCAGAAATGTTCAAGTGACCATGGTTTTTGTGACTCTGGGAACTCACGAAAAGCCCCTCAAACACACTTCAGTGACATGAGTTCATGGTCTAAGGTCATTAGTTTAAAACGTAAACCGTTTTACAACAGCAAGGATGATAACAATCCCAAATCCAAAAATAACCGACTAGATAATCTCAATGGAAGAGTGCATGAAATGACTCCTTAAATGCAGTACAATAAGGCATACACTGTAAACAAGTATTACCTCGCTTTATGAAACTGTTAAATTTGAAAGTACTTCTTTTTGGGATAACCAATATTCCATTCCATTTTTTTGCCATCATAAGATGTTTGAAATATATTTTTGTGTCCAACTCAAACACAGTGATAATTTTTTTTTTTCTTTTGCTTGCTATGGTCTATGAAATCAAAGCTGCTACCTGTGAAATTACCTTTTTGGATTGGAAACATTCAGTATTAAAATATTATAATAAAAAGCCAACAAGCACAAAATTTCTCTTTCAGATGCAAATTAGTAGACTTCAGCTTTGATTTCGGTGATCATACTTAAAGTCTGCCTTGAAACGCTCCGTCAAGAGTGGTCAGAGATCCTCCGTACATACAATAAATACTGCACGTGAAATTTTGCTCTCAGAATTAAACAACCAGTAAAATTATTTAAATTGTAATATGTTAGTCCTTTCTCGTGTGATGTGTAGAGACACTGTGCCACATCCTTTACTGTACTGCACATGGGATTCGATCGCCACGTCTGTTCTTTTGTTTATTCGGTGATGTTCATTCGCAGGCAGACTTTCACTCACCACCCCAGACTACTGTACCATAGTGCACAGCTCAACCATTCCAAAAATACTCCATAGATGCTGCTTATGGCTCAGGAACATTTGAGGATTCAGCTTATATATTTGCTCAACTCTATATGCCAAAGCGCTGAAACTGGACACAAAGAGTCTTAATGCAAGCAAATAGTTATTACAAACGTATTTACCGGGTTCTCAAGACCACAAAGAAAGTAATGGGCAGGCTGCTGTTAAAAAGCTCCACCCTACAGTTGTACCCCAGTGGTGACATTTCAACAGGAGAAGGATCCCTTGGCCAAAATCCCCATGCTCAATACTGTAAAAATATAGTAAGGCTTTCTGTTGCTGCATTTTTCTCTGTGTGCTGAACTGATAACCCCTGAATGAACACCCTGAGCTCTGAGTCCTATTATTCAGAATGTCAGTTTTTTGGTTGTTTTGTTTGGAAGCAGACTGAACAGCAGAGCAAGAATGGGCCTTGAATCTTAATAAGAGCCTCTTTAAAGGCTGCCTGTCTGGGCAGGAGGTTCGAGTGTTGTGATGATCTGCTGAGTCAATGGTTTTTTGGTTTGCGAGATGGATTGTCGATGTCTCTTGTTCACGAAGCTGCTGTCCACCATGCACACACCTGACATCTCCATTTAAGCAGAGCTGCGGTTGGATTTAAGCATTTCAGCTTCTATCAGGGCAGAATACACAGAAGTGGCTGTGTGCGGAAGTCTCTCTAGCCTGTCTGAGTGGAGACAAGACCCTGGTGTCTTCCAGAACAGTCTGCATGTTGACCTCCTTTCAGGTGTTTCTCTGAGAGATGCTGCAGAACCCGCACACACTTCATCAGTCTGACAACAGAAAAATATCAGGATACCAGGATGCAGAAGATCATTTATATTTACTCATTCACTGATGCTTCCCTCCAATGTGACTAACAGAGTAAAGCTGTTTGCTTGCCTGCTTACTCAGCAGGGTAGCTTTTACCAAGGTAGTTTAGGATATGTTCCTTGCTCAGTGGTGCTACAAGCAGAAATGGGGTTCACACCTGGGTCCTTAGAGCAAAAGATCAGTTCAAAGCAGATTAGTCTCTTTCTCCTGAGCGTCCAAGTGGAATAAAATGACGTGATACAAAGCAAATTTCAGGATGCAACACAAGTGTTCAAAATTATGCTTGCAAATCAACACATACATAAATTATATTAGCTATACATAGAAAGGAGCTAGACTGGGATATAAACTGACTATTACTGAAATTACATTTAATACTTAATCATCTAGAATAGAACAGCAGCACAGCAGGTGCTCTGGTTTCCTCCCACAGTGCAAACATGTGGTTCAAGGAATTTGTCACTTTAAATTGGACATAGAGGGTGGCTGTGTGCATGTCTAGTTGGACTGCCATCCCATGAGGGTGAACTTTCAAAGCCCACCATCCAGTGATTCTGGGATAGACTCCAGACCGCTGTGAACGAGATAAAGCAGTTAAGGATAATAGATGAATAACTTAGCAAATTAAATTATATCTGAAATGATTATTCAATACTGTATGTGTGAATGTACAGAGGTGTGAGGCTTATCCTATTGCTACAAAGGGTTACGCATGATAAATAATCACCAGTTTTTGTAAAACTTGGGCTGTCAATAGTTAAAAAGTTTTTAAAAGTTTTAAGTTTGCCATCTATTTTAGGAAATAGAGAGGTCAGACTGAGTATTCAGACGAATGTGACAGCGGCAGTCACTTATTGCCACCCTGCTCCTAGCGCATCCTTTGTTTAAATCTTTTTGTGCTGATAAACTGAATGCATTTAGCAGCAGTTCCACTTATACTTCATTGCCAAGTGAGGTTGAAAAGGTCAGAAAAATGTGAGAAAATGTAATTGTCAGTGTTTAGTGAAACTGGAAATAAAAGTGTTTGCAAATAAATAAATAAATAAATAAATAAATAAATAAATGTTAAAGATAGAACTAATATTTTCCAAATTCTGAGATACTCAAACAACCAGCTGTTCCAGTTTTAAACCTTTTGTCTAATATATTTATGTTTCAGTGTTTAAAGATCACAGACATAAATTAAAGTATTAGTTTTGTCATATTCTGCTGATTACATTTTTTACGCTCTTTCACTTTCATTTGCACATTATTTTTTATCGCATAATATTCACAGAGGCAATTATGCTGTGCGAGAAGTTCACCTCCTTGCCAATTCCCACCTGGATCCACTTACTTGGAGCTGGAACGCTGGAAAGATCTGTAATAATATTTAACTTTTGTATCTTTCCAGTCACAGCTTCTCAGCATTTTTTTTTGGACGGTGACAAAGAAACAAATGCGTTTTATAACATTCTTGAAAACTGTAGACACAATGCGTAGCTCTATATTCATAACTAGATGTGGCAACACAAATAAGGCTTTAAATTTTCTCCTGATAAACCCTTTTTGATAACATATGCCTAAAACATTTCAATTTATCTTTCGTTTTTAGATGGATTTAAAAATAGCTAACCGTGATAATGTCCCAAGTTAGACACGATTGTATTTCAGGTTTAATATCTTTTGCGTAAGTGTCTCTAGCTCTTTTCTTCTCAATCTCAAAATTTTTAAATACAATAGAAAATATTCTTTTTTTCAAGGAACTGCATGGATAAACACTTTTCTTATCTTGCCAGGTAGTTCTGATTTCCTCACAAAAACAATGCAACACTGATACCTGAAGAACTAGAGAAGAAATCAATAAGAGAAAACCAAACAAAGCCATCATATCCAGATGTCCATTAAAATGAGGGATAATAGTGCAGTGCAGTTCAATCTTATGCTTTTGTTCAAGACTATCCTTTTTCTTCCGTAAAGGAAATTCAGTCTTTACTTACTGTATTTTTTGGTTCTCTGAACCACAAAAGTCCCATACAGACCAAAAAGATATATTTATATATTCTTAAAAAAATAGATATTAACATTGAATTGCACACTCTGGGACTACTGAATCTTAATATTTAAAGTAAGGTTTGTTAATGGTAATTTATGCATAGACAGTGATATAAAAAAAAAAAAACCTGAAAGAAAAAGAAAATACGGAAATAAATCTGAAAGTCTAATACCATGAAATGACCTGAAACGTTTTATTTTGGAATAGAATTCTGCGGCCATCCAGGGAAACTTGCCTTTGGGTATAGTAGCTACAGCTTCATCTTACCTTGAACAGATTAGCCTGAGCCAGGTGTATTTTTATTACCGATTCCCAATCACCTATGCCGAGCCACCGTCTGTTTATACTCAACACAACAACTAAATTACGTTTAAAATGGGGAAATTTTCCAAGTAGCACTTCGGTCCTATCAGAAGCGCTATGTGAAAGTGGAAAAGCTGTCGTGTAGGTCATGGATCCGCTGTGATTTCCCAGAGGGTCACCTTGCATCCTGCCAGCTGGTCCATGGAGGACACACTACAGGACCAGGGCCTCCTGGCAATGGTGTGCTCTAGTAGCGCAGCAGAATTCACTCTTCAGAGGATTAGACACAGCGAGGGAGAAACAGAACTAAACAGTGTCCTTCATTTCGCTTAAAGGCCATCCATCCATTTCCTCCAACATTTAATGTTAAAAAAAAAAAAAAAAAAAAAAAGACCTGTAGGTGTTCTGACGAAGATGATGCTAACCTTAACCATAAGGTTAAATGCACAGTAAATGGAGCGCGGATGCCATTTTTAAGCGTGAACCAAAGGCAGAGACCGCCCTCCCACACTTTCAGGTAAACATGGGAAACCGAGGTACGGGCATCCTTGTACACGTCAGTCGAGATTAGAGCCCCCTTGAAGGAAGACGGCGAACACACCAGTGCGCAGTCTGGAGTAAAGCCGTCCGCCCCCTCGCCGTCTGACAAGCAGGAACAGACTATCTTGTTTGTACCTGCCATATCTGTCACAGACACTATCAGCTGCTCAGTCATTTCAACGGACGCCATGGAAAGGGGAACTTGTTCGCATCCAGCGCCTCAAAGGGAATACCGAATGTTTGTTGTAAAGGAAACAGAAAGAAAAAATAGCAGAAGCAACTTGTATCTCAGAGCCCCGAGTCCCGTAGATATCCATGCAAGAAGGCATACCCAGGCTTAATTCACTGTCCATTTAAATATTATCCAAAAGCAGTGGTTGTGAAGCTGTCTCCTGGATTAGGCCTGGAGCCTACTTTGCGACACACTCTTATCTCAGGAAACCTCAGGGTCTCGAATTGCTGAAAACCTTGAAATAGTTTAGAAAGCACCCTGAGCAGAGCCAAAGGACAGCACAACCAGGAAACATTTGAAGGAGGCAGAGTCCAAGAAACTAAGCACTGGTTGCCCCTCTGGGCTGTGTAGAGGAAACTCAGCTCAATGCAAACGAATGTGGTCACTGCTAAAGAGAAAAATCTCATTCAGTCCATGGTGGATGGAGAGCCATTTTCATCACCTGGAACAAAGCTCATAGCCTCATAGGTGTTTTGACATTTATATTTTTTCCCTAAGACCTTTTTAAGAATCTGAGATGTTCACTCCTTGACTGTGATTTGGTCAGCAAAATCTAACACGGTGTACAGAGTGTGAACCAGAGTGTCACAGTTATGTATGTGCTGGACCCATGAAATGGTGGCCACATTACCTGGAATGGATTATTCAAGCCTGAAGTGCTTATTCATCCTCACATTCAATTCCACTGCCTTGCCATATTGACTTAAAGTGACACATGGGTTCCATGTGCGGACAGTGATTGCTGAACTAAGCCCGAGATCGATGTCCACTGGTATCTTAGGCCTGGTCTTCTCTGAAAAGGGAACGCTATATTTAAAAGAAGGACTTCAGTTTGCATTTCGGATTCAAACTCAGCTACCACTTTCTGACCTGTACGAAGGTTTATAGAGCATTTATATAACGCAACTCCCGTTATATCAGATGATATTTCAGGGGGTGAAGACAGACGGCTCAAAGTAGCCTCCAGTGTCAAACAGTGTTAAAGTCACAGTGAGCAAAATAATGCTATTTCTTTTTCTTTGCCTTTCTGAGAAAAAAAGCGAAAAAAAAAAAAACAAATGTTTTAAATGTTTTTTTTTCAGGGATCGCTTTTGCAGTGTTGCATTCAGTGCTGTTCTTTATTACATAAATTGTATTTATACTATTTTAATATGACCTTTTTCGACAAGTTTGGTAAGACGGAAAGCATTCCGTCTGCGGTCAAATGGACTTTTCCAGTTTTTCAGTCTTTTAGCTGATGTATGTTGGCAGTTTTCAGATGTGTGTGTAAGGGGGGGGTGGGCTATTTATTTATTTAATCGCTTATTTACTTACTTACTTATTTAAATCCAATTCAGAAGGGACCCTTCTCACAGGGCAGGAAATATTAGCGACTAAAATTCTGGTGAATCGCAAGGTTGTGGTTAGGTACAGTTACACAGTAAAACAAACCTTGCAATTAAAAAGAAATGAGCAAACAAAATCAATATGGATCATTTACGCTGTGGTGACAAAGGAGTCAACAAAGGACAACATGGGCCCGGATCTCAATTAGGGGAGATGATAAAGGGACCACCAAGAGGAAACATGGTCATTTCCATTGGCCTACTTGAAACCCTCTATGTTTCTCCTAAAAATAGATGTAGGCAGTGATATTTTCCTTCTTCTTTCTTGCGAGCACACTTAATACAACCTTAGGGAAAATATAACGGCGAGTATTTTTCTTTCATGAAAGACCTTGGTAGAATTATATCATACACTTGGCCAATATGTAATGGCACATTGTTTTATACCCTACAGTTTAGTCAGCTTGGCTTAACATAAGAATAAAAAATAAGTGTCTGCAGCCGCTTCGCCGCTGTATTTATAACTTCATGATCCAGAAAGGCGGATTTAAGACTTTGTCCAAGGAGATGTGCATGCATCTTTCAGCACGCAGGCTTGTGCACACTAGACATGTGAGGAGAATTCATAATAAACTCGAGGTCCCTGTCACCTCTCGGTGCCTAAAAAGGTTTAAAGGAAAAAAAGAAGAAGCTGTCAACAAGAAAAACGATAATGACATGTCCAGCATAATCTGGGGGGAAACACATTTGTCCTGAGACTGATGTTCTATCGCAATTTATGGTGGTAGTATGATTACACCAAGATGCTCCATGGACCGTCTCGCAGATAAATCGCTTCCCTGAATGACCTTTATGTGCATCATTCAACAAGGATGTAAAGTTTATGTAATTAAGTGATTTGCAAAGTAAAACCACTGTGCTTCATGGGGACTAAAGTAAAATTACACCCCGGCGTGGCGGGGGTACAACTGCAGTTTCATGCACGCGTCAAAGCAAACGTGCCGAATGAACGAGCGTATCCTCGACTGACAAAACCTGCAGGAAAAAACAACACGGAATGCCTGAAATTCTGCCGTCAATTCTCCGTGTCCCTATCGCTAATGGAACGATGGAAAAAAAAATGTATCGATTTATGATTATGATATTCAAACATATAGATGGCGAGGAGATATCGGCACTCAGGTACCTTAACAATCCAACAGTGAGACTTGCGGAGTGACTCGCTTCATTACTGCTCTGCTAAGGCAGGTTTGTTCAGCCACTGCGTTGGAGAGGCGCGCGTTCAATTTAATCCTCAGCTGCTTTGCCTGAAAGCATCCTGATCCAGTGGTGGGCGATGAACACCAACTGCCCACAGCTGAGCTTCAGAGAAGGACACACTGGGAAAGAGGAATCGGGCAGACTGCAGGAACCAGTAAGGCCCACGGTTTCATCTAGGAAACAAGGTCTCGGGGAAAAACGGATGTTGGCCTTGCTGCAATAATTTTCACCACTGACTTTTGACCTTCGTGTTGGTGTCCGGAAGAGCAGTTGGAAGGATCGAGGTGGGGGGGGGTGCAGCATTGAACTTTTTTGTGGATAAATAATTCAACGGAATAATAACCAATTACTCAACATGTGTATTTAATCTCTCAGTTTATGGCAAATGATTAGGACACAAGGATGAACTTAGAACTAAAGCACAGATAAATTCCTCCATATGGCTTGGGGTTTGGAAATGGAAAATTATTCATACGAAGCACTGAGCCACATCGAGCTCGAATGCTAAGCAAATCGCTTTTACTCTGAACAAGACTTTCTGATTTAAAATTTCCCCCATTCCCTCCAAGACTCTTGTTTTTGGCAAACGTTCTCCACGCCAGCTGCCGTCTCATTAAAGCACATTAGATTCATTTGTTTTGGTTGATCCATAGTTCGCCCTTGTCAGCTCTGCTGTGATTTTATTGCAGATTAACAGCCACGTCGCACTGTAGGACCACACCTCCGCCGCTCTCTGGAGCGAAGAAGGGGATTCGTCACATCGTGAAACTCGTAAAAAATCCCCTGTATTCCATGTGTGAAGGTGCCATATGGACCTGTGTGTACCTTTCTTAATCTTGGTATGTAAATAGTGCGACTCTGGACTCGGGAGAGTTCTAATGGTGACAAATCTAAGCTGGACTCTGACCGCACGTCCCTGTCCTAAGTCTTTCGCCACCATCCCGCTTTCTGACCGGCAAATGTGTTTCAGTGTAAATTATTTCTAAACAGGATTCTGTAAGGTGCTTTTAGACCTTCCATTACCCTTAAAGTTGCATACAGATGTCCTGTCTTATTACTTAGTGTAACGTCACTGATATTCACAAAACAGGCACATAAATATTAGACATCTCATACTGTACTCACTGCACTAGACATGTGGTTATTGAACATGAATGAATTCATACACTATTTACCACAATTATACATCAATTTACCTGAAAAAAACAGCAAGGACAGTAAAAAGAATATATATATATCCCTCTCACCTTCCCCTATCTGGGGGGGGGGGTGGTATGTGTGTGTGCCTTCCTCAACCTCGGGTCCTCTACCAGAGGCCTGGGAGCTTGAGGGTTCTGCGCAGCATCTTAGCTGTTCCTAGAACTGCTTCTTCTGGACAGAGACCTCAGTTGTTGTACCTGGAATCTGTTGGAGCCACTCTCCAAGTTTGGGAGTCACATCCCCCAGTGCTCCTACTACCACAGGAAACCACTTTGGCCTTCACCTTCCACATTTGTTCCAGTTCAGGCCTTGATACTTCTCAATCTTCTCATGCTCCTTCTTCCTGATGTTACTGTCAGCTGGGATTGCCACATCTGTCACTACTGCTGTTTTCTGCTCCTTATCAACCATATATATATATGCAGAGTTCTCAGAAGAGTTCTTCTGAGCAGAGTTCTCAGAACAGCTTTGGGTTTCAAAAGGACATGATGACCTGCTGAACAAAAAAAAAAAAGTGTTCATTTGTGTTCAATCCCCTCTTTTTAATAATGTCCTTCGAAGATGCTTGTTCAAATATTAATAAAGATGGTAATCTCCGCCTAATGGCTGCCGTACGTTAATGAAATAACTTGCCCCTCGCGAGAGCGCTACTGCTGCTCTGTGCGGGATTTGGTTCTCACAGTACCAAAGGCCAAGATATGAATAGTAGGGAAGACAAAAAAAAAAAAAAAACCAGATGTAGAGTCAGCTACACATTCTCTTTGAAGTTAAATTTGGAGAATTAGAATCCCTCTGGCCAACTTTGGGCGCCTGCTCCGTCGACCGAGAAACACTTGAATCCTTGCAGTCAGTAATTTGTTTAATTCGACTAAATGAATTTATCCATTCAAGCCATCAGAAGGTCCAATCGTTTCTTCATTACATTTTCTTTCCCATTGCAGGGTTCGAAGAGAAGGGACAGAGTGTCTTGCGCTGACTAAACTTCACCCTGGCGCTGAGTGTATTAGAGCAGAAGGCAGTGCCCACATACAGGTCACATTTGGAGTCATGAGTCTCATCCTACGAGCTGGAAGTCCTTTCACGCTTCTGATTTTGAAAGACGTTCTTCCCGAATTTACCCGTATGGTTTCCGTTTCCTGGGGTGCCGACCCTCTGAGGTCAACCAGTGCTTCCACAAAAGCAGTTCATACTCCTCTAAGGCTTTGCATAGTCCCATTAATGAACCAGTGCCATTATTCCCAAAAAGCTTAGCCACTCATTTAAACTGCATCACATTACACACATTTTGCTTTTTACAACAATACATATTCTGCATGGAGGTCTTCTACTTTGTTTCATGGTGTAGCTGCAAACACCTATCTTTTGGTCAAGCTGCTCATCTTGTTTACTTTGCTTATTTGTGTGCTAACATTACCCCCTTTTATACATGGCTGCACATTCCCACAATATCTGGCAATACAGATTTACACTCAAATAACCTGAGGTTCATTAAAAATCAAAATGAATAAATAAGCAAAGAAGCAAATAAATAAATACGCGCAATTTGTAATTTCTTCCTGCCTGCATGTTTGATTCATATGTTTTTAACCATGGCTGGAACAAAAGGAATCCATATTGCAATTTGTATAATAAACAGCTGTTGCATTTAATGTGCTTTTTTGTTAGAAAAAAATGTACACTGCTCGGTTGTTTTCTGGTGGAAGACTTGCATACCCATCATATCAGAAACAAATTATCCGGCAGCATCATGAGTTATTCCTGTTTCATTTTCATTACTGTTAATATGGATAATTTACCCTTACAGTTGCTTTCAAATACGAAACAAATGAAATGGGATCATTGAAATGCAATTACGCTTAATAGATGCTTCACTTCTAATAAAATTTTCTGCCCACCTCACTGAAATAATTGTGCCTCAATAAAATCAATAGTTACTACAGAAAGTAAAATTCATTCTGTAAGGGGACTACAAAAGGTGGGGATAAAGGCTGAAGAAAAAAAAACATATGTTTTTATGTTTGATAGATGTTATTGCGATACTGTTTTGCTTCGGTATGTTTGGAACATTAGCAGTTTGTGGCATGTTATTAATTTATGTTTTTTTTTTAAACATTTCCATTTGAAAAACATGACTATCAACACAATAAATCCATCTTGCAGGCATTTAAATAAAAACTCAGAAGGCCATTAGGACACGCACACTTGCGCTCTTGCTTATATGAGTGGCATCATTGTCACCCATAAACTGCAGTTGTACATCAGTACTAAAAATATTCATTCAATTAAATAGCAAAATTTTAAACATTCTTGCAAAACAATGAATAATTTTGGGCACTCAATTAAACCTTAAAGCTATTGCCATTTTTTTTCAAAGAAAAAAGTTTCAAAAAGAAAAAAAAAAAGTTTTAAAAGAAACTACCAAAATGCTGCTGTAGCTTTTTAGTTTTTGCATGGGAACCCAAGTCAAGTTTTTCCACAGAACAAATGCAATCCACATCATTTTTCTTCCAGTTCTTATATATAAATAACAAGATGACCCCTTGCAACCAGAGCTGGAAGTCTGGCTCTTAAAATGCCAAGGTTGAGGGAACAAAAAAAAAGCTTCCTATTTTCTTTCCAGCTGAGATACATATGGCATTCAGAGTCCAAAAGATAAAAACAAAAAAAAAACTCAATGAAAATAGTTTTCACATTGCTACAGAGCACCGCCTTTGAAACTTTCAGGATGAAAATTTTTGTTCCTAAAAGTAGTTTAAAAAAAACCCTCGATATTTTTCATTTGCATGTGAGATGGTCTGAATTAATGCTTGCTACCTTCTGATGAGAACCAAGAGACCTTCTGAAACCTCATATGAAATATTGTTGGCATTTCTGCATAAATGCCACCAACCTAGTCGAGTCCCTTCAACTGTGATCACTGTTCAATTAATCTGTATAACATTGCATTTATTCATACCACAGACCCTTATGTATTAAAAGCGATGCACAGTAGTTATTGTGAGATATTTAGCAGACACCTTTGTTCAAGGTGATCACAAGGCTTTGGTGCGCCACGCTTAACTTCCTAAAGTCATTTATCCACTTTTACACCGGAGCAATGCAAAACACATGCAAAACACACACACACACACACACACACACACACACACACACACACACACACACACACACACACACACACACACAAGAAGCTACTGGCATTCACCACTTTACCAGAGGCATGTGTTCATACTGTGGGAAGAAGCTCATGTAAATATGGAGATGAAAACATGAAAACTGTACGTACACTAAGTTGGAACTGAACTCAAATCCATTCACTCGGCCCAGGTGCCATGAGACACAGTGCTATCTGCTCCACTGCCGTTAAGATTTTAAAACATTATTAGTGGGACCAAAACCTGCTTGTAAAAGAACGCCCTTTTCTGTGGATTAAAAATGTTAAACAATGTTATATTATAGTTATTCTACTGTATGTTCAATTGGACACAACAGGCAAATGAATTCTGAGACTCCTGGCTTACTGTATGTTTGGTTCGGCTTTTAAGCACTTAAAGACAAATGAATAGAACATTCTGAAAACGGAATCATCTGCTGTAAATGGATGCAAAGGGTCAAAGGGTTGCTGCGAAATGGAAGCAAAAGGTAAATGAATCCTGGGCCTGGTAGTTTACTGTATACTTGGCGTTGCAGATATTGACAGTTAAAGACAAACGGACTTCTGAAATTGACTCATCTACTACAAAAAGGAACCCTTCCCCTTCATTTGCTGATGTTCCTGAGGCCTGGCCTTCCTGTGGCCGCAGTGGTTGACCCGCAATGCTTCCCTGATGTTGGCATTTTCTAAGGGCCGTTACTGTAAGTGAGAACGGAAACATCTCATTCAAGTGCCCTATCCCTCAAACATGTAATGCGTACCGAACAAACTGCACCCACTTCCCCCTACCAGTCCCACGCAGCAAACACGGCATAACCCAGCACGCGGCGAAACACGAAATGGAAGCAACTTCTACAAAATTAACTTGAAACTGCAATACTTTGAACAAAAAGTGCCGCTAAAAGCATTGCAGGCCTGCGACAAAGGGGGCAGCGAATCCCACAGGATGCACTAAAATTTCAAATTCTGTTTTGCAGCCCCACTTTGTAGGCCAGCCACACCGGTTGTCTGCCCAAGGCAAGAGAAAGCGTAGACCTAACACCACCATGAGCAGAATAAAAAGTGAAACAAAATTCACATTATTTAATAAATAACAATAAATACATGTTGGAGAGGGGGGTGTCTTGGGGCCAATCAGTGGTGTGAGGCTCTGAGTTCTTCTGCACTTTTTTAAAGCAAGTTCGTGAGCACAGTTTGCTTCACAGTGCAGTTGGACAGGATAAAATGAACCTTTTTTTGAAGAATGATACCAGCATATTACAGATAAAAGTCTGCTTCCATTAAAGAAAACCACAAAGGTGGTCCATGCTGGTGTAGCATCCCAGTATAATGCAGTGGCAGCCATCTACTCTGACAGGTGAATACCGATGATTTAACCATTTCACAGAGAGAATTAAGAAGGAAATTTGACTGAGTAAACATCTGTGACATTTGGCTGCACCACAAAATTGTACATTAAGCACCTGGCTGAGGATGAGTTAAGGTCAAACTATGGGGAATGTAAACAGCCAATGTTTTGATATTTCTGAGGTTCTGCTGAAGCTATCTTTTGGACATGGCTCCATCTCAGTACTGGGAACATAAGAATATGGGTTGAAGTGCGATAACGCTGCCACAAACCGGGAATTCAGCCAGCAGATCGGGTGGACGATTTCTCCTTTTTCTTTCTGGTATCTTGTGCTTTGGCCGATAAAGCAAACATCAGCTCAGCAACCTGGTGGGTGAGCCGGAATTAAGATGCATATCTTTAAAAAAAAGTCACAAATGTGATTTTGTTTTATCAAAATGTCATACAAATATTTTTTTTTTGTGGAAATTTTTTTTATAGTAATAAAAAATGCATTTTATGTTTAAAAGAAAAAAGATTTCTTTCAGTTTTTTTTTTTCCTGGCATGTGCGATAGCAAAAAGATCATCTCTTGAAGTTGAGGGCAACACTGTGGAGCAGTTGGTTCAGAGGTTATATTACAGATGCAACTCTGATCTGGCTGCTGCAGAATCCACATTGGACAGCACTGATATACCCTTGAGAAAAGTCTCCATCCCAAAATACATCAGTGAACATTTGCATATCACAATATATACTGATCAGAAATTATATGTGGACTTGTCATTTAATGGGGAATTTGTTAAATATACATATATATAGAAAAAGAATAGACTTCAATATGCCGATAAAATGCAAATTAGAAATGAACACCGATAAAACAGACATAGAAATTTGACAGACAGGGCTGTGATTTTTACACAGTAACACTCATTCACCCACCGCCAGTAACTGCATGAAAACTATCATGAGAGGGAAGGTATAATTCTATTTGGGTGAATTTCTATGAATGTGGAAACAGTTGTGTTTTGACTACTTGTGAGATCCCCTTTAAATTTATAATTTCAGTTTATTCAGAAGGGACCAGGGATGACAATGAGTTGGAGCCTAGTAGCTTTCGGGGTGATTCTTGTTTAGTGCTGAGGGAGAACATGGCATATCTGCTGTATGATGAAGAAGAAGAAGAAGAAGAAGAAGAAGAAGAAGAAGAAGAAGAAGAAGAAGAAGAAGAAGAAGAAGAAGAAGTAGTAGTAGTAGTCCTAGATGACATACAAACACAAACCCAGCTGGCACATGGATAAAGGTAGAGCCAACCTTAGTAAGAGCCAATCCTACTTGGCACACAGTAAAATGTAAAGCCAAAGCTGTTTGAGATCCAATCCCAGCTGGAAATCGGAACAAGGTGCAGTCAGTACTCAGTGACAGTCACTCCCATCTGTCACATAGTGCAAGGCGGAGTGAGCTGTCAAGCTAGGAACACTAGACGATCTAGTAACCCTTATAAATAGTTCACAGCTAGAATGTTGCAAAGCATGACAGACCTGAAAAGGCTGAAATTGCACATAAGCTGCAGAGAAGATTGTCTGAAAAATATTTTCAACAGTTATCCATGCATTCATCGTTTCATCCTGAGGGTCTCAGCAACCCAAAGCCTATGCCGGAGTTACGGGACACTTGGCTATGAAGCCACCTCTGAATAGGACATAAGACCGTTGCAGGGTGGGCACACAGTCACATATTATGGGTAATTTAGAGTGACAAATTAAACAGAAGCACATGTCTTTGGACTGTGGGACAAAACCCACACAGATACAGAGACCATGCAACCTCCACACACACACAGTGAGCCAGGTTCGAACTCATACCTGACCAGCCCAGGCACCGTGCCTCCCATCTTCAAAAGTCACCCCCTTGCCTTGTGATTACGACACATTATGTAAGCATATACAGCCTAAAAGTGTGTCAAGCAAAAATACAAAAAAAAAACTGAAACAGAAACAATTTCCAGTGAGTCAAAGGGTAAAACTGTTTTTGCATGCATATATCAAAGGCTTCCCAAGACACATGGTAAATGTCAGGGCTGCAAGGCTTTGGAAGGGACTGTCAGTTATGAGCAAAAACACATCTAATATTGCATTTAAAGATATTCAGAGAAGCTGCCCTCCTTCCAAAAGCCCTTTGATGAGTATTTAAGTGAAAATGTAATAAAAGAAGTGATTGATCTCACACTTGTCGCAGGGGAGGAACTCTTCAAAATAAGAATCAATACCTTCTTTTTTGCGGCTGTCCCAATTGCTAATTGAAAATCTTGAGGGCTAAAAATGAATATGAAATGTCAGGGCTTCAAATGGTACAAAAGCGACATTTCATTTGTTATGTTAACAATAGTCACGCGATTTCAGTGTAGAGGAAATACCTCCGGGGGGAAAAAAGCTCACTGCGTCACTTCATCTCATGTATGTTCTGGGAAGGGTCAAAGGCAGGTGCAAATAGTAGTATTTATTTCGAGGAATTATGTAAATAATGAAACACTGCAGCTTTTGCGTGACAATAATGCGATAATGTGGGAGCGTCGCTATTCTAAGTCAGGGAACCGAAGTAACTACAATTTCCTTTCTGCAGTTATTTATGAAATATGAAATTACAGAGCACATCCCCAGCTATGTGAGCATTTTATTTTGTTGGCTGCCTGCTCGGTCTGGTTTGTCTAAGGATGGAGAATTTAAGGTGCCCAGTTGATTTACGATGTCTGTATCGAATTATTTCAAGGCTTCTTCTTAGAGAAGCGATGCCATAATAGCGGGCCGCTTCCGCGGAGCAAATTGCGCATTCCCTTGTATCTGTCACACCACTCTGGAAACGTTCGCTCGGTGCTCTGAGCCGTCTGCTCTTCTGACGCATCTCAAAACTCTCGTGGGAGGGATGGCATTATTTTGCCTGGTCCTTCCTGACGGCCAGCTTGTCAGAAACCTCTGATGTGTTGCTCGCTAACGCGCTCCAGCGGGATTCCCACAAGTTCTGAATAACTGCACAGACTCTGCAAACCAAAAGGGGATGTTAAAGTCGTGCCTTTAATCTCAGGTGTTTAGTGAGAACTTCTGCAGATGCTACGTGGTCCCTGGGCTAAGCACTGCCAACACTTGCATCTCATCGCCCTGTCTCCTGGGCTACATTACTCAGCCAGAATTCTAACTGACATAAAAGAGCTAATGGTAAAGAGTCAAAACAAATAAAGAATTGAAAAGGTTGCCAGCAAAATGTACAAAGCTTCTTTTCTCAGGATGATGAAAATATCTGGTCAAATTTTCCAAAGGGATAGAGACACGAGGATTGGATATGAAGGACCGAGTCTTACCAATGAAGAGATTCCACTCTGGATCCAGATCGGCCTGGTTGGCCAGGCAGCCCTTCATCACGTTGAGACAGTAGTTCCCACAGGGCTTGGTGTTTGGTAGACCCCGGCAATACGGGCAGTAGAGCATCCTGGTCAGCGCCCGGACGCAGGCTGGGATTACACTCACCTGTAGGGTGTAGGAGAGCAGGGTCACACAGGCACAATATGTAAGCTGTGGTGGGAATGCAGGGAAAGGCTGTGGAGAGGTGGATTATTGTGTTGATCTAGCAGTGAAGTTGCTCTGACAACTAAACAATATCTGCCTTTCTGGTCAGACAAATAGACAAGAGCCAAAAGTAAATGTGGGTTGGTGTGAGAGCTGTGACCAGCTGCTGTTTATTATTGCTTATTACCACATACTTTACCATTTATTCCTTCAGCTGACACTCATCTCCAAAGCTTACAATGCGAGGTTAAAAGTTATTTACCCATGCATACAGCTGGGTACTTTTAACTGGAACAGTTTTAGGCAAATTCCTTGCTTGTGGAAACTACATCTGGTTTAGTGATTTGTAACCGAATCTTTTGACCTCTACACTACCTGCTGTACCCTGCTGTTTTTATCCATCTTTATTTTATTTATCAGACATTTTTCTCCATGGTGACTTACATTGTGAGGCTTTTATACAAAGATACTTACAATTATTTACCCATTTATACATCTGGATAATTTTTCCTGGATTAATATGCAATAAGTTCCTTGGCCAAGGTTACGGAACTGGAAGCGTGGGAGGTTCAGACCTAGATTTTTTTTTTATTTCTTTCAGCTCTAAATGCTTTCACCTGCCCAAGAGTTCAAAGAATCCAGCCAACATTATTTTGAGGAATGCACTTCACCTCGGTTGCTCTAGTAAAAAGCTGGATGAAAGGATGACGTGTGCAGGTGATATTGCTAAACTGATCTGATATTAAGTGTCTGCTAAGGAAAGAATCTATTTTAGCGGAAAAATTCAGGGTCAGTATCTTGATCACGGCTGAACAGGTAGAATTGGGCGCAGGTAAAACAAGACTTTCATAGAAGAACTCAAAATACCATGTACCATGCACTGGGCTAGCATCACAGCATGAAATACACTGTACATCGCATAAAAAAAATATTTTTTACAATTGCATTTCAACGTATTTCTAAATTTGCGCAGATGTGTAGGTTCTGAAAACAGCATGTTGGATTGAAATGATGAGAAACCCAAATTCAAACTTTTACATGTAAAGCCCATAAAGGTTATAGAACAACCAGCTGCTGCTGTGTACAGGCTTACAGCTTCTCAAACATTTCTTGCAGCTGAGAGAGCACACGACCATAGAATTCACGGCAACATAAAATATCGCGCATTTTACTGAATTACAAAATGGCTTTAGCCAAGATTAAGGATGACTGGAGCTTTCAGCTACGACAGTTATCGCAGTTTGGCAGCATCAGTACACAATACAGAGGGAGCCCATTCATTTGAGTGGAAGTCACAGCAGATAGTTGGACGAAGAAGTGCTTTAACTCAAGCTGCAGGAAAAAGTATGCCATAAATCTCCTATGGTGGGGTCAGACCATTCAGCATGAGTCATTGCTGTGTTGTAAGTCCAACACCTCCAAGCAACATAAACTGAGCGCTTTTTCAGTCACAGTCTTTTTACAGTTTTAGACGTGACCACCACCAGGGTTTCCAGCTGACCACAAGAGTGCAATTATTGTTTTCAGCATAGAGAATTACAACCACACCTTGCTGACAGCAGTATGTTTCTGTGAACATATACAAGTTTATGAATATTTCACATCCATTCCAGGAGTTCCAACAACAATAACGGGACATACATATATATCTATATCTTTTGATGTGTTTCTATTGCTTTTATGTGGTTCTTACGTGTCAATAAGGTATTTCCTCATGGCTTTATACACATTAAAAATACTGATGTTTTCAAAAAGTGTCATACATGGACTAAAAAGTTATATACATAGCATCCTGCACAAGCAAATACATTAAAATGTAATTTGGAGATTTTCAATAATGCATCTCTGCTCTTAAATTCTCAACCGAGTTCTGGCGTTTATATTGGCATACACAGAATGTTTATCCTTTCTCTTGAAATCTGAGGATGGGGGAGGAATATGCAGTCACTGCTACTCACTCGCACATTATTATCAGCCGCTTGTCCTGACCAGCATCATGGCAGTCCATCCCAGGTCCAACGCATGCTAAGGAAGGAGTGGTAAACCCTGTACAGGACACCAGCCCATCACAGGAAAGCTGCTCACACAGACAGCACTGTGGGAAAAGTCAGTGCGCTATAGGAGGAAATCAGAGCACCCATACACAGATTCAGGGTGCCATGCGTGGGGCTGATCTGAATTCGAACCTGCACTGAAGCAACCTAGGCGCTGTGAGGCGGCAGCTCTAGCCGCTGCGCTTGGAATATACAGCCGCAGCAAGTTTGCTGTATATTCATCTTACATGTCATTCCAGTGTGTTCCTTTCAAAAATTGTTGAGGTTACACAACAGTAACCATAGCAGCAGTACTGACTGCTAAAGAAAACTGTTTCTTTTACCTGAAGGCTGAGTTAAAGGTAAAGGCAGTTCACTGGGTAATTCATTTTATAATAACCAGAGAAAAAGAAAGAAGAATAAATCGATGCATAAATAATAAATGAAAATGCAAATAGAAACGGCAGAACGGCACATGGACTTACTTGTCCCCTCGGTTACAAAGCTGCGACTATAATACCTTATGATTTAACATCAGCTTCAACAGGTACAGTGACCCATGGAGCAATTTTACCTTATTAAGGGGTGCAGGTGAGGTCCAAGTCACCTGTCACAGGATATTTAAGCAACGGCGCTTTTAATGCCATACAACTGACACCTACGAGGACAAAAAAGTTAATCTCCTTCCGTCACATTAATGGAAAATATTTCAAATTTCCCCTCCTCACATTAATAGCAAATGTTTCACCGGCAGCTCAAAGGGCCGTTCGGAAAACGCTCGCAGCGGTTACGCGAAAGTTTTAACACGAGCCTTTGGAACCCAAACAAAGCCTGTCTATCAATCAACAAAGGCCGATAAGGAGCCCTGGATGAAGGACGAAGTTTTTTATTCCAGCTTTAAGATTACATGCAACGCTCAGCCATGCGTGCCGCGCTTCTTTTTTCAAATAACCTGGGGGAAGAAACACAAGCGCAAGGCGTCATATCTGAGATGGGACTTTAATTGCTCCCCGGCGTGGCGTGGAGAAGGCTGAGATAAAGGACGCTTCTCCTGATGTCTATGTTTGCCCCCCACCCACCCCACAGATGAGCACGTGACTCCCCCGCTCAGTGCGCCTCACCTACGGTCTCCTCCGCTTGTTAAACTCGCGTGCATCGTGGCGCTGTGATTTTCGGCATTAGCCGATTCCAAAAGCCAGTTTAAAAGATTAAAGAAACCTAATTTATGCAGTTCACCAAGAACATCAAACAATGTCGGGTTTGCAGATAGCGCTCAACGCGGCCTGCTTTTATTTTCATCTCACATCCACGCTTAGACCGAGGCCGTGCAAAATTATTTATTTTCGATCAGATCCAGCAGTTTACAGTTTGCTTGGTTACAGCATCAGACACGTGTTTCTGAGGATGCGAAATTCGCCATGCGAGTGCAATACCCTCCGCTCGCATCGTGCTGGTTAATGCTATGGAACGACTTTTAAATGGGAAACGTTTGGGTGACAAGAGGCCATCGCATAACGTCAGCTGTTATACAGCACCTTGTTCAACAAGGTAACTGTGGGGTAACTGTGCAGTAACAGGAATGCAGTACAGGGGGATTAGCCAACAATCCACAACAAATGGGTGGCGAGCAGGCGATGTAAAGGTTCGACCCATCAGCTTCAGATGTCCCATTACACTGGAAATAATAACACAGCTAAATAAATAAATAAGCAAATATTTCTAAGTTTGATATACAAATCTACTACTGTAAGTTGCTACGATAAATTATGGTAAAAAAATTTAATGGCATGACAAACGTCCAGATTATAAGATATACCTGCTTCCAGTTTTAGTATAAACAGGACCAAAATGAATGACTTTACATAAACAAGTAGTTATTGTTTGATCTCTGTGTGGACCACGATGTTCCCCTTCCACAATATTTTACAATATTCCAATATTCTTGACATAGAGGATAGTTGTGAGTGCATTTTTTCATAGCAAATTACAGAAGTGTATATTGATTTAATATTATGAGTCGCCATTAGCTCTACAGTGGGATTCTGCAACTCACCTGCACCTGCACGTCAACATGGATGCTTCGCACTTTCGCTCAATTCATAACACCAAATTGAAGTGTCAGTAACCTCAAAGCCCTAGCATTCACACTAAGCAGCTTAGCCAGTCTTCAAAGTCAATATGGGAGTTATGAAATATTGTCAGATTCTCATTTCCTGTTTTTAGTGTGTGACACATCACAATAAAGATGGTTTAAGAGGCGATGCGCCATCGGGATGTAATTATGTCATCACATCTCATGTGCATATTCCGAAAGCAGGTCTTTCATACACCTACAAATGAGCAAACCCAATATTTAAATAAATAAATAAATAAATAAATAAAATAAAAAATATATATAAAAGTTAGATTAAAGCTAATTTGTAAAATCAAACACATTTGCTTTTACGACAGTACAACTAACTTTCTTAAGTGGTTTTCTGTCTTATTTGTCTAGATCCTACTTAATCACTGACTGCAGCAGAGGGCAGCTTTCTTATTCACACTGAAGATCACATGGTGCTGCCTTGGTGAACAACCACAACAGTAGGCCATCTTGGACCACCAAACATCATGGAATTGGATGTTTGAGCCAAGCTAATGTTAATGGTTTAACTCCATGCCCACCTCTCCAACAGCTGAAAGATGGATTTTACTAAAACTGACCAAGCCCATGATCACAGGGACACTGCAGATGAGGCAGTGCTTTAACAAAGAGCGCTTGGGCCAGCAGTAATAGGTTTTGCCCTTAACTTTAAAGTCTTTAAATAAACAAAAGAGAAATAAAGAGTGCCAGTTTTACGACTCCACGTAGGCAGTTAGTGCAGACATTGTCAGCGTCACACTCAAACAGGCAGTAAAAAGTGTAAAATCAAGGGACCGGGTACCAAGTGAAGATCTACAACTGTGACAACTGCGAATGCCACAATAAGTATGACAATAACTACGACTTAACAGCAGAAAGACAAAAAAAAATCTTTTCAGTCCAAATATCGCAATGTGGTCCTACACCAAGAAAATCTTTGTCATTTACTGTATATATGCTTGTCTTATTGGGTGGATCCAAGAAAAACCTCTCTGTGTGTTTAAATAATACTAATAACATAATTAATATGAGCCTTCTTCCCCCTCATGATACATCTCTCCTGTTACAAATGAACATTATAACAAATATTTGATGAATTTTGGGAATATGTTGTGGTAGTGCTGTAAATAACTTCCCAAAATGATTACACACACACACACACACACACACACACACACACATTTATACTCTTTATATTCATAACATAATGAAAAATAACCCAGCAGTGCTATTTTGGGAAGGTATGGAATTTGAACTTTATAGAAACTCCTCTGAATGCGGAGATCATAAATACAGTATAAAGCATCAACACTGCACAACAACTTCATTAAAAAGCGGGACGAGGCAAACGACAGATTTAAAGTCCGGGGGAAGCAATGTGCATTAAACATGATATGAAGAAGTCTTTGCTGCCATATTTCCATAAATGAGAAAGAAATATGCTTACTGCTGACTCACTGAGATACGTCAGCCTCAAAGACATTCTGTAATTGCAACAAATTGTGATGACATGCTCCCTTGTGCTCTGGAAAACAAATCTCCTTATTTATATCGCTCCAATATTAATACACACACAAAAATTCACAGCCGTCTTTTATCGCGAGTTTCTGACATCTGCAAACTCGTGGCTCCGACGAAACTCAAACCGCTGCAGAATCTTACGAGTGACAGACGCAAAACTGCAGCACCGCGTACCCTTGTTCGACTAAGAATTATTGCGGTTGGAGAAACTTTGACAAATTATTGATTAAGATGAATATTATAGTAACTATTGTTTTCTAAACTGATGCTCATGTGAAGGATTTGGTTCCAAAACAATTAAAATTCCAAGAGGAAATATCCCAAATGCAGCATCCGTGAATCTGTAGTTTTCTGGGTTTCTCTAGTAATTTGGTCAGTAGCCCAGTCAATCGAAACCATCTTATTGGTTCTCAACATGCAAAAGGCTCTTTTGAGAGACCCAATCCAGTATAAACTTCTCAGACATGATAGTTCTTCATATTGTCACTCAGAGCCACTTACCACCTAGCCACTACACTATATTGCTGCCACACATCTAGTTCTACCAATTCAGCCATAAGCAAACAAGCAGAAGGTTTCAAATTTGGTCTCTTAAACAAATACCGATCCTGCATAGTTATTTTTTTTATTCTGTAACAGCCAAATAAGGTCACTGGAATATGAAATTAAACCACCACACCAGGAGCCAGTTGATAGTGGATCAGAAAACTAATAAAAAGGCTAAAAAACACAACCTCTCAAAATCAGCTAAAACATAAACTCCATCTCGTGTAAACAGCAACTTGTTTATCCAGCATCTGACTTTCAAATTTTCCTATTCACACATCACGTACATTTATAGCAGTTGTACCTGTCTAAAGGGTTAAGCAGGTTTTTATCCTGTCCATAACCACCACACTACCTGTTCTGAAGAAACATCACATCGAGTTTTTAACAAACTAGTGAGTCTGTTCTATTCCAGCTCATTTTGTTCACACTTCCACTGAGAACTGACACTCAGCTGGTTTACCTTGGAAGTAAATATTGTTGTTTCCTGGCTGGCTGCCTGCTAGAGCACGCAGAGCGATTCGGAAGCCAAAGATGAAGATACTAAGACAAGGTGACTGAAGTGGAAAAAAGTGCTTTACAGTTGCATATCCAGGAAAACTGAGGCAACAAATACAGAGCTCATGGACACAAGGCACCATGGCCTTTGCTAAACCAGGCAAGTGGCTATAAATGTAAAGGATGTGGTAAACGTATTCAAAGAGGCAAACAGTCACAGAAAACATCAGTTAGATTTCAAGGGTTTGAAGAAGTAAGAGGTAAGAGAGAAGTATGAGAAAAATTTCAAGGCTGCAATATAAAGAGAAATACATTAAAACCTACAATAGTGATTTTGTTTGTTTAACCTGGATGAGCATAAATACTTTTAATTTCTAAAAGTATGTCTGATAAAAAGGAAACTAACTTTTTTCTCGAGCTCACTTTCTCTTGAAAAGGCTCTAAAATTTCAATGAATTATTAGGGCCCAAGCTAAGTTGGGCGAGGACCGTTCCAAGGAAGAACAAATACTAAAATTTGATTATTTGACCCTTCTAACATCCCTGGTAGAAATGCTGATCTGCCAACTTTCAAAGCCCATGAAGTTCTCTTAGCACCTGTCTGAGAGCTTGGAAATGAAGATTACTTACTTTTTCAGGGCTGGGGAAGATTATAAAAATGTCTCTAAATGTATGCCGCTTGCCATTTCAACTGTCAGAAACATTATTAAGAACTGGAAGCTAAAGGGTAGCGCTGATTTTGAGGAAAGATCTGGCAGACTTAGTAAAATCTCTCTGAAAATGGCTTGTATTTGCAAAGCAAATCCTGACTCCGCGCCGTGCTTCTGAGGAAAACTTCAGCCGATGCTGAAGGTCTGCAAATCCGCAGTATAGTGTTGGTTACACAACAAAGTTATGCAGGGCAATGTTGCTAGAAGGAAACCTTTCCCACAACCTCTGTTTAAAAAAAAAAAAAAAAAAAGTCAGCATTTAAAGTATGCAAAACAGAACTTTGATAATCTGGAAGCATTTTGGAACAAAATTCTTTGAAAGCTTGAAATGACAATCAAATTTTTCGGCAACAACCACAAAAGATGTTTTCAGGGAAAAAAAGGTGAAATGTCTGACGAAAAGAACACCTTGTCAGCCGCTAAGCATGGAGGTGGATCTATTATGCTTTGAGACCGTGTGACAGCCAGCAGCGCATGAAATATGGTGCTGGTGGGAAGAAGAATGGGTTGAGCTGCAGATTCTAGAAGTTACTGTCCCAGAGTTAGAGAAGGGTTTGATGTGTTCAAGAGTTTAAATATTGAAACAAGACAACAATCCTTCAAAGCACGCCTTGAGATACTTGGAGTGAAAAATAAAAATTTCGGAATGACATTCATCCTTTGCAGATTTGAAAATAACTGGAAAATATTTGTTAGGCTCACAAAGATCACCTGAAAATCTTTCTGAGCCAGAAAGATTCTGCAAGAAACTGTGGGGAGGACAAAATATTCGGAACCAAGTATAAAGACTCAATTTCCTGCAAGAATGTTTGAATGCTGTGATTTTCTTTAGAGACAGCCAGGGGTTTTGAACTTTTTTACTAGCTACTTTTACCGTTTTATTTTTTACTTGTATTAAATTTAGCTAATAAACAGTAGCTGTATTTTGGAATTGATGCACATTTGTTCTATGGAAACTGGAAAAATGCTGGATTTCTGTCTGTACAAGCACAGGTTGTATCAACTTCCTTTCCCTTAAATATCACCGCAACATACAATTTGATGTTTGTGCTCAACCTAAGCAACCAAGGTGTGGCAAGGTGGTGTGATGGGTATCTCTGGTGGCTCATAGTTTCTGGTCTATGGCTTAGAATCTGGCTCAGCCCCAGCTTTTTATCCCTGTGTTTTTGTGAGTTTCACCCTGGAGCTCTGGTTTCCTCCCACAGTTCGAACACGCATGGTGAATTAATGATTCTAAAATTGTTTCTAGTGTAGATGTTTGCGTAAATCAGCCAGGATGTGATGGACTGAATTGCCCTGACCTGCAGCCTGTGTTTTCAGGATAGGTTCTGGGCTACCACAACCCAGCAGTACACAAATGATATGATATAATAATAAATGAACGGATGAATAGTAGGAACAAACAATATGCCTCAAGACCCAAATCTCTCCTCAATTTCGGTCAAGGATTTTTTTCTGCCAACTCGACATGCACACAGAGGAATTTTTTTGGTCTTGTGTAAAACTTCTTGAAGCTCAAAATGAAAATTAAATGGCTGATTCGATACTATACGTTTAAACCAATCACATTCTGTCAAAGAAGAGAAAGGTTTGGCTATTTTCTACATTACTTTGCCTGAACAGCACTTTTTTCTTGCTTAAAACTGTCTTGAAAATGCTTCCCTTGTCTTGTCTGGGGTTAAGACAGAATAATGGTTGGGGAAGTATCAGTCTGTGCTGAAAATGCCACTGACCAGTCAGACAAAAACCAAGACTACGGGGAGGGCATCAGAGGTTAACTGAGCACTGCATTTTCTCAAGTGATGAGGATGGTGATGATGATGATGCAGGACTGCCAAGCTGCAACAGCGGAAGTTCTTACAAAAATCTCAAGACAGTGGCTCACGAAAATACAACGGCTCCTGTGGAGCCATGCACAGTACATTTATTAGCATTTTATTTGCGTCTTTTGAACGTATTATGCACTTCTGGATTTTTACACGAAATCATTGCTTGCGATTGTTTTGTTTAAATACGCAAAGAATTTTCCACTGGTTTGCATCCTCGCCTGCTGTGAACCGAAGGAGACCATAAGCTATGGGTTTGTTTGTAGGAGCAACAACGAAAGTGGAGGGAAATGTGACAAAGAAATTACAAGAAGAAGAAGAAGAAGAAGATGATGAAGAAAAAGACTTAGAGGTCTGGCTATCTATCAGCTTACTTGATATGAAATAAATCTTAGACCAGAAGGTTTTGGGTAATAATAAAAATGAATAAATGATGTCACATATATGAATTATAGCTGGCAAATGGCATTAAAAGATGGTGGATGCATACAGTTCCAGTACAGACCCACACAGATCCAATGCAGATCCATACAGATCCAGTACAGACCTAAAATTAAGTAAAAGAAGAAATTATTCATTTAAGGCCGTATCAGAGTTTATATAGCTTTTAGCAAGACATATTTCTACACATAGAATAAAAAGTCAATATTCCCCACTGCAGACCAGAAGCAAAGTGCTAAAACTTTAAGATTTAAATGCCACAATTTAAGTAGCACTGAAGCAGATAAGCACAACACTGTCCAGCCCACACGCCTCAAACTGTCCTCAAAGTCCCGAAGAAGTGATTGTGAGGATTTGAGCAGCAGAAGCTTAGGTTCTGTCTCCACCACCATATGGCAACCTTTTTCTGTCTCTCAGAACCCACCCTACCTAACCACTAATCTCAGAGCCAAATGTTTACCTTTTTGGTGAAAAAATGGGGCAATAGGGAAAAAAGCAAAAATGTCAGAAACTGTCCAATAACTGTAAATAACTGTTAAAAAAAAAAAAAAATATATATATATATATATATATATATATATATATAGTTCTTTCAATGAAAAAGATATAATCAAGAGAGTGCTGGTTTACTAGGGTACAAGAGGAGGAGGACAGTACATGTGTACTGTACTCAGGGGAATGTAAAAAAAAATACAACTCCACTTGAAAAAACTTACAACCATGGGCCCAAGTAATACTATGTTATACAATGAAATAATTTGCATTTAAATGTCTTAAACTGCAATAACACACACTGGTTGCAGGCAGCCTAAGGGCACTAGAGACACAATCAAATGAGGAAAAATAAGACCATTGTATATATCACCTGCTGGGATGAAGAAAAGCACAGAGCAAAGTGGAGCACTGCTGGGATTGAGAAAGACTACCTGCCCACACGGAGACGCGCTACACGTTGAAGAATTACGAAAATAACAGACTCAGCGAGCAGAGCCAGGCCTGAGGCAGGGTGCCCAGGCAGGACAGGCAGTGCTTAGGATGGAGTCAGCTGGAGGACCAGAGCGAGCCTAACTTCATCAGGAAATGTGAGAAATACAACAGGAGTGGAACAGAATGCTTCCCCAAAACAGTAAAAAACAACCCAAAGCTTCCAGTCCGGGGTAAATCTTCAAAATCAAATTACCAATAAAATCCCCAACCTTTCCAAGGCAGAGAAACATGTGTGAAAATGGCTTAGTGAGTTTATAAATGCCACATAAGTTCAGGAGCAAGCGAAATTAAGTAAAAGAAAGCGACAACAAAGTTTTCTTTAAATTTTTGCTATATTATTATTAGTAGTAGTATTATTAAACTGCTCTGATCACGTAATCCGTGTCATGGCGGCAAACGCTCTCCGGATTCTCGGAGACAGACTTATATGAGTTAAGCAGGCATTCAGGTGGGCTGGCAGTTGAAATGTTTGCTGCTAAAAGTAGTTTAATTCGGACAGAGTGCTGACCATTGATCTGCGGCGTTTAAAGGAGTGTGATTAAACATCACTTAAAGGGGGGATTAACCTCCAGGCCAAAAAATAATCACCGTCCACCTATCTTCTCTATAAATCTATGTTAATGGACAGCGGCTTAGAGGCAGGAACTGAGTATCAAGGGTCATTATGTAGCCTGGTGGCCAGTTGGAGCTCTGTGTAGATGAGTAATACCTCAATGTAATTCTGATGCTTTTTTATGTTTTTTCAATAAAAAAAAAAAAAAAGGACAGTCACACAGATGCAGCACACGCCGACCTGTGATCCGCACTGTGCCTCCACCGGGGAGCTGCTGAACTTTGCTGCAGAACTTTCCCTCCTCAGTTTACCTCCAAAGACGTCAAAGCATATTAACTCAGCACAGGTTCCATGTTGAGTCAGAATGACCAATGACCCTGGATCAAAGCATTTCAACATCCATGAGTCTGGCTGATTCTGATGTGCTTTCAAGATGTAAGTGAGGAGCAGGTTTATTGCCACAGCCACTATGCGTCTGTTCTCCATCTAAGATTCAGCATCAGTTACAATGACTCAAATAAAAGAGATAACAAATGAATCTCAGACATACAGGCTGCCGTATTCTCCGGTTTTTTGAACTAAGGGTTGTAAAAGAATCGGCCCAGAAATTAGCTGAAGGTCCTTAGGGAAGTAAAATGGCCTTTATGGGTTTATTGCCATCCTGATCTTCCTACAGCAAACATCGAGCTTTGTGTGACGATTGCTGCAGGTGCAGAACCAAGTCTTACTGGTGGTACAACAGATAATGGTGTGATAGTGCTTGGAGTGGAAGAAATATTACCTTTACCTCATCACTTTAGCCCCTGGTGGACATCCCACATCAGTTAAATCAGCCCTGACACAGGAGATAACAGTGACTTTAGCCCTGGGACTCTTCCCACTTCCCTTCACTCAGCTGCTGTGACTGCCTCTAATGTAGGACATGCTGGGTATTTGCACGGTAATAAACGTAAGATCACATTACTATTATCCATGCTCTGCTAACACCTGCCACCACAGCACCGTACCTTCAGGTCCCATATATTTCTGTATGTTCTGCATTTCAGACAAACTGTTGAGTCCTTAGACTGTAGGAGTAAAGGAAGTCTTTTTTCTTTCTTCTTCCTTTTTTTTTCCTCAACGCAGCCTTGAGGATGTTAGGACAGAATTAAATTTATTCTCAGTGTCACGCTTGGTCTAGATGTGAATTACTCACAAATCTTGCCCTTAATAACTGCATCTGCTAAAGATAACTTTGTGTTTGGATTGGTCTGAAATACACCTGCAATCGCTTGACGCAATTGCTGTTGCTGGAGTCACTATAGTTCCTGATGGATATAAATATACATGTTTCCAAAACAAATGGTGGTGAAAAAACATTTTTAGAAGATCATAATATAACTTAGATGTTGCTTGAATATCTGAGCAAGCAAACTTTAGCAACATCAAAGTGGGTTTCTAAAGCACCAACCTGTGTTTGATTATCAGATTAAGGAGCATCTTGTAAATTCATGTTACGAAAGCCAAGAACGCCCTGAATCTTGATAGTTTGATACACAATCCTAACTAAAATATATATATATTTCTGGAATAAAAGGTAAGTAAATATTAGAACTATGTAAGCAGTGTTCTGTGTACTTTTTAATGACCAAATAAATATCCACAAAGTATAAATCAGTCAGCCCCAGGATGAAATGAATTCGTAAGCTGATGTCCATATTTAATATCCATCCATCCATCCATCCATCCATCCATCCATCCATCCATCAGGAGCTGCAGTCACTCACTGCAGAACCTTTGAATGAGGTTGTAGAGAATGTAAACCTTTACGCACTCTCTGAGTAACAAACAATGGCTACTTGACACCTACCGGTCCATGGAGATGGCACGTTTTTGCGATGTGGGATCAACTTAAACACCCGAGAGTCAACGAGATCCACGAGGGGCAGCACAGAGCGATGGAGCCGCCACGCACTGGAGCCATTGCCATATTTCATCGCTTCTGTTGTTCTTATTATCTGATTTAATTGAACTCATATTGAAAACCATCCTGTTAAAATGGCGCCTTTTGCTGCAGCAACTACAAAACACAGCACCTGAACAAGAGTCAATTAATCGAATGAGATTATGTGACAAAGACGTGACGCTGTATCAAAGATCGGAAATCTGAGGAGAAGAATACATGGAGAAAAGGCACAGACAGTGCTGCATTTTAAATAGCTCCTGGCCTTGGCAGCTTTCACTGCAAATTATTTCTAAATGCAGTTTAGCTAGGATATCAAGGCTGGCGCACAGCAGTTCAGGAAAGCAGACCTGGCTCTGGGTGCGCTCCTCCTCAGGCTGCTTTAAGCACTGTCAAGCTGGGTGCAATCTTCTTCTCCCACGTCTTACAGAAGGCAAAGAGAGTGAGGCGGTCTAGCTACGGCTAGGATGCTGTCTCGCAGGATCGAGTCGAAAGGGGCTGAAGCTACGGCGGGGCCCGTAGCTGGATACAGTACAAAATCCTGGTGGAGCCCTGCCGTGATGGCGGCGAGGCCGGGGCTACGATGGAGCTGCACGCAATGCCACAAACTCCGTGATTTATAGCGACAGGCAGATTTCTAAAAGCACTCGCAGTCACCAGCCGGGCCATCACTTCAGGGAGCTGGAGGGGGGACGGGACTCCTGCAGCGGGCACAACTGGTACACGCCATTATGCTTACACTCCAGATCCTCTCCTACATCAAGACCCCCTGGGGACAAGCGCTAAGCTTACAGGCACCATCACTCGGCTGTGGGTAGAGCGGAAATGTCAGGGACAGATCAGAGGGGCTTCTGGGCACCTGGAATGTCACGCTGCATATGCTAGCAACTGATCCTGAGGGCCTGTGAAAAGCCTGAGCAAGAAACTTATCCCGTACGACCACACTTTTGAGCCACGAGTTGCGTTCCTGTTCTGCGTACCGTGCTTTATGCCGTGAGGAAACGGAACACAAGATGTGAACGCATCCCAACAGTTAATTGTTTCTGGTTTAAGTCCATGTTTAAGTGATATTATTTTACACTGACTTTTACGCTCATGTATTAAAGTTGTGTGCATCATACAGGTAGACACTTAAGTGAGTCATTTTGCTTAAGCGCCTCATTCTACAGCCCTTCTTGAGATATAAACCTAAAGGCCGCTGGTTGCAGGCCCGGGTCTGTAACCGAAAACCACCGAAATCCACCGATTGCCATGAGAGCAGCTGAAAAGCAGGGCTCTGTTTACAAGCTTCATTTGTCATTTTTTATCATTTTAAAAAAGCATAGCGGTGCATAATATATCAGGCATCTTTGGTGTTTTTTTTTTTTTTTTTATATATTTTTTTTTTAAACCATCTTTAACGTTTACGAAACACCAGGTCCCAGATTGCAGTTTCACACTTGTTTCATCATCAATTTGCACTCTGTAGCAGATATCTTTCCGTGAGATAAGACCGGTGCCTTTTCATAATCAAACAACACATCCAAAATTAAACCGATTAAAATAATAAAATAAAACATATTTTGATATTAAGGACTTTTGAGTTTCTTTGTCCTTTTTTTGACTGTCAAAATAAAAAAAGCCATTAGAAAAAGTGTTCTTTCGACACAGGGTCGATAGACTTTGGTTTAGCAGACCATTTTGGGAAGTGTATTGGTATTGGCGAAGGTGATCGATATTTCAAAACTATGTTTAAATTTTACCGAGGGTGTCTGCAACTTTCCTGCTGACAGAAGGGTGCAGCTGCCTATCAGACCTGCAAAAGCTTCTCAAAGATCTACATCACCACTTCAGTTTTTATGACTGTTAACCTGAGCTGCTGCTTCATTGTCTTATAGAATAAGAATTAAAAGTGGTTGACGTATGCAGCTGAGATGTGTATGACAAGCTGAGCAGTTTCTGAGTACTGAGTCTGATCAATGAACACGAGACCTCAGCAAACATGAACAAGCTTAAGGCTGTATGGAGGCAACAGAGTATTAATACATTTCCACAAAATGCAGAAATCATCCAAACAAATCCACCTCTCCACAACCTCACAGACTAGAATGAAACTCATTTTCAACATACGTGCCTTCCCGCTAAAGTACTGCCCACTAAAAGCGGCTGTGACAGCCTATAAATTTTCAACGAGATTTACTGCAACTGCATTCTTCCAAAGATGGAAATTTTTAGTGGTGAAAATTAAACTGAAAAGCTGTTGCATTTTCAATATTTTAACTGGAACACATCAGAAAGGTGCAAATTAGGTTTGAGTTACCGGTGGAAAGGTGTATGAAAAAATTATTACAGCCAAAATCTTGTAACTCCACGGCGAATGGTGAAGGGAATGGTCGCCTTGACTTATGAAACAGAATGATTTATAAGGCACATGGCGTAAAATACAAGATCAGAGCAATACACGAGAAAAAGAAATAGCTAATTACTGGGACAAAGCTCTTATTGAATCTACTGTATGATGAACATAATGGAGAATATCAGGGGATCAGTAATATGGCATCTGAACTCTAGTTGATTCTAGAACTTTATAGACAATGGTTAACATAACAATGCCGAAATTATTATACAAGAACATCTACATTGAACTCTAATGGTTTCATACTTTACATGCATTACCAGGGAGAAATGTAATTTAGGTATAGGTAATCTATATCAATATAAAGCTCAGTCTCTGTCTGTCTATTTATTATTTGTTGTTCAACCCACATACTTGATACTGGGACAAAGGTACCTGCCTGTCTGACAGCACTAACGATATGTATGCACTAAATGCAACCACTTTAATAGTAAAACAGTTTCATTATTTAATGTGTTGTTACTTTTTTCTTTCCATCTCTACACTTTTTTGACCTAGTCAGTGCTGGGTAACTAGTAGTACTCTTATAAGAGGAACTGGACGAAAGAGCTACAGGAAAGACAATCACAAGAGTCCTACTTCTCTGGGAGTTACTGCAAAGAGACAATTAGACACATTGGCCCATACTCCTGATGAAACTTGCTAAATAAAATGCCTGGTTCTGAGAAAGGAAAAGGTTCCCAGCAAGTGTACTCAAGCTTTTGACCGTTTCTGTTATTAACCAATCACCACCGCTTTCTACACAGTTCAGATAAGCCTATCTTTTCAGCCCTGCTTGACAGTCCTACAACCAAGTCCTTCAGTAGAGTTCGGAGTGGGCAGGGGGCACCATGGGTCATGAGCACTTGGAATAATCAAAAGCGGTCTAGAGGGAACCTTCCAGACTGAGGTTTCTCTGCAGGAGGCACACACGACAGCTGGCAGGGCACACCCGTGGGTCCAGCAGTGTAAGCGACACAATTATTCTTTCCTGTCACCCTCGGGATACACCACTATACTGTCCCATTCATTTTTCCCCCCTTTTCGTGTTTCCTTTTAGTTTTTGGGAATGTTGCTTTAATTAGTTTTTGTGTGCAACTTAACAGGGTAATAGATCACTTGTTTATAAATATGCCTGAATGGATTGCGTTACTCCACACCAGTGGAGGTTATCAAAGTCACCTTCAAGCCACAACCTTCTGGGAATATGGGATGAACAAGCATTTAATCCTCAAACTCAGCATTCGATGCTCACCGATTTTCAGAGACTTTCTAGGGCACAAACCACAAATTACTTTAAAGATTAATCAATACATATTTCACTTGTTCTAATTAATGAATTCCATTGCAAATGAAATGTTGAAGTTTATATATATAAAAGTTATATATATAAAATATATATTTGCATAGGATCTTTTTCCTTTCCTCATGTAGTTCTTAAAGATTTATTATTATTATTATTATTATTATTATTATTATTATTATTATTATTATTATTATTGCAATATCATTGTTATTATTAGTATCATTAGTAGTAGTATTTTAACATTTGATCACATGCTCACATACCCATTTTAATGGTAATTGTGTTCAACCAGTTCTACTAATTTTTCTTAATATTTCAGTTTGTCATGGTTTGAGCTGTGCTCCATTTTCAGCTTCTTTGCACGCACACGTTTGTACAAAAATATGATCAGTGAATAAAAATACTTACCACTTGAGGTATACAGGCTTGATCCTTTTATTATTATCGATTATTATTTAAATCACAGACAATAAAGAAGCAAGCGATAACTGACTGCAGCATACTAATGATTTTAAATGAAAGTACTTTGTACAACCTCAAGGATATGTCATTTCTATACATACGTACTGTGGTCCCACTTATAGGAAATTGTTTTAATTTTAAATTGTGATTTCAAAGGTTTGCTTCTTTAATAAACTGCATTTTCTTTCTGTTTTTAAACAGGTTTATTCTTTAATCTTTCCTTCTTCTTGTGATTCCCTTTAAATTCACTTGAAGGCTGTGACAAGGTTGTTGTTTTAAATGTGGTGTTCATGAGACATCAGAAAGCACATTCAAGATGCAGTTATTTCACTGTTTTGTGGCAACATTGCGCAAATTACCTCTACTGTCAAAATTCTTATCACCCGCTGAACCGAACTGTTTATGCTCAAGTCCAGTAACAAACAAACAGCAGAAAATAAGCAAAAGCGGATTTTCATGACACCTCTGAAGTTATTGCTTCCTACCGCTTCATTTCACGTTCCTCACAAACACACTTTTAATATAAGGATGAATAATTTGTTTTACCACTTCCAAGTGTAAATATTACAACTTACAAGTTAAAATATTGGTTTCCTGTGCTGATGCATGCAATCATCAAGATACTTTTTTTTTTTAAACATTCACAATTCTCTGTATCTGTTAGGTCTGAAAATGAGGTGTCAACTCTGCTCAGCTCTTCTGTAAATCCATGGGAGGTGGAACACTTGAGCCTGGTATTGCCCAGCTTACCCTTTCCACCAAAACTCTATTTTTCTAACTTCCAACGTCCATCAGCCTCGAATCTCGAGTGCGCTGGTACGAGCTTACTAGGCTTCGGCCTCACTTTTTTGTATCCGTGGACCGACATCTGGTATTAGTATTTCTGAAAAATGGTCGGACACAAATGGCAGCCCTAAAGTCATGCTGGGTGATTAACAAAATTGATGATCGAATTTGAAAACTGCTGCTGACAGAAACCACAATGTCTTGGGAATAAATGGGCAATTTGATGGTATCTGCTTTTATTTTTTTATTAATCTAAGTTAAATTTAATTACGGCACACCATGGCATTTTTCTCACTCTTATAACTCTTATTAGAAGCCGAAAATGAAATTTCTCTGAACATAAATCTTTTTCTTATTTTATTGGGAACATTTAATGTTATGGATAATCTCTGATTAAATAATGAGCAAAAATATAAAAACAATCATAGTGCAATATAGGGAGATGTTTGTGGTAATTTGTCTTTGGTAAAATGTACAGTGCTTTCATAAAACATATATTTTTACAAAAATTTCCACACCAAACTATGGATTAATTGGTGGCACAATCCATGAAAGAAAAAAAGAAACAATTTAAAGGAAAAATAATAGAAATTAACATTATTGTCTCTGATGGACTATATGTAGAATCTGTGGTGAGCACATGGAGATCCATGGACCTCGCTTTATGCCAGAGCTGATGGCCATCTGTCCAGCATGGCTCAGTAAAGAGCGACCTGCTCAGTCCAATCTGTGCACTGGGGATGGCGGCTACAGGGGACCACATGAACCCCCAGCCGTACCATCCACCCTGCTCTTCAGGATGCACTTTTGAGACAAACACTTACAGGAAAAACAAATATTGGATTTGTTTCAAGGTAGAGCAACAGGTAGGGCATTAGTTATTCTTCTGGGAAGTGTTCACCTGTTTAATTCCCTAAAGGAGCCTTACTGCACATTTTAGCAGGGAACCAAACCTTTCAGTGCTGTATAAGTGAGAATAAACCTACTTTTAAAAAAAGTATCTGTTTCTGCGATTTCAAATGTTCTCGGAAAACCCTTGTAATTCCTACTTGAAAATTAGTATAGTGGCTCTACCCTCTCACTCCACAGTCACCAAAATCACACGGTGCCAAGCAGCGGATCTCATTTTCGGACCGCCTGCAGTTGCCCAACAAGCCTGAAGGAGACGCTTGCGCAGCAACTGGTAGGGTCTGGCCTACCTATCATAGCCACTCCTCCTGCCGCTGGGCTGGCAGTGATAAGATGCCAAGGAGACATCATTTCATGGTCCAGAAAAAGGTACTAATATGTGATCTGGCCAGGGGAAAAGAGTTTGAACTTCATTTGAAACCATTCTCCAAAATGAGCTATGACTTACTTAGTCGCAGGAAACGCGCTCGTAATATGCTTAACGTCACAGTTTGAGAAGCGGAAAGTAAATAAATAAAAATCATCCAAAGTGCATGAACGTGAAATATTTATTGCAACCAAATTCCAGCTGACCTTCTTTAACCACAGATTACACTGCTGGAAACCTTGGTTCATAAATCACTTTAAACCACTGTCAAGCAGTAATTTAAAAAGAATTTTAGAACATAATAATATGATGCATCCGCATTTAAGTACAAATAAAATAAGAGGAGCATAAAAAGAGCACTTTAATCTAGGAGATTTTCTTAAATTAATCTCTGATAGAGTCATGTAAACCCAGCATGTAATAGCGATAATCGCAATCTGTGTAATTTTATCCATTTATTTATGCTAAATTTGTTTTTGGATGAGTTTTTTTCTTGGGGCTCGACATTTTTTCCCCTCACGAAAGGGGCTTATGAACAGCTTTTCAGTTCCGCTGGGCTGTTGCATTGGTCCCAAGAAGGGAGCACTGCCTTGGGTCTGTGCTCCTTGCCAGATCTGGAGTGGGTGTAGATGATGACCAGGCAGATGGTCTGCTCACTTGACACAAACAACTGTCAGCTAACACTCTATGAATGTCACAAAGGATCTGCATGGATGCACCACGTCGGCTATGGATTCCAATACACGGAAACTGACGTTAGGCCTGAGGCAGCTTTAAGTCTCACAGAAGGATTCGGCTGCTGTGCCCTTTCCATAGTTTCTTCCTTTAAAGCTACTCTATAACCAGGTAAGGCTGCAAGTTACTTTGCATAAGCAATTCAGTAATAAATGGAATTACAAGGCTGCCAAAGTCCAAGCTCCTTCAACAAACGTCTCAAGCACATGCTTGCTGTTGATCATGCACCATATTTAACTCAAGGGAAACAGTAAAACATTATAGAATGACACCTTCCTTCCACCTATATCCGACAATAGCACTCATTTATCGAAGCCCTTTGAGTAATTTATTATAAAGTCTTCAAAAACTTTTATATTTGTTACCCATAGAACGGAGCGTTTTCTCTGTCTATTTGCTTTCATTAAAGTGATCATTTACGTGCTTATGTGGCATGATGGCCTCTCACAGCACCGTTTCAATAAGAGCTCCATTTCTTAACTTCAAGTAGCCTGGTGTGTGCACAGATTCCTTGAGGAGGTGCATGTCTGTGCCACCTGTCTTAGTAAAAACACAAGTTAGGTCAGTAACCATATTAAGCAACAGCAGCTGAGGATGTTCTACCTTATAAAAAATCTTGATGAGGTGCAAGTATGTACAGAAATAGTTTCCAAGACTTCAGAACATGAAAATATATTCCGTCTCAAGTAGCCGGTCACTCATACTGTACTTTTGACTGCTGTTGCATTAACTCTGTAATTTTTTTCTTTTTTCTTTTCTTTTCTTTTTTTTTCTTTTCCTTGTGTCTGAGAAGCTCTGTGACCAGCAGGAGAGGATGTCTTTGGCACATGGAGCTTCACAGAGTCTGTGTCACAAGGAGCATCTGTGCCACCGAGCAGATGTCCACGCACATTGTGTGACACTTTGGGTTTGGATTCTTATGACTGTTCAGGTTGCAAGAGTCTGAATGCTTACTGGATAGAGAAAATATTTTTACTCCGCTTCTCACTGTGGCATTTTGGGGCAGAAGGTAGCATTGGCAACCAACTGGTCCTGAGGTTGTGTGCTTCAGGTCAGGTTCCATGGCTGCTTGTGTGTTCTTGTCTTCACAGGGGTTCTCTCTGGGTGCTCTGGTTTCTTCCCACAGTATGAAGAAATGTGTTTCCGATGGATGGTTGACTCCAAATTGCCCCTATTGCGCCTATGTGTGAGTGCATGAGTATTTGAGTGCAACTGCTTTGTGACAGCCTGGCATCCCCTCTAGGTTGAACCCTGCCTCACACTGCGCTTCCAGGACAGGATCTGGACCGCTGTGACCCGGCACTGGGAAAAAAAAAAGTTTATGGCAATGGATAAACATACTTTTTCACATTTCTTTAATCCGCCATTCCGTTGCACATTCTACAATTAACCAACATTATTTTAAGACCCAGGAATGAGTATAATCCAAGATATTTAGGTTAATTTGTGCTGAATCTTTTAGGCTTGCAAACAAATCCACTACACGGACACAAAAGGCTGAGTGTTTACACCACATGCCGTGTATTTACTGCCATGTAAAATGTTTCTGCTCCAGCAGAGACTACGTTCCTTCAGACAGCCAGTAAACCGATGGCTACAATGCTCATCACCTCTTACAATTTACAAAATTTCACGTACCGATTGGAGAAAAAAATTAGGAGAGGAAAAAAAAAAAGCATGTATTATTATTTTCACGAATGCAACAATTATTTACCAACAAACGCAATGAACTCTCCATCATTTCTTTTGCCATTTTATCCTTTTTTCCAGATGAAAATGATACGACAGAGCCACTAATTTAACCTGATTCTGTGAAAGCTATTATCAAGCACCAAAGGACATGCGATAGTGGTAAAAGGCCTTTGTTTATCCCAGTGGGTGCAATTTATTGTAATCCACCATCCTGAAGCCCCCCAGGCATGCCCCAGCACTCTGGGACAGAGATAAACAGGAGCTGCTCCAACAATGCTAGCAAACTCAAAAAAGGGCAAGATTTTACCAGGGGGCAGGGAATCAACACAATGTGATTAAAAGCGTTTCTTTTTTTTTTGTCTAACTCCAGATAGATGTTTGTTTTTGGTCAATATAGTGGGTATCAAAACTGCATCAACCAGCGGTGCGCTATCGTCGCTCCATATCTTTGCCCGCCTGGAGGAAAACGAGGCAGAAAAAATGGTAAAAAGAGCATTTGCTACTGTCGTGTTGGGTGAAGATCAGCATCGGTCTGAGGTATCTGGCACAGACATACAAATATGGTTCCGTTTTCCAGCAAACGCACTTTGAAGAGTTTCAAACCCAACATCTCACAAAGGGGCTTTTTCACGATTTCATGTGGTTGGTTATAAAGGTGGCTGAGGACTGGCACTTTATTTGCCCCAAGAGTCCTGCTGGAAGGCTTCATAAATGACACCCCAGGGTCCTTCATTTCCTAGACATTTACGCAAGAGACTTTTCAACAAAAGGTCCTGATCATGAGATGCACTGGAGGAGTGAACATGAGCGACAGCTGAAATGGACCAAGTACCATGACAATGTCTGCCGTCAAACAGGTATGAACGCTTGGGATAACTGCACATCGGTGCGAGAATTTGATGTCTCAACTGCTCACATAAGCAGACTCGGGTTGGGCCGCGAAGAAATGACTCATTTCAAAAAACAACGAGTCGCACCAAATGAAATATTATTACTGCTTCAATTTCCACGCAAGTGCACACGCTGGTAGCTTGAGCCCCACTTAATAACTACAGCGACTCGTGTAAAACATGCAGAGAGCAACCGACTCCAAAAATAATATTAATGAAAGCAAGCGGTATTAAATATCAATTTTAGATTGAGATGCCACAGTTACTATTTTAATAAAAGTTATCAAAACAAACTGTTAATATTGAAACTCAATCAGATCTTGTACTTTATATATATATATATATATATATATGTGTGTAAAATGTCCATCATTTCATTAATTCAAATATATGAATTATACACCTTTTTCAGTAATATGCAGTACAAACCCGGTGTCTTACTTGTATTACTTGTAATTTATACACAGCTGAGTGATTCGGTACTGCTGCATTAATAAAGCTGTATACAACCCACTTCGCACTTAATGTGTTTAAAAGTATTTATTTGTAAAGTTAGCGCCTTAATATTCTGTTTGTGGCAACTTAATTACTCTGAATTAAGTCAAACACGACATGGTTAAATGACGACTACATCAGCGCAGAAAATGCTCAAAGCATCTGATTTTTTCTCTCAAATGAGATGGTAATTTAATATTTCAACATATTAATATGTTCGACACAAGACATCAAACACAGCGCGTTCATCTACACGAAGAGAGGAAGCCGGAGATGTATTTTGTCCGACATTAACATTTGGGTCAAACGCATTTTTTTGCTTACAAAGACCCATCATTTTAGTCCAGATAATATTGGGATTAATTAAAGAAAAGAAGAGGAAATGAAATCTGACTGGGAAGAAACAGAAAGTCCTCACCTTGGAGACCCTGTTGGCCACCTCTCGGCCGACCATGAGGCCCTGGACGAAGGTGCGGGCTGCGATGAAGGCCCGTGTCACCTGGGCCTTCAGCTTCCGGGGTACATCGCCAAAGGGCTTCAGCTGGTCTGTGTATTTGCTGACGCACTCCAGGTAGTCATCAGTGAACTGGTACTGCGAGTTGAGCAGCTGGAACATGCGTTCCAGGAGACGGGCCCAGAAGTCGTTGAGCATCTCTTCCAGGTTGATGTTGCCCCCTGTGTAGTAGCGCTTGAGCTCGGAGAAGAGGTCTTGGAAGACCTCGGCATTCTGCATGTACAGCTTCCCGTACGTCCTCACGAACATGTCGTTCAGCGACTTCTCTGTGTTCTCCAGCAGCTCCAGGAAGAATTCTGATAGAAAAGAGAAAAATATTTCACTGCTTCTGCCGTACATCCCATTTTTCAAACCTCAGAAGAGCTTTGAGCACACACAGCTAAAATGTCTCTTTCACTCAAATATGCCATTATGTGTGATATATTCCTTAGTTCCTTGTTGCCATCTGAACTACAACAAGAAAGAATTATAGCTTCTCTCATTACCCTCATTTGTATAACTGTATTTAAGAGTGTAAAATGCATCACATTCCACCTGAAATAGGCAAAAAAAAAAAAAAAACCCAATCTTAGGAAATTCTAAATTTCTCCTTTGTCCTGAGTTTAACAAGCACCCAAAATGTGCTTATTTAATCTAGATGCATGGTGATAACTTTTTACATTTCATTCTTAAAAGCTGAAAGCAACCTGCAAAGCAGCGGGATTGGGTTCCACCGCAGGCCCCAAGCTGTAATGGCGCTTTGATTTATGTATAAATAAGACATTATATTATGTCCACACTGTAAAAGCTAGCAGGCGTCACTTTTTTTTCTATCTGGCTGTTACTTTTGAAAGGCTGCTTGTCTCGCCCATATGGTGTTTAAATCAGATTCTGTTACTAGCACTAAAATGGCGAATGTGCAGATTTATTTTAAGTCGCCGCTGTCGGTGTCTGGGCAGCCGAACGTCTTGCTGCCCTGCTATTCATTTCTTGATTTCACAACGCGAGTATTTATGACTGGCAGTATCTGTAATTCTAAACGGACCTGTCACTCCCCCTAAGCCCATATTTCAAGCAAACTACTTAGCAAGCAGCGCAGGGTCCTTCCAGTTCACTGGAGTTGAACTGCCCCATTCTCAGTACTCAGCAGCTCCTTCATTAATTCGGGAATTATGATGGACAGAAATGCCGCATAGTCTGAGCGCCCGCACTGCAAACCTTTGCACATTTAAGGGACAGTTACTTCATTACTGAACGGTAGCCTTGGAAAGCCATACATAATTGATAAGGCACAATAGTGACAGCCCAATAACCAGCGTAAATATTTAATGAAAAGGTTTTCGTTTGAGGAAACAGAAATGTCCCTAGAATTTCATCGCTGCCACCATCAGAACCACAGGCCCGGCTCAATTTAGGGGCACGCCGATCGCGTTTCCGTTACAGTCAAGAGGAAACCTGTCGACCTGTTTTGCTGGAAATCCAGGGGAAGCATGTTTAAAAAAAAAAAAAAAAACGGTCATTCGCCTCCGAAGGGTAAAGGCAGGACCAACAAATCTCTTCCCATTTAAGATGTGATGGATCCGGGGATGTTGGCGGCCTACTTGACTTTGTTTAGCTTCGGAATATGAATATCAAAGGGAGCACTCGCACCTCAACTGCATGGCGGTGTCAGCCGAGGCCTTTTGAAAGCATACATATTAAAAAGGATATTTACATAACACGAATGGAATTTAATAGGCGGTTACAGTAACAGCTCCATCGCATCATTGTGCGCAGACATACGTGCGCGGGGAGATAAACGCGCGTGCCTTTTTTTTCCTTGTTGACACCTTTTGTAATTTGTTTACATTTTTCACGCTCTCCCACGTAAAATCCCCCGTCCCACGTTTCCCCACCAGTAGCCCCCAGCCATTGCCATCAGTCAAGGCCTCGGCGCGCAGAACTTTGAAAAGACACGTGCTGGAAACCAATGCACCTCTGGTGTTGCCACATAAACAGCAGTTTACGCCTCACGGTGCTCCGAATATGAGTAAACAGTAAAGGCGTGGTAAATGCGTCCCTCGTGCCGGCCTGTCAGATCCGCGTTTCCCCTTTGCCGGCATTTAAGTGCAGACTTCGAGTGACGGGCCTTCTAATGAAACACAAAGGACGTGGTTATAAGCTCTACGCTGTTTGCTTCAGACGTCAGCGACAAGAGACCACGGGAGTTTGAAAGAGGTTGTCGAGAAATACCCATTATTCCCGCCTGTACAATTTGTAGAATTACCTTGCGACACGGCTGATCAAGTGAAATACTTTTTATTTTAGCGCATTCTTGACGCTGGAAAACTTTTCTCTATCGGTGCATCAACGGGCAAAGTCCGGCCGCCTGGAAGATAGCGTTGTGCTTCTTGTGCTGCACTGGCAACTACAGAAACTGCATTATGCATCAGTGGGTCAACATGAGCAGCAGACTTCTTCTGTACGCATGCATTTCAAATCTCAGACATCCAATATAAATCACTCCTAAAACACGACTGTGCAATTTTCCCAGCCTGCTTTCTCTTGCTGCATGGTTACGGTTGCCATGTTTAACTTTATTTAATACAGTGACACAAGAGATCTTGTTTGCTTCAATTTAATTTATATACTTCAGAGCCTACAGAAGAATGTTATAAGTACAGGATTGCTAACGCTTTTTTGAAATTTGGACAGCAGGGAGTTCAACAAATCTAATTTGCGTATGATTTTAATAATTTTATATTTTCTTCAGCACGGGTGCGGAGTATCAGAAACGTCACTGCAACCAAAAGCTCTTAATGTGCTGTTAAACTAACCGTGCAGAGTAAGAAAAATCCAACTTGCAGAGCAGGGGGGTTGTTTTGGGTCAAAGTTATCAAAAAATGTTTCCGATTCCCCGCACCGGAATTACATTCACTGAGATTTGGAGCAAATCCAACGGCCTGGTCAATCTCGGGCAAATTCAGGTTGGGTCTGGACTTGGGACAGGTCTGAAAGAGGCTGTCATTCTGAAGTTATGCTTTTTTGTCCCCTTCCCAATTTTCACGGTGCTACAACTCCACCTATGATGGGCGGCAATAACAAAAAAACTCTTAATGATACAAGCGCACATTAGAATGTGCAACGAATGAACCGCAAGCTGCTGTGCCATTTCCTGAATTAGCAAAATATTTCACAGAGTGAATAATCACAGAAATAACCCATCTCATCCGATGAATGTCAAAAATAAACAAAATTTATATTATGCAAAAAAGAAAATTAAGCAATTTCATCGGTGGCCGTCCTCACCCAGCTGCCCACCAGCTGGACTGTTAATCTTTTGTCATATTTTGGTGGTTCTACATTCAAAATACTCACGTTGGTATGAATAGAAGCAGGCGACTTTAGTATCTCCTTCAAAGGCGATACGGACCCGTTCACGTGGGTCTGGGAAATAAACAGTTGGGGTGGAGACCTGTTTGCCTGGGCTGCCCTTCCGCTCACATGCCCCCGCATTTGTCCCATTTACAGCTCCTTTCCCCAGCAACTGAAACGAGGGGGTAATGTCTGCTCCCATATGCCGTCACGCAGGAGAGGGGTCTCAGCTTTCTCCGGGTCAGAGTCATGAGATGTTCCTCCGGCTGATTAAATTTAAAGTTCTTATAAGAGGTTCTGTTAATGTCTCCCACCCCACCTGCTACCTTTCCCCTAATGGGTGGTCTTGACCAGGATATCCTATTGACATACGAGCCCTCATCTCCTCATACAGTCAGGGAAATCAGAGCAGACCTGCCCTTCCAACAGGAAACATTTGTGTCACGCTGAAGTCTGTCGAGTTACTCCAGAGTTGAGCGTTGGCGTTGTCCTTCTGTGAGGGTTGCTGGCATTTAATGTTAAGTCAAGAATTTGCTAATGTTTCATAAACTGCTCAAACTGTGCTTTCAGATTTCTTAGATTGCAAACCCGCGTGATATATATCGACGCCTTGGCGAATCATGCTTTACATAGGACCTTTTCTGAAGGGTACCGCGATGGTGTCCTTCCAAGGTCTCAAGTCAGCAACCTTTCGGCTGCAAAGGTTATGGTTCTATCCATTATACCACCTGCTGCTCCGTTCTACACGTCGATATAAATCACGTGTTTGGACATACGTTCCTCGCGTACCAGGCGGAGCCCGGTTAAGCGATACCGCTTAGAAATCCAGTTTTTTCCTCACGATGAGCCGAGCTGGGCTGTAACAGGTCTCCTTCAAGGTGATCGTGATGCCATTTACCGACACTCAATTTAGACTAATTGTTCAGCGACGCCCCTGTGCGGGATCCCTCCGCGGCCTTCGCTTTGTGTTGCGCTTCGGTTCCATGTCGGCGCGGATCCAAGGGGCCTTATTAAACTCAAAACGTTTTTTAAAGTGCTCATTAGCGCTCTACAATGCCATTGAAATTAAAATGATATTAAGCACTACACTTTCCAAGCACCAAAGCGCCAGAGAAGAGAGCTCGATGTGAAACTGGAGCTCTCCGGCTGAACTGAACCAGATTCCAACAAGTATATCAAATGTTCTCATTAAAGAGCACCGAGTCCCCAGTTACTTATTCCAGTTTCGCAGCAACTGAAAGGCCCATGATTACATCTTCATTTATTAAGTAATGGTACCCCTCAAGCCTTTTAGATTCAGAAAATAAGCAGTTTTTGGCCTTCAAGAAAAAAGAAAGAAAAATTCTGCCAAATTATCCAAGATTTTTTTTGCAGAAAATGGTTGCACGATTGTCCGTACAGTATGAGAATTTCTCGTACAGTCAGGCAGTGACTTACTTATTTGCTGCTTATATTAAATATTTATCACTGTTGCATTCAAAAATCTATGGCTGTTCTACCCATACCCATTATTTACTGTACGATAAATCAGCTTGTCTGGAACAATAAATGAGGAAATAAGCAACAGACACAATTGTTATTTGTCTATTACATCTCATCTGTATAACCTTCTTTTCAGTCTAACCTCTTTCCTTATTCCTATTTACCATTTCCTCTTTATTCTTATATACTGTTTCTTTCTCATTGTTGTCTCTTTCACCTTGTAACGCACTTTGAGCTGCACACCACTGTATGAAAGGTGCTTTACAAATAAATGTTGTTGCTGTTGTCTGAACTCGGGTAAGACAAGCTTGAAAAAAGACAAACTTCCACAGACGTAATCAAAGGGCCATGTGTTAAATATTTAGTCAAACTGCTCTTCAAAACCCAGCTTTTTTCAGAAAAAAATGTATAAATGTGGTTGGCTGTTAAATAATGACGTTTGTATCATTCACATTTGCCTTACACGCGTTGTAATGCAAATACTGACAACAAACTATCCTTGGACATTACAAAATACAGTAAATGTTTCAGTGCAGCTCTGACACATTCATTTTGAAAAAAAGCAATTTGGAAAAAAGTGTCAGACACTTATGTAGTGGCATATTGTTTAACCTTGATGGATTGAAGCCTTCCATATTACACTGTTCTCCAAGCACAGAGTATTATTGATGCTAAATTTACAACAATTTACTTAAATTATAAAGTACAATGTCACGCTTGGGAGAAATGCACCGGCTTTGCAAATGTACTAGTCCAAAGTAAAATAACAGACAATACGTTTCCATTACTGAAAAGCATCGGTTAGTTAAGGACAGCTGCAACAGGTAGCACAGTAGTCAAAGCTGCCACTCAAAGCTTTGCTGCTGCTGCTGCTGCTGCTGCTGCTGCTGGAATAGCTTTTATCAAGGTACTCACCTTGAATGAATACAGTAAGGATAACCTTCTATATAAAAGCCTAAATAATTAAGTTTTTATCCACCATTGTAAGTCACCTTGAGTGCCAGCTATATAAAAGTTAAAAGTAAAACTACAACCCTTCATCTGTATGAGTGTAAATCCACAACCGATACCTTTATACTAACCTTAACCACTACATTACCAGGTGAAGCCTTCCAGACACTCAGTAAAATGTGCCTAAGAACATAATTCCTTGTCTAGTTGACAACAAAATGAGTCACAAATGTTATAGTTATTACTCAGAAATAAACAGGCACGATCTGTGATCCTTTTGGCTCATTGTGGAAGTGGGACACGAAAAGATCATTGGTGTCAGTTTGATTTTCCCAGAATTGTGTGTGAAATGGGTAGGTAACATGGGAGCCAGAATATGTCGAGGTGCAGGTGGACAACCTGGACCCAGCCCACAGTTCTGGCAAACAAGAGGGTCCTAGCAAAAACAAGGGCTGAAGGAATATTAATGGAAATATAACATTCGGTGGATTGTTCCCTGATCCAAGGAACAAAACACAATGCTAAATACTGCGACACCGAGGCTCACAGGATCTGAATTTAAAATTACTGGCAACCATGCATAACATGTTGACTCTGAAGATTTGGATCATGTCTCATTCCTTAAAGAAAAGCATACAGATATCTTTATCATTCATGTACATGTCAAGCAATGACAAGGACAAAAAAAGGGGGGGGGGGGGACACACGCAAGACCCAAACAACTGCAGATCAAACACTTCACCTTGTCTTGTCCCTTTGCACGTTTTCCAACTGGCGCAGTCATCTTCTGTAATGCATTCCTCGATAAACGGGCAAGGAAAGGCGCAATCCGTCATCGCTCTCATGCCGGTTCGGTCCGACCGATGCGAGAATCTGAGAACCGGTTCCACTCGGGCTCAAAGCGTCGGCGCACCTTTAGCTCGCGAGTCAATCGGCAGAAAGTCTAGCCGCGCTCGGAGCCACGGGTCACCGCTCAGAATGGCTTGGAAAACACTACAGCGAGGGTACTTAGACAAAGTCAGAGAGGTGAGCGTCTTCAGCCATGATAATTAATTGAGCTTTGCATAGGTTAATAGAGAGCGCAGAATTAATTCTGGATATCACTGGCTGCACGCTGACACGTATTTTTATCGACTGTCTGTATTCCACCCACTACACCAAAGCGGCGCTCTTAAAAAGGGAGAGATTACGTCCCGATGAGAAATGTAATTGCACTTCAATGTTTTCTCCACGGTGAATATTTTTAATTCAGAGTAGTATCTCGAAGTTGCGAGCTACACATTTTGGTTTAAAATGCCACGACACGTTTTGTTAGAAATTAACCTAAGCTGTGTCGGTGAGATTTTATACAGGGAAACCCTTTATTCTTGTGGATGCTTTTTTTTTCTCTCTCTTTTATTTTTTCATCAAAATGGACATGGCTTGGAAAGAAGCCTCAGGCCATGTCACAAGTAATGAAACCGTAAAGAGAAAACAATTGGGGAAAATCACTTGTGAGAAAATTACTGAATCGTGAACTGCTGGTGTGGGTATAAACTGGCACAAAAACAGCACAAACTCAGGTGTAATAACGGGAAATGAATAGAATCCAAGGCAGGAGAAGATCCCACTCGTCTGAGGCCATAAATCATAGCAACGCAACACGCAGGGCCATCCATCTCTGCAAACAATAAAGCCCCGACAGACCTCTTATTCTAATGGCTCCATAAATGTCTTTGTTAATATTTTGCCGACAAGGCGGTAAATTCTGGTGGCTGCTGAGGTTGTGTGCCCGCGCGGTCGCTGGAGAACACCTCCGTCATAAATTAGGGAGCTGCGGTTATCGATTAACCCGTCAAAAAAGTGGGTACATATCACCGTGACTGACGGCCTTGTCCTTCTGTTACTTTGGTGGAATGGCTTCGGACATAAACCCAGCCACTTATCGCGAGTACATAGCAAATGTGCTCCACACTACGTATTTCAATATCACTTTGACACTTTTACAACTTTGGCTCCGGCCTTTTATTTAGCATACAAAAGCTTCTTCAAGTGGGCGTCTGCAAGGAAACCACTTTGTGACCCTCTATCAACCACTGGGAGTTAAAATGAGAAATATAGGGATTGTTCCTGTTTGGTTAGCAAAGGCTATACATAGAAATCCCCCCGTCCCCCCCCAAAAAAAAAAGAATAACTGGAAGCCCCCAAACTTTACTCTAGAGAGCAAATTATAAGAACTCAGTGTTGCATAATTCTCCTACACAGCAGTTACGCTCCTCCAGACTGCTAATACAGGTGCATCTGCGGTCAAGATTCAAAAAGAGTGTGTTTGAAACACAGGCTGTGAAATGCAGTGTTTGATGCTGAGTCTCTTTCGTCGCTCAGAAACGCCGTCTCCTGCTGCTTTTGCAAACACGGGACGGCAGCCTCGGCCTAGCATTTCAAAGGGATTATGTTGGCTCTAAGATTTCCCCAAAACATTTTCGCTGCTTCTGATAAAGAGACGTCCCAGTTTTCCCCGTGTTATCGTGACGTGTAAATGTGCGGCCGCTTGTGTTAGTTTTAGCCTTATCTCACTCTGATAGCTTGTGCTAACAGCCTTCGTGTCCTTAGAATATACATAGAGGAATAATGATATTTTATTTTAGTGATGTTCTACCAGGAAACATGCCTCTTGAAATGATGCAAATTACTTCATTACTCTGTGTGTGTGTGTGTGTGTGTGTGTGTGCGCGCGCGCGTGTGTGTGTGTGTATGGCTTTGGATGGCAGAACACCTTACATTGTTTCCACACATCAGGAACCCCATGCATACAACAGGATGAGGAGTGCGGATGAAAAGCACAGCAATTTCTTCTGACTTGTGAGATGCATTTACATCTAATACACATTTCAGGCTGTTATTCTGACCGTTGAGCAGTTGCAGTGCTGCGAAAGCTTGACTGGAACATGGAAACCTGTCATGTTTTTCACCGCTTCAGTGACCAGTTCTTATCCAAATGAACAGCAGAATGGCATTTCACATTCTGCTTCAAAGCGGAACAGCTTTGTACCACAAAATACACTGATTTAATTGAAGGAACTCTGAGATGAAAGCCTCTGGTTCTGTCTAAAAAGAAAAATATAAACACACATATCGTATATGACCAAAACATTTACTTACATACATATATACATTGAGTATACTGTATATGCAAGGCGAAATACAAGACGGATATAAACAACAATATGCATGGAACATGTCTTTGCAAATTCAAATTTACAAAATAGTTTAAAGAAAGTAAATTAAAATGACAAATTTTGTTTTATCGTTCTTTGCCACAATAAAGGGATGAAGCAGCTATAAGCTATTCTGACACTGCCGAATCAATGCCGGCCAACACTGAAATGTCTGCTTCAAAAATTCCCATCTTGATCTGAACATAATAGGAATGAATGATGGACATTAATATTCAGGAAAAGAATTATGGAGTCTATCTGACAACATTTCTGAATGAAGTAATAACATCATTTACCACGTTATCCTAGGAAGGCAATACCTGACCAGGAAGACGGTTTACAATGGAGTGCTATTAACAGTCCTTTATTAAGTGTGTAGCTCAATTAAAGACTCAATAAATCTTGCTAATGAAGGGGCTTGGCGTAATGAGAGGCTGGGAGCCCTTGAGGACATCGATCTAAGGACGATGATCCGAAGATGCTGGACTGTGGCGCGGCTAAGCATCTCCGGCTCATAACTGAGCAAAGCTAATTATTTTCAGCCATCGAAGACCGGTTGTTGAAGGTCTTCGTCCCTCGCAGAGGGTAGACTGCTGTTCACGGTGCCACCGCCCCTTGGCGCAGACCCTCCGGTTAAGCCGAATTAACGCCTGCTTGCGAGAATAAAAAAACATGTTAAAAAATATTCTAAATTTACCAAAAACACTACACGATTTGGAATTACAGCATGGTGCATTACATTTAATTCAATAAAAATCACATTTGCCCCCCCCCCCCCCCCCCGCAGTATTTTTTTATGTACCGCATTGTTGACGTATTTTTGGCCATTTCAAAATGCGCGCTTAGATTTAGAAAATAAATTCAAAAATATATTTTGCTCTAAATTCAACTTGCAGCTACTTACAGAGTCTCTCTGAAGCAAGATTGACACTCACATTCAACACAAAGAGGTTATTTTGAGAATGAGTTTCTCATCTCTTCTGAGGCCCTGCACTTGTGAATGAAGCGCGATCTCATATGCAAGCGTTCAGAATGCCGGCTATCACTCTGTCTCTGCTATTAGTCCTTCTCACATTTTTGCCCACAAGAGAAGAACAGAAAAAGTGCATTGCACCCTGTTATTTGGTGACAGGGCTCAAATGGTCAGACACCTATAGTAACACTTAAATATAATTACACTGCCACATATCTTGAGGTTTCACATAAAACATGAACCAGACAGACTTGGAAAAAAGTCAGAACAATCACTGCTACACCTTTCATGACTCTGATATGCCATTTTAACTCTGCATAAGCCCTTGTTTAAATAATATCTACACCCCTAAAAGGTACATTTATATTGGTCTTCATCAGCCAGGGCTCTTTTATGTCTGCGACCAGCATCCCATCACATAAAAATACAGAGCTGCTATATGAAAGCATCACATGCTGTCATCACACTCCTTATACAAAGTAAAGGCCATTGTCCACACCGATTCTGGCGGACACGACGTCTCTATACATGCACAAACACTTTTCCTGGCACAGAATGTAGAGCTTCATATATGAACTTTCTAACAATGCCTAATAAAGACAATGCTAACTCATTACCTGGAACGGATTTGAAAGTGCAATCGAGTCATCTCGAACTCCTAGGCCACCACTGCCATGGTTTTCAAGGTTAGGAGGAACCAAAGTGGTTTTCCATTGCCTTCTTCCAGCACATTTTTTTCTTCCTTAGTGGGGCGCAAACATGGAGGAAAACATGCAAACTGAGCGCACACTCCTGAGCAGGAACTGACCCCCACATCAGGCCAGCAGCCCAGTAGATGCAAGGCACCAGTTTGCTTCCCTGGACCGCCACATCCCCCAACTTGTTGGCTAATATAATTACTAAAACGTGTATTAAAATATATATGATCCTTTTAGGTTTGCTGATTAAAATGTTAGAATAACAGCATATTTCAGTGATAAATACCAATATAAATGCTAAGATTTTATTAAAGGAAACACCATTCTGTGACATTTTTCATTAGCAGTATGAAAGAAGTTATGAAGAACAAAAATGAAAAGAAAAAAGTACTGTATTGCAGGCTTTGCTGCCGTTCATTTCAGAAAAATTTCTCTCTATGGGAGGACTTGTTCAAGGTCCCTGAGTGACCAAGAGCTGTGTCCTTACTTCACCCCAGTCAGACAGCTGCAGGAATCTGCCTGTAAATGGTGGGACGCACTTGAAGCCCATGCTTGACTTTTGACACGTCTCTGTTCTTTTAGTTAAAAACTTACACATCAAGATATCTCAACAGCTTTCACTCTGCACTGATGAGTTCACACCTTCCAGCCTGCCATAGTCCACTATGTTTTTCTATAGTTTTTATTTTATTATTTTTTTTGGTTTTTCACCTTGCAATTCATTCATTCATTCATTCATTCATCATGGTACAACAGTGCTAATAAATGGTAAATCAAACACTTTTTAAAAAATTATACACTGGCTTACAACACATGGTAACGTCTGCACAAATAGTTTCAGATATTAAAATAGTGTGAAAAGCTTGTTAAGTCACAAAAAACCCTGACAGATCTCAACATAAGAAAGAGAAGAAAGCAGGAATTATATCCTGATTTGGCTTCTTTATGCCGAGAGCTGTTTCTTCTCTCTGGAGCAGTATCGGCGACGGCTAGCTATACATTTACATGCTCACGAAGGGGGTTATTCTGGTAATTTGCTGAGGCTAGAAGACACCCGGTGTCACCACTTAGCCATCACAGCTGTCATCAAAGATGAGTGGGGCCATGAGAAGGCCAAGTCAACCGGTCCAAGCTTGTTCAACACAAAGACGACGCGGCGCCTTCAAAGGAACGACCACGATGGCGCCAAAGTCCGAGGGGAGCTTCGACTCCTCCCCCACGTGCGCCCCCGCAACAAGACCCCTCGCCACAGATGATCGATGTCTCATAAGATAATAATCAAAGTGTCAGCAGCCGCCAAACTGTTTGTTTAGTCAGCAAACAAGGCAGCAGGAAACCAGGCACCTTACAGTGGCACATAACTCTCGGGATGTTCATCTTGTATCGATTTAGATCAGAAACCAACCCTTGGGCTACACAGTGAGAGTGGATCATGTTAAAGCTAATAGAGCTAATACGGAGGTCAAATATTTAACAGTGCTTATTATCAGACGGGAGCGTTGACTTGGTTTGCTTTAACAGGTTTGCCAAAACCACAGAAAGCGATTTCTCGGTCTACATTAATCATTCGCTGGCAGCTTGTTCGTAACATGTTTTGAAGTGAACTTTGTGGCTTCTGGAATATTCTGGTTTTTTTTTTTTTTTTTGCTTTACAGAAGGCCATGGAACAAGCACTTCAATCAGGCTACGTGCTCTTTTGGATGCGATAGCATTGTTTGCACCTGATGGTACCTTCCTTGCAGAGGGGTCAAACTTCTGATGCTTTTTACCTAACGTCACCAGTATCACAGTGCTACGCCGTATGAGCATGTAAGCCACTCTGTAACTATGCCAAAAATGTCGAGATAGAGATATAGATGACTAACTGCGGTTTGTCATATATTTGCAGGCAATAAAGAGCAATCTTCCATAGTCTTAATGCTACTTATTATAATTTAAAAGAAGATTATCAAAGTTTCCTGCATCAGGTTGACGTGTAACAGACTGTACTGTACATTTTCAAATTTGTACGTCTTTTTCCCCTCTTCTCTTTTGCGCATCCATATGCGAGTACCATCCATCGCGTACCCTGTCTGATGGCTTTGTGCATCCTGGGATTGCGTTTGGGTTACCGCAAGAATGGATGGAAGGATGGATAGGTGATCACTCACGACAGCAAAGAATGCATGTGTTCTTATAGACACGTTCCTTCTGACGTATGCTCCTGAAACACTTGAGAGATCGAGCGACTACCCCTTATCGAAATCAGTCTCCAGCGGTATATTTCTCACGGCTACCTACACTCATTAAAAGAATGTACAGCTACTGCCATCAATTACAGGATGTAGCCAATGCTAATGGAATGCATGGGTGAATGTTCATGTCGAACCCGAATTCTAAATGCTACCGTGTCAAACGACTCAGGGAAAAAGAGCCCGAGGCCTCAGGCTTAAAGATTTACAGATGTTACTTCACATCCGGAACACATCCTGGCCTCAGGTGAACAAACCTGACACATAGATCACCGTGAGCTTATTTTGGTCTCCAAATGAACCGAGAGGGAGAAAAGATAGACGTAAGGTTAAAATGTAAGCGAGGTAGGAAATTCCACTTCTGACACCATTGTGACCACTCCTACCTCCATTGCTGACGGCAGCAGCAAAGTTGTCCGGTTTCAGACCAAGGAACGGTGAGTGACAGGAACGGAGACTCTGCAGCGTGTAGCTCCAGCCAGGACCGACCTTTATGCCGCAAGCCTTCGACCTTCTCCTCGCCGAGGCTTGTCGTGGATGACAGCTAACGGGAGCGGCCGGCACGTTATGGCGGCATAAAGAACACCAGCATAAATCAAGCCTTCTCCTTGCAGATGGAAACAAATTGTTTTCACATATGTGGTGCACTTTGTCATGACAACGTAGCACGGCTAATAGCATGCAAATATCGTAGGCGACATCAAATACAAGGATGGTCGTGATGGTGTTCAACTGGGCAGCTCAGGTTTAGTTATCCGATGCAGCGGCACAACACACCGAACTTTCTGCCTACAAGTCAAATGCTTGCTTCCCCTATGTTATGCAAACTTAATTTGTATGATTCATGTTTTTGTCATCTGCAGAATTCTGAATATGTATCTGACTGTAATGCAGAATCATTACGGAAATAATGATTCACTGTAGTATAAACAAAATATTTTGCAGCGGTAGCTAATATTCAAAAAGGATGAACTTGGAATGTTCCCATTCAAAGCGAGTCGGCCCGGTTCGCTTCCCCACATGACTTGGTAAGCATCGGTGGTCTCGAAAGCCGAGGGGCATCACAACATTTCCAGCGGTAAAAAGCAATCTGTTTCTCCTGGCCGTGCCTGCAACAATTCCTTCAATGCACCGCGGGTTCTGTCCTCTGAGGGTGTCTGGTGACTATGACAAACCGATCCTGTGGATGGCAGGAAAACCCAATATGGATAAACATGGATTAATGTCTCGTGGCACCTTTAATTGCCTTTTGATTGAGAGTTCGGTGAATTGTACCCGCCGTCAATGTTCCCAAACCAAAAACATCTGTTCTGAAGGGGGTTCTTTGAACCGATGTGAAGTCTTCCTCCTTGGCATGGGAATAAAAAGGCCCATTTCACACAGAAGCCATTAACTTCCACATTTTGTCTAATTTTATAGACCTTTGCCATTCTTTAGAGTTTTAGAGTGTTTTTTTTTTTTTTTTTAACACCTGAAGGCATCGTCCGGCAAAACAAACATCTGTTGTCGTAATCCAAGTTTCTTTCCTCAGCAAGCTGTAAAACAAAGCATGAAAAGAATCTATAGCTGTGGCCTCAAAAAATTACAGACACCAACTGTGTGTCAGACCAAGACGGAACAGTCTTAATGGACTGAAAACTATATACCCAAAGGTAATGTTTTAAAACAATTTGATTTATTGTAAGTATTGTTTGTGAATATGATGAAGGTATATATGGGGGGTAAAAGGTGTTCAAATATGGTGAAAATCTGGAAATTCATAAATGTTAATTTAAGCATAATATAGCACTGGATGCTACTTAAAGGCAAAAACAAGGTAAAGATGGGCATTGGTATTGCTAATAAATACATATTCTAGCATAAACTTCTTGTTTCAGGTCCTGCCACAGCATCTTTGCTGGGTGCAAATAAGAACCTCAAAAATACTCAAAAATGTTAAAGTTTGTGTCTTTTCAGCCATTCAGATGTAGGCTTGCATTTCTGTTCTGGATCGTTGTTTTGCTGCATTTTGGACAGATGACCTAACATTTTCCTTATCTGGTACAATGCTAAATTCATGGTTCCTTCACTAATGCCAGTCATCCAGAACCTGAAGTAGCAAAGCTTCCCCACACCATCACAACACCTCTGCTATGTTGGCACGATGGTTTTGCTGCGGAATGGGGCCTGTGTCATGCAAAGAGTTCCACTTTTGAGTCTGTCCATAGAACATTATTGTTATTATTTTTCATTAGAATTTTTAGCAGCACTGCATCACAGCTACATGCAGGCATAGCCGGTACATCAACTGACTGCACATTAGCTGACAGCAGGAAGTAAAGGTCAGGTAGTTACCCTGTATGATCAGGTATGATCACACAGCACTGTCTAATACATTCCAGAAGAGAGTCCAAAACTGCTTTCAATTGCTGTACGGTAAAATATTAATTTTTCAAGTGGAAGGAAATTAAACATTTAAGAAAAATCCACCTATTTACTGATGCAAACTTCATGTGTACACCATTTTTCTGTTTTTTTTTTATTAGAATATTGTTCAATCCTGATCACGATAAAGTGAATGAATGGATGGATGGAATATTTACTACCAATAAAATCCAAAATACTTAAAATCAAGGTCCAAAAATTTGAGAATGGTCTGTATTAAACAAAACCTAAGAAAAGGTTTATGTTATCTTAATGCAGTCATGGTGGCACTGGAGCCTCACAATTTATAGGCTCATGGTTTTTAAACAAGTTCAAAATTCTCTAAGTGACTGGTTTCCTCTCCAAATCCAAAGACACCTATTTCAGGTGAACCAAAGCCTCCAAACTGCTTTTTTTAATGGGTGAATGAGTGTGTTTGTATTGCCCTGGGATGGACTGCTGCACTGAGATATTTTCTAGACCGCTATGTGCCTTAGACAAGCGGTTATTGACAATTGCCTGGAGTGAAACAGACGGAGGTCTAAGTGGTCACAGCAATATCATTCACAAACATTGGCTGTCCACATATAGGTAATGACCTCACTTGAGTCACCTAGAGGTGAACTAAAATAAATTCTTCTCATCTCAAAAATTGTTCCTTACGTCATCAAATATGCATAAGATAATATATCCCATTGATGTATTCTTATGTTTTCTGTAACCCAGTGTCTACAATTTTGTTCTTTTTTTAATTCATTTCGCTGACTACTTTTGCTAGCCTCTTGTCCTTGTTAGAGTTGAGGTGGTCCAGAGCCACCCAGAATCACTGGATGCTAGACTAGGAGAGGCAGAGCTTTGACAGGACACCAGTCCAATGCTGAGAACCCAAACATGCAATTTAGAGTCACCAGTGCACCTGGAACACATGATTTGGACTTTGGTAGTAAACCCATCACCCGTCGGAAACCCTTGCTTTTTGCAAAGGTGACATACACTTTTAAGTTTCATTCCAAAGCTGCTAATAACTACTTTTTCTATTTAAACTGCTTAAAGTTCAGACTATAAAGTGGCTCTAGCCACTATCCTACCTACTGCACTGAATACATGTCATGGGCATTCACAGTAATAGTCACATTTAACACTGTTACTGTTTTCAAATACCTGACCACATAAATAGGAGCTATGGACTGGCTGGTTTTATTTTGCTGCGTCTCGCACACTGCCATCGCCTGTATCATACATTTCAGTCAACTGAGACGGTCACTCTATATGATTTCTAAGGATAGGTGGTCATGGCACCATGTCAGAATTACACTGTCGCATGGCTGGTTGCCTGTGAAGGGCGTCTGTCTAGGAGCAGCGAACATGATACACTCTTGTTTTTACACTTCGTCTGTGGGCATTTTGGCTTCCTTCAAATCCAGAAGAAGTTTTACTGAGGCATTTATTTTAGCCACAATTTGTCCATATCTGCTATTTACAGGGGTAGGGGCCTGCAGTTGGATTCAAATCTTAAAGCTGCGATGCTGCCAGATTGGTTTATAGTTTAAAAAAATGAAAAATTAAAAGAGGGTATAACTGTTGTGTTACACATTAAAGGTCAAAGAGGTCTTTCATAAAATGTAAATCTGTGTTTGAAAATGGGTTTGCCTTTATTAACTGCAGAGTGGGTCACAATTCAGCTGGACCAAGCTCCAGTTGTCAGGATAAGCCCTCGTAAAATGAAACCAAGGGGCTTAAGAAACACGCGGCACATTTTATTTTTAATTCCTTAATCACGTCATTTTATTTCCCTTGCAACTGGCACACACCGACAGTGACATAGCACATATAATAATATATACAACAATGGCACAGCGCTGTTTGTGGTATCAAGCTGTTAAAAATTATACAGGCCAGTACCTCACACGGTTGTTTTTTTTTTTTTTTTTTTAAATGTTGTAGTGGATGCTCCCCATCAAAACCACATGGTGACCATCAGTGGCATGACTGCTCTATAAACAGTACCTTGCGTTATTTTAGTCCCCGTGAATCAGGCAGACAAGTTGGATGGCGCAGATGAGCGGCGGAGACATGCCGAGGACGCGATCTGAAGAGAATCGCTACACCGCACTTTGGTCTGCCCCACAGCAATCTGACACCCGTGCCAAACACAAACTGCTCTCAGAAGAAACATCACAACCTTGTTAGATGCATGACTTTAGACCACAGGCTGCCAGCACTCAGAGCTCATTTAACAATCTGCTCTCAGAATGACTGTTTAGCTAAACCTGTCAAAAGTGATGATACCTAAAGGAAAGAAGACACTCAGCTATTAAACTTTGACTGTCCTTTTTGCTCTGTGTGACTCTATAATCTTCAGTTCTTCATTTATAAGTGCTGCAATTCAGAACCATTTCAGTCCATTGCACTGCAATTAGAATCTCTAACTCCCTTGAAACCCATGTGTTTGGACTGAGGGGGTAAACTGGTGCACCAAGAGGAAACACAGAGAGAGACAATGTGCAAATTCCAAAGATGGAGCTGGACTTGAACCTATGTCTGAAAATAATGAAGTTCCATCCATCCACTATCATTAACTTCTCAATCCTGGTCAGGGTCGTGGTGATCCGGAACCAACCCTACAATCACCAGATGGAAAAGAATGAAGGAACGTCAGGCCATCGCAGGACGGCCACACAGGTACACACGCGAACAGGATACGGGAAAATCCGAGTGACTAATTAACCTGAAACACACGTCTTTGGACTGTGAGAAGAAACCTCAGCACCCGGACGAAATGCGCACAGAAACGGCGAGAACCTGCCAACCCCACACAAACTGAGCCAGATTCGAACCCACACAGCACAGGCAATAACAAGCAGTGGCACTTCTCATGCTGCAGTGCCTTTTTAAATAATTTATTTATTTTGTAATTACCTTTTTACCTGTCTGGGTGCTGTAACGGAAGAAATGCAGGTTAAGAACTTTGCTGAAACATAGAGCAGAAGGCTCACCCCTGGAATTTGTACCTGCGACCTTGTGTGCAAATTTAGATCTTTCACAGTTAGACCGCCCTCCATACTCTGTTTTACAGATGAAATAAATAGCGCTGGAGGTAAATAGAACCTCTGACCTTGTGCAAGCAGCCTCGCATCACAGCGAATAATGGGACCTGATGAGTGTTCTGACCCGCATAGTACACGGAAAGACCATCTGTCGCGACCATGTCCATGGTACTTGGAACATGACCTCCCACCAGAAGAGCAGCTCTTTCAGAGAGCCACTGCCATTCATGACTCGCACTCTGCTTAAGTGAATGGTGGTGAGCTTCTTTAATGCCACACAAATTAAAGGCGGTGGAACATAAATGACCGTATGTTTGCATCTTTGTGTGGCCTTGCATCACGCTGTTTGTGGAGGTTTGTTAGGTCGCACACAGCTTGTGTTCCCCTCCAGAGAGAACAGGTGTTGCGGACGCCTGCTGATTCCCTCGGCTGTAAGTAGGAGCATCTTTCTGAGATCTCTTCTGAGATGTGGCCTCACCGCATCCCCACTCGCACGGATACGGACCGTTCTGCCATGCGCAGAAGAACCAGGTCTAGGGAAGCCCTCCCCAGAACGAGCTTATCAGCATGGGCGGGGGCTGTGAAAGGGTGGTGGGGGGGCTGACATACTTGAGCAGTCACCTCTATCTTTAATACCTCTACGTGAAACCTTCATCTCTCTAACCATGGGACACCCTCCAGATTCCCCCCTCCAGCTCTAGTCAGCCTTATCGACAGCAGGCCCTCATCTGGCCAGAGGAGATGGTCCCAGGGTAGGGAAATGTGTTTGGAATGTGTCCGCGGAAAGATAACGTGACCGACTGACCTTCTCCCAACCAAACTTACAGCAAATATTATTTTGTACTGCCAAAGTGAAAAAAGTGCTTGAGTGAAGCATAACCGGGTGGTGTGTTTGGAGGGGGGGCGAACTGTCCGTTCTTGTGTATGAAAGCGTAGGCACTGTGCATAGCTTTAAAAAAAAAAAAAAAAAAACATATATGTTCTTTCGCTGAGCCTAATAATGGCAACTTTCTAAGCCTCAAGGAGGCATAAGGAAAAAAATACATTTCAGTAAGTGGTAAAAGTTCAGTGAAAAGTTGCAACAAGATATTCAGCATATTGTCTATTTACAGTAAAAAAATACACAGTACTGAGTTCTTATAATAACAGTAATATATCTGATTAATTGGAAAAGAAACATGTAGCATTTATATTTTATTCATTTGCCCACAGCTTACAACCAAAAGGTAATAATTGAATACAGATTATCACACCAAACTGTTCATAAATCTCAAGATTAATAAGTCTCCAGAAAAGAAATCATTGCTTTACTCCAACAGTGGACCAGATAGGTCTACACAATACAAAGTAACAGCTTATAATAAATTAAAACTGTGTGTTTTAAACACCTTTCTCGACATCTTTGAAGCCAATAATAATTTCTTTGTTTCCAACAACGTTTGCATAAGTAGTGGCGGGGAAGCCACGTGTTTAGGACTCGCACTAAAATTGTTACTGCCGTAAGATCTCGGTCATTGCTGTTTCGGTGCATTAGCATTTACTGAAACACAGCTGCAAATGACATTTCTATGTGGATTTCAGAAAGACGGAATTATTCATTGTTTGAGACAAGATGAGATCACAAAAATTTATTTTATTGCTTAGCTATAGCATTTAGGATGAGTGTACTTCTGCTATGCGAATATACACTTTGGAAAATATGGGGGGAAATAAACTGCTTTGCTCTTGCACAGCAGGGGAACCGAAACGCCTCCTTCTCACAGTGATGGGAAGTGACACGTCGCTCAACGCAAAGAGGTTTCATCACAGACTCCCTACATAAACAAACACATTTGGGTGGCTCCATCTCACTACAGACAGTAAACATGAAAGCAGCGTCATATGAAGCCTTCCTTTTTAATGCGCTCGCTGTGATTTCCATAAATTGCATCGTGGGAACTTTCCGGCAGCCTGGCAAAGCCATCAGCCGGATGCACATTTACACATACTGAGACCTGCAACGGCCGTGCTTCTTCTTAACTCATTTTATGAGGTGGTTTAATGGCAAATTAAGTGTCCCCATTTGCATGGCTCCTTAAATGAGTACAATCGATATTTGGGAATGGGCGTAAATCCATAACATGCCAATCGAAGTTAAAAGCCTGGTTGTAAAAATACAGTTGGCCAGCGGAAACACAATGGTCACTGTCCAAAGGCCCTAGTCAGTCTCTATTTATTACCCGGTCAACACTTTAGCAAGATAACATATGGATAAATCAAAATGAGAGCATCTTTACACCGAACCTGACTCAGGTGACCGACCACGAATCCGAAAATGCGCACGGTAAATGCGAGCGGTAAAAATCACTGCAGTAGACTGCAAAGTTTCACTTTAACCTGCACACTTTAGCAAAAATGTGAACAGGATTTCAAATAAAATAATGTCCTCACATTAACAGGGAAAAGTGTGCTCGAAAACAGCCTTGAGAGGCCACAAAAATGTGTTAGTAAGCAAACCGACTAACACCAGGAGTCCTTTAAGGTGAAGCTGCATTGCTTGGGTAAGGCCTGTTAGAAGGACATCCTGGCAAAGCGAGTTGCTTGAAGAGATGCATCCTTTTCATTTTTATTTTTCTTTTTTAAAAGAGCCATTCTCCCCCCAATGCCGGCGCCAGGCCATGCGGGTGCCTCCACTTTTTTGTGCCGCTAATGATGGACTCGAGCCTTGTACCTCTTAGCACATCTTTTCACAAACGCAGAACAATAAAAATGTGGAACAAACGAGTTTATGAACTTGACTTCATCTTCCGATTGGGGCCATTTGTTAGCGCCGACGTCTCCAAGAAAAACGCTGAAGGCTTTTCTTTCTGCGGTAATTTATTTTTCCTTGTCCGTTTTTTAAAGCCGCAGAATAATTGACCTTGAAAAATTAATTATACGTGGACAAGGCCGCTTTCTGGGCCGGCACTGGAGTGAATTAAAGGAAGCGATGACATTTTTCATCCCTTTATCAGCTTTCATTTTTCAGGTAAATGTGTTGCTGCTTGAGGAGAGGTCATTTGTTTTTGACTGCCGGGAGGCAGCAAGGTTAGCAGGTGGAATTATGAAACTTATGTGATTATTTATTCCTTTTTTTTTTTTTTAACCCTACTGGGATACTGACCCACATGAAAGGATTAAGAAAAGAAAAAAAAAATGAAAAAGCTGTGCTTCTAAAGATTGTTATGGCTTAAAAAAATAGTTATTTTAGAAAGCATATCAGCGGACAGCTGATAATAATTTGACAGTACAGGAAAAATTGTGTCCTTTGCCTCTATTTTGTATAATTCTCTTAGTTAAAAAGTTGTTGAAATATAAAAAAAGACATTCCAGGTAAAAGCAGTAGAGTTTTCCAGTGCTTTGTCAGTGCTATGTATTTACTTCTTACATGGCTTGCATTAATACGTCGCGTTAACTGTATATAATATGTTATTGATTCAACTTTTCACTTAAACATCTTGATATGTTTCTAAGGATCTGGTTGCAGCTGCACCATTACCGTACAGCTGGAGGAAATTCTAATAGGACTGCATACATTTGTCATGTAATGCAATATACCAAATAATTCATAGATCTTCAGATCTTATAAAGCCAAGGTTATCATCCTTGAACCTGACAAGCACGCTGGCAATTCCCTCAAACTCTAAAACTCGTCTTTAATGCTACGAGTTTTAATATTGATTATAATTTGCAATTCGCCCCTCAGACAGAATCTTCAGATCTCAGACATTCATTCTGTTTTTTTTTTCTTTTCCTTCCTTACTTACAGATTCCTGTTTTATAAAGAAAACATATCCCAGACTTTGAGAAAAGGTCATCCGGATTTTCGCCTCGCAGACTCAGAATTATACCGCTTCTACAGAACTTCTCAGAAAGCCCAGAGTCATCTGAGCATTAACAAAGCAGCTAGAATAAAATGATGAATAAATGCAGAAAGGTAGCGCAAATTCCCTCTGGCTTCGTCTGTCACTGAACCCTCATTTCCTCAGTGAATCCGACACGAGTTACAGCGGTTCGATGAGATTTGCAATGTCTACCTTTAAAGGACAAGACGTCAGAGTTCAGAAAATTATTATAATCTTCTTCTCACGAGTTGCAATTAAGCTGCTGTCTGCCAGCGACTGACATCACCGTCTCATAATGGATGTTTGACAGCCCGTCCTTCAACCCTTTGTGTGTTTCTTGGTTCATGTGAGCACGAGTCAAAGCAAAATTGGCTACATTTGGCCTTTGTTGCTTGAACAAGGCATCTGGAACCAATGGATTCTAATGCTCGCAACGTTGCTGTAACCGCTGTGAGACAGTAAAGACAGCACACGATCAAGGAAAATATGGGACGTGCGGTTACACATTCTCATTGTACAGTGAGGGGAAGAAAAAAAAAAATCAAGGATCAAGGAAAGGAATTTTTCTAGGATGAACTTTCCTTTTTTCAGAACCACTGGCCCATAGTGCTTAAAACAAATCTGAAGACTGACAAAGAACCGCTACTGCTTGCAGAAAATTTGAAAAACAGTTGATATTGCAGATCGTTTTAGTTACGTGTGAACGGTACCAAGGCCATCGGGTGTCCTGATGCAACTTGTAGCTGCTGCAAGTTGTGTCCCGGCAAGGTTTTTAAATGCAGAACTGCCCAAAATCCTCTCCAAAACAGGAATTTGTTGCTTTCATTTGCGTTTCCTCCTGTTATCCTTAAAGAAATTTGCTTTATCATCATATTCATGTGATTCAGACTAAACCTAACCCAACCAGTGTCATGTATTCGGTTGCCAAGTTACCATCTCATTAGTCTGCTGCTGGAAGTGCTTTTTCCTCAGTTCTTTTTTAATAAAAAAAAAGAAAATGCACCACAAAATGATATATTCATATGATGAAACTGCAACAATAACTATTATTGTTAATAATTACAAGGAAGGGCTTTGAAACAGCCAGCTGCATGTAAAGATGCGTCTGTTTATGAAAGGGTTAAACACAAGGTTCCTCTGCATTGATATTCAGCCCAGTGGCACGGTCAAAAACAAATCCGCGGACAGTGGAGGGCCTGGCGTTGACTGGTAATGAAGACCCCTTCCCAGACAGCAGTTAGCCGCAGGCCCGAGCAAGTCTCCTCCATCTCTAAGTGGGCGTACTGTCCTCAGGATAAGTGGAGCAAGAGGCAGTCACATAAACTTCCAGGAAGGAAACCATCGCTCCTTGCAGCTGGACTAAGGGCTAGAAAAATTTCCCTCCTTAACCAGGTGGCCGCCGCAAAAGGAACCGCTCGCAAGTTCAGAGAGTCCGCAGCCTTTAACACTGCCTCGGAAGAAATTGTCCCAAAGCAAATGTAGCTTCACTCTAAGCACATAAACACTTGTTTAATACTTGCGGGCAACATGATTTATTCAGGAAGTGTAAGAAAAAAACAGCACATTTGCATCCTCTTGGGCAACTAGCAAAAAAATTGTGAAAAATTTGCGAATAAGATTCAGCTTCGTGAGCCTCGGCTGTTGAACTAACGTTAAAAACAACAGGTCTGTTGTTGCCAAATAAATATTTTGTATAAGTCTTCATGTGAGCTCAACCTGTGGATTCATAAAGCTTTTTAATTTCTACCAAATGCATTCCTTTTAACCGCTTATTTTACAACCGACAGTAACTTGATTGTTCTGGGCCTGAGAGCTGAAAGATTTTTAAAATTTGAATAGCTTTATGCACATTTTCTAAATAACAAAAAATAAAGCTTTAACACAATTTTAGCTGTAAGACAAATACAATTTGAATAAGACTGGATGCCTGGCTTTAAGTAGATTGCACTTTTCTTTGTTTTTCTTTGTTTTAACAAACACGGCAATTACAAGTTTCTTACTTTTGCAGGCAGGCGATAAACAAGTGAGATATCCAATCCTTCTTTCATCCCTTGGGTTCAGGTGATGAAGGAAACCAAAAGGGCGAGTCCCGCTTAAATGTCATTCCAAAGGTTTTTGTTCTGTCTGCTAAGCTTTTGCTGTACTTTTATTTCTGTGGTTTTCAGTAAGTTTTTCTTAACCTCTTCTTCAGCAAGAACCTCGGCTTTGCTGTCTACCTGCAACTTGCAAGAGAAAGTCTAACATTACAGCTGCATACATGTATTATGAACCCTGTTATTTTTCATCCAACGGCACTTGAATGGAATAATTTTTTACACTTGTTCTTTTATATGAGCCTATATTTTTCACAAATTTTATTTACGGTTGATATGTTGCTTCATAGTACAGCACTGTGGCCCCGCTGAAATATTTCCTTGGTTTTGTTCCACACGCATCGCACTGCTTGCCACCTTCAACAAAGAATGGGTCAAAGTAGTCCTGTTGGCAGAAACTGTAGTGTAGCTGATGTGGCAGAATGCTTCCCAGCATTAAGGTCATACAATGACACCTCTCTATCCCACCTGATGGAAAACTAAAAGATGAGAGCTGGGCAAGGTACAGGCAACAGAAAAAAAAAAAAAAAAGTTCCTGACATAATTCAGAAGTTCAAGATCCTGCAGAGGGAAACCCACAGATAGACAGCAACCCCACAGGATCCAGCATTAGAGGAAAATATCTGATTGTGTCCATACCGTGCTTCTGGGCAGGGAGAACATCAGCTTTAAACCAGCTGACAGTGGCCTTTCCATGAGTGGAACCGAATGCCTAAATATTATGAGAAGATATGCTAAACTGAAAATTACATCTCCTTTTGGAAAGAAACATGACAAACTATCTTAAAACTGGTTAAGCGCAGCGATGTCTGATTCATGTAGAATATGACTGATAAACTAGAAAGTGCAGTCATCTGAAGTGAGGATGACAGTAGAAGCAACCACGTTCCTTCACCAAGAGACTCTGTGCAGCTTGGCAAAGGGGTGGCAGAAACATTTGCACAATGGTTTGGAAACCTAGCAGGTCGAACGCGAACACCTGTTCGACGATGACCCCAAACGCCTTCTTTCTTTTGCATCATAATCATTACAAACTGCTGACTCTGCCCCCTCGATCTAACATCACAACCTGTTGCATTACTGAACCGAAGCCTCGGGTTGCTGGCGTAGACAAGGGCCACGCCTGTGGCATAAACAGAAATGCTACACAGTGAAATAAGCATTGCTGTCTGATGCAATGGAAATCCCTCAAGTATTTTATCAGAGGTGAATATGACAAAGATGATCACAAATTTCTATTTATTATAGATTCCTGCTACCCACGTTCCTTCCCTCAGCTGCCTCTTTCCTGATACCCACTGGGCACGATTACCTGCAACGTCAGAAAATCCCAAGCCAAACATTTTGTTTCCTTTCTGCACAGCCTTAGCTGCTGCAGTAAACAGTACAATAGGCTTGGACATGACTTCTGCGTGTCAGTCAGATGAACAGAACACCACACTCCCTTTGCGTAGGCAAGTTGAGGCACGGCAGCAGGAATGCCGGCCTACGCAGCGGGCAGAACTGGCCTGTGGAGTGGGTGAGGAAGGACCGCAGCTGCTGTGTCGGTTTGTTGAACATCCGCAGGTGCCCCCGGTGTACGCGCTTCTGCATGCGCCGCAAATAGTGACCAGCGCATAAGAACACCGCATTTCTGTCAAGCTAAATCCCACCTCTTCCTTGACCGAGGTTTACGGGCCACAATTATACGTTGTTTACTGGTAATAACCTTCAAACACAGTCCCTTCTCTGGTGCAGAGCCACCCGCCCCCGTGCCCCCTATCAATTCCCTCACCAATAAACCCATAATCAAATTTCCACCAAGACTGAAGACTACCAGAGACTGCTTTGCATGCAGCATCCATCAGCGTGGTCACCGTGGGCAGCAGCTTGTCTGCCTGAGCTCCGAAACAGCTTGAGAAGATGCTGCCAAGAGCAGAGATAGAGAATTTACTTGTATTAATCATATATACACAGGATCCTTGTCTTCACATTAGAACAACCAAAAAAGGTGGGCAGCCACTGGCACTTGGACTCGGACCCCTAAGAGCTATTTTTCTCCCTCTCATTACTGTGAGGAGTTTTGTTTTCCTCTCCTCAGCAGCCAGCTGTCTTACTCTGCAGTTCGCTTTAAGTCCTGCTGTCTCTCCCTGAAATATTGTTCAGCACGCAGGGTGAACGACCCAACAGAACTTCGACATTAAAATCATTTGACATTATGAAAAATCGTCTCCACACATTTTTGTCCGCTCCAGAGGACAAGCGGATCTCGGAAGCTGTGCAGGCTTGGGTCCTCATGCACTTCATAGAGAATGTTGTGTTTTTAAATGAGACCTCCTGTTTGGGATGGGTCTTGAAGAACTTGCTAGAAATCTTGCGAATATACCATATTTAAGGAGAAGGATACAACATGTTTAAAACAGCGACTTATGGTGCTACTCCGGGAAACTCTAGTAGAATCATGTCAACATACGCATAATATATAACATACAATGTTCATAATTGTTTTTATAAAAGTATCACAAAATTATAGAAGCCCCACATAAAGTAGGAAACATTTATCAGAACCACCGACTTGGAGTGATTTTTAAGATCTCTCTAAAGCAAGTCCACGCGGTAGTCAAAAGGTGCTGCGTCGATTAGAGGCACGAAAAGATTTCGGCTACAGGACACGTCTTCGCAGGCACAGCCTTCCAGCTCCAGTCGAGACACGCACTGCGGTGAGTTTCCCGCTTCACTGGCCCACACAGGGCCTTGGAGTATAAAGTACCTGTCTCAATCTTGCTGCGTGGGAGCCCTGATGCATATTAAACACTGCATCCCTGGCAGCGCGTGGGTCCCCAGAGTCTCACAGGTAAATTGGGCTTGGAAAATTTGTGCAAGATCATTAGTTATAATTTTTAAGGCCCGGCAAAGCAGAGCGACAGGGTGTGCGCGTGCATGTGTCGAGAGGATGGAGGAAAGGAAAGCTCTCAGCCATAATGGTACCCGGTTCCAAATTAATTATACACTCTTAATAACTGTTTCCAGTGACAAAATGAGTTAAACCACTGAAACAGACTCACCTTTCTTGAAGATGCGGCTGGAGTGAAATGTGTAATCGACAACACTTGAATGACACAAATATTTCGGGTTGAAATCAATTTATGGTCGTGCGCCAAAAAGATCTGAAGCGCTTCCACAATATTTGTACTACCGTAACCATTATAAGAGGTGGACGGAGGTGCAGTAGGTAGTATTGATGCCTCAGAGCTCCTGTGTTATTATAAACTAAATAAATTATTTCAGAAAGAAACCAATACTTTCAGACATGGGTTCAAATCCAGTCTGAGGAAAAGTGTTATTTTCTCTCAGTGTTGCCTTTAGTTTTTTCCAGATGCTCTGGTTTCCTCCCATGGATCAGAGATGTGTGTTTCGGAGGAACTGTTGACTCACTGTTGTTCTTGTGTGTGCATGCACGAATGAATATGGTTTGTGATCCATCTGCGATACTCTGGCACCCTGCCTTGCGCCCTCTGCATCGATGGTTGGTTCTGAACCACCACCACAACCCTGCATTAAACAAGAGGATGGTGAGAGTCAAAGAATAAATGCACTTATTATCTCTAACTTAAACGTCTTCTGCCAGACCTGTAAATCTAAATGTGTGATCAATAAACCATGAAGGCCCAGTATAAGTATGTTTTATACGTGTATATAGACACACGTGTGCATGTAAACGGTGTGTAGCTGTTATGTTAAAGAGACACAAAATCAAGTATTGATAGGAGCCCTGGGGCAAAACCGCACTTTGGGTAGCGCCCGTGTTGACATTCTACATTATGCAATATCTAAGGGGAACCTGCACCCCGTGGAGGTGTAAGAAAACCATTCCCGTAGCAAGATTGGGGTCACTAAAACGGTGATCCCATTCACCAAGCCGGTGACTATGCGTGGATATCATTTCGCAGGGCTACGTAGCAGAGCCAGTCCAAAAAGTCATTTTCACAAAAGTTTGCGTTACCTTGGCACCGATGCCTACTGTAAAAGCACGTGCGTACAAGTAAATACGTGCCAGGATTCGCAGCGGCGGCATCTCCGATCGTAACCGCCATCCGAGCAAGTGAGTAGGAGGAGCGAGTCAAGTGGCTTTGCGTCTGCGGTTAATCGGGGACGTTTCAGATGAGAAGCCGTGGGTGCTGAAATTAACGTGGAAGCAGAGGTTAAAAACATCCTGCTCTGTCAAAAATCCTGTCCATATTAAACAGGACACCTTTCATCCTCCCACCAGAGATGAGGCTTAATGAATTTCCCATCCCATCCTTGGCTGCCCGGGAACATCCGCCGGGGGTCCTTCCGAGCAGCATGGAAGCGTCGGCTTCGGGGTCGAGACATCGGGCCACAGTGATCCTTGAACGCACAGTGAACTCAGAGGTGTGGCACCGACCTCATTTCCAACATAGTGTGAAGTCTGTTTCATTGTATTTACCATATTAGTGGTAAATAATAGTAATGCAAGGGCCCTTATGCAAGGGTCATCTTTGGCTTTCACAGAGACGGCTGAATTAATGACCCTAATTGAAGACTTTAAAGGTTTTCTTACTTTGAAGACAATGTTGGCAGCTAATGGAGGTGCAGTGAATTTCATTTCTTCTTCTTAAGTCATGGACAGCCAAGGCGCTAAATCGATTTGTGATAAATTACTGTAGAAATAGCCTGTCACATATTTAACCTCTACAATAAATACCGCTTCATTTATGAACAGAGCCTAATCGATAATAGCACTAGCAGCCTTCTGTGAAGGCTAAATATTACAGGTTGATGTGACTACAAATGTAAAACATTGTGCGAGTTAACATTTATAAACATACAAAAACAATATTTAAAGTAGTAATGATTCCTTTTGCTTCTTTGAAACTGTCCATTACAGCTCAGCTCCATTGTAGCCTGCTTTGCTGAACTCCTGAAGCTTATCATATAAAATATTTCAATACATTTTATTATGATATTATGTAAAGTTTATACGATAACAAAGCTAGAATTCACAAAATCCAAAAATAGGAAATTGATCTCGATAATTTATATAAGCATGCAGCCATTGAAATGAAATCTTTTGAGAGGCCCTGCTGCCGTATCCTTGAAAATCACGTTTTACCAAAGTTGCCTTCGTAACATCGTCTTTTGAAAGGGTTACGTTTTAAATTTCCTTTGGAAAAAGGCACCTGCTGACCTACCGAAATAATAAAATAGCTTGTGAGGCAACTGGAAGTCCTCCTCCTCTGGTCACTTGGCAGGACAGTGCAGGGTTGCATCCCAGGAGGAACACGCACCGGCTGAACTTGCAGCTGTATCTTGCACTGCCTCCTACGTGTGTTATGTCCCAAAGTCCGACAGCAGGCGGGGCATCTTTGGAAACTTGCTCTGCGGCGATGACCTTAACAGCAGAAGGTCACCCTTTCCGGCACAGAAATACTACCGCCTACGTAAAGCATCTGTATGTGCTGCGCTTACACTGGAAACACCCAACAGAACCCGAACGCTGGGACTCTGCTGTTAAATTTTGGGAAGAAGCCTATAAACAGGCAGATGTGTCAGGTCTTCTGCAGGTTGTAAAATCTTCCCAAAGCAGCTTTTACTGTCTGCCCTGCCCCACATGGCTTGTCACATACACAGCGCAGCCAGTTGGATCCAACACTGGCTATGGACTGCTCCTCCTGGCTGAACCCAACACTCCTGGCTCCAAAGCATACATCCCCCATCACCCTGAGCCTTCAGGGTAACTGCCTGTCATATGAAAGGTATTCACTGCCTTGCAACCGCAGGAGGAATTCTGAATTATTCTCATTCTGAATTAGACGTGTGGCTATTGCAGTCAATACACATTTCAGCAGTTATAATGAAAATATTGAATCAATTCGTAACTCATATGGATACATTTACATGTACATCTATATACGTTCATTTAGCATACACTGAAATACTACACACATTTCCCTTACACGCATAGCAAGGGTAACGTCACTAATTCACCCGAAATGCACGTCTTTGGGCTGTGGGAAGAAACCAGAGCACCCAGAAGAAATTGATCTGAACGCTGGAAGAACATGCAAACACATGGGATCACACCCTCACACCACCCAGGTGCTGTTTAACAATAGCTTTATTTATTAAACAATATATAATATAGATAAATAAATGACGATAAAGGCAAGTTTAAGTACCTCAGATACAGTGTGGCTTGTTTTGCTATAGCACATCCAATAAACTGAAAGCATGTGTAGAGAACGACCGCAGAACTTCTAATCCTGCTCCAGTTCCATCTTCCACCAGAGCCTATTGGCGCCTAAAAATGCAACAGAGTGGACTCATGCCACAGGCCAAGAAGCTTTGTGGCGACTTTACTGCTCAAGTGTCTCTAAGAGATGCCCCTAACGGCTTTCACCCAGAGGTTTGGAAGGTTAATCCATCAACACAGGATTTTCACGGGCTGAAGCAACATGGCTTAGGTTACAGTAAGACAAAAAATGAAGCGCTACCCTCCAACTGCGCTGAGATTATTTAGGGTCAAGCTGTCTGTTAAAAAAAAACAAAAAAAAAAACAAAACACATTATGGATCAGTTTAAATTTACCACATCACGTGCCAGCTGCACGGATGAGTGAGAAAATGTGTACGTCTTAATTCTGTAGATCTGTGAATCTCCAATGACCGGCTGCTGTCGTGCGCTTTGAACTGGGTTTGAAAACCTTTCCTCCTTGGACCTCCATTGATTCATTTGCTGGACACTGATCATGCTTGTTCTCATAAAACATGAAGCATGGCCAACTGCAAAGAGGACATGAAATAATGCAGTGGTTAAGCTGCTGAAAATGTAATAATTGGCCTTTGAGTCTGAGACAAACCACAGCGCACCCAAGGCTGTTGGATGATGGGAAATGGTTTGAGTACCAAAACCAGGCTCTTCCCATTGACCCTGTCACACCCATGTGATGAGCAACCCAGCTGGAGGAGAAACTAAAAGACAACCAACTCCTTTTCCCCCCTGGATGTAGCACATAGCCATAAGTCTTTTATAGCCTTGGACGTGCCACATACTTGCATGAAAAGCATCCAAAGGCAGCGTCTCCATTCCCACATGTTTTCCAAAAGAGCACGGCTATTACCATTCTCTCCTCGTTCATGATCCTGGGAGCTGTAACTAACAAGGGCTGTAAAGCTGATATTAGTAATGACTTATGGGAGCGCTTGCTAGACTAAGCTTGTTATTCTGTACGAAATGCAAGGCAAGTTTCTGCTCTGTTTACAAATTCTGAATATTCCTTGCACTTTACTTGATGGCCAACACATCCAGTTTGCTGAACATCAAGCTTCCAATTTGAGTTCCAATTATACATGGCGGTTAGAGGTCAGACTGCACCACCAGCATATTCCAGTGCTGACCATATCGGCCCCCAATGTACACGAGCTTTTGCTATAAATGATTCAGAAATTAGTCTTGACTTTATTATACAAGTCCTCCGCTAAAAGGTATTAGATGAAGCCATACTAAGATTTATGAGTCACAGAAGGGCTGGAAAAGTGACAAGAGAAGCATATATATGTATATATAAAACTTTGCATGCTTTTTGTAAAACTTTTAAAAGAGTAAGTAAGTCAAATAGATAGGCCTTATTCATTATTTTTGGTCTTTGATCAGTAAAATAGTTCAGTTTATCCTTAACTTCATTGTCAATTTATTGTTTTGAGATGCAAAAAAAGCTGAACTCAAGGGGGCACCTCATTTACACAAAAGCACCAAGAAAAGTTTCCTGCTGTCATGACAACTTGTCATCCTGAACACAAGTTCAGTGCGGCACAGAACCGAGAAGTCGGCGGGTTCCGAAGTAATGCATTCAGTTAAACATGGTTCGAACTGTTAGATTTAGAGAATGAGTGGCTCAAACCCAAGAACATAAACTGGCGGATCAGCTAAGCTGGACCAAAAAAAGAGCGAGAGCGCAAAATGGGGAGAACCGGGACGGGGAGCTAGATCATGCATCTCCGAGAAGAAAAGGTACGTGATCTCACCTCCAATGCGCACAGCAAACTGAGGAAAGGAGCAATATATTTTTCTGCTCTTAAGGCAGCATCACAATAATATTCAGTTTTCAAAGAACACATCTAGTTGCTCCACCTAGTAAGAAAAATGCTAACAGTGCAATAAGGAATGTAATTATATTCTCAGATATATCAGCAACCCAGATCAGTTCCACAACAGCCTAAGTACCTCTGCTATGCCAAATCTAATAGTACTTTGAAAATCTCCTAAAGTGAGCCTGAATGATTTGCTTTTGCTCAAAAGAGTATTGGATTTCTATTGCTTTTAAAGGTTCCCAGTTTCAAATATATTTGGTCTGCACATAATGGCACCATACCTGATATTTAAAAGAAATGTTTTAACCACTTAATTTACTTACAGATGTAATTCATTTTTCTAACAAGTGGCATCTTCAGAAGGAGGAAGAAAGGTTTCTGCGGTATCATGCTTACGTGTAATGGATAACATGGAGGTTCAGCGGGAAACACTGGTGCCTCACAGCTATTGGGTTCTGGGCTCAGATGTTGGTTGAAAGTGAACTCATTTTGTGCGGAATTTGTACGTTTCTTCCCGCAGCCCACATGCATGTCAAACCGTGCATCTAAACTGACCACTGTGCACATGGAGAAGAGTCTAACTGCTGTGTGATCGCTTGGTATTCTGTCAGGCGTGTGCCCAAGATCACTTCCTACGCTTCAAGAATATACTTAAGACAACCGCAACCCAGCATTAAGATTTATGTACAATAGAACGGACGCAAAGCACATGCAATAAATTCCACACGCAAGTGCATGCATAAAAATAAATAAATATATATATAAGGACCAAAGTTAGTTCTCAGACTCCATTGCCAACAAACCAATTAAGATGTCTGAAGAAAAAGATAATAGGAGACGCATAGACTGCAATTCGTGGTCAATCACTGTAACAAGTTACTACCACATTAATGGAACAACAGGATGGGAAAGATTGCACAGTAAGCGCAGTGAAGTTGGTTCCGTGAGGAATGTCTTGCATCGACGGCTGAAAAGAGCGCAAAGATCAGTTCTCAGCTGCCACCGCATATGGATTTCTCTGTCTCTAAGTCACAGGCCTGTGCAAAGAGAGTCACAATTCAACACCTAGAAGAAGGGAGGGCAGAGAAAAATGTGATTAAATAAGTAAATGAGCGGTGGTGTGGAATGAAATCCAGCCGAGACTGATCCGGTTCAACAAACGTGGTGGGGTTCCGTGGAGACCACCACCCTTCACCGTCTGTCCTACTCACGTCTCAGCACCGGCACAGCCTTAACAGCATCAAGCTTAGCGCCGAACATCAGCGGTGACATTGATGGGGCTGCGGAGTGGCAGCCCGTCCCTGGGGAGTGTCCCTGCCGTAAGCCATGAGCCAAAGTGCTGGACGCAGCCCCATTTCCTCCGGTAGAGTCTCTGTCGTGACATTCACTCTCCTGACACAAAGCTATCAAAACAACACTTACTTGTATACCACAGGTAGGCTTCCAGGAATTACATGGGCTTGTTTTCAGTGGGGCACTAAAAAAAGAAATGAAAAACTTGAAACTCTAAGGCAACGGCCAAACTTTCCAATCGAAATTGTATCATATAGCTCTTCCGTAGCCACACATCTAGATGTTACTCTTCTATTCGTTTGCTGGTTAATGATTCTCCATCCCTGCATGGTGGGACAGCTTCTCCATAGATCCACTACCAGTTAGCACTAAACCGCTTCGAAATGAATGTTGCTCAGAAGCGGGCAGGAAAAATAAAATTAAATAAAGAGTTTTCCTTAGAACTAATTGTTTGCACAAACCCAAATGTCGTGCCCCTCGATCACAGAGAAAAAAAGTGCAACTGGGGAAGGTCTAACCAGGACAAGCGCAGTAAAGTCTTGAAGCTGTCATGAGAAGTTACCCAAGTCCCACTGGTAACATTCTTTTAGGTGGTAACCCCCTTAGATTTCACGAAAAACGAATGTCTATAGTAAGCATTCGGAGCAGAAAATAATAAATTATAACAAAGATGACTGCATAAATAAATGCATAAAACCTGCATATTTTTGCAGTGAGAAGATGGGCACAAAGCAAAGCCAAATGCATATGCAGATATAAACACAGATAAAACAACACAATAAGTGGTGAACAATAATGGATGGATGGATGTCGGTCTAACCGCCCTGAAAATTGTCCCCATGGTACCCATTCACAATATGATGATATGCATTTTCCGGCTCTCCAGCATGGCACCGGGTCGGTTCTCTGTTCAGGAAAGGCGGGCTAAACCTCATATCATATCCACGAAAAATGATCAATAAGAGGAACGGGGCAAACGGAGAGAAACACCTTGCTCCATTTACTTCCAGCTGCTCCCCGGGGCTCCAGAAATTCGTCCAATTTCATGCTTGCCTGCATGGTGTTATTTACACTGAAATATCATGCCACACGCTACCAAAACCTCAAGTCTGTTCTCAAAAATAGCCTGCTGTCGCTCAAGACTACTTCCAGTTAATTAATGTAACTCTGCAGGCGTCCATGTTCCGCACACATTCTCATAATCCAGTGAAATCAGCTTTAGGCTTTTTAGGAAACAGTTCAAACTGTCTGTTTTTACATTAAACGGTTACCACGCAGGCAACGCTGTTTCCAGGCGACGTTAATGCTGAAATTAATGCGAGTTGTCTCAGCACCATCTCAGACCCCAGGATGTCAGTAAACCGAACATGAGATGTAGATCGAGAACACAACACAACTGTGTGAGGTCCCAAGAACAGAGCAGTAAACTGAGCACACGGAGTCAACCGTGTAAAAGTCCATTCGGTATCGACACAGTAGTACCATAGTAAACTTAGTACTGACGGGTGAGAGTTAAGGGATATGTGGTGAGGAATGGCCTGGGGAGCACACGCTATGCTCGAGATGGGAGCTACAGAGAAGGTGAGGCACATGTGAAGAACCAAATTCCCAATCCAATGCTCCAGTGAGCGCTTATATGAGGGCCGCACAGTAGGAACCGGGTTCCCTAAACACAGAGCTGGGTCTTATACATACCTCAAGGACACGGATGGGCAGCTTCTATTCAGAGGAAGACAACTGTTTGCTTACCCATACACATGCAATGTGTAGATGTGTGTGGGAAGAAGACATAGTGTGAGGCATTACTTTAAAGCACAAATATGCACTGTTTGCTTCCCTAAAAACATGCAGCAGAAATTAAATGAATTCTGTGCAGCCCCACATCAAGGTTTGACAGCCACCGACTGCGCAAAATCGGTGCAAAATATGTACATGTACTGTATATCAGGTTATTATACGAGTTACTTCCTGACTCTTTCAGTTTGTTTTTCTTCTGTCAGTGCCTGCTATACGGTGTTATAAGAAAATAGTGAAAAAAGCTTAAAAAAAAAAAAAAAAAAAAAAAAAACTCATTGTCTCAACCATGTAGTTCATCAGCACAAAAGCAAAGTAGTTTACTCAGCCTCGTATTGCATGAGCAGGTACACGTTGGACATGTGTGAGATTGTAATAGCAAGCAGCTAAAAAGCAAAAAAAAGCGAACAAATGTCCTCGGTGAGCGCAAAAACGGAAGGACTTGGTTAGCATAACAGATTCGAGCATCTCCGAACCAACGTCTGCATCTGTTCAAAAACACTGGGAAAAATAAAGGAGAAAAAAAATAAAATCACAATTAATCCGGCTCTCCTATAGGCAATGTTTCAATCCAGTAATTATTTGAATAATGGCCAAAAAGCCTTCTTTAAAAATGTGTTTTCCTCTTCCTTAGAAGTCATTACTCCAAGCAGCTGGGTTTCTGCGGAATACAGCTCATTGCTCAGATAATACAGCCGCAATTGCTGGTGGTAATCGTTCACAAAATGCTAACTAATAACTGCAAAACGTGCAAATCGCTGAAAAGCTTCCGATTCATCGCGTAAATGGCATTTGGCACACGTTTCATTCAAAGTTTTTTTTTTTTTTTTGACTTCTGGGCTTAAACGTTCGCTTCCTGCGAGGAAGACTTTTAAAAGTGAAACAAACCCGAAATTGTACGTGAGCAAGAACAAAAGGCGGAAAAAAGTAACTGCAGGAAAATTCTACTATTTAGGCCTATTAGAAGGGAAATAAAAGGCCAGCCGCTAACAGTGACACTGTGCTGGGTCATGATGGCACCCTTTAGGTGCAGTCTGTTTATTTATGAGAATACTGGGAAGGTGTGCAAGTGTGGCAGGCACTCCGAATTACTGCTGCAGCTCTGGTTTACCGAGCTTCACCCGCGGTCTGTGTGTGCCACCCATGCACCGCTCACACCGAAGGAGCTCTGTATTAACATTGCCTAAATGGCGTCGACACCAGGCTGCTGTTTGCTTTCCTTTCTTGCTGACTACAAGCCGCAGTTTTCTCCTGGTCGTTTGTCACCATTGGCGTAGAACATCTGCTTGTGAGAATGAATACAGACTAAATCATCTGGGGGAAAAAAAATAAATAAAAAATTACATTCTCTTTCGGATGTGTGGCTGGACATCAGTGGGATTTCGGTCATGCTCGCCTCCAAAATAATGTTAACCACATAAAAGTCAGGTGTGTGGTGGCACAGTGGAGTAAGCTGGTGGCTCCCAGTGCCTAGGGTGCTTTCCTAAGGTGGGGTTCAGGGGTGTGTGTGGAGTTTGTAGGTTCTCCTCTGTGTTCGTATCCCTCTAAGGTGGAAAAATATGCCAAAAGAAGGCAATGGCAAAAAACTTCTGGTCCTCCTTTCCATGAAAACCACACCATATTGCTATGCTCTTACTAACTATGATTTGGTGCTAAATGAAGGTAAACCGAGGGCAATATTTTCTCAAATTTTACTAACTTATAAATATGTTTCTAGGAGTGGTCCTCAGCATTTATCAGATTTTTAAAGCACTATGGAATCTACAAAAGGTTTCAAGCCTATAATTTCTACATATATTAATGCATTTCAAGTCCATTATCTTTGCTGGACTCCCGAGTCCTTAAATGCTCAGCAACACTATGTCACACAGAAGTTTAATTGGAGCTGACAGTAATGGATGTAAGTTAATATTATTTGCTGGGTATCATGTGCGGTATGAGGACGAGCAGGGCTGCACCCTGAAGAGGGGTAGAATTCAACATAATTTCATTACTGAAATTCCAAAACAATATTAATGTTTGTGCATTTCCTCAAAAGAGCTGAGTGGTAAAAATTATTACTGGATGTGCCCTGCAGACAAAGTGCATGCTAATCCTTATTGTCCAGATCGTGGCTTTGAAGTGAGAACATCACATTTAATATCTGCGCTATTCTCGGCCCATGCCCTTGTCCTTTAAGGAGTGTTCATCCGTGCACGTAGAACAAAATAAAAGCATAACTATTGTATAACTAGAAAGATATTTTATCAAATGCTGAATTGTACTTGCACGTCCTTTATCCTACTGCAGGATCACATTAAGCGCAACGCATTGTAAGACTAATTTATCTCTTTGTAAAATGGGCAGAAGTGCCCTCCTGCTTCTTATAATGATCTCCATTTCGAGCTGGAGTGCCGACTGACTTCGATCAGCAACCGTTCTGGCCCTGGCCAGGAGGTACGGCACTTGTCACTTCTGATGTCATTTATTATTTGCGAATGTGCGAATTTGCTGGGCATGCTTTTAAATTCAGTGCAAGGGGTACAATCTCAGTAAGGGTCATATAATGCCTCACGCAGACATGCAAATGCAAGTGCGATGCTCACAGTGATACTTTTACAGCGGTGTCATTCTTTGCATAAATACGCAGCACAGAGACGTAGATACGGGCAAAAGCTATCCGGGGACGTACAGCAAACGGAAATAAAGCAAGAGCCCGATTGAACCTACTCAGGCTTTCTTACTTCCAGGTATATTTTTGTCATGTTTCATAGGAAAAAAGCTCACTCATGGGAAGTTTTGCATTTATTAAAGCATCCATCAATTATAAATAAAAATCTAGTTTTCATGCGTCATCAAAAAGATAAGGGTGGGGGGGGAGCTGCTTGGTGGCAGTTCTGCCATAACCATTGAGTGGGATAAATGCTCACATGTTGTAACCAATACTTAATAGCGGTGCCTTCGGCCAAATAGCTGGCAAATTCATTGGACCAAAAATAAATAAATAAATAAAAGGCGTAAAACCTTAGCAGCAGATTTCTACACTGTTTACCATCTGCACAAGCCTACACAGAAGTCATTATGAGGCTTTAAAAATGTAAAAGAGATGCTTTTACAGTTCAGTGGCTCAGCAGAAGCAGTTATTCAACAGATTTAATTTGTTTTCCAAAGGTCCACATTTCAGACGTCAGAAAAAAGTAAAAGAGACAAGGATTTTTAGAATTTTAACACAAGGATATATTAGCAGAATTAAATTGTTTTTAGCGTTCTTTTACTGTTCTTATTTAAGGTCTTACTGGTTGAATCCTATGGTGTGATGTACAGTACGTCGGGGGGGGGGGGGGGGTCACTAGGTCATCCTATAATAATACTTTGAAGTATCTATCTCCATGGTCGGGGGTTCACAAGAGGAGGAGACTCAGCAGGGCCCCCCCACATTCTGTTAGAAGAACAGGGTTCACTGCTGCATC